>CM044397.1:34452500-36852500 GCA_024322285.1 Musa beccarii
CTATGTTCAATGGAACGGACTACACATATTGGAAAACTTGAATGAGAGTTTCTTGCTTTCGTTAGATTTGAATTTATGAGATATCGTTGAAAATGGTTTTCAAACACCCTCTAAACCTATGAATGAATGGAATAATTTTGAGAAAAAATTATTTTCTTTGAATGCCAAAGCGATGAACGCTTTGTTTTGTGCCTTGGACAAAAATGAATTTAATCAGATTTTGATTTATAAAATAGTGCATGACATTTGGCATACTCTTGAAATCATACACGAAGGCATAAATAGAGTAAAAGTTTTTAAATTAATCTTTTGATGTATAATTTTGAATTGTTTTGAATGGAACTAAGTGAAACTATTGGTGACATGTACACCCGTTTCATAGATGTCATCAATAGTTTAAAATGTTTTGGTGAAGATTTTTTTAATTTTGAACTTATTAACAAGATTCTAAGATCCCTTCCAAAAAGTTAGAATCCGAAAGTAACAGTTATACAAGAGTCAAAGGACTTGAATTGTTATTCTATTGAAGAATTTCTTGGGTCTTTAATGATCTATGAAATGACTTGTGTTGAACATGAAAAATATGAGAATAATCTTCTAAAGAATATGAAGGTAATTACACTTAGAATAGAAGAAGACCACTCGAGCGAAAGCTCAAGTGATGATGATATAGAACTTCTCACAATAAAATTTAAAAAATTCATAAAACAAGACACTATAAGAAGAAAAATGAACTTAAAAAGAAGAAGCTGTCAAAGAGGAAGAAAATACTCGAAGACGGATTGAGTATATCCAAAGATGAAGTGGTGAACTACGCTTTGATGGCCTTCGATAACGAGGTAAGCAACTCAACTAAAACCCCTTTACTTTATTATGAAATTACTTATTTTTTTCATGAGTTGTTTTTAATTAGTAAGAAATAAAAAATATAAAAAATATTATACTTTTCTTTGTAGTGAATTTAAAAATTAAAAAAAATGTGCATGACATTTGCATGTTAATTCTTTGCACTAAGTATGAAAAGTTAGATTCACATTAGAAGAAAAATATATTATCATTGGAATTAAAATGATAAATTAAATTTTTTGTTTGAAGATATATTATTATGTGTTATACTATTGATCTTAATGATTTCTTTTAAAACTTGCTTTTCGGATTTATACGATAATGCATAGATCTGGCATAAAAGACAGACATGCCTTCAATTGAAATTAAAAGAAGAATGTATTTTTCTTGAAAAATTTTTACTATCTTTAAAGCTTTTCGATTTTTGAATAAAAGATTAATAAATCCATGTAGATTATCTTTTGTGAATATCTTGAATTATGAGAGAGATTTTGATGATGTGATGATGAGTTTTATCCAAAATCTATTTATGTTATGAATCTATGAAAGTAATTTTGATAAGGAGCTTGGAATTGACGAATTGAATTTGAATGAGATTTTTACAAATAATTCATGACTTTTCTCTTGATCTCTCGAATTTATAACTTAATTTTTTTTGTATAAATTATGGTGAATTGAGATTTCTTATGTATGAATCAAGTTGTTCTTTTTGTTATTTACTACCAAATGAATCATGATTGGTATCACTATTATTTTATCTTCTATGTTTTATTTTGCTAGAGAAAGTATTTATGAATCATGGTCTTGATTTCTCGATATTCAATACTTAAGATTTTTTTTTTTAAATCAAGATCTATGACATCCTAAGGTTTCTTTTCGTTATTAAAAGAAAATTTTATCAAAATAAATCATGTCTTTTGGTATTTATGACTTAATCCTCTACGATCTTTGATATTATATCTTCCATGACATGATTTTTATTATATTCATTCTCTTGTATTTGTGATATCTATATCTCATTGATCACTCTTGATGAAAATTTATCTTTGTTGATTATCATGATTTAAAAATTGATGTAAAGAAAAAAGAATTATAATATTGTATTCTTATCTTCTTTTTTATAATGACAAAGAGGGAGCAAGAATTGCTACCTTGTGCATCACAAAACAAAATTGCTAGCTTGCACACTTCAATGAGAGAAAAATTGCTAGCTCAATCACTATAAAGGAAGCAAAATTTACTAAGCTTACACTTCTCAAAAGAGAAGAAAGAACTTGTCATCTTGAACATCACCAAGAATTGCTAGCTTGAAAACTCAAAAAGCAAAAGTACAAACTTGCACATCTCAAGAAACAAAATTACATATCTTTAAAGCTTGCTATGCTTGCATGTTGTAAAGTGATAAATTGCTAGCTTATATATCATAAAACTTGCATATTTTAAAAACTTACTAGATACACTTCTCCTTTTTGTTGATGATAAAAGGGGAGAAGTAATAATGATTTGAATCATGTATGATATGATGTACTTTTATGTTTTGAAATATTATATATTTTTTTGATTTAAATGATCTATCAATATAGTATATTGATAGGGGGAGTTTATTTAAACTCCAACATCAATTGATTGTCATCATCAAAAAGGGGAAGATTGTTAAATCTCAGATTTTGATGATGAAACCAATTGATAGTGTTTATGATTTGATCTACGTTTTGAGTGACGCTAGACTAGCTTCGATCAAGAAAAGACAATTAAAGTAGGAGGAATCGAAAGTTGGACCGAAGTGGAATATGTCAGAAGATTAGACGTTAAGCCGAAGGGTCGGTCGATGTATCGACAGAAGGCTTCAGACAATGAGTTCAGGCATTGGGCCTAAAAGAGTACAATTGCACTTAGGAGATCGGAGTTACGAAGGTCAACTAGCCGATTGGGCAATAGGTCGTAAGAGAGTACGATGCGTCGAAGGATCGGATGAAGCACCGATGAACCAATGACATGCTAGATAACAATTGATTCAAGTTTTGTATTAATTGTCTAGATCGAAGTAGTTTTAAGTAAAATTGAGTTAGAATTGAGCCAACTCAATTAGGGGCTAATTGGACCCGAATCAGGGTTGTGTTGGGTCATATGAAAGGCTCAAACAACGACCTAGAGCCATATCAGGCGGTGACACTACCACTGACCTAAAGGCTCAACCTCCCAAGTTAAGTCTGGGTGGTGGTATATGTAATATCCCTCATTTTTTAAATTTTTTGCAAAGGATTGTTTGTAATATAAGGACCAAATTGTAAATATGAGGATTGTTTAATAATTCTTTAGTACTAAATATTTTTATATTAAAAATTTATTGCTGGGACCAAATTATAAATTTTAGCAATTGGGTAGAATTTGTGAAAGATTCATATTAAGTTTTAAAAAAAATGAGAACATGTGTCATTAACTAACCTAAGGATGGAGTCACTTGTGTTTATTATATGGATGACACATAGGCTTCCATCATGCATGCTTGTCATCTTACCATCTTTGCATTAGCTAAAACTTAAGTAATTAGATGAGAAGTTGAGGGAAAACTTAGTAAAAAGGTGAGAAACTTGCTGCAACGTAGACTTGAGAAGAGAAGGAGAATGAATTGAAGGAGAAGAAAGTTTTTACTTTGGCTTAAGGTTTTGTATCAATTCCCCCACATTTGGGAATCAAAATTTTTCTAAGGCAAGTGTTCTAACCCCATCTTACAGTAAGTTTGATCATTGTTTTCATCTTAATCTTAAAAATTTTGAAAGATTTTGCTTTCCTATGTGATATCTCTGCCGGTTATGCATCAAATGGTAAATCTGAAATTTTTCCAGATTCTGATCTTTCTACTTTATTCTAGCTATAACTTTCTATACCGAACTCTGATTTAAGAAAAATTAAATCCATCCAAAACTAGACTTGTATATCTTTCTTTTAAGATTAATGAATTTGGAGTTCAAATGCCTACCTAAACCTTTATTTGAATTGACCCTATAGAATCTGAAAAATAGAGATTGTAAGTTCTGACCTTTAGGTATTCTATTACTTATAACTAACTGTGAACACATCCAATTATAGTAAAACTTAATTTATTAGAAACTAGACTATAAATATTTTTGTGTAATTCTGATTTGAAAGATTTAGAGTATAAATTCCATCTGAAACATCTGTTTTAGTCAACCCAATGGATTCAGTAAAATAGAGATGATGTTTTCTGACTAGTTGTCACTAAATTATTTGTAACTCCTTGTTGAGACCTTCAATTCATATAAAACTTAATTCATCTAAATTTAGATTGATATATCTTTCGAATGACATTAATTCTAAGTAATTTGGAGTATAGTTGATTATTCAAATAATTCATATAACGTGTCTTTCAAATTTTACCGAAATCAAGATTTTGTCAATTTAGCATATTGTTATTTCATCCCTTTAAAAATCGATTTTAACTAGAATTCTTTCTTAAATTGATCTTTATATTATTGCTTCGAATCCTTGTATACACTTGCTTATATTTTCTTTCAAATTCGAATTCATTTGTGAAGGAATATGTTTGCATCATATTGATTCGTAAAGGTGCATATACGTTTTATTGTTCTGTGTGTGCTTCCAATATATGTCAGTTTTATTGTTCACGTTATCTTTTTATACTCTTTTGTCTATGGGATTGTTTGGACCTTTACTAGAAATGATAAAAGGGATTATCTGGACCTTTACCAGAAATGGTAAAGGAATTATTTGGACCTTTGCCAGAAATGATAAAGGGTATATGCTTAAAGCATGCGATGCTCTACCGGCCCTCTCTGGCTTCATCCAGACGTGGATGCATGATGCTCCCAGATGTGAGAGATTCCATTTGAGATCCCACTGTACCCTATGTGTTTTTGATATAACACCCAAAGCATTACTTATGTGTTTATATGTGCGCTTTGGATGAGAATGAAACGAATGAACGTCAGATATGACATTTGAGCTTTTGTTTCTTATTTGTTATTCTAATATGCTCCGAGATATCTCATATGTCATTGTTATACTTTAAAATATATTCTAAAATCATTTCATATGTTATTTGATATGTTCCAAAATGTTTCATCTATTCTTAATATATTTCGAAACATTTCATACGTCTTTGATATGTTCCGAAATATTTTATTTGCCCTAGATATGCTCCGAAATAATTCATACATTATTGATATATTTCAAAATATTTCATATGTCGTTGATATACTCCGAAACATTTCATATGTCATTGATATGCTCCAAAATGTCTTGAGCACCATTGATATGTTCCGTAATGTCCTAGGTGTCATTTGATATGCTCCGAAATACTATTTACATCATCTGGTTTGCTTCAATTTTTCTTTACTTCATTTGTTATAAATCAAATAGGTTTGAATAAGAGGACAATTGTGATTCAGTATCTGATATGATGATATATACATTTTCTTGTCTCCTACTTTATATTTTTGATATCATATTTGTCATAAAATTATTCTCTCTCCCCATGGATATGTTAGTCACTTGATAAGCTTTATTATGCTCACCCCATTGTTATATAATATTTTCAGGTTAGCTTAACAATCTCTTAGATATTTAAATTAGGCTGAGGAAGGGAAAGCTAGAAGGTTTTGGGGCCGATCTTTAGTGGTTGATATGTTTTTATTGTATAAATACATTTTATGTTTGATGATATGTTCATGGTAAATCTGAACTTAAGTGCATTGTAAAAGTTAAAGGACCTCTCTTGTTTAGGATTTTAAATATTAAGTTTAATTTGTATAACGATATGAACTAGTGGTAAATGTTGGTTTTGAGATTGTATGATTCCCACTCTTATGGATTTATGGTGAGGTTATTGTTTAGTTTAGTTAACTTTAGATTTTATGAATCATTGAGAAATGCAGTATATGATTATAAACTACATAGGTTTTATGAATTATGAATTTTGGATGTGATTTACAACCTGATATGTTTCTTTGTATCCTCAAATTGTTACTTTGAATCCTAGATTTGTATTATTGTTAAAATTATATTGTTATTGATTTAAGATAGGGTCACACCTCCTGAACGAGATTAAAATTCAAGAGGCGTGACAGTATCGCTAGACTGGGTCTGGGGCGGTACCACCAGACTACGTGATGGTACCACCCAGTGTCAGACAGACTGGGTGGTAGTACCACTAGTACCTCGAAATCTCGAGATGTTTGAGAATAAAAAGAGAGAAAATTATATTATAATTGTATGAAAATTTCTCTCCTCTAACTTTAAGTTTCGGTTAAATCTAAGAGGGAGGTGAATGGGGTTGTAAAGGTTGCCTCTTAAACCTGTAAAAAGGAGAAAGGACTGTAAAGGGTAGTTGATCTTTGTTTGTTAAAAGAAGATTTGTTAGTGGATGTCGATGGCCTCGACGAAGGAGAAATCAGGAGTGGATATAGGTCGAATGATCGAACCATTATAAATTTGGTGTACACTCTCTTCTTCTCCTCTTTGCTATTTAATCATTACATACTGTCTTACTTGCTTTACGAACATTTTGGAAGTTAAACGATTTTTGATATAGCTTCCATCGAACCAAAGTTTCTTGAATCGACGACGTTTTTATAGCTACACTAATTCACACCCCCACCCCTCTTTTAATATCGACTCGATCCTAACGGAAAGGTTTGTAAAACTAATATAAGTTCTTTTGAAATTGTTATCATCACCCATTGTAATATCATTTAAAATAATATAATTTAAATAAAAAGATAAAATTCTTTAATTCAAACATGACATGAGAAACCCTAAAATCGAAAATCAGTTTGATAGAGATTAAAAATATTAAGCAGCAAAGTGAGCAAAGGATGATAGTAATGAAAAACCAGGTGATGCAATAGGATACATAAAATAAGATAGATATCAAGACTAAAATATTTATGTAATTGTAGCTTACAAGCGATCATATTTCGTAGCAACATGGTCTTACATGTCATATGCTTAATATATGACTTTATTTTTAAATTATTGCTCGAATTTATTGATATTTTTATTGTGGCCTTATTGCATGTTACTATTGTGGTTTTATTGCATGTTACTTCCAAAATGAATGCTTAGACGAATAGCTTGTTGGTTGTGGATCTTACCTAATTGAACATTGAAATTATAATCCAACACTCTATTAGAAGACTTCTACTCACTCAGTTTTTAGTTGTGTTCAAATCCTTGAAGCAATTTGCAATACGAACATTAATTGTACTAACATATGGAATCACAATCAACAGCTTCTATATCTAAATATTTATCTTTATATAAAATGTTCATATTGCACGGTGAAATTATAATCCTCATTATTTAATAGCATCATGAGAATATGTTATTATAATTTTTATAGTTTAGAATCATGATAATATATTATCAAAATATTAAAAAGATAATCATAATTTTATCATGATTTACTTTTTTCAATAATATCGTTTCTAACGCTTATAACCCAACATTCAGACAATATTTGATGGTTGATATAAATCAAGGACAAGAAGATGATATAACCCAACACTCTATTAGAAGACTTCAACTCACTCAGTTTTTAGTTGTGTTCAAATCCTTGAAGCAATTTGCAATATGAACATTGATTGTATTAACATGTGGAATCACAATCAACAGCTTTAGCAGCACAAAAGATATACGTTGCAGAGTACTAAAACAGATTGCCTCTAATGACACAGCAACATTATTCCAAGTATCATTAGGTTTTCCAGGAGAAATGTGTGGGAGAGGTAAACATGATCTGTAAAGCTTCGTCAATCCACCTCCGCAGATGCTTTTACGCTTCTTGCTGCAGAAAATGGATGCGAAGATGAAATGACTGCTAAACCAACACCAAAGCTTCAGATAACAGCAACCTGATATATCATGATGACTGACAGTACCACTACTTGCTGATTACAACATTGACTTTGCAGAAGAAGAATTCATGAACGGTTCGAAGCTGTTGAATGATGCAAGCATCTGATGCCTCCTTTTCAGCTTTCTGATGGATCAGGTTCTTGCGGTTTAGAGGCTCTTTTCTTCAACGCTTCGATCCTAGAAGTCAACCTGTCGACCTATAAGATCCAAGAATTTCCCGATATCGGAGAAGAAAAGGAAAGAGATCATAGAAGAAAGACGACATCAGTAGGAATCAAAGAAAGCCACAGAACGTTTATTTCTTGCGCGCAAGATCCGTCTCGCACCTTTATTTCGATGCGTCTGGTGTCGGGGAGCAGCTGGTCGAGCTTGGGTCTCAGTTCGGCTATCCTCTTCTCGCACTCCGACAGCTTCCTTTCGTACTCCTGCGTTCTCCTCTGCATTTAGATCACAACAGAGGTCATGCGTAATCCAAGAAGCCATCAATTAGAACCGGAGCCGGGAGGAAGAGGACGAACGGAGTACTGTTGCAAGCCGAATTCCTCCGATTTTTGCTTCTCGAATAGATTGATCTTTTCGCTGGCGAGGTTGACTTCCTTCTGACAGGCAGCCAGCAATAGCCGCAAGGAGGGCACCTTCGCATCAGCCGGATCACGAGCCGTCGATTTCTCGGTGGGCCATTTGGTGTGGCCCGGGGGGAGCGGGGGCTGCCCGGCAAGAAAACCAGCCGACGACGAGCTCGATCTCCCGCTGTCCTCTGGAATGGAACTGCCGTCTTCTCCTGAGGTGATCGCCATTGGTGGGCTTATAGCTGGAAACGGAGTTAGACAGAAGACGGAGGACTAGAGCTGAGGAATACGTCGAGCCCAAGAAGGAAGAGATGGGGCGCAGAGGGAGGAGAAAGACCACTTCGAGAGAAGCTTTAAACTGCAAGGGGAATGGGAGGGAGGTAGTTACAACAAACTTAACGAAATATGTGACATGACTTCCTTTGATTCTCAAGTCATCATATCCACGCTAATGAATCAGTTGATTAATGAGCCAAATAATAATAGTTGATTGACAACCATATAAGAAATCATCGGGGGAATTCCCACTGGATATTTATGACAATTACTTGACAATAATTTTGGACTATTATAAAGAGAAAGTATGATACCTCAAAATAGTACCATTTTTAATCTGACATGTCTTTATTGCTAATTAAAACATTAGTAATAAATAAGAGAGAAAAAAAAAACTAAAACTGTTGATTTAGCAAGTTCTATAGTTCTACGTCTTAAATTTCTATTCTGTTATCTCCTATTGATGCTATAAAAAGGAGTCTAGGCTTTGAAGATAGATGTACCATAGGCATCACAAGAAAAATCACTTTGGATTTAATTTCTATTAAGTCTACATTAAGTCAAATATTTTGAACTTTTCATGTTTAGTAGTTTTAGGTGCTTTATGGCTTAGGAATAATTTTCCTAAGACATTTGTAATTATTCCTTTTATAGTAAGAGTTCTCCTTCTTCGTTCGTGGACGTATGTTAATTGATCGAACCACGTAAATTTGGTATCTTTGTCTCTCTTTTATCTTTCTACTTTATTGTCTTTGTTGAGTTGCCAAAATTACCCTTTGGTAAATTTCCTGGGGCCAGCTCTAACAAACTGGTATCAGAGTCTGGTTTTGGGATCTTTTGGCAACAATGACAATAACAAAGATCGTTGTCGAGAAATTCGACAGAAATGTCAACTTCGGTATGCGGCAACTCAAGATGGAGGCCATTCTGATTCAAGACGGAGTTGATTTGGCACTATAGGGAGCTGAGAAAATTCCAGATTGTATGTCAAAAGAAGATTTTGCAGGTATGGATAAGAAGGCCAATCTAGCATTATTCTAAATCTCTTTGACGAGGTTTTACGGGATGTAACTACGGAGACTACGGCTAAGAGCATGTGGGACAAGCTTAAAGCCTTGTATATGAAGAGGACAGTGAAGAATCGTCTCTACTTGAAGTAGAGTTTGTATATGCTTCGGATGACTGAAGGTACATCTATACTCTCACATCTTGATAAATTTGATTCCTTAGTTATGGATTTGGAGAATATAGATGTAAAGATTGATGATGAGGATAAGGCCCTATTACTTTTTGTTCTCTCTCCCAATCCTTTAAGTATTTCCGTGATATAATAATTTATGGAAAAGAAATAATTTCGTATCAGGAAATTAAATCTGCATTAAAATTTAAGGAGCAGATAGATAAGGATATCACTGGGGAAAGTAGAGAGAATCAGGCTGAGGGTCTGGTTGTCAGGGGTAGAACTGATAAAAGAGAATTTCACAGTAGTAGATCTAAATCTAGATCTAAATATAGAAATTTTGAATGCAGATATTGTCATAAAATGGGGCACATTAAGGCTGATTGCATTAAATTAAAAAATAAATTAAAGCAAAAGGAAAAACCTATTGAGAAAACTACTAAGTCCGCTGAAGCTAGTGTTGCAGCTGATGAGAATTTTGGAAATATTTTCTTTGCTACTGATGACAGGACAAGGTCTAAAAATGAATGGGTTTTAGATTTGGGTTGTTCTTATCATGTGTCCCAATAGGGATTTGTTTTCCACATACGAATCTTATAATGGTGGAATTGTTTTGATGGGTAATAATGCCGCGTGTGATGTTATTAGTAAAGGCACAATCCGAATTAAAATGCATGATGGTATTGTAAGGACGCTCATTAATGTTAGACATATTCCTGATTTGAAAAAGAATCTCATCTCTTTAGGCACCCTAGAGGCTCTTGGGTGTAAATACACAGCTGAAGTTGGAGTTATGAAAGTTTCTAGAAGTGCCCTTGTTGTTATGAAAGCTTGTAGGTCTGGTAGCTTGTATATTTTGTAGGGTACTACTGTCACAGGCTCAGTTGCAGTCTCGTCATAATCATTGTTTGATTCTGACATCACCAAATTATGGCATATACGTTTGGGTCATATGAGCGAAAAAGGTTTGAGCATATTGAGCAAAAGAGATCTTCTTTGCGGACAGAGTACTAGGCCACTAGATTTTTGTGAACACTGCATTTTTGGAAAGCAGAAAAGAGTCGGCTTCAATTCTCCGGCAGTTCACAAAATGAAAGGTACTCTTGATTATATTTATTCAGACCTTTGGGGTCCAGCTCGTGTTCAGTCTAAGGGTGGTGCCAGGTATATGTTGACTTTCATTGACGATTATTTCAGGAAAGTTTTGGTTTATTTTTTGAAGTATAAAAATGATATTTTTCCTAACCTTTAAACAATGGAAGGCTTTGATTGAGAAGCAAATAAGTAAACAGATTAAACGGCTTCGAACATATAATGACATGAAATTTTATGAAGGTGACTTTGATGAATTCTGCAAAAATAAAGGAATTGTTTGGCATCACTATTAGAATGATGCCTCAACAAAATGGTGTTGCCGAACGTATGAACAGAACACTCTTAGAAAGAGCAAGGTGTATGATCTTAAATGCAGAGTTGACAAAGGACTTTTGGGCAAAAGCGATTAATATGGCATGTTACATTGTCAACCGTGCTCCTTCTGCAGCACTTAATTTTAAAACTCCGGAGGAAGTTTAGTCAGGTACTCCTACTGATTACTCTATTTTTAAAATCTTTGAGTGTCCAGCATACATGCATGTAAATGAAAGAAAATTAGAACCTCGAGCAAAAAAGTATATTTTTCTTGGGTATGCTTCTGGGGTGAAAGGATACAGATTATGGTGTCTTGATCCCAAATCTCCAAAATTTATAATCAGTAGAGATATTACTTTTGATGAATTATCTATGTTATCTTCCAAAGAGGAATCTACTAGTTGTACAAATGATAGTATGCAGAAGCAGGTGGAGCTTGAGATTGGTAGTTCTGATTCTCTTCAGTTAAACTCTTCTACTCAAAAAATACCAATAAATGGTCCCGAGTCTACTGACGAAGATGATCCAGAGGAAGAGCAATATTCCATAGCCAAGGATAGACCACGGAGAAATATTTGACCACCACAAAGATATGCAAATTTGGTTACATATGCTTTGTCTATTGCAGAAGAAATAGGTGGAGTTGGTGAGCCTACTACCTACTTAGATGCAGTTTCTTGTGATGCTTTCGCTAAGTGGTTAATTGCGATGAACGAAGAAATTGAATCTCTCCATCAGAATAGAACTTGGGATCTTGTGAAGCCGCCTTCGGGTAAGAAAATTATTGGATGCAAATGGGTCTTCAAAAGGAAGGAAGGTATTCCAGGGGTTGAAGATGCAAGGTACAAAGCATGATTGGTTGCAAAGGGCTATAATCAGGTATATGGTATTGATTTTAATGACATGTTTTCACCTGTTGTTAAACATAGCTCTATTCGTGTTTTGCTTACTTTAGTTGTCATGTATAATTTGGAATTAGAGCAACTTGATATCAAGACAGCTTTCTTACATGGTGAACTTGAAGAACAAATTTACATGGAGCAACCTCATGGATTTGAAGTTGACGGTAAGGAAGATCATGTTTGCTTATTAAAGAAATCCTTGTATGGATTGAAGAAGTCTCCAAGACAGTAGTATAAGAGGTTTGATTCCTTTATGTTAGGTCATGGTTACACAAGGAGCATGTATGATAGTTGTGTCTACTTTCGAAAGTTAAATGATAGCTCTTTTGTGTATTTGTTACTTTATGTTGATGACATGCTTATTGCAGCTAAGAATTTATCAAAAATTCACACTTTAAAAATGCAACTGAATAGTGAATTTGAAATGAAAGATTTGGGAGCAGCTAAGAAGATTCTTGGCATGGAGATCAAAAGAGATCGAGGAGTTAGAAAATTATTTCTGACCCAGAAAAATTACCTCAAGAAAGTCTTGGAGAGGTTTGACATGAAAAACTACCTCAAGAAAGTCTTGGAGAGGTTTGACATGAAAAACTACCTCAAGAAAGCCAGTGAGTACTCCTCTTACTAGCCATTTTCGGCTATCTGCTGCTCAGTCACCACAATCAGTTGAAGAGGAAGAATATATGGTGAAAGTTCCATATTCCAGTACCATCGACAGTATTATGTATGCAATGGTTTGTACTCGTCTAGATATTTCACAAGCAGTCAGTGTGGTTAGCAGATATATGTCTTGTCCGGGTAAAACACATTGGCAGGCTGTGAAGTGGATTCTCGGATACTTGCAAGGGACTTCAGATTCTTGTTTCGAGTTTGGAAAAAATTATGACACTTTGATTGGTTTCGTCGACTCTGATTATGCTACGGACCTTGATAAACGAAGATCTCTGACAGGCTATGTATTTTGCGTTGGCGGTTGTGCAGTTAGTTGAAAAGCTTCTTTACAACCTATTGTGGCTTTATTTACTACAGAGGTAGAATATATGACAATGACAGAAGCGATCAAAAAAGTTTTATGGTTAAGAGGTTTGTTCGGCGAATTATGTCAGTATCAAGGTATTACTATAATTTACTGTGATAGTCAAAGTGCTATTCATTTGACTAAAGACCAAATGTATCATGAGATGAAAAAACATATCGATGTGAAGTTTCATTTTATTCGGGATACCATTGTTGAAGGAAAGGTCCTTGTTCAAAAAATCCATACAAAGGACAATCCAGCTAATATGCTTACAAAGCCTCTTCCGGTTTATAAGTTCAAGTAGTGCTTGGACTTGGTTGATATTCATTGTTGGTGATTACCCATTGGGGCTTTTGTGAAGAAGGTGAAGCAAGTTCTGCTAAATTATTAATGTTGGGACATGCCAAAGTGGAGATTTATTAGTTTAGCAAGTTTCATAGTCCCACATCTTAAATTTTTATTCTGTTATCTCCTATTGGTACTATAAAAATGGATCTAGGCTTTAAAGATAGATGCACCACGCATCACAAGAAAAGTCACTTTGAATTTAATTTTTATTAAATCCACGTTCAGTCAAATATTTTAAGCTTTTCTTATTTAACAATTTTAAGTGCGTCTAAGAATAATTTTTCTAAAACATTTATAATAATTTTTCTTTTTTTTATCTTTATGCTTTATTATCTTTGTTGGATTATTAAAATTACTCTTTTGGTAAATTTTTTAGGCCAGCTCTAACAAAAACTAGTACACTTACTTTACAGGTTTGAGGTTGATCAAAGCTAACCAAGTTGACCAAAACAAACCAATGTTCTCCAGAATCGACAGTTCAAGACAAAGAGTCAAGCTTCTGAAGAAGAAGAAGAAACGACACAAGGGAGTAAACACAACACTGATCACGTCGGTCAATTCCAATAGCGAACCATATAAATCTGATATCTTTATCTTTCTACTTTATTATCTTTGTTGGATTATCAAAATTACTCTTTTGGTAAATTTTTTTGGGCCAGCTCTAACAAAAACTAATACACTTACTTTACAGGTTTGAGGCTAACCAAGTTGACCAAAACAAACCAGTGTTCTCCGGAATCAACAGTTCAAGACAAAGAGTCAAGCTTCTGAAGAAGAAGACGAAACGACACCAGGGAGTAAACACAACACTGATCACGTCGGTCAATTCCAATAGCGTAGTCAACCACGACATCTCACCATAATGTACACGTTACAGACATCCATCTTCGTCTTCCCCAAACAGCCCGACCTAATTAACGTAACAGAAATAGACAACAAATTAAAGTAAAAAAAAAGGGAGGAAAAAACGACAATAACAGTAAGTTTGAAGTCATCAATTAGGGGTTGACCCGACATTCCACTCCACAGTCTTCACTTAGACGGCGTCATCGCTCGCCACCACGGGCTTCACCTTCGGCGGCCTCCCCCTACCCCTCTTAACCCCTCCTCCCGCTGTCGCAGGGGCGGTCGAGGACCCTGCCTCCGTCGCCGCCGACCGGGCAACCTTCTTCGGGGGGCGGCCCCTGCGCCGGGGCATCCCGCTGGTGGCCTTCGCGACGGCCACGGCGACAGGGTCCTTAGGCTTCGGCGGCCGGCCGCGTGGGCGCGGCGGTGGCCGCGGTGCCGCGGTCTCGCCCGGGGGCAGATCTGGCTTGGGCTTCGGCGGCCGCCCGCGCCCTCGCTTGGGCGGCGCGTCGGGCCCTGGCCGCACGTAGTTGTTCTTGACGAACAGCAGCTCGCCGCTCTCCTTCATGCGGGCGAGGTGCGCGGTGAGCAAAGACGCATGCGACTCGGACAGGTCCTGGTACGTCGACGCGATGTGCCTGGCAATCGCCGACTTATTCGACCCGCCCTTCTCGTCCAGCGCCTCGATCGCCGCCATTATCATCTGCAACCCCGATCGAGAAGGCGATCCTTAGCGTCCACCGGAGCAAACAAGCAAATCAGGTCAACCAAAGGTGCGAACGGTACCTCAGGGTAAGTAGGATGGCTCGGAGGCTTGCTGACTTCCTCGGTCGCCATGGGGGAGTGAGAGCGGAGCTCAGTTTGACTCTCTTTGGCTTTTCGGACTCGTTTATGGTGGGTGGGGGTGGCATTTTAAAAGGGTGTTCGGAAGGGATACAAAAGAAAAGAAATAGAAAGGAAAAAAGGTAAAGATGGACGGTCTAGATTATAATACATTCTCTCCATCGGACGGTACGAAGTGGTGTAACAATGGATCACGCGGATCGCTGGCGTGGATGGCTTTGAGCCTCAGCTGTTTATTAATTCTTTTATGGTGTCCTCTTTGTCCTTTCATCGTTTTGGTATACCAAGTAACAAAGAGGTCTCCCTTTTAACTTTATTCCCTTAAATGCCACCGATTTGAATCATCTTATTGGTATGAAAGAATTAAAGAGGAGGGCAGTTTGGGGTGGCGACATAAATGTATTCATTCAAACTTCAAATGTGTTGGCTCTGTGTGCTTTCCCTTTATTTATTACGCTCTCGTGCTTCCTTTTTCTACAGTGCGCTCCTTTATTTGGTTTCCACAATTAGTGTTAACGAGCGGCCCCATCTCTGGGTCGAGCTTCTCCTTTTAAGGCAATTGACCGGTCTCCAGATTCGCTCGCCTGCGCACCAAGTGACGTGACGAGCTCGGCTTCAGTCGTTCCATAATAATGGCCTCGAATCGTTTTGATTTCCCTTTTTTTCCTTTTTCTATCTTCGGATTCATACGATCCATTTAAATCGAATTAAATGTATTTTAATATATCTAGAATACAGTGGGATTGGTTCGACCGTGAAAGCGGCGGCAAACGAGATTGTGGCGCCAAAAGCCAAATGAATTCGACATTGAGCACTGGCGTAGGTCCTATGTGGATCTCGTGAGCACGAATCTTGTCGGCCCAAGTCGGACCGCTCTGGCTCATGAGAGGAGCAATCAGTGGGAAGATGTAGCCGACACATCACAATTGGTCCACACGTATGAAGTCGCAGTTTATTAGCGATATCAGCTCAATAGTGTACGCGTAACTGCACTCACCATCCAAAATTAAATATTATATATATAATTTTTCCTCTTGTAAAATATGAATAAGAGAATGTTAACTAATTAACGTGTTAACCGTGGGAGGCTTGTCACGTAGTTTGTTGCGTTCGTTGTAACGACTTCGCTACCTTCGTCTTGTCGTGTAAAGCTTCTCATCGTGAAGTCTTCAGCCTCAACAGTGTTCCTTTGCTCCCCATCTATTGCTTGCTTCCTGAGCTCTTCCTCGGCGTCTTCTTTGGTTTCTCTCTTTGTTTTCTTCTTCTTTATCAGAATGGTCTAACTGTCCGTTTCTAGCTACGAGAGCAGCAATGGCATCCACATCGAAAGTGCCGCTCCTCCCAAGCCGTACCCATGAAATCGGAGAGAGCTCCTCGTCGGGGGATCCTCCTACTGCAGGGGCGTCAACCTTGCAGGCTCAGATCGTCGCCCGTCAGGAGGAAATCCGCCATCTCATTCTGCAAATTCAAAAGGTCGAGCACCGCATGTATATGCGGATGCACGGCAAGGAATGGTACCCGGTTCGTCCTCTCTCTCCCCCTCGCCCATCCTCCTCTGTTCTCGTGCTCAATTTGTAGCGACGGCTGCAGGGGGAAAGGCGCGAGAACGAAGACCGGCTGTGGAACTGCAAGAACAAGAAGGCCCAGCTAACATCGACGACCAATAAGCTGATCAAGCAAACCGAAGAATCCAAAGCAATGGTACGACATGAATCTTGGCAGGCTTACTCTCTTTCTTTGGTTTGCGGGCTTTCTTTTACTATTGGGTAACTGCATCGGAGTCCAGGAATGCACTGCGCATAACTAGCAGTATGATTTCATTGCAATCATGGAAGATTTTGTCCTCCTTTTCATATACGTACCGTTTCTATTCAACTTTTCTGTTTTATGGTCTCCTAAACTCAGGTTTGCGGCTATTGAAGAAATGTCTACGGTATTTACTTGGTTCCATTTGATATGCAAACCTTTAGACTACTGTATGGATTGAAACCCCAAAGAAGATTTGATCCTGGATGATATATGTGTGTTTACCTATACCTTCTTCACGTTCTGTTTCATCTTGGATAATGCAGTAGGTGTGCTTGTTACATATAAGAAAAGCTTCCTGATCATTTCTTAATAGGTTAATAGCACATGATTTGTTTACCATTGGTTTGCTAACCAATAAATCTTGAATTCTTCGTCTTTTTAGGTTTCAGCACTGGCTTCAAAGATTGATTTGTTGAGAAGGATCAAACCCGCTGAGCCTCAAGTGCATGATCCTGAAATCCGTCAGAAAACTAAGAAAGAGGTATCAGATGTCTTCCATTTCCTTATGCAAAGCCATATGCTCTTCAAACGAATGTAAACTTGCTTGGATATCTAAATTTTGCTTAATAACAATATACAAGTACGAGTAGCGTGCATGCATATATTTCAGCCCTTCGAATTCTTAGTAATGCCAGTAGGATTTTTCTGTGAAGAGTATATCGAGGTCTATAATTCACAGCATTTCCTATGCTTGAAATTGCAGGATTGAGCACGAACAAAAGTGGAGGCAGATTGACCGGACTAGAGAGTGTTTTTATTTGTCCAGCACGTCTCCTGGAAGATCTACTGTCTTTGGAGGATAGCTGTTTCAGAACTCTACAACGGATACTTTTACGGTGCTGAAACTGTTTCATGTTATGATAATGTTCATAACTTCATATCATAGAGGACACGTCAGTACGATGCTCGTGTTATAAAAATACATAGATGAACTAAGATTTTACTCAAATGATATGACTTTTGTTTCCGTAGGTTTGCTGTCCAAAGTAATTGTGAGGTCTCAGTGTCGGAAGTGTATCTACAGTTTCATTTGCACAGGGAAAAGAATTCATGAGTCATACAAAACATCAAATTATATTGCCTTGAAGCCAAAGCGGAGAAGCCTCTCCTCCGAGTTCAACCACCTCATTTCCTTGGGCCCGCCCACTCAAGAACGGCCCTTTCGCCCAAACTTGCTCATTGTGTTCCATCGGCTTATATCTTTGTTATGATTCATGTTCTTTTTCTGCTCTACCATTTCTAGGAGAATTTTGGGTGGTAATTCATCGTGTTTGATCTGTGAAATCTTTTATATATTTAGGTTCGTCTTTAGAATCTTTATGTTCGTCAAGCATTGTTAGATTCTGGTACCGATTTGTTCTCCCTTTCAAGTTTGTCTATCAGGTAAAAATTTGACATCCTTTATTTAAATCTTTATGTTTGTATTAATGTGATCTTCCTTCAAGCCAATAACACAAGGGCTAATCATAAAGATCACATTAGTACAAACAATATTATTAAAATTTGACAAGCCAAACGAGTGCAGTCATTAAACGTGCTCAAAACACATGAGGGCTAACCTTTAGAGCTGCTTTTTGAACTGCCGCTGCACTGCTACCGCATCTGCCATGCCATCACTTTCAGTCCATGTGCTTCCCCAGAAGAAAGAGAGAAGAGACAGAGAGAGAAGCAAACTCATCCAATGGTGTCACGTCCTCAGCCCTCCTTTTTCCTCTTCCAACTGCAACTCGTTGTTGGCAAGACCAAACAAGTGACAGAGTTAGAGCAGACCACGCGCCTGGTGAGGGAAGGTGGGGGTTGTGATGAGGGCCGCCAGGGTTAGTAGGTCGTCCATTCTCTCACCGTTTAGGCCTCACCTCTCACATGGTTATATGACACAGCGTTGGTTAAACATCACGTTCCTGCTCATCCATTTGGATCCTGAGATCCTTGTGGCAGGAGAAGTCATGTCTTCTCTCTGTCCCTCTCCCTCCTTTAGGTGTGTGGTGAGAAATGAAACGAGAGGCTTTCTTCTCGGGTAAGAATGTAATTGGACCACCGGCTCTGAGCCACTTGTTCACCCACTATTCGTCTGCATGGTCTTGTGGTGTCCGTCGTCGCATGCGTCAATTCATCCGAACTTGTCATCGCATGGCGAATTCCTCCATCTGCACGTACAGCTGATGTCTCATCTTCGAGTATATTTTCAAGTGGGACGGTGAACTTTCGGATTCACTGTTTGGTGCATATTTGCTTTTTGAAGGAATACCTTTCCTTGCACTTTAATGACGGCCGTCAGCACCTCGGTGTGATCGGAAAAAAAAAAAATCGAGAACACTCTTAATCTGAGTATTTATTCGATGAAAAAATTAAAATAAGTTATCGTTTCTTCCAATTTAAAGGATCGATGCATCGGTCAAATCATATTCGATTATGAAGAAAAAAAAATCCCTTTTATCAATATTTATCCTTTACAGAGAGCTATTAACAAAAAGAATCTAAAATTTATATCAAAACCATATTAGTAAGTCATTATATATATATATATATATATTTATACATATAATTTCCTCCACATGTATATGTAGTTGAGGAAATATGTTGATCTCTTCTTTTCTCGCCAATGTCCTTCAGTTCACATCTGTATTCACTGATACCCAAACATAATTTCAATTAGCTAGTACACGAAATAGTTTTTCACTACTCACCTTGAACTAATTGCTGCTGTTTTGTAGTCAACATGATATTATTGCCATTGTAACAAGAACATAGTGCAAAGGTGAACATTCAATACACAAATAGTGCCGAGTACACGTTGAATGATTAGGGCAATCATTATCCCCGTTAAATTATCAGCTTTCATATATCCTAATGCCAATAAGAAGGAGAACTACACGTTTGACAATAAGAAGGGAAACCAAATCTATGATCGATAGGATTAATAATTAATCAACCTGCAGGAGGGGAATTATTTTGGGAGACAAAGACGTATCTTAAGTGTTGTTTAATGATTTGGATTTCCATTCCAAAGATGTTCCTTTTGGCTGCTCTTCCATGGACCTTTATGTGTATGAAAAAGCATTTCAGGAAGAGAAAGAGAAAAGCAAGTTTCATAGACACCGTGTGGGTTCTACTTGTTGGATGCATGTCATGTGTTAAACATGACTCTCGTAAACCTTCTCCTCTTTAGCCGTTGGATCTCTCACAAATCTAACATGCTGACTCCACACTTGCAGATTTGAGAGAGAACCGAAAAGGAGGAGAAAAGTTCTTGGAAGGAGTTCTGCCAGCAAGACACTCTTTTAGCACTTGTGCATCTTCCAAGCCTACCCCTTTCGCTCTCTCTTTAGCCCGTGAACACCGCTTCTCCGAGTCCAATTCGGTGGTCCTCATTGTTCTTGGATCAATCAGTGATGGGCAAAAGAAATCATAAAGGAACAACAACACCCATCTTCTTCGCTTCCTGCAAAATCTAAAAGAGTAAGTCACGCTGTAACTTCTGGCTTTTAACACTCTTTGTTCTTTCGCTTGTCGTTTTAGTGGTGTTTAAACTTCAAACGCAGTGAGAACTTGCAAGGTTTGGATTGGATTGGATCAGTAATCAAAAGGGTTGGAGTAAACTGTGGGGCTCGCTGCTGGTCTCCGTTCACTATTGTTTGGGACACAGACACCTGCTCGATTGGCATTTCCAGGACCAACTTGAGAGCCAATATATCTTTTGCAGAACTTCAATCTTTCATGGACCCATCGTCACGTGCTAATATGGAATATGGACCTTCGAAATCATTAGAATGATTAGGATTAAAGCATTGAACATTGGAGGGTTATACTAACATCAAATATGCAAATAATTAAAAAGCCTTCAAATGTTGGATCTTGGGGCACTCAAGCTCCACTTATTTTTGCATGCAAAGTCGACCCAAAGGGACCATCATATGGCATGACGCAATTGGTACAACTTGCTTTAATAGGAGCACATGAGACGTGGCAAACAGGTATCTGTGTTTGCGTCCATAGGGCCACAAACACAAAGGCATCCCAACACTTCTCTAACCGCGGATGGGAGTGAGTGCAAAAATCCTAATCCCAAATTGTCTTCTTGGAAAAGAGAAGATTGGATCGAAGCCCTTTTTTGTGTTTTGGTCGATCTTCGAAGACCGAGATATTTGATCTGATGATGATGATGAACTACAGGTACTGTCTATCGGTGCCCAAAACCGCTCGGGAAATGAATACTATAGACATATGAAATATAAAGAAATGAAGTCAGATTGTTGCAGTCACGAGAGCGGTGTAAGGTTTGGAAATGGATGAGGTCGATGCTTTCGTACACATTTGTCATTCCTTCATTCAATTCCTTAACGCTGCGGCAGCGCAGTGCAGCGTTAGCTGACAGCAGCCGCTGGAGGAGGAGGAGGTCCGAAAGCTTTGCCATTAAAGGCATACTCACATGGCCATTTCCCATCATCCACTGCGCCCCGCATTGTCCTTCTCCTGTCCTTTTCTTCCTGCCTCCCTCTCATGGTTGTCGGCAGCGGCCCACAGCCGAGCATTTGCCGAGGAGAATCGCCAGCCACCCCCAAATTAATGCTTACATGCATCCATCAACCTAACTCCTCTTCTCCTTCTATGTGCAAAGAGTAGTAATACGTACGCCCACTGTACATACGCATGACATCCACCCCACGAGCAGTGCTGCTATAATATATATATATATATATATATATATATATATATATATATATATATATATATATATATATATATATATATATGTGAGGGTCTGTGAAAAGGTATGCATGTGATGCACATGTGGAGTGGAATCATTTGTAAAGCAAGAAATGACTACGAGCAATTCCTATCTTATCAATGTGACTGATGCAAATAGTTGTGGATTTTTGGACCACAAATCATCTCTAGCGTCGACCAAACGAAAAATAATTCATATCTTTATGTCACGTAGATCTTGAAATTTGGCTTTCAGATGCATGCATTCGATTCTAACACTCAAAAGAAGAGACTATGATTAATCATACCAAATCTAAACCGGAAAAAAAAAAGGAAATACTCTGATTATTGCGAAGAATTTGCATTTATTCGACCTTACTTTACGAGGAGATGTTAGTGTACTGTTGGAATAAGCTAACACTAATCTGCATTAAGGAATCAAATGGGAAGCTTTCCGTAAGTCCGAACTACTCAAGCATGCATGCATGCGCAAGGTTGATTAACACCATGCAATATACTAATCATTTGACTTGAGAGAACAAAGGGGAGGGATTAAATAACATGTTTATGTATCCTCTCAGATGTTCTCATCGACGCCAATGATCAAAGTAATGCATCTCAATATCACGTTCGATTTCTCCATTATTGACTGCACCAACAATCAAACATTATGAATCTTATCTATACCTCTCTCTCTCTCTCTCTTAGAACTCATGCTTCATTGCATATACACAACTTAATTCGTCTCAGACCCAATTTCCCAGTCAAGCTTCTCTAATTCTCTAAAGAAAGTACTCATCTCAGAATCAAATTAGTCAATCAATAGGTTGGGGCGGACGAATCACAAGATGAAAAGGAGTTGTGAACAAAGATGCTCAACTGCACATATTATTTTGTCATGCAACCATGGAGAGGGACATGAGAAAAGTGCATGTACCCTCAACAAGCAAGACGGACAAGAGAATCCTGTCATTTAAAGTGATGTTCCAGTCACTTAACCAATGGGACATCCTGCATTAAATTCCTCATGTGACAAGCGACCCCCAATGGCAAGTATGTGAGACATCATCCAGCTCTTACAAGGGAAGAAATTAGTGAGAGAATTCACAAAATATAAAGGTATATAGCCACATATTAAACTGAAAGAACAATTGGCTATTAAGAGCTCCATACATGTATCACAGAATTGATAGGGCTTGATAGATGATGCCCTGGATCCTCAACAATGATTGAATCATATGCATATCATCTTGATATAAAATGTCAAAAAATATTTCATCTATATGGTAAAATATTTCTTCCATTCCGATTAAACTAATTATAAAAGTCTATCATATTATATCATGGTAATTGAGGGTGATGATTATTTACTAAAACTTCTTAATTCAATTTATTACTAACTTAAGTATTAGAAGGATTATCTATCCAATATTATTCTCTATGCAAGTCGATACTAAATTGAGCATTCGAGACCCTCTCGATTACATCTGAAGATTCCTTATACATGTAAGCTCGAACTAAGTTGGATTCATCACCAATAATTTTTGTAACAATATCACTAATACCTAAATTTTGGTGTGATAACTAAACATCAAGTTCTCATTTAATAAAATTTTAAATATGTTGATTAGCTTAAGTGGTGAATATTTTATACTAAAATTACTTAAACATGCTTCAAATTGAACATACTGGTTAGTTTAGCTAATAATTTTCTGTTTAAACATACTTTTAAAAATATAGATAAAGAGTTATTGAACTCCATTTTAATGGATTGGATAAACTCAATTTGTTAATATTTAGTAATATAAGATACACATTAGATACTTATAAATTTTGTCCTTCCTAAACCCAAGTAAGTAGAATCTAACTCGGGTATCTATTTTTGTACTCAAACTCAGTTAAAAATATGCTCAATCTAGTTTAAGCTAATCGGCTATTTTCGGGTATTAAAAAAGAAACTTGATCTCGTGCTCAACACTCTAATTTCCTTAAGTGGCATTTGCCACCCATTGACAACGACTGACCCATATAACCACTACAGTATCATTAATCTTGCTGGGAATATCTAAATATATTATCAAAGATTAATTAAATGATAATTATATTTACGGGATTCAAGATTTGTGACCCCACAAAATGAACGAATCCAATGCTTGCTCATCACGGAAGTGGTCCTTAAATACCACGAATCTTAGCATTGATTGGATTCAAGATTTTTGTATTACGTTATGTTTTAAATGGACGGTAAAAGTATTAAATTGGTACGTTATTTGCCTGCCAAGCGTTAGTTTCTTTTTTTTTTTCCTTGCTTAAATAGCCATATCAACGGAAACATTACATTATCTATTGATACGTCCAGTGGCAAGTGATGAATCTTACGGTCGAGTGTCTAATATATAATTTAATACAATAAAAAAATGAATAATTTAACTTGAAATGAATTCATCCGACGCTTCCTCTTATAAATTGCACAACAATTTGGTACTAATTCCACGGTACAAAACGTCGAAACCCCCCAACCTCGTCGCAGTGTTTACACGCACCAAAAACACGAGGATGAAATCAATCAATGTACGCTTCCGTACGCAGCAATTAATCGCCGACGGAGCGGGCGATTAATTGCGGAGGGCGCCTCGTCACGAGGCGAAGGCCGGGTGGCTCAGCGCGGCCCAGCCACCCGGGAGCTCGCTTGCTCGGCGCGGCGCAGCACCTGTCGGCTCCCGGGGACCACGCCGCGTCGTTCTCCGCGCCGAATGGGTGCGTGTGCGACGCGAGGAGTCCTCTTTCGCCGCGCACGTGGTCCGCGACCGGCAACAGCCGGTGGCGCTCCACTCCATCGCTATATCAAGCACCAGGAGGGAGTCGGTTCCTTTTAATTACCCTCCCGTTCACAAGAAGAAAGAAATTTTCAGCAGGATTCGGTCGCTCCTCGAAGAGAAGAAGAAGAATAGGTTTCTTTTCGAATCAGATCGAGCGATGGAGAGGGATTTCTTGGGAATTCACGGGAGGGATTCGGGGAACCGCCAAGATGCAGGTACCTTAATAATAATTATTATTATTATAATTATTATAATAATAATAATTATTTTTTGCTTGAACTTTTCCATTGGATCCATGGAGCTCTAGTTGTCTTTCTGGTATTTTTTTTCTCCTTTTTTTTTATTTTTACGAAGATGACCTTTTTCCTCTCCTTTTTAAGGTTTATTTGGTGGTTATCCGCAAAAGATGCGATTTTGAATGATTTCTTGGGTTCTCCGAATGATTTGGCTGCTGTGCTGTTTGGATTGTATGGAAAGATGATAATTTTATAGTGGTGTGGAGATAAAAAATAGTAGGAGTTCCGAATAAATTTTTGTTACCATTTTTTCCAATCAGGCGACGGTCTCTCAGTGGTGTTTCTCTTTTGATTCTTGCTTACCATCTTTTTAGTTAAGTGTTGAAATGGGCTGAGGCTCAGCCTGTAAAGATTTAGATGGCATGCTTTCAAGAAGCTTTCCTTGCGAGTTTTCTTGCCGCTATGATTGCTTTGGCTTCAATTTTTCATGTGCGTACGTGCTGTTCCTTCCCTCGTGAAACAAAAGCAGAGCACTCGGAGTTTTTAGTCCACAGATCCATCATGTTGTAATTCTTTGTAGTTTAGATTTTTAGTGGTTAATCGATATCTGGTTACTGAGATCATGGTAGATGATGCTTGTTATGCTATTCCAGATTTCCCTTATGCGCAATTGTTTCTTTTTCGTTTCCAATCTCTCAGCTCTCTTTGGAGTTTCAGCAGTTCAGTGGCCCTTCTCAAACAAAGTCTCCACCATGCAGCCGTTCGTGTTCTACAAGGCCGCACAGGAGGAGAAGGCTAGGAACTATTTCTTCGATAAGCACTCGTCTTCTTCGAGGTTTCAGCCTCTGCCAAGCATGGCTGCCTTTGAGCCCAATCAGAAAGCTTCCCATGCTGTAGCATCTCAGGTGTGTGCACCGACTTCCCGGTTGGTTTCGGACATCATGAGTCACACTGGTGCTTCATCTTCTTGTGTCATGATCTTGTAGAAAAGCTTTGGTCTCGGAAGACAAAGCATCAACCAGCATCCCATGCATGGATACCAGCCTCAGAGCACTGGTTCGTCCCTTGATGCTACTACATGTCACATGATTCCCGTCAACATGGGCGGTCCTTTCTTCAAGGTTCAGGCTGCCCATAGCGGTCCCAATATAGCAGTCACCTCACTCGAGCAGCTTCCTATTGGCGGTGGGACTGCAGTTAACAGCCCCATCGGTGGCCCTGCTGGTGGAGCCTTTGCTCCAAGGTAAGGTTTTGTTGAGCAAGTCTCAGATGCAAGTCTTCTATTGCTTTTTTTTGAGACACCGGCTTTTCCATCTGGTTAACCATATGGTCTGATGGATTTCTTTCTCCAGGAATATGCCCAAGCCCAGTCATTCGACTGCTCAGTTAACCATCTTCTATGGGGGTTGCGTGAATGTGTATGATGATGTTCCATTGGATAAGGTAAATCTTCTGCTTCTCATGGTGCTATAATTAGATGGAGGATGAAGCGTTTGCCATGGTTGTGATGCTAATTTATGAACCGGCCGTGCTTTTCAGGCTCGAGCAATTATGTTATTGGCGAGTAAGGGATCTAATGTAAGTTCAAATGCTATCAATCCGAGATCTGAAGCACCCCTACCAGCTGCAGCCCCTGTGCCAGCCAAAGTGTCAGGATCTAATGGTATTAGGACGAGGCAGACCTTGATTCCTACCCCGATATACGTGGTACCACCTTGCTCGGGGCTTTCAAGCCCGATATCGGTTGCATCGCATCCAGGGAGTGGCTCTAGCAACAACGATGATGCACCAAGGCCTAAAGCCGCTGTGGCTCCACTGGTTCCTTCAGGCCTCCAGGACACCTCCAAAACTTCAACCACTGCTTTAGGCTCAAGAACTGCAACAAATAACACGCCAAGAGGTAATCTGCAAACTGTCGTGGTGATCAGTCAGGTGTAATGCATGAAGCCTCTGAATCTTCCTGCTACCGATTCTTAGATTCCTGTCAACTGAATGTATTGCGGATCCATGTTTGCAGCTGTACCTCAAGCTCGGAAGGCGTCACTGGCACGATTCCTGGAAAAGCGCAAGGAAAGGTGGGTTTATCTGAATTCTTCAGTGTTCGGAGGAGCGGACGGACCTTGTTAGTGGACTAGATCGGAAGCCCTTGAACACCAAGGAGCTTTCCTGGGTCCTTTTGTGAATCCATCTCCAAGCACAACACTTGGAGGTGAACGAGGACCACGACGCGTGCCTAATTGCCTTGCTCTTTTTCAGGATGACCCACGCCTTGCCCTATCCTTCTTGTTCCAATATGACCCAAGACAACGGCAGAGGATTCGAGAGCCGCAACTCGCCGAGCAAATCTTCATCGGCTGAGATCAGTCTTTCAACCTACCGAGAGGACTCCTGGTTTCTGGCACACCCGAAGAGCAGCATAGGTAGCATGGAGTCCCTAGGGACCAAGTTAACCATATGATTCGGTGTGCATTGGAACGGCCGTCCAAGCGTTCTCTCTCCTGAAGGGAGGAAAAGAGAAAAGGCCTGTGATGTGAGATTCAATTGTTTGCTCTACTCATTGGGGGTGTCATAATATATGAGATGGGAGAAGGTATCGTAGTGTCTTCTGCAGCACAGAGGTGTGTAGAAATGTAATCGGAGCTGTTCAATCATTAACAAGAGGGATCACCGACTTATTCCCCTAAACTTGTACGGTGTGATAAGATTATTTTAGTATCAGAGAACGGATTTGGTTGGTCCCCCTAAGCTGATGCAGCTGAGGTTATTAAAATACTCTTTATTTCTCTTCTTATCCGAAGCTCCTCTGTCTGCCACTCTCTGGTGGCAAAAATTCTTGGATCAATGGAAGCATGAAAAATCACAGACGATTGGACATTTGTACTCTACCCATCTTCCTCGGATGTCAGACGGAACAACATTGCTTGGTTCCGGTCAGTCTGCGTCATTTTCAGCTCGTCAATGATAAAGATGAGGAATCAGCCTGCAGCGCATGTCAAAATGTCAAACACTTCTTTGTTTTCAGTTCATGCGATGCAGCTTAGTGATATTGTTAAGCATGCGAACAAAAATGATAAAAATAACTTTGTTATGTCGTGAATAGAATTCTTATAATATCATATTAATCGAAAAGTTTGTGTGAGATATAAGTCTAATATTTTATATTTTAAAAGTTTAGACTATAAATATTTTATTTTGAATGATAGAGATGTCTTGATGTGATAAAAAATAGTTTTTTGAATGCTTTTTTTAAAAAAAAAATTTCTGAAGCCTGGAAAATCTTAATAAAGAAGTTTTAGTTGTTGATAAGCTTTCAGGATGTACTAAATAAAATATAAAAATATTTTTCTGATAAAGATAATTTTTTTATATAAAAAAAATTAAAACCAAATAATAGCAACACCTAAGGCATCTTTGTCGAAGTCAAAATTTCCGACTTGATATGGAATGATGACATAAGGCGAGTGATTATGCACATGGAAGACCAAGTGAATGGGATTCCAATGTGCAGAAAATGATTGAGAGTGATGTTTTCTCCCACTCATTTTTCATGATGTCCAATCCATTTCCTCTGACAGCCATCCTTTGAAACAGCGGCCACAGGCAGGCCCCAGGGAGGGATCTTTTGTGATGCAAATCCATGCAAGTTGGTACTGGCATTGCAAGTCCGTCAGCCCCTCAGGACCACGACTCGTGTGTTCCTCGGTGAATAGTCCTCTTCACCTTGAAAGCTCTGCCTCCTCTCCCTAATCGCCTCTCGGCAAACACAAAATGCTTTTCATATATGAGGATGTCAATGTCAGCTCCGATGGACCACAACTTTTTGGTGGCACATGTTGTTCAGGCTTCAGCTTCGATCGGTGAGTCCCACGGGCTAACCCAGACTCGGATCTTTCTGCCTACCCTCCCTGGCGTTCTGCCAGGAAAGATGTCAGTCCGGTGGACAAGAACTTTCCGGTGATCCATGTTGTTTGTACCACAAGCTAACACGCTTGAATCTGTGCCTTCTACCCACGGTGGGCTCTGGGGAAGAAGATATTATCTTGATGTGGGAGGGTGTCAATTCAGTGGACCACAACCTGTGTTGATGCATGTTGGTCATACCTCGGTGTCATGTGGGCTTTTGGGCATTCATTGATACCGGGCCTTGCAGATTGAAGAAGGTTGATTCTGCTCAATGGCATATCATTTTCCCCATGGATTATTTATTTTTTTACCCAAAAAAAAAAAAAAGGAACCCGGTGGGGCACTACATTTGCTTGTCATAAAGATTGGATTAAAATGCATGAATGAATATAGGATGTCAAGATACTCGACTTTTGTGGTGTTATAATGTACGTCCATGTGAGTCAATGATGACTCTATTCAGAGCTTTTCTATTCGAGCTCTATTATCGTATTCAATTGATCCATCAATTACATTTTAACTTAAATTATTAATTAAAATATTAAAAACTAAAATTGATAATAATATACTTATTAAATCCTTATAAGTTAATTTAAGTTTCGTCTATTTTCAACGTGAGACTAATCGAAGTATTACAATATCTCATATTCAAGAGCTTGACGTCGTTGTCAAGGTCCAACATAATCCAAATCAAATATTAGAATATCACATATAAGACATAACTCAATGGTGGCTCCACGTCATGACATCTAACTTCATCCAAAGGTAATTTTATTTTATTTTACTTAAGCCGTCTCATTATGCTCAAATACTAGGTTAGCTTTAATATCAAATATTATGACCTAGGTCTGATGGACTAACTGACCCATCAATTTTATTTGGCCCAAACCACTAGCCAAAATAATTATACTGTAGTTGACAATAGTATACTTATCAAACTTTTATAAAGTAATCTTAATTTTGTCCACTTCACATGTGAGACTAATCGGAGTGTTACAATTTTCTCCCTTACAAATTTATAGTAGTGTAGTTGCCCTCTCATCATGCCCAAATGTAATCACCAATAATTTTATCCCTTAATATAAATTAATTATTATAAATAATATATTATTTTTATTTAAATTATTATTATTTGTTTATATAGTATTATTAAGAAAATGATTAAAATTTATTTCCTTAATCATGTGGACAAGTTAAAAAATTTATCAATTAATTAAATTATTAATTAATTTATTTTCTAATAAGTGATGTGAATTTTAGGATGTAAATAGTTTATATTCTATTTTTGCATGTAAACTATAAGAAATGAATCTTATATTTCCATCTTTATGTATTGACAATAAAATAAAAATAAATTAAAAAAATAAAAATTAAATTATTAATTATCTTTTGAGAAGAGCTTATCTTCTCTTTTGTAAATGATTCTCCACTTTCGTTTCTTACTGAGCTTGTTAGTGAGAGAAATAGGGAAATGATTTCCTAAGAGAGGATCCCCATAAAGAGATAGGATCCTTAATTTTTTTTCTAATCAATTTTGATTCACATTTTAAAATCTTTGATATTAGAATTGTTAAAATTTTATGATATATAATAATATTTTAATTTTAAAATTTTATAACTAATAAATAATAATAATCGATTTGTGATGTTAGAATGATTATTTTTCTTATAAGTAATTTCAATATTGATTTAATTATTAAAATTTTTAGTTTAAGATTAACATAATAGTTTTAATTTATTTAGTTAGATATATTTATGTTTTAAGAACTATGTGTGAATTTTTATGATTTAATTAGTTTTAAATTTAAGATTATATATTTAAATTTTTTAATTTATAAATTTGAGTTAAACTTTAATAATTTAAAATATTAAAATCTAATTTGATAAAAAAAATCTAACTAGGTTTTGACTTGAATCAGGTTGCTCTATCAGATTGTGTTGACCTAGCTCCTATAACTATATACGACTTAGCCCATGTGGTAGGTCTGATCTAGCCCATATAGTCATGTATGATCCAGTGACTAAGTAAAAGTCAACCCATGTGACAAGGTGTGCCTCAACATATGCGACCCAATATAGTCCAACTTATGTGGCTAGATACGATCCAGTTCATATGATCATACATAATTCCAACTCGTGTTTAGGTATGACCCAACTTGCGAGCCAAATGTGGCCCAATTTATTGGTAAGGCTTAGTCCAACTTGTGAGTAAGGCTCAACTAATCTGTGAAGTTAGGCTCGCCTAGCTATGCGTTTGTCACTAAATACATCGTCGCTCCTCTATCCAGCTTGTTATACCTTAACCCAACCTATTACTTGGGACAAATATGTGTGGCTCACGTGACCCATTTAAGACTCAAGTGAGTTGATTCGATTTGGGTTAGTACAGTATAATATAGTTTAATTTTTTTTTCTTTATTGGTTTGAATTCATTAATTGATTGAATCAAATAGGTTTAATCAGTTCAATTCGGTTTATGGTGATTCTAAATTAACTTAACTAATTTAAACCTATTTGATCTAATTAAAATTAATTAAATCTAAATTAGACACTCTAAGGTGATTTTATATCGATTCTATAAGGATTTGAGATTGGTTTTATTACATTTTGATTGAATTGAGTTTGGTTTAAATCAATTAGGCGATTCTAATTGAGATTTTGGTTGATTGAGAACTATTAAGATGTAGATATCTCATGTCTTTATAATTTAATAAACTTAAAAATTTTTAGTTAAATGTGTCATTTAGAAATGATTATTGGTTTCTTTTTTTTTAAGATTATGATATTAATATAATTGTTAGTAATTATACTAGTTATTCATATTGGAAATGTAATTTGTAAAAGGAGCTACGAGTCTATCACAATACGATACTACTAATGGATATAGTCTAGCAAATCATACATCAAGTATGATCTCTCATAATATTATAGCATACTATTTCTTTGATATATATGTGAATAAATGAATGATCATATTTATTTATATATTTTTGTCGAGACTAGATAGGGTGATTCCCTTCGGAGATTAGCGAACCGTCAGACGTAATAGTTCATCTATCCATTATTGAGAGGAGCATGTTTCTATCAAGAAGATGTGATTTTTTTAGTTAATAAAATATTTACTATTTTAAAGATAAGGATTTAAATTTTAAAATGAAAAAAGAGTGTCTTTCATAAATTATAAATAAAAAAATAATGATGTGCATGTAAAGCTTAGCGAGCCATTAGATATAACGATTCATCTATCCATTGTTGAGTGGAACATGTTGCTAATGTTCCTATTAAGACGATGTGATTTTTTTAGTTAATAAAAAATTACTATTATAAAGATAGGAATTTAAATTTAAAAATAAAAAAATATCTTTCGTAAATTATGAATAAAAAATAATGATGTGCATGTAAAGCTTAACTCGACCGTGATGAGCTTACTCACTTATTAAGTTTATTTGACTTAAACTACTAGTTAAAATATTAAAATTAAGATTAATAATAATACATCATTAGTTTCTTATAAATTAATTTTAGTTTTACTCACTAATGATATATTATTATTTTTTTCCTCTCAAAAACTAGTATAACTAAGATTAAATTATATTATAGTACATGTGGTGTAATGTAATGGTGACTTTACATCGTCATGAGTTATCTAACTTCGTTCATGAATAATTATGAGACTAATCAAAGTTGCTTAGCTAAAGTGTTAAATCGATGATCAAAATTGTCGATATAATTTTTAACGTAGACATGGATTTCCAACACGGTTATGACTACAAATTGAAAATACTCATTAAGATATTTGATGAGGCACACAGTTGTCTTATATGTTATGTTGATTGCATTTAGTATCAATGTTAGACAATAAATGAGCCTGAGCAAAAGCTTTATAAGATATGATATGAAAGCACATCCATGGTACGTACGACTGCAAGACATGTCAACTTCCTACTCATTTGTATTTTGGAAATTTGGGCTGCTCCTGCTCCAAAATTAAGCCCAGTATCTTTCATATCTCTCTCTCTCTCTCTCTCTCTCTCTCTCTCTCTCACACACACACACACTTGACATGCATCTATTACATCACACTTACGTTCACCAATGTCATGTATCTTATCATAAACAACTGTAGTATCGAAACGAAGCACTGCACTCCATCAACCAAAAGACAGACATGTTTATGGGATCCCCCCATTCGATCACGAGGCTTCTCTGACACTTCAGAGAATGTAGACTTAGTGGGGAGTAACAAATGGATAAGGCATTGAATTGGTGACACATCTGCAGCGAAGCCATGATCGAAATGGTTGCCTTAGGAGAACTCTCTCTCTCTCTCTCTCTCTCTCTCTCTCTCTCTCTCTCTCTCTCGGTTGCACTGGAGGCCATTGAATCATTGACAAACGGCGAGCAACATAAACTTCGCACTTGCATTCATTTTGTTTTTGACTTTGATGTATCTTTACTTTCGTGGAGAATCACCTCCCTACCGTCTATTATACATCATGACATTTTTTTCCCTTTTGTCTACAGTTCACATATCGTATGGATTAATTTCAGGTTTCGCTAGGAGATCGCAGCTTTTTTGTTGATGATAGAAATGTGAGATCTTACACCAGTCCATCAATTCACTTTTGATGTAGAATCGATTTAGTTTCTTTTTTATTAAAATAAATTTAATTAATTTAGAAATATTTTTCGTTGTATCAGAAGAATAGGTGAAGAAAAAGTGAAATAAATAAAAAAAATCAGATTCATTATTGATTGAACTTAAAGATTATCTCTATATTCAATCAAAAATTCATTCTTGAAATTAAGTCAGAATTATTAGGAACATATTATATTTTTGATTTGATATGATTATAATATTTTTATTTTTTATTTTTATAATTGAGTTGGAAGACGAATCAATGAATTGTATCCTCTGAGTGGTACATTGTTTTCCGATAGAATGGGTGCATTATCCACGTATTATCTTTTATTTTAATATTATTATTTTTAGTTATTATCTTTCTATTCTTCTCTTTTTTAATTCCTCTATAACAAATTCTTTTTTTTTTTTCTGGTTCTACATCATGTTTGGATCGAATCGACGAACAGTGACACTAGCAAACTTCTGTAGATTTCCTGTTCGCAACGCCTGCTCTCCCCTCCTTGCTGCAGGTTCCTGATGTAGTCACTCTTCCTTTCCCAGACAACCGCACTGCCTCTTCCTTCGACCCCTTGTGAAGGCTCAAACTCTAGAGCTGGTCACGAGGGGGATCGACAAGGTAGACACTCCCACCGCCCACTAATCCTCCCATCGACAGCGGTGCCAATCGGGGCTCCCACCTCACCCATGCATCCAAATAAACAAATCCCTAAAGCACATCCACCATTCCACTGCTTCAAAATACGCCCTTTTCTTGTCCATGCCACAGAATATTAGGTCTGCAATCATTAACGTAGCAAGTGAACAGTTCCTCCTTGAATCACAAAGCGATCGGGTCGCTCTATGAAACGACAAAAGCATATAACCTTCGGTCATGATGTGTATTAAAGATGTTGAGACGTAGGACTACGACTAGTTTAGAGCTTTTGCTACTTGAAGTGGATTGGTTTTTATTGGATTTGTCCCGTGCCTTTTTGGTGCTTTTGCCTGTGCTTGGCCATTCCGTCGGTGGGGAAGGAGAGGTCCTACAGGTGACAAGAAGAGGCATCGATATTATCCCCGCAGCAGCCTCATCTCCTCAGTGGTGACGACATGTGGAAGTCAGAATACTACAAGTTTAGCTGAGAGGCCAAAGGATATGTTGTGCACTTTAATTCGTCGTAGTAAGTATTAAGATCTGTACCCCAACAGTGTGCCACCACTCCACAGTTGCAATGGTAGAATTCTAGTGATCGCTACGAGCTCCAAACTGCCATCAAATCACAGTCAAGGAATGCATGTTCATCACCGACATGAATACTTCATTGTCCACTCTAATTAATGTTTCTATTTTGTTTCGGCGATAAGATCAACATTCTCTAAGTGGACAACCCTTCTAATTCACTGCTACTGCCAACGAGCAAAATGATAGTGATGGATTGGAGTCTTCTTATCCTGTCAGTCTAACCGCGTCGTTCTTCAAAGTCTTTTGGTCATCGGTGGCTGAGAGAGAGAGAGAGAGAGAGAGAGAGAGAAGAGAAACCAAAACCCAAGGAAGAAAAAAGAGGCGAGGAGGAATCCAAGTCAACGGGTTGCAGATCCAGCGTGTCGACAACCTGCTGCTTATTTCAGTGTGGTGGTGTGAACGCAAAGAGCTGGCACGGTCACATCGACTGCCATGCACTAATTACCTATGCATGACGCAATAAAGACATGGATATTTATTACCATGAAATGAAGCAAGTTCTTTTATCCATTTTATTTTTGATATGTAACGAATTTTATCATAATGTTTTACATGGATCAATGCATGCATTTTGGTCAAAGTATAAAAGATTCAGAAAGGTAAAGCACTTATAATGGCACCGGAATGAATCCGATTTAATGAGTGAACAATTAACGTGGATCCAAAGTTTGCTTCGAGTCTTACATCAAACGACGCGACCAGCACAGCATCAACTTGAAATTTGGGTCATAAGGCACCCAATTGTTGACTCTCTTTCGAGTCAACCCTAGTGGTTCCTACTCACAGAACCACGAGTCAGAGTGGTGGCATTATTATCACAACCTTAATGGAACGTTCTTACCATTCGAGGTGGACTTGTGGGTAACGTCAAAGTCAACAAAATCCTCGGTTGAAAATAGAGGCTGTGTTCCTATTCGAACAGACTCTTGATCGAGGTAGAACACCATGGACTTGTGGATGATGGAGATCACACTCGGTTACTTTCAACGTGAGAATGACATTAATGCCTTAGTCTTTGCGTCCTGGAGATCGTACCAAACTCGATGCAGAAAATTTCTTCGGAAACTTGTTACTCCTGTGCTGAAGAAGATGATACAAGCAGAAACCACATGGAAATAATAAGAGGACTGCACATGAATCAAATATGAAGCTTTAGTAAGCTAAGACTGTTTTGTTGATGCTCATAATTTCCTTCTCAGGGCCTTAGTAATTGATGGCCTTAATAATTAATGATGTACACTCATCAACAACCAGCATTTTGTTGGCCGATGACTTTTAATATTGTCTAGCAAGCAAAGTGACTCCCACTTCTTAGATTGCCATGCTGCCGGATGTTACTTTCAATCTATTTCATTTTGTAGTTGTGGCAAATTTCATGACATTGGAGCATCCATCTACATCAAGCTAATCATTTCAACACTCTTTTCATATGGCTCAGAATAAGCTGTAAGTTTTTCTTAATAAAAAGAAAAAGTTCAAAAATTTTATTGACGGAAGGTAACAATCCCGTTTGCGAGCCAAAAGATTTAAATCCTGAAAAAAAGAATTCATACGAAGATCAAAAGGTTTAGTGGCCATAGCATGATTGGCTAGCCAATTAACAAGGCGATTTTTTTCTCATAATAAATGTGTTATTTTACAATCATCCATAGCACACATTATCTTCACAATTCTCCAAAAGAGAGAAGATTGTCGATCAAGAATATCAACCATCTTGAAGTCGCTCCACCAATACGTTCAAGTTTAACTTACGAAGACTAGCATTCTGCAGCAATCTTCACTCGTTCTTCTTCAGATGATTTGCTCATATGGGCTGAGCTAACAAAAGCAATTATCTTTTTCATTCAACATCTAGTTTGTTGTCAAATTACAAGAACCATTAATAATCGAAGCAGAACAGATCATACTTCCAGTCCTCCTGATATGATTTCCAAGTCAATTCTTGATCGATGGAACCCCATCCAGTTAGATCATCCCAACCCCATAGGTGCATTGATTCTGGCAGTTCCATGCGTGGGGAAGAGCTTGACGACGATGACGCAGAAGAACACGAGGAAGAGCAAGCGGAAGAATCACATGGGATCAGTATCTCATGCGGCTGTAGCATCGGCACCTCATCGGTGCAGAACTCGGGGCACCTGCTGAGGGATGCATCAGCTGCAGGATCACGAGGACTAGCTGTGCTCTTCTCTTTTGCCTCCTCTTCAGCCGTCTTTGAGGAACCCATCCGGTAATCTAACTCATTTTGCTCATCTCCATCACACGACACATCCATGCACCGTCGTTGCTGCTCTTTCTGCAGGTGGTGCTGGTGGCGGTGCAGCTCCTCTGTAGAAGGGCCGATGGGCTTGTGAGTGAGGGGATCAATGCCCATCTTCTTCAGCTTTTTCTTGATACGGGAGTTCCAGATGTTCTTTATCTCATTATCTGTTCTCCCAGGGAGTTGAGATGCAATCTTAGACCATCTGCCACAAGGGATGTAAAGGATTAATTGCTTCAGCCAATAACCAGTTGTATAAGAGAGAGAGAGAGAGAGAGAGAGAGAGAGAGAGAGAGAGAGAGCAGTGATACCTGTTCCCAAGCTGAGAGTGGAGCTCAATGACCAGTTTCTCCTCATCTTCTGATAGCAATCCCCTCCTGAGGTCAGGCCTGAGATAGTTTGTCCACCTTAGTCTGCAACTCTTGCCACACCTCAGCAATCCTGTGTCAACACCACCACCGAATCATTCCCAAAACCAAACATTAATCCTGTCCCTCATGCAAAAGCAAAAGTGAAACAGACCTGCAAGCTTGGGTACAGATCTCCAGCAGCACTGTCCATAGGTGAGCATGAAGTTGATAAGCTTCTTGTCCTCCTCGGCTGTCCACGGTCCCTTCTTCAACCCCACCTTCTCACAACAAGGCTTCCTCCCCATGCTATCTCACCCTTCCTCCTCCAACAAAACCACTCGTAACAATGACTAAGGTGTCTATCAACTCCACTTCCTTCACCCTCCTTTATAGCTCCACCAATATTGACTCGATCTCAGCACGTGCCAACTCCACCTCCTGCTCTCCTATTTGGTGAGGAGGCGAAGGAAGTAGCCAATTGTTCTCCTTTCTTTGGCTCTTGAATGCAAATTGATGAACCAAAAAGAGTCCATCCCACCTGATCTATAATTAAAAAACATAATATTTTCTTTTCCATCTGAATAATTATGGCTTTCAGTGTCTACCTACTCGCTCTATCTATCAGTATACAGCACATGGTAGACTGTCTGAAACAAAGATCTTCTCAATGTGGGGTTAACATTAGATAATACCCTCCTTCTCTACTTGTAAATACAGTAATGCTGGTAAAATGAAGGATGTATATACCCAAAGAGCACTCCTATGTCGGCCTCTATTATGACTGTCCACAAGTGGGTTCAGAAGGGGCCAACGGTACCTGAATTCTTTGGCACATTAGTTGGTATATAATATACCTTGGAAGCATTCAAAATGTGCCTCTATTTGGCCTTGGGTGAATAAGTAAATTGAATTCTCTCAGTTGTTTGTGGAGGGGAGAAGAGTGTTGGATCTATTGGTCAACTAGGCCAAGTAGGGTCTCCTTTGACCGATTATTTTTGGACTTTTGGCACTAAATTTTGGTCAATGTGGCTTCCCACAAAGAAGATGAAGATAAAACTATTTAGCAAAACCCAAGTTGTCAAACGTTTCTTTTTCTAATCCACGATCGTCCTTTGTCATCTTCCCTTGATTAGCTACTGAGAGTCTTCATCTAAATTAGTCTTCATCACATCAAAATGAGGGGTTGTGATGATTCTGTAATCAACTATGCTTATGTGCGAAGATAATATGGATTGATCTTTTCATTCAGATTATGGTATATGTTTCTTCCCACGTACACCAAAGAGCTCCCTCTGTGTTCTTCTCCGGGGCTCAGGTTAGAAATAGCTAGTTTTATAATAGAGATAGCTCATGATATTATATACATCATATAATATGGTTTGAATCTATTATTCCGATTCATAATGTATTAAGGATGAGATTTCTGCAATATAGAACCGATTCCGATAATTCCATAATGGATGCTTAAGAGGTATCATCACACATCACAAACAACCAAATATATCTACAGAAGGAACCAATGAAACATTAACAATTATAATTCTGGATCGTCAAATTAACATATATTGAAAAAAGATTCAAATTTCTTACCACTCCACTACACACGGATCAAGTTCAATTCAGTAGAAGGAAAAAAAGGTTATTAGTTTGTGTTGGAATTAAAGGGGCTACAGACAACAAATGATGATGAAATTCCAGTAGTGAAAAGATCTGCAGTATCTTAGAAAAGGAGGTTCAGAAGCTTGGATTACAAAAGCTGAACTGAGGCTAAGAAAAGATTGCCATCTGACAAACTGCTATCATATGAACAACATGATGAGGATTCAATATGAACAACAACTAGAGAGGATCCTAACCCTTTGTTGGATATTCACAATTCAAACTGCAAAGCTAAATATATCATTCAATATATTTAGAAAAGTATGAAAGAAAAATACTTTTGCTCAGCTTGCCGTACAAAGTCTGCCTTCAATAGAGCAAATCAGGTCATCTGAGCCTGCATGAGCTTATGATCATTCACGGAGAGAATTGGGCTTCAAACAAGAAATAGGTGGGGAGCTTGCTTCAGCATGCAGAAAACCTCTAAAGAGCTTCAGTATACTTAAGCCAACTTCACAAGAGGAGGGCATACTTCTTATAATGTCATAATTGCCAGAATAGTATCTGAGAAATATATTTGCAGGGGCATATAGAATTATCCGTGAATATCTTACATGTTTAAAGATACATCTACAAAGAAACTAAAACATCCAAAATAATAGGTATTAATCACAGACTAATGAGAGGTCATGTATCAAAACTGTCTGCCGATTTAAAACCAAATAACTACAGTTTATATCAGGGACAAAGTTACATGACTTCAGATTCCATTATGCAGCAAAGAGAACATAGTCCAGATGTTTTGTTGGACAAACTTTCAGAAAATCTATAGTAAAACATGATCTTAAATAATGTCCAAGATCAAATCAGCCGGCCTATAGTTGCCACAAGTTAGATTACACCAGATTATGTATTAGGAATTTTGCATCAAGCTTTGCTTCCACTGGGTCCTGCTTAAATACAACCGAGGTGAAACCACATCCTGTTTGAACACAGACCAAGAGAACAGTCTGCATTGAATACCACCAGAGTTATCCTGAAAGAAAAATCAAACTTTAGTGAGGGTCATACAAGGTCATTTGACCTGCTGCTAGATGATGATAGTAAAATCTAGAAAAGTAAACATAATAAGACATCTTTATCAAAAGCAACGATATTATGTTGAAACTAATTAATTTCAAGCAAGATACAATCAGGAAATAATGGTAAAAGTTACCACAAGTTGAATGATATGATGAGCTCGTGGATTCCATACACTGCTCACATACAAAACCGAGAAACTTGGAAGATCCCTCTAGGAAATTCGGATGTCCTTTGCAATATGGTCGGTTGCAGATATTGCACTTTGGAAGATCAAGCCAACACTTCATACACAGTAGATGGGAGCACACAGTTTCTTCCCCAAGTTCATAAAAATCGAGACAACCTCCACAGTCCTTACACCTTGCAATGCAAAAGAAGCACCCTCTACATTCTGTCCATTGGGACTTCATTGACCTGCAATGCTTTCTATATTAAGGAGCAGTTTCATTAAATGAAATGCTAGCAAGTACTAACTGAACCATCATTAATCATGATATGAACAATCAACTTAACTTGAAATCAAGCACAAGAACTTGACGATTCAGGACAGTAGACTGAGATGTCATTAGGAATATGACAATAATAGACTTCGTATGCAACAATCCAGAAACTAATAGCTTCGATTAGGTTTGTGAGGGATGGTAATTTACTAAAGAGAAAATACTTGAAAAGAGTATATATAATAAGTCTCTAAAAACATTATTTGATGTTTCACTCCAAATATTTGAAAGAAAGAAAATTAAAATTATATGGTAGCCAGAGTACACCAACCTGCAATTCTCCCTTGTACAATCAAACACCACCCTTGCATGCTTGCACTTGGGGCAAATATCAACATCAATTGGGCAGTCATCATGATTGATGAATGTAAAAGAGTGCCAGTAGCGGTAGTTAGTTGGTCGTAGAACCTGTTGGTGATTACTTCCTAACAACAACAACTTGAGGATGTCAAGATGGTCTTTGGTTATGTTGCAGATACCATGAATCTGGAGAGATTTCAGATTGCCTTTGCGCTCATAGAGCCGCTGCACAATTCTTACTATACCATTTGGAGTCAAGTATGTGCATCTTGGTACATGAAGCTGCAAATTTTCATAGACTTGGGTTTAGTGACCGCATGAGCACCAAAAAATTTATGATTCTGCTAAGATAAAAGGGAAAAGACCACACCGGCCACTGCTTTCCTGAGGGTTTTGCATATTTAGTTACCATCACTAGAACCACCATACATGCAAATTTTAGAAGTCCTAAACCGAACTGAACATCTCTAAAAATACAAGAAATAACATATCAGGGTGCTATTTAGAACAGAATACAAAAGAATTTGACAGAAAATTTACACAGTTGAATCATCCAGCGTCCATGTCCTTGTTGTTAGGGATCGAGTGGCACTAAGAGAGGGGGGGGGGTTGAATTAGTGCAACGGTAAAGAACGATAAACTTTCGGCGATTTAAAACAAGTTCGGAGACTTCGTACGATAGAAATCATGTTTTCGACTAAAACCGACTTCGATTAAAGCGTAATGGAGAGTGCTTAAGTAGGGAGTGTTTAGAGAGGAAGGCAGTGATGAGTAAGTTGAGCAGCGAAGAAAAGGCGGTTTGCAGAAATGCAAATGCAAGAGCGTAAACGCAAATAGTTTTTATAGTGGTTCGGTCATCCGACCTACATCCACTCCTGATTCCTCTTCGCTTGAGGCCACCGGCTTTCCACTAGCTGTCTTCCTTCCAACGGGCAAAGACAAACTCCATTTTACAAACTCTGTTTACAAAGCTTCCCTCAACACCTCTCTTAAGAACATTTCTAAACTTTTGGAGGAGGGATTTCTACTTCAAATGACAGAGTTTTCCCTTAGTTTTCTTGCGCACTTTCTTTCACTTCAAGCAAGAACACTTGGGGTATTTATAGACCCCAAGAGTATTCAAGTTTGGAGCCCAAATTTGAATTGACTCGGTTTTCCCGATTCTGGCGATACTAGGCGGTGCCACTGCTGGTGCCCTCGGGTGCTGGGTGATGCCATCGCTAGCCTGGGGCGGTTCCATCGCCCATCTCTCGGCCTCTGGGCGATGCCACCGCCCAGGTCATTTCAGCACACTGGTTTGGGCCGAAAACTCGGCCCAAACCGGTCCAAATGAAGTCTGAATTGGCCCAAATTTGGTTTATAGGATTAACACCTAATCCTAAACCAAATTACATGCTAACTACGAATTTTAAAGACATTTTCTAAGCTATTACAAAGTCCACAAGACAAGACTTCTTTCGGCGAGCTTCCGGCGAACTTTCGGCGGTCTTCCGACGAACCCTCGGAAACCATTCTGCGGACTCCCGACAAGCTCCCGGACTTCACGATGATCTTGGCGAGTTCCATCGAGCTTCTTTGGCAAGCTCCGCGAACTTCCGACAAACCTTCCGAAAACCCTTCGACAAGCTCCCTACTCGTTCTCGGCCAGTTCCGGCAACACTCCCAACGAATCTTCGGACTTCCGTCGAACTCTCGAACTCCCAACGATCTATCACACTTGTCTTCCGGAACTTTGTTTCGCTTTGCGTCTTCATCGTTATCATAGCTAATCCTGCACATACACAAACAAAAACTCTACTTCGATCTAGACAATTATTACAACGCGAATTGACATTCAGTTGCCCGGCACGTCATTGGTCGGTGCTTCGTTCGATTCTTCGACACATCGTCCTCTCTTGTGGCTTGTTGCCCAATCGGCGGTTGACCTCCGCAATCTCGATATCCATGGCGCAACTCCGCTCTTCTTTGCTCGATGTCCGACGTCCGAAGCCTTCTGCTAATTATCGATCGAACCTCAGTTCGACATCCAATATCCTGATGTGATCACCCGGCGCAACGTCAATTCCTCTAGCGTCAATTGTCTAATCATGATCGATAGTAGACCTGCGTAACTCAACACGCAGTTAGATCATAAAACATAATCAATTAATTTCATCATCAAAATCCGAGATTCAACAATCTCCCCCTTTTTGATGATAACAACTAATTGATGACTAACGGAGTTAACCATAACTCCCCGGAGTTTAACCAAACTCCCCCTATCAATATGCCATTGATAGAACACTTGGATTATCCCAAATCCAAACAACATTCATCACAATATATGAGAATAATCAAATCATCGTGCAAATATATAAAATATTCAATTCAATGCATGAAGTCATCAATATACTTCTCCCCCTATGTCATCAACAAAAAGGAAAAGTTGCATCATAGCTAGTTTAAAAGGATATGCAAATTTTACAATCATACTAGCTATTAATCACATCATACAACATTTAAGCATAGTAAGTTTCTCATGATAGGCAAGATAGCACTTGTTGTGATGATAGCAAATTTTTCTATGTTCCTTTGAGAAGTGCAAGCAAATTGTATTCAAAGATGTGCATTTTCTTGATTTCCTTTGCGATATGCATACAATTTTGTAATTTCTTTCTTCTCTTTTGAGAAGAGCAAGCTTGCAAATTTTGCTTTCTTTGCATGCTAAGACTTTTGCATTCATTTGTAATATGCAATCTAGCAAAAGCCTTCTCCCCCTTTATCAATGTCAAAAAGAAAGGGAGGATTAATACTTCAAATAATCTCGCATGAAATTCAACAATAATTTATAACAAAATGCAAGCAATTTGTTGAAAAAGTGAAGTTGAGCAAGATTTTTGCCTCTCTTGTGATAGCAACTTTTGCTTCTCAATGTTTAAGCTAGCAAAATTTTCTCTTTTGATGCACAAGCTAGCAATTTAACTCCCCCTTTATCATTATCGAAAAGAAGGGAGGAACCAATGATCAATTTTAAATTTGCATCAATCAATATCAATCATCACACGATGCATACAAGACAACAATGCAAAGAAATCATGTCATAAAAGATATCAATATGTAAATTCAACAAGGATCAAAACCAAAAGATATCATTCATGATTCATAATTTTCCTTTTAGCAAGATCAAGATAAATGTATCAATTTTCAACTCAAAATAAATGTCATACAACCAAGAATCATGATATACAAAAGAATACCAATATCAAGGATCAAGTCATGATTACAAGTGCTAACATATTTTCTTTTCATTCATTTTTAAGCCATGATAAAAGAATAAATCAATAATTCAATCATTAAGCACATTTATTTTTCATCAAATTTTCAATCATCATAGAAGGAAGTTATGTCATGAAGGATCAATTCATGAATAAACAAGAATTATATATATTTATCATGAAGAAAATCTTGACTTATATGTAAGAGTTTTCAAATCATTACGATGATGATTTCGTAAAAAAAAATCTCAAATATATAGTTCCAAGAAATCAGAATCATGATTTATAAGACTCGTACAAATCATCAAAATAACTCTCAAGAGATTCATACAAGGTCATGAATTCAATAAAATTTCTTTATAGCAAAATAAAATCTTTTAGAACTTGATTCAAACATTAAATACATCTTTAAAAGATTCAAGAATCACTAAAAGAAAAATCATTCAAGTTTAATTTGACAAATCAAGACTCTTGTTCAAATCATCATTTTTAATATTCATAACATGAACAAAGTTATTACCATATCATCAAAATCTCATTCATAATTCAAGTAATTTACAAACTATCATAAATGAATTCATCACTTGTATTTCATGAAAAAATCAAAAATTTCAAGAATCATACATTTTGTTTTTTATAATTTGCATTGATTTCATATAAACATGTCTTTGTCTTCTTTTATGTTGAATAGAAACAAGCATGAACGTTTAAGACATAAAGGCTAAATCTCGTGTCATGAATTCCAAAAGATATCTCAAGTTATCAACATCATATTAAAAGGATATTTCAAAAAGATATATCGATAAGTGATTCATTTGTATCATTTCATTTGAATTCATGATTCATTTAGAAGGTTCTCCTCTTTAGTGAATAAAAAGAAATTATAGGACAACAAAATGAATTAAGGGAGAGAACATGATTGTAGCATTGAGCATGATTCATATTTAAAATGTATCTTACATCATAAATATGCATCAAGCCTTTGTTAAATCCAAAATCATCCTCAAAATTACATTCAATAAATGCATATATGCATAGCATAGATTTATTGAAAAATCGATAAGATAGAGGATTGTATTTCGTTTTTATAAATTTCTTATTCATGTGATTTGCTTCTTATAAGCATGCTTTTGACTAGTGTCGACATTTAAGAACAAAAGGCAAATTTCATAAAACAATTTATCAAGCATGATTCCATAACTTTCAAGTATGATAACATCCTTTTAATATCAAGATTTTCATCATCAAGTAAGATTTCAAAAGGTATGTTCAAGATTTTTTTTTGTATTTGAAAGTCATGTATCGTCATACAAATTGGATATTATTATCAAAATCTTTCATTCGGAAATTTTACTTAGAACAATGTAGATTAATTACATGTAAGCAAGCTCAAGTCCTTTTTCTATAAAAGTTGTGTATCAAGTTTAAGATCGAAAATGTGATCTTATAAAGCCATCAAGAACAAACACATAAAGTGTAAAAAACATCATGATAACACATTTTCCATTTTTATGTGATTGATCTTCCATAAGAGAATGCTCATGTTTTTCATATAGATCCGAAAAGCAAGTTTCAAGAGAAATTGTTAAGACCCAAAACATGAGACACATTCATCATGTTTATTTTCATGAGATTCACAAGATTGGTAAAATGAATTCATTAATCTTAATCGGATAGAAACTGTATTTCCATTTCATACAATTGATTTCATGTAAGCATGTTTAAATTTTCATGTAAAGATCATGCATCATTTTTAAAACCGAAGGCATCATCAAAATCATTTTAATTCTTTCTTTCATTTGTTATAACAAGATGATCGATGCTCAAATTTTGCTAAAATTATTTTATAAATCTCATCATAAAAACGATTAAGACCTATTAATCCAAGATGGAAGTTTTCAAATTATAAGCAAAATACACACATCTATCATCAAAAGACTTTTAAGAAATTCATACATAGATATGTATCATGTTTAAGATCGAAAACTGATATGGAAAAGCATTTATGGAATTTATCTTTTTAGGTGTTCATGCATTATGTCATCTTAATTGGTCATGAGAACGATTAATCCAAAATACATTAATCCAAAACATAGAGTTTCAAATTAACATTACTTCAAAAACTCATGCATGATATAAAATAATCAAGCATCATGTTTAGAACGAAAAGAAAACCAATGTAACTCATCAAGATACATGCATGGATTAGTTCTATTAGGTGTACACACATTATCGCACATCCTACAATCATCATTCATTAAAAAAAGAACAAACATAAAAAAAATTCCTACCAACTAAATTAAGCACTCATGGGAGTTAAGTGTAATTTCATAATAACTCAAGGGAGTTAAGTTGCTTACCTTGTTGTTGAAAACCGTCAAAGCATAGTTCGTTTCTTCTTTACTTGATTCTTCTTGGCGATTCTTCTTCTTCTTCTTTGGTGGCCTCTTCCTCCGTTCAAGTTCATTGTTATTTTTAGATTCTTGTTTAATGAACTTATTAAGATTCATTAAAAGTTCAAAGTCCTCTTCATTGTCCTCATCACTTGAGTCATCACTCAAGTGGCATTTCATAGTTCGGAGTTTCAAAACCTTCTTGTTCTTTAGAAGGTGATTGAAATGGTCATCACATTCATTGTGTTCCAAAAATGCCATTTTATAGGTCATTAAAGACCCAATGAGTTCTTTAAAAGCCAAGTCATTTAAATTTTTAGCTTCTTGTATCGCCGTTATTTTAGGATCCCACCTTTTTGGAAGGGATCTTAAGATCTTGTTTACTAATTCAAAACTCGAAAATGATTTACCAAGGCTTTTCAAGCTATTGACGACATTCGTGAAACGGGTGTACATTTCGCCGATAGTTTCACTTGGTGTCATTCGGAAGAGCTCAAAATCATACAATAAGAGGTTTACTTTCGAGTGTTTAACTCTAATAGTTCCCTCGTGCGTGATTTCAAGAGTTCGCCAAATGTCAAAAGCCGTTTCGCGCATAGAAATCCGATTGAGCTCGTTCTTATCTAAAGCGCAAAATAAGGCATTCATAGCCTTTGTATTTAAAGAAAAGGACTTTCTCTCCAAATCCGACCATTCGTTCATCGGTTTAGAGGGAAGTTGAAAGCCGCTTTCAATAACGTTCCACAAATCCAAATCTTGAGAAATCAAGAAAACTCTCATTCGAGTTTTCCAATATGTATAGTCTGAACCGTTAAAGAACGGTGGACGAAAAATCGAAAAGCCCTCTTGAAAGCCATGAAGAGCCATTTCTCGTGGGTGTGAATCCGAAAGAGAAAGAACGTGACTTTGATACCAATTGTTAGGGATCAAGTGGCACTAAGAGAGGGGGGGGGGTGAATTAGTGCAGCGGTAAAAAACGATAAACTTTCGGCGATTTAAAACAAGTTCGGAGACTTCATACGATAGAAATCACGTTTTCGACTAAAACCGACTTCGATTAAAGCGTAATGGAGAGTGCTTAAAGTAGGGAGTGTTTAGAGAGGAAGAAGGCAGTGATGAGTAAGTTGAGCAGCGAAGAAAAGGCGATTTGCAGAAATGTAAATGCAAGAGCGTAAACGTAAACCGTTTTTATAGTGGTTCGGTCATCCGACGTACATCTACTCCCGATTCCTCTTCGCTTGAGGCCACGGCTTTCCACTAGCTGCCTTCCTTCCAACGGGCAAAGATAAACTCCCTTTTACAAACTCTGTTTCCAAAGCTTCCCTCAACACCTCTCTTAAGAACACTTCTAAACTTTTGGAGGAGGGATTTCTACTTCAAATGATAGAGTTTTCCCTTAGTTTTTTTGCACACTTTCTTTCACTTCAATCAAGAACACTTGGGGTATTTATAGACCCCAAGAGTATTCAAGTTTGGAGCCCAAATTTGGAGCCCAAATTTGAATTGCCTCGGTTTTTCCAGCGATCTTGGGGCGGTGCCACCGCTGGTGCCCTCGAGTGCTGGGCGATGCCACCGCCAGCCTGGGGTGGTTCCATCGCCCATCTCTCGGCCTCTGGGCGGTGCCACCGCCCAGGTCATTTCAGCACACTGGTTTGGGCCAAAAACTCGGTCCAAATCGGTCCAAATGAAGTCTGAATTGGCCCAAATTTGGTTTATAGGATTAACACCTAATCCTAAACCAAATTACATGCTAACTATAAATTTTAAAGGCATTTTCTAAGCTATTACAAAGTCCACAAGACAAGACTTCTTTCGGCGAGCTTCCGACGAACTTTCGGCGGTCTGCCGACAAACCCTCGAAAACCATTCTGCGGACTCCCGACAAGCTCCCGAACTTCACGATGATTTTGGCGAGTTCCACCGAGCTTCTTTGGCAAGCTCCGATCTTTCTTGGCAAGCTCGGCGAACTTCCAACAAACCTTCCGAAAACCCTTCGACAAGCTCCCTACTCGTTCTCGGCCAGTTCCGGCAACACTCCCAACGAATCTTCGGACTTCCGTCGAACTCTCGAACTCCCAACGATCTATCACACTCGTCTTCCGGAACTTTGTTTCGCTTTACGTCTTCATCGTTATCGTAGTTAATCCTGCACATACACAAACAAAAACTCTACTTCGATCTAGACAATTATTACAACGTGAATTGACATTTAGTTGCCCGACACGTCATTGGTCGGCGCTTCGTCCAATTCTTCGGCACATCGTCCTCTCTTGCGGCTTGTTGCCTAATCGACGATTGACCTCCGCAACCTCGATATCCATGGCGCAACTCCGCTCTTCTTGGCCCGATGCCCGACATCCGAAGCCTTCTACCGATTGTCGATCGAACCTCAACTCAACATCCAATATCCTGACGTGATCACTCGACCAACGTCAATTCCTCTAGCGTCAATTGTCTAATCCTGATCGATAGTAGACCTGCGTAACTCAACACGCAGTTAGATCATAAAACACAATCAATTAGTTTCATCATCAAAATCCGAGATTCAACACTTGTACCTGACCATACTTAAATTGTCTAAATGGAGTAAGATCCATTATCTATAACAAATACTAATACATCTATTTTTCATGTCCTGCTCTTATGAAGGTCAATATCAATGTGTGCTACCGTTGGATAACCTCTTATATCTAGAGCATCGCATCTTGGATGCAGTAGAATATTAGTGATCACCGTAAGCCAACAGACTGTAGCATTTTGGATGCATCTGAATATTTGAATACTCTCCATAAACTCACTATTCATCAAAAAAGTTTCTTCATAAAAATTAACTCACACATTACAGTAATTACTGCAAGATTTCTTTAGTTTCATCTTACAGTTTGCCTAATCGCTGCAATTACTGCTCTATTCTCACTGCAGAGACAGAATTAGTTCAAAATCTTTGCTTAGATTACTGAAACTCTACGGTAAAAGATTTCCACTATGGTGGAATTAAAGCTCATTCCAATGTCAACTGAAACAGGTACCAGGAGAAACCTCAAGTCATTCGAGGGGTGAAAAGTAATCACCTTGGTGATGCCAGGATTTCGATCCACAACCTGCATGAGCCCGTCGTCCGTAATCCTCCAGCAGTCCATCAGAGCCAAAGATTCCAACTTTCCTTCAGCCCTCGATGTTATGCGCAGGAGGGCGTCATCGGTGAGCCGCCCGCTCAACGGACTCTGAACGGCGATGCGCCGCCACAGCAGGCCGTCTCCGGCAACTGCGTCCCTGAAAAACCGCGAGACCCTCTGGAAGGCCAGCAGGTCCGGCAGCCGGAGGTATCCCAAGACCAGAAGCAGGGCGCCGGTCCCGTCGGAGGAGCCTGCGTCAGGGTTCCGACAGCCGTCGTGGGATGGCGGTGGGGAGCGACCGACGACCGCATCCTCAGCCGGCAAAGGAGAAGGTTGCATTTGGCGGAGAGCTTACGAGGGTAAGAAAGAGAGAGGGGGCACGAAGAAACGTCGAGGTCCTCCAGGAGACGATGACCGCTCTTAAGATTTTTATTGAATTGGAAGCTAAGATTTTTTTTTTTTTTGAGATATCCCATTAAATTTCTCTTCATACATGAGGAAGGAGTGACTGACACCTCTACTTCACGTAACCAGTATCATAGTTATCTATTCGGCCAAAAGTGATCGACATCTCGTTGTGAGATTGAATTGATCGGACTTTTTCGTACCTCAAATTTAATATATTATGATTATAGTTAAATCTGAAAAAAATATACAATCATTCCGATAAACAATATCAACTGAGAGTTGACTATAAACGAATTCTCCGGATATGACGTTAAATGTTTTTAAAAATACATCAAAAAGCATAAGTCAAATTATCCAAACTTAAAACTATCTTTAATATCAGATAAACATTATTATAAACTACCAACGATATAATTTTATAGAGTTTGACACCCTCCAAGTCGACAAGAATGGTGTTGGTTAAAATCAACATTCATATCGATATTGAGTTAACGTAAAGGATGAATCTGGATTGAGTTCAAATCAATATTCATATCAGATAATCAAATCTTCGCTTAACATCATTAAATTTAATAATAATCATCAATAAAAAATCATTCAAAAATAATTATTGATAAAAATATTGTTTGTATTGGTTTTTAGTTTGGGAAAAGTCAAAGATAAAGACAGTTGTCAAAATAGGTTTTTTTTTTTCTCTCCTGGTATTAATGGAAGAAACAAAGAATCGTATGTCCTAATTCTAATTGCCAACTTATCATGAGATAAATCAGCATTCCTTTACTTGAACCACGCAATCCTTGAATTCTACTTGAATGCTATTATCTTATGCTGGAGATATTTTAATTTTATTTCATTATAATTTGTGAAAGTTATTTAACTACAAGGAATAGCAGAACTTGATTGTGATTTGCTAGTTATCATGTTTGGGTAGTACAAATATGTCCATTCCGATGATGGATTTGTGGTTCAACATGCTTTTAAGATGTCCTTGAAGTTTGTTTGTGCTCCAACTCTTCAGTAGTGAAATTGCCATTCCCCTCTAAGAAGGTGAAACTGGAAGGAAACTGAATCGATTTGACCACTTTATTAACTATTAACATCATGCAAGATTCAAAACTAAGTAACAAGCATAATTACTTACTAAAATATTCAGCATCATCCAACCTATCTCATACTTTGACTTGATCAGTCAATCCTCACTGAACAAGGAAACAAAGGGAACATCTCTACTTGCAAAATGCAACAAATGACACACAAGAAGAGTTGTCTCAGCCAAAGGTGTCAGATTCCCATGTACAAAGCCAGCAAAAATGGACTTGAAAACAAGTTGAAGCAACAGATCCAGGTAGGTTTCAACTTCTGAATCCAGCTTTACTTGCCATTTTGTTTAGTTCAATCATTTAAGAACCTTCTGTAGAACAGACTCTTTGATTCAACCTTTGAGGATAAAATATCTAACTCAGACCAAATATAAGCCAAGCTGATGCAAAACAAAGCAGACAACATGGCACCTTATTTTCATGTAAGATTCAACTGTACAACTGGAAGCTCATTCTAATGGTGACAAAGAGGGAGTAGCAATTCATATCTCCTGCCTGTTATTATCTAATTGACAAAAAAGAGGGTCCATTAACTCATATCGACTACCGTTCATTGCTAGACTTTATAGTTCTCACACAGATTGCATAACTTTCACCCCTTCGTCATCCTTATTGAAGAACGAAGCTAAAAGAACACTTCTTATCCAAGCTTCCAAACGAGTGATAAGTTCCATAATTATTTACAAAGATAGGAGTAGCTGGACTTTGTGGATGCTATACATTATAATGGGCATACCTACAGAGCATATATTTTCTTCTCATGATCAGAAAAACCATCTGGATCTGAATAACCAGAATAAAGAGACCAGGAGAAGGACTTGCTGCCGCTGGCCCTCTTGATACGCCTTTGAGAGTCTTCGCCAATTCTGAAACGCTGTCGAAGTACAAGATAACTCATGGTCAACAGAGTTCCCACCATGATAGGACCTCCAACTGCTGTTATTGTTGTAGCCATCCATGATGCTTGCCTCCCCACAACCACATAAGCTAATGAGAGAAAAGCCGAGCAAGTGCTGAGACAGGCAGTCCACATGAGCTTGTTTACTACTGAAACAACCTGCTTTTGAGCATGGGTTTCCCAGGCAACCAAAGTGATCTGTACCACAACAACAGCAAGAGAAATAAAGAGAGCAGTGGCATTCAAGAGGTAGAACACACGGAACCCCCTTTCATTAGCTATATTAGCCTTGCCAACTTCACCATCTTGGAGATACTGACCGGGCAAATTGAATATGGCCATGAACGCAATGGATGCAATCAGAACTGCTACCATTGTCACTGAATTGATGGTATTCTGAACAGCTTCACGGTGCAGTTTTCTGAGCTCTTTTGCTATCCCAGACATACGTTTATTTGTTTTAGCATTCTGTATGAACTGTGTATGGACGTCATGCTTTATGTCACTGACAGTTCTCCGCAGCTCATCATCATCTTTGCCAATATTCCTTGAATGCTTGGCACCTGCCTCTGATAGGCTCTCCATAATATCCATTTGAGATTCACCATATGGTATCTTTTCGACCAAGTCCATTGCGGTTTCATTCTGATTATTGATGGCATTGACCTCAATAGACTCATAGCACAAAAGAAGTCGTACCATCTGCAAGAAAAGAGAAATATGACAGCAACATGATCCACTCAATAACAGAAGTTTCTCTAAAGTTGACTTAAGATACCAACGATGCAACTCTGAGCTTGGTGTCATTCAGACTATGGAAGCGATTGGAAAGAGCAAACTAGAAGTCGTGAATCCAAAAGGTCATTGCACTGTGCTAAAATATAATTTCAAAGTCCAGTGACTGAACGTCAAAGTCAATATGAATCTACTACAAAATGTTACGGAATGGTCCTAAGTGCTGATACTAATGTTACTCGTACACTGAGCATAAAGAATCGAGTGGTTATACCCTATACAATGATAGACCTAACTCCATCTTATTTAAAAGAAGAAAATACTCCCATATATTGTGAAAGAGTCAGCAACAAAAATTAGTTGGCCGTCTTAATGTCAAGTTATGCCTCAAGGATTCATGTGAAAAAAGTAGCATGATGTCTAACCAAAGAAAAAATATTAAATTTGCCATTGTTAATTTTTTTTTAACCTGCATTTGACTACTATTGGTGAAAGCTTCACATGGTCAAAAGTCTTTCTGATCAAATCAAGTAAAAAGGAAAAAAATATAGTCCGTGATAAACAATTTTGCAAAATTTTTATACACTTTTGCCACGTGACCATTGCAAGAGACTGATAAGGAAATATTACTAATATTACAAGTGGAACATAGCTAATATTTCTATACCTGTGGGCGCCATTTCCTGGTCGCTATGTGCAAAGCTGTGTTCCCCTTCTTGTCACGCATATTGAGAATAGCAATATCAGTTTGCAATAACTCCTCCACAACATCAAGACTGCGACCTTTGACAGCCATATGTAGTGCAGTCTGGCCTTTCTTGTCTATTATAGAGACTATCCCTGGATCTCTCTGTAGAAGTTCTTTCACTATTTGATAATAACCAACTCTAGCTGCAGTATGCAATGCTGTTTTCCCATTCTTCCTCACAATTCTTGTTGTGCTCTCATCCACATCCAAAATGGAATTCACCACATCCAAATGATCCATGACCGCAGCTGAGTAAAGGGCACTAGTGTTCGATGAATTACATACTCTGCAGAAAGCAGGCCACAGGCTGAGAAGTTCTTTCACAATCCCTGCAGAAAAAAAAAAGAAAAAAAAAAGAATGATGGATCGAGATTCTGAATAAAAAGTATATTGAGCAGCAAAGCTTTGATGTACTGCATGTCTAGCCCATCCTACCAGTACAACCAACAATGTAATTAACCATGAGATGAATTGGTGAATAGAACTGACATGATTGAGTTCAGATCATGGTAAATAACTCAGAATTCTGGATAGTTGGACCAGCATAAATGTAAACGACAGGAAGATCTTAGAAAAGCAACCAAATTTTGCTAGTTCAGTTTTGAAGGAAAAAAAGAAAAAAAAGTTAAACTTGCACATGCAACAATCTGCATACAAAGTCAAGGTTTCCTTCTATCATTGATGTCATAATATTCCATTAAACTCAAGTCTGATGATGTATGTTTCGTCGCATTTCGATTATTTACAAGTCAGCTAAATCAAGAAGGAAAGGAAAAAGAACAGTTGTCCTAGAATATTTGATGGCCTTTCCGATTGCATAATACAAGATCCAGAATATGGCAAACACATGAGATTGCATCGAGCAACATCCACAAATATGAATTTCCCTAGATCATCAAAGATCGATATGTAAACCCCATTTTAGCATTCTTCAGGATGCCAATTAATTCATCCATCTGCAAATTGCCTTTGAAAAAGAGCAGCCCAGGCAGAAGGCCCCTGCCAATTGGGAGAGTGTTGGTTATTGACTAACGAAATGGGCATACATCTCAAAACAAGTCCAAATTTCTGCCGATTGAAGTCAAAAGCTCACCCATGAATCTAAAAGGGTGAATTTTAATCCATCGTCTCATTCATCTATTAAAACTTGCGTTAGAAATCGAATCGCAGACTCACATGTACCCCAAAGAAGATCATTACCAACTTCTGCTCGCTTCCAAAAGCCCATCAGCCGCACAGATTAACACAATCGACAAAACATTTTGATTAATCGACTTCCAAAACATCAAGTTCTTCACCTTTAAAGCTTGCAAGTTTCAATTTTTTTCATAGATAATGCATCTGGTTTTCCCTCTCATGGAAACAAGAAACCGATCAAAAGAGGACGAGATCGACAGCAAAAACCAGTGGGGGCGGGGGCTCACCCACGTGCCCGAGCTTGGCGGCGACGTGGAAGGCGTCGAGGTCGACGCGGGAGCGGATGGCGGCGGCCTCGAAGTCATAGAAGCGGAGGAGGTAGCGGAAGAGCTCCTCGGAGTTGTTCTCCGCCGCGATGTAGAGCGCTGTCTCCCCCGCCTCCGTCTGGGCCGTCGCCAGGGCGGCCGCGGCGGCGGGGTCGAGCTCCTCGACGAGGCACCGGACGGCGTCGACATCACCCGATCGGACAGCGGCGAAGAAGGCCTGGTGCGATCCGAGCCGTAGATCCATCGCCAGTTCGAGTGAGTCTCCGCCTACCGGAAGTCTACTCCCACACACTACATCAAATGCAGAGAGAGAGAGAGAGAGAGAGAGAGAGAGAGAAGAGGGAGAGGTGTCCTAGCCACGGCTTTCAGTGGAGGAGGACATGGAAGGAATCTATTGGACCTTTTTTCTGGTAAAAAAAAATTGTATTTTTATTATTGCGGAGAGTAGGCCAGAGTCGAATTGTAGAAGCACGAAGATGCAATGAATGGGCAGCATGCGGTGGGACCATTTGAGTTTATCTCGCGATCATTACAATTGCAAGCAAGCATTCGCCTCACGTCAATCTTCCGAATACCCTATTCTTATAAGTGTGTGTATATATATATATATATATATAGGGCAAACGATAAGGAGATGATTTTATAAGCTTCACTTCAATCATTAAGATCTTTATCAGTTGATATTTTTAAAATTTATTGGATGAGGTTTCAAATATTAAATTTTTTATAAAGGATAAATGCCTACGAATTTATTGGATAACTAATATTAATTTATTCTTTTAAGATTTTTGAAGTAGATATACTATTTTTTGAAAAAAATAATCATCCTGCCAAACCCTGGGAAATTATTTGGTTGGGGATGATTTGATTGATGATAGTGCAATCATTGAGGCAAATGAAAAGTTTTTTTTTTTTTTTTTTTTTTTTTTTGGGTAGTTGAGCCTATTTGATTTGGTTTTTTTCTAGTGTTCTAAATAAGATGTGGCTGCCACTGTCACTTGGATTGGATGGCAGAGCAACACATGTTTTGGTAGATATGCTTCTAGAAAATATATTTTAAGATTAATTTCAAACTATTTAGACAAAATTAAATTGTAATTTTATTTAATTGTAGACGATAAATAAACTTGTGAAAAAATGATCACAAGGCAAGATTAGAGATAGGTCTTTGCGACATGCTTGCTAGATAACGTGTCCTACAACGGATGCAATAGCCTTTATTTAAGACGATGAAAAGAGTCATTGGGTGCTCCAAATCAACATTGAAGTCTTTCTTTTCTTTGTTTTTAAACTAAAGAAAAGGTTGGATATAACAAAGGTAAAGGAAAAAGAAAAGAAGAGCTACCATTATTTCTTATCCCTTTTAAGTCTTTTCAAGAAAATAATTATGATCACTATCACCGAAGAAAGGTAAGGAACACTTCTTTTTTTTTCTTTTCCCAAAGTGCACTAGTTGGAATGTCTACGTGGAACCCATTTGCGTTAGTGCTCGACATTTAAACCATGAGAAAATAATGACTATTTAGGTATTCAGTTATGTTGTATAGGAAACTTGATTGGAATTATCTATAAATATAAAAATCATAATATATTATTATTATATAAAAAAATTTAATATTAAAAATTAAAATCAAATAATGATAAATTAAATTTATGATGCATATCTTTTGATGTCATTTAGAAAATCTTTATTGAATCTACAAGATTATTATCATTAAATCTAAGAACTATAACGATAGCGATTTATAAAAAGAACTAGATTTATCTTTTCATCTCTTCTTATTATTTATAGGGTTGGAGCAATGAGTTAGTAACAAAGGAGATATAAGAAAAGATTTATAATCTTTTAATAATTGATTGAGTAATTTAGTTTCTAGAAGTTACCATCCTTTTATAAACGAATAGAGGATCTATGATAAGTAATTAGGAGAGTCCATCCAATTAAAATCATCTTCTAAATAATCCTGCTATAATTAGATTTTCTTTCTATTGATTGATAATAGTAATCATAATCCAATCATATCTATAATATATCTTATTTAATTAGATAGGGTCACATAATCTAATATTCTCTAACTTAGCCCATTAATTAGTAAGATAAAAAAAATTAAAAAATTAAAATAAAAAATAAAATTTTATTTAATTAGATTTTAAAACTTAAAAATATTTTTGTATGAAGTCTGACTACAAATAGATATCATAGCAATTGTATGGTATCGATATCATATGTCCTTCTATATATCATAATACTATTTGGTCCTTTCTTATGCAATCTAAAATGATTTCTATAATTTATCTTACTAAAATAATTCTATTAATACATTCAATCATAATATGTACATATATAAATATGAGTAGAATAACAAAATCAAATAACTTTAATTACGTAAACAAGAATGTCAATTATAATGTCTACTCAAATCTGTATCAATATATTTTTTATTAGTTACTCATAAACTCAATTATAAGAACATATTCTTTCAAACACTTTAGATTGTAAATTTTAGTGATGGATTAGTAATCAATATAGTGAAACTTAACTTTTAATTAATATTAATTATTTTAAACTTTTTTTTATATTTTATACCATAATGCATATAACTATTAGAGTACTTGTTATTCCTAGATAAGAAAATTATTGTGATGTATCATAAAGTATCCTTAACGATTTGATAATTGAGTTTGACCACACCAATGATTAGTAGTCTTAAATCATATCATAAAATTAGCTTTGATAATTGATAATGCAATATTACATTACTTTATATATTTTTTAAATTACTCCTTCAATTAATAAATATAAAAAACAAAATGAGCTTACTATTATTAAGATAATTTATAGAATCAATACTTGAAAATACTATTATTTCAAATTAATCTAATTTTATATATGTGATCATCTAATCCTTTATCCCTTTTAGATATCTTATTATTTCCTTTGTAACATTTTAGTATTTTATTCCTAAATAACTCTAATATATACATAGTTTTTTACTACAAAATTAATATCTATCTAGCATAAGTTTGAGCATTGAATAGATTTCCAATTGTACATATATAATGAATATTTTTTTATCTAATTTTTTTAAAATTATTTTAAAAACACTTATTTTAACTAAAATTTTTACTTATATCATTAATTGAATAAAGTTATATACTAAATCTCTCCAAGACTCGATCATCATATACTTTCTAAGATAGTCTTTACAATCCTTAAGATCTATCAATAAATATCTCAATGCTAATAACATAAGATGCATCATTCATTTTAACTATCTTAAAATTTTTGGTGAGAATTTTTTTTGATTTAGTATAATAAATCAAGATTACTATTAGAAAGTAAAAATATTATCTACATATATACCAATATAATAAATTAGCTCCCATTGATCATTAGATATAAAAATTGATCAACAATATTTTTCTTAAATCTAAATGAAGTAATAATATTAAGAAACTCTATATACCATTATATAGAAGTTTACTTATAATCATAAATGGATTTCCTAAATTTAGATTCTAAAATTTGTATTTCTTTTATTTTCTTTGTAAATTATTTATGTTAATTCATATAAATCTAGATCTTTATTTAGAAAAAATATTTTCATATCTATATAATATAGCTCAAAATCATAATGAGCCATTAATATCATGATGATTTCCTTTTTAATTACATCATATTATTTTTAAAATAATTACTTTTCATAACTTGTAAAAACAATGAGAGATAATTTTAATTCCTATATCATAATTTGATTTTTATAGATATATCATATAATAATCAGAAATGATATATCTTCTTCTTCCCATTAACTACTAGTTATGATTATTATATAAGATCAATAGCGATAACATGAACATTATGTGAGAGTTCATTAATATTATTTTATTATTCATCCTCATCAATTCTTTTAGTAATTTAATGAATAACAATTTCTCAAATATAAAATAATAAATAAATAGAAAGATATATTTTCTTAATATTAAAATTAAATTTTAAGATTTTTATTCTTATTGATTAGCTATTTTCTAGGAGTATTGTATTATTAGATTCAATTATCATTGTACCTCCCATAATTAGAGGAATAAAATTTATATCCATTAAATTTTTTTAGATAAATAATAAAATACCCAAAAATAATCCTTGAATTTAATTTTTTTAATATAAATTGAAGATCCTTATCTCAACAGGGTAATTCTAAATATATAAATATCTTGAGTTGGGTTTTTTATCAGTCTATGACTTAAAAGAAGTTTATGAACTTAACTTACTAATAACTCTATTTAAGATATACATAATTGACCTTAAAGCTTCTCTTACAATAATAATATATTATGATTTTAAGCATATATATAAAAGTATATTTTCATCTTTCAGTAATCTCATTCTACTATAACATATTTGGTAAAATTTACTGAGTATAAATATTTTACCTTTTTTTAGGAATCTAGTAAAAGAACTAAAATTATAATTGAGTTCATCATAACAATCATGAAACCTATCATCATCTAAAAAATTTGACTTTTCTATCAAATTATCTCTCGACTTCATTCATATGGATTTAAAAGTATCAATAACTTGAAATCTTATATGAATTAAGTATATATAGTCATACTCAATACTAAAATGAGAAACATGAAGTGGCCCATAGATGCAAATATATATAATCTTAAAGAATTTATAAAATAATATTTTATTCTAATATTTGATTACAAGATCATTGTAAACTCAAGATCATATTAATTATGTACAAACCATCATGCAAAATTTAAAAATAACCTTTATTAAATCATAAATATATTGAGTTTATAATCATCAAAAGAAAAATAATATCCTAACAATTATAGATAAAAAAACTAAAATTTTAGAATTATCAAAATATAATATATATCTTCAAGATTCATAAAATGAATTGTCTCCGAACTTATAAGTATCAATTACTATCACTTTTACTTTAAAATAATTTCTTGTAATAATAAATATTTTATATTTTTTTCTCATATAAAATGAATTTCTATTATTCGTAACATAAGTTGAAGCATTATTATCAATCTATTAAATATTAGAAAAGGATTTTTATAACATTTGATTTGAAATATACAAAGATCAAACTTATATCTTTACTTTTCGAATCAAAACCTTATAATCATTCATATGACTTTTATTAGCACAAAATAGTACTTTACTATAATTTTTTTTATGAGTTTATATAGCATTTAAAAACTCGGGTGATTTTCATTTTAAGTCTTTTTATTATTACCCACTCCTTGAGTAGTACCCAAAGTATTTTGAGTTTTTTTTTATTGTAATCTTAATTCTTTCTAAATACATATGTTAGTTAACTCATTTAAGTTTCATTTATTCTTAATTTTATAATAATAAATTTTAAATGAATCAATCTAAGAAGAAATAGAATTAAGAATAAATTATATGATAAAGGACTCAACTACATTTATTTCCAAAGTTCTTAAGGTTATAGTTTTGTCAGGCATATCGAAGATATAATCTTGAATTTCTTAAATATCATCATACTAAATTTCAGGTAGTTCTTTTATTAAGAAGTTAGTTAATGACTTATCAATAAATTTAAATTGATCTTTAAATATTTCAATACACTAGTTGTACACTATAATAAAGTTTAGATATTATTAGTAATTATCATAAAACTAAGTATTTTAGATATTTTTCAATCATTTATCTTAATTATTTATTTTATAAAACTCTCAATAGTTATATTTGTGATTCTTTCAACTAGTCTGAACAAAGTCTAACATATTAAGTATAAATTATATATGCTTAAATTATTTATAATAATTTAATTCAGAAACAATATAGACATTTATAAAATATAATGAAGTATTACTATAATAAAGTAATATAATATTAATTCTTTGATTTTTTTTAATAAATGTTGAACTATTGATATCATCTTAATTTCACTTTTGGGTAAGATATTGACATATTTAATGTTCACATAAAATTATTTATGGAGGATTGATATAATTTTTGTGGAATAGTATTAATACTTTTGGATATATAATCTAAGAATATCCAAAATAGTATTATCCTATCCCATCATATTATTATTTAAAATAGATTTTTATAGGAATAATCTAATTCTCCTAATTATGTATGTCATTATAAATATTATTTTTCTTAATATCACATATGACTAATTGTTAATATAATTTTATAGGTTATTAGCCTATGACACTTTTATGGTTATAAGACTAATATAATAACATAAAATATAATATAAATAATAAAATTTTTATTATAATCCATATCTTATCATCCCAAGCTATTTTAGTAGCTACTAATTATATAAAACTAAGGGATATGAGTTACAAATAATATTCATCAAAATTTTTAATTTAATTTATGTTAAAACAGTTCAATAATAATAAAAACAATCACTGTAATAATTATCAAACATATTTTAACTAATATAAAGAAAAACATATATAATAATTATAATCATAATAAATCATAAATCATGCCTTTTATATAAAAATAAATATTATTTTATAATCTTAAGCATATGTATGTGGATAATCAAATAAATATCTAAGAATAATAATTAAATTTTTAGTTATCACATACATAATTTTATCAATATGTCATATAAAAAATTATTAAAAATCATAATTTATATTTTTTAAATTTTGTATGGAACCCTTATATCAATTAACCTTATTTAATTGAGTAGGTCTAAAATCAGACTAAATATTAGCTTGATTAAGTCAGTTAAAATTTAAAATTGATCAAAATAAAAATATTCAAATTTTTTTTAATTCGACCAAAACTTGATTGATGGAATCGAAATCTAATCAAACAATTAAAATACAAACATGGTATAAGTCCAATCAAAATATTTGATTAAAACAAATTTAATTAATTAATTTTATAATTATGTACATAAGTCAGAAATATATAATTTTTTAAGGGTAAAACTATAATTTTATGTAAAATATATAATGAAAATATTTAATTTTTAAAGGATATAATTGAAAAAATAAAATTAAAGGACAAAGATTGATATTTTTTAGTATATGAGGGGTAAACATATCCTTTTTGAAAAAGAACCTAATTCTTGTTTCCTTTTCAACGGTTGTTATACGAGGCGTGTCATAGTAGTAGTGCATGGCCGCTGCTTACACACCATCTACTATTGTCAACAATGATGACCTCTTCGGTCGTAGGGGCATGGTAGTGCACATGTGTTGCTCAGCATAACTGCTAGCCTTTGACATCTAATTGATGTTGACCATAGCTAATAGGTGTCGTCACAGTGATATTGCTATAACCATCACACACAGTAGTATTGTTACAATCGTCGTAGCCATAATAGGTAATAGCATTGTTATAGTCATCGCACGTAATGACGCTGTGTAGTCACCACACGTAGTGGTGCTATGCAATTGTCGTATGGCTATCGCACCCCATAATGCTTTTGTTGTATACGCAACTACTACCCTTAATAATACTGTCATCACTAATAAGTTGTTAAGAGTGGTCTATCGATTAAATGCAAGAAATCTCGCATCACCTGTAAGTAGGCAATAAGTTAGACTAAATAGAAAAGTAGATTAAAAACACAAATACATTGTTCAAGCATCGTAAATCAAAACTAGATAACACCTTTTTACAAGTGAAAGTTACTAGTAAATAGATTTAAATACAAAATAGATCTGAAATACTTTTACGATCTAGTTACTAGTTATGTAGAAATTTTTAATGTTAAAAATTAAAATCAAATAGCATTAGATCAAATTTATGATACATACCTTTTAATATTATTCAGAAAGTCTTTATATGATATATAGAAGTCTCATTGTCAAATTCGAAAATTATAACAATGTCAATCTATAAAGAGATCTAGACTCCCATTCTCCTCTCTACTTATCCTTCACTGAATCGTTATTAATGATGGATTAGGGATAAAGGAATCATGAGATAAAATCTATAATCTTTCAATAAATTGTTAGGTTATTTTCTCTCTAAGAGATTCTATTCTTTTATAGACGAGAACAGATAATTTGAAATAAGTATTTAGGAGAGTCTCTTTCATCGAGATTTTTTTTATTGATCGATAATCGAATTCAATCATACTTATAATATATCTTATCTAATTAGATTAGACCACGTAATCTAACATTTGCATTACAAGACCAACCCATTAATCTTGTTTGTGATGAAAATAAAAAAAAGGCACAAGTTGTATGAAAAATGAAGCAAACATGTGTTCTAATCGATGCAGAAACTAATGGTTTTGCTGAGTGGGTAACCTGTGTGATTCTTTTATTTGCCAACATTTAAAAAGCATCATTTTTCATTCCATCAATTTAATTTGAGATTTTATATTGTCATCTCATTTTCTTATGAATTAACCCATCACCAGCAAAGTAGACACACACAATTCTCTCCTACCCTTGCATTCAAACATAACATCATATTCAAACATCACACTATTACAAGTATATTCGGAAGAAATACTTCAATTTGAGTTTTCTTCGGACTAATAATCTTGTCACGTTTAAGATGATGATGATGTATCTTAGTTCAGCGTTAAATATGATATGGTTGATTCTTGAAAAATCTCATTGGGCTTAGATAGTTTTTCCTTAAATATTTAGAAAACACTTAGATTTGATTTTTTTTTAAAATTTATTGGATCTGATACTTCCATTTTCTCTGATCCTTGGATTTTCAATGTCCCAATTAATCTCAAGCCATGTTGATCTAATGCAGAGTTCTTTATGGTTTCTAATTTTTATATCTAATGCAAGATGGAACTCGCTTTTTAAAGATTTGTTTGACTTTTCTCTTGTTAACAGAGTTATTAGTGTCGACGTGATAAAACTATCTATAATGATAGTTGGTTTCAGAGACACGAGTGCCATGACATAGCTTTTTTATTCTTATAATCTCATTCATTGCACCTTCCTAATGCAGGGGACAGGTAGCGATGTGTTTGACAACTACCCGTGATGCTTGGGGTGAAGGTGTTTTGTTAACAGTGACTTGACGCCATCTTCGAACATCGGATCGGCTTGCAGTGTTGGGATTCTGTGAGCAAAAGATGTGTGCCTTTTTATAACAACGGATTTAAATTCAATCGATCATTTATTATTTAAATGTTTTGTCTCATTGACTTTTTGGTGTGTATGTTGTAAGGATCGTCTCGGTTTACACTTGGATTTCTTCGGATTTTGACTCAATGATTTTTGAAGACAGGAAGGCTCTCTTTGATGATTGCTATAGCTCCATAAGTTTCATGGAGTTCTCGAAATAATATTATTTTAAAAAATTTGACTCATTCTCCTCCTACATTTTATTCTTGAAAGCTATCTCTTGTTTGCATTCTACTGCGATATCCATTGAACCTGAGGGATGGATCAGGCCTTGCCCTCGTCCTATTAAATAATAAAAAAAACCATTAACTTGTTAGATCAAATTAAACTACGATGGTTCTTGGCTTTACTGCTAGACCCGATGATACTTCTGTCGATTTTTTGGGTTGTAGGCATCTTGACATGTGAAATAATAACTATTGTGAAGCAAAAACTATACCGGAGGGATTTTGTTTGGCTTTTGAGGATGATTTTTTATCTCGAATCAGACTTTAAGATGGTGGTCAATATTCTTCGTAGACAATCTTCTTCCCCCTTACAGAATTCTGAGTATTATCATGATGATCGTAAAGCAATGCATATACTCTGAGAAGGAAATCGTATTATTCACTAGTTGGCCACTCATGCTATGGCTAATAGAATTTTTAATCTTTGTAGAAACTCATTTTCGCTGGATGTAGATCATTTAGTTCTTGCCGATGCGGACGAGATTATTTCATTTTGTGAATAAAATTATCTAGCCTTTTTTTTTTCTTTCTTTTTATAGAAGAAAAAAAAGACAATATGCACCAAATACTAACAACCGGAATCGAAGTCCTAATCAATCACTGCGCACAAATGATATCTTCTCAGATACTTCTCGCTACAAATGAGCAAGCATCGCTTTCTTTCATAAGCATATAGAGGCACCGAGAGAGACACTAATACTACATAGAAAGTATTTGGCAAGGAACAAGATACAGCTAATTTATCCTGTTATTAGAAAGTCAATCAACGATGCTGTTTCCCTGCCTTATTCCGATGATATATAAAGAATCGTGAATGCTGCAGTTTCTATGTACAGGAAAGAATGGAGTTCTCGGTAAGTGTTGTCAGTGCGTGCTGTGCCGAACGGGTGTCTTGCCAGCTTGAAGTCGATAGAAGCTCTCGCAGTTTATCCAGCGCTTCCCGCATCCATGCATGCTTGCATACTTCTCTTGCTTCCGCCACGCTCACCTGGTTCACGGAATCGACACAGACATCAGGGATCCGTGAAGGAGGAGGATGAGGCATGCATCCGGTTTGCATGTTTTCTAGCTATACTTACCCATTTCCGCTCTCGGGTGTTCATCTCCGGCCACTGTGGCAGCACCTCTGTGACTCTCATGGCGAACATGTGGTGGATCTTGTCTTGCTCCTTGCTGGGCCATTTCCCAAGCTTGCCCTGTGGAATCATGGTGATCGGTCAGCTGTTCTCTTCTGCAGGATGAATGGAAAGAGAGGGAGAGTATTGAGATGCGAGCTGACCTCAAAGTTTCCTCGCACGCCGGCTTCCTCAAATGCCTCCCTGGAGGCTGCTGCCTGCATGCTTTCGTCAAGCTCCCAACCTCCCTGTCAAGGAATACAAAGCATTTCAGGGTTAGAACATTGCCGTTCTCGATGCAGATGGTAGATATATGTCCATGTTTGGTTGGTATGTGTACCTTTGGGAACATGAGTTCACGTCCCTTTTGAGAGCTTACGACCATAACCTCGATCGCTTGATCGATGTCTCCCAAAGATGGTTTGTCCATCTTCTTGAACCTGTAGGGAATGCATCTGCGTAGCACAAACGCAAGGCGACATGAGATTGATGGAGGCGAAGAAGAGAAAAGAAGATTCTGATTCGAGTTCAGTTGCAATCTGATGCCAATTAGCCTCAGAATCCGTGAAGGAATGAACGCTAGAGCAGAGGATGAGACTTCCCATCCATGATTAGACCCAGTGGTCGATGGAACACAAAAGCTCCAGTTTTAGCTTCAAAAATCTCTTTTTTTTTTCTTTTTCACCCTAATCGGGCTTGCGAAAACAAATGCATCGACTCGGAAATCAAGATCAAATTTTTATGTCAAATCCGTCATACTCATCGCATCAAATGCCGCCAAAGCAGCGAACACAAAAAGATGATAAGTAAAACGCACCCAGCGACGAGGCGGCAGCCGGAGTTATACCGCTGCAGCGTCCTTCCGCGGCGAGAAACCAATGAAACCATTCTTTCACTGGAATTTCCTCACCAGAACCTTAGTGGAGTGTACGAATCGATTAGGTTCAAGCCGCGGTCTCGTTCCGAAAGAATCCCGATCTGGGCGATGGAAGAAGATGGAGTATTTGGGATCGAAGGGGGGCAAAGGGGAGCGACAAAGGCGGCTCCTTCACGACGCCTCCTCTTTCTCTCATCCAACTGCTGCCTGCGGAGACGGAACAATCCAAGAGGGAGAGGGAGAGAGAGGAGGGAAGGCAGGAGGCACCGATGGTTCATGGGGGATCCGCGATTATATATATAGCAGCGAGGAAGGGGGCGGAGGGACGAGAAGATTCTTTGGTCTTCGTCACCGCGGGAGCGGCTTGTTCTCGGTGGTTTCTTTCCCTCTTTTTCCACATCGACGTGTGCTGAATTAAATATATGAAAACGCGTCGATGTTTTTCTTTGGATAATTAATTATTTCCACACTTATTTGCTCGAATTTAAAACTCATCACAATAAAAATTAAACATAAAAAACCCCAAAACTTGCACTTATGCTCAGCATTTATCTTTATTTGATAATTAATTATTTCCACACTTATTTACTCGAATTTAAAACTCATCACAATAAAAATTAAACATAAAAAACCCCAAAACTTGCACTTATGCTCAGCATGTATCTTTATTTGATAATTAATTATTTCCATACTTATTTACTAGAATTTTAAACTTATCACAATAAAAAACCCCAAAACTTGCCGTTATTTATGCTCAGCATTTATCTTTATTTGATAATTAATTATTTCCATTCTTATTTACTCGAATCTTAAACTTATCACAATAAAAATTAAAAATGAAAGTCCCAAAACTTGCAGTTATGCTCAGCATTTATCTTTATTTGATAATTAATTATTTTCATTCTTATTTACTCGAATCTTAAACTTATCACAATAAAAATTAAATATGAAAACCCCAAAACTTTCAGCACTTATCTTTATTCGATAATTAATTATTTCCATACTTATATAAATAAAAAAACCCCAAAAACTTGCATTTATGCTCAGCATTTATCTTTATTTGATAATTAATTATTTCCCTACTTATTTACTCGAATTTTAAACTTATCACAATAGAAATTAACAATAAAAAACCCCAAAACTTGCAGTTATGCTCGGCATTTATCTTCATTTGATAATTAATTATTTCCTTACTTTTTTACTCGAATTTTAAATTTATCACAATAAAAATTAAAAATAAAAAGCCCCCAAAACTTGCAGTTATGCTCAGCATGATGGGATTGGGAAATTCCTCTGCAGAAAATCCTTTTTAGGTGTAGTATATATTTTGCCAGATTTAAAATTTCAATTTTAGTGTAAAATTTTAGAAAAGTTTTAAAAATCATATAAAAACATAAATACCAAGAAAAAACTTTAATGACCTTATCGTCACAATAAAATAGAATATCATCTAATAGCTAAATGATAGAAGATTGCAATATAGTTCATCTTTAGTCCTTGCAACTCCAAGCAACACAAATGGCAAGGTTAGTATAAGGAGGATGCAAACGCCAGACTAATAATATTTCTCTTCACAACATTGACATCATTCGAATTTGCATTTCACGAAGGAAATGCGAAAAATTTTTAATGAGAGAGATAAAAAGTTCATAATCTTATGATGAAAACGATTTATTTAAATGACCGAGATATATCTACCACTTCGTGAATATGTTACAACATCACATGCTGTTGATGATATATATGCAGATATATAATCCATGTCGGCTTGTCAAAGTCAACGGTGAGAACTAAAGCAGACTCTATCAAGTTCACATCACGCTAAACAATCTTGTGGATTGTGGCAATTTCGTGAGTCAATTCTTGGATTGACCGAAGACTCTCTCAACGTGCCGACATATTTTTCATTGACTCCGTCATCAACTAAATTTCCATTCGTTTGCACTTTAAAGGACGAGACCAATTCCGTATCAGCTACTCTCTCTATTAATCAAGGATAAAGCACTCACCTTGTTGTTTACGAGCTAAGAAGCCTCGTTGGGAAATGCTGCCGAGGTTTCCTTGAACTTGCCCTTCTTCCTCCATCTCTCCTTCCCCTCCGTGTTGCATGCATGCATGCGTGCGTGCGTGCCCTTCTTTTGCGACGTCATACGTTTGCCCATCCAGTCACGTAAAATATCTATGCGTTTCGATCCGAAGACTCCACATTAACCAATTAATTAGCCTCGTCAAGAGGCTAACTTGTGATGCAATCATGAGAATATCAAAGCTTTTATAGAGTTCCATATGGACTAGTATATAGTGTAAATTTTAAAAAGAAAGTCAAAATTGTATGCATATAATATATGTACCTCCGAACTAATAAATTTCATATCTACTCCTCTAAATTTAAACTTAACATATATATGCAGGTGACCCGGTTGTAGATGTCAATTAGATGACTGTTAATTGAAACTCTAATGGTGTTATATAGTGAGAACATTAAGTTTACTTCAAACTAACATGACGCTAACTGTAGTTAGAAGTTGTTAACCTGAGTTTTCTTGGATGAGTTGAGAAAACAGGTACGTACGAAGGATGGATAGATCTTACCATTTAAGATGGTTGTTCATGTAGATATGGCGCACTAAAATTTATAATGCCAAATACGTTATGTATAAGAACTCCAAAAAAATCAATTACTAATAAATTTGAATGTATCATATTAAAGCTGGGGCAAAGCAAGCATCGAATCCAATCTCTATCAGTTATAATAATCATAGCTCCACCCAGTTTCGTGTTTTCGGTCACATTTGATGCAACCCAAATAGATCAGATTTGATCGACTTGAAACTATGCGGATCCACTTCGAAATTACTGCACCTACATAATGCATTGTGTTTTTGATGCAAATATTAATGCGTCGTTAGCTACTTGTCGCATGCATACAGAGGATATATTGTTTCGACTCCTATAATATGGTAGAAATTGTAGCGTGTTGAAAGTGAGAGGGCAAATAAAGGGTGGAGACCACGCGGTTAACGTGACAGCGCCGTTCCGAGGGGAATGCGACAGGCAAAACAGTGGCGAGACCGAGTTGATCATGTACATTACGTGGCAGTGAACGGTGCCAGTTTTTGCATTGAAAGGTCGAACGAAACCTTTCGATAAGATTCCAAGGTCGAAGCCGAGAAAGCAGCTTCAACAACAATAGGCATATCACCGGTGAGTTGAGAAAGTCTGAAATAAAGGCTGAGAAGGTTGGAGCGATCGTTTCGGATTTCTTCGCCGCACTTTTAATGCATCTAGATGGTTGAACCTCAGCGACAAAGATGTGACATGTTCTGGAAGCAATCGGACGTCTTCCACGAACTCGATCTATCGACAACCGGGCTGCTTAAACTCGTCTCAGCAATGAAAGAATGACCATTCAAGAAGTTTTCCAACTCCCTTCATGCGATTCCATGTTGCTTCTGATGCGGTACAGCAACCAGCAGCGCCACATCTCGAATTGCATGTGTTTCTTAAAACCAAACCCAATCCGAGCATTCACTCGTATATGCTAAACACATTTATGCACCGAGAAAATACCCGCGGTTCTCCAGAGAGTTACATGTGTTGGAACGATATTTAAGAAGAAAATTGTTCCTTCGTTCAGTTGATTTTAAGAACGGCGGAAAAACAAGTACGTCATGAAGTTGTATAAATCAAACATCAACTAAAATTGAGATTTACGGTAACTTGAAATCAAATGAAATAGTAGAGGAAGTCGTAGTCGTGTAGTCGTAGTCATTAGAGCAAGTGATCAAAGAGATCAATCGCTTGCCTCCCCCATTCGCATTGCAAAAAGAAAAAGAAAAGGCTGGGAGAGAATAATATGAGCTTCAAAAAAGGCGGCTTTGGAAATGGAAAAACATGCACCACGAACGATCAATCCCACATGAAAAAGGCTTTAATAAAGCATCCAAGGAAGCCACGTACAGAGGAACACTAGGAGGTGCCACCCAACAAACAGGCAAACAGTTCAACTAGTCTAACCGGATCAGAAATCCATGGAGCATGCCACACTAGTTTCGCCACAATCAACTAGCGCACTCTGAAATGCCAACAAAAAAGAGAGAAAATAATCTGAACTACTGGTCCCGGTGCATATGTAGCAGGAGTCTGTTCTTACAAGCCCAGTCCAAAAGACTGGAACCCAAATACCATAGTGTGATACTTTCATCACACCCTATTAGCAGGAATCCAAGCACTCTGCACTGAGCACCAGATTGCATTAAGATGTGTTCATTGCTTCAGCATGATAGGTATCCAACTCCTTATCCAGTTCATCTGCTGACTTCTCAATGTTTTGCATTCTCCCACCACTGCGGCCACGACCAATGCCTCTAATAACACTGCCACGACCAATGCCTCTAACACTGCCACGGCCACGACCACGACCTCGACCTCGCTGAAAGCTTCCACGATTTGTCCTGTGCATTAGGCAAATTTAGATAATGAAATAGCTATCACAGAAACACAGGAAAAAATGACAGGTTGATCTGGTACTAGACAACTGAAATCATTACGAGTGATGAATTTCCTAAAAAATAACAGTAATTTGCATGGGTGGATGAGAGTATGACACTCATCTGGGCATAAATCAGAAATTATTGCAACTGGATGAAAATCCTAGGAAATGACAGTGATTTGCTGGGCCAATTATCTAGTGACTACATGCTCTATTTTATCCAACTTACTGAATTCTCAAGAAAGATTTTCCATTTGATGCGAGAGACAAGATGCTATAGCTTAAGACCACTAAGAAACAAGGCATTTTCAATTGTTGGTTGCAGAAAAAGAGTGATGTTGCAGAAAAAGGTTCACAAGGATCCCATCTCTTGTACCAATGCTCAGAATGATAGGTTTCCATAAATACATCTTGTGATCAATATTACATCTTGTGATGCAAACAATGGTAATTGATCTTCTTCTTGTTTAAAATTGAAGAGAGAATATATGTCTACTTTATCATATGGTAAGTTCAGCTTCCTACTTTCTAGATCAGTGGGGCAGAATTCGCTTGATTGGACCCGTATGAGAAAACATGTTGTTCTGCATGCCAGGCCATATAAACTCAGTTTTATTAAGAAATATCAACTTCATTCATTAATTTTCTAAAGATGAACTACTACTTAGATACAGGATATAATCAGTTTGATTCTTAAAGGACTCTCAATGAAAAAAAGGTAACAAAGTGTTACCAACATAAAGTAATTGTCTATGCTATAATAATAACAGTAACAATATCTGAAAAGTAATAATAAGAGAAGAACTAAAAATGTAGTTAAGATACACATATATTCGAGAAGTTTTAGTAAGTAGAAATTTCAGGTATTTCCGCTTGATTGCTTAACATGATGAAGAGATTGATCAAAATAATATTCATAGAGTAAAAATTGATAATTAAAGTGGAGAGGGGTGTCACGAGTTTTGGGTACCATAATGTCATTTAGATTAACAGAATTTTGTAAGATGATTGTTAGATCAATCATACTTTACGGATCTGAAGGAAAAGCAAACATATACAAAAAATTTGTCACAAAAATCAGAATATTGAAATGAATGTGGAATTTTCCACGGAAGACAAAGAATAGGATTTTTATTTGCCATAGCTCAAATAGAGGACAAAATGAAGAATCATCTACATTTCTAAGCAGACTTTAAGTAGTGTGGCTAGATGAGGTCAGACATACAAGGTGCGATTAGATCTATCATACTTTACAGATCTGAAGGCAAAGCAAACATATACAAAAAATTTGTCACAAAAATCAGAATATTGAAATGAATGTGGAATTTCCACAGAAGACAAAGAATAGGATTTTTATTTGCCATAGCTCAAATAGAGGACAAAATGAAGAATCATCTACATTTCTAAGCAGACTTAAGTAGTGTGGCTAGATGAGGTCAGACATACAAGGAGCGATAGATGAAGAGCTTAAAAGACTTTCCTCAAACCCCATGACAGATTTATGTAGTTGATTTCAAATAGTTCAAACATCACAACTTATTGTTGAAAAGTAGTTCCTTCGTTTGGTTTCTTGCTTGGGCCCGAGAGTGTTCCTAATCAACCTAGACACTGTCTACGAATCCTAACAATTACAAACATAATATAGCAAAACCAACTGATATGGTCCTAAAGAATACTGCTCTCACTAAAATAAAAACAAAATTCTGGATAAAATCCCAGAAAATAGACAAACACATCATCCTATAAAAAAATAAAAAAAAAATACTAGACACATACTTGACTAGACTTGGACACAATTTAGCACAATTAACTCAACCCACTTTAAGACACCTGTACTCCCCCGCTGCATCACGTTTAGAGCCACAGGTGACACATATGAAGAGTTTGTAAATAGATATGTTACACTGTAAGATGAGAAGCCTCTGATGTGCAATTAATGTAACACCCAAAACAGGACATGCCATCAAATTCCTGGCTTACAATTGGGTATTATGTTTCTTACACTGATCCATGACATAGCAAACCATACGTGCAAAACAATATACAGACATGCATAAAAAGTCTCATTTACATGCTCATGGCAGAGAAAAAAGCAACCTCCCAAACAAACAAAAAATTATGAAGTGCATTAAAGTCAAATAATGATGTCACAATGAGCCTAATAGGGATATAAACAGCAATCAAATAATTGAATCAACCCAATAAATGAGGTAGGTGCCAAAAAAGGAGAAAAAGACTTAAGCTAGGAGGAAACAACTAAACAAATAAAACTACCATGATTACACAAAAAAATACTGATGGTTTGCAAATACCAGTTAAAATTCAATAAGGTTCTTTAAAAGGTAGATATAAACAGCATTAAAGAAAAATTTTTGGTAATCATGAAATGAGTTTCTATCAGCTTACCCAGAGGCACGATTAAAAGAACTCGAACCACCTCGACCAAATTGTGGACTGAAAAGAAGGTTTCTCAAAGTTAGCTTCCAGTAAAAGAGCAACTACCAAATTTGGGTAAGTGAAAGATACTCTCTACTCAAGAAGATTTATGTCCATGGACATCCAAGAAACCTCATTCAAAATTTTAAACTAAACTTCATCAAGTTTCTAGAAGTTGAGGTTCTACCGAAATGAAATGTTTTGACATGATCCATTCAAAGATAGGCTTACAAAATTAGTATGCGGACTGTAGTCATTCTTTAATATCATCTGAGATAGAAGGTATCATTCAAATGCCAAAATCAAATATATGGTAAGATAACAAATAAAAATGTAAAACAAATCTAATTAAAACATCATAAAATTTTTACAGTTTAAGAAACATCTAAAAATATATCCTTAGAGAAAAAAACATATATCAACATGCACGCAAACACACAGACACACAATGTAATAATTCAATGCGCTATACTACCCAAACATGGTAAACAAAGTTGGAGTCCAATAAGAAAGGAGAAGACCTACGTGTTACAAACTACCAAGTAAATGTGAGGTGATTTCTGATAAAGAAGAGAAGAAAAACAACACTGAAATCCCTGACACAGCATACTCCACAATCAATTTTTTCACATAACCAGAATTATCCTAAAGAAAAAAATTAGGTAAGACTCGTTAAGTAACAAATATACGAAGACATCAGTTCAAGACATTGACACAAAACAGTAAGCAAAAAGATAAATAACAGAAGAGAACCACGTACGTCATAACAACTGTCCTTTTTCCTCTACCATTTGGACCGCCAAGAACATTCACACGAGGAGTGACAGGCAAGCCTAGATTAGTGCCTATAACTTCTATTTTCATGGGTTTCCCATCCAGCTGCACATTGTTATATCGCTTTAAAGCAGCCATGGCATCACTTCTTCTTGTATACACCACTTCTGCTGAACCCTGTAAACAAAATTAAGATTTCAATCAACTAAATGTAAGAGACGGAGAGAGGCTTCTCCAAGAGACTATTCCCTTGTATCATCCACAGCAACAACAATCCCCTTAAGGATTTGTATCTGAGTTTAAAGGGCAACATAGCACAACCATTCCTCTGAAGAGTCAGCTGGATCACAAACAACAATATTGTACAACCTTGCCACTACACCAATGTAAATGGTTTCTGCCTCAAGCATGCAAACTGTTCATGTGTTAAAGATTATGCTGTTCACATAAGATTATGATGTTCACAGAACTTATCACTGTTCCTATATTTCCCATGTTAAGTTTTAGGATTTACCTTTTATTGGCTTTGGTTGCAATAAAAACGATCCTGATGGGCTTTTTCATTATTGAAATCTCAGTTGAATTTAATGTGAACTTATAAGGTCATGTTTGCTACATAACTTATCAGTTTAATTTAACTTTTACATTTAGAGCATGTCCAGTTGTGATATCTTTATACTCCAATGGCATGAAAAAAGAGTAAAAATATAAACTTGGGCAGCTTACTGCTAGTAACTTCTTTAATACCTTTTTGGACCATGTTGGCAATGCCTGCTTTGTATAAGTTTGAACAGACACATTTCTTGACCCATCATGTGGACCAACAATTTTATTTTCTTTTTTTTTGTGATTATGTACAAAAACGTCCGAGTGTTCAATATAATAACCATACTTCCTCCCAAACAGATACATAAACAACATAGATAAACAATGGCATTCAAAATAACAGCTGAAAATATAACAGCCATAAAAAACAATCATTTTCTAGATTTTATTAGTTCCCCCTTAAGTTAAAAAGGGCAAGGCAATTCTCCCATGCTTTGATCTTAAGAAATCATGGTAAGAAAACTCATTCATACTGAATATAAAATTACACTTTCTATTTCCTAATGCAAAAAAAAAAAGAAAAAAAAGATAACATGCAATAAAGAATTTTGTATGCTTTATATGCAATGGTCAATCTTGCACAGAGAATAAAAGAACAATATGCTGGTTGTATTAGAAAAAGAGAAGCTACCCACACTTGGGCGACCATTCCTATCGTAATGAACTGCAAATCGCTTGAGGTCACCAACTTCAGAGAATAACTCCTGTGGAAGGATTAAAATTTGATTAAATAAAAAGAATATATTACCAAAAGATCGTATAACTTGGTTAACTTAAGGATTCAACTCACCCTTATATCTTCATTGGAGACCCCATAATCTAAATTCGAGATGTAAAGTTTTGTACCAGTTTCAATTCCTGAAATGCCTGCAGCTACCATGCTATCATCAAATAGATCATGTCTCCATATCATTTTCTTTGTTCCGCTGAAGGACTGATCAAATTGCAACCAAAGATCCAGATCGTGGAACAGATATGTTAGCACATAATCACAACAAAAAAAAAAAATCACCGTACATAGTAAGTCTAATATAAGCATGAAGATAAGTTGTTATAATAAATATCAACAACAGCAAATTCCCCAGTTGGAAAAGTACTTTTTACCAATATACAACAAATCAAATAGCATATAAAGCATGTAGATAAGAGTTTACGATGAGAATTCCACCAAAATAGCACATAACCGGAAGTAGAGAATTCCACCAATATCATATGCTGACCATAAGTTACTGGTGAGAGCTCCAGTTCCAAAGTACGAGCCCTTAAGCACTTCCACAAAAAATGACCCCATGAACTAGCATACAAATTGAGTTCTTGACTGCCGAAGATATGAAGTTCCAAATTTAGCAACAGATCCCTTGAAATTCTCCCCTTTAAATCCTCCCCTTTAAATCCTTCATTAATGAATTAAGCACCAAAAAGTAATATAATCTGAACGTTGTGTAGGAGCCTCTCCATGTAAAAAGTTCTGATATCCAGCCCTTCATGTCTGGGTTTCTAATGATTCAGATTCTTGAAGGTATGCATAAAAAAGCAACAGTTTTGGGCTTGCCTTGGCAATCTTGTATGGAGATGGCCGACTGTTAACCCTGAGAGAGCCTTGATGAAGCATCCCCATTCCCCTTCCACGAAAGCTACCACCACGTCCACGGCCCCACCCTGGGCCTCGCCCTCTCCCCCTTTGACTACCAGTTCGGTTTTTAATGAGATCATCCAGTGACATATCCAAAGATGTAGCCATTCGACAATGATTAGGAAATTGCTGAGATGATAACCAAGACCTGTAATAAAAAAAAATTAAATTCTTTCGATCTGTCCATTCAAAAAAATGGCCCAGAAGTAGAAAACATTATGGTTACCATAAGATAGAAATTTCTTATAGACAACAACCATTGCAAATAAAAACCTAAGTAGGAAATAAAAAGTGTAAACTAATCAGAACTACAAACTAAAGAACTGTCATGCAGACATTTTAAAAGTCTTAACAATCAGATGCTCTAGATGGTTTTATGAAATTTGATTGGGTCAATAATTGCAAAATCTCCCTGGCAATCCTTCGAAGTGATCATGACAATAAAAATTAAGCCATGACTCAGACACTTGGCCTTACAAGGTCAATAGCACACACTCAAAACCTATAGTTTGATTTACATTTAAAAAAAAAATCAAAAACCAGATGCCCCAAATTGTCTTGTGGGAACCCAATTAACACATAAGCAGAATGTGCATATCATATTCTCCACAATAGCGCAAATCCTTGATGAAATCAAAGCAACTGTCTCATACAACATTAGCATATAATAAGTAATAACACTATCCATACCCCATAAAAACATTCAATTCAAGGAAAAAACATTAAATCTTTCTTCCACAGGATAACCTAGTTACCAAGCTTATTTAATCTAATGAAAACACAAGCTTATTTAATACAGTGCACAGTGGGTGTAATATTCTTGAAACACCAATGTCCATTTCCAAAAATGCCATGACTTAATAAAAGTACACAATCGAGATTAAAAGAAATATATTTTAACAAACAACCCACACCAAGCAATTTGATAGATCAACCATCATTACGAGAATTATATCTAAATATTATCATAGTCATTCAACATACTATAATAAATTCTCATAAACAAAGAATCATCAAATTGGAGGATCTCGTTACTCCGAATGACCAAAATTTACACAAAATTGACTTCATGTTTGTAATAAGATAGAAAGATAATAGAAATAAAGCATGTAAACTTCAAAAAGTGTCAGACAACCCATGACAAGCCACCTCCATTGTATAAAATGGATAATTACTACTATTTCAAAGGTTGGGTAATTCTCATCATTTTCTTACTGTGTGTTTAATACACTATAGTCACACTGCAAAATCGTCCCTAATGAAAAAGCATATTGACCGTCAAAACACTAAAAGCCCAGGCCTTCAACACCCAACACCAGTTGCCAAAAAATAACTGCACAACAACTAAAGCAATCTGTTCAAATCTATCACAAAACAAAGACTAAAGGCAAAAAAAGAAACAACCAGAACCCAAGAAAACACCTGCAAATAGTTAGCCACTCTGATTCAACAACAGAAAAACATATTGTCAGGCATTGTTCAACAAATTGGGGGGACCGGTACATATCACCCGGTGCTTATCAATCTGTCAGTGGACCGGGATATGAACTGCCCAAAAAGGGGCGGTCCAGTTTTCGTTTTAACCAGTCAATTTAGGGTATACGAGCGCGAGCACGCAGCCACACAGTCATGCCGGACCTCCTGGTATTTCTCCTCCTCCTATTCCTCTGCTTTCTCATCTTCTTCACTCGCCTGGTGCTTATCAATCTGCCAGTGGACCGGGATATGAACTGCCCAAAAAGGGGCGGTCCAGTTTTCGTTTTAACCAGTCAATTTAGGGTATACGAGCGCGAGCACGCAGCCACACAGTCATGCCGGACCTCCTGGTATTTCTCCTCCTCCTATTCCTCTGCTTTCTCATCTTCTTCACTCGCCCGGTGCTTATCAATCTGCCAGTGGACCGAGATATGAACTGCCCAAAAAGGGGCGGTCCAGTTTTCGTTTTAACCAGTTAATTTAGGGTATACGAGCGCGAGCACGGAGCCACACAGTCATGCCGGACCTCCTGGTATTTCTCCTCCTCCTATTCCTCTGCCTTCTCATCTTCTTCACTCGCCCCTTCTGGCACCGTGATATGCCCGGAATGGACCCGTACACAAAACTGAATAATTCAGGGTTCATAATCACATCATACTAGCAACGAGTTAACCCGCAGAAAAGATCAATCGGAAGAAATACCAAGTAAAAAACCACGTGAAAGATCAAAGAGACGATTTAGAAGTTTACGAAGGAAAAAACCACAAGATGGAACAAAAAAAATACCTCAAAAGCACTGCGGAGTCCTCCCCGGCTCGCTTAGAAAAAGATCAGAAGAAGGGTCGGCACACAAGAAAGGAGGGAGAACTCGGGCAAATTCAGCGGGGAGGGGCAGATGAGACTTATAGGGTTAGATATCGGAGAGGGATAATGATTCCGGCTCTCTACTCGGCCTCCTGGGGATCGATCTTGGAAACCGAAACTTGAACGGATTCGAGCAGGTGCGGGGGTTGCTAGGGCTTTAGGGAGAGAGCAGAAACCGGGGCAAAGCTTAATGGCTAAGCGTTAGGGTTTCTCGCTGCGGGTACTGTATATAGACCCGAACGGCCTGGCCCTTTTGATAGCCGCCAGATGGGCCCCCATCCGCCTGGGCACACCGCCCCTTTGTGGGTCCCCACGCTTTTACCATTGCCTAATAATGCAAAGCCTTAAATCTCAGCCACGCACAAATATTTGAACTATTTTACGCATTCAAGGCCTCAAACCTGGAACAATAAATACAAAGCTCATCACCTAGCTACATGAAAGCGGACCGTATCATGGACTAATAAATACAAGTCCGAGCTCAACTTGGTTTAAGATAGCTCGGGCATTCGTTGGGTGGCCAACCTATACGAATATAATGGTTTGATGGGCTTTCACGATGGATTTGATTTAAATGAGTAGTATTCATGTGAGCGAATTGGATCGTATTATGCCTGTGTTAACAGAAAAAGAAATAAATAATATAGTTTCCTTCGTGCGTGCAGTATATTCCCCCATTCCTTCGTATCGTGCACTGTCTCCGGAGATATTTGTCCGAGCGACTACACGCTCGGACATGATTGCCACATATCTCGGTCCCCCGCCACCTTCTCTATCCAATAAAGCGCATGTTTCCACCGCAATCCACGATGGCCCACCCCAATCCACGGGACAAAAAGCCGTGCCCCTCCAAAAGCGACTGCCTTTATCGACTCCTCCCTTCCTCCCTCCGTAGGCTCGTCGTCGTCTGATCTCCCAAACTAACGGCTCTTTTCCTCTCCCTCTTCCCTCCTCGCCCGCCGACCCAAGTCACCCAACCATCCCTACCAACGGTCACATTATTACCACCATACGGCGCAGACTCGCAGTCCATTAACTCCCCATCACGTGAAGCCCTGTTTCCGGCCGGATCGCCTGTGGCCGGTCCGATCAAACCGGTCGCGGTCAATCCACCCGACCCCACGCGCCATCAACCTCCACATCGATCTCCGCGCCGCAAAAGGGCCCTCCGTAGTCCCACGTGGCTCTCTCTCGTTGGTGCATTCTCTCAGCGGCGTCTGCCCTCCCATTGCCCGTTGCTGCTTGCTCGCCAACGTCCTCCCCCTCTTCCTCCCTCTATTTATTCCGAGCTCCACCGGTGGCCATGAGATTGGTAAAGGAAAGCTGATAATACAAGGGTTTTGTGGTGAAGATGGCGTCCTCGCCGCGGCTGTTCTGGCTGTTGCTGGCCTTCCTTCCTGCGGTGCTACGGCCGTCCGCAGCCGCGCATGACTACAGCGATGCTCTCCGCAAGAGCATTCTTTTCTTCGAAGGGCAGCGCTCCGGCAAGCTACCACACGACCAGCGCCTCACCTGGCGCCGGGACTCAGGACTCCACGACGGCGCCGCCGACGGGGTAAGGCCACCGTTTTTTGGTATGTCGTGGTGTGGCATCGTTTCGTGGGGGGTTTAGGCTCGTGCGTGGTGGTGGCTCGGTTGGCGCAGGTGGACCTGACGGGCGGGTACTACGACGCGGGGGACAACGTCAAGTTCGGCTTCCCCATGGCGTTCACCACGACGCTGATGGCTTGGAGCGTCATCGACTTCGGGAAGAGCATGGGGCCGCAGCACTTGGCGGAGGCGCTTAAGGCGGTGCGGTGGGCGACGGACTACCTTCTCAAGGCCACCGCCGTACCCTGCGTGGTGTACGTCCAGGTCGGCGACGCCTTCCGCGACCACTCCTGCTGGGAGCGCCCCGAGGACATGGACACCGCTCGGACCGTTTACAAGGTGGACCGCGACCACCCCGGCTCCGAAATCGCCGGCGAGACCGCCGCCGCCCTTGCCGCCGCCTCCATCGCCTTCCGCTCCGCCGATCCCGGCTACTCCGCCCACCTCCTCGATCGCGCCATCTCCGTGAGCTCAACTGAACCCGCTTCCTCTCGATCATTCATCTCTGTCGGACACTTGGTCAGCGCCAACGATTCTCTAACAGGTGTTCGAGTTCGCGGACAGGCACCGGGGCGCGTACAGCAGCAGCCTCCACGACGCGGTGTGCCCGTTCTACTGCGACGTGTCGGGATACGAGGTGCGCCATCTCTCTGTTCTCAAAAAGCCATTCCACCCGTAGGATCTTCCACGAATGGCTTGTGATGAGGTGGTGGTGGTGGGTGTGGGCTCCCCCACAGGACGAGCTGCTGTGGGGCGCGGCGTGGCTACACAAGGCCTCGCGGAGGCGGGACTACCGCGAGTACATCAGGCGCAACGAGGTGATCCTCCACGCCGGCGACAGCATCAACGAGTTCGGCTGGGAAAACAAGCACGCCGGTATCAACGTCCTCATCTCCAAGGTATACCCACTTATTTCACCGAAACCGGTGACGGGATCTCTCTCTCTCTCTCTCTCTCTCTCTCTCTCTCTCTCTCTCTCTCCTTAAGAAAGCTGCAATTTCTGTCTTCGTCGTGTCTCGCGTCGGCTTATCTCCAGTGGCTTCTCGGGCTCCGGGAAATGGCATGGACTGTAGCTGTCATTGACAGAGGATTTTGACCGTTGTCTCTGACCTTTTGTCTTCCTTCTTTTGCTGAGACAGAGCATTCTTTGTTTACTGATTGGTGCAGGAAGTTTTGATGGGGAAGGATGATTACTTAGAGTCTTTCCGGATAAACGCGGATAACTTCATCTGCTCGCTGCTGCCGGGGATATCTGATCATCCACAAATCCAGTACTCGCCAGGTTTGCTGATCATCCCATTGAATTTATCTGACAGGATTATTTGATCTGTTGATACTGAGTCGCGTGTGATCCATTTCCTGTTTTGATGTGCGATCCAAGGCGGGCTGTTGTTCAAGGCCGGAGGAAGCAACATGCAGCACGTCACGGCGCTCTCCTTCCTGCTCCTCGCCTACTCCAACTACCTCAGCCACGCGGGCGGCCGGGTGGCCTGCGGTGGCGCCTCCGCCTCGCCCGTGGCGCTCAAGCGCGTGGCCAAACGTCAGGTGAGTGGCGGCACGGCCGTGGCTCGATCTGCTGCACCTGGAAGCCGGCTGACGTTGTTGTGCAGGTGGACTACATACTGGGGGACAACCCGCTGGGGATGTCGTACATGGTGGGGTACGGGGCGCGGTGGCCGCGGCGGATCCACCACCGGGGGAGCTCGCTGCCGTCGGTGAAGGTGCATCCGGGGCGGATCGGGTGCAAGGCGGGGACGGCCTACTACCTCAGCCCGTCGCCCAACCCCAACGTTCTGGTGGGAGCGGTGGTGGGCGGGCCGACCAACACGAGCGACGCCTTCCCCGACGCCCGCCCCGCCTTCCAGCAGTCGGAGCCCACCACCTACATCAACGCCCCCCTCCTCGGCCTCCTCGCCTTCTTCTCCGCCCACCCCGACCCCAACTCCTGGTCCCAGGACTGACTCCGCTACCCTTGGCAATTTGATGACAGCACAAGTGCTAACTAACTCTGGAGGTTGTAGTAACCGAGTGAACGTTTTAATTCGTTGGTGTACAGAAGAAGCAGGAGAGCAGTAATCGAGAGACGATGATGAAGCGTTTGCCTGTTTTATGATCCTGCGCTTTGTTCTGATTCATTCGACGAACATTGGTTGCTGGTTTCGTTGATGACCCCCCAATCTTTTGCCGCTGCTCGTCTCGCGTTCATGTCTTCTGCTGGTTGCCGTCATGATATACCCCGTGACTGGGAGATGTCAATTAAACAGGTTGCCTTGTCCGAGTAAATCTTGACGCCCGGGCTCTTGATGGCCTGTAGGGATTAAGAAACCGGGTTGTCAGATTTGGCAGTCCGCTTGCTGCTGTGCTGCAATCGAGAACAAGGTTCTATGTCACGGGCAGAGAAGGACACCAGATCGACCTTGGCTCACGTTTAGGTGTAAATAGATCGATAGAGTCAGCAGCAAAATGCCGAAAAATGGGACAGCAGTAGGAAGCTATTGATGCGATAAATAAAAAAGGGACGTAGATCCGACTAACACGTGAGTCACGCCTGTTAACAGTACTTGGAAGCAGAAGTACCTTGTTTCGTATTCAACGTGAAACAACTAATCAGGATATTGCTATGTGGAATGATCATTGATGTCACTAGGAAATGGTGATGGGGTGTCACGACCATGACCATCCAGGCTTATCGCTTGAGGGCCGACCACGGATGGGATGCGTTGGATTGTTTGGGTTTTCCCAGCGTCAGGGGTGTCTGTTCTCCCGTCTCCTGTTGTAGCCAGAGTAGAACACACGATCGTGAACGCATAATTAATATTTGATCATCTACAATCGGTTAGTAAACTATCTATTCATCTTCTAGCACAAATAAGTTTAACGCTTTGATAGTATTTTAGTCTACCACCAGATGAACAAAAGGCAAGCAACCTCGAGACTAAAGACGAACCCAAAGAGAAAAATGTGAGTTTGCAAAATTTCTACAACGATCTCCGACATAATCCTACCAATTTTTATGGGGCTGAAAGACAAAGAAGAAAGAAAAGACATTCATAGGATCCACGATGTTGATCATTAAGTCAGATTATGAGTACTAATTTGAAAAGCATCGCTGATTCTTCTAATTCACTAACAATCCTACGCCACATCGGCCATCCCCTTTGACACTTTCAGTTCAGTGGATGCATGTCTTTGTTTCATATATTTCTGGAAACAAAGTCCAATGAAAATAGTGGATAAATCAGAGCAAAATGAGGAACATATTAAATGCCTCATCTCCTACTTCTACAAGATAGAGGGAAGCATAGATCCTTCACGATGCAATCGGCAGTTCCTTTAATTTAGATTAAAAAATATTAAGCAAAAGAGAAAACAGAGGAGCAATACGAACTGAAAGTCTCAATGAGCTAATCCATGGTAAGAGAGATGAATAAAGCAATGGAAGAAAAACAACTAAAGAGATCAACATCTAGACTGAACAAAACCCTCCATCCATGAAGAATTTGCCTACTACACGAATTTGTGCATGATGCTCCGAATTAAGTGAATACAATAAGAGTAGTCACAAAGAAAGTTGTTTGAAAAGGGTTAAGAAAACCAACAGAAACCGCAACTTGTTAGTTAGAACAGGAAAACAAGAATAAATAGTGTTCAACCGAAACATTAAATTATGTGATTACGATTGATAGGCAGAAGTCAAACCAGCATTTTCTGGCTGTGGCCTGTTGGCCTCTGTTATCAGGTTGCAAACAATGAAAAGTTGAAACAAAAACAGGATTCTCATCTTGCAATATCTCTAGCAATTTTGTTCCTACTAATATGCAACAAAAGAGTACCGAAATGGATGTGGTGATCAACAGGAGAGCAGCACCAGAGTACCAATGATTTAGTCAATTCACATTGACGGTAGATGAGAAGATCCAACAGCCGTTGCCCTGGTCCGGTCAATGCATCTTGAAGCAGGATTACTTATGGTATGACCTCAAATTAAAATGTTAAAGCCATAATGACTGCTATAAAGCATGTGATAATCATGGAATAAGGTGCTAACCAACTTTGTGTATGAATATCCTGCAATTGTCACCCAAAGTAGGAAATTGGTCATTCAGGATTGCAACTTATGAATAATGCATTCACAAGTAATATAATTGATATCTATAATTCTAGATCTAATACTAATCAGTCATGGTGCCAAATGCCACAACTTCCATTTTCTGGTTGTCGTCATAGTTTATATTTTTTTCAGGTGTCACAGTTGTATATGTAAAGGGCAATTGTTCCTACCAACCCTTCACTCTAACCTACAGAGTAAAAATTTTCAAATTGGTTCTCGCTTTCCCAGAAGAGAACCTTGAGCACGTGCATCAAAACTTCTATGCTAAGCTTCAAACATCTCACATTTTTGCCTTTTTCGTCATCACCCTAAGCAACTGAATATGCAGAGAATGTACTTGTTCAGGCCCGTACATATTTTTCAATAAATTACCTCCAATGTGGTGATATTCAATAGTAATTCAGATGACATGATACTTACATCTGAAAGATAAAGACAATGTGCTTAAAGATAAAATATAAAGAATTTCTAAATGCATATTATATAGCAGACAGATCCTCATATGTCCCACCCAAACTTGGAGAAGGCATTCCTTGAATATTTGAGGCATTTTGCTTATAAGCTATCATCCAGTGGAATTAATACTGCAACAAAGGACATCAGAAACAAAGGTTTCCAGATCCATAACCTGGAACTAACAACAGATTTTGACATATCTGATGTCTGCTAATTCCTAACTGTTAACCTTTGTGCGATTAGGCAGTTGCTGAAGATGAGTCGCACATCATGCTTGTCATAAGTCATAGAACATCATAAAAGTTGATCACACTCGCTGCAACCATCACTTGTTAGTACCAAAAATGCTACAAGACTTTAAAATCACTAAATTCTTTGAGATGTTTTGATATGTTTATGGTTCTACAATGCTTATCAGTTTAGGGTTTCTTTAAGCATTTTAAGCCTTGTTTTAGTCAGAGGCTAGAATCCTGAATCTAGATTGAATATGGAATTATGATACAACCAGCATCCTCAGAGATAAGTTCCAAAACTTTTTAAACCATTAGTGCTTGAACTTGAGAATAATGTCATAATTATTAACCTAATGAAAGAGAAACAATCGAGACACATTGTGCTTTTCATAATCCACAAGAGTTTAATGCTCCAAGCCTCCAACTTTCTATTTGCATCCATCACATCTCATAAAAAGAATACTCCTCCATATTAAAATCATTAAATATTTAAGATATATTATCAGTAATGCCTCCTAATGGACAGAGAAAAACATAGTCCCAAAGTACTGAGAAAAACATATACTACTGATATAACTAACTGAAAATAGTCCGAAAGTACCTCGACGTTTACAAGTCCCCATATATTATAGGTTAGTATGCCTAAATCTGATGTAGACATTGAGAATTATATGTTAACACTGTAATATTATTCAAACTAGGATTTCTTTCCACTGCTGGTTGAAAGAAAGGCCAACTAGGCATGTTTGGCAAGAAATAGGAGCATCAACCACTGTTGATGCCACTACTGGAGGCACTGACACCTTATCTGGTTTTAACAGGGTGTACAAGTGCAATGTTTTCACTGGCAATCACTTGGGTCCCTAGGCTAACAAACCTGGGACCCCCTAGATCCCTAGCTAAAGCTCAGGCATTACATTTATCCAATGAATAAATATATATAAAATATGTGCGGGTGTATTTGTATAGATATGGAAATATGTCCAAGAGTGCAATATACATGTCAAATGCTAATAGCCATGTGCAATTATATGGCAGCAAGATAGTCCTAAGATCACTAATGCTAGCAGCTGTTATATGCTGATTGTTTCCAAGAGCATCCCACACTAGACTTGAGGTGGATGGCCACAACTAAGTGGAGGTTGGCTCACTGCAGCAGCCAGCCAGGCCACTGGAATGCAGCCGGAGACCGATCCTCAAGCTAGTCCAGCGAAGAATGGGACAACAGCAATTAACCCCTGTTTGATGTAGGGCTTCAGCAAAGCATTTTGGAAGGTCAAATAGTCAAATTCCAGGCTCAGAACTCCTAAAGACACAAGGTAGAGAAGAAAGCAGCTTATAATACTTGGAAGAGGACTTCTATGGACCAGTGGGAGAAGATAATAATAGTCCTAATAATACTAATTGGAAGGCACTCAATATTAATACTAGTAAAATTATACAGGTCAGCTGCATATAAGAGTGCATTAGTGCACCAAACACATCTTGACTTCAAATCAACCATTTTCAACATCCTAATTTCATTGCTATTCCCTAGTAATTGGAAGAGACTCTCGAAATAGAAAGCCTTCAGTTAAAAGGAGTTGTTGCAATAGCAACCAAATGAAATTTGGGTTAATCAACAATATGACTAGATCATGAAGCTAATGAGATATCTCATCTTTAGTACTATCAATAATACTTCGTGTACTATTAATTAGTTTTATGCACAAGCCGAAATTTACCAAAAAAAAAAAAAGGCAAAGGTAAAAGAAGACTGATGCTTGACAAAAGAGTTCTATGGTGATGCTGCCATGTGGAAGCATAAGAATTGTTGTGCTATTCACACATATATATGAGTAAAAATCAGTGCTTGTTCACTTATGACAAAATCTAAATTTTAGATCTTAATAATTCTAAATCAAGCATACACTTTTAGCAAATAATGGGTATCAAGGTTTCAAAGACCTGTCTATACTATGTATGGTCTGGGATTTATCAGTCCAACCATGAACCACTATGTCGACTATGGGTTATTATCTGGTTCTAGATCATACTTGGCTTAACACCCAGTATGGTTATAAACCTGGGTACACTGTCCGGTTTCTTAATTGAACCAAACGTACTCATGATAAGTCTATGTCTGATATCATTTTCTTAGTTTTGACATCTTCCCTCCCCCCAAAAGGAATTTTGCTGCCTCCTCATCCTCCTCATTGTAAGTATAGCCACCTCCTATCAGTATGCCTATTCCTTCATGATCGATATCAGCATGAACCAAGATTTCAAATCTTGATGTATATAAGGAAACAAAAAGCATCTCAGAAGTGTACAAGAGCAATCAGAGAATCAGATGACTTTACTGCCATAAAAGATGCATCCCAAAATTGCAACCTGATATATTAGCTAATGGTAGTGAAAACGGGAAGTCAGGACTCTGGACTGCTCCACAACATTTTCTTTGTATCTTTCTTTTTAACCCTTACGGTTCTTGTTCTGTATAAAAATGAGAAGCAATTTAACTAGTAGTATTTTAGTTCACAACAAAGAGTCAACTAAGTACCAAAACAATCGCAACCAAGTATTAAATTATTAAATCTGAGACCCATGCCAGTAGCATGTTGGACAAGCATGTATGGATTGTATACCGCAAAAAGACTTTTGATGTTAGTATTTCATGGGTCTACTATGATACCAACAGACTAGTATCAAGTTGGATTTGTACACGCGGCACACACCAATGCCAGAAGCATGTTGGACAAGTATGTATCATTGTATTGGTTGTACACCCCAACAAATGTTCTGTTGGTATCCTATAGGTACAGTATGGTACCAAATGCTGGTATCCTCTTCTAGTAAGGTTTTTCCAAGTGCATCATCAAAGGTACTCCATGGACCTATCTTTCCATGCCGAAACTTCTACACGGATCCATATGATATGCTAATCACAGCAAACGATGACACGTTGATTAGTAAGGTTAGTAATATAAACCAAGGATCGTCGTTTCGGCTACTGGACCTGTTTCGGTGATCTGGTTGGACCGGTACATACAGGTCAGAACCGGTATACTATGTGTCAATACATCAATAGGTATCGGTGTTTCGGAGAGAAAGACAAAAAGAGAGAAGAGCAAGGGATTGTGGAGGAACAACGGAAGGAGGAAGAGGAAGGAAGTAGGGGACGAAATGGAGGAGGAAGAAGGAAGAAGACGGAATGATAGGGGAGGAGGAAGAAGAAGGAAGAAGACAGAGTGAAAGAGGAGGAAGAAGGGGAAGTAGTGGAGGAGAAGGAAGAAGAGGGAGGAGAAGAGGAGAGCATGTACCGAAGAGATAAAAAAGCAAAGAACGAGCAGGCGACATCCCACAGCAACAACAAATGAGCTAGCAGCATCCTGTGGCAACAACGAATGGGCTAGCAGCATCCTATGGCAGCAGCAAACAGACAGGTGGCTCCCGATGGTAGCGAACGGATGGGCGATGACTCGAGGCAACAACAACGACATCCACAGCAACAATGATAGCAGCATCATGAGAAATGGGTAGCAAGCCCTAGTCGGGGGGAGGGTTGCAAGGTTTTATTTGTTTTTATATAAGATTTTGACTGAAACACCCGAAACAGGAAAGCTCTGTGTACCGATCTAGGGACTGCCCGTTTCGTACCATTTCAAGTAATACGACAATCCTTGGTATAAACATCCTAAACTATCCAACCATGTTTGAAACTAAGTTTCTAAAACTTTCTTTTGGACATTAACTTTCTAAGAAGATTCCTCGAAGAAGATTCTTTTTAGTTTCAGTGTGCAGTTTATAGTTGCAACTATAATATTGTAACAAGGTATTTAAAACTATTAGTTCCCTAAGCAAAATTGCTTAAAAATCATAAGCATAATAAAAAAGATAAAAATTCCATTACCTTCAGGGATAAGAGAGATGGGGATGCACATGAAGGCTTCAGGCCAGTAAAGCCAATATCGTATGCTATACTCCCATCTGCCTTGAATAGCCCATAGTGCTTCTCAGAACTTGCCCCAGGCTTCTGATTCTCGTTAAACAAGGCAAACAAATATGCCTTAACCACAATCTTTGGCCTAAGTGGAGTCCCTTTTTTCTTAAAAAGCCGTTTACGAAGATTATAATTGTAAGTCCTTGCATAGTGGATGGTAGCTCCTAGTTCATTTTCATCCCCACTAGAAGCCCAACCCGTCTCTGAAACCCGGACTTCCATTTTATCAAATCCAGCAGCTTCCAGAGCAGCATAAGCTGCATCTATTTGAGCATCAAACATGTTATCATAGTGCAGGTTAGTCTTTGCATCATATATTCCAGGATTTGACTCGAAAAGAGCATAATTGATATCAATATGTTCCTGATCATAGTTGTAGGCCAGAAACGGATATACATTGACATAGAAAGGACTGCCAATATTTGAAAAGAAATCCAAAATTGGCTTCATGTAAACAAGGACATCTTCTTTGAAAGTGCAGGATGAGGGAGGGAAGGAATTAACAAAAACAGCCTGCGAATGTGGTGTTGACACCATTATGTCATCTGCCAATTGAAGCCTCTTGAGAGCATTGTACACACTTTTTATGGCACCCAAAAGAGTTTCTGGCAATTCCTGATCTGCACCCCCCAAGACTTCATTCCCAACTACAATCTCTCGAATACGAGTATCAGGCAGAAATGGCTGTACATTTTCCTTGACCCAGCTCAAGGCATTATCTTCATTTACACTCATGTCTTTCAGATGGTCATTGCTGACTGCCACAACCAGATCGAGCCCAGACCCTTTAAATGCATTGAGCACGTTGTGATCTGCATCATAAATTCTCACATTCTTTATCTTTGCTGCTTTTAGAAGTGTAACAACACTTTCAGGTGGAGGAATATTGTCAGCAATCCTGCCATAGTTTATCCCAAAGGTCCCAGTAAATGCCTGGACCTTCACTGGGCCTTCAAAGCAACAGAAACAGCTTATTTACTAACAGAAAGTTGTGTATATAGTATACAATATTATATTTCAATCAGAAAGGATTCCAAAAAAAGTGTTGCTGTTAAGTTCATTAACAGAACAAAGTTCCACATATGATAAATTTCTGGTTGTGCAGCATGACATATAAAACTATATGATGACATTTTAATATATAAAATCCAAAAATAAACAAGAGGCAAATGTAAATCTGCATTGAAGAAACAGAATTCAGATTTGCAATAATAATATCACTTGGTGGAAATTACAATGCTAAATTAAAATGAACTTTTAGCAGATTAAATGACCTTGTGAGGAGTTGAGAATGGCACTGATATATGATCAAAGCAAGAATTATAAGCAGATCAATTGCACCAACATTGCAGCCGGCAGCAAACTAACAATAAACTTAACATGGTAAGAATGATCGAAGACAAGTCACACATAACTAAATTAGATTTCAAAGCGAGAGCATTCACTATTCCTGAGTATTTCCGTCAAGCAAAGATGGGAAGTTAATCCGTGATTCCAGGGAATAAACCCTCATCAAAGGAAGATAACAGGAGAAGAGAATAAGCGGAAGAACTGATACCAGTCTTCATGCTCCTCTAGTACAATCAAATATCCAAGATGAGGGAAAGGAGACGAGTGAGAGAAGAGGACTGAGGCAGAAGATGTCAACAAAAATTGGAAGTTTCGAGAGAAGGAACGATTAAGACTTCATCGAGCAGGTTATCCGAACAGACCTGAAACTACAGCAAATTAGCGTCCACATCGATCAAAATCCGGACAGGCGATTGCCTTCGGAGAACCAATCGGTCCGAAAGGGGGATTTACTAGGGTTTGGCACGGTGGCATGGCGTAATAGGAGCAGAAGCATACCGTGATGAGGGAAGCAAAAGCACAAAAGGCAGCAGAAGAAGTACAGCAGTCGGAAATCCCGCATCCTTTTCTTCTTCACTAGCAGCGGAGGTGGCCGCACGAGGGAGACGGCGATGCCGATGAGAACTGCAAGCGGAGAGGCGGCGGCGGAGGATACCCTGTGTAACAACAGTGGGAAGATTGTACTTGCTTTGTGTGGAGGCATGCCATAGACCAAAATCTTGGCCTCCTTCCGAACCGCAGTCACCGCCACCACCACGACACCCCCAGCGCGAAAAGGAAAGCCAAGAACCAAGAGAAGCAACGGAGGATGGATGACGAGGATGCGGAGGAGGATGGGAGCGATCCGTCCCAAGGAATCGATTCCTTCAAACGAGCCGCATCCACTTCTTTCCACCGTAGAACAAGGGAGGCAATCACCAAATCCGTCGCTTTCCCTTGCGTCGCCGATGCCGGGTCTTGTGCACTTAGCAACGCCTAGTGTTTCATGGCATCGGCGGCGGCGGCGAAGCAACGAGGACTGGAGAGATGATCATCGCCCCACAGCCAACCAGGAGGGGAGAGTGCTGGAGACGACTGGGAGAAGGAAGCGTTACGAGAAAAGAATTGAAACGACCGCGTACCGACCGCTACCGTCGCCACCTCCACCATACCCTCCCTTCGCCTTTAGCGATCACCTGGCCCCTGGGATGACACCACGATATGAACCCACCCAGTGCTGGCCGAATCGATATGAACCAAAGCCCTCCCATTCAACTTGAAAATGAAACATCCATAAAAGTCCAAAAAAATACACATAATTATTATAAGAAATATTAAAAGGGTGATTTAGCCACAGTAAATTTGGGATACGAGCCAAATTTCACTTGTTGCTCGTCAGAAATTGGGGATTGGTGATTGATTGCCATCGGTGGTCGCACAAACGGAAAGCCAAACAAATTCACCGACTCGTGCGCTTTAAAGACGTGTCGTCCCATTTCGTTCGAGGTTTGCATCCTTGGAGGTGCTATTCCCGTCCATGATGATGCCTTGCGCTTTGAGATGCATGTGGAGCCGCTGGTACTCTCACACGAGCTTTTGTGGAGGGTGGGATTCATGCTCTATCGCATTGTCATCTACTCCATTATGTGCACAATTACATGGCTTTCATGCACTGCGTCTTCCTTTTACTTTTCCTCGTTCGCTTCGTGTTCGGTAAACGTGCTTTGAAACCGATGATGCAGCCCGTCATCGTGACTAAGATGATGGTGACGCGAGACTAATATTAATGCTCACAAAGGATGGGTTGTGATGATAAGAATGATACATAAACAAATCATATATGTACGTACATAATTGTAGATGTCGTCGTCTTTTATTTTTAAGCTACTATAATTGCGCATGCGTGGATTCAGTTTAATTTTGTGATCTGTAATTTAAAATTTATTATCTAAGTTTGTAAGTTTTGAAGAAAATATAATTAAATATATGTGAAATCCTAGCTTTTATATGTTTATATATTTTAAACAATTGAGTTTTAATGACGTAAAAAATTCGAAAAAATTATGCTATGTTCGATCTGGTCCCGCCGCTGCTGGTGGTGGTACGAGAACCATAAACTGGAGGAGATGAGAGAGAGAGGGGGGGGTGGGGTGTGGGGTGAGGAATCAGAGGAGAAGGGGCCGGCCCCCGGCGATCGATTCCGAGGGGAAGGAAGGGGGAAGTGGGGGCATCTAATCGCTCCGGGTAATCTCTTTCTCGCGGCCCTGCTTTCTCTCCTCTTCGTCCACGATTTGATTCTTCGCCGTATCGACGCTCCTCTGTAAGGTTTTTTTCTTGATTACTTTGTGATTCGACGACCCGTCGTCACCCTCATCCTGCACCTGCCCGAAGGGCGTCTTCCGGCGATGACCTGGTGGTTGTTGGCGGATCTGCACGCTGGGCGATCTAATCGTTGATGTTGGATCTGAGGGCGGACGCTGGATAGGTAGATGCTTTTGTGCAGATTCGTCTCTGGTTAGACCGCTTTCCTTCTCGCCGTCATGGGGTATGTGTGTAGCTTAGCCATTTTGTTCTCCAGATCTCTTTCTTTGCTCGTTTATTGGCATCCTTGCCCTCTTTGTTAATCATGCCTGTAGCAGGACCTCATTTTCTTTTTGTAGAATTCAGTTTTTATCTTATTCTGGTTTATCAAGACTGATGGGGCGGAGTCCGTCGATTAGCTCGTTGTTAATTCGGGATTTTGATGATCCGAAGCGAGCGAGTGGTCCTCGAGATTCTTAGGGCAATATGGAAATGTGCTGGCCGAGTAAAAAGGGATGGATAGGTTTTGGGTACACGTCAATCACCTCCAATAAGCCCATTCAACATCCGGGGCAAACTTAAAAGGAAAATAATACAAAATTCTTACATTTCTAGGATAGCTACCAAAAGTTGCCTCTTTCTCATAGATTGGTCCTCTTAAAGTTGGCGTTCTTTGTCTTTCACTTTGGATATTCATTTGCAATCTAATATAGAATGGATGATTTTACGGGTACATCAGATGAGTGCTTCACAAAACAAATCTAACTCTTGACTATTTTAAGCAGTTTCCAATGGAGTGTGAGACATGTTACTTCTTTGCAGCATGCCTTTTCTCTTTAGTTCTCTGCTAAGACACAAAGCGAACAATTCCATTAAGGAAAAGTAGGGAAAGATATATTTAAACCAAGAAATACATATTGCCCCAAAAGTTTGCATTGAAAAATAGCATTATGTGCTTATCTTGGTTTCGTTATGTCTTTGTTGTTTAAGATGTCTATTATTTGCAACAATGCTGATCTTCTTTGGCAGCTTAGCAAGCATGGACTTCTTTATATGCAGTTTCCCTTTATGTATTATTGTTCAAACATTGTTGGATTTCACATAATGTAACTGGTTCATATACTAGACAACTTTAATGGGCTTGTTGTGCCTTGGAATGTTATGTTCTGTTTATTTGTGTTGCTGCATCCAGTATCCTTGAATGCTTCATGCTGCAGGTTCATATCATCATCTGAGTAAATCATTTTGACATACTATTTGGACAAAAACCATTAATTTAAATATGCAAAGTGTAGTGTTAGAAAGCAGCTGCACAAGTCTGCCTGGATGCTGAGCCACTCAGCTATGGTTGTCATATACTTCTGGCACAATTATGTCGCCATGCAAACAACTGATCTATGATAAATTTAGTTTTGATTAACAGCCAAACATAGAAGATACACACTTGGCTGAATGTTTTCTAAATCTACTCTAGAATGTAGATGATAGATAACTTATGAAACTAATTAAAGCAAGATTGAAGAAGCTGTATGAGACAATGAGAGCTTAGAGCACAAAATTGTCTTTTGTTTGACACCAAGCAAATGACTCTGATGTCATTTCATCCTTTCCCTTGTGAATTTTATTTGAATTACTTCACTCCTGAATGTCATAATATCAGGATCATGTGGCCAGAGTTCTGAAGGAAGGACTTTGAACAGTAAAATTTATATAGCCTCAATCAAGACACTCTTCAGCTTATTTTGGGATGTTATCATTCTAATACAAATCATGTTTTAAATTTCAACTAAAGATAAAAATCTATATTTTTTTTCATTTTGCTTCGATTGTAACTCATATTTATCATGAACCTATTCTGGGAAATCATACTAATTGAAAACATGTTTATACATGTTTTGTAACAGAGCAGAAGTTGTCTTGGATGTTGTACCAAACCTGCTCCTATTATTGCTGTTGATGAGCCTTCAAAGGGTTTGAAAATCCAAGGTCGATTAGTGAAGAAACCTAGTATATCTGAAGAATTTTGGAGTACAAGCACATATGAAATGGAAAATAGTAGAGCTCATTCACAGAGGAGCATTTCTTCAATTAGCACCTTGGCACAAACCTTTGATCACCATGGTGGAACTGGAAGCACAAGCAATCCTCCAGAATTTGTGAATCATGGTAAGTGTAAGGTTGATCTAACAATCTTTGAGTGTCCTTGCGACAGAATAGCAATTATTTGTAGTTTATCATGCCTGAAGTAATTAAATAATTGAGACGATATCTGCTTTGATGTCTTCTGCAGTTTACTGATGTATAGGATGCATAGCAGAAACGTCAGCAAAATTGTCCTGATTCCCTAGTGAGATAGTTGTATTGTGATTGGCAAATATCATCAGGTCCAAGGTCCAACAGATAGCTGACATCAGATGTCTATAGGGTTTACATTTCAGCTTTTGAGGTCTCTATGACTAAGATCTTACACCATCATATTGAGTTCAAAAAGAGGCTGCAGAAACAAAGTACAAAAAATAAGTGTTTAATTAATTATAACTAAACAATTCGAATTATTCTAATTTAATTGTGAGATTGAATCTGCTGGTAGAGGTTCAGAATTGTTTCAAATTTTTTGCTAGAACTAGTGGATTTTTATAATTTTGCTGTCTGAATGAAACAGCAAGTGGATATAGAAAATTTGCTTAGCTCATGTTGATATATGGTTTCTGTAATATGCTTTACTTGATAATTGGAACTTTATATTCACAGGTTTTCTTCTATGGAATCAAACAAGACAGCAATGGATTGGAAAAGGAAGGCTTCAAAGCCAGTCAAAGCAAGTTCAAGAACCAAGGTTAAGGTATACTCATGAATAAATTCCTTCCTCATGGTTAAAAGAACATGTCACTATTTTAAGTGTGTCATTACTTCTAAAAATTTAACAAACTGATAACCCTCCTGCTGTGTGTCAAAAGAAACACCAGTTAGCTATATCCGGCTAGTCAAAGGCTATTGGGCTGGCAAAAGACTATTGTTCCTCAACTTGACATGTAAGATAATTCAGTCATTTGCACAGATAATCAATTACCTAGTAAGATTGAGTCAGTATATCTAACATAAAAAACGATCATAGTGATTCAGTGTGTCGCACAACCCAATAAAAAAAAACAATTGTTCCTTCTTCCTATCTACCACAAATTAAGTCAAGTGGCGTTCGCCTGCTCACTTACCGTAGACCAAAAGGTTGATTGTTCTTACAAAAAGATACTTCTAGGTTTGCCTTTTGATCTCCACACAGGCTTTGAACATCACTGAATATGGATAACATTTAAATGCTCTGGAAGTACAAGCACGAACCGTTAAAATATTTAGATTTTCTCCACTTTTGAGATTGAGAGATCGTATGAATTTGCTTCCCTGTCAATTTAGCTGTAGAAGCTATCACTGTATGACTTTTGTGGATGCAGTTGGAATGCAACATATGACAGTTTGCTTGGGAGCAACAAGCCATTTCCACAGCCCATTCCTCTATCAGTAAGAACTGCACCTCTAATATTAGTTGTTGTTTGTGTGGCCCAAATTAGTTTTGGTGTTTAATATCCGAATGCATCTTTGATGTCAGGAAATGGTAGAGTTTCTTGTGGACATCTGGGTGCAGGAGGGATTGTACGATTGAGACCAAAAAAGGTTTGCAGTTGAAGCTACGCAAACTGTGAAAAGTAAGGGTTGCCAAGAGGTCAATGGTATGCAAGCTGCGAAAAGTATGATTTCATTGAAGCAGCCAAAAGGTCACTGGTATTCCTTGTCGGGATATCTATCTAACTGTATATGGTTTGCTATCACAATACCAATATGATCTGTATTGCTTGCCTAGTTGAGTATCTTTAGGCATTGTTGCAAAAGTAAGTACGGATGTCAAGCATTAGTCTAATCTCATATCTTTCGATTGCCAGTGTTTTGAATTTAGAGCTTTAGTTGCAGATACAAAATTTGGGATTCGATGTTGATAATACCCGTCAAAACTTCTTTACGCTAGAATTGAATAGAGTTTTAAGTGCTTCTCTACGCTGGTTTTAATTCATCGTGATATTTTTTTATTTTTCCTTTGTGATGATTCTACGTTCTTTACGCCCTAAGTTGTCTTTTGTTTCAATTAGGGAGCTCAGCAGGCTTTGAGAAATCGGATGTCATTTATGTAACTCTGGTCTTTTTCATCCATGGAAGTTGCGCACGCTGGATTATCTCAACGTCTGTTACGACTCAAACGAGGGTATCATCCGAACTGGCGTGTTGTTATTGTTGTTGCTGTTTCTTGTAAAAGCAATATGTGAATACTAACCGAACCTATGCTGAAGACATTCTCACAGAAGCTTTCTCCAGTGATGAACGACGCCCTTTAACACAGTCTACCCGAAGGTGGTAACTCCTTAACCGAAGAGACTTGATGAAGGTGCTTACAGAAAGGAGGTGAGAGCAATCAAAGAAAATACAGGACGCTCTCCAAGTATAGGATGTCACCATCGAACAAAGTGCTTCGGGCATTAAGACAAGGACAAGCTGCGTAAAGGATGGGAGTGATGCGTGTGCCTCTTACAGGAAGAAAACACGGTAAGTGAAGCTGATGCGATAATACGACATGGAGAAAAAGGCACAGAGACAGAGAAGCTTTAATTTGACATCGGCCCCAAGGATACCAGCACCATCAGGTTACCAGGGCGCTTGGGCAATCAAATGACTGGATTCCTGCATGTGGCCGTGCCTGATGGAGATATTGGATGCAGCGGTTGTCTTTAAACAATAATTTAAATGGATAACAGATGAGGCCACGTTGACATCGTCTCTCCAACATAATAACTAGACCCACTCTAATCCATTTCTCTCGTATAATATGTGTCGCAAACTCCAAGAATATTTAGAAGCACCAACTTAATGAGTTCGAAATAGGTACTGAGAAAGTAATTCATAAGGTGAGCACGCCCCAGTGAATTTGCAAGAAACAAAAAAAAAATTGTTTTTGTTAGTGAAAAAAATTTGGTTCGGTTAGAAATCCATCGTATGGTTAGTGAAAAAAGAGTTCATCTTATCAACCTGTAAGGAGATAGTTGGTACTGTTAGATTCTTAAAGATGGAGATTTTAAGAGAATTTTTTTTATAAAAAATTGTATGATTGTACAGAATATTCTTTATTTTGATTTAGTAGTAATTTAGTACCATCATTGACCGAGCTGCAAAATGCTCTGTTGAGTTTCCATCTCACGTCACTCCCCATCGTGTCTGCCTAATTTTCACTCTGGACGGCAGTTTATTTTCCCACATCAAGAATCCTTTACTCTTTGATGAGATAAAGAATTAATAAACTCAATCACTCTTGCTACTCACCTCTGAGATGGGTTTTACATTACAATTTATAGAAGGTATGTGACTAGCAAAAGTCAGATGCACATGAAATCGTTTTGATAATGGAAATTGTTTTATCTGCCACCGGCATCCTCCTTCTCCTCCTCCTCCTCCTCCTCCTCTCTCTCTCTCTCTCTCTCTCTCTCTCTCTCTCTCTCTCTCTCTCTCTCATTTCTCCTTTTCCTTTCCCCTGCAAATCATTATTCGATAACCTGTTTCCTTTAAACTACCAACAAAACTGAAATCAGCAAAGCACCAATCTACAATTGTTATTTGGCTCTTAAGAGTGTGAACAAAAAACTATTTTCTACAAAAAAACTACCCTATTTGCAACATTTAAAATTTTCAAATATATGTTGCTGGTAAGCATGGCCTGAAACAGAATCACTTTCGGCAACATCAGAGGGCCCATGTTTAAGAATCAATAAAAGGATATCACCTAACATAAGTAATATTTATAACAAAAAGTACTGTAATCACATCTGGCAGAGACAAAGCAGCCTCCATAGACAGGAACTGTAACCGAGTGCTCATGAAGTTCACGTTATTGACACCAAGGAATGGGAAGGAAAAAAAAAAATACCATGACACAACTAAAAAAGAAAATTTTAAAGTATTCAATCTATATGCTTTTCCTATTAAATCATAAAAATTATATTCATGTTAACTGTGGTCTTTATGGTGTAAAATCAAACAATTTCTTAATCAAGAGAAAGGCTCTTCTTCATTGTCTCATAGACTAGATAAGTAATACCAGCTGCCGGCACTACTTTAAGCAGATTTGGGATTATCCCCTTGTAGAATCCTAAAAGTCCTTCGTTTTTTAGTGTTCTCCAGAACACATCAGACATTCCATAATAGTTATTGGATGGATTGGTGCGCTGGGCTTGCATTCTGCAAGTGAAGGCAAGGAGTTAACCGCAAAAGATTTAAACACAAAGCATTGAATCCACGAGCCGTAGCAATGTAATCAATCATCAGCTACCTTGTTCTGATAACCTGCAAAGGGTAAACACATGTTGCTCCAAGAGCACCTGAGATAGTTCCACATCCTAATTGCACGAGTGGACCTGGATCTGCATAGCATTTGAGACTATCAGGTCTAGCTGCATATAAAATAACGTGAAAGAGAAATGCGAACATGATCAAAGTTTCTAAAGGAGCTTACCACTATTCTTGAGAATATATGTTCTAGACATATCTTTCAGGGTCTCGTATGCAGCAAGATCTATTCCTGCAAATGGAACGATTCCAAGAAGAGATGGGACGATCCCTCTGTAGAAAGCTCGAGGCCCCTCATGAACCCAAATATCTCTTGTAAGCGTAGCAAGATTGGGAACCTTACCAGCTTCACAGGCGTAGGTCTGTAGTCTTGTTTTCACGAGATCCATCGGATAAATAACAGTCTGTGACACTGCACCTGCAACGCCTCCGGCGATCAGACGCTCAGAGGCACCGATGTCACTCTTCTCTTCTCCTTTGGCTTTGACGATGAAATCCTTTGCGATTTCAAATGTATAGAACTTTATTGCACTTTCGGGTGTGACCTTTATCACATTTAAGCCATTCCCCCTGAAAAAACCCAAGAAACCACCCTCTCTCCATATGCCTTTTATCGCCGGCAAAATTCGTGCCCGTGTTGTTTGGACTTGCAAAGCTACTTTAAGTCTATCAAGAGGAGCAGTAGCTGTCCGAGAAGCTGCTCCGGCTACCCCTCCTGCGATCAAGTATTTGCTTGCATTCACATGTTTACTTATACCTTCTGGGATAACAGCCTGTTCACCAATGTCCACAAAACAAACTCTTTCCCAGTACTGATAGATGTTCTCAATCGTTGCTTCATGGGGGTAAAGTAGAAGAAAATCTCTCCATTCCTCAAAAGTTATAATCCCATTGTTATCCTTATCAACGTGCTCTACGAATCGAGCAAGCTCCTCATCGTCAATGTCAATCCCTGCAGAAGAGAGAACAGCAGGCCTTGGATGTTAATTCCACAGCGGAAGAAACTGGTCAATGCATTCGAGAAAAACTGAAGCAAATTTGAAGCCTTCGCAGGTAATTGCAAAGTTGAAACATATGCCTAAAAAATCTTGCATGCTTCCAGCTGACTACAAAGGACAAACAATGATCAAATGATAAAAGGCAACCATATGATATTTGGTCTGTAATATCACTATGTGAAGCTCTGTACTCTTGCAATCATAACCATGTAACTCTGAGTATTTGTTTAAGCATAGCACTTCAGACAATGAGCAGAGTATATTCAACAAATAAGCAGACGGATCATGTAAATGTCATGGCAGGAATTAAAAAGACAAAGTGCATGCCTTCTGTATAATGGTGGATCTTCTAGAGATTTGCTTATTTCGTTACGAAAGGAAAAGCATAATCCCATTAACAACATATTTTTTATAGGCAATGATAGTTTTGCATTTAGAACAGAATTTGGCAGCAAATTTCCTCTTGGAAAAAAATCTTAAGCTTTTGCAGAACCTAGAACATGAACAGCCCTAATCAGCAAACCTGTACCACCGGGAAAAATAAGCAACCTAAAAGACTAAGATAAAACTGTCATAAACCATATGACAAGTTGGCTGTTAAAAGGTTATGGAAATTCCATTACTAAAAACAGCACTAGTTTTCCTGTCCATTGCTTTGCCTCATCTGTTTACTTGCTTCACCTGTAGTAGGAGCAGAAAGCTGGAGAGATTAGGTGGCATAGGAGCCATTGGATGGTCCATGGTTGCCTCTCCAATCACTGGCCTAACAAGTCGGTAATGAATGCAGGAATCATGTGAAAAATGTGTTTCTGAACTAAAAAACATGAAACAATATCCTGGTCTCCTCATGACAGATCTAACTACTTCAGCATAGTTTCTATAGATTCAGTTACTTCCCATACAGAAGCTCCAATTGAATCAAGATCCTTCTACATAGAGAAAAACCAAAGAAACTTAAACACAGTCAAAACTCCTACTCGAAAATGAACTGAATAATTAAACCATAAAGGGCATCCATGATGCCAAAGTCAAAGCAAAGAAAATTTGAATGCATAGCAACTTCGACTTATGCTTATTCATCAACAGATAAATCTAGTTCTTCACAAGGTTCAGAGTCGCGGTTTTAGTTTCGGTTACGACTGAAACATTCTGCGGTTTTGGGTTCTGAGAATTCCAAGTTTAGATGTGCTAACATCTTCCGACACCAGAACATTAGAGAAAACATATTAGGAATGAGCCAGAGGCTTAGATGAGATAATAAATTAATAATCAGTGTTTGATCAGGTGCAATGACTACCACTAAAAACAATGATGATGGCACAACCAAGTTTAACGTCACCAATCTGTACAACATCATGCATCTTTGGCAGTGCAGAACACATGTTAAACCTCTGTCCTATAAATTAATCATTCATGGTCTCGTCATATAAAATTCAGTTTGGTAAACCTCTGTCCTTGAGAGACATTGACTCAGACATGAGTAAATTATAAATTAAAATTGTCAAAACACAATAACAAAGGAGAAGCAAAATCAAGGTCAAATCTTATAAGCCAACAATTCAGAGGCGAGGAAGGAAAGAAAACCACAGGGGATCAAATGTCTTAACTTTGTTGACTTTCTTTGCCCAAAAAATTTACTCCTGAGATGCATCGAAGACATTTATAGATGATGATCATTAAAATTAATATCAAGTGATACAAAATTTTTGATGACTATCAAATATAGAATCCCAAACTCGGATAAATTAGGTGCACCTATCGAGAAATATCAATGGAAAATCGACTGAGTGTTATCCCAAACGACCAACCAAGATTTCAGAGATCTGATGTCAATGCTTGCTATCGCAATGCCCATTGAACATGCAGCGGAGATATCATATCCTATCAACGGCAGATCTGTGTAATCGATTATTTTACCTGCCTTGATGAGAGCGTCCCATAGCTCCTCCGGCAAGATGCAACCGTTGTGCTCGACGTCGATGGCCTGGAAGATGCGATAGAGCTCGAGCTCCTTATCGTCCATGTAGCGCCGGAACTCCTGGTAGTCGACACGCCCGTCCCGGTTGGCATCGCACACCTTGAGGAGGTCCCTGGCGTACTTGTACTCTGCGGGGACGCGAAGGGCGGACAGGCCGGCATCGATCTGAGCGTAGTCGAGATGGCCGACGCCGGCCGCGTCGAAGAAGTTGAAAAGGCTCCGGACCCGGACCTCCCTCTCCTCCCCGGTCTCGCGCAGGGCGAGGAGTACGTGGTCCATGGAGACCGGGCCCGGCTTCTTCACCGGGTTGCAACCGTCCGGCCGCCGCCGCCGCCGCCGCTGCTGCTCGCCCTCCGCGCCCGGCGCTGCATCCATCTTCGCGGAGAAACCGCTCCGCTCCTCCACCGCCTTGGCCGCGCCGGACATCTGCCTCCTCCGAGAGTCAAGGAGGCAAGCTAACGAACAAATTGACGAGGGAAGAGAGCTCCGAATCGGTCCAGCACAATGCAGGATGCAGCGGGTCGGAAGGAATCAATCAGAGCAGGGAAGAGACAGACACCAAGAAATGGGAAGCAGCAGCAGTGGGGAAAAGAGACGGTGAGGTCAGATCATAACGAGGAAGACATGTATCGATCTCTTGGTTTGTTGGCGCAACTGTCTTCCCTCCTCCGCTTCCCTTAGCAGCAGATGCAATATGGCTTATGTATGCATGCATACGGCTAAGTGCGGCCCGCTAAGAGGTCTTGGACGGGGCGTGGAAGACGAGAACGCGATGAAGCGGAGAATTAGGAGATTTATTATTTATTTATTTATTTATTTATTTATTATTATTATTATTATAATATAATATTACGTATATTATATAGAAACAAAACATGTCTGTGGAGAGGTATTGAGAAACCAGAAAACAAGTGTTAGTTTTTGCCGAGCACAAATGTACTTCACGTGATAAAGCAGTGGCGTGTGATCGAAACGGACATGAGAAGAGAGAACGAAGGCTTGAAAGAAACCTCCACCGTGGTCGTTCAAACCCGTTCAAATGTGTTTACCAAACCGGCATTCTTGATACTATGGGCGAATAAATAAGCGGAGCGGGTCAAAAGGAGCATTCCTACTACGACTTTTGTTATCCCGGGATTCAAATGTTGGATCATGTGAACACGCAGACTGCAAAGATCACCATTCAACACGAATTATATAATAAATAAAAGAGAAGGAACCATCACAACTCCACTTGAATGCGTCATCACCGCATGTGTTTCGGATTGGAGAACGTTTGCATCCATCACAATCATGGATTCAAGTCGATGAACATAGTTAAGGCAGTCAAAATATTCTCCCAGAAAGTGTAGGGGCTCCGAGGAGGGCAATATCTACTGCATACATGTTTAAGAACATAAAAAAAAGATCAGTCCAAACAAAGGAGATGCAACAAGATAGCATATTTGTTAGATTATGTGATCCTATTTAATTAGATAAGATATATTAAAAATATGATTGAATTCTCAATAATAAAAAGGAAGTCTAATTAAAATAAAATTCCTTAGAAGATGATCTTGATGAGAGAAAATATTTTAATATCTTATTTTAGATCCTCTGTTCTCGTCTATAAATAGACATGACATCTAAGTATGTAATATGATATGAGATTAGATCATAAGAATATGAGGAGAAGAAATAAGAGAGTTAAAAGATTACAGTTTTTCTCTCAATCTCTCTATTATAGTTTCTCTCTCAATCTTCCTAACCATCAAGTCCTGTGAAAGGATAAAAAGAGAAGAAGATGAGTCTAGTTCTCCTTGCAGATTGATATTTCAGATCTGACGATGATGTGCTTGTGGATTAGATAAATGTTATTTCTCTGAACAGCAATTAAATATATGAATCGTAATATTATAGATCCATTGCTATTTGATTTCAGATTTTGGCATTAAGTTTTTTCGTATTATTGAAAGCATGATTATAGATTTTATACTAACAATTGATATCAGAGTCATGTTTTTTAAAATCAAATACTTTTGGATCTATTTGTTAATATCTTTCGCTTACGAAAGGATTGATTTTTTTGTTTACGATACATGAATGATTCGTTGGATATTACTGATCTATTTCTTATTAATTCAATCGATCGATTAATGTTATTGAGGCACCGATCTCTCTTGATCGTCTATTAGATTGCTAATGGTGCATCGTTTCGTAGCTCGCACATAACAACGCGACGCAGCACAGTCATGTTCATGCAATGGCCAGCGACGAACACATAGCGCACCAGCGGCAACCTCGTGCAGCCAAGCCGCGCGAGGGGCGAAGGCTGCACCGGCGATAGCCTCGCGCAGGCACAGTCGCACCCAAGCAGCAACCGCGCACATGCAAAAGAAGGTGCTCTTTTGACAAATTTATAGTTTTGCCCTTGGGTTAGGATTTTTGCTAAATTACAATTTTTCCCTTTTATATTTTATTAATAATTTTTAGTATTTTGACAGTTATGCCCTTTACAAATTTGGGAATTCAAGTTTATGTCCTATCAACATATTTACAGTTTTACCCTTATGAATTGAGAATTTTTTATTTATATTTTCAATTATAAAATTGATCAATAAAATTTAATTGAATTTGATCATAATTATATTTTGATTAATTATTAATTAAATTTAATTTTGATCAAATTTAGAAAGGATTAAATTTTGATTAATTTTTAGTTTTTGATCAACTAATTTAATTTAGCTAATGTTTTACCCAATTTTGGGCTTACCCAAATTAAATAAAATCAACTAATTTAATTTAATAGTTTATTTAAATAAAAAATATAAATTATTTTTTTTATAGTTTTTCTCATATGATTTATTGATTACATGTGTTAAATAAATAAATAATTTATCTAATTATTGTTCTTGGATATTTCTTTGGTTACTCACATGTACATATTTAAAATCGTGAAATCATAGTTATCTTTCATATGAAGAATTTTTATGATTTATATGTTATCATGATTATAGTTATCATATGAGTTTTTCTTTATGTTGATCTATATATGAATTATTGATTGCAAGTTATAAATAAAATCTAATTATTATTTTTGGATATTTGTTTGATTATTCATATGTATATATTTGAAATTGTGAAATCATAGTTATCTTTTACATGAAGGCTTTTCATGATTTATGTGTTATCATGATTATAATTATCATATGAGTTTTTTCTTTTGCTAATCAATGTTCAATAATTATTATGGTTGTTGTTCTATTATTGAACTGCTTAGCATAAATGACATTAAAGAAATTTGATGAATATTATTTGTAATTCATCTCCATAAGTTTTATCTAACCAGTAGTTGTCAAAGTGGCCTGAGATGATAGAATTAATGGATACAAATTACAATAAAAGCATGGTCATTTATAGGATATTTTAGATTGTATTTTATATTTTTGTATTGGTCTTGTCGCCACCAAAGTGACCTAGACCAATAATTTATAAAATATATTATGGAGTTGATCCTAAATGATATTAAAGAAATTTAGTGAATATTATTTGTAATTTATCTTCTTAAGTTTTATCTGACCAGTAGCTGTCAAAGTGGCATAAGATGATAGACTTATGGGATACGAATTACAATAAAAGTATTATCATTTATAGGATATTTTAGATTATATTTTATATTTTTGTATTGGTCTTGCAATCATCAAAGTGACCTAGACCAATAATTTATAAAATACATTATGGAGTTGATCCTAAATGACATTAAATAAATTTAGTGAATATTATTTGTAATTTATCTTCCTAAGTTTTATCTAACCAGTAGCTGTCAAATTAGCCTGAGATGGAAGGCTTATGAGATATGAATTACAATAAAAGTATTGTCATTTATAGGATATTTTAGATTGTATTTTATATTTTTGTATTGGTTTTGCAGCCACTAAAGTGACCTAGACCAATAATCTATAAAATACATTATGAAATTGGTCCTAAATGACATTAAAGAAAAATAATATTCACAATAGCACACATAATTATCAGATTTAGATAATCTCAAAAGAGAATCTATTTTGAATAATTATGTGATGGGGTAAGATGATACTGTTTTGGTTAACCTTGTAGTTTAGCGTTATATACCCAAAGATAGTAATACTATTCCATAATGATGATATCAGTCCTCAATAAATGATTATATGTATGGACACTAAATATGTCAATATTGAAGGTAAAATATCGATGATATCAATAGTTCAATATTCATTGAAAAACTCAAAGCATTACTGTTATATTATTATAGTGGTACTTCCTTCATTATATTTTTGTAAATGCCCTTATATTTTCTAGAATATATTTTCTGGAATAAATGGCTTGAGCATATACTAGTTATATTGAATAAGTGAGATCTTGATTAGATTATTTGAAGGAACACAGACTTATTTATTGAAAGTTCTATGGAATAAATAATTAAGATGACTGATTAGGATGGTGTAAAAGACTCAATATTATGATACTTAGACTTCAATATAGTTTACAATTTAGTATTTGAGAAATTTGAGAATATTTAAGGATCAGATTTAAATTTTTTACTCGATAAGTCATTAAGAACTTATAATTACTATATAAACTCATAAAAGAATTTCTTTATAATAAAGTGTTACTTATGTAAAAAAAAGTTATGACTGAAAAAATAATAGTATTTGAGAAATTTAAGATTAACTCCTCAATATAATTGATAAAGTTATAAGTTCAAGACTTATAATATTTTAAGATTCATTTTACTATTAAAAGAGAGTGAAATATTCATCATTATAGGGAATCATCTTAAATAAGGAGTTTGTATTTAAGCATAAAGTCATAATGAAGCTTATAATTACTATATAAACTCATAAAAGAATTTCTTTCTTAGAATAATAAAGTGTTGTTGTGAAATTAGTATGACAATAAAAAAGTATTAAAGTTATGTAAAAGAAGAATTATAAGATTTGATTTGAAATGAAAAGTTATAAATATATAACTTTTATATGATTCAAATCAAATATAAATAAGGTAATATTAGATAGAAAAGTTAAAATCATCATATCGATAGGGGTGATGAATTTATGGTATTTATATGAATCAATTAAAATTTGATTACTTGGAAAGCAAATATATGATTTACCAAATATGTCACAAGAGAATATAATACTGAAAGGTATAAATAACTTATAAATATGGTTAGAGCATGATTGGATCAAATCAATGTGAGAAGAAGCTTTTATGTATATCTTAAATGAGATTTCTAATAAGTAAAATGGGATAAAATAGAAAACCTAACTTAAGATAAATAGAGATTGTCCTATAAAATATTCATCATTATAGAGACTCATCTTAAAGTGAAAGCAATAGTAGTTTGTATTTATCGCCTACGTCGCAAAGATGATTCATATATATAGATAATATTTTTATATCAATATAATAATCTTATATTATCAAACTCCCACATTATATTGATAACGCTGATAATCTTGTAGAACAACCATAATTGACAACTTTGAAAATATCTCAATGAGAAACGAAGAAGATTATTATGAGAACAAGTTTATTATATTGATGATTCTGAAAAGTAATATAAAATATATAGATAATATTTTGTATTGTCCAATAATTGTAAGAGTCTATGTGATAGTGATCTTGAATGATATAATTTCGACTTTTAGTTTTATATACTAAACCATAAAAGAAATTATCACTAAGAATTTTAAGATGATTGATATGAATGAGATATCTTATATTATTAGTATTTTGAGATACTTAGGGATATGTCTCATAGAGAAAATGATTATTATGTAAAAGGTTTCTATTTATGATCTTAAACAAGCTTCTAGACAAAAGATACATCAATCATTAAGTCTTTCGGATTGAAAAGATTTAATATAAAGATCGGTGAGTTCAAATTAAACATATATAAAGTAAAATTTTAGTATAAAATGAAAGTATTTTAAAATGACTTGAAAAATATTGAGATATAGGGAAGAAAATATTAAAAGATTTAATATATAGTTCAACAAAACATAAAAGTAAAATTTTAGAAAGTCTTTAAAATGACTTGAAAAGTATCAGATAAAGAAAAAATTCTTTATATATGCATAGTTGAAAGTCTATGCTCAAGCTTATGTCAGAACATATACCAATTTTTGCAGTTAAAATATTAGGTAGATATTGGAGTTACCCAGAAGCGAAAATATTAAAGGACTGTAAAGAAAAGTAATAAAATATCTAGAAGGAACGAAGGATTATATGCTCACATATATGAAATTATATCAGCTTGAAATAATGGTGTTTTTCAAATGTTGATTCTACAAATTGCCTCAACAATAAGAAGTCCACCTTACAGTTAATATCTATATCAATTAAAGGGGTAATTTATTATTATATTATTATTATTAATATAAATTGATTTTGTGGTATGTTTTGAGGCCATTGATCAAACTTTATAACTACAAAATTTTTATCTCATGACTTGGTGTAGTCAGACTCAGTTGTCAAGTCGCTGAAGATATTTTATGACATCGCAGTAGTTTTCTTCTCTAAGAATGACAAGTACTATTGCATCTCTATGCATCATGATAGAAAGTACTTAATGGTTAGAGAAGACGAGTCTAGAAACATCTAACGTCAATTAATTACTTGAGTTCTACTGTATTGATTGTTGATCCATATTTTGAAAGAACATGTTCTTATGATTGGGTTTGTGAGCAACCCATAAAGAATTTGAGTGGACTCAAATATGATGATGCATATTTGAGTGGACACTATAATTGACATTTTTACTTACGTACTTAAAGTTATTTGTTTTTGCTATCTTGTTCACAGTTATATATGTACATATTATGGTTGAATATGATGACAGGATTGTCTTGACAAGACAAATTACAGGAGTTATTTTAGACTGCATTAGGAAAGGCTAATAGTGTTGTAGTACATAGAAGGAAGTGTGACATTGATATCATACAACCATTATGACTCACATTGCTAGTCAGACTTAATGTAGTATTACTATATTCATTGGACTTATTAGTTTATTTTTAAAATTTGTGCCCGTATAAATAGTTTTTAAAATTTCAGAATCCAATTATGTAAATAAAATTTAAAATAAATTTTGCTTGTTTATTTTGATTTTGAATATCTTTTGTATCTTACTAATTAATGGGTCAAGTGGGAGAATATTAGATTATGTAACCCTATTTAATTAGATAAGATATATTAAAGATATGATTGGATTCTGATTATGGTTATTGGTTAATGGAAAGGAAGTCCAATTAAAGTAGGATTTCTTAGGAAATGCCCTTGATGGGAGGAAATCTTTTAATATCTTATCCTAGACCCTCTGCTCTCGCCTATAAATAGATATGACCTCTAGGGATGCAATATGATATGAGATAAGATCATAAGAATATGATGAGAAGAAATAAGAGAGTTGAGAGATTACAGTTTCTCTCTCAATCTCTCTATTACAGTCTCTTTCTCTATCTCCCTAATCATCAATCTAAATGGTCCTGTGAAAAGATAGGAAGAAAGGAGAAGGTAAGTATAGTTCTTCTTGCAGATTGATATTTTAGATCTGACGATGATGTGCTTGTTGATCAGATAAAGGTTATTTCTCTGAACAACAATTAAAGATACGCATCATAATATTATAGATCCATTGTTATTTGATTTCAGATCTTGGTATTAAAGTTTTTTTCGCATTATAGATAACATGATTATATAGATTTTATGCTAACAATGCTAGCACAAATATGAACGTTTGTATCTGACTGTCCGAAGCTTCCAAATCATTTTGTGACCAGGAAACACATTACGGGAGGTGGTGGCAATTGAGCAGATTAAAATGGCACCATAACAATACAAGGAACATTATTTAGATTGGATTCGGCATCAGATACATAACGCTGCCTCTTTGCTCGGTCGAGTTCAATGCCATCAGATAAAGAGTAGATGCGGGATCATACACATCTCCGGTGAATTCTTCAAGTTTGAAACACTGACTGCTAGAACATACGACCAGACCTACTAAAGACAAATGCGCGGCAAACAGACTAGTCCATGTCTTTGTGAAGATCTTTGACACTACTAAATGATGCTGTAAGGCTGATAACTCGATACGGGAGTCTTCAGATGAGAAGCTACGTCCAATACGTGTTCCAGGTCAACTTCAGGGTAATGTTGGAGAAGTTTCAAGTTTGATATGAAATCGCCACATACAAGTTCATGTCTAACGCATAGCAACATGGCACAACAGACTCTCAATAGGACCTCCTGCACAGCACAAACTTTGGTTTGTGAAAGGAAAAATTGCTGTGATATGTTACATTTCTAGTATATAAACATGAGGTGCATCTTCAGAACATGTATGATGTTTTGAGGCAACAAATATTGCCGATGAAGGCTCATTAATGAAAGCAGAGAAGTCTACCTGCACACCAGAGGGATTACTGAGAAGATAATCCCAAATCCTCATGATAGATGAGAGTTCAAACTCCTGGGTCAATAGTAAGGTAATCCACCTGAATGCATAGAATTGGGGATTCATCTGCATATAAATGGTAAACATACCAAGTTCTATTAGTAGGTACTTAGAAACAACAAAGACACCTGGTCACCATAATTAAACCACTCAGCAAAATTTTACATGATGGTATATTTCTCCCAATTTATGCATAAGTTTCAAATAAAACTTGGCAACAATCGATGCTCAAGAGAAAGACACAAAACCTGATTAAATGTCTTTTAGAACCTCCTGTATTATTTTACCTACGTCTTGCCAATGATGTTAGATATGTAGCACTTGGATTGTCTTCAAATTTTCTGGCTCTGGGTGGAGAACATAGGTGTCAATTATATGTCTCAGTTTTGAAATATTTTAATGTGTTCAACATAATTTTTCTCTTTCCAGATAGCTGCAATTTTTTCATCTGACACTTCTTTCTTCGGAAAAAACCCTTCGCAGTTCATAATTGAGGAACCTATCGACCATCATGTACCAGTACCTTTTCTCTGCATCACTATCGGTCCATCAAACAAATAAGAAAACATGTAGACCTCTGCATATTCACAGTTATTTCTTATATACAATGAACGAAAGGAGGTGATAGAATCATGAAGTAAAATGCTGGGGCATGCTGCCTGGCCATACATACCACTTCTATATGGGACTGATAAGAATGCAACAGCTTAAGAACAGGTCAAAATGTGGTTTTTGTAACATCTTTTTGACTGATTAGATATTTTAAGACCCAAAACAAGGTAAATGGTCTTTGGAAAAAAGTGCAAGGCTTGAAAGAAAATAGTTCTCCTCAAGCAATCTTCAGTCTGAGTGGAAAGGAATGAGGAAGAACCAGGTTTGCCTTTCCTCCATTCAGTATTTCTTTCAATTTTCCATATTCTTTCTCCTCTTCTTTTCATTTTCTTTCTCTAGATGGCTATGCCAGCATGACTCCATACAACTTTTGATAGGTACCATACTAATATGTTGACCAAACAAAACGCAACATGGAAATTTCATGGATAGGGGGTGATCAAAGGAGGCAAAGAAGACCAAGAAATGTCAAACGTAGAACAACTTGCAAACTAAAGAATATCTTATGACATCCTCAACTAAAATGCAAAAGCCCTGGAAAAATACTATGCGCTACATATACTTATGTCTCAATATTAACCCAAAAATGCAGTAATCCTTCAGATGTATTTTAATTCTTTATATTTAAGCAATAGCATTGTGACTCTCTGCTTGGGAGCACACAGACACAAAACATACCAATACATGGGAAAAGCAAAAGAAAAAAAAAATCAACATACCTTGGAAGCATCAAGATGTCGCCAAAGCTCTCCATCATTGGCTTTCAAAAGCTCAGAAAAATGCAAGAGTGTAGAATGAATACCCACAGAACTATTATCTAATTGTTGACAAAAATGATCCACAGAACCACTCAATAGTTGAACAAAACATTCAAAACTGTCTGCTTCTGCTTCTGACTGAAGATAGAGAAAATCAACTAGTAAGCTTTCTAAAGCAGTAGAAACAATATCAGGTCAAGCAGAACATATCATAGACTGTCAAATTCTTACTTTTGGAAGCACGAGTAGCACAAAATTTAGCTATATGGTAAGAAGTAGCCACCAACCAGAACTTAGAAGATGGAAAAAAGGGAAGTCCAGCTTCAGCCATTTTCCCCATGGTTGGATGGATTTTCCCATTAAATTCCTTCTCCCACATGCGACGTTGCTTTCCATTTTCTAAACGAAGTCAAAATATTTTGTGTTCCCATATTCCACAAACAAGGTTCAAACTTGCTTTCTACATCAGTTTCCATGTTTTTCACTCATATTAACAAAAAAGAAACACAAGTGATGATGAACTGTCCTCATGGTCAACTTAGTAACACGTCCCTGTTTTGATCTGATCCAACTAAAGCCAACATAAGAAAATATGACAAATACTAAAGAGTTCATCTTCCGAAACCCTCCATTCTTGGTTCTCATCAAAGAATTTCTAAACACACCACCCCACATCTGTGCCAGAATATTCTCTTCTCACCTCAACATACTCTCTTCTCATTTTAAACACATTTTATATTCAAGCTAAGTGTTAGCAAACAGTATACCAGTTAGCTCCCATCACCGAGTTCTCAGAAATCTATCAGTTACCTGCATATGTTCCATATACATTTTTCCAAGCATTTGAAGCTGTTTCCTTAGTAAATATGTTGGGTGGTGTGCAATGACCTGCCCTTGATCAATAAACAAGTAATTGCCTCTTTGATTCATTTCCAACTGGTTTCAATCAAAAATGAATTTTATCCAGTCAAATCCAGTCAGTTGTGACCGCTACATGCACATTCTATGTCTTGCATTCAGTCACTCTCACCTGTAACCATTCAGCTAGTGATACCCGAGAAGCAAATAAGAGGCCTTTTAGTTAGGAATCTTTTATAATTTTTACTGGCTTTTCCCCTTTTTTCCAACTATTGCTGGCAAAATCAATATACTGGCATTAGCAGCCATTTTGCAGGCAATCCTTGCTTTATGCTATGCCTTTAACCCAATAGGTCATCTAGAATGCTATGCATCTCTTATGACTACTTTATATTCCATTTCTTGTCAGAAAATTTTAACAACATACGAAGATGGATCTTTTATAATCTCTAGTTGGTGTTTCCACTAAACTACCAAAAGTTGTACCAGTTCCCAAAGTCCTCCAAGCACAGCAAGAAAACATAATAAGAAGGTGCAAGTTATCCTGACCAATAATAGTTAGCATTCGACTAGTGAACAACAAGCTGAAATACCTTTCATTTTTGTAACAAATAAATGTTCATTTTCATAGGTTATCAACCTACCATACAGCAAAACAAAGAATACTAGACATTGGGACTTGGATTCTTCTATCTAGCAAGATATTTCAGATTTTTTGCAACTCACAAGATAATATGAAAAGCCACAAATGACGGTAATGTCAGTCATAAATTCAAACTTATTGAGGTTAGCTAATATGATCCTTCACTGATGTTGGCATCCAATATGAGGGTTACAGAATGACCTTATAATATTCGATGCATGTCAGTTTTCTCTTGACAATGAGCAGTTTCTCAAAATTTAGAAGTAATCAACAGTAAGGTTCACGTACAGCATCTTCCCCTTCTTGATTCATACGAAACACATAGTATAGTGGAGCCAACACTTCATTCATTCCTTGCACATAACCAATTGCTGGATTCAGTTTTGCAAATAGGAGAAGAATATTCCTCATAGCTTCCTGTCATTACAAGAAACTATCGACAAGTGATCCATTTGAAACAAGTAGTGTTCTAAATTTAAAAAGTTAAAAGCAACTACAAGGTTCTTTCTGCTAAATGAGGAATCTCCTGAGAAAAATTTTATATCTTGATGCGTCCGATGAAGATCACGATCAATTTGCTCAACAATCTCTGCATCCTAGGAAATAATATGCATCTTACTTCCATTAACAGGTAGATGAAGCTATCACAAGTCCAGGATAAGAACTCAGGAACATTAGATCACCTTGAAATATTGATTCCAGATGCTACCATTACCAAGGCATAAAGGATGGTCCCCATTTGAGATTTCACGTCGACAAAGTAGTCCACCAGCTTCATTGTCCCGACCTGGCATACTTGAATTTGATGCCTCGTCCTCCTCGATCAAGAATTCTGACTGACTAATGGAAACTTATAAATAATCGAAAATATACATTAAAAAAGTTGCTGATCCACTTAGGAACACTGAGATACTGAAGCGAAGCTGGGGTTAAGTTTGACACACAAGAAAAGAGACCATAAGCACTTACTGGATTTAGTAAAAGCTCTCTTTTCAGTTCAGCATATCTTAATCTGTTCTTGGCCAGTTCTCCTTCCCATAAATCTTTTTCAGCAGGTAAATAACCCAACAATAACTGCTTCATCATGATAATCAAAATGTATATCAGTCCACAATGAATAGTTTTCCTTTTCAAAATAAAACAAACATCAGTATAATCAATGGACCTTTTTGCCTGCAATATTAGTGAAGTAACAGATGTGGATCACTGCATGTGTCATAAGTTAAACATGAGCAAGCTGCATCTTGTTTGCATGAGTGAGTGTGTTTAATGATATGACTCATGAGCATCACTATCTACCCATATGTTTTTGTGAATAAGTGCAGAATCAGCAAACAAAGTTCTGGTTTCTGGTTCCTTCCCCAGATATGGGAGGAAAAAGTAGAGCTCTATATCCACAAACTTCATTTGATGACATGAACATTTTAATAGATGCAATTCACCTATATAACCACCAACTCACCTCCACTTACTTGGTTAAAATGCAGCTTACCGTCACGGATAAATTGTAAATGGCTTGTCAAATGCAATGCTTATGTATGTCCGTGTCTTTTCGGGTTTGTTCTTATTTTGTAAAGCATGTAAAGGGCTGGTCAAAGGCTTAACAGCCCCATTTGAGCGAGTTTGGAGGTCGCTGTAGGCTTGTACTTAAAGTTTGTGTCATGTTGATACTTGTACTAGATTTTGATCTGTAGTGGGCCAATTTTATACCTTTGTTGTGCAGTCGTTCTGAGCTTGTGATATCCATGGTTGGAATTTGCATTGACTATAAAGTGTTTGCTGAAAGGGTTGCTTGTGGATCCCGTGTGAAGCATTTTTTCTGTCCCATCTTCTCATTTGTAGGTCCTAAGGGATCGTAGGAGGTTTCGGGGAGGCTGATCCTTGCGGACGGACATGCAAGGGTGCCGCACGACTTAGGTAAAACCAACTAAGTTCATGACAGTTGGTATCAGAGCGGGATAAGCTCACGTAGAAACACTTAGCATGCAAACGTAGGGGACCTAGCGGGGCTACGTTGAGGGTAGCCAGCATGCGTGACCGTTTAGGGGAAACAGACATGGTGTTGTAGGGAAAGGAGTTGCTCAGAGGAGCGGGTATCCGAGAATGGCATTCAGAGGAATGACCAACCCTTCGCGCAAAAGGCACCACGAGGACAAACAAGCTAAAAAGAATTGCGTAGCGCATAAAGTTGGGATGGTTGAGTTTGAGCAATGGTTTGATGTTGGAAACCAAACTTGATAGTGCTCGAGGTAAGCGGGGCGCTTGGTAAAGGATGAGACAGTGCAAGGTGGAGTGGGTTGTTCAGCGATCGAAAGAGTTATGCAAAACTCACAGAGGTGAGGGGAATTACAAACTCAAGGAATTCGAAACTCATGCAAGGGCTTGTATGCGGACGACGGACTGTTCGTGGCCATCCCAAGACGGCCGAAGGTCGGCACCATGGAGCATTGAAACTTTCTCTTCGGCATGAGCAGGATACGTTCGTAAGAGACTGAAGTGTGCAACAGGTTCAGCATGTTGCTAGACCCAGAGGAGTGCAATGGGAGCTGTATTGGCGAAGAGTCGCAATCTAACAGGTGCGTTTGCCGAGGCAAAACAGTGCACAGTTTGTTCAGCAAGGCGGAGTAGTCCAAGGGGATGGTGGTCTCCAAACTTCCAGAGAGAAGGATGCGAAGAGAGAAGTTGCTCCAACGGGATAGATATCCAAGAGGGATAAGTCCCGGGTTCTCCAGAGGGAGAATCATGTGCAACAGACCGCACATGTTGAGAAGTTCCTCAAGACAAAGCTCAACAGATCGAGCGAGTGGCAAAGAGTCGTCGTATGATCTCGTAAGAGGAAATGCGATGGTGGATGCATAGCGAGATCAAACGGGGGAGCAACCCAAGGCAATACAAAGTGAAGGCACATTTGGAGTCGATAGGGAGATCGGACTTAACACAGGGCTGACTCGTGGAATAGTAAGCGCGAGGGCCATCATTAACTCAATGCAAATTGAGAAGCGGAGCAAATTGAGGGTAACTTGGTGATGTACCCAAGCCGCATGAAGGGAGTTGGCATAGAAGATGGAACATGGAGCGGAGGCTTGGAGATTTCCTTAGACAGAGGTCAAGGACATGGACTCTTGCAGAGGCAAGAGCAGGATCATGCAATTCCATGGGTTCCTTATTCTGATGGAGCAAACTCATCTTGTATGATGCCAAGGATAGAGGGAGCTTCGAGGCACATACACCTTATCTCGATGAAATGTTTGACGGAGGAACTAAAGCGATACAACTTGCAGAGGTGAAGTTGGTGTCACGAGGCCTTGGCACGGGGCAAGAGTGTTAGGATCTAGAGTGACACACGAAGGAGGGGAGGGGGAGGTTATGAATTGGTGCAGCGGTTAAGAACAATAAATTTCGACAATTTAAGAACCTTGAAAAACTTCGTACGGTAAAAATCATGTTTCGATTAAAACCGATTTAGATTAAACCGTATCAGAAACGTAATTAACTTGAGAGCGTTTAGAGATGAAGAAAGTAATAAGCAAGTAGAGCGGCGAAGTGAAGATGGTTTGCAGTAAAGTAAATTTTCAAGAAGGAAATACAAACCGATTTTTATAATGGTTCGGTCATCCGACCTACGTCCACTCCCGATTCCTCTTCACTTGAGGCCATCGGCTTTTCCACTAGTTGTCTTCCTTCCAACGGGTGAAGACCAACTCCCTTTCATAGCTCTCTCTCCTTTTGATAGGCTTAGGAGGTAACCCTTACAAGCACACTCCTCTCTTTAGGCTGAAATCTATCTAAGCTAGAGTAGGTAAGTTTTGAAGAGGTTTTTACAGCATTTTCTTTCTTTCAAATTCTTTGTGCTTACTTGTTCAACCCAGGGATGGGAGGGGTATTTATAGGCTCTAATCTGATTCAAACCTGGAGCCAAAAACCTTCCCATCCGGGTTTCGGAATACTAAGCGGTACCAAGCAGTTTGACCCTGACACTTGGGTGATACCACCACCCAGTCTGGTGATACTACCACCTGACACACTGTCACGATCAATGTACTGGGTGGTACCACCGCCCAGGTACTCTGTCACTAGGCAGTACCATCGCCTAGTACAACCTGAGGAGCTAAACCCAAGCGGTTCCACCACCCCAATCTGGCAATGCCACCGCTAGACAAGGTCCAACACTCCTGGTTGGGCCTTGAATCCGACCCAAACCAGTCTATTAATGGGCCTAGTTGGCCCCTACCAGGGTTATAGGATTAACACTTAATCCTAACCCTAATTACGTGCTAACTACGAAATTAAAGACATTTCCTAGGCTAATACCAAAGTTTGACACATCAAGTCTTCCTCCGGCGAGCTTCCGGTGAACTTCCGGTGGTCTTCCGACGAACCCTCGAACACCATTCTACAGACTCCTGGCAAGCTCTTAGACTTCACGATGATCTTGGAGAGTTCTGACGAGCTTCTTCGGCAAGCCTTGATTTTTCTCGACGAGCTCCGCGAACTTCCGACGAATCTTTCCAACGAACTTTCGAAAACCCTTCAGCAAGCTCCATACTCATTCTCAGCCAGTTGTGGCAGCACTTCCGATGAATCTTCGGACTTCCATCGCACTCTCGAACTCCCAACGATTTCATCGCACTTGACTCCGGTACTTTGTTTCGTTTTATCCCAGTAAATAATGCACACTAAGTAAATTTTAACCCTACTTCGATCTAGACAATTATTACATAAATCAACATCTTATTGCCTGGCATGTCATTGGTTGGCATTTTGTCCAGTTCTTCGGCGCACCGTTCTCTCTTGCGACCTGTTGCCCAATCGGCGGTTGATCTCTGCAACCCCGATCTCCTTGGCGTAACACCACTCTTCTTGGCCCGATGCCTCGATATCCGAAGTCTTCTGTCGATTATCGACCGGACCTCCGACTCGGCGTACAATCTCCTGATGTGATTTCCTCTAGCGCAATACTGATTCAACCTATGTCAACTGTCTAATCCTGATCGATAGTAGACCTGCGTCACTCAAAATGTAGTAAAACAACAAAACACAATCAATTAGTTTCATTATCAAAATTCGAGACTCAACAAAAAGGATACAGGGGCGGGCACTCTTGAAGAATATGCCACAGTGTTGCTAGTCGAGTTGCCATGAGGAAAGTGATGCGCAACGGAGATTGTGCTGGTATGGGCAAAGGCCCAGGATCCAGATAATGGTGCACCAATTTCAACGAAATCAGTGGACTTCAGAGGAGCTGCTAGGTGATGGATTATCCTAGAGCTATGCTTCGTCCGGATGTGACCTGAGAGCGAGTGGACGTAAGTCGATTGCCAAAGGAATGAACAGAATCGAAGGTGGCAAAGGCCCTGCGATGTATTGGCGAAGGCCACACGTGGAAAGATCACAGTTCGAGTTCATACCACAAAGATTAGAATGTAAGGAGATGTCACCAAGAGGCGATATGGTGCAGCGGATCGTGTTGGAATAATTTGAGGCAATGCGACACACACAAGACTTGTCCCGTGAGAGACAAGGTCATACGGAGGTATGATCGGGAGCGCGACTGGGAGCTCCACTTCGGTGAGTAACACAATAGCAAGAAGGGCTTTGGATTCAAGGAGGGAATGCCATGGTACCGTAGAGACGTGTCTTCCGTGCGTGCATCAAATGTTGCATTGAATGAAAGTCTTGGGCATCAGCTTATGGGGGCTGTGCACCTCCGAGGGAGGACTTTAGATGCAAGTACTAGTGAGTCCCGTGGGGGGGACTGGATCATGTAGAGATATGATTGGAGCGGTTGAAAAGTTGGACTGCTTCAGAGCTCACATTTGCTTAAAGGAGCCTGGCAAGTCAAAGGACAAGGTCGAGTAAGCGAACGTTATGACCAATGAAGCTAAGGAGAACAGAAGCGGTACAAGCCCTGCGACATGATGGCAGAGGCCATGCATAGGAGTTGCAGTCTGTCTTTCCATCAACCAAGAGGAATTGCTCAAAGAACACAAAGGTGTTGAAGCAGGTGATTGAAAAAAGACGAGGAAGCAATGACGAGGCCAAAGGGACTTAGCTACCCAAAATCGAGCATTGGTTAGAATAAAGGTGGACTCAGAGGAGTGCCGTAGTACCGCAGAGGTGGATCTACCACAGATAGTAGTGCCATGGGCATGGTTGCGCCATGGTACCGTAGAGACGGGACTTCCGTGGAGTCATTAATCCTTTGCTCTCATGGAAGGAGAGCGCTTGGTCGTGATATGGGTCGTGGAGGAGGAGAATACAGTGGCAAACTCTATATACCATGATAAGGTTGAAGGGCAGAGGCCAGGGAACTTCATAAGATTGGTGTCAATGGACTTCTCATCAAGATAACCGTAAGTGAAGGACTTCGGGTCGATGCAAGAGTGCTCGACTAGGGAACGAAGCAGACAGTACGCGGTGTTGTACCTTTGCTACTCAGAGGAGTAGGCGGCAGAAATGATGGAGAAGACGGTACAATCCTAAAGGCGACCAAATCTATCGGAGACTTATTCCAAGTTGGAGTCACAACTTCTTGCATTCCGGAAATTCAATGGCATTGAGAAGGTGAATCACAGTAGTTGACTCAATGCAAGGATTACAAACACTTCAAGTGCTTTGGAAGTGTGAGCCAAGAGCAGGCGAAGTCTAGTAACCAGCTCGACACATGAAGTACAACCTCGAGGAGGTGGGCAAAGTCAAGTAACCTTTGCCTTCTCAACTCTTAGAGAATGAATGAAACCGAGTACCCCAGTTCTCTTAGTTATCCAGCAGAGGAGCTCTGCACAGATTTGAGGACCTCGAAGGAACCTAATGAAAGACAACGGTTGTTAAGTCCTCACCAATGGTGATCAGCGCTACTGAGAGTAGATTGTCCGCTTCATTTTCCAATTGAATGCTAATCGAATGCGGAAGTGATGCGAACTTATTGGGATAAGACGACTAAGTGGAAGAAGATTCGATGGGCAAATTTTGCGGAGGAAGGACCTGAAAACTTCGAAGTTTGCGAGGCGATGCTCGTTAAAGCTCCAACAAGCATCCACCCAGTTCAAGCGACAAGAGACATTTGAAGACTGACGCATATCAAGGATGGTCTTTTCCTTCACCTGAAGGATCCGCAGGAACTAGCAAGGATCAGTACAACTCTGTCGACCCCACACCAAAGTCAGAGTCATTGGCGAGTTAAAGTAGCATAGCGAATCAAAGTTCGACGACTCAGCAACAACAAATGGAGAGCAGTTGGGAGCTAAAGGGGCGCATTACAGCAGGAGTAAAAGATTGAAGATTCAGCAAAGGCGTGGAGTTGCAGCGCCAACAAAAGCTTCGACAAGAACGTCGAAGGAATAAGTGAGAGAGGATGTCACGGGCAAATTGTAAACGGCTCGTCAAATGTAATGCTTATGTATGTCTGTGTCTTTTCGGATTTGTTCTTATTTTGTAAAGCGTGTAAAGGGCTGGCCAAAGGCTTAACAGCCCCATTTGAGCGAGTTTGGTGGCTGCTATTGGCTTGTAATTAAAGTTTGTGTCATGTGGATACTTGTACTAGATTTTGGTCTATAGTGGACCGATTTTATACCTTTGTTGTGCATCCGTTCTGAGCTTGTGATATCCATGGTTGGAATTTGTATTAACTATAAAGTATTTGCTAAAAGGGTTGCTTGTAGATCCCCTGTGAATGTATTTTTTCTGTCTCGTCTTCTCATTTGCAAGTCCGAAGGGATTGTAGGAGGTTTCGGGGAGGCTAACCTTTACGAACTGACACGCAAGGGTGCCACACGACTTAGGCAAAACTAGCTAAATTCGTGACATTACATAGGATCATTGATCTTCTTCAAAATATTGGGAAAAAGTTTACCAATTCTTTTGAAGTGTCAAGATACTCTAGAGTGATACTCTAGCTGCTTGAAATGGTCAAAGAATCATAAAACTACACCATATGATAATATTTTTATATGATAAAAGAACATGTTTTATTTGGGTACTAATGTCATTCAAGTGAAACTGTTGAGGTTGTTGGATATCCTAGAACTTGAAGTCACCATGGTTGTTGGATCCACAAGGTAAACAGTTTAAGCTTCATGAAGGTGCACTGCATTTCACGCTGGAAGGTAAATAAAGACAAATACCAATTGCAACTCATCTACTTGCATATTTGAAGATAAAGTTAGTACGACTATATATTCAACACTTTAACACAAAAAAACTGCATGCAAATGTGTGCACACACACATGCATAACCATAGCAAAATTGATGCATAGGGTCAAGTCATTCTTTCAGAAGTATGGTCATTTCACTAAAACAAGAAAATAATTCAATAATTTGAAAATGCAAATAGGATACTTAACCTTCCAGACAATTGACCGAAACTCTTCAGCAAGATGACCACAAGAAGCTATCGATCGCAATGCTTCTAAATTTACTACTTTCTGGGAAAGCTGTCAAAAAAGATCAACTAAGAAAAGCAATCTTCTAAAACAAAGAAGGCTATGTGTCACTTGTGCACTAAATGATTCTAAGAAGGCACAAGTTTGCGAGGTTTACAGCAAAAGAAATGCTGGACCTTTTATACCGCATAACAAAGCATGTTTGCACTGATGAGGTCTCATCATCACAACATATCAAAATCTCAAAATGAAAAAATATTACACTTTATTCTACCTAATTTCATATTTGCACAATCTGAGTTGTGACCAGTCTTGTAGTGAATGTTTCAAGCAAATATTGGCTTCCTTCTTATCCGAATGATGCACACTTGGTATTGTAATTCAACTGACACTTGGTCTTAATGTGACAGTCCCAAAGCATTCAACTGCATCTGATTGTGACCATAAACCTCATCAAACCCTGAAAATGACCTCTCGAACTCGAGGACATTGTTAGGTCATTGAGAGCTAGTTAATTATATTGTCCCGTACATTTCACCACAACAAATGAAATAGGATACCGCAATATTTTGGTGGAACAACAGGCTGACAATTTGTTGGTTTTCCCTTTGGGTTATTATCTATTATCCTTCTAGCAAAATAAAATCTAAATTGACAGTACTAAAAATCAAAGAAAAAAAGAAAGAGAGCACAAACAACAACCTGAAGCACATCAAAGAAGAAGAAGTTATGGGGAGATTAAGGGACCAAACGAGAAACCCATGCTAAGCCTACAAGATAGGACGAGAAACGGAAGCCACCTCGAATTCCAACTCGGACCGCTTATCCCATGAAACCTCCCTGCCGATGTCGATCTTGATCCTGTGGTGGGCCCTCGACACCGTCCAGTTCTCGTCACCGTCGTCCGGCCATATTTCCCCTTCAGATCTTTCTTCTCCTCCTCCTCCGCCAACCTGAAACGTTCGGAGCTCCTCCTCCTCTCTTCCTTCGGTATGGTCATCCTCCTCCTTCTTCTTCTCGGGTGGTTTGATTCGATCAGGAAAGCGCGGGACGATGGTGTTAGGGAGCCTGATCTTTCCTTTAAGCAGCATCGGTTCTCCGGAACTGAAGGATACGAAGGGATGAAGAGGACGAGAGGAAAGCTATGGGTTTTGTCTCCGCCATGGCGGTGGTTGGCATGGAAGGGCACAAAGAGGGTGCTGACGGAGGAGGAGACGAGTAGGTTCGACCGTTAGTTAAGTACGAGGAGAGCACCGCAGCACGAGCCGAATGAAGCAAACATGTGCTGCCGCGATGGACCTTTGGACCCGAGTCGAACGTCGCGTGCGGTAGATCAGTTCAAATAATTAATGAAATTTTTATGATTCAAACGTAGAACCTTTCATTTTGATATTATTGGAATTTTTGTATTAATATAATTAAAACAATCAAAAACCCATGTACAGTCTGATAACACTGACCATTTGATCATAATGATACTACCTTTGTATATTGTCATTGATGTTACCATCGCTGTTATTCAAGATTAGATGACACCCTCGTTGGTTACGTTAGCATTTCATTATTGCTGCTATTAAGTCGCTACACCATCATATCAACCCATGAGTTGTTTATTCATAGGCTGCAGAAGTAGACTTAATTGCTGATGTTTTTTTTAATTTAAAAGTATCTTTAATAAATTGTTAATTCTTGTTGAAATCAAAGAAATTTTCATATTTTGCAACCAATATTTTTAATAAGTTGTTAATTCAGCAACCGATATTTTGCAATACCCATTTATGAGTACAACAAAGTCCTGATTTGTTTCTAGGATCGAAGATCTTGAAGGTGTCCTGCTGCATTGGCAGATCTTATGGACACAGTATTGCACACAGGTTAAGATTTAAAAAAAAAAAAGCAGGCACATAGGCTATCAGCTATCAATTGTGCTTGTGCTTGTATTGCTAATCGAGTCACATGAGATGCGGCTATGGTTACCGTGAAACAGTGTTACAATTGCAATGAAACGTCCATCCATTTGCCATAAGCCATCCAGTTGATTACCTTCTTGTGATCAGTGTCGTTATGTCTAAACTAGCCTTAGTGTGTGTGGGTTGTGATCTTGGTTGTAGCGAGCAGGTTAAGTGCAGTAGGGATGGCTTCTATACGTTGTGATCTTGGATGTGATCATGTCAGCATAAAACCAGATAGAAAGACAAAGAATCTAGAGAGAAACATTACCTTCTTCCCGAAGCCGCATCATTCTCAGGAGGAATTTTGTAGGGAAAAGACCCACCTTCTCCAAATCACTTAAATCAATAATCACCTTCTATCCTTAACTCATGTTACTTTATCTATAAGTTAAATTGGGATCCCCACAAATCACAATTATTAATTAAGGCAATCAATTTTATTAACACTATAGTTTTACAAAATATTTGCTTAAATAACAAGTAATAGAGATTAAAGTCCTTCACTATTATGATAGATAATAATTAAAAAAATCATGGTTTTGGTTTCTCGAAATGATTATCTAAATAAATACATCATCAACTGCATTCTGTGACCATCATACATAGAAATGATAAGATAAACCCAAACTATAAAAATGTTTAGTGGAAAGCATAATATGGACTAAAGACGCCGATTGACAAGTTATCCCCAGAGCAGGAGTAAACATCATATTTAACTATGAGCTAACTAAGTTGCAGGTCTGGTCCAACTTCAAATCAAATCCTGGAGCTAACTCTGAATTTCAATAAATGGGTGTTTCCTACCTTAAGCTTTGACTCTAAAAAGGGTTTCACTATAAATTTGAAAGGGAAAATATAAAAAAGCATCTCTTAACCAAAAAGAGCAATGAGAATTTGGGTCCCTAATGCAACTACCGGGGCGGAAAAAAAAAAAAAAAAGATGAAATTTGCTACTCATTCAAAATAAGCTCGATCTCCCTCCTATACGAGTGAGGGACTCAGTTCAAGACATTTCACAAAATATACTGAAATCATTCATTTACATGATATGCTCCGATTTTTAAGTTGCACTGTGTTTCACTCACTGCAAGTTGCAAATGGATTCAAAATGTCTCACATAAAAATAAGGCAATCTCTATTTCAATCCCTATGTGAGAGAATAAAGAACACTAAACCAAAATGACATCTGAATTTCAATTTCTCTAGATTAGGCGAAAAGTACTTCAATGTTACAACACCCTTCCCGTTGCACACACCCCACCAAAGAAGTGCCATCTGAACTTTCTAAACGACAATGACAATTTCTTTCATCTCAGGATGCAGAATAGAGAGTGTAAAGTAGGGAATCTTGTAAATAAAGAACATCTAGCAAATATGGAATAGTTCATCACAAGCCTCTATGGTGATCTCAAAAACCAAATGGAGCCTATCAACCATAACAACCTTGTTATTAAAGTATCATGTGCCTAACAACTCTCAACAGAACAAAGAAGATAATTCATCAAAGACTAAAAGAGGAGAAATAAGCTCTAAATAGTGCAAACCCTATTCTTGAAAAGGATACCACCATCTATTAAGATTATGAAAAAATCAAAGTGAAATATATCACCTAAGAATAAGGTAATATCTATATGGATCCCAACATGAGCAAATAAACAATTAAGATTATGAAGGTTATTACCATCCCGACCGAGGAGGACGAGGAAGATGGATCGGTCCTTCGATTTCAGACTTGCTCTTCCTTCGAAACCATTACCATGTCTCAAAACCCTCCATAGTTTTCGCTATATATACCATCCAGAGAGCAACACATGATGTAGCACATGAACGTTGGGTAACCACCAGCTCATCGCAGATCATGATGTTATACAAGCAACCACGATAACTGTTAGGGGAAAGGACCTACATGGCGAAGCATCATCTTTAACTGTCGTTGATTCATTTCAAATGAATGATCAAGGTCTGTTGTTGGAAAAGAAAGGCTTCCCCCTTCGGTATCAGTCGTTTAGGAATGAACAAAATGTTATGACGTTACGCTATTAATTACCTTCTACCTGAAGTCATTGAGATTCGCACACTGAACTACTAATGATCTGATCCTACAGAACTTTGTGTAACTTTTTTATTATTTTCAATGTTTTTTATTGCTGTCAAACCAGCACAACGCTGTAAGACATTATGTGACTTCCGGTGTGTGCTCCAAGAATGACTTACCTTGTTTTGAGTCCTATTATATTTGCCATAAAAAAATCTTTCAATTTGAAGGGATTATTCTAAGGTAATATATCTCGGTACGAGTAGATGGTCAGGGAACAAAATGATTATTTTTATTAACAATGAGTGAAAGTTGCAGAATTGCTTTCAGATAAATCATTATATCAATGCCCTAATTATAGCCTCACTGCTTACAGTATGATAGACTAATCTGGGTAGATGTTAAAAAACACCTTAAGCAGAAGTCATGTTTTCATTTGTTAGTTTGTGCAATATAGAAGGCCAATTATCTGGAGAAGACACATTTCTGTTTGTTGCATTAAGAAATGCTATGATTCAGCCTCCACATTTAAGACAAAAAAAAAAGAGGGTAGATGCATCATGGAAATAGAGAGTGAGTGCAACATGCATACAAGTGTTAGACCACATTAATAGCACAGTCATAAGTCTCATAAACCCTACAACAACAACAATAATAACAAAGTCGTAGGTCCCAACAAATCTTAAACCCTAAACTGTAAGTCTCATAAACGCTACAAGTCATATTTATATGTAATAAGATAAACATCAAAATTTCAAATAAGTTTGATGTGTAGATAACGTACAGTTTAGAAGTATTTGCAGGAGTAGCAGACTTCTATATCTCGCATGATCCTGACTCAGACCGACCAAATAGTGAATAACGATTGTTTGCAACATTGTCATAAGCGAAGTCCCTCGCAAACCTATGGGAATTCATTGATGGTGTGTCAGAGCCCAGCTAGAATAGTTGTGCTTGTCATCATCCTAAACTATGGAGGAAAAAACATTGTTGAGGGGCCTTACAGAGGAACAATCTTCAAGAAGAAAGCCAGCTGAGGGAATGGCATGTCAAGGTACTCCATTATCCTTAGCACTGCTTCCGACTTTATATAAGAACTACAAGCACGAATACAGCATCTTGGTTATGTAAACTCTGGTTATTCCCTCATACACTCGTGCTTCTGAGCCATTCAAGGAAACAGGTGAGGTCCCAACGAGCAATGGTCGGTCTTATTAGATAATGGAAGCACCAATTTATGAATGTACCAACGATGGAGATAATAAATCACTGAGCAAATAAGAAAGAAGGGAAGGGAAGGCATGTGATGATTGCGTGCTGGTACGACATACCTATCTTTTTCAACAAGGACGACGCTGGAGATGTCGTCGGGTGATCTCCCACATCTCTGCAGAAGTTTCCTGCCAGATTCGCTCTGCAGCGCCTGGTATCTGATTCTTCTGCTCATTAATGCAACATACCATCAGTTCATTCCTCTCAGGAATTTAGAGTATCAAGAGAAAGAACCGTCGCGTATTGTATGTCAATCAACTATTCGACAATATTACCATGAGAAAAAGGAAAGAACAAGAAGAAATAGGAACAAAGCAAAGCTTTATCCCAATTGAAACAACAGTTCTCATTACTACATGGGGCACCCATGGCTTGCAGAACTCAAAAGGCATAAAGGAAAAGAAAGAGGAGCAACTACCTATTGGGATCGTTGTCGCGCACGAACCTGACTCCTCCGTTGCACAAATTGCACACGCCTGCCATCACCGATCGTACACCAAGAAGTAAAAGATCATAGAAGCAATTCAATCGGAGGGGAAGAAAGAGGCAGCGTGGTGTCGGTGTTACCGTCGAAGAGCATGATGGGCCTGGAATCGCTTTGGAAGAACTCGGCGTCCGTGGCCTTGACCCAATCGACGGCGGTGGAGGGTGGAGATGGGGTGCGGAGAGCGGCCCGCGGCGCCCGAGCTCGCCTGAACCAAACCGGAGTTGGAACGATAAGCCGAGCGCGAGGAACAACCGGAAGGACGTTGGCCATGTCGATCAGTCTATCAGTGGGAGGAGGAGGCCGAGGGTCGATTCTTCTGCTTTCCGCCCCCTTGAGCCACTAAATATTTCGAGTTCTTGTCCTGTTACCAGAGTCGATGTGTAGAAAACTAGTGTGCACGTCACGAACCACGGTACATGGACATTGTGAACCACATAAGTTTTATGAACCCACTTTTACATCTGTCCTTATTGAAGTTTTATAAAATTATAGTATGATATTGAGGGGCCTAAATTTATTTTTGGACGAATTTCGGGAAAAAAAACTCTTATTTTTTTAAAAAAACTTTCAGTTAGTGTCTTGATTTTTAAAATTTATAATAAAATATTTTTTAAAAATAATGATATTACCCTTGTCGAATCTGTTGCTACCTTCACAATCATAACTCTTTTTGTTTGTCCATAGTTTTTTTTGTTTGTATTTTTATATTGGTTATTTGTGCTATAAGCAAGGATAATAAGGATAAGACATACAAGAATGAGTCCAATAGAATAAGTGGGAAAGAGAGAGTTAGGGTAACAAAAGTCAATGGTCACTTATGCCGTGGCAAGAATTATGAGAACATTACACATGACCAAGTTCGACGAGGGTCAATAATGTTTGTGGAGATAAGGTGGGTACAGAAAGATGAGGACAATGATATAAGACGAAGGCAACAACGAATCCAACATAGGCAAAACTAAAAATAAACTTTTTACGTAAGAAAGAACATTTTATGATATAAATGTTAATTATTCTTATAGATACAAATATTCGCATGTACTCGCCTTTGATAGAGTGGGGATGAGAGATATTTTTTTATTACTTACGTGAGTATAAAATGGGGATGAACAGAGCACTTCCCATCTTATACCCATACTTATTATTGTCTTATCAATATGTAGATCTAAATGGGATGTCTGACTCATCTAATTCAAATCAAATTGGTTTAAACCTTAGTTTGAATTAATTATGAGTCAATAATAAATTACTTGATTTGATTGAACAATATAAAATAATATCAATATTCAATCGTAACACTTATTATCATAAAAGAATAGATTTAACATTCAACGATTATTATTATTTATAAATTTTAATACTATTAATTAATTTTAATAATAATTTTAATTTTTTTATAAAAATAAATTAATTAGAAGAATGGAAAGTAGTCAGTACTCTCTATCGCGTCCCATTGTCATCCAGAATTTTTAAAACTATGTCTTTTTCAGAAATCCACCTTTTATTTTTCCCACCTCGGCATCTATCGGTGGAACGATTTAAATACGAACAACCAATTCCGAGTGGCCTGACTACTCCTCAGACCGTCTGTCTCATGCGACGGTCATTCGCTCTTCGAAGCCTCCTCGCTCCATCTCTTTTGGCCCCGATCGTCCATCACAGACCTCTTCTCCGCTCCTCTCTCTCCCACCACCAACTGCTCGACGAGATCACGCATCCAAATCCCGCTCCCACATGCCCGGAGAATGCCGCCACCTTCCGTCCTCTCCAAGTCATCGGGGATCAGCTCCGATCGGAGGCCTCCCTCGACCCAGCCACCGTCGTCATGTCCCTCAAGCGGTGTCGTGGCCGACCAGGCCTCCAGATCCACGCCCTTGCGCTGTCCTCCGGCCTCGACGCGTACGTCATCGTCTCCAACTCTCTCATGAACATGTATGCCAAGTCTGGCTCCTTCGACCTCGCTCGCAAGATATTTGACAGCATGCCTTGCCCCGATGTCGTCTCGTGGAACACCATTCTCTCCGGGTTTGCTTCCGGCGCGGAAGCGCTGGAGTTCGCTGCACTCATGCGTCGAGCAGGTGTTCCCTCCGACCCTGTGACCTTCACCATGGTGCTCGCCTTCTCCGCGGACCTTCAGGACTTGGAATCTGGGCAGCAGTTGCACTGCCTTGTTCTAAAATCTGGGTTCCGACATTTTTGTCGGGAACGCACTCATCACCGCATACTCAAGGGCTGCCTGCGCCGACGAAGCCAAGAGAGTGTTCGACGAAATGGCGGTGAGGGATTTGGTCTCGTGGAATTCGTTGATCTGCGGGCTCACTCAAGACGGCGACTGCGGAACCGAAGCCATCGAGTTCTTCCTTATGATGGTGAGGGAGGAAGGTGTCAGGCCGGATCGCATCTCGTTCGCCAGCGTCATCTCGGCGTGTGGTCACGAAGGAAGTGTAGGCTTTGGATGCCAGGTTCATGGCTTCGCAACGAAGGTAGGGGTGGAGGACCATTCCTCGGTCTCTAACGTCCTCATGTCGATGTACTACAAACACGGGCGCATCGTTTCCGCCAAGAGGGTGTTCGAGAATATGACGGAGAGGGATGTCATCGCATGGACGACCATGATATCGATGGAGCCAGAAAACGCAATTCCTCTCTTCAATGGCATGAGACAGGACGGGGTGCAACCCAACGATGTCACTTTCGTCGCATTAATCTTCGCTGTGTCAGACGAGCACCTGATGAGAGACGGGCAAATGGTTCATGGAGTCTGCTTCAAAACCGGGATCGCTGCGGAGGTGAATGTTTCCAACAGTCTCATAACCATGTACGCGAAGCTGAAATCCATGGAGGAGGCGAGGAGGGTGTTCGACGGCATGCACCGCAGGGAGACCGTCTCTTGGAATGCTTTGCTCTCAGGATTTGCTCAGAACGGGCTGCGCGAGGAAGCTCTTGAGGTGTTCTCCTCGTTGATCGGGCACTGCAAGCCAAACCAGTACACGTTTGGGAGCGTCTTGAGCGCGATAACCGCAGCTCAAACGGTTTCCTTGACTTACGGTCAAGGCTGCCACGGCCGCATCATCCGATTGGGTCTCAACACCGACGCCTATGTCTCTGGTGCTCTGATCGACATGTACGCGAAGCGCGGGAGCATCGACGAGGCCCAGCGAGCATTTGATGAGACTGTCGTGAAGAGGCTTGTCGGTTGGACGGCGATCATATCGGCCCACGCAAAGCACGGGAACTACGAGGAGGTGATGAGCCTGTTCGAAGGGATGAAGCACACGGGCGTCCCTCCCGATCACATCACGTTCCTCGCGGTGCTGGTTGCCTGTGGCTGCAAGGGGATGGTCGACGAGGGCCGGAAGGCGTTCGACTCGATGGTGCAGGAGCACGAGATGGAGCCATGGGCAGAGCACTACGCGTGCGTCGTGGACATGCTGGGGAAGGCGGGCAGGTTGGACGAAGCAGAGGAGTTCCTGAGACTGGCACCAACTCCGCCAGGAGTCTCGGCGCTGCAGAGCTTGCTGGGGGCGTGCCGCGTGCATGGGAACGCGGACATGGGGAGCAGGGTGGCTGAGGCTCTGATGGAGCTGGAGCCGGGGGAGTCGGGGGCCTACGTGCTGATGTCGAACATCTACGCCGATATGGGAGACTGGGAAAATGTGGCGAAGATGAGAAGGGGGATGAGGCAGAGAGGGGTCAGGAAGGAAGTGGGTTTCAGCTGGGTGGATGCCGGCATCAGGGACGACTCCATACACATGCACAAATTCTCATCGGGCGACAGGACTCATCCATGGGCGGAGGAGATACACTCCATGGCTCGGAGCTTGGGGTCCGAGATGAAGGCGAGGGACGAGGACTGGTCCGACATCGATCTCGCTCATTTGCCGAATCTCTGATACAGGACAGCAGGAGAAGTTGCTGTTCCAAATCAGAATTTTGATTTTTAGATTAAAAAAAATTATATTAAAATCTTTATAATTACAAACGTGAAATATCAAGTTTTATTTAATAATTTATTTATTGTAATATCTAGTTTTTTCAACGTTTCAATTACGTTTTTTTGTGGTAATGGACAATGACAATGCTAGAGCCACGGTGGTTATTGTGAAGGAGTAGGGATAGCAATGGTAAGAGATAAGGTAAACGGAAAAGAGGAAGAGGATGACACAATTATCGACGCTCTATATCTACGTCAATATGCTCTATATCTACGTCAATATTGTCCAACAACTACATTAGTGTCAACCCAGATGCTTACTGGTGAAAGAATCACTCGACATTTGCATTTGCATCACCTAGCATTTGCATCGATATTGATAACAATGTGAGGAAGGGCGACGTCGCTACGCCAATGCAAATACGAAGTGTTAGTGTCGATACAAATACAAAGTAATCCTTTCGTTGCTTTGTATCTACATCGATGTCGATGTAAATGTCGAACAATTCTTTTATCACTCTATATCCACGTCGATGTCGATAATTACTTTATCATCTTCTTTCTCCCCTCCTGTCTCACCTCTCGTCATCACTCTCTCTCATCATCGACAACAATTACTCATGACATCAATTAACACCATTCATCACCAATAAAATATTACTAAAACATTGAAATTATCCTTTTGCTATGGTTGTTGTGTTTCTATTAATAAACGATATTAGGATAAATAACACTAAATATTTTACTTTCATAAATATAAAAATTTTAAAATATAAATTTTAAAACATAAAAACTAAATGCTAAAGTCTAACTACAAGAAACAATTACAATTAGCTCAATCGTGTAGACCCTCAACTCTTCAAAATGGAGGAACAGAACTAAGTAAAACAACCACAACCCCTTAGTTGTTCGGTGAATGAAAGGGCAGTTAGTATCTCATTTTGAAGCGCCCTGTCCAGTATAGATTTAGCATTATTTATACTTTTGTCATCTCAAAATAAGTAAACATGACATAAACAGCGTGGAAGGTAGCACACTGGAAAAATATATAGAACTGGCAAAAACGAAGTTAATCAAATAAATACTATGATGGCTAAAGAAGGAAATTGCCAAATGATCACGGTTTGACTTACAGGGAGCAAACCGAGAGCTTCAATCCAACCCAAAAACCTTAACAATGGCCATCATCACAACAAAAAATAAGTCCACTGAATCAACAGAAAGATACTGACACCAGCCAGGACATCGTAAACGAAAGAAATAAAACCAAAGACCTAAATTTCAGAAGCTTCCATGCTAAGAGTCAGCAAGCTATTACTGTGTTAGTCAGAGATGACAACAGTTCAAACCCAACCATTGGCAATGATTGACTTATAATTAAAGCTGTCGCCCTCAAACGCAGTATTGCCGTCAGTTATATCATTACCTCCATATGAGTTAACCGACCGAGTTCCTCCCACAGTGGCACTAATTGGCATATGATCTAAATGGTCATCGCAAGCATAATTGCCATCGGTTATAATATTGCCTCCTTCACATGATTTAACCGAAGGATTTCCACACCCAGTATCCGTCCTGTAATCGCGGCCACCAATGATTGGCTCATGATCAAAACTGCCATCAGACGCATAATTAACATCAGCTATAACATTACCTCCTTCGTGTGAGTTAGCCGCGGGGCTTCCTCCTCCGGTATCCTTCCTGAAGTCACGGCCACCAAACCTTCTGGTACCAGACCCACGTCTCCTCCCGCCACCATATGATGGCCGAGCAACATGGTTATAAAGCCAGTCTGGGACCTCTTGGTTAGCGTCCTCCATGCACTCAGTAAGCGGCTTTGCCAGCCGCTGGTTTCCCTCATTAAAGAATGCAGTAGCCTTACCAGACTTTCCAGCTCGGCCTGTCCTTCCAATCCGGTGAACATAGTCATCTATGTCTTTTGGCAGATCAAAATTGATGACATGAACAACATGTGGGACGTCCAGTCCGCGCGAAGCAACATCCGTGGCCACCATGACAGGAGTTGCACCACTCTTAAAGGATCTCAAAGCACGCTCTCTTTCCTTGATTTCATCCAAACAGCAAATATTAGGATAGGAAAAAATTTCAATATCAAGTCAATGAACAAATAGAAGCAAAAAACGAAATAACAAATTATATGGTCTTTTTGGACATGGATCTAAAGACAAGACACTGACATTAATGGAAGACAAAAAATGCTTCGACAAATGTACAAATGCACATCGAACGGATCTTTGGAATTGGCCAACGTGAATGGCTTATGAATCGGTAGAACCTTTCAACAGATTCAACCTAAGTTGGTTCTTTAGGTGGGTTATGTCAAATAAACAGACTCCTATTTCAATAATTAATGAATATGATTGTAGTGGGAAAAAGAAGCTGCAGAATCAATACAATCCATATGATCAGCTGAACTCTTCAATAAAAGATCACCAAAAAAATTCTCAAGTATAGAACTTCTTTCTTACTACAATCTTCATTTAATAGTAGCATAAACCAGCAGCTTGTGGTCTGAACATGGGCTGAACAACCATAAAACCTTCAGTATATGGTCTGACAGACACCACTAATTGCTTCACAATTACATAATAAAGTTAGATGGAATTGCTAGGTGTAAAGTAATGGTGCTTATTTTCAACATGTTTTTTCTCAAAACAATATAATTAGTTTAGCCATGAGAACCAATCACATGAATATAAACACAAAATTTATTAGAAAATTCCATTTAAAAAATAGCTCCCAAGATTTCCAATTGCTCCTTTTTAGAATTTCCAATCATTTCCTTATAGAATTACAATTACCAGACCATGACAAAATGATCATGATATTTGTCAAAACAAAAGAAATCTCCATACAATAGGACAACTGATGCCATTTTGTGACATCATCACAATCTTAACATAGCATTGAATAATTCAGTATGTCAACAATCTTAACATCATCTCTGAAATTTAGATGATGACAGAATTAACATATTTTTATCTTTTAACCAAATTAATTAGTCAGATAATAATGTTTAGCATGATAACATTTAAACATGTCATTCAACATGGTAACCTTGAGGAATAAAGATACAGCAAAAAGTGAGTGCAGGATTGTTAGACATGTAACAAGAGAAAGACAACAGCTAAACACATGCACAGGCGAGAGGTGGTTAAGAACCAAGTCCTAGCCAATTCCAAGCATGTTATTTCTTCTGGGGATTTAGGCAATAGGATAAAAAAGTTACACTAACTTACTGGCTGAGTTTTATCGCCGTGAATAGATGTTGCAGGATACCCATTTTTAGACAGCCAGTGCTCCAAGGAATCAGCTGCTCTTTTGGTTTCCACAAAAACTAGTGTCGAAGATTGCTGCAGAAACGAAAACATGTTATTAACCATCACTATGAAGAAGTTAGCAATATAAAAAAAACCCTGCATAAAGGACAAACAGCAAAATAGTACGGTACAGAAGAAAAAGTTTTTTGGGGCCTAGAATCAAAGGGCATAATTATAATCAACAATCTTGAATTCTGACATAAACACAAAGTGGATGTCTATGATATTAGCCCAAAATAAATGAAACATGAGCTGAATACATAAAGGGCACATGGAAGAACAATAATTCTTAGGACCTTGCTGTGAATGCCATTTTCTCTCTGTGCATGAAGAAGATCCACCAGGCGACCTCTTTTATCCATGTCAGGTACATATTCAACACTCTGAGAAATTAAATCTGTGCTAGATCCGATCCTTCCAACAGTCAGAAAAACATAGTTTGATAAAAAGTCTGAAGCTAAACGCTGCATAAGGAGACAACCAGTATTAATTTCACATAAGAAAGTTTGCAAAACTCAGATAATGAATCAATCCAATAGCACAAATAATTTATTTCCCATTAAACATACTTAATCAATAAAGATATAGGAGATCTCTTTCTTTCTGTTTCTTTAGTGTCTGTAGATCTATGTGTGGTAAATAGATGCTCGGCTTCAACCGCAAGTTATTAAAAGAACCCCATCGATGATCATACACATGTGAATAAACGACACAAGGTGACATATATTAACCTGTATCTCCTGCGGGAAGGTTGCGCTGAAAAGCATGGTCTGCCTTAGGCCTGGTGGCGGCATATCCATTTGCTGGACTATTTTGCGAATCTGAGGTTCAAAACCCATATCCAGCATCCTGTCAGCTTCATCTAATGCCAAATATTTGATCTCCTTAAGAGAAACCTTTGCTCTCTCTAGCAAATCCAGTAAACGACCAGGTGTGGCAACAAGAATCTCAGCACCTTTCTCAAGATCACGCAGCTGTTCATCTCACACAATAAACACAAGGATAAAACAAACACCAAAAGAAGCAAATTAGATTAGGAAACAATTACATGCCAATTCAAAAAATTAACGGAATGGAAACAGATCTGTACACGGTAAAGTACATCTAACAAAAGTACTTCATAAAGGCATGCAACATGGAATAAAGCTACACAGCAAACACACTTAATATTATGATGGTGCATTTTACATTGTTCAAATCTTTAAGAAGAAAGACTGATTAATTTTAGAAATCATTACTATCTTTCTTTTGGTTTCACGCGAGATGGGACATGATATGGCATTCAGAGTTCTTAGACTAATCCTGAAATCTAACAGCAACACTGATGTCAAAGAAATAACCACAAATAATAATCACAGAAAAAGATACAATCAGGAACTGATAATAGTGTAGATTGAACTCCAAGTGTCACTCCACAAAGCAAAAGATAGTAGCGATCAAAGAGGAGCAAAATCATGTATCCAATTAAGTAGTTATGTAAATAGCACTTAGTAAATGAAACAATGAAACTACATATAAGGCAGTTTTCAGAGCATTGTGAAGAATAATCTAAACATAATTTAGCTCATGCCATTGCTCCCAACAATCACATTAGCATGTCAACTGACCACAGATTGCCGAGTACTGCATCATAGAATATACTGTCAATCCAGCAAGAAGTGGACAAGATTGTGCAGAAACTTAAAGTGCCCCATCCAGTTTATCTAACAATGACAAACACATACAACCACATTACTTATAAAAGACCAAAAATATTTAGTAACATAAAACCAGCACTAGCAGAAGTCTTCGATGTCTTGATGAAATTAGTACTCCCATATCGAAGTCACACGTCTAACTGAAGAAAAGAAACAATACTACACGAAAACAATTATTTTACATCCTCTAATTGACATCAAATAAGTTTAGAAATGTGGTACAACGGATAGATACTTTTTAAAGTTCCTTTGGCATCTAGATTTTTTTTTTTGAGCGACAATACACTCTCACACTACAGAAAAAATATAGTTAACCTTCCACTGCAGAAAACCTGAACTAGAAAAACGTCCAAAAGTTGTGCAGATTATTAGAATTTTGCGGTCAATATCAATGTATCTTTAATGTATGCAAAATGATGACGCTTAATAATGTACAGCTAAAGGGAGCTATTAAATATACTTGATGAACGATGGGAGTTCCTCCGTAAGCCACGACAACTCTGACCCCTGTTTGATAGGCGAACTTTTTTGATTCCCCAAGAATCTGTGATGTGAACCACCATGCGAAATAGGACAAAGGCAATGAATCAAAAACATGTTGAATATATAAGGCAATGTAAGTGAAGCTCATGCCGAACCTGGCACGACAACTCCCTGGTGGGGGACAGGATAAGTGCACGAGGAAAGGTAGTTCGATCACCGCCAGAGGGCGCCTTGGTCGGCAACTGCCGGCGGTTTCTCATTACACCGCTGATGATCGGGAAGCAAAATGCAGCGGTCTTCCCCGACCCGGTCTGGGCACAGGCCATCAGATCGCGCCCGGCCAGCAGAATGGGTATAGCGTGTCGCTGGACCGGAGTAGGCTTCACGAATCGGCAGCGCCGAATGTTCTGGTTCAGGGCCTCCTCCAGATCGATCCCTGCAAAGGTTGTAGCGGGAGGGGGCACATCAAGCCCGCTCACCTCGACGGGTATGTCGTCGTAGGCGTCGAAGTTGATCCCCTGGCCACTGCCACCGCCACCAGAAGCGTCATAATCAGATATCCCCAAGCCGACGAACTCGTCGGCGATCTCAAAGGGGTTCCGCTCCCGGCGAGCCTTACAACGGCGGGAGCGGTGGCGAGAAGCTCGACCATCAGATTCTCGGTCGCTGGAGCCGCGGCGGTTGGAAGGGATGCGGGGGGAGGATTGGAGGAAGGAGGGGGCACGATGAGGAGGAATGTCGAATCGACAAGAAGAAAAGGAGTTCCCAAAGTGATCATACGAGTTCCTGAGAAACCGAGGGACGTAGGTGCGGCGGGTTGCAGGTGCTGCCGCATCCGGTACGGTCGTCTCCGCCGCGGCGTCAGTCAACGACATTGCCATCACCGTCAGTAGATCAAGGAATCAACGGACTAATTGCGCTCTTCTCTGCAACTGAGAAGAGATCGTGCTGAGAGGACCAAGGAGTCAAAAGCAACAATGACAAACGGGAAATCTGAGTTGGAGCGAGAGGAATGAAGAAGAGAAGATAAAGAGCAGAGAGGAGATCTCTAACACCACTCGTCTCATTTTCCCAAGAGAAAGCCAGCAAAATCTTAAATGTCTCTCACTAAAGCGAAAAAGAAGCCAAACCCTAACCTCGTTCTTCTGCTGTTGGCAACGGAGAGCGAGCAGGGCAGACAGAGAATGCGGAGGGACACCATCCCCGAAGGGGAAACCTCAGAACCCCTCGTGGCCGATGATTGAACGAGAGAGAGAGAGAGAGAGCGATGCAACCAAAGCAACCGGCGAATCTTTGAGAGAGAAGCGAAGGACAAGCCGCTTCCGTGTTCGTGTGTATGCGTGTGTCTGGGGGAAGGAAAAGAACCTCGGAAAGGAGCAGACGCAGGGGAACGCTCGGGAAGTGGAAGAGGCTGATGGCCGTTCCGTTTTCGCTCGTGACGCCGCGGTACGCATGAATCTCACGTCGTGTCACATGCGGCGGGGAGATCGTTTTTGATTCGTGGACGGACATGTGGCGGTTGCACCAGAGTTTGACATCTCCCGTTTGCTTGGAGATTTGTGAACCTGCAAGATCAGATGTGATGCATCCATGAGCATATCATATTTTTTTGATTAAAATGAATTTATATGTATATTTTAATTAAATTTTAAAAAGTTTAATAAATTATATATATAAAGAGTTCATAGGTAGATAAACGGGGATTAAGAAGATCATAATTTTTAAGCATGACATGGTCGATCATAATACTGATAGTAAACTTATTGAGGTCAGCAGTATCTCATTGTTCTCAATGAATCTTAAAATTTTTTAGCTCAATATTTCATCGAACAAGCATGGTGGAATGGAACACAACAAGTGGAGTTATATAATTTTTAACCCTCACAAACCTAGTTTGGTTTGGATGTAATAGTAGTGATGGTAATTAAGATCCCTCTGACTCATAGTGTTGGATGATGGCTCATACAGTAGGAAGAAGAGGGAGGACATTCGGTTCGTATGAAATATCTTTGACTATGTTATATCTTTTTAAGCGTAAAAACTATAATATTAGTTCTGTTGTACAGAAAAATTTTAATGCCAAGAATTGAAATCGATATCAAAGTTTTATGTATGTACTTTCGATGTTATTCAAAAAAAATTTATTTTATTTATGAGAGTATCATTATTTGATTCAAAAGTTATAATAATACTAATATGTAATAAGAACTACATTTGCTTTTTATCATTTCATTGAAAAAACTAGGGAATAAGGACTGAGGAGAGATGAAAAAAAATTTATAATCTTTTATATATATATTATAATATATTGAGTCTTTTAAAGGTTCTATCTATTCATATGCAAGAAAAGAGTATCTAAGATATATAATTAGGGAGTCTCTTCCATTAAAATCACCTCATACAGAATCATATTATAATTAGATTTTTCTTTCTTGGCCAATAACTATAATCGAAATCAATCAAAACTATAATATATTTTACCTAATTAAATATAATCAAATAATATAATATTTTCTCATTTATCAATTAATTGATAATATATTATTTAAAAAATAATTTTACTAAATTAAATTTTGAAAGTTTTAAAAGTATTTTAGACATGTATGAATTTGTATGTCATCAATTTCATACTTATTTTATATATCACAATATTATTATTCTTTTCTAATATAATCCATAATAACCCATATAATTTATCTTATCAAAATAATATTATTATATTTAATTATAATATACACATGCATAAATATAAATAAGATAATAAAAATAAACAATTTTAATTAAGTAAAAAAATCTATAATAGTATTCACTTAAATATGCATCATTGTATTTTATTAGTTACTCACAAAATAAATCTCCATTGAGAAATATTATTTTCATATCTATTTGATGTAACTCAAGATCATATATGACTTTAATAAGTTTTTTTAATTAGAGAAAATATTTTATTACAATCGATGTTTTCTTTATGAAAAACTTTTGTAGCTACAAGTTTGATCATAGCAATTTTGTATTACTATATTCTACTATGATCATACTATAATTAAAACAATAAAAAGTTTGTCCATTATATTTTTTTGAATAAAATTAATAAAATATTTAAAAATAATTTTTGGACTCAATTTCCTTTCATATTGATTGAAGATTCTATCTCTGAAGGAGTTCTTTATTTCTTATGATATTTTTCTTTATATGCTTAGTTTGTTTTCTTTAATGCAATCTATACAAATATCAAAATTACTAAAATCTAAATCTTTTAAAATATTATCATTTACTAATCTTTTAATTCTTTCCTTGAAGATATGCTCTAAATATTTATGCCATAAGATAAAATAATTTTTATTATTAAAACTATATTTCAATCCAATATTTGATTATAGGGTCACTAAAATCAAGATTCAAATTAATTATGTACAGGTCATTATATATAAATTCAAACTCAACCTTTATTGAATAATAAAATATATCAAATTTATCATTAACAAAAGAAAGATAATATTTTAACTCATTAATTCTTTATGGATAAATTAAATTTTTAGAAATTGTAAGAATATAGCATATGCTTGTAAGATCTATAAGATGACCTGTCTCCAAGCATAGGTACTAAATTCCTAATATTACCACTTTCATTTTGAGATAGATTACATTTTCTATAATGACAAATCTTTCATTTTTTTTTCTAGGTTAAAACAAATTCTTACATATTATTGGTAATATAAGTTAAAGTAGCAAAATCAATATATAAGTACTAGAATAAACCTTTGTAATATTTGATTCGAAATATATAAAAATCAAGTTTATACATTTTTTTAACTAAACACTGCATTTAACGCAATCCTTTTTCATGTCTTATCACATCCTAGATTTATAAAAAAATAAATCATCATTTTATTATTCATAATTTATATAAGATATTCTTTTTTTATCTTGAATTCAAATATCTATCTTTATAAAACTAAATATTTTTTACTAAAAAAATCACGTCTTCTTAGTAAAGCCATAAGTGACAAAAAGTCTTTTCCACCCAAGCCTCAAATCTATTACAAAGTAATAGGTTACTCTAAAAATAAATATATGATAAAAATATATCAACAACTACACATATTGGTAGCAACATCCAAAAAAATCATAAAAATAATCTTTAATATTCATAATATATATTTTTAATAATTTAATATAAAATAATAACATATCAATCTATTATGAAACTCGTTGGTGTCAACAACTTTAGGCCGTGGCCTCGGGGCCGACGTGGTTGGGTTCGGAGCCGAATGCGCAGAGATCTTCTCGATCGACCCTGGCGTCTGGCGATGTCGACGGGGACTCCTGACGTGCGCTCTGTCTTCGCTCATGCACGCAGGTCGGGTCGGGAAAGCTCTGCCCGACCCCATCGATAATCAAGTTAGTTGGTGGTTTCTGAGGGGATTTTTCCTGGTCCGAGCGAACCTTTTTTTTTCTCTTCCCGAACGCTGGGGCTTAAATAGGGAAGGTTACTATTTCTTGACGTGCCCGCTTGCAGAGAGCAGGGTCGTACCTCTGATAGCGTCTGGCGCTACGTGGAGGACCTAGTTCCTGCGGGATGGCGATATACCTCGGTTAGCGTGCGGGATGGCGACGTGCCTCGGTCGACGTTCGGCCTGTTTCGTCCAGACGCTGTCGGACGGGACGGGCAACCTCAGCAGCTCTCCGCCACGCATGGTCAGGGACGTCACCGGGAGCGGTGGACGTCACTCACATCCCCGTCATCATAATTACCCTCATCATTCTCCCCCGAAGGAAGCCATGCAACGGCTCTTACGGGTGAGGCGTGGCTTCTGGCAGTTGGGACGGTTGGTTTCTCTTCCAGTCGGTGTTGTGAAGGCTTTCGAGAGGGTCTTGGTGGGCTGTTGTCGACTTGGCGTCCCGAGTGGAATGCGACGAAGGCATATAGCTTGAGCGTCCTTCGACCGAGGCTGAAGGGTCAGGTGAGTAGGTCGCACCGAGATGTGGACTCGGGCATATTACGACCGAGGCACATGGCTCAGGCGGGTGGACCGTGCAGAGGTGTGGGACTCGGGCTGGCTACGACCGAGATACATGGCTCAGGTGGGTGGACCGCGCAGAGGTGTAGGACTCAGGCAGGCTACGGTCGAGGTATACGGCTTAGTCCAGTGGACCGCGCAGAGGTGTAGGACTCGGGCAGGTTGCGGCCGAGGTACACAGCTCAGGCGGGTGGACCGCACAGAGGTGTAGGCCTCGGACAGGCTGCGACCGACGTACACGGCTCAGGTGGGTAGACCGCGCAGAGGTGCAGGACTTGGGCAGACTGCGGCCGAGGTACACGGCTCGGGCAGGTGGATCGCGTAGAGGTGTAGGACTCGTGCGGGCTGCGACCGATGTACACAGCTCAGGCGGGTGGACCGCGCAGAGGTGTAGGCCTCGGGTAGGCTGTGGCCGAGTATATGACTTAGGCGGGTGGACCGCGCAGAGGTGTAGGACTCGGGCAGGCTGCGGCCGAGGTACACGGCTCGGGCGGGTGGACCGTGCAGAGGTATAAGACTCGGGCAGGCTACGGCCGAGGTACACGGCTCAGGTGGGTGGACCATGCAGAGGTGTAGGACTCGGGCAGGTTACGGTCGAGTTACATGGCTCGGGCAGGTGGACCGTGCAGAGGTGTAGGAATCGGGCAGGCTACGATCGAGGTACACGGCTCAGGCGGATGGACCGCGCAGAGGTGAAGGGCTCGGGTAGGCTGCGGTCGAGGTACATGGCTCAGGCGGATGAACCACGCAGAGGTGTAGGACTCGGGCAGGCTACGACCATGCAGTTACTTGGGGTGGTGATAATTCAGCACACTACCTGCCGGACGAGGGCGACCGAGCAAGGCCTTACTTGCGTGAGGCTTCGAAGAACGATTCTTGGTGTCCAGCCGTTGGCTCTCGGGCGTCGAGATCGAGGAGCCTGCGCTCTGGCACTTACTCCGCCCGTCCCCCGACTGTCACATCAGGCCCTATTTATGGCGGGGTGGCTTTTGGTCTTCCCGAGAGGACGCGCCCCGCGGGCAAGCACGCTAGCGGGCTGTTGCCCACTTGCGAGAGACGAAGGGTCAGTGTTTGGGCAGGATTTTTCTTATAAATAGTGTGTGGTTGCTTCCCCGCATGCCTCATACTAGGTATCTGTCTAACCGCTCCCTCCAGACTTCGTCGCTTCCCCTTTCGGTCGTCCCCTCTAATTTCTGCGGTCATCTCCATTCGAGTCAACCCTCCTAACTCCCCTTCCAAAGGTCAGTAAGGATGGCCTCCTCTTCTTCCTCGACTTCATCTTCTTATACTTCCTCCCCTAATAATGTCAGGGAAAACTCGTTATCGTCGAACCACAGCTCATCTTCTGAAGAGAAAGCGGCACGGGCCCTTGAAGTCCTGATGTGGCCACATGATCTTGACTCCACAGTGAGCGAGTCATCGCTCAGCGACCTCCGGGGTCGTTACAGCATCCCAGAGGACTATGTCCTCCTCGCCCCCCGAGCCAGGGCAACAGGCATACGACCCGATTCCCAAGGGTTTCGCCTTAACCCTAGACGCCCTGGAGGCGGGGTTGCATTTCCCTTTGCACCCCGTCATCACTTCCTGTATCTCCTGGTGGCGCATTTCGTCGTCACAGATGGCACCGAACTCCTGGCGCTATTTGGTGGCATTCCTGGGGGAATGCCATTATGCCGGTATCACCTCGACCCGATCCCTTTTTCTGTCTTGTTTTCGCCTTTCAAAGGGCGCGAGGGGTTATTATCTTTCAGCCCGGCCGGGCTTTCGGGTTAGTGGGGCCCCTTACAGCAACAAAGGATGGAAGGAGCATTTCTTTTACGTTTGCTGCGTGAGGGACTGCGGCTTCGGGCTCCGGTGGTCGGCGCGCATGATTAACAACACCACCCCGAGTCTGAGCGACGAGGAGTACAGGGACCTCCAGAGGCTCAAGGAGATTCTTCCCTCCTCCAGGGTCATTCAAAATATGACCGAGCAGTGGCTGGTCGAGGCGGGCCTCAGCCCGATGCCTCAGGGTATGTCCATAGTAGGTAGTTTAGGAAAATTTATGAGTTATTCCGAATACTAACCAATGTCTGTGTTTTCTTGCAGAGATGGTGAATCTCAGATCTGTGCGCAGGGGACAGGCTCCGGGGGTTTCGTCCCCATGGCCACCGACCGAGTCGAGGACGGGCTCGAAAGAAGCCCCAGTGGAGGTCGAGGCCAGTCGGCCTCGGAAGAAGGCAAAGATCTGTGTCTCAATGGGGCCTAAGGCGACAGCGGCCCGGTCGAGAGGAACCACTGCGGAACCGGCTGATCGGGCCAGAGTGGGCCTCAGGCGGGGCGAGGCCGGGCCTAGCCGGGAGGAGACGGGGAAGGAGCCTCGGCTTCCCTATGTACGGGACCTCTGTCGACTCCCTGCTGGCATCAAGGATGAGCCTTACCAGGCTTGGGCGATGGGTGACCTGCCAGTGGGAGAGGCGTCTGACCCACTGGTGGCCCACTGGGGGAACCTGACCCGCGGGGACCGGGTGTGGGCCGACGGTGATTCCGCGGCCGCGTTCATCCGAGGTGGACTCCATCCTGACATGGCTCGGGAGATGTACACCTTGTTCTTCGAGGTTTTGCTTGGCAAATCTGCCAAGTCGCTGATGTGGGTAAGTATCATGTCCCCGGCTTCTTGTCATTACGAGGGCAGCATCATTCTAACTCTCTTTATTGCAGGGCCAGCACTATGCCATGGCGCTGATGGACCGAGTGTGTGATGCTGGCCGAGTCATCGATGGGCTGAGCGAGCGCAATGCCGAGCTACGGAAGCAGGTCGAGGAGATCCGCACGGGAGCGGCTCCCGAAGCGGTGGCAGTCACCGAACAACGCACATCAGACTTGGAGGCCAAGGCGACCCACCTCAAGTCCAAGCTCAAGGTGGCCGAGGAGCATAATAAAGAGCTTTAGGTGATCCTGAAGTCGAATCGGGCCGAAATCCGCTTGGCGAAGGGCGAGGTGGCCTCGCTCACCAAGAAGTTGGAGGACGCGGGTGCCGAGGCGCGGACGGCTTTCGAGGCCTTGGCTGAAGAGATCCTCCAAAGGTTGGAGAAGAATAAAAAGTTGATCGAGGCTTACAAGGAGTCCCAGGGGTTCCAGCTCGGGCTGACTCGGACAGGCCAGGTTACCTATGAGTACGGATATCATATCACCTTGACCCATTTCCGAGCGCGCCACCCTAACCTCGAAGTCGCGGAAGATCCTTTTGCCTCCTTCCCCGAGGACTTGGACGTTCACATGCCGGAAGAAGTCCCCTTCGACGATAGCTTGGAAGCCCCGAAGGAGTAGGATAGATCCATTGTAATAATAACCTTAATAATTTTTTCTAAGGGATCAGTCGGGTGTCAATGTCTGTAAGATATGGTCGTCCGATCCTGTAACCCAAATTTTGCTAAATAAAAAAGAAAAATTTTTGTTCGGACTCTTTGTGTTTGTCTCGCTTAGTCTTCCTACACGAAATTTTTTTTAAGGTTCTGCACGTTCCACGTCCTTGGCAAAGGATGGCCCCCCATCGTTGCGAGCTGGTACGTACCGACTCGGACAATCTCGACAACTCGATAAGGTCCTTCTCAGTTGGGAGCGAGCTTACCGCGTGTTCGGGTCGGGTCACTCATCTTGGCTTTGCGCAGGACCAGATCGCCCAACTTGATTGGTCGAGGATGTACTCTCCGGTTGTAAATCCGGGCAACAGCTCTCTTATAAGAGAGAACTTTTAAGTATGCGTTGGACCGCCGCACCTCGAGGAGGTCTAGTCCGGCTCAGAGTCCCTCGGCCGACATCCCCTCTTCGTAGCCTTCTATCTGAGGGGTAGGGATGACCACCTCGGGTGGTAGGACGGCCTCGATGCCGAACGCGAGGCTATAGGGGGACTCTCCAGTCGTAGTTTTGGGGGTGGTCCGCAAGGACCATAGGATGCTCGGGAGTTCATCTACCCAAGCTGATCGGGCTACGGATGCTCTTCTCCTAAGTCCATCCAGGATGGATCGGTTGGTTACCTCCGCCAGACCATTAGTTTGGGGGTGGGCCACCGAGCTGAACCTCAGCTGAATCCTATAGCTCGCGCAGAATTTCTTGAATCGGGTGCTGGCGAACTGGGCCCCGTTGTCAGTGATGATGACCTTGGGCAGGCCGAACTGGGTCACTATATTTTTCCATACGAACTTCTCCACTTGACGCTCCGTGATTGTTGCTAGTGGTTCGACCTCGACCCACTTGGTGAAGTAATCCACCCCGACCACAATATATTTACGTTGCCCCGAGGCTGGCAAGAAAGGTCCGAGGAGGTCCATTCCCCATTGCGCGAAGGGCCACACACAATCTACAGGGGTGAGCGGAACCGCGTGCTGCCGAGGCATCCGGGCATGCCTCTGGCACACGTCGCATCGTTGCATGTAGGTTTTCGTATCTCGGCACATGGTGGGCCAATAGTAGCCTTGGCGAAGAGTCTTGTACGCCAAGGTTCGCCTGCCGATGTGCTCCCACAAATCCCCTCGTGGACCTCGGCCAGAACCAATCAAGCTTCGATGGGGTCCAGGCACCGTAGGAGAGGACACGAGAACGACCTCTTATAGAGCCATCCATTTATTTCACAGTACCAGGCCTAGGTACCATTTATTTCAAAGTTCCGTTGCACTTGAACCGCAGCATCTCCTGCACCCACGTCGGTGCGTCGGCCGTGGCTATCGTGGTGATCGCGCTGGAAGGGAGTTCTTCTACGTCTGGCTCGACCTCGGGGCCCGACCTTGAAGCTAGTTTAGCCAACGCATCTGCCCACTCATTCTGACTCCTCGGTACCCTAGATAATGTAAAGTTGGAGATTTGGCGATCAGGCCTTTTACCTCGGCCAAATATTTTGACATGGTCGAGTCGCGGGCCTCGTATCCGTCGCTGAGGTGTTCCGCTACGAGTTGCGAGTCTGTGAGGATGTGTATGGCATCCACTTGCATCTCGACGGCCAATATGAGTCCTGCTAGAAGCGCCTCATATTCTGCCTCATTGTTTGTAGCCTTAAAGCCGAAGAGGAGGGAGCGCTTGAACGAACGTCCGTTGGGGGCTTCCAACACTAGCCCTGCTCTCGCACCCTTCGAGCCTGCCGAGTCGTCTACACGCAGGACCCATCATGCCTTAAGCTATTTAGGACCCTCGTCTCGGGTTGAGTTAGCTCTGAAATGAAGTCGGCCACCGACTGGGCTTTGATGGCAGTCCTTGGTACGTATTGTATGTCGAACTCGTCGAGCTCCACCGACCACTTGAGAATGCGACCTGCCAAGTCAAATTTAGACAAAACCTGCCGGAGTGGTTGGTCGGTGATTACCTCTATCGGATGAGCTTGAAAATAGGGACGCAGCTTCTGAGCCGTTAATACGAGGGCTAGTGCCAGTCTCTCAATCGGCGGGTATCGCACCTCGGGCCCATTTAACACATGACTGGTGTAGTAGACTGGTAGCTGCTCCCCGGAAGCCTTCTTGATTAGGACGAAGCTGACCGCGTGCTGGGAGGTGGTAAGGTAAACACCAAGTTTCTCTCCATAGGAGACCGAAGCGAGACGACGGAGGTCGGCCAAGTGTTGTTTTACGCGTGCGAGGGCTTCCTCGCAAGCCGCAGTCCATTCGAAGTTCTTCGGGCTCTTCAGGGCCCAGAAGAAGGGGAGACATCGATCACCCGATCGGGAGAAAAACTGAGACAGGGCGGTGGCGAGCCTCCCATTCAGCCTCTGTAACTCCTTGATCATCCGAGGCGCTTGTATGCTGGTGATCGCCTGGACTTTCTCCGGGTTAGCGTCGATTCCTTTTTCGTGTATGATGAATCCAATGAACCTTCCCGAGTTGACACCGAAAGCACACTTCGAGGGGTTAAGGCGCATGTCGTATTTCTGGAGCGTGGAGAACGTCTCAGCCAAGTCGGTCAAGTGGGTCGCAGCTATGCGGCTTTTCACGATCATGTCATTGACGTAGACTTCCATGTTTCGCCCGATCTACCGAGCGAACATCTTGTTCACAGTTCTCTGGTATGTAGCTCCGACATTCTTTAGCCCGAAGGGCATAACCTTGTAGAAGTATACTCCCTGATCGGTGAGGAAGGTCGTGTGTTCTTGATCCTTGGGGGTCATCCTGATCTGGTTGTAGCCAGAGAAGGCATCTATAAATGAAAGGTGGGTGTGCCCTGAGGTACCATCGACTAGCTGGTCGATTCTCGGGAGGGGGTAGCAATCTTTCGGGCATGCACGATTGAGATCGGTGTAGTCAACGTACATCCTCCAGCTCCCATTAGATTTTTTCACGAGGATCACATTCGACAACTACCGTGGGTGCTTGACTTCTTCTATGAAGCTCGCTGCCAAGAGTCGCTCCACTTCCGTGCGGATAGCCAGTTGTCGGTCAGGAGCCACTCTACGGGGCTTTTGCCTCACTAGGCGAGCCTCAGGGGAAATGTTCAGGTGGTGTTGGGCAACCCCAGGGTCGACGCCTGTTGTGTCTGGGTGTGCTCCGGCCGGGCTCTTTTGTGTTCCTTACACTTCTCGACCATCTAGGCCTCCGTCGCAATGTACTGGTTGGCCCGCTGGAGCATCTCCGGAACTGTGGTGGGGGGACGCTCCACAAGGGACCAGAAGAACCTGGAAGGTCGCAGTCCGATCATGAACACTTGCATTAACAGAGAGGGATGAGCATCCGACAACCTCCGGATTTTTGTGGCAAAGCGATTCACAAAATGGGAGAGGGGCTCGTCCTCCTTTTGGTTGAGTCCGAGGAGCAGAGCAACGGATGGCTTCGGCCGGGCATAGGCTAGGAAGTTAAGCTCAAAATCTTTAGTGAGCTGGTCGAAGGATGCGAACGCCCTGGCCTTCAAGCCGATGTACCATGCGCGAGCTGGTCCCCTTAGGGTCGTGGGGAACGCTCTACACATCAATACGTTCGAAGTTCCGTACAGCACCATTTGGGCCTGGAAGGTGGCCACATGGTTTGCTGGGTCTGTGGCGCCATCATATGCGTTGAGGGAAGGAAGTCGGAAGTTCGGGGGAACTGGCTGATCTTGAATCTCAGGTGCGAATGGGGAGCCCCGGTGTGCGTCCTCCCCAGGATCTTCTTTAGACTTGCGTACTTCCTTCTGTATCTCGTCGAGTCATTGGCTGACGCAGCGCAGTTGAGCTTGAAGAGAATCCGTCGAATCCGAAGATAACACTTCGGGCTCCAGGCGACCGCTTGGGTTTTCCACTGTTTGATCTTCGAACGGGACCCGTCGCATGCCAGGCAAGATGGGAATCGACAAAGGTGCCGGATAGGCCGTGACATGTGGCTCTGGCTACTGCGCCACGGGCAACAGCGCTGGTTTAGAAATGAGCTGGATAACGGTCTGCATCATTCCGGTCAGAGTTTGGACTTGGAGGGCGATGTCCTGAAAGGCCCCGGGCGATACGGGCGACGGGCCGGTCGAGACGCCCTCGGGCGACGATAAGCCTGGGTCATTGAACAATCGCCAATAGCATTCTGAAGTCACGACAGGGTCCTCCGCTCAGGGCCCGTCATGCGGGGGGTTATTTCCCGGAGCCCCGATCGGGTGTGGACCCTCAGCCGTGGGTTCGTCTAGGTCGATCTCCGATCTCTCGACATCATGCCCTCCTTCTAGCGCTAATCTATTGGTGTCAACAACTTTATGCCGTGGCCTCAAGGCTGACGCGGCTGGGTTCGGAGCCGAATGCACAGAGATCTTCTCGATCGACCCTGGCGTCTGGCGATGTCGACGGGGACTCCTGACGCGCGCTCCGTCTTCGCTCCTGCATGCAGGTCGAGTCGGGAAAGCTCCGCCCGACCCCTCCGACGATCAAGTTAGATGGTTTCTGAGGGGGTTTTTCCTAGTCCGAGCAAACCTTTTTTTCTCTTCCCGAGCGCTGGGGCTTAAATAGGGAAGGTTACTATTTCTTGACGTGCCCGCTTGCAGGGAGCGGGGTCGTACCTTTGATAGCGTCTGGCGCTGCGTGGAGGACCTGGTTCCTGTGGGATGGCGACGTACCTCGATCAGTGTGCGGGATGGCGACGTGCCTCAGTCGGCGTTCGGCCTGCTTCGTCCAAACGCTGTCGGATGGGACGAGCAACCTCCACAGCTCTCCACCACGCATGGTCTAGGGGACATCACCCGGGAGCAGGTGACGTTGGCGCACATCCCGTCATCATAATTACCCTCATCAAAACTCATGAATAAAAAAAGATAATTTTTATATAGTAAATAAAAAAATGAATCAATCATATTTAACATATCTCAATGACATACATAATAGTCAGATAACTTAGACATACATCATAATCAATAGTGCACTATCATAATAATGGATAAAGTGACATACTCTATAGGATAGATTCATGTTAACAATGGATGGAGTTGTATTTCTTACCCACCTAGGTGGGAACACATTCCTCCCAACAATGGATGGAGGAACCATTTAATCATTATGTCTAATGGTCTATTAATCCTAAAAAAAATTCGTCCTACATACCATCAGCAAGGATACATAATTATCTATAATCATTCGTTTATATTTATTTATTTATTCATTCATTTATGCAATCCAAGAAGTAGTATAATAAAATATTATGAGGGACTATGCTTGATGTATGACCTGCTAGAGTATATCTATTAGTGGCTCCTTACTATGATGATCTGTAGCTCTTTTCATAAGTTATACTTTCAATATAGACCATTCAACATAGTTATATATACTATATGATAATAATTATATCAATATCAATAATTTAATCTAAAAAATAAAAAAAACCAATGATTATTTTTAAATAACATATTATGATAAAATTTTTAAATTTATTAAATTATAAAAATTTGAGGTATTGATTTCTCAATAGTCCTCAATCAAGCAGAACTCTAATTGGAATAACCTAATTGACTTGAACTAAATTCAATTCAATTAGGACTAGTGAAATTAACCTTAAATCCTTATAGAATCAATTTGAAATTATCCTAAACTAGTTTAATTTAAATTTGATTAATCTCAATTAGGTCCAATAGGCTTGAATTGGTCAAGTTGGTTTGAAATCACCCCGAGCTAGTTTGAATCGATTAAATCTATTTGATTCAATCAATTAATAAGCTCAAACTAATAAAAAGAGAAAATTAGACTATATCGTAAGTGCTAGTTCAGATCAAATTGACCCACCTAAGTCTTGAATGAGTTATATACGTTGCACATACTTGTCCTAAGTAGTATGTTGGGTTGAAGTACAATGAGTTAGATAGAGGGGTGATGATGTGTCTAGTATTAGTTGTATAGTTGAGTAAGTATAGTTTCGTGGGTTAGGTGGGTCTCACTCATGAGTTGAGTTGAGCTTTACTATTAAACTAGGTCATGCTAGGCTTACATGTTGGGTCATGCTTGACCATATGAGCTAGTTTATATTTGGTCACATGGGCTAGATCATATCTAACCACAATGGTTGAGTTGTACTTGATACATGGGCTAAGCCTTACCTGACCATAATGGTTGGATCCTACTTAATCACATAAGTTAAGTCGTATCTGATCACATAGAGTAGTGCTTACCCAGCCATAAGGGTTGGATCCTATTTAATCATATGAGTTAGGTTGTATCTGATCACATGGGGTAGTGCTTACCCGGCCGTAAGGGTTGGATCATATTGAATCTCGAATTTGGATGATGAAATCAATTGATAAGTTTGTTATCTAATCTATGCTTTGAGATAAGTGATGCAGGACTAACCTTGATCAAAAGAGGTAAAACAATTAAAGTAAGAAGAATCAAGTATTGGGCCGAAGTCAAAGTTCGGGCATCGGGTCGGAAGAATCGGATAATGCATCGAGAACAGATGTTGCAGGAGTCAATATACCGGTGAATCGGGCACTACACCGAAGGTTCAGACAATACACCGGAAGCTCACCGGAAGATCACCGAAAGTTCACTGGGAGAACCAATGACATGTCAGATAACTTAGATTCATAGCTTGTAATTGTTTACGTCTTAATGGTCGAAGGTTAGGTCAAAATTGAGTTAGTTTTGGATAAAATCATACCAACTTAATTAAGGGCCAATTGGGCCCAAATTGGGACTGATTTGGGCTCATTGAGAGGCCCATTTAGTGGCCCAAACATTGCTGTAAGTGGTGGCACTGCCAAACTGGCGGTAGAACCGCATATGAGTTGGAAAAGTGAAAAAGTGCACTTTTCCAGGCTGTAGGCGTTGGTATTGCCTAGTCTGGGCGATGGTATCGTGTAGCAGTAAAGCTGCAGTAGTGGTACCACTCTAGGCTGGCGGTAGTACCGCCAGAACCTCTGTTTTCGAGGTTCTGTGGGTGGTGGCACCGCCCAATACAGGTGGTAGTACTGTTTGTACCCGGAAGACCCCAAAATTTAAATTTTTGCTTCATTTTTTGGAGTCATTTAGGGCCTATAAATACCCCACTCATCCCTGCAAGGATTATACAAGAAAAACTAAGCTAAAACTCTGGTGAATTAAGTTGTAATCTTGAAATAGTCTTGAGTGTTCTCTCCCTCCTCTTGAAAAGTTTAGAAGTTTGTCTAAGAGAGGTGTGAGACTTGTAGAGGTTATCTCCTAAACCTTTGAAAAGGAGAAAGAGTTGTAAAAGAGTGGTTGATCTTCACCCATTGAAAGAAGATCATTAGTGAAAACCGGTGACCTCATCGAAGGAGGAATCGGGAGTGGATGTAGGTCAAAGGACCGAACCACTATAAAATCAGTTTGTGTTTCTTTTCTAGCAATTTACATTTTTACAAATCCTTTACCTTATTACAATCACTCGAATCCTTCTCTTTCAATTATGAATCTCTTTAAGTTAAAACGCAATTGAAGTTAGTTTTTATTGAAACGTGATTCTTCTCAAACGAAGTTTTTCGAAATCGTACAAATCAATATTTTTTACCATTGTACTAATTCACCCCCTCTCTTAGTGTCACTCTAGATCCTAACAATTGGTATCAAAGCTTAGTCATTCTCATTTGGTCTAAAACCTAAGAGAGATGACTTATAACGACATGCAAGAGGGTTATTCAATTATATGTTCGCCTATGTTTAATGGTTTGGATTACACCTATTGGAAGACTCGTATGAAGATTTTTTTGATTTCCATAGATTTCGAACTTTGGAATATCATTGAAAATGGATTTTAAAAATCTTCTCTTTCGATGAATGAATGTAATGAATTAGAGAAGAAGGTTTTCGCTCTAAATGCAAAGGCTATGAATGCCTTATTTTATGCACTTGATAAAAATAAGTTTAATTATATTTTGATTTGTGAATCGACCTTTCATATTTGGCGTACTCTTGAAATCACTCATAAAGGCACTAGCCGAGTAAAAAAGTTCAAAATCAATCTCTTGGTGCATTCTTATGAATTGTTTTGAATGAAACCAAGTGAGTCTATCGGAGACTTGTACACCTGTTTCATGGATGTCATCAATGGACTCAAAGCACTTGGTAAATATTTTTCTAATTTTGAACTTGTAACTAAAATTTTAAAATCTCTTCCAAAGAGTTAGGATCTAAAAGTTACGACCATTCAAGAGGCCAAGGACCTTAAAACTTTTCCTCTCGAAGAACTCATTAGGTCTTTAATGACCTATGAAATGACATATCATGCTCATGATGAGCTAGAGAACCCCCTTCCAAAGAATAGAAAGGATATGATATTGAAAACACAATAAAACCACTTGAAGGAGTCTTCGTGATGAGAACCTTGAAGATGAATTTGCACTCTTAACTCGAAAATTCAAAAAATTTATAAGAATGAATAAATTTAAAAATGACACTAAAAACAAACTTGAACCAAAAAAGGACCAAGTCATATGTTACGAATGCAAGAAGCTGGGACACTTCAAAAGTGAATGCCCCAAGCCAAGAAGAAACTACCAAAAAGGAAGAAAGCTCTAAAGGCGACGTAGGATGATTCAAGTGGCTTCAAAGATAAAGAACCAAGCAACAAAGAGGAGGCCAACTTCGCACTAATGGCTTTAAGAGATGAGACACATTATCACAGACAAATTGTAAATGACTTATTCGGTGTAATACTTATGCATGTCTATGTCCTTTTCGGTTTGTTCTAGCTTATAAAAGGCTTGCCAAAGACTAAATGCCCTATTTGAGTGAGTTTGACAGTCATTGTCGGCTTGTACATAAAGTTTACATCAGGTAGACACTTGTATTACATTTCGATCTGTAGTGGACCAATTTTATACCTTTGTTGTGTAACCGTTCTGAGCTTGTGATGTATATGGTTGGAATTTGCATTGGCTCTAAAGTGTTTGCTTAAAGGGTGGCTTGTGGATCCTGTGTGAAGCGCTTTCTCTATCCCGTCTTCTCTTTCATAGGTCCTAAGGGATCGTAGGAGATTTCGAGGAGGTTGACCTTTGTGGACTGACACGTAATGGTGCCGCATGACTTAGGCAAAACTAGCTAAGTCCATGACAGTTGGTATTAGAGTGGGACAAGCCCACTTAGAAACACTTAGCATACAAACTTGAGGGACCTAGCAGGGCTACGTTAAGAATAGCCAACATGCGTGACTGTTTAGGAAATAAACAAGGAGTTGTAGGAGGAGTCGCTCATAAGAGCGGATATCCGAGAATGACATTCAGAAGAATGGCTAACCCTTCACGCAAGAGGCACCATGATGACAAACAAGCTAAGAAGAATTGCGTAGCGCACAAAGATTGGGATGGCTGAGTTCGAGCAGTGGCTCGACGTTGACACCCAAACTTGATGGTGCTCGAGGCAAGTGGGGTGCTTAGCAAAGGATGAGATCGGGCAAGGTGGAATGGGTTGTTCAATGATCGAAAGAGTTGTGCAAAGCTCACAGAGGTGAGGAGAGTTACAAACTCAAGGAATTCGATACTCATGCAAGGGCTTGTATGCAGATGATGGATTGTCTATGGCCATCCTAAGGCGATCGAAGGTCGGTGCCATGGAGCATTGAAACTTTCTCTTTGGTATGTGCAGGATACTTTCGTAAGAGGCTGAAGTGTGCAGTAGGTTCAGTATGTTACTAGACCCAGAGGGGTGCAGTGGGAGCTGTATTGATGAAAAGTCACAATCTAGCAGGTGCGTTTGCGGCACGATTTGTTCAGCAAAGGTGAAGTGGTCCAAGGGGATGGTGGTCTCTAAAACTTCCATAGGGAAGGAGACGAAGAGAGAAGTTGCTCCAACAGGACAGATATCCAAGAGGGATAAGTCCCGGTTCTCCAAAGGGAGAATCATGTACAATGAACTACACCGATTGAGGAGTACCTCAAGACAAAGCTCGATGGATTGAGCGAGCGACGAGGAGTCATTGCATGATCTCTCAAGTGGCAATGCGTTGGTGGACGTATAGCGAGATCAAGTGGGGGAGCGACCCAAGGCAACACAAAGTGAAGACAAACTTGGAGTCGATAGGGAAATCGGATTCGATAAAGGGCTAACCCGTAAAATGGTGGGCGTGAGGGCTACTATTAACTCTATGTAAATTGAGTAGCAGAGCAACTTGGGGGTAACCTTGTGAAGTACCCAAGCCGCATGAAGGGAGTTGGCATAGAAGATAAAACATAGAGCGGAGGCGTGGAGCTTTCCTTAAACAGAGGTCAAGGACATGGACTCTTGCAGAGGCAGGAGCAGGATCATGTCATTCCATAGGTTTCTTATTCTGATGATGTAGACTCATTGCATAGTGCCAAAGACAAAGGAAACTTCGAGGCACATGCACCTTATCTCGGTAAAGCATTGGACGGAGGAACTAAGGCGACAGCTTACAGAGGCGAAGTTAGTATTAGAAGGTCTTAGCACGAGATAAGAGGATGCAAAGGCAAGTGCTCTTGAAGAATATGCCATAGTGTTGCTATTTGAGTTATCATGAGGAAAGCGGTGCGCAGCGGAGATTGTGCTGGTAAGGGCATAGGCCCAGGATCCAGACAATGGTGCACCTATTTCAGCGAAGTCATGGGACTTCAGAGGAGTTTCTAGGTGATGGACTGCCCTAGAGCTATGCTTCATCTAAGTGTGACCCGAGAGCGGGTAGACGAAGGTCGATTACCAAAGGAGTGAATAGAATCGAAGGTGGCAAAATCCCTGCGATGTGTTGGTGGAGTCCACACATGGAGAGATCGCAATTCAAGTTCATACCACAAGGATCAGAATGCAAGAAGATGTCACCAGGAGGCGACATGATGCAACAGATCATGGTAGAATGGTTCGTGGCAAGGTGACACATACAGTGTGTCCCGTGAGGGACCAGGTCATATGAAAATATGATCGGGAGCGCAACTGGAGCTCTACTTCGGTGAATAACACGATGGCAAGAAGAGCTATGGATTCAAGCAGTGAATGCCATGGTACCGCAGTGGCGGGTCTTCCATGCGTGCATCGAATATTGCATTGAATGGAAGCCTTAGGTATCAGCTTATGGGGGGCTGTGCACTATCGAGGAAAAAGTTTAGATGCAAATACTAGTGAGTCCCATGGGAGGACTGGATCATGCAGAGGTATGATCGGGAGCGCAACTGGGAGCTCCACTTCGGTGAGCGACATGACAGTAAGAAGGGCTATGGATTCAAGCAGGGAATGCCATGATACCGCAGAGGCAGGTCTTCACTGTGTGCATCGAAGGTTGCATTAAATGGAAGCCTTGGATATCAGCTTATGGGGGCTGTGCACTATCGAGGAAGAAGTTCAGATACAAGTACCAATGAGTCCCATGGGAGGGGGGGGAGACTGGATCATGTAGAGGTATGATCGGAACGGTTGAAGAGTTGGACTGCTTCAGAGCTTACATTCGCTTAAGGAAGCCCGACAAGTCAAAGGACAAGGCCGAGTAAGCGAACATTGTGACCAATGAAGCTAAGGAGAATAGAAGTAGTGCAAGCCCTGCAATATGATGGCGGAGGCCATACATGAGAGTTGTAGTTTGTCTTTCCATCGACCAAGTGGAACTGCTCAGAGAACACAGAGGTGTTGAAGCAGGTGGTCGAAAAAGGGTGAGGAAGCAATGATGAGTCCAGAGAGACTCAGCTACCCAAAAAAATTGAGCATCGGTTAGAATGGAGGTGGACTTAGAGGAGTATCACAGTGTCGTAGAGACGGATCTACCGATCATGAAGAAGGGACACAGATGTGAGACAATGGATAGTAATGCCATGGGTATGGCAGCGTCATGATACCGCAGAGGCGGGACTTCCGTAGAGTCATCAATCCCTTGCTCTCATAGAAGGAGAGCGCTTGGTCATGATATGGGCCGTAGAGGAGGAGAAGGTAGTGGCAAACTCCATGTACCATGACAAGGCTGAAGGGCAGAGGTCAGGGAACTTCGTAAGACTAGTGTCGATGAACTTCTCATCAAGAGAGTCGAAGGTAAAGGAATTTGGGTCGATGTAGGAGTGCAAGACTAAGGAACTAAGCAGGTAATACGTGGTGCTGTACCTTTACTACTCAGAGGAGTACGCGGCAAAAATGATGGAGAAAGCGGTACAATCCCAAATGCGACCAAATCTATCAGAGAATTACTCCAAGAGGAGTTATAACTTCTTGCATTCCAGAAGTTCAATAGCATTGAGAAGGTGAATCACAGTAGCTAACTCAGCGTAAGGATTACAAATACTTCAAGTGCTTCGGAAGTGTGAGCTAAGAGCAGATGAAGTCTAGTAACCAGCTCGACGCACAAAGTACAATCTCGAGGAGGCAAGCGAAGTCAAGTAACCTTTGCCTTCTCAACTCTCAAGAGAATATGCGAAACCGAGTACTCCAGCTCTCTTAGTTATCCAGTAGAGGAGCTCTGCATATATTTGAAGACCCTTTAAAAAAACGAATGGAAGACAACAGTTGTTAAGTCCTCACCAATGGTGATCAATGCTACTGGGAGTAGATTGTCTGCTTCGTTTCTCAACTGAATGCCAATCGAAAGCGGAAGTGATACGAACCTACTAGGACGAGACAACTAAGTGGAAAAAGATTCGATGAAAAAATTTTACAGAGGAAGGACCTGAAAACTTTAAAGGTTGTGAGGCAATACTCGTTAAAGCTCTAACAAGCATCTATCCAGTTCAAGAGATAAGAAGAACTTGAAAGTTGGTGCGTATCAAAAATGGTCTTTTCCTTCATCAAATGAATCCGCAAGAATCAGCAAGGATCAGCACAACTTTGCCAACCCCACACCAGAGTCAGAGTCATTGGCAAGTTGAAGCAGCATGGCAGATTAAAATTCGATGACTCAACAACAACAAGCAGAAAATAACTGGGAGCCAAGGGGCGCATCGCAGCAGGAGTAGAAGATTGAAGATCTAGCAAAGGCAAAGAGTTGCAGCGTCAACGAAGGCTTCGACGAGGACGTCAAAGGAATAAGTGGGGGAGAATGTCATGGATAAATTATAAACGGCTTATTCTGTGTAATGCTTATGCATGTCCGTATCCTTTTCAGTTTATTCTAGCTTGTAAAGGGCTTGCCAAATGCTAAATGCCCCATTTGAGTGAGTTTGGCAGCCATTGTCGGCTTGTACATAAAGTTTGCTTCAGGTAGACACTTGTACTACATTTCAGTCTGTAGTGGACCAATTTTATACCTTTGTTGTGCAACCGTTCTGAGCTTGTGATGTATATGGTTGGAATTTGCATTGGCTCTAAAATGTTTACTTAAAGGGTGGCTTGTGGATCCCGTGTGAAGCGCTTTCTCTGTCACATCTTGTCTTTCGCAGGTCCAAAGGGATCGTAGGAGATTTCGGGGAGGCTGACCTTTACGAACTGACACGCAATGGTGCCTTGATGATGAATTTGCACTCTTAACTCGGAAATTCAAAAAATTTATAAGATGGAATAAATTTAAAAATGACACTAAAAATAAACTTGAACCAAAAAAGGACTAAGTCATATGTTACGAATGCAAGAAGCCGGGACAGTTCAAAAGTGAATGCCCCTAAGCCAAGAAGAAACTACCAAAGTGGAAGAAAGCTCTAAAGGCGACGTGGGATGATTCAAGTGGCTCCGAAGATAAAGAAGCAAGTAATAAAGAGGAGGCCAACTTCGCGCTAATGGCTTTAAGAGATGAGACACATTCACCTACACAAGCTATGAGTAAGAGATGATACCTTGATAGTGGATGCTCAATGCACATAATCAGAGATCTATCTCAATTCTCTAAGCTCACTGGCCAAGACGAAGGGTATGTCACCTTCGGAAATAACAACAAGGGTAAAATCATTGGCAAGGGAACTATAGGTAACAAATCAAGTTTTTAAATTGATAATGTATTATTGGTAGATGGTTTAAAGCACAATCTTTTGAGCATTAGTCAATTATGTGATAAAGAATATATTATGAAATTTGAATCTAATGCTTGCATTATTGAAAAACCATACAACAACACATCTATGATTGCACTAAAATAAAATAATGTCTACACTATAAACATTGATAATTTTAGCAACGAAATGTGTTTTACGGTTTTGAATGATGATGCTTGGCTTTAGCATAAGAGATTGGATCATGCGAGCATGAAACTAATCTCTCAATTTAATCTAAAGGACTTGTAAGAGATATTTTCAATGTTAAGTTTATTAAAGACAAAGTATGTGATACATGTCAACTAGTAAAGCAAATAAAAACTAGCTTCAAACCAAATAATCAAATAAGCACCTCTAGACCATTACAATTGATCAATAAGGATTTATTTAGACTAATTAACACAACGAGTCTAGGAGGTAGCAAATATGCATTTGTCATTATAGATGATTATAGTAGATACACTTGGACCTATTTCTTGGCTCACAAAAGTGATTGTTTTAAATGTTTTTCTAAATTTTGTAAACTTGTTTAAAACGAAAAGGGTTTCATAATTTTATCGATTCAGAGTGATCATGGTGGTGAATTTCAAAACTATAACTTTCAAAATTTTTATGAATCTAATGGATATAATCACAACTTTTCTACTTTGAGGAATCTTCAACAAAATAGAGTAGTAGAAAGAAAGAATAGAAATTTACAAGAAATAACAAGAACTATGTTAAATGAACATAGTTTACCCAAATATTTTTGGGCTGAAGCCGTTAATATGGCTTGCTATGTTATGAATAGGGTTCTAATAAGACCATCTCTATCCAAAACCCCTTATGAATTATGGAATAACAAAAAACTAAATGTTTCTTATTTTAAAGTTTTCGGTTGCAAATGCTTTATCTTGAATGAAAATGATGCCTTAGGAAAATTCTATACTAAATCCGATGAAGACATCTTTCTTAGTTACTCTTCCATTTCTAAAGTCTTTCATGTTTTCAACAAAAAAACCTTAGTTATAGAAGAGTCTATTCATGTATTTTTAATAAAGTTTCCGAATTTAAGAAAAATAATTTTGATGATGATCTTGGTTTTGATGGTTTGAATTTGAATAAACTATCTCCTCAAAATAGCAACTTGGATGCATCTTTTTCCCAAATTTTCTTACCTAAAGAATGAAAGTATATAGATGTCCATCCAAAGGAGCTAATTATAGAAGACACATCAAAGGAGGTTCAAACTCATTCCTCTTTTAAAAATTTTTATGCCAACGCCGTTTTCCTTTCTCAAGTTGAACCTAAGTGCATTGATGAAGCCTTGAAAGATGATTCTTGGGTTATCGCAATGTAAGAGGAATTGAACTAATTTGAGAGAAATGAGATGTGAAAGCTTGTACCTAGATCTAGTGACCATTTAGTTATTGGCACTAAATGGGTCTTTAGAAATAAGCAAGATGAATTTGGTATCATGGTTCGAAACAAGGCTAGATTAGTATCCAAATGTTTCAACCAAGAAAAAAGTATCGACTATGAAGTAGCCTTCTCTCATGTGGCAAGATTAGAAGCCATTAGGATGCTCCTTGCCTATGCTAGTAGTAATAATTTTAAATTATTTCAAATGGATGTCAAAAGTGATTTCTTGAATGATTTTATTTCTGAAGAAGTGTTTGTTGAACAACCACTCGGTTTCGAAAACTTTATTTTTCTTAATCATGTGTTTAAATTGACTAAGGCTGTCTGTGGGTTAAAACAAGCCCCAAGGGCTTGGTATGAGAGACATAGTTTATTTCTAATTTTAAATAATTTTACTAAATGCAAAGTTGATACTACATTATTTGTTAAACATTTTAAAAATAATTTTTTCATTATTTAAATTTATGTTGATGATAATATCTTTGGTTCTACTAATGAATTACTATGTGAATCGTTTGCTAAGTGTATGAGTCAAGAATTTAAAATGAGTCTAATGGGTAAACTAACTTTCTTTTTAGGATTACAAATTAAACAACTTAATGATGGTATATTTCTTAGTCAAACAAAATGTACTTTAGATTTGCTAAAACAGTTTCATATAGATAGTTCAAAGGCTATCAATACTCCCATGAGTACCTCCACTAAGTTAGACATGGATGAAAGTGGAGAAAGTTTTGATCAAAAAATATATAGGGGAATGATAGGTAGTTTACTTTAACTCACTGCAACTAGATCAGATATCATGTTTAGTATAGAACTTTGTGCTAGATTTTAAGCTAATCCTAAGTTGTCTCATCTTAAAATCATTAAAAGAATCTTTAGATATCTTAAAGGAACTCTTAATCTAGGATTATGGTATCTAAAATCCAATAACTTTGATTTAATAGCTTATGCAGATGTCGATTTTGGCAAATATAGAATAAATAGAAAAAACATATCTGAAATAAGTCAATTTTTAGGACATGCACTTGTTTCTTGGTTTTCCAAGAAACAAAACTCGATTGCTCTATCTACGGTCGAAGCCGAATATATAGTCGCAAGTGCATGTTGTGCACAAGTTATTTGAATGAAAAATACATTAAAAGATTATGAAATTTATTTAAAGAACATTCTCATAAAATGTGATAACACAAGTGCTATTTGTCTAACAAAAAATCATATTCAACACTCTAGAATTAAGCATATTGACATTAGACATCACTTTATACGAGATCATATCAATGATAATGATGTCATTCTAGAATTTATTGATACAAAACATCAATTAGTGGATATCTTCACAAAACCCCTAAATGAAGAATAATTTGACTTCATTAGAAGAGAATTATGTATGCTAAATTGTCCTAATACATGAAGATGTTGTATGTTCTTTTTTCAAAAATTTTCAACCTCGGTTTACATAATCTCAACTTGATATTATTTTTGGATTTTGGATAACATCTTTTCGATATCATATTTTGAATGAAGCTCTCATTTTTATCCTTCGGTCATAACATTTTGATTCTCCTCCTTCTTTGATTGATGAAGATCATGCCTTTCAATTAAGTATTAAAATTAGCTTATACTCCTACCTCTATTGGAACGATTAAATGAATCTCATGATTTTCACATCATTTGAAGCTTAATGTCATGAAATTTTTGCATAATAATTAAGCTCTCAAGAGTTTATTATACTCTCTTCGGACTTTATTCTTAAATCTTGATCTTTTATGACTTGATTGTTTTTGTTTTCCTTCACCTCATGAGAATGCCAAGTTGAATCTCTCTCTATGAAACTTTTGATGTTGATGCGCTGCATTTCATAAATGCCAAGTTGAACTTTTTTCATGATCTTTCTCTCATGAATTTTTTTTTCACGAGCTCTTATTAGTATATTTGACGAATGGCTAAATGTTTGATGAATGACTTCAATGATCTATATTTCCAATTTATAATTTTATGTTTGAATTTTTAAAATTGTATCTTGAACCTCTTTCATGTATGAATCCTTCATAACTTGATTATTTTTCGGATTTCATAAACATGAATAAAAATGGTCAAATCATTTTTTGGATTTATCCATCTCGAATGACATATTTTGCATTATGTTCAACTTGATTTCTAAGAAAATATTAGCCTTATGTATTATATGTTTTTGATATGTTTGATAAATGATATGCATCATGATACCTTATGATGATTTTTTTTTAATTCACCTCCTTTTTGTTGATGACAAAAGGGGAGAAGTAAGTAATGATGAATGATTGAAAAGTAATGATGAAGTAAGTAATGATGAATAATTAAAAATCTTAATGTTTTGGTATCATGTATGTTATACCTAAAGTGATGTTGATTTGTTGTGATTATGCATATTGTATTTCGATGATTTGAAATTATGATACATAATGTATGAAATCTTGATACAATATATTTTATATGATCAAAATTATTTTACTTGAATTCAAAGGTTATTATTACTTTTGAATTTAAGTTTATCTTATTTCGATATGGCATATAGATAGGGGGAGTTGAGTTTAACTCCATCAATTGGTTGTCATCATAAAAAAGGAGGAGATTGTTGAATCTCGGATTTTGATGATGAAATCAATTGATAAGTTTGTTATCTAATCTATGCTTTGAGATAAGTGATGCATAACTAACATTTGAATTCAACAATCTCCTCCTTTTTTTTTATGATGACAACCAATTGATGGAGTTAAACTTAACTCCCTATATCTATATGTCATATCGAATTAATTATCAATTAATTATCAAAAGAGGTAAAATAATTAAAGCAAGAAGAATCAAGTGTTGGGCCGGAGTTAAAGTTCAGGCATCGGGTCGGAAGAATCGGACAATGTGCCAAGAACGGATATTGTAGGAGTCAACATGTCAGTGGATCGGGCACTACACCGAAGGTTCGGACGATGCGTCGGAAGCTCACTGGAAGATCACCGAAAGGTCGTCGGAAGTTCACCGGGAGAACCAATGACATGTTGGATAACTTAGATTTGTAGCTTATAATTGTTTACATCTTAATAGTTGAAGGTTAGGTCAAAATTGAGTTGGTTTTGGGTAAAATCATACCAACTCAATTAAGGGCCAATTGGGTCCAAATTGGGACTGATTTGGGCTCATTGAGAGGCCCATTAAGTGGCCCAAACATTGCTGTAGGCGGTGGCATCGCCAAATTGGTGGTAGAATCACTTATGAGTTAGAAAAGTAAAACAATGCACTTTTCCAAGCTGCAGGCAATGGTACCGCCCAATAGTAAAGCTACAGCGGTGGTACCGCTCAAGGCTGGTGGTAGTACCACCAAAACCTCTGTTTTCGAGGTTCTGAAAGTGATGGCACTGCCCAATACAGGTGGTAGTACCACCCGTATCCAGAAGACCCGAAAATTTGAATTTTGGCTTCGTTTTTTGGAGCCATTTGGGGCCTATAAATACCCCACTCATCCCTGCAGGATTACACGAGAAAAAGGAAGCTAAAACTCTGGTGAATCAAGTTGTAATCTTAAAATAGTCTTCCTCTTGAAAAGTTTAAAAGTTTGTCTAAGGGATGTGTGAGGCTTGTAGATGTTATCTCCTAAATCTTTGAAAAAGAGAAAGAGTTGTAAAAGGTGGTTGATCTTTACTCATTGAAAGAAGATCATTAGTGAAAGTCGGTGACCTCAACGAAAGAGGAATCGTGAGTAGATGTAGGTCAGAGGACCAAACCACTATAAAATCGGTTTGCATTTCTTTTCTAGCAATTTACATTTCTGCAAATCCTTTACCTTATTGCAATCACTCGAATCTTCTCTTTCACTTACGAATCTCTTTAAGTTAAAACACAATCAAAGTTGGTTTTCATTGAAATGTAATTCTTCTCGAATGAAGTTTTCCGAAATCGCACAAATCAATGTTTTTAATCGCTACACTAATTCACCCCCTAGTACCGCTTTAGATCCTAACATTGGATGGGCTAAATCATGCTTAGTCATTTGGGTTAGATTGTATCTAGCCACAAGGGCTAGTACACTTAGTCTAACAAATCACCTTGACTTAGGTCAAACAAAATTAAACTCATATTATTAAATTAGATTTTAATATTTTAAATTATTAAAGAATAATTAAAATTTATGAATTAAATAATTTAAATTTATGATCTTAAATTTAAAACTAATTAAATAATAAAGTTTCAAACATAATTCTTAAAATATAGGTATATCTAATTAAATAAATTTAAATTATTATATTAATTTAAAAATAATATTTTTAATAATTAAATAAATCTTAAAATTTACTTAAGCTTAAGAGACCATTATAAGTTAAATAATCAGTCTAACATCATAAATCAATTATTATTATTTATTAATTATAAAATTTTAAAATTAAATAAATTATTATATATTATAAAATTATAATAAACATAATATCAAATATTTCAAAACATAAATTAAAATTAGTTTTAAAAAAGGATCCTACCTCTCTAAAAGAATCATTTCCTCAATCTTCCTATTGTTACCCAATGAGAAATAGAGGGGGAGCCCCTTTTGTATAAGAGCCCATTTTATTTTGCATAAGAGCCCATTTTGTTTTGACATGTAAAGATGAGCTCTTCCCAAAAGGTATACAATAATTTATTTTTTATTTTACTTTGACATGCAAAGATAGAATTATAATATTTATTTTTTATGATTCTCATAAAAAAATAAAATTTAAATTATTTATTTTTAAAAATCACATCACTCATTAAGAAATAAATCAATTCATAATTTAATTAATTGATAAATTTTTTAACTTATTTGTATAATTAAAAAATTAATTTTAATCATTTCCTTAATTATATTACATAAATAAGAAAGTAATAATTTAAATAAAATAATATATTATTTATGATAATTAATTTATGTTAAGGGAGAAAAATTATTAATAATTACATATCCTTTTCTTATCACAAAAGAATTAATTTACTGTGAAGACTATCTCTTCATTGATTTAATTAGTATTTTTAGACCTAACAAATTTATTTGATGAATGATTCTTCAACCTTTTTTTCTTGTTAACAGCTCTTTGAATAGCTGTCAAGATATTACGATATTTTTCTTATGTTAATCTTAATTATTCTTAAACGCATATACTAGTTAGCTCATTTAAATCTTATTTATTCTTATTTATATTATAGTGAATCTTAGATATGTTAAATTAAGGAGTAAGTGAATTAAAAATAAACTATACGAGGAAAGACTTTTTCATATTTATACATAATGTTTTAGGTTTTATAATCTCATTAGTCGATATGATCTTAAATCTCTTGAGTATCATTATATTAAACCATAGTCAATTTTCATTAATATATCAACCAATGACTTATCAGTATATTTAAATCTGTCTATTATGACACTCAAATATTTCTATGTGCTAGTTGCAAGTAGTAATGAAGTCTTTATGTTATTTATAATTATTATTTTTATAAACATTAGACTTAGCCTATTAAATCTTTCATAAGTATTCATTTCATTACTTTATTCTATAGTGTTTTCATCAATTAAGTCTACAAACCCTTTAACAAATAATGCTAGGTCAAGATCTAATACACCTAGTGTGAACTATATATATTCTAATTATTCTGAATAATTTAAACTAGAGAGTACATAAATACTAGAAATATTAGAATGTATAGAAGGATGTACCATTGCAAATAATATTAATACTTTGAGTTTTTTAAATATGATGAATGATTGATATCATTTATATTTTACTTAGGCAAAATATTGATATATCCAGTATTTATTCAAAATTATTTATGGATGACTGATACCATGGAATAGTATTGTTATATTTCAATTTGGAATTATAAATTATAAATATATCCAAAATAGTATCATCCTATCTCATCACATAAATATTTGAAATAGATTCTCTTTTAATATTATCTAAATATCTTAATTATATGTGTCATTATAAATATTATTTTTTGATATCATTTAATACTAAGTTTTTAATATAATTTTATTTTTTGCTCTAAACTATTTTGGCAACTATAAGACCAATATATTAATATAAAATAAAATTTAAAATATCTTATAAATAATAAAATATTAATTATAATTTATATCTCATAAAACTACCATCTTAGATTACCTTGGTAGCCATTAGTCAAATAAAACTTAGGAATATAAATTATAAATAATATTTAATAAAAATTCTTTAATCTAATTTATGTAAAAATTGTTCAGTAATAATAAAATAATAAAAATATTAATAAGTGAAAAATACTCATATGATAATTGTAATTATAATAAAACATAAATATTATTTCATAATTTCAAATATATGCATGTAAATAGATACACAAGTATCCAAGATTAATAATTAAAATTTAATTATTACAAGAAATTTTTTTTATCAATATGTCATATGAGAAAAATATAAAAAATTATAATTTATATTTTTAATTATGTAAATGACCTAAACGGGCCAATCAATCTTATTTAATTAGATATCCCAAAATTAAGCAAAAATTGGACTGATCAAATTAGACCTAGTAGCCAAATAAATCAAATCAATCAAAAGTAGGTTTAATCAAAAATCTAATTTAGAAATAATTTGATTAAAAAAATTAGGTTAAAATTGGGCTTCGATCAAAATCTGATTAAAGTAGGTCAAATTGGTTAATTTTATAGTTGACAACACAAGTCAAAATATTTAATTTTTGAAGGATGATATTATAATTTTATTAAGATATATTGAAAATATTTGATTTTTGAAGGGAAGAACCATCAAGAGGACACTAATTGGAATTAAAAGAATTTAAAGTAAAATAGTCTTTGAACGGATAAAAAACCTTAATCTTTTTTTCTCTCAACTGTTGCAGCCTGCACGAGGCCTACGGCCGCTGCGACGCATGATCGTCCACCGCCTATGTGTTCTTAGCCCGAATTCCCTTCGCGACAGACCAGAGACACTACAACTGTCATGGCATTCCATAACATTCACATGCGACTATTTTTATACATGTGATTATTATTATTGTGCGAGTCCTCATCGATCGTGCATCTACCAACAACCGTTACGATGGTTGCACAGCTGTTGGGTGACCCTAAGAACAGTTCTCATCATCTCTCGTTCCAAAGCAGGATAAGTAAATTGTGAGATTTATGAACTAGCTCAGTCCTCCTTTTCTCCTAATAGTTAGAAAGGTGTCATAAAATCACGGACGTTCAACTCTAACGACAAACGTGACTCAAGGTACTTCAAAATTTTAATTGCAATAGAATCTTGCATCAATAAGTCGAGTGCTAAAATTATGCTAGACATGTTTCCATCTTCTTTTTTTTCTGCCCATAATAATCATATTCTACTTCTTCACATTGTTCATACATTATAGGGAAGAGGTTCAAAAACCGTCTTTCTTGTTTGATTATAGAGAACAAAGGAGTGTTGGTGTCAAATTTGATTGTTGTGCAGGCACCTGTAGATTACTGCTCAGAAATGGCAACGAACAAGCTAGAAATATGAATCTAAAGTGGATGTGGGAACCTATTTTTGTTGAGTTGGATATTTGGATGAGCCCTTGGGAGCAAATTTCTCCTTGTATCATGCATGGGCTTCACTTTATGAAGATTTGACTTGACAGCGCATGTGTAATATTTGGAAAATTGAGGAAGAAAGACTTGGTTATCTTTCATTGTGAAAAGATACTACGCCCCCTTAATACTGAAAGCATGGTTATCTTTTTCCCCAATTTACTTACCATAAGTATGATTCGTCAGATCAACCTACACCCTGCAAACTTCCTATATTATAGCTAAGCTTATAGATTCTTTACACATCAACTTATTCTATTGGGCTTATGAATCACATTTGCTGATCTTTTGTTCATCTGCGGGATGGATGATTTATCAATCTGGTTTCGATATCTTGCAGCTGATGCGATCTTTTCAAGTTACATGATCAGGGATGTTTCTGTCGACATCCTTCATGAGGGTTCAACAGCCCACTTGTGTCGATATTGACTCTGTAGGTTAAAAACAATTTTGGAACCGAAATATAATGCTGCTATATAAACTGCATGTAATGCGGATGCCAATTTATGAGAAGATTCCGTTCACTTTTCATTTTGAGATTAGCGCTTGCCATCTGTTCGATCTTCTCGAGTTCCCATGAAGCGAAATGATTGAATTGTTTATGAAGTCTTTAACCTGTACCACATGCTCAGTCTTCATTCCACCTCCGATTTAAGGTTTTAGGTTGAAGAACCTTTTACGTGCATGCCCATATGTCGCTACAGTTGCTTGGCAGGTCCATCTCCTTTCCTCTCCATCGCAGATGTGGCTTTCTTTGCTCAGGAAAACAAATGCCGGATCCCATCCAGTATCTCCGAGTCCCTTCCAGAACTCATCAAGGTTGCCTGTGCAGGGTTTTACAGCTCCTGCCTCACTATACTCCCTCTTCTTTGAGCTCAGCAGATGACTCTTGGCAGCGATCTTGATCGAAAAGAGGTTCGACCACTTTGCCATTGTATTTATCAAGAACTTGTGTAATATATAATATCTTGCATCATTCTCCTGTCTCTTGATGCAGTGTATGATCTCTCCCTCCATCAGGTGATATTACTGATGATTCGAAGTCGAGCAACACAGGCAAAGTCTGAGCCCAAGGAGTAGGTTTTCTCGAAAGAGAATAAATAGTTTATTTTGATTCATTTTTATGCCAAATATAATTTGTCCAAACATACCACAGGAGACTATCTCAACCCTCGTTTTTCATTCCCCATATTTGTAGTTTGTTTGTAGCATATTACATTCTTTTACATGGCTGTTCAAGTAGCACAAAGTGTAGCATTGTGCATCAGCTTTCCAGTTATTACTGTGTCAATTGGATACTACAATAGCATCAAACAGAAGAAGCATTTAGACCTTGTTAACCAATCATACTTCTTTCAATCTTTCTTGATGAGCAGAGGGGTTGAAGGCATCGGTTGCGGTGAACATCTTAGGAAGGTGGTGGGAGCTCTCCACGGAGGAAACTGGAGAACATCAACAATGCTCGCTCCGGTTGGTAGCTCGGAACCATGTGCCCTGCTCCCCTTACCGTAACGAGCGTCAGTCCTCCATAGCCAACGACATAGCCTCCTACCTGATGACATACATCCAAAAGTTGCAGAAGCATCAGATCTGAAATCTCGACCCACTCTATAACAACGCATCATAGTTCTTCGGATTCTTTTGTCTTCTCCAAACCCTATTTGAGCTCGATGACAGATTGCCAATTACCTGTTTGTCGGAATACCACGGACGCCATGGATTCTTGATCGGCAGCTTCATGATTTTGATTGCCTCGACCGTGCCTCTGTACGGGCACACCGTATCGGTATCACCACTGTGAGACATCAGAATAGCAAGAAAGACGACTATGACTTTATGTATGTAGAGTTTGGAGGCGAAGGAAAAGGAATGCTAAGGCAAGAATAAGAGGACCTGAACAGCCACACCCTCAACCCACTGTTGACGAGCTGCTTCATGACCGGCAATGTGCTCGTAGGACTGTCATTCCAAGGGAGATCACTGCATGATACTCGAACAAGGAAAAGTCAGCGTGTGTAAAGGTTTCATCTGCTCATTCTGATCTTTAAAACAGGCACAGGCAGAGAAGCAATCAGTACGTGCAAGGACTCCATGGTCCATCAATCTTGGTAACGTTCGCATGAAGAGCCTTTTGCACCTCAGGATCGTTCAGGTACTCTTCCACGTAAATCTCCGAGCAGGGATCTATGTCGGCCGTCTGTTGTATTTGATCGTAAACATCTAAACTTCATCTGGAAGCTAATCATCTTAACTTATTGCCAGCAGCAATGGATATCTTACCGCTGCGCCAGAGTCAGAAGAACTGTTGGAGCCAACGCAAACGGGCGCATAGGCATCGTAAGGATCGATGTTTCCGGCCTCTGCATCAGCAGCCGTTGTAGCTTTGTTGCACTCTTCGTTTATGATGGCAGAGAAGTTGCAGGATCGACGAGTTCTGGCAAATGTCTCATCGGATATCAGAGCGTGACTCCACAAAAACTCGTACCTTGCTTCGCTGTTGGTTGGGTCATCAACATAAGCGTTCCCAATCTAGGAGGAAACATCACCCATGTCGCATCAGTTAAGCTGTAGCAGACGAGCCAAGACTCTCGTGAGATCAGATTCACTTACTGCAATGCCACTGAGGTTGATGAGAGTCCGGTTGGCGAGCTTGTTGCGGTGCAGTATGAGCGAGGCGAGTTGGGGGACGTAGTGGCCGGCGTAACTCTCCCCGGCGATGAAGAACGTGCGATGCTTGTAGTGGGGGAATCTTTCCAGCCAGTTTAGCAGAAAAGTAAATGTATCTTCCGCGGTCCTCTTGTCTCCGCTTTGATCATAATCTTTGGGAGTATTTGAGTACGAGAAGCCGACCCCTGCTGGGGATTCCAAGAAGAGCACATTGGCCACTGCCACAGTTGCAGCAGCAGTATTAGCCGGTCGTCATCAGAACATGGTCCAAGTTCTCAAGATTGAAGTAGAAGAACCTCCCATTACCTTCATTCCAAGCATAAGGATTTCTTTCCAGCGTTTTGCCATCGCTTTGTACTTTGAAAGGGCCGAATTCTTCCATGGCTCCATATGCCAGAGAGGAGCACCCTGGCCCTGCAATCATATATGATCGAGATCATCCAACGAAAACGAAGCTGCAGGAGGTCCAAAATCCAACGGCAAGGCATTCAGATCACCTCCATTGAGCCACAAGACGAGCGGCTTGGACGAAGACCTGCGAGGGGACTCGACGAAGTAGTAGAACAGTGCCCTCCCCTTCTTCGGGTCAACCGTCACGTGCCCTGCATACTGATCGAAGTCAACCCCGCGGGGTTGCCCCGGCAATGCTGTGATCTTATCGGCGTTCCTCAGGCCATCCTGGGGGCCGACGTAGACCGGCGAGGAGGCCGAGTCGGCGGCGTCGAGATCGAGCCATGGGTCAGGTTGATCTGACCATGTCGATCTCTTGGATTGGGTCAGCCGTATTAGTTGCTCAGCCTGATTCGCTTCGTTGACGCGGAGCAGCGCGACGCCGCAGGAGACGAGAAGCAACGTGATGCATGCAAACCTCATGCTCTCTGTTTCCGTGTAGCTTTGTTGACGAAGACGGAGAGCGAGAAAGATCTATAAAGGCCGGCCAACGACTAATATTTGGAGAGTCGGTCATTATTAAGGAGGACAGGTCACGGGAGAACAATACAGCGTTTGAGTACTATATATGACCAATATAGCTGTCATGGGTGCGTTGTGAAACCTTTATTGTGCATATGTGTTTGCATATATTTACGTGTGGCTGTCAGTATCTTGGAGGTTTCGTAGAACTCTATTTTCTTGGATATCCTTAGAATTATTTAATTGTATGACAAATAAGGATATATTAATGTGTCCTCTTCACAGCAAAAACATTGTGTGTCCTCATTGTCTTCCACATACAATTATTTCCACACACAAATCCTTCTGTGCCGGCATGGTCGTCTAATAGCAGATGCCATGTTTGAAGATCTAACCCATGCAAGAAGCAAGTTGGTGAGACACATAATGCCTTACCTCCTTATCTGATAGATACTTTTAGAGTGATTCATGAACATGCTTTACCTTCTCAAAAATAATTTCCAGGCACATTATTCCATGGCAGCAGCAGCAGCAGCAGCAGCAGCTGCAGGAATAAGGATTGAGTGATTATTTCAGCGAATTCTACGATGAAATCATTTACCCTGAAAGAAATGAAGTATCATGTGAATCTTGCATAGGATGCTGCTGTGGCTGGAATAGAGCTTCAAAATTCCAAAAGCTACAGAGAAAGATAGAATCTCATAAATTTATTCCTGCTATCATATATTAATGTGTTGGTATGTATATGTTTTGGAATTATATGAAATGTTAAAGATAGTTTAAAAAATAAACCATATGATTATGGTTCTCACTTGGTCGGATTATGGAGAAAATAAGAAGAAGACCAATGTAATTAAAATTAAATGATTAAAAAAAAAAGATTTGCTTGTAGATGAAATTATTGTATCATATTTCGAATCACAAATAGATTTGTCGTACCATCTAAGCTTACGAATAAGAGAATATTACTAAGCCACACATGAATAGGAAAGATGTCAAAAAATATTTATATATGAGAAAAAATAAAAAAAAAGTGTAAAAGAATAAATTGACGTTGATAAATATTGAAAGAATCTATGTATTGAGTTTGCCCCATAATTTATGGACAATGTGGAAGAGATTTAAGAACTTAAAGTGTTGGATCTGTTTGAAATGTCAAAGCCAATACACTTTCTTGAATACAAAATTCAACCTCATACCCTTTTCAATTTTTTTCTCTATTATTAAACAGGTAAAATTTCAGAATTTGTTTATCATGATACTAAGTTTTCAGATTCTGTATTTATATTCAACTACAAGAAAACCAAAATGCTCAAGTAAAAAATAAGTAACTTCTAAGAAATATTAATGGAAAGTGTCTCTGTTGCATGCAATTATGTTTTATAATAACCTAATTTGTGAATTCCTTGTTCTTGAACAGGGATTCAAATTAGCGATACGAGATGAAATCCAAAAGCTCCTGTTTGAATCTGATGCTTCCACTCTTATCACTTTCCCTCCTTGAACATAATTATAGATATTGGAGCTCTAATATTTCATTTTTTGAGATAATCTGTTGTCATTTATATAGAGAATCTAATAAGATAATAACTGATTCTAATTCTGTTAGATCGTATAAATTAGATTATATTTGCAGAGACGAGATTTATGTATGAATCCCATTCTCGTCGCTTACCATTGGAGTGGTATATATATATATATATATATATATATATATATATATATATATATATATATATATATATATATATATGTATATGTTTATAGTGTGGTACAATCGTATCAATAGCGTGGATTGCTTTCCCACATAATTTTGTAGAATGAACATATAGAATCGATTTATTGTTCACGAAACTTTCAGGCATAACCTTTTATTGCACCTTTGTAATCTAGACTTTTATTTGAAAAATTCATGCATGCATCAATATCAAGCAACAAATGAGGTCATGATCTTTCACAAAACAAAAGCAAGCACTCTTAACACAAAATGATTCTGGTCACAGATCATGATGTTTTGTACAAAGTCCTTGTCCTTTATAAACTTGCCATATTCTACACACAAAGAATAAAAGTGAAACTTAAGATTACTGCAACAGAAGCTTGAACAGTCCAGTGACCAAGCAAAATATATTACGAGAATAAATAATCATAAATAACTAAAACTTCTTGACATGGGGCGTGCGTGTATAGATTCTTGCTGACTGACTTCCGATAACATCTGTGTCCTTGATAGGATGAGCCAGGAAGGTTCAGCAATTGACACCACACTGTCCCATCGTTGCAGCCTTTTGCGTGGGAGAAGTAAATGGATCGATATGTACCCAAAGCAATGAGAAGATCGAAGCAAGGAGAATGGACCACACGATGACGATGGTAGGTGTCCTGTTCTGCCGACCCATAAGACCCTTGAGAAAAGGATACAGATGTGCAATCACCCAAAATGCGAAGAACAGCCTTCCAAATAGAGGTCCCCATGACTGGTAGCCGCTGTTAACGGCATACGAGACGCCTGCGACTATCCCTACCATGTTGATGACCAGGACAGTGGTTGGTGGAATCAGGAGACTTGTCCACTTGAAGATATACAGTTCAGAGAACTCTCCATCCTCGTCCGATGCCTTTGACGTGACAGTGAAGCTGGTATCTATTCCTGCTAACACCTTCAGCAAACCCTGGAAAACAGCAAACAGATGGGCTGATGTGCCACCAATCACCCAGAACTGCTCGTTCCTCCACCAGTCCTCAATCCCAACACCACTCCACCTAAGTTCAAGAATTCCCGTAGCAAAGATGGAGATGAAGAGCAGAATGAACCACATTCCAGCATAATTGCTTATCTGCATGATGGATAAGATCAGAAGAAACCCCAGCAATGTAAAAGAGGCAAGTTAAAATTAGGTATAAAATTGTGGTAATCGATCACACTGACCCACCAAATTGTCAACAAAATGGAACCGATTTGGAGACTATTCATACGGCATACAACTGAACATGCCATTCAAGTGGTGGAATGTATACAATCATATTCTAAACTCATGAATTTTGGGATCAAGGATTTTGAACAACTTCTGCAGATGTATATTAATAAAACATCTCTCCTTGGAAAGCAAGATCCAAGAACCATGAGCTTGGTTGGTAGTTGCAAAGAGAATGCCAAGATGCCAGATGTATTAGATCTAGAGAAGTAACTAGTTTTACTACAAACAAACAAGTGAAATTACAGAAAAATGGTTAATCATTGAGAGAAAGTATATTCCCTTAACTTCAAACTAAAGTTTCTCAAAATGCTTATGCTGTCTATACCAGGGATACTGCCTACGGAATAATAGGTATTACAATTAAACAGAAGTAAAACCATAATATGTCAAACCAGTAAATATATGATGGCCACACATGCTTTTGCAATTCCATATGGAGCTAGAGGATAACACTATTAAAGGCGACACTGAGATTTATTGCTTTATACTAGTCATGCAAAGAGTAAAAGAAATTAAGACAAGAATGAATATATATGAAACCAAATGGGAAGACTAAATGTATATGTGTGAAGATCTAACCTCTGGAATAATAAATTTTCCTGTGAGAAGGCAAATAGCAGGAAGAACACAGTAGGCAATCAGTGGGATAGATGTGATAGGATAAACTATGGTATTGATGTATGCCACCCTCTCCAAAAGCTTCAATCTTCCTTTGTAGCCATACCAGATAGGGCAATGTCTACTGAGCAGAATTTCAATTGATCCCAAGGCCCACCGCAGCACTTGGTTAAGACGATCAGACAGATTGATTGGGGCAGAACCCTTAAATGCAGGGCGGGGTGGCATGCAATAAATTGAAATCCATCCACGGGCATGCATCTTGAATCCAGTAAGAATATCCTCGGTAACAGACCCATATATCCAGCCAATCTGATTGAAAGTGCATAAGCTCAATTCATCAACCTTTGTAAATATAGTGCTAGCAGATACTAGATGCTGACGAAGTGTCATTCAGACTAACCTCCTTTCCCCATTCAGTCTTGTCTTCATACCCACAGCTAATAACATGTATGGCTTCCTTAAGAAGAGACGCTGGATCTGTGGATGGTGGTATGCCTCCCTGTTCCATGAAGGTGGATGCAACGAAGATTGGTGACTGACCAAATCTCTTTTCCAAGCTCCTCTGAGACATCAAGAGTGATCTCTCATCTTCGTAACCTTCAGAGACAATCAATAAGACATGCTAAGGCTTGATAGTTTATTTAAGAAGATGCAAGAAAAGAAGGGAACAGAAGAGAAAAGAACATGACAAAAGTGTTCTGTGCATTCAGGAGGAATTTATTCAGCAGAACCAGGATGGTCTTTCAATAAGCAGAATCCTATCTAGCTTAAATAGGTAAGTTCCTTAAGCACAAATCGAAGTTATAGCTGCCAAACAACATGCTCTGACATGCCAGATGTAGTGCCCATTAGCATGTCAAAAAGAATGAGAAAGTTATAATATACAAAACCAACCAAAAACACATTCACTTGAATAGACAAACCAACCAAATGATCAACAAATCCAATTTCATTCAAGGGCAATTTGATTTATTCATTTCCTATATCATGAGACATAACAAGATCCATATCTGGCTTAAGTACAATTGGAGTTAGGATAATATTATTATAGATAACTTTAGTTTCATTAAAAAGATACAGGATGCATCATAAAGAAAATGAACACAACACAGCAAAAAAAAATTTCGATGGCCGGTTGCAATGAAGTGCTAGAATGTTCACAATGCTAAGACATTTGCAAAATTTTTTTGTCATATTAGAAAAGATCAATAACTAAGAGTCAGAGATCCAAGGATCAACATAGGGCATGAGTAGGAAGACCATTTAATAATATCATAGAGGCTTTAAGCATATGCAAATAACAAATACATATAAAGAGAATTAAAGTTTTGGCCACTTCATCACCATTTAACATAATTAGCATAGAAGAAGCATCCACACTTTGTGAAGTTCCTCTCTGCCACCAATCAACATTATTGCAACGTATGAGGCATAATTACTTTGAAATATTATTGTATTATACATATGAAGTTATTTTGAGATGGATAAATGATTAATTAAATTTTTTATATGCTATTTGACCTAAACATCAATAATTAGCAAAATCAACAGAAAAAAGTTCTTGTTATCTTCTTGGTATTCTTGATATATATTGTTAAAGTAATATTTTTCATGATGAATGGGTTAGATAGGCTATTAATTACTTATTATATTACTTAAAGTAAGTAATAATCGTTTACCTCTGGTTCAATGTCAACCCTAAAATATCATGAATTTTGATATATAATTAGCTAATCTAACACTCCATATATATTATCAAACATTTTCATATGTAATATTGTACATTCAATGCATTCTTTGTTGTATTAACCATGCCTTATTTTATTCTACGTTTCCAAGATTTGATGTTTTGGGGGTTCAAATCGATTTTGGTATCCAATATCCATATCCATGCTTTATAGATTGCAAATGCTTCATCCACATCGATAGCTACGGAAGCATCTAATTTCCTGTCAAGTTATTACCATCACAGGATACTCATTAAGAGTAAATCATGAAAGCTTTCTTTGGCTGGTTCAGGTCCTCTCAACCAAAAGATTTTGATGCAACAGAAGGGAAAAGTATTTACCTTCTATTCCTTCCTCCATGTCTTCCATATTGAAGATGGGAACTGAAGACTCGGTTCTCTTCATAGCCCTTTTCTTACTATCAATATAGCTCCTGTCCCCTCCCTTTCGCTTCTTTCTTGAACCACAACAGCTCTTGAAAACAATGTTTGGTTCCAAATCAGCCTCCGTCAACACAGGATCATAGCCATACAAGGCCTGCCTATTGAAGCAGCACCCTGTTCCCACATAAACAGGACCCTGGATGCCATCCAAACCTTTCAAGTTGATCTGCAAAACATAATTCCAGTAAGAAAGAATTTCTTTCCACCATGCCCAGTGCATTGATATGTTGGTATATTTCTTACATCAAAAAACACAATGTTGCGGTTGGCATATCGATCATGCAAGTCAATGCCATCAAATCTTTGAGGAAACTGAACATAGCATGTCTTCTTTCCTAGTGCAGGATCCATCATAAAACACATTGCTTCCCGAAGAGCTTTGCTGTTGTTGAAGTAATGATCACAATCCACATTGAGAAGATAAGCACCATTGGTCAGGACAGCAGACACACGAATCTGACCAGCATAACGAAAATCAAAGGTTCAATAATTCATTAGCAATGGCACAGATATGTGAAAAGATGAAGCATACACGTAGCATGCAGATACTACGAGTTTACAAGTATAGAATTAAGGATACAAACCAATGCATTCATTGCACCAGCCTTTTTGTGATGCTGAAAGCCTGGCCTCTTCTCACGGGAAACATATACAAGTCGAGGTAGCTCGTTGCCATCTGTATCAAGCCCTCCACTGTGCCCTAAGAAGACCTATTCAACCAAACAAGGGATTAGAAAAGTTAAGTTGGTTAAACTATATAATGAAGTGGTGTGAAAAAGTATATGGAACCTGTATCATGCCAGGATGATCTCTTGGATTATTTCCAGGCCAGGGAGTTCCATCCTGCATTGTCCAACCTTCTTCTGGAGTTTTCTGTGCTTTGGCGACAAGAGCATTTATCCGTACCTTGAACTCTTCATACTCTCTCTGAAATGGAATGATCCATGGGTCAACATCATTTAGTACTCAAAAATATCATATAAGTGCATTCAATTCCCACCCTTACCTTCATTGCACGTCGTTCTTTCACAAACGAAGGTTGAATTTTGTCTTTCAGGTAATCTATCTTTTGAGCAAAATAGAACTCTGGGGCCCTGGGTTCAATATTATGCTTCTTGCAAAAGGGTACCCACTTCCTTGCAAATTCGGCTGTCTCTGACAATGCTTCAAAGGTAAGCATCGCTGAACCATCATCAGAAACATAGCATGAGACTTTGTCAACAGGGTAATCGACAGCAAGAATAGACAAAACTGTGTTGGCTGTTATAAGAGGTGGTTCTTTCAGAGGATCCACTGTACTAACGAAAACATCAACAGGAGCTAATTGTGATGGTTCCCCTTCCCTATCGTATCTGCAAACATGTAGTTTGAAGAATCAGAATGAAAGTTATTGAAAAATTGCATAGAATACCATATGACCAAACGGGCAGAGAACATGTCTTGATAACTGACCTCAATGCAAGCCTTTCAAGGTATGTCTCACGGTTGATCGGATACCATTTTGGAAATTGATCAAGAAGCCATGACAATGCAAACCAGATCTCACAAATGACCGATGTTAGCCACAAGGGGTATGCATCAGGTACCGGATGAGTTATACGATATTGGAAGAAGAAACATAAAATGATAAGCCGAAGTATGATGACCACACGGTAGAGGTTAAGTTGGTTAGAAGGAATTGGCACTATACGGCTCAGAGGTTGACGGGCATCATCGGCCCTACAAAGGCATAATTCAAGTATCAGCTGTATGAAAGCTTCATCAATATTTGTTTAAGAAATAAACATGAATAAAACAAAAACTGATAAGTATCAGTCCTTATCATATATGAGAAATTACCTACACAAGAATAAAACAAAAAAAAAGCCAATTTGAAACATGCATGTGTTATATATATAGGGAGCTGCTTGGTCGAACTATGGACACAAAGATTTATATATCACATCACTTGGTAAATAGGAATAGAAATGGACGACCATTTCTGAATAACAAAACTTGTCCCACCACCTTACTGTAAAATAAATCTTACTTGAACTATCTCAATCTAGCTCTGGAACTAATGGAGATGAAGGGAGCATGAAATAGAACAGGTGAAAACCATCATTTATCAACTAAAGTACAGTGGCCAAAAAGAAAATAGAAATTGAGATAGCAACATAAAATGCCAGAATGGGAAACACAAGTCCGTACATTAGCAGATCTTCACCATTTGAACCAGTTCCTTCCATATCTCCTTTGCCATCATTGTATTTGTTGGTCATCTGAACAATGTTTTTGTCCTGTTTGAGCTTCCAACCATCAACTCTTTCTTTCCAATCAACACTGCCAAGCCCATATGAGTTCAAATCCTTGGAAGGATCCACAATTCTTACTGGAACTGCAATACAAATCATCACAAATAATCAAGCTACTAAAAAGCTGAATTGCTTTGCATTAGTTTAACTTTATGGCTAGAAGATGGCTTTTATGTTACCTGGCAAGCTGGGATCCACATAACCTGATGATGGACTTCTAATAGAATGGCGATCTGGTGAAGCATCAGGGACTTCCCCAGACACCTGAAACAAGTGATCAAATGGTAAGAGCAAGCAGTAGGTCGACCAACAAAGGACTAACATGTTTATTTTTCTAGCTCTGGACATTGACATAACAGCTGCAAAGTACAAATAAATGAAAATATAGGAAATCAAATAAATAAAGTTATGAATCTCAAACGTGTCAAGTGAAATGTGAATATTCTACATATGAATAAGATGAGAAGTTAACTTTTCTAAAGAAAACTTAACAGCAAGTCAATGTACACTTACACTTGAGGAAGAGATAATCAACAATAAGCCAGATACAAACAGAAACTAAAAGGTATAAAATGATTGGCAACTGGCAAAAGCTCATTCTCACTTTAGTTCTGCCACTGCAGTATCTGAATAATGCATCTAATACATCCTGCAGTATATATACAAGATTTGATAAAAATTTTAAGTCAATTATATGCTAAATGATTTAGTAATTGTTTTAGTGATTGAGAATATTAAGTTCCAATAAGGTTTTGGAAGAATATGATTAGTCTTGAGTTCAGATTTTCCTTCAGTATGGGCTGTGAATCTTGAGTTATGGTAATCTTTGAGAAAATTTCTCAGTAATTTTTCTATTTTTGTCAGTCCTAGAGAAGCCAAATTTGTCCAGGACTAAAGAGAGCTATGACTGAAAGAGTACCTAATCAGTCACTTTCCCTTCATGCAAGTTGCCCTTAACAGTTGATCGAAACAACAACATTCTAGTTGAAAATTCCTTGGTGGCTCAGCTCTTCTTTATCTTTTCAAGCTCTAAAAAACCTAAGAATGGTATTAGATGGTCTTCATAAATGATAAATACAGATTAATGAGAATGGAAAGAGAAAATATATCAACAATTCATTGTGAAATGTTACCAGCAGAAGTTGAATTTCGTAGTCAGTTGGCACAGCTATCACCAATTAGTTATCTCTACTGTTCTCTTTTGTCTCTCTTATCATAACCTTTCCCCTTTCTACCATGATAGCATATCTTGTAACATTTAAAATGAAAATGTTGCCGAATAGTTTAAAATCAGTTTGATCTTTGTTTGCTCCCTCATGTTGCCTTTTATGACAAGATAAAATAAAACAACTATGCAATAACCTTAATTTGCTCACCAAATGTGAAATGGTGAATCAATATTTGTCTCCTACAATAAGTAATTTTTTGCTTTACCTGTTGTCCACTGGTCAAACGTGGAATACGGTGTTGAGGTTCATGTCTAGAAGATGAAGATAAATCAACATCTTCCTGGCCTTGAAGTTGCCATTTAGATCCTGCCTTGGCATTGCCTTGCCTGTAACTGAACTCATTGTCCAGATCATCAACATCATCCTCTTCATCATCTCCCTCAACTCGAGGACTACCTGATAAATACAAGTCAGACATGGTGAGGTAAATTAGATATGTGATCTGATGCCTACGATTATGAGTTAAATTGTATACACAAAATTAGCAAGAATTATTCAAACTGATGGGATTTCACGAACAAGAAGGCTTAAGAGAGCTTCAATTTATCCTTACACATGCATATGCAACAATCAGAAGAAGAATGATCAACACCATGAGCTTACCTTTGTGTCTCTTGTACCGGGTCTTGCACTGAGGGCAAGACTTATTCCCTTCCTTCCTCTCATATTCATAACAAGCTCGGCAAACTGGGAACGCACACTCATTACAAGCAACAAAAAGGTCCCCTGTGGCTGAAAGCCCTACTGTATCACCACAGATCTGACACTCTTGGCCATTGAAGTTCTTCAGCAGTTTAGGCTGCATCATCAAATGAAGATAAGGAGCAAAGAACAAGAGGCTGGAAATATGAGAGAATTGATCATGTTGCAAGCATGAAACTTAACAAGAGCCCACGATGAGAAATCAGAGTTAGCAGCCAATTCAAACCACAAAAAATGAAACGATCACTTCACCCTATAGATCTGGTGAAGCATAAACCAGAGCAACGATCTTGCAACTATAAATTCCTCCAAGCAAGATAGTGAAACACAAAGGATTATCAACATAACATCATTTCAAGTTCAAGGTGGGATATACCGGCAGCAGAAGTCCCAAATTAGATATTGGACTGCAGAACAAAGACAAAAAAACCTAATCTTTCCTAAGAATCGCAACTAAAAGAGGTTGTAATACTTCCAGATTTGCCAGCACCAGTCTGGATTTCTTGCAATCTAGATAATTCGAAAAAATGTCGTCACCGAGTTGCATCACATCAACACGAATCCAAAGTCAAACCACGGTATCAACTAAGTCCACCACTAGATCCAAGCACAGACCGTCTAAATTGCCCAATTACTTGAAAGAAAAACGAAGAAAAAAAAAAAAGAAAAAGTCCGGATCGTTCACATCCACAAAAGAACGGAGAGCGAAACGAGAGATACCCACCCCGGGTTCTCCTTCGTGCCGAATCATCACGAACTCGTTCCGCTTGTGCGAACCAGCCACCATTCCTGCATTGGCTTCCATGGCTCTCGCGATACACTACCGAGATCCGAGCTTTCCGCGAGCTTCCTCACTGAAATCTCCGGAATCGCATCACCTAGGATCGAGCAGGAGGGACAGAGAGAGTGAGATCTGGATCTCTTCTCTCGATCGGACGATACCTCTTCCGATAGGAGCCGAAGAAGCACACCGGTGGGCTCTCACCCGCTGCTTCTATCGCCCATCCAATGATTCCAATCTTTCCCCTTCTCCCTCCCTCCCTCTTAATGCCTAGCAGCGACCATCCGCTAAAGTTAATAATCATATTACTACGAGAATTAAATAAATCATAGCGGACTGCGACGGGCTACCGGCCATCAGGCAACGAGTTCCTCAAGAAGACAAAACCATCTGTTCGATCAAGGCCGTAGGATCGACGTGGTGAAGGGATCCGAAGCGTCCGATGGAGGTGGCGTTTCAACGAGGGCCGTGCCGTTGCGAGGTCACTTACCGTGTCAGCATCCTCGCACAGGCTGTCACTCGCGCGAGTCTCACCGCCAAGTGCCGGTAAACCGGTAGCAGCGTAGTGTCGGCTGGCCGAGCAAAGCTGGGGCCCCCTCTCTCTCTTGCAGTAGCGGTGGTTGGATGTGTCGGTGGTGTGCGTCGGATGAGCTGTCGGTGTCCGAAACGTGACCTTCGCATCAGCTACGCGTTCCCGTAGATTTCTGCTTCTGCTGTGTCCATCCTGCGGCTGTAGTTGGGCTGTGCACATCATAGACCGGAACTAGCAAATCATGTTCGCAGTGCTTAATGGATGGTTGTGATGTCACTGATCCGATGAAGAACTCGTTGTTCGTCGTGTTTCTTAACATCAATCTCGTTACGAGACTTGTATCGGGGTTGAGAGACGGACTATTTGGGCCCTTTTTCCGGCCCATTTAATGGAGTACTTACCTAGTGGGATAAAGCCCGGTACATTTTCTGCTGCACAGGACTCGTGCTAAAAGCAACATTAAATGGACTTGCAGATATATGCCTAGCATGCAGAGGTTGAGGTTGAGGTTTCCAGTTTTCACGTCCAATTGGAGCTAAAATACGAGTGGTTGATGACAGTGGATTGAGGACCGTTGTACCACGATAAGCCTCGGGCTTTGATTTGGAAAGGTACCAAGAAACAGCCTGGGAATCAGAGTCCTTGAAGGAGGAGGTCAACTTGGGTGGGTAGACCAGCTTTCAGTGAGCAGTCGTTCGTTTCAGATCTCATTAGTGTACAAACAATAAGACATTTCCTGGAAAGAAGGTTTGTTCGAGCAAGTAATTCTTTCTAGGTAACATGAAAACCCTATGTGGCACATGAATTCTTTTTAGATGATGCAAAAAATGGTGATGTGAGCTTGGGTTGGAATTTTTGGCTGGTGAATGCAGCAAATGGCATTAACCAAGTAATTATTTACGAAGCATCGATGTTCCATATAGCCGAAATGTATCCCCATTAATTGGTAACTTGAGATATCAGAGACGACGTTCGTTCCAGATAATAATCCAAGGGAGAATCTATGGAGCCAAGCCGATCTTCCATTACTAACTGGTGTTCCTGGAACTGATATTTATGCTGCTGTTGTCCTTACAGGAGATTTCCAGGGGCTGGCATTCCAGTGCCATTCACAAGATACAGGCCAAGATAACTCAAACCGATGAACTTGCTTCGTCATGCATGCATCATCCAACGACAGAACAAGCTCTTTCTTTCTTTCTTAAGGTATTCTTCATACGCAGAAGAGTTTTGTCTTCGATGAACATCAACATCACCCTTCTGTTCCTTGTTATTCTATTGGCTGTCTGCGGTGGCACTGCCACTGGATCCTCTTCTGCTCACAGTTGTATTCTTCAGTATCTGCAGAGAGACATATGTATATATATATATATAGTCGATCAGCAGACGGGTGTTGGCATTATATGACATAAAAGACTGTTTCTGGTCACAACCATAGAAGCAAAGACAGTGAAGGATGGTCTCAAGTTGATATTACTGGTGGACGATCGAAGTACGAAGTATAAGCAAGCAATTAACTCGATTCGAGTGATGTCCAAGATCGAAGATGGACACAGATGCTGATACCGATGCGTAGAAGAGAGTCATACTTGTCTCAGCATGTTGTTCTCGTTCTGCAATGTGGACATCCTCTCCTCCAGCTCCGAGTTCTTGGCCTCCAAATCCTTCACCTTGGCCTCCAAATCATTGAGATAGGCTTTCTTCCGCTCCCTCGCCTGCTGAGCCGATACTCGATTCCTCAGCAACCTTTCTCGGACATATATAACCAAATAGCTCATCAGATAACAGCGACAGGCGGAACACACACAACAAGAATCGCTCAAAGGAAGATTACAAGAGATCATGCGCATAGCGAAGATTACAAGGATGAGGGAGCACAACCTTTTGAGGCGCTTGTGCTCTTTGTCGGCGGGGCTCCTCCCCCTCCTCCGCTGCCCGACCCGAGCCTGGTCCGGGCCGACCGCCGAACCGGGTCCTCGCTCGGAGGAGGACGGACCTGCTAAGTCTAGCCCGAACTCCGGCACTCGCCTTGCATCCTCGTCGCTCTCCATTCCTGAAACCATATACATAGAATATACCTGTGTGAATATCATAGCCAGAAACCTTCCCCCCTTTCGCGCATCATCTCGAACGAAACAATCCTCATATAACAACGAAACTGAAATGATCTCCATTATTTTTCGATAGATGAACAATCTTGACGAATCCAAGAAGAGGAAAGTGCGTCGAACCAAGTGAAATAGCGCACTAAATTACAGATAGATAGAGAGAGGGAGAGAGAGAGAGAGAGAGAAGAAAAAGAGTTCATCTTCTCTGAAATCGAAGATAGACTTGCCTTCTTTGATTTCCATCTGGGGGGCGGAGCTGGAGGATCTCTCGCTGCTGGAAGGAAGGGAGCTCGTGGCTTGTTCCTGGAGCATTCTGCTTCCTCTACCCTTGTGCCTTCTTCTGTGTTTTCTTCTCCTCCTCCTCCTCCTCCTCCTCTCGGGTTGGGAAAGAAAGAGCAACGAAGCGTGCGAGCTACTCCTGCCACTGGCAATAATATCCACATAGAGTTGTCCGTAACCGGAGGTTTGGGGGTTTAGAGACGCGGCAGCCACCGTGGAATGGGAAGGAATCGGTTGGTCGTCGGCCGGTGAGCGTGGAGGGAGGAGGAGCCATGAACGCAGCCAGGAATCCGAAGGCGCAGGAGATGGGAGCGTGGAGGCTTGTGAGCGGTCGGATCGACGCCGAATCATGTGGCTGTGCTGCCGACCGCATCGATTCTCCTCATTTTGATCCCATCCGAGGGTTTTAGATAAAGAGATGAATTAGCTCTTAATTTATAATAATCTGTAGTTTATTCCATACTCTCATAGCGTAATTATCATCGATTGATTTATTTTTAAAAAAATAAATAATAAAACAAGATTCGAATTCAAAATTTATCGATTAATTTGATTTACACATTGGATGGAAGATAAATAGGAAGAAGGCACCGACGCAGGGTGGCATGATTTGATTTGTGCACAGCAACTTCTCATGATGCGGAACAAGCGACAACCATCCAACGACCTTTCAAGGGGACACTCCGCCCGCCACGCCAATCACTTTGTCGCTCGTAAGGAGCCAAATAAGAAAGGATTAGGCGTCGGAGTGATCGGGTCCACTTGCCATGCATGCATTGCCTCCCACCATGACTTCGTCAAGCAACATGCAATTGGTGGTTTAAAGGAAAAAGTTATTAATCATAATTAATCGATAGCGTTAGATGTAGTCACTTGAACTTAAACTTGATCGTGACGTCAAGCTGACTTAGCTGCGCAAGTGGAATTGATTTGCCCATCGGAACAGCTTGACTTCCGCTAAGATTCCACGACAGTCGAGCAGCATGTGGTGATTCACTTTCACACCGATGTCATGCGCCATTTCAACAGATCGGAAACTAATGTAACTTGCCGACAGTCGGTAATGTTTTGTGGGTTATCATGTAAGTATAAAAATTACAATATGTTATTATTATTATAAAAAAAGATTTTAATATTAAAATCTAAAATCAAATAATATTTATGATGCATAATTTTTAATGTTACTTTTTTTAAAAAAAAATTTGATTATCATTTGTAGATTTGTAATATCTTATTTGCATATCCATTAACTATGTATCTAATTATTTGTATATTCATATATAATCACTAATGATGGATTTAAGGATGTAGATATGAGAGAAATTAAGATTAGAAAGGATCTCATTACGTCTCCTCTTACCTATGTGGTTTATTTCTTAAGATATTCTAATTTACTTGACGCGTAACTTTTACTCCTCTTTTTTGTTGTTGTTGTTGCATAAAAAACTAATAAAACTTGATGCAAATCCACAGGAAGTGAAAGCAAGCAGTGGTTGAGACTCGATCAATGCCTAAACTTTAGATGAGTACGCCCTTGATCTAAAGACGAAACAAGTACCGGAGACTAAACATGCACGGTGACAGAAGAGAAGCTACTGCCTTCTTGGCTTGAATCGCTTGGTGGACTTTGGGTTGCTAAGAAATCCGCAGAGGAAGCAACCGGAGGCGTCAGGCGACGGCGGGTCCGCGGCTGGTAAGACGGGGCCTGCGCGGAAGGCGGTTCTGCGCTCGGTCGTCCCGCTCGGTCCGACGCTCTGCGCGTGCCTGAGCTCCCTGAATTCTGAGCCACCTTCCTCCTCTTTCTTCTGCTGGCTCAGGTCCCCCGAGAGGAACCTCTCGTCCCACACCAGCCCGGATGAGCCCGATCTCCTGAACGTTTGTGCAGACCTCTGCAGACCAGCCATCTCTCTCTCTCTCTCTCTCTCTCTCTAGTCCTTTTTAATGAGGTAGAGGAGAACAAAGAGGTGCATGTTTTCGAGCCTTATCTAATCAATGCGGACAAGGATAGATAGATCAGAATGGTCTAAGTGATGGCGACAGGGAGAAGAAATAATGGTGGGTGTAAGCGTTGATCCAACTTCTAAGTAAAGAAGGCTACTTCAACTGTTGCCTTGTCACTTGATTTCATCCTTTCGTGATAATTTTAAAGGTGAAATAAGCCGATGTAAAATTTGAAGGTGCATAAAGATTTTGATAGATAAAAAATCCTAAGCTCAAATCTCATCTTTATCACCTAAAAAGATCATAATAATATACTAGTTAATTCGGATATTTTAACAGAGATTAATCATTTTGGTGTTCTTATCCGACGATGTGGCTATGATATGTCAACGTTGGAAGTCGTAGTTGCGACGGGGCAGACTTTGACTACACGAGGCTGCGAGAGGCTTAGCTTTAGGCGCTAACTATGTCGTGTTGCAATGAATGCACTTGGCGTTTGTGCCGTGAGATCGGGAAGGTTTCGGAAGCATGAAGGCTTAATAATAGTTGTGCAGGCGAATCACATTGAAGCTAATGGGAACGAGGGCACCGCTTGTCCTTGGAGCAAGAGAAATTAGCCGTATCGTCACACCGAGCGGCTCCAATTCCCATTTGCACTTCAGCTAGAAAAAGCTTAAGCATCTGCTATTTGGTGAATGCAGATACTATTCGAACTTATCATATGGAAAATTTTTTGTATTATATGCGAATAGTCAAATAGGAGAAGTAAAACTTATCATATACACTCGGAATCCATGTCTCTCACGGAAGAAAAGTTCGCAAACATTCTAAATATTTTTGTTTTATGTATTCTTTTTATCGACACTTTGAGATACATATGATGTTTTTAAAAGATTTGATTCATTATGTTTTCTTTCACATTTGATATTGTTATCTTGTTCTTCAAGTAATTTAAAATTATTAGCAATCTAAAAATACCTATCAACCCTAACAAAAAGCAAAGTCCAAAAGAGATTCGATTTATAAAACAGGAAAACCTTAATTTATAAGAAATCTTTCCATACTTGAATTACTTATTGTAATCCCATTCTTCAAATAAGTCGAATATTAGGATTCTGAAACTACTTATCAACCATAATAGAAGACAAGTCCAAAAAGATATAATTGACCGATAAGTTGTAAAACACTCCGAATGAACTCATATTCCACATCCTTAACAGAAGATTTGTAGTGTAAATTGACCCAAAAGGAAAAGAATATTAGAACAAAACTCATGCAACAAGTAGAGTCTTTTATATCATCTACGCCAATGGTACTACATGTTCTGAAGTATCATGTATTTGATATCGTTTCGACATCGATCAGCAGGGATCTAAAAGAGTGGATGAATTCAACAAGACGCATGATATTCTAAAGCTTTACCAGGTCCTGCCCAATAATCCCAACAGTTTGTAGGCTTGCTAACCAGAAATACAATTGAAAACTACAAATTTTCATTTAAGATTGTAACAAATGAATTACTTCCTTTGGACAAAATATGTATAGGAACTAGAAAGACATCTTCTCAGTGAAGCACACCAGAAACAGCTCAACGACAATGTAGCAAATGCCCCATATTTCCCGGACATGTGTGATGGTTTCCAGCTATCATGACACCGCTGAACTTTGGGATCAGCCAGCAAATTCTCTGTATGGATTACTCCACCGTGGACCAACGTTGTCATGATAAATTCAGAACATTAGCATGCACCGCAGCTCTTTCTGCATGATCCGTAATAGTCCGGAGTACCTAACATGTACACAGGATTCCTCTTGCATTCCCCTATTGCAGCCCACTGGGGACATTTAGCATCTTCATCTGTGCATTCCCCTTCAGAAACAATGGAATGCTTGCTTGGATTGAAGTCTCTCACATGGATCCATTTTGTTGCAGTCCACATCTCTCCATCAAGCACCATACAGCTCCCATGCAGACTAGCCCCATCCGGTGTTGCATCTGGATGAAGATTGAAATAAAGAATGGCACTACCTCTGACAGGTTTCACTGCATTACCAGTTGCTGCACAAGGGGACCATGTATCGTCCTTTGTTTGTGTGTCTTTCAGCTGTCAGATGCATCAAGTAGAGCATTTAATTTTATTAAAATTAAGAGCAAGCCTCATAAAAATAGCAGCATGGTTAAATTACAGCATACGGCAAGTTCATGCTCATTTTTCTGCATCCTCAGCCCAACCATCCAGGTAGTTATTCCAAGAAACAGAATTAAAAAATGGCATAAAGCTCTAATCTCACCTTTGATTGAGGAAAAATTGTTTCACCACCCCTAGAAACATTGGATAGATACATCAGGACTGTTGCAACCCGGTGCCCGCCAACTGCTAATTTGGATTCATCATGATAGTAGTCGTAATGTGGTTCATAACTTTCATTGACCATCGAATGCACGATCAGCATGTTCTCACCATTTTCTGTTAACCACAGGATTATAAAGTTCTGGAAGAAAATAAGAGGGCTGCATTTTTTTGCTAATTGCTGCAATGACATTCAAACAAGACAGGAGAAAATACTTAGTTTCTTAAGGTGTTTGGAACTCCGAATATACCTTTTGGAAGAAAGGTCCATGTGGATATTCTTTCCTCAATTTTAGAGACAACTTCATCCTATAAATATAAAAACATAACAATTAAATTAAGATATAGTATATACATATATATATTTAATTCATTGCCACATGTGCATGCATATGTACTATAAGGACTCTTGTGGTACTTAGAACTGAAAAGCAGATATGGAGATGTGTGACTGATGATCTATTGACAATACAAAATTGTCTCATAGCACTGCATAAAGGTAAGATGTGATATGATTAATACTGCATGAACCATCAGAGACAAAGCAGACCCCTAATAAGGTGCTATTATTGCCAATATATCATAAAAGAATAAGAATCTTCAGGCATTCAGCTCTTCCAAATGGCACAAAAAACTAACCTGCCCCCTGGGCAAGAACATCCCACTGCTTATATCAAGGCTGCATGCCGTACTGTTCCCTTTGCTAGCGTCAACCACTAATTTCTCCAGCTTACCTTGAGCCTGTACTAAACAAATGGATTTTTGATGCACCTCACCATGCAATGACCAAAGAGAGAACTTGAAATTTCAAAGGACAGGAAATTACCAAGGTAATTAGGTGGTCACAGTCCTCATCAGTGAGAAATTTTTCATAAAAGAACACCCTAAAACAGAGTGAAGAGATGCCAAATGGTTAAATAAAGAGGTATTGGGTAAAGGAATAGCGTCTGTGTGAACAAACCAATTATTTCTATGCACAAAATATGCAATGCATCAAGCCAGATGATGGGGAATTGCTATTATCATATCATGTTTTATCAAGCATGAGCAGACCAGTTTTAGCCAATGAAAACTGACCTTGGATGCCATGTCAGTTGAATTACTTTAGAGGGATCAAAATGACTGGAGAGGGCAAAACTGTCTTGTTGCAGAAGAGGATCATGTTTGGATGACTCAATTCCCAGTTCCAGTCTACAAGAACAAAAATAATAAAAGAACATAAATCAACATGGAAACACTTGTCGCTGAAGAAGCAGTAATTGTGCTTCTGCCTTTGCTTCAATTCCACAGCCAATGTAATAGAAACTAAATAGACTAAACTCGTATCTGTATGCATGACAAAGCCCAAACTAAGCATTGGAAAATGATCTAGCTAGCCTATTACGAAAGCTATTTTTCAGGAAATTAAAGATCACTTCAACTAGAAACATATTGCATTATGTATTGCAGACTTGTACAGGCGCTCACTGCTCCAAGGTTCCATTACAAACTATTGATGAAGTCCATGAGACACACATCAAACCACAACAAGAACCTAGGGGAGCAAAGTTTTCGCCAATTCTCTTGCACTTGAATGAGTGACCTTCAAGAGATATGAACACGACCTTAAACTGCAAAGAGGGCAGTTCAACCAAATCTAGAGGTGAAATCAATAGACTCTTTTGCCGGATTCACATAGCAATGGAAATGAATAGTTGGTCGGCATATATGATTATGCGTTCATATCACCAAGCTGGAAGGTTGGACCGGAAATCCTGGTCATGAAAACATTTTTGTTACATGCGAGAACATTAGCATCCCCGGTTAGGCATCTAATGTCTGGTGAGAAACAAGCCTCTTTTAGCAAGCATGAATGTACCAATTGGCAACCAGACAAAACGCATGAGCTCACTGGTTCAACATCAGTATCATCTGTCCTTCGAGACATGGAATTCGTAGGGATGACTCGTAGGAGGACTTCAACTCAAGAATTTGGACCCCAAAGAATATTTTGGAACAACGAGGCATGAACATCTAGAACCTAAGAGACATCTAAGAGCAGCAGTGGCAAATTCGCCGAGACTAAAGACCCAGAAAGAAACGTTCCCCCAACCTGTCCTTCTTCAAACCGATCTCGCCACGAAAGGCGAATCGAGCAGAAAAAAATTCCACCAGATTGAAATCCAAAAACGACGAACCCTAACAAAGACGTAAGGGATCGAAATCTTACTCGCGAGATGAACACCACAGCGGACAAGCGAACAGAGCAATCAAGAAAGGGAGAAAGGAGAGGCGAAGGCGGCAGCGATTCGTCATTTAGCTCGCCAAGGCTTTGCGCTCTTTCTTTCCTCTGTCGATCGGCACAGCTCGCTCGCCGTTCACCTTCGTATGAATAATTTCCACGATATTGTAGATTGATCTCGCAGGTCACTCCGATCGCAGGTAAAAGCCCACCGTCCATCTCACGGTTCATCGTATTTTAGATTGGTGCAGTCGTGTACCATCACATATTTATCATTTATTTATACAATAATACACTAATCAATTTAAATAATTCATCAAAGATTATAAAATAAATACTTACCACTTATGCAACAATACACTAATGGATTTAAATATCTCAATAGAAATTATAAAGCCATATATTCATCGATATTGACAGTTAACATAGGAAGCCGATATTTATTTCGATTATTTGAATATTAAGATTTTTTAAAAATATATAATTATATAAAAGGATATGAGTTTAGCAACTTGATTCATGCATCGCCATTTGAGAGCATCGAGTTGGTCAAGTTGTAATAAAAATTTGATTTTAATGTTCATGTATCAGTCCGTAGTAGATGCAATTGATTGTGTTTTTTTTTTTTTTTTCAGTTGATAAGATATGCTAAAACTTTTATTGTTTCATCCCTTTTTATCTCAATATATAATAAAGTCCCAAATAACATATATTTTACATTTATCTAACATATTAAAAATCTTAATGCTTTCATTTTATATAAAATTTAGCTTATCTTCCGACAACATTTGTCCCTCAACGAAGATCCAACTAGCATGAGCATCAAACTTCAATGGTACAAACTTGTGAAGGGATCAGATTTTGTTCGTATCATTCATATTTGGTGAACCATCCATCATCACTCGGAGTGCAATTAGATCAATTTATTTATATTGGGATCAATATTATCTTTTTCATATTTTATAACCAGAGTAAAACTCGAAGGCGAATGTTGCTACAGAGCATATGTTGCTACAAGCAAGAGAAAGCTAGGCATAATGTGGGTTTTCACCATCACTATATCAGCAGAGAAGCAGGAGAAAGCTGGGCATAATGTAAGTGTTATCCATCACTACATCAATAACATAGAAACAAGAGAAAGCTAGGCATTAGGTGTTAGCCATCGATCAAGCTTAGCACAATAATCCCATCTATCTATAATATGCTTTTGATCTGATTTATAGTTTGTCTTTTTATCTTATATTTTCACTATCAAACACCATCAACACTCATTATATTTGATACAATCTTATGATGATATGATAAGATCCATATTTTATCAATTAAGCTAGTTAGTATCATTAAAAAATTTAAAATCATTAAAATGAACATTATTCAATCTTCATTGATTAGCATTAACAACAAATCATACATGATAAAACATAATTGAAATTCAAGTTACAATTATAATGGCTACATCTCAACTTGTCTAATAACACAAGAATAGTAACTAAAATTAGTCACAAAAGTACATTTTTATTCCTATAATGGGTACACTTAGCCAACTCAAATGGGACCAAAGGTAACTATAACCCTTCCCTACAACCTTTGGAGAAATCAGATCAGATAATTGATTACCCTATCTAACTAGATGCATAATTTTCCTGTCTAAAATTGTGCATCTCATTCGGAATCGATTTGTTGTGCAGTGGCATGTTAACTGATCCAGTCTGCATAAATATGATTTAGCTTTTTGATGCGCTGTAACTTCAAGAAAATCTTCGTAGGTTTGTCTGGGTTGGCTAAAACTGTCCCATCAAAAATAAAATTATTTAAATCATCTACATCAACCTCGACACTCGTCGGGGATTTCTTCGATTCTGCGACATAAAACATAAAACAAAATTAATTTGTGAACATAAGGGACAATAGAAAGACTCGATTTTATATTTAGCTTTTTTTCTTCTATAGTTTTTTAAGGAATTAATGCTATGATATTAATACAGAAGGCAAGATATTCTCAAAAAATCTCTTATGATTGTCAAGAAAATAGCTCCCGCATATTTCCAAACATATAAATATGATCACGCAGGCAAAGGGCCATGATGATGCTCATAGCAATTGCATTGGAGGAATCACTTGTAACATCTGCAACCATGATGATGGTATGTTGTAAATGGATGAAATTTTCCTCCAACTAGAAGCCTAACATGAACATGCATTAGAAGGTATAATGAAATGGATCTGGGCATGCATTAGAATGTACAATGAAATGGGCAAAGCCATAGAGTCATTAATCTTAACTTCTTTTATCAAAAAAATAAATCCAAAAATCTTTCCTTTTATATCATTAGATTCATCCTCCATTTACAGTCTATGATCATAGTCTCAATAAAATAAAATTAAAAAAACTGTTTAAAAGAGTTCATACTCAATAAGGCTTTAAAATTTATTGATTTAAAGTCCAATTTAATGTTTAGTTGAGGGCAATGTGCTTTGTTATTTAAAGTTGACCGAGAAGTCAATTAGAGATTTACTAATACCTCTGATATTTTCTGCTTCCCTTTTGTTTCCTCTTGAATGAAGTTTCAAATTAAATACATTTTTAAAGAGGACTGAGAGCTTGTGATCATTAAGCTCAATCATCCGTTGTTATTGACTCGAAGAGCCCTAGTAGTATTAGGACAATACGTTAAAGTTCATATTTGTAAAGATATACTCGGCAACAAAAATTGTTTTGTAGTTTGTCTATTAATATTTTAATGATAAAATTAAAAAAAAATATGTTTCAAACAAAAAGGATCATCTGAAAATTGAAACAACGAAGCCAACGATCAGAAAAGTTACATCAATGTTTTAACACCAGCTTGAAGTGGTTATTACATACTTTATTGTTGTACAAGGCACCGCCATGTTACCATGATGTAGAGCAGTTATACTATGAGAGATGCCTTCTCCTAAGGCAACATGCAGACAGATATCAATGTGCACATACTAGCATTTTAGGGAATTGCAATTACTATTCTACCAATTTAGACAGTCTGTGTTTGTGAAGAATCAATCCGCTCATTTCAGATATTGAGTTCAGTTGTGGCAGAGTCCAACAAAATGGCATACAGAGCACCACATCAAGCGAAACATATGTCAACCGCGAAAGAATGAAACAAACAACTCATGTGAACAGAAGAGCAACAAATAGGCCATTAAAGCAAACACTCAGTTTAAAGCTAACCAAAGTCTTCAAGAAGTGTACCTGAAGAACAATGAGCCGAGATGCGACGCTCCTCATTGGTGGGGAGACTAGTGTTTTCCTGATTGTGAAAGGGCTTCGAATTCCACGACCTCGGCATGCTCCGGTTAGATTCATAACTCCAGCCGGCGGAACCAAAACCGCTGGAAGGATGCGATCGGCCGGCGGGGGCCACGACCGAGCCATCTCTTCTCACATGCGCGTACAAGCATCTCTCCCCGTAGGGACAAACTTCCCCAGCGTAGAACTTCCTGCATATCTTCTGCGTCCGGGTGATCTCCTGCCAGTTTGGCGGCGGCTGGCGGAGGTCCTCCGGCCCGTGGGCGAAGCTGCAGGAGTCTCCGTAGGGGCAGGACCCCGTCGCCCTAAATTTCTGGCAGAGGCGCGTCTTGAACAGCGCCTGGTTCGGCGCGTTCGTGGGAGGAAGAGGACGAGGAGGACGCATTGTCGAAAATGACGCCGGCGGCATGTTTGGAACGAAAGCAGCAGGAAGAGGAGTGGAAGCAATCATCATCAGCGAGGCTTCTTCCTCTTCTTCTTGTGGTGCGTGCAAGAAGAGCCGTGGTCTCTTGGGAGGGGGAGGCGCCATAAGTCCCTGTTGTTCGTTCGGAGGAAGATGAGGGTTTGATGGTGGCCACAGAACGATCGCGTCTAGGTCAAGCGAGGGAACCGAAGAGACGGGCGGCGGGATTGAGGTCGGAAACTCCATGTAGAAGTTAGTAACGGGAGAAAGATCAATCGAGCAAAGAAAGGGAAGCGAAGGGATGCGGAAAAGAAGCGAGACGAGAAGGAATGGAAGGAAGCAACTATTTATAGGTCCCCCACAACTGGGAGTCAAGTCGGGTCCCATCCAAAGGTATCAGTAGTTTCCCAAAAGAAAAGCGTCTTTTCGCGAGTGTGAAACGGAGTCGTCGTTCTAACGGAGTCCGTGTAAGAGGAGATCTGCCACGTGTCCTGAGTTGAACGGCCCATAACTTGGGCCCCTTCCAATCCTAATGTTCTGAGGCCGCCCTGAGAAAGAGAGCATAGCGACGGTTATCGTTTTGCTAACAGAGATGGTGAGTCTCCACCGCACACAATAACATAAATGGAGTTGGGTGAGCAAATCACACTCAAATCTCATCGGGACCGAATTCGATTCACCATCTAATCAGCTGTTGCAGTGATTGCATACCACTTCAATTAACCAAAGTAACATCCTCAGAACAGCATTTGAGATCATCAATGTTCATAGAGTACATGAACAAATACTCTGATCACAAGTAGGTAGCTACATTTGCATGTCTTGCAACAAGAACATTGCATCACAAAACAGAGAAAGATACAACTTCGACTGGCACACAACAACCTGCGCAGCGGAGTAGAGTTTCGCCGTGGAATATCCCACCCTTATCTTCCGAGGTAGAATACAATTTACTAGAAGCAACGATGAACACCGTAAACAGATCCAATCAGCAGTCTTACTCCTACACCAAGTGATGATACAGATAATCTACAATAAGCACATAGTGAGCCTTCATTTGCAGGTACCACTATAATTCTTCAACCAATTAAGAGGGTGCTGAGCAAAATACTAGCATCCGAATTGCAATATAATCATTTTAAGTGCACAAACCCAGTCCTCTATGTAAGCTTGTTATAACATCTGCTTCTTTATATCTGCACATGTCCCACGCACAAATATTTTAGGCATAAAACTTTAAGTGCAAAAATTGTATGATAATTAGGCAGCAATTCCTAATTGTAGGTGATATTCCTGAAAGAAAACTCACAAATAGAGTTATGACATGGACTCTGCTGTTAACTAATAGTGAAACTATAATAAATGTTGCACTTTAAACTTTTTTCTTTTTATGATTGATGCATTTGAACATGATAATTCATCAATAATTCAAATACAAAAAGAGAAAGCAAAACCCAACAAATTATTTTGAATTGATGGATCTTGACATAATGACCAATTCATTTCAAATTGTTACAGTGTCATCCAATCACATCCTCACACAGCAAAATGTCAAGTGATGTTGCATATGAATAAAGACCCACAGTTTAAGCCTCTTTATTTTATTTCCTAATTGAAAAACCAGATTTAGTACATGTCTCATCACTTATTATTTACTTCCTATTTTTTCATAAATTGGTATGGAAGACATTCCATCAATTATTATTTGTTTTCTTCTTATAAATACCTTGATAAAGAATATTTTAAATAATTTCTATTTTTAAAAATGAAATAAAATTCCCCACATTAATTAAAATTATACTTCCCTTTTTATTGGTCTTGGAGGGACTCGATTGCGAGGGAGGACTACAAGAAAGGAGTATGCGGGAGTCATCGTCTTTCCAATATTGTAGGTTCTTCACTACCTTCTTTATTTAATGATTTTATTTATTTAAATGATAACATGTTCTGTTATTGAAATTAATTATCTATTTTGGCATTAATCGAGAAATAATATATACAAATAGATATAGCATTATGCATACTATATCATAGTTGGACTTTGAGATACAACATTGAAGAAATTGTTTATTATAAACTTGATTTAATTTGTGAATATAGGCTGTGGATTAATGGTCTAGAAAATTATATAAAATTAACTTTAATTGCTGTTAAAATTAAGATTATGATTAAGATTTAAAGTTAGAACTAAGATATTAAATATATTAACCAATATCAATTGGTCTTTTTTTTCTTTTTATTGTTGAAAGGATGTTATTAATTTACATACAAAACGATTTGTAAATTTCTAAATTGCATGATATTCTTTTTTTTATTATACATGTTTTTTTTTATTTATTTAACTCTGAAATAAAGAAGAGAGATGGTTGATTGGTTCGACACAACCCAACGAGTGGCCTTATCTGGCTGGGCCCAAACCAGGCTACTTCAAGCCAACTTTGGGTCGGCTGATCTAGGCTAGATGACCTAGTTTGCTAACTAGGCTACTTCAAGCCCAGGTTAGGGTCTGATAGATATTTTCAGAGGTTCTTATCGTATTCTACCATGGATTTATTACTTGGAAATTTGATTTATTTTGACTTTGACCAATTGTTTAGAATGAAATTAATATTTTAGGAAAATGATGCACATGGAATATTAATGTTAGTGATGCCATTTACAAATGTCATGTCATGTTATATGTATCACATGCATATGATCCATAGTTGAGATAAATAAATATATTATGTTGGACACATTATTCTATGACCTTGCATACATAGATACAAGTATGATGCATGAAAATAAGTTAAAATAATGATTTACTTATATTGGCATTGGTATGGTCATATTTTCATAAGATCTCCAAATAGTTCTACTCCACATAAAAGGAGCTATGATTCTATTATGGAATAAGTGGCACCTACTGGATGAATTCACTATCATAAATAGCCATTAATTGCTTGCTTGAATGATAAAAGACAATACTGTGAAGGTAAACATGCCAATCTTTGCAGGGTGATTCCCTTCAAGGCCATTCTTTCCCATGGAAAGAACTTATTCTCATTCATTGTTTTGGCAGGTGAGGATCCCTCTACTTCATCCACATGCTAGTGAGAGTGTAATATGGATTCTCTAAATCCTCAAGAAAAACTCATCTTATAAAATAACAAATCATTATCTGTTAGGAGAGTGCACTATCTAAATTATGATCATGGATAGTGGACTAATAATCATGATTCTATGTGATTATGTGATGCAACATATACATCCTTTGCATGTCATGTTACTATATGATTATGATATTATATGAATTGCAATCTCGATTGTGAAATTTTATGTTGTTTAACAATTTCAGTTTCAGTAGATACATACCCAGTATGATTGTTGAAATATTTTTTTCAGATAGAAAAATCAGATGATCAAGTTTAAAATTATGATTTGGCACCAACAATTAATGTGTCTTAAGGGATTTTTGCTTTATTTATAGATAGATTATTCAATCTATGATGACTATGTAAGTGATTGAGATGATAAAATGGACAAAAAAAACAGTTTGTAGCCATGAATTCTTAAAGAGACATTTATGCAAGTATGAACTTATTGGTCTAGAGTTTTGTCATGTCGGGTCGTAACACCCAGCCCCAGATTGGATAAAGGCCCCTTAGCCCTCGATGGCTCTTGACTCTTGGCCCTTCTCGATTCTCTTCCTTGATCCTTAGCTCTTGCGCCTTGAATATATGATGAGTCCTACACACTAAAGACTCGAGAACAATACTCGTTTGAAGGGTCAGCTTCACCAGCAACTCTTGCCATAACTTAAAGGGGACAGTCTCCCTCTCCAAAAAAGTTCTTTACACTTATAGGTGTTCCTTTACCAGAGGCTAGGGTATGCATGCAGTCTCATTCTTGTCCAAAGAATTTGGGAAAGGGTACGGTGAAATATATTTGATGTGACTAAGGGTTTCATTGGGTACTCGTACCATGCATCTTCAATGACAATGGAGGATCAAGGTAGTGCTGTAAAAGTGCAGAATCTCATGGTTGATTTTTTGTCCATGGAGATGGCTTCGTACATCTTTGGTGCAATGAGCCCTAAGATGTGTCAGAGATCTTTCTTGGCCTTATCACCTACATGGTGGAAGGACATCAAACTGCTGGAGACAAGGTGCCACTACAACAAGAAAAACACATGTTGCCATGATATTGAAGCTTTGAAAGGAGAGCAATTACTACCTGAAACTGTTAAGGTCTCAGAGGTTGCAATTTTCCTAATCATACCGGAATGAGCCACAACAGCACGAAACTAAGTGCCACTTATGAGCACCAGTAATACAACTTATGGCCAAATTAATCATAGACTACACTACTTCATAGATTGGAAGAATTATGACAGTTGGGCAAGTTAGAGAACACTGAACTTCTGGCTTTGTTGTTTGCAGGGAGAACCTTCATTGGGATGCTCACAACTTATCAGGACCTGATGGGATAACTGATCCATTATTTACAGAGATTAAATCATTGGTCCAAAATACTTAAGCCAGATTAATAGTAGTACACCATATGGGGCTTAGCCAGTGGGAGCTTCGTATCATATCATGATGTTATCTACAGCCCCATCCATGGTAGTTATTTCCTCATCGAATCTCCCATCATATCCAATCCTATGTCTCTTTTGGTATCATTTATCACAGAATAATTGATCTAATAACCTGTTGAACCTAAACCATTGCCTCAAGATACTTGAGCCTAAGTTATTGGAAGTACCCATCACACTCTTAAGTTAAGCCTTTGTTCACACAAATCGAGATGCTATAGAATTATACAAGTATCAAGGAAACTGTGAAAAATGAAGGTTCAAATAATTTGTCAAGGTTTCATTTTGCATTATACAACGAGCTAGGAAAAAAACACATAAGATTGGCTAGGTAACAAAGACTAACACTATTTTGATTGTAATTGATATGATCAATTGTTCAAAATTGGCATAAGAAAGCAATGCATCTTTAAAGAAATTTGATAGATCAGATAAACAAAAAAGATGCTGCGGTTCATATCTATATAAGCAGAAAAGTCATTATGGAATTATGTATGACAGGTAAATTGCTCAGAATATCTTAAAAAGACTGTACCAATTATTGAGAAAACATATGTTGGTTTCAACATTACAATCTGATATTCCTGGCTTCTTGCAATAACTTGTAGAATAGCACATGTTCATCAGCTTTACTACAAAATATTTCAGTTGAGAATTGAATTACCAATTAGCAATAAAAAGTCAGATGACAACATCATATGGTGACAAAATTTTCTGATTATTTCTTTATTAAAAGAGAAGCTCCTAAATTTGATGATACTCCATTTCAGCTAGGAACCGATTGTAGTGTATTGTACTTTTAATTCCTTAGTCTTGTTCTCAATTCCCTGTCAGTCATATTTTCAACCTCCCTAAAAGTTAAGGCATGACAAAATTCAGCTATGCTAGTTCGAAATAACAAGCTCCGGATGAAAATTATAACAGAAAATCTGAACTTTTATAAATAATAAAGAATGCACTCAGTATGAAGAAGCAAAAGAAAATTTTGAAGTAGGTATCCAAGGCTAGTCATTCAGGGTACAACAATCCTCAACTAAAAGTGAAGCTTGCTTTCAGTTCAAGGACAACTTCAGAACCAAAAACTGTTGACAAATACTTATATTTGCAGGAGCCTGGACATATTTTAATTCTTATGCTTCAAACTTCTAAAAGAAACGAATCCTCATCAAGAATTAAAGTCCCCTGATTGGATTCTTGAAGAAACAAGAGGTAATAAAGGACTTGCAACTTGTTGTTTCAGTTGATGATCAAAGAGATAGCTTGAAAGCAAGATGCAGTCTTTTTCCGATAAAATCTCTGAACTAATATTTGTCAACTGACACAACATCAACGCTAATAATATGTGAGCAACAGGATAATATCTTTGTGGTCACCACTTTGAGAGGAAAAAAAACCTCTTATAGGGATACAGTAGCAAAAGCAGAAGGTGGACATTTGAGCACCTCACTCAGATCAAGATACCACCATTGGTGTTTCATAATTCACGGATCAGTTAGGAACAAAGGTTTCACCCGCAAGCACACTGGCTTTGGCTGGTTCCATAGGATTCCGATGTTGAAGCTTTGGTGATAAAGGGTAATTTCACCAAGAAAAGATCCGGTTTCTAGGTCATAGAAGGAGGATGAAAAAAGTAGCCTTGCACCGAAAGGACTGACGAACTTGCTTGATTTGTTTCATAAATGAAGATATATCTAGAGAGAAAGGAGGATGAAAGATCCGGTTTCTACGTCATAGGAGGAGGATGAAAAAAGTAGCCTTGCACCAAAAGGACTGACGAACTTGCTTGATTTGTTTCATAAATGAAGATATATCTAGAGAGAAAGATGCACATTTTCTTGCCATGCAAAACATTGAAGTAAATGAGGTGGGACTGACGAACTTGCTCGATTTGTTTCATAAATGAAGAGATATATAGAGAAAAAGATGAGTAAATGAGGTATTAAATAGTAATTACAGAGAGCAACGAGATAATCTTCGTTATGAAAGTCAAATAGGAATTCTATAAGGAAACAAAATCCTAGAAAGATACAGCACCAGAGAGTAGAGCGTGGGCATTCGGGTACCTGAGCGACAGAAGTCGATCAAGATCCCACCTTTGTCGCGGACAACCTACGGAGGCCCTCGTCAGCAGCGACCAGGGATGCATCAATGTCAATCGCAGTCTCGTAAGCTTTTGTCGCCTCATCCAGCAACCCCTTCTCCTCGTAGCATTCGCCTAGGAGGCAGAAGGCCTTGGCGTTCTCGGGACTGAGCCGCACCGCCTGGAGGAGGTCGGAGAAGGCCTGTTCGAGGCGTCGGCGGCGGTTAACAGCGAGGTGGAGCTCGGCGCGCTTGAAGAGGGCGTCGCCGCGCTCGCGGGGGGCGAGGGATTTGGCGGCCGGGGGGGAGAGGGCGGCGTCGAGGGAGCGGAGAGCGGGGAGGCGACGGCCGAGGAGGTCGAGGGCAAGGGCCTTGAGGATGTGGGGGGCGGCGTCGCGGGGGTCGAGGGCGATGGCACGATCTGCTTCATCACAGGCGGAGCGGGCGAGGGCGATGGTGGAGCGGCCGCCGCCGCTGCTGCTGTTGCCGGAGGAGCGGGCGCGGGCGAGGAGCTGGGCGCCGTTGACAAAGTGGCGGCGGGCTTGGAGGGAGGACTGGGAGGGGCGGCGGAGGCGGGAGAGGGCGTGCTTGGGGAAGGAGCGGAGGCCCAAGAAGGCGGCCAAGGTGAAGAGAAGAACCAACGCTTGCACCCATACTGACGATTCCATGACCGTCCCTCCCAGCATCGCGTCCCTCGAGCTCAGTGCTTTGCTACCAACACCTTCGTCCTCTGCCGCCGCTACGGTTAGATGAGAAAGACAAGAAGGCTGATCAACTCGGTCGAGTCCAGCGTTCCGCAATTAATGAGTGTTTTCTTTCGTCTTCCTCCTCGGGTTGGGTTGTGATGGATCGGGTTGGACGGGGACTCTTTGATTTGGTTCAAGTCTATGTCGATTTGGACCGCATTCGCCTAACTCGATTGCTTGGGTGGATGACTGCCGGCTCAGATCCAACCAACAGACCATATTAAGATCCCGAACCCAACATGATCGCACCACGGACAACCTCGCCAACCTCACCGCCGCCGCCACGGCGCTGCTTGGAACCACCGCTTCCGCGGCCCCGACTCCATTAACCTCCGTCCTCGGCCACGAGCACACGATCTTCCTGATCTGATACTTCGCGGCGCCCTCCTTCCACCAAGTCAGTTCCGATCTTTTCCTCCTCCTCTTCCCCCAATTTTGCATCTTTGCCGTGGGTTGATCTGAAAGTTCTCGACTTTTTGATTTGTGTTTTTGGGATTTCTCTTAGGTGTTGCTATGTAGGATCTTGGAATCAGAAAAGTGTTTAATTTATCTGTGTTAATGGCTTTTATGGGAGCTGCTTCTGATAAACCTGTTCTTCGGCATTGACAGACAATGATGCTGAGACGATTGATGGTTCGTTTTCCTACTTCGGTGTTGTGCTCGGCTGAGAAGATGCACACTCCCATCCTTGGAGAGCGGCCTCTCCCTCTCAATCTCCCTTCCCAGACATTCTTTCGAACTTTCCTCGACCTCCACCAGGTTGACTGTCTGCATGCTGCATTCGATTCTGTCTTACCATTGCTGACATTATCTGATCACACGGGTTGATGTTTACCATGTACAGTTTGGCAACAAAGAGGCGTTTGCGAAGGAGCGAGATAGGCTGTGAGTGAGATATATTTATCTTGAATGAACTATTAGCTACCTCTAAATTAAAGGGCAATAAAATTATTGAGTCAAGAGTTGGACAAAAAAGCTGATAGTCTGTCAGTAAGAATTGAACATGGATTGAAGGGTAATATCTACGACAGAAATTGACATGTAGGAAAATTATTGGAATTGACTTCTGAACAGTAATATCTAGTGTAGATATTATAATGGATTGGTTGATACTAAAGAGAACAGATGAGGCAATGTTGGAAAGGAGACACCACAGGAAATCGAGCAATTTTCTTGGACCCATTTCATATCTTCCATGCTTGCAAGTATGTGAAAATATTTTCACTTCATAAAAACCTATATCACATCTAATTTTTCTGTCTAGCTACTCCCATACAAATGGAGCAGAACATCAAATTGTAATATGGTAAAGAAGCAAAAGAGAAATACAAGAGCTTCTAGTCAACAATGTTACTCATAAGCAAATGCTGTGTCAATTAGATCATAGGAAAATTTTAAATGTTGTGGAAAACCTTTGTTGTTTCTCAGGTTTTTTTTAGAATTTTGATAGTTAGAATTTTCTCATGAATATAATCTTTTCTAGTCAACAATGTTACTCATAAGCAAATGCTGTGTCAATTAGATCATAGGAAAATTTTAAATGTTGTGGAAAACCTTTGTTGTTTCTCAGTTTTTTTTTTAGAATTTTGATAGTTAGAATTTTCTCATGAATATAATCTTTTCTAGTCAACAATGTTACTCATAAGCAAATGCTGTGTCAATTAGATCATAGGAAAATTTTAAATGTTGTGGAAAACCTTTGTTGTTTCTCATTTTTTTTTTAGAATTTTGATAGTTAGAATTTTCTCACGAATATAATATTTTCTAGTCAACAATGTTACTCATAAGCAAATGTTGTGTCAATTAGATCATAGGAAAATTTTAAATGTTGTGGAAAACCTTTTTTGTTTCTCAGTTTTTTTTAGAATTTTGATAGTTAGAATTTTCTCATGAATATAATCTTTTCTAGTCAACAATGTTACTCATAAGAATCAATTAGATCATAGGAAAATTTTAAATGTTGTGGAAAACCTTTGTTGTTTCTCAGTTTTTTTTAGAATTCTGATAGTTAGAATTTTCTCATGAATATAATCTTTTCTAGTCAACAATGTTACTCATAAGCAAATGTTGTGTCAATTAGATCATAGGAAAATTTTAAATGTTGTGGAAAACCTTTGTTGTTTCTCAGTTTTTTTTTAGAATTTTGATAGTTAGAATTTTCTCATGAATATAATCTTTTGTTACAAAGAGGACTAATCAATTGGTTCAAATTCCATATCAGACAAGGATTTACATGTGAAAAGATTGCTGAGCTCCATTGAATGAATTGTAAACAGTTAAGGTTCAATGATGTCAAACTATGGTCATCTTTAATAATTCAATCTTTTAGCTAGAAAATCTATTAGGAAGTAATGCCCCTTTCTCTTGCTATTTGTTCTTGGATGTTTTTTTGGGTGCAATGGAGTTACAGATTTGAATGCATAATTACGCACAAGAATTATAGTTGCCAAAAAGTTAACAGTTTTTAAGAATATTTGACAGCAATTCATCATTTGTGCTGGTGCAGTTCAGATGAGATAAACAGAGGATATTTTGCTGACATTTCAGAGATCCGTAAAAATGGTGGCAAGGTGTGATGAATTCCTTATAGTCTATAATTAAGTCTTCTGTCAAATTGACCTATGGAGGAACTTTATTTCATCATGTAAAACTTATGAAGTTTAACTTTTTGAAATATTGATTTGATGGTTATCTAAAGGACAGGAGAATCTAACTTGCTGTGATTTTGTCGTAGAAAGTTTTTACCTGCTGTGCAATGTTTGAAATATGTAATTACACGTGAAAGTAACCAAGAAAAACTGCTTGCGGAAAATACGTTGGGAAATGGACAGACAAATGGAGAACATTAGTTAACTATTTATTGATCTAATCATCTGAGGAAATCAATTGAGTTATCTCATGTACCAAAATCACTTTTATTGCACAGAACATTTGCCCGTCTTCGAAGCCTTCTGTGTGGAATTTTGTCTTTAATTGACACACTAAAATCTTGAGCTTCATTTTACATGGTTCCACGTATAACAAGTTTTGTTGCTAAAGGTATAACAAACATTTGCTTATTAATAATTTTTAATCTATACTTCATCAATTCTTGGACTGTCATTATGGGCACTTAACTTCCACCATTCCTGATCATGTCTTCTAAGTGTAAAGAGTACAAAATACATGGAACTATGCTTTTCGCATCATATTCTTGTCATAGAACATTAGTGTGACTATTTGATCAGGCACAACAAATTTTCTTTATCAATATTTTGAGCAGCCTTGGGTTGCCCGAGTTGTTTTTGGCCTTTTTCCACTCATTTTGTTTTTTTGCATAACCATGAGTTTTGATGCTTATATCTTAAGATCAGAACATAGGCTTCTCCAGGTCTTTTGGTGTTCGTCTTACTGTCTTAGTCTTTCAGCTTAGGTTCACTGCATGTCATACATTCTTAAATCTGCATATCAGATTTCATCATATATCGTATACCGGGAATTTGCTTTTTTTTTTTTCAAGGTCTAAAAAGGGGAAATTATGCATATTGGATGTTTTTTTTCTGACTAAAGAAGGGTGACAGAAATATCTAGTCAGGATATACAATGTAATGTTGAGTTTGATCAGATTGTATGCTTCTTTGCAGATTGCAATGGCAAATAACACTGTATGCTTCTTTGCAGATTGCAATGGCAAATAACACTATAATTCCATCATCAACGGCTGTCAAGTTCCCGGACCTGGAAGTAAGCTTCACAGATGGTAGATGTGTGAAATTGCCCATCGATGCAGGACAAACAGTAACTGACACCAGTCAAATGCGTGCTCCGCATGTGTCATTATTATGTCTCTCATTTCGAGCAAGCTCTCTGGTAGGGTAATTCTTCACATCGTTTGTGAGTTAAGATGATTTCTTTGGGATGATTAATGATTCTTTTAGTAGCAATTGTAGTCTCTTTAAAATGAGGTAATTTTATTATTGTAATATTGCTATACGCTCCATCTATGTAGTAACTGCCACTGGATTTTTAACTGTCAGGTATTCTTGTCCATCGCTTTGATAATTCTTGTGGATTGTCAAATGTTGAAATGTATTCAACATTCTGTTTAGCAATAATCTGATCGGGTGTCATTTCATGGTACCAAAGTATGAATCATGTAATCAATATTTATTCTTTCATCGACAGTAAAATGCTTCTCGCCCAACTATGAATTTGTTTTTAGCTGTTCTTCTTGTTCAAGGAACTCGCTAAGATCTGTTCTTTAAGAAATATACATTTCATTGTTTGGTGTTCAATGTTTTATCTATTCTAATGTGGATACACCTTGTTAAATCTTCATTTCCTTTGAACAGGGAATGGTTGAATCATGGATTCTTCCTTTTCGGGATGCTTTTAGTGATGCTGGGACAGTCCAAATATGCGAGGTAACTAAACTGATTGGTTTAAAGAAACCAGTTCACATGCTTCCATGCCATATTGTTTATGTTTTTAAACAACTTTAATTAACATGGTCTTTAGTTTTGTATGTGAATTTCCATAAGATGCTGTTGCATAAACATCTTTCTGGTGATCGGAGGAGCATAATCTCTGGTACTTGTGTATTCATAACTTTTAATTCTTTTCAGGTGTCATTCATAGACTCTTGGCTATTCTCACTGGGTCCAGCAAGGCGGCTAATCCTCAAGATGATGAGGAAATCCAATGATCCTCACAGACAGGTTGTGTACTCCTTCGGCGACCACTACAATTTCAGAAAGAAGCTTCAAATTCTGAATCTGCTCACAGGGTATTAGGGAATCTCCAAACTAATCCTGCCACTAAATGGAGCTATCCTGACTTGGGAGTAACCTTTGTTGCTGCATGCAGGTATGTCTTCCTGCTTGATGGCTTAGGCAGGATTAGATGGCAAGGTTTTGGATATGCAACAGAAGAGGAACTTTCATGGCTTCTATCATGCACTTCCCTTCTATTAGATGAGAAATGAGGTGACTTTCCTGGCTGCTGTTCTTTTCTTCCCTCCTTAACTTCGGTTGTTGTAAGTCAATATCAAGTTCTAAAGCGACGCAATTTTGGGCGAACAATTTGCAGCAGCAGAAGTTCAATTAGGAGTGGCTAAGGAGCTACCATGACCTTAAAGTTATTTAGTTCCTAGAATGATTTGGGCAAGTGCTTCTACCAAAAGGGGACGGGAGAACAAAGAACAATAAAGGAGAGAGAAAACAACTGCTAAGCTATGCAAAACAGAGCAGGTGGGGAAAGACCTCATTCAGTTGCTTGCTTAAGCCTGAACAAAAATTTTGTACTTGTTTCCATGATACTTATGGTAACTGTGACTCATTCAGTTGCCTGCTTAAGCCTGAACAAAAATTTTGCACTTGTTTCCATGATACTTATGGTAACTGTGAATGCCATGTACATTGGTGCCAATTTGTGAATGCAGCGGCTGGAGTGCCAAGCAATATAGAATGCAGAAAGAGATGTCTGCCAAGCAATATAGATTACAGAGAGACTATATATGTTTTTGAGCTAAACAACGATAATAAAATTGGATGTCCTAACTATTTTAGATCGACTACTTGTGATTTTTTTCACTTGTGTCCATTAAGGATCAGCATCAGCATGTAAAAGCATCAAAGCATGATACATATCAAGACATATTGAGATGCATCAAAGCATATCAATAGTACACCCAAAAAGAGTTGAAAAATCTTCAAAAACATCTGAAAAAAAACAATCCAAAAATATCAAGACGTACCAATAGACATACCTTGATAATGATTAAAATCTAAGATGTACCGATCGATACACCTCGATAATGATTAAAATCCAAAATGTACCGATCAATATGCCCTGATAATGATCAGATTTCGATCGTTATTGCTCGATACAAATCCCATATCGAATGATACAGGATCAAAACATTAATATCACCTGATAAAGGACAATTTATGTACCAATATCCTCTCGAATCAATATGTACACATCGAAATTGAAAATGCCTACACAAGCAAAGTGTCATAATGTGGGCTACGAGAATGACTGTCTAAGGATCATGATAACAATTGCTGTCTAAGGATCATGCTTCCTGGTTCAAGGTACAACCATGAAATATAAGCACATGTTCATCATAAGCGGGCAGATACAATTGTAAACCATCCATGAGAGAATTGCCTGTTTTCCACATGCAGATGAGAGTGGCCATGTAAAGTTATATGCGAAGCTATAATGATAAATCAAGCCTTTAAAACTAAGAACTCTCGCAGCTGCAAAGAATTTTTAGAAGGAATTGCTTCCATGAAGATGCTTGTAATAATCCATAATGAAAGCACACTGGCGGCTCAAATTTGAATCCATAAGTGAACAAGAAACAGAAATATGAATGTTTAGAGCTGATAATAATTCCATCAAGTTGCTAATATAAGGCACAATAAACAGAAGCTGGATTTTGGATCCAGCTTTATCATAAAGCCCCAAACCAAAATTATGAATTAAGTAATTATCTAACTGATTCTAGCACCACACTTATTCTTCTCAATCCACAGCAGCATGCAAAATAATTAGGTTGTTCCCTAGTTAAGAATGAGATCCATCGAGTCCCAACGTTGCCGTAAGAAATTTGCAGACATCATCCATCTCTCCCGGGACCGTATAGTGGCCAAGCCTACATAATTTCAATAATTATTACTGTAAAGAATACTATGTGGCTGATTGATAAAAAATGGTTATGCTTCTAAGAAGATGGTATGTACCCATTGTATGTTTTGAAAGTAACGTTCTCGAATCTATTTGATTTTAAAGCCTGAGCAGATCTCTCGCCATGTTTATATAGCACCACCTCATCTCCTGTAAGAAGTCAATTTTAACAAAAGTTACTGTTATGGAATGTAATATGGCTCCAAAGTTGTGGAACTTCAAAAAATTAGTAACTGGGACAAATATTTGGAAAAAAGAGGAATGTTATGTCGCAGATTTGTGTTAAATCATTCAAATCAAATGCAACCTTAATTAAGTGAACAACTTTGAAACAAATTATAACTAATAACAACTTGAAAAATGTTCAGATATCAAAAGGTGCAGCATGAAGTCTTTCGATGATTTTGACAGTAAAAATCTGTCATTTTGACTATCCGGTTAAAGAATTCCAAATAGATGAATAATTGACACAACCTAACACACGACAACCTGCTGGAAGCCTTACTATCAACAACCAACATGTCCAGTCAGCCTCACACTTAACCTTTCATAAACCCATGGAAGTTGTGCATGGAATGCCAATGTAGTTACCATGGAAGTAGAAGACAAAAAATGACACCTAAACAAGCAAATCAAGATCTCCTAAACTCCTCAAAATCGTAACAGCTAATACATCACAAGTGTGAATGTTGCATTTACTTTTATATGAGAAGTGCAACACTGAAGTTAATTATCAATGAACTCTGATTAAATTGCCCGTGGAGCTTTCTCCAGAGGAAGGGGTGGATTTTCTTGGTCTCATATTGCATGAATAGTGCAACACTGAAGTGAATATATCTTATTGACCAACTTCAGTTTTCCACATACTGTGTTTCATCAGAGGCGCATAAGATGTTATCTATTATATCCTTAATATAGTCAACTAAAACATAATAACAATCATAAATCGAGTTAAAACCAGTCAATAAGTTCATAAATTTCCTAGATAGATTTGTTTTTGGATGTGATCTCACCAACGCCAACATCTAAATGTTCCACTCAAGTCTGAATCTAGAAAAAGCAGAATTATGAAGCTCAGTTGCATGTCAATTATGGAGGAATACCTTTTCCATGGCAAAGTAAAATAGGCAAGGATGAAGCACGTCTTGCAGCATCTTGTGAGCCTTCCAACTTGCTCTTCAAGCTCCTAAAAGAATAAAATGGCATTGCAAATGAGATCTCTAGATTCATGAAAAAACAAAAAAGGTAGAAGCAATATAGTGGCAGGTAAGATCTATATTTATGACAGTACAATATACCTAGCACATGGAAGCCAGCCGCTTAGACCAACAACAGAACTTAGATTGACAGGGTATGGCTTGCCATTTCCGTATGTTCCATGAGCACAAGAAGTTGCAGAATACAGGGCGGTTGCAGCACCCATACTAAATCCACCAACACCAAGTTTGACTGTCATAGCCAGTTAAAAAGTATAAGAAGTCACTAATTCTCATTGGTCAAACTACTTGTGATATGCATGCAGAACTGGCTTATGCAATATTTGCAAAGCTTAGTGATATTAGATCAAAGGTTTGAAGCCTATAACAATAAAAAAAAAAATTGGGCTTGTAAAATCATCTCTTGCATGAAGTCAGAAGGCTGCTTTAGCTTAACATCTCAGCTTTTACTCATTGCACCACTAGGAAAGCTCGAGTACCTGTTGTAATAACTTATTTCATTTTTTTGAACAATTAATAATGAGTTGGAAAGCTAAACTACATTAAGAGTAAAGGTGGCACATAGTCTTAACAAACTTAATGCCCATGGATTCACAGCAACAACATGGTGTCCAGACACACAAAAATTATGCATGTTTCTGAGGAACATACTATCGGCAGGCTCTGTTGATAACAAATTTGCAACATGAGCAGCTGATGCATCCAGTCCTTCAATGTCATCAGGGCCATCCTCTGACAGATCCGTGACATCAAACCCTAGATAACAAGCAAAACTTAGAAGGTACCTTGCCAACATATATTAGAGAAGTGTCATATATATTTGTCATCACTCAAATCCAACTAGCTTAAGAGTTAACACACAGATCCACTGACTCATGTACACACATAGGGAAAAAGAAAAGCTTAAGATGTGATATTAGAGCCAATCTGGTAAACATACAAGAAGTAGAAGGAAATCCTCCAAAAATTGCTACAGGCCTGGTAGGAGCAGTAGGGCATATCCACTTAATCTGCAAGGGTCCAATGAAGTTCATAAGATTATCATAGAAAACCAGCAAATGACGAACTAGAAAAAGTCATACTAGTTATATGAAGAAGAATAAATAATGACAAGACTATGTTATCATATCATGAATGATTCATTAATTTTATTCTTACATTTGGGAGAGGGAGGGTTTCCAGGAGTTGGGACCAGCTGCAGCATAAACAAGAAATAAACAGGAGTGAAACTATGAGAACTCTTCATAAACAACAATTGAAAAAAAAAGGTTTCAACTAATTATAGTTCAGACTATCAGACCCATGCAGTCTTATACCACCATAACAGACAGTGCACTGTGAACTTCCATATAAAATATAATCTTCACAAAGTACCAATTAAAAGAAGACAGTCAATTACACTGAAGGTTACACATAGGATTCTTATTATCGTGACAATACTAAAGGATGATTGTATCAAAGAGCATTTCTTAAGATGATAGTTTAATCAGAAATAACTGGAATCAATTTGTGTCTTTCAGTATTTTACTCTCATGTTTCAGTATGTGTGGGCTTACCGTTTTTCTCAAAATGCAACCAAAGAGAGATTTCATAGAACTCATTGATACTTCTTAAACCATAAAGGTTTGGTGCTCCAGAGAGCCAGGAGAACTGAAGGAAAACTACTAAACTAGTGGTTCCATCACTAAGCCTTCCATCTTTTTCAGTTTTCCCCTCAAAAGTGGACAAGGTCCAACCGCAGTCCTAGTGCTAAGAGTGTAAATTCCAAGTTAAATCCACTTTCTATTTCCTACTAACCTTTTACCAAGTGGAAGACACATTTCTATTTCCTACTGACCTTATGACAGCACCAGAAGGTACTGAAAGTAGATTTCTTTCATTTAACATTAAAATAAAAGAAAAGCTGGCTATCATAAAACTTCAGGCAAAAACATTAACTAGGGCACTAATAACTCTTAGAGAAGCAATATGGCATAAAACTTGTCGAGGAACACAATAAATAAAACAATAACATGTGCTTCTAGTAAAGTTGAGAACAAAGATAAGCACCTAACAAAGATGCCCACCAGCTTCAAGCTAATATCCAAAACAGACAGTGACAATAAGGATTGCTCAACAGCTTAGACTGATGATATGCATGGCCTAACTTCATGTAACATACAATATGATCAACTGGAAGTAGCATGGTATCTCAATCTATTTCATATAATATGCTTATTAGACTAAAGGAAACATTGTCAGATTGTCACTGCCCCATGAAAATTCATGCTCAGAGAATATATTCATGGTCATAGCCAACTTCACTGCCAATTTGACAGTCAATTGAGAATTCTCCATGGTTTATTAATACCAAGGTTAAGTTTTGTCCACAGCTCAAAATATATTCATGACAACACCAAAGCTTAGTTTTGTCCACAGCTCAGAATATGAAACCATTCAGTCACTTACACAAAACAGTTAAGAAAAGGAGACCATAGCAGAAAGAGGGAAGCATCCAATACCTTGCTCCGTTATCACCTAGGCCGTGAAGCCACACAACAGTAGCGAGGTGCCTCCCCTTGGGTCTGACCACATGGGTCCTTCCGAAGTCAAATGTCCTCGTAGCAGTCTTTGCACCTGAATGTATTCAATGAATCATTCCAAAGGTCGTAACACAGCAGCGGAACCAAATGTCGGTAACAGAAGACAGTAAGGGAATCAAACCTGAAGCAATCGAGCTGCTTCCGTAGCTCATCTCCGCGGCAGCACGACCAGTCCCTCTCCCCGCTAGCAACGCCCAAATTCTACTGGCAATAGCTGCGCAACTAGCTCGCCCTACCCTGCAGAAAGAAGCACCACTTGCATTAAACATCTAATGGTAGGGTCTAGAGACAGAATATGAACAAGAACCCACAACGATCTGCTCCATGAAAAGGCGTATCGATCCAAAACATAACTCTGAAGAAGGAGGCGAAAAGGGGGGAAAGGGATAGGTTAAAAAGAAGGAAGCTTTTGAACAATGACGCAAAGAACCTCCATAAAGCATCATTCAGGGACATCCACAGCGTGGGTTTGCTCAAAAGAACTGATGCAACTGGAAAGGTAAAGTGGAAGGGATGGCAAAAAGCGAGAGGAAAAACAATAGGAAAAAGAGAAGAGCATCAACAGAAACCCAACAACGATTCCCACAATAACCAAAAGCAATCGACGATCCAGTCTTTCATCTCCTCCCTGGGATCGATGACCATCGGACGACTCATCGCCACAGGAACCAAGAACACAATAACAATCTACAAGCCCGCAAGAGTTGCAAGACTACGATTCGTGATCAAACCTGAGAGCACCGGAGAGGGCGGCGGCTCTAGCTTCCGATCTCCCAGATCTCTCTTCGGTGAGGAGAGGGGGAGGAGAATAGGCCGATAAGGCGATATAGGAGACACGAAGACCGAAAGTGGAGCGCTGCGACCGCGCTGGCAGCGCAGAACCCCATGTGGCCACCCGTTCACGGGCCTTCATGGCATGGCCCACGCCTGGTTCATTGCCAAGCTAAGGCCCAGTGTGAAGTTGGCCAAGTACCGCATCAATACCAGAGCATCCACCACCCGTTTGATGATTGGCCTCAAACATCACCATCCCGACTCGCACGACGGGCGACGGTAGCAGCGGAACGACTGCCCAGAGGAGCGCATGATCGAGTGGGAGGCGATACGAACCGAAACAAAGACTGCCGCTCGTCCTCTGAGTGCTTGTCAGGAGAGGATACACGTGGCATCTCAGTTAAAGGTGCGAAAGGAGCCACAGAGTCGTTTACGAGTGTTGATAGCGTTTGACTCGGTCAACCATTTCCAACCTTGTGATGCTTTAAGAACATTGACTCGAGGATCCCATTGGATGACGGTCTCGTCACGGCATTTGGAGCCGCCCATGACGCATCACATCCACATCAAAGAAAAGGGGCAATACAAAACCTTTTATTAAACCGATCAATGTTCCGATACAAACCACACGTGCTGCAAGTATTAATTGAGGAAAAGAATACTGTATGCTTAACGAGTTGAAAAAGTAATAATGCGTTCGGTGTCTTCCCCAGAGGTGCTACTCTGAGCTACGCCGGGACCAGAGGGAGCCTCTAAGTCACCGGGCGATATGAGGTCCACCATGAACATCTTAGTCTCCGGTGGCATGCTCACTGCGACGTGCCCCTCGAGCATGTTGACCACAAGGGCCATGCTGGGCCTGAGCTCAGGTTTCTCCTGGATGCACCAGAGGGCTATGTAGACGAGCTTGATGAGCTCCTCTTCCTTGACACCCCCACCTTCTCCGAGCATCCTCTCGTCCACGGCCTCCATCAGCTTCCCTTCTTTCATTTTCTCGCTCGCGTTCTTGGGGAAGTACGACCATCTCGGCTCCGAAAAGTTGCCATGATCGCTGGCCCTCGCGTTCCGCCGCCCGCCCACAAGCTCCAACAGCACCATCCCGTAGCTGTAGACGTCGGACTTGTCGGATATTCCTATTCCCAGGAACCACTCAGGGGCCAAGTAGCCTCTCGTGCCTCTCAGAGTGGTGATGACCTTGCTCTCGTCTCCCTGCACCAGTCGCGATATGCCGAAGTCGGAGACGTGTGCGCGGAAGCTCTGGTCCAAGAGGATGTTCTCTGGCTTGACGTCGAGGTGTAGGATTCTTACGCGGCAGTCGTGATGAAGGTAGGCGAGCGCCTTGGCGACGTCCATCGCCACCTGGTACCTCAAGGCCCATGCCAGACACCGTTCTCGTCCGCTCCTTGGAAAGATCCAGCCATCGAGCGATCCGTTCTCATAGAACTCGTAGACCAGGAAGCGGTGGCTCTTTGCGACGAGGCAGTATCCGATGATTCGGACGAGGTTGACGTGCTGCACGCTCAAGATGGCAGTGATCTCGGTGCGGAACTCCTTCTCTCCTCGGACTTCTCCCTCGATTCGCTTCACGGCGATCGGCAGGTCGTCGCCGAGGAAGCCCTTGAAGACGGAACCAGAGCCGCCTCTTCCTATGGGGGTTCGGAAGTCCGCAGTCGCTGCCTTTAGCTCCTCGTATCGGAATCTTCTGGGTAATCCAATCACTTCTCTGTAGAAGGTGTATGCCAGGTGCACCTCTTCTTCCTCCGACTCCACCTGCTCGGGTTCCCCACGTTTCCTTCTCAGAGCTTTCACCCTGCGGGCAACCACCCACGAGATGAACGCGAAAGCCACGGCGGCATCCAAAGAGGCGGTCACGTAGAAGGTTGCGGAGCACCGGTGCAAACAGGACAGCACGACGACCGTGACGAGGACAACCAAGGCGAGAGCAGCCGCGGCCACTTCGATGCGTCTGATTGGCGGGCCCAGCAAAGTCTGGCGGACGACGGACCACACGAGGATCGTGAAGATGAAAACGGAGTCGAGGCTACCGGTGAGGAAGAAGGCGTAGGAGCTTCGTAGGACAAGCCAAAGAATAAGAAGCAGGGCCAGGAGGAAGATGATCGCCGTAGCGACGACGATCCTTAATTTGACGTTGGCCATCAAACCTCTGCTGTGCAGTTTGGTCAAAGCAAGCTCAAGAGCTATCCCTCTGTGCAGGCTCTTCTTCTGATCTAAGTCGAGAATGGAGTTCAAATGCCGTGAACCCTTTGGCTGCTTGAAGTGTGACCATAAAAATTGGCCGTTCTCGTGCATTTCTACATCAAAATGGTTGTTTGATTGTTTCTTATTCTTTCCTCCTTGACCATTTGATCTACCAACTACAAAGACACCGGGATTAAATATACGTCTCACAAGATCAAAACTAGTCCAGAAACGCATGGAAAATATCGATAGATTTATTTGACAAGCACAAGCAGGTGGCTGTGAAAAGAACTTCTATCATACAAAGCACCTTGAGTATTAAAATACATAATATTATAAAAATTTGAATAAAAATATTCTTGTCACAAAATTTTCTACCTACTTAACAGCGTTATTTGTTTCTTTCAAAAAAGTAACACTTTCAGATTCAACGGCAAAGATGTCTTTGGCAAAAGTTTAAGACTATTAATCCAATTTTCAGCAATTACGAGATTCAATTTATGGTTTATATACATCTTGATAACATGTGCACACACAATCCCCCGGAGAAAGGTGATGCCTTTTTAGTATCTTTACGTCGTGGCCTCTAAGCCTTCATAGCTGGGTTCGGGTCCGGATATGCAGAGATCTCCTCGACCGATCCTCGAATCGGCTGAAGGCGTTGATCCGATCGTGGTGGGTCCTCGGGTCGCGTCGAGAGGAGACTTCTTACTCGGGCACCTGTTGTCTCGAGCTCCTCCGCTCCTGCACACAGGTCGAGTCGAGAAGACGCAACCCAACCCCTTCGACGGTCAAATTAGCTGATCGTTTTAAAGAGTTTTTCTGATCCCAAAAGTCCTCTCCCTGCCTTTCCGAACGCAGGGGCTTTATATAGGGAAAATTACTATTTCCTAATGTGCCCTTTCGTAGGGCATAGGATCGTACTTCTGATGACGTCTGACGCTGAATAGAACTATGAAAAGGACCAGGCCATCGTGGGATGGCGACGAGCCTCGGTCGACGTTCGGTCTGTCCTGGGCAGACGCTGTCGGGCCGGGCCGAAGTGGACAGACTTCACAGCTTCCAGGTACCTGTTGTTCAGGGGCGTCACCCCTAAGTGGGTGATGCCTGTTCATGTCTCATCGTCATCTCCATCACCATCAGCCTCTATAAAAAAAAAAAAAAAATGTAGACAACCACTTAATCGAATGCATCATCTTCGTCGTTTGGAAGAGGCTGTGCAGCTGCAGCTGCTATGTCAGCCTCAAAACTGAAAGGAAATTGCAGAGAGTTAGATAATGGAGGAAGGATGGAAAAGAATGTCAGCCTCAAGACAATGTAATTGCTTGCAAGAAGACTATGGAGCAAAAGACCCACGAAGTAATACTTTAGACTGCATTTAGTATTAAGAAAATCTATGTGCCTTAGAATATGCAGTTAACTATTTCACTTACTATAGTTGTGCAGCCAGGTCGATATGAACTTCTGGGGGAGCAAGGGCTGGTGACTCAACGAAGTGAAGAGACAGATCACTGCAGAAGTCACGCAGTCATATTATATATATAGCTTTCATCACATAACAAATAAAATTCACAAATAAGAGAAAGAAACATTACCCTGAAAGCTTCCTAGCCAGATAGAGAAATGGCTTCTCAAAGTTGTAGTTGCTCTTTGCAGATATCTCATACTATTGGAAATTCTTTTTCCTGTGGAATGTGACCATCTTTGCCTTCACCTGTCTGTTCTTCACATCAACTTTGTTGCCACATAGAACAATGGGAATATTCTCGCACACCCTATCAAAAAAACATGAGAAGAGAAATTAATTCCTGCAAATTGTACTGCAGAAAGGCACGATAAGATGGCACTGAAGTCTCTGACTTACCGGCATAGATCTCTATGCCATGTAGGTACATTTTTGTATGTGAGCCTTGCAATAACATCAAACATTATGATCGCGCACTGGCCATGTATATTGTAAAAGGAAGAATTCCAATAATACAAGTGCGAATGTAAATTAAACAGGAGATCAAGATAGTAATAGCTGCATATCCAGATACAACTGCAGCAAAAATGTAAATTGGACAACATGAAGGAAAAAAAAAAATGAAATGTAATGAAAATATTGGAATTAAACTTGTTCAGGTTAATTTCAACAAAAGAAAGGTTTATTATATAGACAAGTTAAAATAACTATTGATTTTTAAAAATATTTTTTTAAAAAAATATTTTTTTAAAATATAATTAATGTAATGTATCTTTGAAGACTATATAAATCTCATATGTGTTAGGTCATGAAACATATAGAATTTCTGAAATTATAAAGAGTTTTGGGAGAAATATAGAAGGTTAAGTTTATCCTACTCTTCCTTTGCTTGATAACTCTATCCCTTCTTCTTATCAAGTTCAATATTTGGTATCAAAGTCTAGGTTAAGTTATGGTCATTTTTTCAAGTACCATCCTACTTCATATTCCTAGATTGACAAAAAAAAATTATGACATATGGTGCATCCAAATAAATATTCTTAACCAATCTAGTAGAAGAAAAACCAATAAATGCAGAAACAAGAAAACAACACAGATTGAAGGAAGGAGAAAAAGGCCCTGTTCAAGATCTACCAAGGACTTGATGATGCAATGTTTGAGATCATCGCTCCAGTAAATACTTCAAAGGAGGCTTAGGAAATACTTCAAAAAGCATTTGGTGGTGTTGATAAGGTAAAAAATTATGTCTATAAGTTTTACAAGTCGAGTTTGAAAAATTACAACAAAATACTTTTAAAACTATTTCTGATTACTTATCAAAAGTCTTTGGAGACTATATAATTAATGTAATGTAATTAATGTATTGTATCTTTGGAGACTATATAAATCTCATATGTTAGGTCACGAAACATATCGAGTTTCTAAAATTGTAAAGAGTTTTGGGAGAAATATAGAAGGTTAAGCTTATCCTACTCTTCCTTTGCTTAACTCTATCCCTTATTCTTATCAAGTTCAATATTTGGTATTAAAGTCTAGATTAAGCTATGGTCGTTTTCCCAAGTACCATCCTACTTCATATCCCTAGATTGACAAAAAAAAAAAATTATGACATATGGTGCATCCAAATAAATGTTCTTAACCAAATCCAGTAGAAGAAGAATCAATGAATACAGAAACAAGAAAACAACACAAAGATAAAAGGAAGAAGGAGAAAAATGCCTTGTTTCGATCTACCAAGGACTTGATGATGCAATGTTTGAGATCATCGCTCCAGCAAATACTTCAAAGGAGGCTTAGGAAATACTTCAAAAAGCATTTGGTGGTGTTGATAAGATAAAAAAATTTCGCCTATAAGTTTTACAAGTCGAGTTTGAAAAATTACAACAAAATACTTTTGAAACTATTTCTGATTACTTCTCAAAAGTTATTTCTATAGTTCATCAAATGAGACAAAACGATGAACAAATAAGTAATCAAAGAGTAATAGAAAAAATACTAAGATCTTTGGATCTAAAATTTGATTTTATTGCTATTGTGATTGAAGAATCTAAAGATTTTAAAAAATATCTTTAGAACAACTTATGAGTTCCCTTCAAGTTCATGAACAAATGATTATAAAAAAAAGAGAAGACAAAACTATGGAGCAAGCACTACAAACCAAGCTTACTCTTGAAAATAAAGATAAATCAAATTCTCAAAGAGGAAGAGGTCATAGACAAAGAGGAAGAGGAGGTAGAAATCAAGCCAATCAGGAATCTTCAAATAATGAAAGTAGTAGAGAAAATTCTAACCAGGCTGAGGTTATGGTCGAGGATGTGGCGGAGGCTATAGATATGGCAGAAATTTTAAAGGTCTAAAATATAATGTTATATTTGTAAAAGGTATGGACATTACTCTTTTGAATGCTATTATAATCTTAATAATCAAGGTGATAAGATAAATTTTGTTAAGAAAGAAAAGAATGAAAATCAAGTTTTGCTGATAACATATGATAAATTGAAAGAAGATTAATCTATGATATGATATTTAGATACTAGAGCTTCAAATCATATGTATGGTATTAAAGAATTATTTTCAAAAATAAATATAAGTTATTCTAAAAATATTACATTTTATGATTTGCATAAGTAAAATTCTTCTTGAATTTAATAATAGTAAAGAGTTATGCATTACAAATATTTATTATATTCCTAATATAAAAAATAATATTTTGAGCTTAGAACAATTACTTGAAAAAGGCTATGATATTAAGATGAAAGATATGGCTCTTTTAATTCATGTTAAGAATAAAAAAATAATCTTACATGTGAAGATAGTAAAGAACAAAATATTTTTTTTGTATTTATATATTTTTTATTGTTTTAAGACTGATATTGAAGATATTTCTATCCTATGGCATCTTAGATATGTTCACTTAAATTTTGAGGCTTTGAAACTTCTAGAGAAGTATAATATGGTAATAGGAATGCCAAGAATTGATCACCCATCAAAATTATGTAAAGTATGTGTCATGAGTAAGCAAGAAAGAAAACCTTTCAAAGTTAGAAAAAAAAGCATGGCATCAACTTCATCTAGTGTACTCAGATGTTTATGACCCTATTAGTCTAGTATCACTTGGAGGAAGCAAGTATTTTTTTACCTTCACTGATGATCATAATGGCAAAACTTGGGTTTACATGTTAAAAGAAAAGAAAGAAGTTTTAAATAAATTCAAAAAATTTAAGGATTTAGTTGAAAGACAAAGTGGTTGTAGGATTAAATGTTTAAGAACAGATAGAGGTAGTGAATATATATCAAATGAATTTAAAAGTTTTTATAGAAATAATGAGATTTTACATCAATTTACCATGTCATACACATCTCAACAAAATGGTGTCTCGGAAAGAAAAAATAGGATTATACTTAATATGGTCTGATGTGTAACACTCCTGGTTAGTCCAATAGTCCCATATCGAAAGTGAGTGGGACTAAGATTAGCTTATATGGGTCTGATAAATGCACTACTAACAACTTCAACTTAAGCATTTTGACTAGTGCTTGATAGGCTAAAACAAAGTTGATAGACTAGTTAACCCATCAAGTCGGGTCATGACATTTAGTATTAGAGCCGACCTAGTATTCGAGCATGGTAAAGTAGGCTTGAGTAGGAAAGGACTACCTGTGGATGAAGTCAGAAAACTCATCCACCACTAAGCTAAGCTATACTTCACATGTATCATGCTAGGGTTTGATCTGGGCCTTGACGGAGATGTCAAGTCGTTTAAGTGAGGGAGATTGTAACACCCCTAATTAGTCCAATAGTCTTATATCGAAAGTGGGTGGGGTTAAGATTGGCTTATATGGGTCTGATAAGTGTACTACTAACAATTTCAGCTTAAGCATTTTGGCCAATGGTTGATAAGGCAAAACGAAATTGATATGCTAGTTAACTCATCATGCCGAGTCATGACACGATACATATTAAAGGAAAGAATAATTCTTAAAGAATTTTGAGAAGATGTTATTGCTTATGCAGTTTATATGCTTAACAGGTTTTCAACAAAGTGAATTAACAATATTACGCTAGAAGAAGCATGGAGTTTACAGAAACCAAAAGTCAATCATTTGAGAATTTTTGGAAGTATTGCATTTGCTAAGATACCAAAAAAAAGAGAACAGAATTTAAGGATAAAAGTTAAAAATACATCTTGTTAAGTTATAATGATAATTCTAGTGGTTATAAACTCTATAATCCTATCACAAATAAAGTTATAATGTCAAGAGATGTTGATTTTGATGAACAATAGATTTGAAATTTAAAAAGTGATGAGCAACATAAGAAAGCTATAGCTTTAAAAGAAAATGGTATTAATACAAGCAAACATTGAAGAGGCTTTACTAGAATCATCATGTAGATCACTGGGTTACATAATTTAAGAAGTCTGATTATAAGAAGGACAAGACCAATTCAGGAGCAATATGATATGTCTCAGAAGATTAATACTAACAATGATAAACTTTTTTTATTTTATCTTTTTGTAAGATATGATCTATTAACCTTTGAAGAAGCTTGTAAAGAAGAAAAATGGTGACAAGCTATGTTTGAAAAGATTCATGCAATTAACAAAATGATATATAGGAGTTTACTATACTTTCAAAAGGCCACCAAGCAATCAGTGTTAAGTGGATCTTTAAAATAAAAAGAAATGCACAATAGGAGGTAAAGAAATACAAAGCACGATTAGTTGCAAAGGGATACAAACAACAATATAGGATCGATTATGAAGAAGTATTTACACCAATTGCTCGACTGAAAATAGTAAGATTACTTATCTCCCTAGCAACTCAAATAAAATAAAATTTTTTACAAATGGATGTCAAATCAATATTTTTTAATAGAGTTTTTGAAGAAGAGATATATATTTAATAACCCCATAGTTTTATTATTCATGAATAAGAAGACAAAGTATATAAGTTAAATAGAGCTTTTTATGGACTTAAACAAGCCTCATAAGCATGAAATTCTCAGATAAATACTTATTTTATTCAAAATACTTATGAATATGCTCTCTATATAAAATCTAACTTATTTGTATACCTATATGTAGATGATTTATACTTACAGATAATAGTAGCTCCATTATTAAAGATTTTAAGTACCTTATGAAGAATGAATTTGAGATGATCGACTTGGGCTTAATGATTTATTTCCTTGGTATTGAAGTTATATAAGATAATGGAGGAATTTTTATCTCATAAAAAAATTATACAAATGATGTTTTAAAGAAATTTTCTATGGAAGATTGTCACCCTACAAATACGCCTATTGAATATAGTACCAAGTTGATCAAGGAAGATAAGGTAAATACATTAATCCAACTTATTATAAAAGTCTTAAATATTTAAGATATTTGACATGCACTCAACCTTATATATTATTTAGAATTCACTTAATAAGTAGATATGTGGAAGCTCATAAGACATCTCATTTAAATGTGATGTTCTATTCATCATCTAAAAAGTTGAAGCTTATTGGATATAGTGACAATGATTGGGTTGGAAGCTACGATAATTGGAAAAGTACAACTGAATTTGTATTTTATTTTGGTGAAGCTATATTCACTTGATCTTCAAAAAAACAATAGATTATTGCTCTATCAAGTTGTGAAGTAGAATATATAACTGCATCTTCTTGTGTTTGTTATACAATCTGGCTAAGAAGATTACTCCAAAAACTTCATATGTCACAGGAGAAGTCAATTAAGATTTATGTTAATAACAAATCAGCTATTGCCTTAGTCAAGAATCCAGTTTATCATGAAAGATCCAAGTATATTGGCATAAGATTTTATTTTATAAAAGATCATATAAAAAAAAGAGTAGAGCTACATCACCCGATATACTTATAAAACTTCTCAAATTTGAAATATTTCAACTACTTTGAAGAAAACTAAGCTTGTTAGTTAGAACAAGTTTAAAGGGAAAAAAATGATAGAATTAAATTTGTTCAAATACATCATAAAAAGGTTAATTTCAATAAAAAATTATTCATTGCATCAAGAGAGAGGTTCATTGTATTAAAAATATATTAAATATCTATGAAAAGATAAATCAAAATGATTATTGATTCTTGAAAAAATTCCTTGAAAGAGAGTAATTCTTTTGAATATAATTAATATAATATATCTTTTAGGGACTTATAAATCATGAAAAATATACAGCTTCTGAAATTGTAAAGAGTTTTGATAGAAATATAAAAGGTTAAGCTTCTTCCTATCAAGTTCAACAGAAAATTCCTTTGTTTGATAAACATTCGATACAACATATTCATTAGTGAAGATCAAATTAATTAATCATACATATTAATGACAGAATTAGTTATATAAGTTTCAAATACGTCAATCAAATTTATGAACACCATCAATAGTTCAAGAACATGCAACAAAAGATCTTCCTAAATAATTGTTAATAGTACAACATTGTGCTCGATGCTAAATAATTTCGAACAGTAGCTTTAGTCGAACACTAAAAAGCAACCCATCATTTGAACAAGTTTCATGACTAGTTCAATCGACAATATGTACAGAAAGATCGTAAGCGATGAAGGTAGTAACAATATGGACATGGAATGAGCAAAGGAAACTAGAAACGAAGGAAGAGAGAACAAGCAACTTTGAATACTAGAACTCACTAGTATCCATCCCTGAGCCCACCAAACTTCTCCTGGCCAGCAGTATCCCAGCAGGAGAATCGGATCTTCCCGCAGTTGGTGTGGAAATCCAAGGGATGAACCTCGACACCAATGGTGGCTGCCAAACACCAGAAACCAAGGAAATCCATCATCTGCCCAAACTAAAGTCAGTACCGACAAAAATTGAGATCGTACGTTCATATTTCTTCTCGAACTCGCCGGTGAGATGCCTCTTCACGAAGGTAGTCTTCCCTGATGACAAGAGACGGCAAGGAAGAAACGATCAAAGAGAGAGATCGAGAGAAACGTAGCATTAGATGAAGAGAACGGAAGAAAGCAGGGCTGCCTGTTCCACCATCCCCGACGATGCCGAGCTTGAAGCTAGGATAATCCACGGTTTGCTGATTGGGAAGCGCCTGCAAATATGTGAGATCGATCACCCGAGCCAAAGGAAAGCAGACCGAAAGAAGATCAAAATCAAGACCAATTCGAACCAGAAATCGAGATTGTAGAGGAGGAAAGACAGGGAGAGAAGAATACCATGTGAGGGAGGAAGGAATGGAAGGAGCGCTTAGTATCTTCTATGACGAAGCCGCTGCTCGAGATAAGAGTGAGGGAAGGTCAAGCAAACTAAATATAGAGAGGAGGAACGGAAGAGGGCTTACAATCGACGCAACGGTTCCTGGGACGGGTGGCGTTGGCTTTCAGCTGACCGTTTGATTCCATCTGTCCCGCTTCCCGCCCGCGCCGAAAGTTCAATTTGAACCGCACTCTATACGTATATCGCTTGTATGACGGGAGAATAAAATGGTGAGAATGGATTTACTATACGCCGCTCTTTTGACCGGTCGATTGGATCGAAAAAAACCTGCCGGGCTGAGCCGCAGCGAGCCGGGCCGAACGGGAGGCAATGGCGGAGTGGTACCTGGCGTCGCCTTCTCCTCCGTGAACGCCGCAATCTCCTCCTCCCCTTCCGCCGACACGCCAAAGCTTCCGCCGCCGCCGCTACTTCTCTACGTGCTGCTTCGCCAGTGGCCCTCAGTGCTGGCGCTGGCACGGATCGCGGCCGGGCGGAACGACGTGAAGACTAAACCCGAAATAGCCATTCTATATTTCTATTCGACCCCGAGAGAGAGAGAGAGAGAGAGAGAGAGAGAGAGAGAGAGAGAATCATGCGAGGGAATTATTCTTGCAGGCATCAGGAAGCTTCACTTGCTGTGTGTGTGCGAGACGCGCATGGCGCAGCAGCTGTCATCCGTCGGTTCTACTCTTCTACTGCCGCAGAGAGGGAACATGCCGTGGGAAGAAGAGACGGAGAAGACAACGGCAGCAGGATCGGACGTTCTCTTTCCCGTCCATGTGACATTCCTCCGGCCTCACCCCCACGTACTAAGCAGCTCTGCGCATGTATCATTCATTGCACCAGACAAATAACTCCCGCACGTTTCTTCTTGCTACGGTCCGCTAAAGGTCAAACTGTAGTCAACCACCGGTCCCGGCAACTTTCAGACGGTCGGCTGCATATCGCTCGTCAAACATCGTGCTGCAGTGTTCAACTTTGGCTCGCTCACTCGAGCCCAACGTTACGTGGATGCAACATGTCATGCAGAATGACTTGTCTCGTGGTCTGCATTTGCCGATCTCCATAGAGATGAGCAATGCTATAATCCGATAAAGATTAAGAAAAAAGGAAAAATTCATCCATTCATCATATTTGCTGTCACAGAAGCCACAAGGTTATATTTATGCTAATCTTTGCTGTGTCTTCAGCCTGAATGTGCTTTGTTTTACCACACAAGTTATGCACCTCCACAGAGTGTAGCAACTGTAGGCGGAGGGATCCGTATGTTGCATTTCATCCTCTTAGGTTTCTGTTTAATTAGCATTCTCATGACGGCTCCCGAAGACTTCTGAACAGCCTCTTCTGTCAGCATCAGAACCAAAATCCAGCTGAGAACTGGACCTCCTTTTAGATCCACTTGTCGGAGAGATCAGTGTCTCTTCATGATCTCTGCTGGCTCACCTCGGGATAAATCTGCATCGGATATAGAAGATAAGCATCAAACCACGACAGAGAAAAAACATGGAAACTGCTGCAATTCGGCATCGATGAACAGATGCCAACCTGTTGGAACCGGTCGTCGTTGAAACTCTTGGTTCTATGCTTGAGTTCCCCTCTGCTGGTGGTGAGATCGTCCAGGATCTCAGCGTCGCACATGTCCGCATCGTTATCATCCCTGTTTGACTGTGATGCTTCCCCTTCCTGCAATGAGAAGCTCAGTTAATTGCTGCGACAACAGCGACGCGGAATAATTAGCTCGAAGGTTATAATTCCGTCACCCCAAATGAGAGGCTGCGAGCGCGGCGGGGGGTTCCGGCGATCTCATCGTACTCGGCTGCGTCCAGCTCCCAGAGATGGTGCGGATGGAAGAACTTGGGCAGGATGTGCTGTCTGATGCTGATGAGGAGGAAGAATGGCAACGGGAACAGGATCCCCGCTATAGGTATCCATGTCACCCCAAAGCACACCAGGAGATACACAAACTGCAAGATTGTGAAGGCTGCAATCTTTCGGAAGGGAACCGATTCCATGAAGGAAGCATGCATCCCTTCCAGAACCCTGACAGAACACCACAGAGCAAGAAACAATTTGCGTTGTGAGCGTATGAATCGTCGCTGTGTCACACTTACGGAAAGAGAAACAGATCTTACTTGTAACGCCGGCTAGGAGTGACGAGCAGGAAGAGCGTCCTCTCCCAGAATTGGTTTCCAGGAAGGCTGTCGATGGCCATGTAGGCAAAATATCCCCAGAGGACGGATGTGGGTATCATCTTGATGATGGGCATTGCTCCAAGGCACGCACCTACGAGCAGCGACTGCAACAGATTGGTCACCCTCTGCTCGTTGACCCGGACAGGCAGGTAGGCGTCGATGTGCTTCTCCGGGTCAAACGCTACCTTAGAGTCTTCTCCGCCGGCCCCGTTGTTCATGACTGCGTCCTTCAAGTTCTTCAGTTCGGTATCTATCGAGATGACCTGCGGATGACACAGTCATAAATCAACCTCGTTAAGACAATGACACGATACCTCGAGCTGAAACTTGCAAGAGCTATTCATTGCATTATATTACCGTAGGCCCCTTGTCCATTTTCACGAACACCTCCTGCATCTTCCCGTAGATCTCCGAGTTGCTGGCTTGTTGCCTGATGCTCTCCTTGGCACTTTCAACCATCTTCTTGCGCATTATCTGCAGAAAACCAGAATTTAGAAAGAAAAAGAAAATTACAGCGGCTGAGACGATCGATCGAGCTGCAGAGGACTACTACTAACCCGCCTCTTAAGAACAGCAAGGCTCTTGGTGTGCATAGGGGACTGAGGGAGGACACCGTTTGAGGGGGGGATTCCAAGCAATCCGCAAGCCAGAACCTGAAATTGAAGTGCCAAGATACAGGTAAGGTAAATCCTGGATGAATGAGGATTGCATCCTTAATTTACAGTGGAAGAACAAATTTGGACATTTCACGTGCCATGAAACCGAGGACCAAAATGTCGTAGTGGTAAGCAGAGGGATTTTTCAGATTGAACTCCTTCTGCTGTGCCATCTGCGACGCAACGCTGTGGTCGAAGAAGTAGAGTCCTGCAACCATCAGAGCAGGAACGATGGCAGCAAATATGTATAATGGAGGGACAGAAAGCATGTCCTGCAAAACCGATACAGCTTCTGAGTGTTAAAGGCGTTCGATTCTTGTAGAGAAGTGTTCATGATCATTCTTTCAAGACGTGAAGAACTTGGGATACCTTTGCCACAGTCCAGTGGTACAAAGACTTGGCTTCCCAGGGAAGAGGACTAAACAACCTCCTCGGAACTCCAGAGGGAACCTTGCTCGGGACAGCGTAGGACATGGCCGTCCACAGCAGCACCATCAAAGGCACCCCGTAGTCGGCGATGAAACCTCTAAGCCACCCTGCGTCCATAAGCAGAGACTACAGGGTTATGGTCTGTTCCATCATCTCTCTCTTCTTCTTCTGACAACCTCTGCTTTGGCATACCTGTGCCGTATCTCCATGCTCTTGCCCTTCTGCTCTTCAATGCAGTAAACAGGAGCCCAAACGCAAATACGATCCCCAGCAGCCCATTTGTATACAACCACTCGAACTGGTAGATCGGTTGAGTTTGGTCTTCACCTTTGGGTATGTTAAATTCACTTACTATTCCCTGTGATTCAGCCAAGCTCAGTGATTATTCTTCGCAGTTTGATGCACAAGGATCGATTCAGAGAGAGAGAGAGAGAGAGAGAGAGAGAGAGAGAGAGATACCTTAATGGCTTCTTGCATGAACAGAACCGTGATCAGCATACCAAAGAGTTCTCCTGCAATCCTTGTGAATCTGCTTATGATATCAGAAGCATTGAAGATTGCGAGAAGGAACAGCATACAGGCAGTCCAGAAGCAGACCCTGGTAAAAGCAAAAGAGAAACGAATCAAACGAAGCCTCACTAGAAATCCTGAACACACATCCTAATAAAGTAGCCATCACTTACCATCCCGCCCAAGCCAAGTAGAGACGCGCTCCCAGATCTTCACGCCCTTTGGCGAAATTGTACAGATAGGTGTACATGATGACAGTGGGCTCCGCGACTCCTACGATTAACATCGGCTGGCCACCAAGTATCGAGTGCAGGATGCCGCAGATAGCTGTGGAGGCTAAGGTTTCAACCGTGCTCAGAGCTCCATCTGCAACAGGTTAATTCGATGTCACCTTGAACTTTGGACCGGCTTTGAGTGTATTTACTCCATGGAAAGTCTTGCCTACCAGTTTCTTTACTCAGCTGTTCTCCGAAGGCAATGACAGGGAGTGCGGAAGCAAAGAAGATATACATTGTTGGAGCCAATATGCTGAAAAGGAAGAGACAGACAGTTAATGGATTGGCAGCGATCGAGATGACAAGGAATAAGGTGTTACCTGAAGCCTGAATGGCAACCGGAAATCCAGTCCTGCCGATAGCATGAGACTCGTCCTTTGACATCGTTGATGATCCCTCGCAAGGGAGTGCTGGACTGATCCATTCCTGGAGAACCCATCGAAGATGAGCAACGCCCAAACATCATGTCAGATCCTTTTTGCAGTCATTGTAATCTAAGGAAGCTCCTCCAACGAAGAAAAGAGCACATTTATTGCTCATTAAATGGTACAAAATTCGATTCATAGGAAACACAAGAAACAAGAATTTGATGTATGCAAGAACGAGAAAAGAATCCAGAAAACATACAAGTTTGTATATAAAAGTCAAGGAAAGAGAAAACAGAGGATGTAAAAAATCGTACGTACAGACAAGTTTTCACAAGGAGAGAGAAAAGGTGGCGATCCCGCACCCAATTTTGCTTAGAGGACAAAAGGAAGATCCGTTCCTGATGACAAGGGCATGAAAACTATAGAAACAGGGAAGAGGAAGCTACACAGAAAACGGGATGGGTCGTGGAATACGAAGAGACCACTCGGAGAAATGGGAAGGGAAGGCCAAACAAGAAGATGTAATCTACGAAGTCCAAGGCATGAGAAGAGAACAAGAACGGATCCCTCGTTCATCTCTTGAACCATGCAGCCATCAAATACTTTGAAACAGGCATCAGAATGAAACAGAAACGACAAAGATCCACAGAAAACCAACTACAAAATAAACGCAAGAAAGGAAACCCGCAGCAGTTACAACCAGCTGGTCTCATGTAAAATCTTCGATGTCAGGCAATGATCGTTCCAAATCCATACGAAATGGACACCCAAACAAGGCAAGAACGCCATACATAAATGAGGTTCTTGGAAGGAACAAGCTGTTCCCATTTGTAATCATCAACTCAGAAGAACCAGAACTCAGGCACGCACACGGCGTGAAAGGTTAGGCCATGAGAACATGTGAAGCGCGCGATATCTTGAATGATGAAGGAAAAGAAAGGTTCGTCGACCTGCTGCGGGTCTCTGTCTCTCTCTCTCTCTCTCTCTTCCACAGGTGAAGACGACTCGAGAACGCAGTGCCACCCCGAGGAGGGAGAGAGATTTGTGAAAGGAGGGAAGGAACACCGGGGGATTCTCCTCTCTCTCCTTCTTTCTGTTCTCTCCTGTTTCTGTGGAGCGGCGATGGTGAAGGGGGGTCGAAGGCGGGGGACGTCTCCCTCGATAGAGGGAAAATAAAAAGGGAGGAGAGGGAGAGCCAGAGGGGCCGCGAAGGAACCGCGCTAAAAGGATACTAAATCCGACAGGAGTCGCACGTGATAGGCTGTCGCCAGAAGTAACGCCGCGGGGGCCGTAGCCAACGACAGTGGAGACCCGCGAGAGACCGCCACCACCCAAACCTTTATGGGCCGAATTCAGACCAAGTCCCCAGCACTTCTCGGCGTCGGTGGCCTCGCGGCTCTCCGCGTTGCGCCCGCCGACTTCTCTCTCTCTCTCTCTCTCTCTCTCTCTCTCTCTCTCTCTCCTTGGCTTCTTCGTCCCCCCAACTCCTTTTTCTCCTTCGTAGCAGCAGTTTGCCATGAGAGCCAAAAGATCACATTAAAGCAAATCAAACTGCATGAGCATAATTAGACACCATATTCTACAGGCAATTTGGTGGTGCGACGCAATTCCCAAATCCACTTGAACAGGCGCGGTGCAGATTCACGATCCACCCATGAGGACAGCTCGATTGGGGGGGCACGAGCATGACTTGTGCCCATTCATTGACTCATGTCGTAATCGACGCCTAAAAACTAGGGAGGGGTATCGCGGCGTGGGACTTACCGTGGAGCAGTTCTCTTTCTCCGGTTACGTGCTCGACTGCCATATCAGGGAAATGGACGTATACTTCTTCCATGACATCGTTAAGAAAGCACAAGGACGAGCACATACAGTCCCAAAGTCCAACAGAGGCGGGCGCGGTTGTGGCAGTCAAATCTTAGTCCAATTTGGCCACCGACCACCGGCAAATGTTTTGGTGGACTGTTATTTGGGCAAATTTCCCGCAAAAGTCTTTGACTTTATCTTTCTCTCACATAGCATTCCTGTTTTCTGTTTTTAATCTATTAAAATAATTTTAAAGTGCTTATTTTAATGATTTTTTTTTTAAAAATTATCATCTAAATATTTGTAAATTATTTGCAAGATCTTCTAAAAACTTGAGAATTTTTGAAAAATGTGAGATATGAACTACATGTGGTACCTCAGATCTATTATTATCCAAAAATACCAAGATTATAGTGAAGCCCTAATTGATCCATTTTTTTTATTTTTAACAATAAAAAACTTATTTTCGATTAATTCAAATCTTAATATTTTAAAATTTTTATTTTGATTAATTTGATACGAAATTATAAGGTTATAATTGTGTCATTATTTGTCATAATTATTATGTTTATAATATTTTACATTTATAATTATAAGATTAACATTATTTTTTTAATTTTATTATTAATATAATAAAATAAATATGATTTAATTATTATTTATTATTTATTGAGGATCAGTTTAGATTTTGGGTTAGTTCAATAAATTGATTTGATGATTCAATGTAATGAGTTTGAGAGAGAGAGAGAGAGAGAGAGAGAGAGAGAGGTGAAAAGACATTAAGGATGCCTTTGTTATTTTTGAAATTAAGGGTTTTTTCTAAGAAAAAATTCTCTTTTCTAAGAAATTAGTCTCTGTTCTCTCTCTCTCTCTCTCTCTCTCTCTCTGTGTTTGTGTACGGAAATGCCCGACAACTAAACATGTACTCATCATTAATAGATGACTTCGAGCTGGAACGTCGACTACATCGTGGACGAGCAGTGTTCTTACGTCCCGAGGTCACTAGTGACGCATATGACAAGCACGATTCATAATGTCAAAGTTAATACGTAAAAGAAATCTCATATTACTTGATCGATCACCATGATTCTTACCGTCATGATAAAATTATATATATGTATTCCTCCTAATTCCTACTATACAAAAAACATTTGGCATGCAAATCCCATGGAATTGATTTGATCTTCATCTTCTCATGGTCTCTGTTCTGTCTTATCCAAGCTTTTTTTTTTTTCCACCTTAAATGTTGACTCAATTTCAAGCATTTCATCTGCTTAAAATTTTTGTGGAGTTTGTGCACAGTCGAAGAGCGATTTGGTGAGCCGTAGCAGTTGAATCTTTGCAAAGGAAGCCATCATCATCCGAGGTATATTCTATGCCGATACTGCATGGCTTCGTTGGCGATGCACGGACCATGGCATTGTCGTGGACGAGCTCGCCGCCAGCGTGTGGTGAGGCGTTTCTCGTGAGCCGGTCGACGCCAGTTGCGATCACGGGATGCTCAGCCATGACGTGCGACTCGTGGACTCGTGCGAGGCCTACGAACGCGTGGCGTGCGTCTGCAGGGAGAAGGGCTTTTCTACGGGAGCACTCGTCTTCAAGCTGCAACTTCCACAGGACCTCTTTTCTCTGGATCCATGGAGACGGCGTGCTCTTGTGCGATCGCGGACTAATGGTGTGTGGACGTGCATGCGTTCTATGGCGTGTGACGGACGTCTGTCGCAGCTTCTAACTTCTACGATGGAAGCTGCAGAGAAAGGACGAGAGAGAGAGAGAGAGAGAGAGAGAGAGAGAGAGAGAGAGAGTGATGCAAATGCCGGAGGACGATCGGATCGATGGGACGGATGGCGTCTCAGCACCACTACAACAAGCAAACCCCATCCATGCGTGTGGCAGCCTCTCTTCCTCTCGCTCGCTCGCTCGCTATGACCGCTGTTGCTTCGGTAGTTGGGTGGAAGATAGTGAGAGGGGAGACTCGTGACGGTCGATGTTGCCACCAGGAAAGGTCCTCCGTGACGTCACACTAGAAAAAGTCAACACGGCGACGTTAGTCATTGTCTGCATGATAGTTACAGAAAACCTACTTTAGATTATAACGTTATTTAGGATTTTTATGTGATTTAAACAATCCTGTGTTATCAATTAATTTTACGACCATTTTTTATTAACATTGTATGTTCTGAAAACCTACAAGTATCCATCAGTATCTAAACCACTCCCGTGATAACACAAGAGAGAAGATTCAATTCTATTTTTTTTTATCCTTTGACCTACTTGGGGTTTGAAAGTTTTAACAAATTAATGAACAATTAGATTGTTCAAATGTAAGTCTAATAATCTTTTAATTTTCCTTTTGATCTGAAAAATCCCGGGGTTTAAATATAACAAAATCTAGATTTTTTAGCTAGCGTATTTAGTGATGACTCGATTAACTAATTCTTCATTGAGTAGTAGTTGAGTATAAATCTGATAAGCCAAATTGCCTCAATCTGATTCCGCGCAACATGCAATCAATGGATCTGATTCATCAACATAAGTTGAACCAACTTAGTTGAGTTAAAAGTTTATTTAGGTCTAGCATATCTCAAATACAAATTAAATTTATCATGTCGGCACAAAAATGAATGCCCATGGATAAAATCTGACTCCGAATTACTATATGTGATCCAAAATACAACATAAGAGCTCATAAGACGGCAAAAGGTGCATCACTCCTGCCGAAAAAGCTTGCATTCAATAACAGAATACAACTCTGAACAATGAGCATATCGACAAAAAATTATACAATTACTCTCCCAATTTCCATATCGGCCCATGGATGTCGATCAAAATCTGGCAGCCTCGATAAGAACTTGAAGGCTTAACTGCAGACATCAGTATAAAATGCCTCCTTTGAATCTAGTGTGGATGTTGCAGTTCAGAACTTTCTACTGCATCAAGAGAAAGGCCTCCCGATGACGTCCCAACAGACTTAATGTTGTGGCTGCAATGTGATGACCGGTCAGTCCAGCAATCTCTAGCTGCTCCCTTGGGGTCGCTTGCTCTATGTAGTTGTCTGGAAGTAGAATGGGTCGCCACTGGTAATTCAATAAGAACATACGTAAAATGAGAGATTGATCATTTGAAAATCACATGTCACATGACAGAATGGAGTTGCCCCAAAACAAGAACAAAATCCAAATTTGTTGATCGTGTAGATGCATTCATGCAAAATTGTCATCACTTAAAAGTTTGCTTTTTGACTCCCTCAACATTTTCTATCAAGGAATGAAAATGTCAGGAATGTCATATAGCAGATATCATAAGCATGGAATACTTTTATTAAGTCTGCATTTGATAAATGTTCAAGCGTAATGTTATAAATATGATTTAATATGAAGTATGCATGTGATGTTTGTGGACAGGAAATTCAAGTTGTAGGTGACAGCCATCGCACAATCTGGATATCCTTTGAACAGATAATTTAGAAGATAAGACCATCACCTTATGTTGTCTTGCAGCCATTCATATGATTGCCAACTTTTATAGGGACAAACACAAAGGGTAAAAATTTGGGAAAAGCAAGATAAATACCTTTACTCTTCCATCAAGCAAACCATCGAGTGCCATGAATTGTGAAACATGAGAACCAAAACCACCAATGGTTCCTTCCTCGACAGTTATCAAAAACTCATGCTCCCGACATAGCCTTCGGATAAGCTCGATGTCAAGTGGCTTGCAAAACCTTGCATTGGCGACAGTCACTTGGATACCGAGGCCAGCAAGCAGAGATTGTGCCTTTAGGCAATTCTGAACCATCACACCATAGCCAAGCAAAGCCACATGTTTTCCTTCTACTAGCATCTCTCCCTTCCCAATCTGAAACAAGTAATTACAACCATAGAGATACAAGTTTGCTAAAGCACAGCCGGTCAAATCCAAGATGAGATACTTGTATGCTGTTTCCGACAGAAATCTATATTGCAGAAACAAAATTTAATACGTAAAATCATCTTATTAAAAAATGAGTTTCTTTGTGCAATGACAGGAAAACCAATAATATAACCAAACTGCTTCCAGCGTGGATCAAGGACAAAATGTCATACCTTGCAGTCAAATTTTCACAGAATTGAAAAATAGTCAAAATCAGACAACAGACAGAACAAACTGAACTAGGATATAGTGTGGCATAAGCTGGAAATATAACCAACAATGTGATTACAGTATGAAGATAAATCCACGAGCAGAATGGTAATATCTGTACCCAGCATGTCAAATAGAGGTTCATTCTTCTGTATCTTAATGTTCAAATTATGTAAATTGTTATTCATATATGTAGATATGCAACAGTATCTGACGGTGGATGTACAGACTAGACACGATGTCAGCAGCATATGTTAATAGATATCATATTTGTTTAGGATCGCTTAATGAACAAGGCTCCTACCAAGTCTGGGGTAAAATTACAAGTCGTTTATGGATATCATATTCTTTTATGTCCATGAGATCACAGTAAAAAATATCAAATAGTAAAACTACAGATCCTACCCAGCTTTTGCAGCTCAACATTGAGATCAATTTTAACTTTACAAGAAAAGAGAAAGGCTTGAACAAAAGAAATTTTAAATGAGGTGCTGAGATGAAAAGAGTCAAAATTCTGGCCTCCTACATATTATATTGATTTGTCAGAACATGAAGGAATTGACAAGACAAACAAATTGCCTTTGAAAAGTTCTAGGATCCCAACCACGATGAAAATTACACTACAGAACAGGGAAAATCAGAACGGAAGCTGTAGAGACAAAATCACAAAAAGGTACCTCAAGAGGCATTCCACTATGTAATAGACCATTGTTTCCCATAATAGCTACCCTAGGATACCGGAAGCAAATGGGCCTGTCATTAACACAAGCAGCAGTAGCCACCATGTCAATAAGTTCATCTTCATCTGATGGTGCCATGACAATCATATTTGGCAAGCATGCCATGAATGTTATGTCAAAAACTCCAGAATGAATTGGACCTTCAGATCCTGCCAGCCCTGCACTACTAATGGCAAATCTCACAGGAAGTCTCTGCAGATCTACATCTTGGATAACCTATACAAAGAACATAATTATTTCAAATTTTCTTGTAATGCTTTTATAATGGAACTCATTTTTGCCATTGACCAGTACACCTGGCACAGGAAGGGGATGAGTGCAAGGGCAAGAAACAATACCTGATCATATCCTCTTTGTAAGAATGTTGACGGAATTATGCAGAAGGGTTTCAAACCCCCGCAAGATAAGCCCGCAGCAAAAGTAATAGCATGTTGTTCTGCCATGCCAACATCAAAAAATCTGTCAGGAAATCTCGACTGGAAGAGCTTAAGTGATGGATCGACTCCCATGCCTGCATGAACCACTACAATTTCTTTGTCCCTTTCTGCTTCTGCAACTATAGCTTCAGCAAGACAATCATTGAATGTCCTATAGGGGTTGCTGTTGATGAAATTAGAATATGATGCTAACGAACACGATTTTGAGTTCTCTGTCAACAGTCAATGTGAGAACAAGTAATTAATACAGAAATATACATTTTACAAAAGATAGATAAATGTAAATCCACATACAATGAAACATAAAACCGTGCCTTGCAACAGCCCATAATGGCCAATGATCCCACTATCTTACCTTTCTGAATACTTTCCAAGTCCTCATCTTCTGTAATGACATGAACCAATACGGGTCCAGTTGAATCTAATGATGCCACTTCATTGAGCACACAAATTAGATCATCAATACTGTGTCCATCCACTGGTCCAATGTAGTACAGCCCAAGTTCTTCAAAGAGAGTAGCTCCAAGAGGACCAATCATACCACGTGTATACTCATCAACTTTAGCTGCCAATTCGTGCATAGTTTTACCGATTCTTTTTGTTACACCCTGACATTGACACCCATGAGAAGAATAAAGCATTCAATTATAAGGTAGAAAATAATTAAATTAAACCCCAAATACTGGTGGAGAGACAGTTACCAAACCAATATGGGTTACGACAATTATACACAAAACATGTGTTGTGATAGGTTGAATGCCATTAAAATTCTTAACCAAATTTGGGACATTTAAATTCATGTGCAAATGCAATGCAAGAGATAAAGGAAAGAGCTTCACTTATTTAAATTTCCATCAAAGTAAAGCTCAAGGTTAGATCAACATATCTTTTGCTGCAATTTGCTACATATAAAGAGACTTGTATGCCATATTCAGATATTCAGTCGTATGATAAATCTTGTTAAGCAAGTATCATGAATATTTATACTGCCTAAGCCTACCTAGACGTGAAAGTGCTATGGCAATTCATGATTCATATAGAGATCATTTACCTTTGCAGCTTCTCTGAATCTCCGGAAGGATCTACTAGATTGAATCTTGCTTAAAGTGCTTGAGATCGGATTGATTGTCATTTTTGGTCCTTCATTGAGCTTAGGGTGTAAAGAGTGCCTACTATCATTTAAAATCACTATCATGTTAGAATCAAGGTACCCAGCATTGCTCATTGCCTCGTAGACCTGACCAGCCATCGTTGTCCAGTTACTTATAACTGTCACTATACGATTCTTCTTTCCATTAATATCCCTTGCAACTGCCATGCCTGAAAGAGAATAAGCACTGCAACTAAAACCAGGATTTGCTTTAAAATAAATCAAATCACTGGATCTCAATTGTAAACATGGTTACTAAAACATAAAAAAGCAACTAGTAAAGATCCAACATATGGATACGATATCACTGGTTTATTTGTTCATAACAGTACCATCGTAGAATAACATGGCCTGGCGAATGAGAAATTATATATCTCTTCTGGGAACTAATGTTTGTCAAAAGCACATATATGTCATGTGGAATGATAATTTTTGTAGTCCAAGGTAGACAACCAAACTGAATTAACTGATCCAAATGCAGTCTCTCCTATCCTTTGAATTTTTCTAAAACTGAATGTAGATAAGGGGAAATATTTGTAACCTCAACTTACAATGTAGATTTCAGGTAGCCTTCCAAAACTTAAATCTTTACCATTTATGAATTCCATCATAAAAATCGATTTCATCTGAACATGCTAAGATTTTATCTCCGCTTCAACTTTGGTTTACAATTAAATGAAAGACTTCAATTGTATTTATGATTTCAATTGCTATATTCATCATATCAACCTGGTCCAGTTGATATGAACAGTTTATTTCAGAAAGCATGTCACTAGTTACTAGTCATAACTAGACAAGGAAAGAAAGGCTACATTTACTTTTCAAATAAACTATGTCATATTTGTAGTCTACTGCTCAATGTTGGAGATGTTATAATATATCCACAAATTTAAAGCAATGCTAAAACAATTAAACTACGTTCACTCAAATGTTCACTAAAATATTAATGAAAATTATGGACATCAAATTGAAATAATCAGAATACTTTTAAACTCAATGTCTTCATATGCCAAATATCAAATATAAGCTTATAATCTAACCTAAATAAAAATTCATATGCAAAATAAAAAGTGCTTGTAACAAAAATGATAAGCATTAGTCCATATATGAATACAATTTACTACTTAAGAAATTCCTAATTGTATAACATTTTTTATAACAAAAACATACTGCAGAAATGTTTATGATATGTTGGATTTTATTTTTTGGAAAATCTGCTCTTGTGTAGACATCAAACAACAGATGTAAGAAATTCAACCTTTTTTCTAGAATGGCAGAGAACAACAAGAAAAACAAAGTATCCAAATCTTCAGGAAAGTTTTCCCATGTATGCAAGCTCGTCAAGGAAAAGGAATATCTAATTGTTAGAGGCAATTGATGTTGCAGATATTTTATTACCCGCATGTAGCAAGAGCTTGCTTTTCAATATAGTATATGGAACTGAAACCATAGATGCTTCCTAATGTCAACCATAATACATCTGAAAGTTAACCTAACACATCCTGGAGGCTTGTTGTACACCTAATGGACTCAAAAATATAAGGGAAAAGAAGCCAAAGAAAGTACCAAGCCCAGCAGATATGCTATTGCATCCATGCCCGGCACCAAATGCGTCGTACTCGCTTTCTGCTCGAGAAGTGAAACCTGAGAGACCATCTTTTCGCTTGAGTGTATGCATAAGAGAGCGCCTTCCTGTCAGAATCTTATGTGCATATGTCTGTAAAATTGAAGGAGTAACGCTATTTACAATAGAAACCCCATTACAATATTTTGAACCATTTAAGTTATCATAGATTATAGTTTATAAGCAAATCATAGTACCTGTTCACCATCATCCCAGAGTATCTTGTCCATGGGAGCATGAAAAACATGATGTAAAGCCACTGTTAACTCCACCACTGCAAGACTTGCTCTGAAGGGCCTACGGGTCTTTGACATAACAAAAGATATCTCAGAACGAATTTCACCAGCTAATTGCTTTAGTTCCTGAATTAGAATTAATGTCATGTGTCATATTACTCTCATAAAAAATTCAGCAAAGGTTTATTACATAGTAATTATGAAACTGACAGACTTTGTGGGACAGATTCTTCAATTGAATCGGCATATCAACCATGTCTAAAATGGGAGTTGGATCTTTTTCCCAGAAGAAATCACCAATATCAGGTAGTGCAGCAACCTGTCTGCAACCCTGCAAAAGAGATATGCCTTCAGTTTTACTGTTGATAACACTTGGCTTCTATGTTCCAGAAACTTAGACTTTTCGTTGCAGAGGACCATTCCAGATCCCAAGATTATCTTATCATCTTTGTTTCAAGGATCAGGTAAATAATCAGGCATCTCATCATTAACCTTAAATAGAACAATAAACTAAATGCAACATTATCAAGTTACCTTCTTGCATAGCTTTCCCACATTGTAAAATGAACAAGGTGACAGAATAGCAACTTCCGCTAAAAAGGAAAAAGTAAAGATTACAGTGTACCGCTCAAGCATTACAGAAAGATTTTACCTTCCTTGGATACGCAGTTACAGAATTTTGGTAAATAATCAACTCAGAAGTGCTCCTCTTCAAGAACTGCGGAGTCCCAAAGTAACCTGATTCCGCAGATTGGAACCTAGATTCGCTGTGAAGGAAAAAAATATGTCTGAACGGGCAATGAGAGGAAGCAGAGGCCATTTAGGAAACAAATGAATCTACAACCTGCAACAAATCGTATCCGATTAGAACCAATTTGAACAAAGATTTTACAAACTTAACACCAAGAAGAAGATGGGAAAAAAGCATCACAATCATTTTCCAATGTAGAACTAATAAGACTCCTAGAAAAATGAAGCAATCACCGTGAACACCAAAAATACCCTAAATCACATTTTTGGGGGAGAGCAAGCTTCTAAGACATAGCGACTAAGAACTAATAAGACTCCTAGAAATTGCAGCTCTCAATGTACTAGAAAGAACACAGCGTCAAATTTAGGGTAAAGAAGCTCATCAACTGCAAACTAAGCAACAAACGAACGACCACTTTATCAATTCACGGAGTATCATTGACTAAAAACCAAATTGATAAGCTATATTAATTCTTGCTCGAAAAGAGGCTTCATAACCATATGTAAATCAGCTTTGGAATCCACAGCATCATCTCTTGAGACGTAAATAGTTAGTACCAAAAGCCTGTCGGAACTCGTCAAACCTTAAATTACGGGCGGAAATGAGCAGCATTTAAAGACCACACATACGCAAGGGAACAAACATAACCCTAAACCGGAAGACTTCCACAGCCGAAGACAACAAAATCAGCGAACCAAGAATCCAGATGGTGCGAGAGTCGAAGGACGGCAAGTTCGAACAAGATCCAAACTTCGCCGGATTACTCGAAGAGACGGAAGCCAATAAATGAGACAAACGGCGGATGTGACCCGACTCGTAATTTAGGAAAGCAAAGCGGACACGCGTCGCACCAGGAGCACATCCTCCGTCAATCACCGCCGTCTTTCGCTTCGATCATGGGATCGGTCGGCTCCGACCCTTCGTCTCGCTGTAGAGACCCCGGAGATACCACCCGCAGGCCCGCGGGACACCGTAACGGGGTAATTTGTCGGCAGCGATAAGAGGAGCGAGAGATAGCGGCGTTGCTGCTGACCCTATCCAATCCTTTGTCTTTACTTTCCAAATAGTATATCGAGGAAATAGTCTTGCGTTTTTGGCCGACAAGGCCCATCGCAAAGTGATGGCTCCCTCTCATTTCTCGGGGAAAAGGTGTCCGCACTCGGAGCTTCCGGTGGCTTGCCGATGTAGTTGACGGCTCTTCGAGATGTGGAGGTGATAAATATTTGATCGTAATTGATATAATCCTGTAGACTATTCGTTTGATCGTCATTTATCATCGTTCATGTAAAAAACTTATTCATTTTATATGTACTTATATGATTTCACTTTTCGATTAGGGTTATGAGGATGAGTGGTCTGATGAAGTATTTTATTTTTTATTTCTTAATTAATATGAGACTATTTTTTTTTTTAGAACTCGATAAAGAAGAAACAATGGATGAGTTCGTATTGACCAAACTATAAAAAAGATAAAGACCTCAAAACCTTACTTCTTATACAGAGGATCACATGTGGTGAGAGAGTATCCACCTAAATAGACACTCAATACCTTTGACGGTTTTTATCCATCCCCCAAATCGAACAAGAGTAAGATCGTCGCTCTCAGTTCAAGTAGTTTCGAATTTAATAGTGACGACGAGGAGTCACAAGGACCACGAATAGAAGCAATACGTTTGTTGAATGCATTGCGGGATCAAGTGGGGGAGAACATGAAGGCAAAACAACAAAAAGCAGGGAGTAGTGAACTAATATACGTAAACATCAAGCTCAATGGTCAAACAACCCATGCGATGATAGACATGAGCGTTACCCATAATTTTATTACTAACCGAGAAGCAAAGCGACTTGGGCTGATTTTGGAGAAAAACCCAAATCAGATGAAGGCGATAAACTCGGAGGCAAGCAGATCTCCGAGCTAGCAAAGGGAGTCCCTATCAAGATCAAAACATGGAGCGGGAGCACAAATATGATGGTGGTGCTATTAGACGACTTCCAAGTGATTCTTGGAATGTAGTTCATGCACGTAGCGAAGTTGGTGTCAATGTCGTTCATAAATTCCTTATGTCTGATGGCGATGATAACTCTTACGTGGTTTCGGTCTCTCAGAGAGGAAAACAAAAACTTTAGAGGGGTGAACGAGCAATTACAAGTCTGCAAACAACTACTCGGGTGTCGGACATTGAACAATCTTCACAATGTTGCATGTCAACTTGACAAAAACTTACCTTTGCGCCCAACACTTGGGGAGTAGTTGTGTGCGGATTTACAGTTGTTTGTTTATCCCTCTAAAGTTCTTGTTTTCCTTTTTTCGTATCAGTTTCTTCAATTACAATGCGGATAAGTATTGTTCTGCCACAACTGTAGATTTTTTTATCTATCCTTAAGAACAAAACTTAATCTTGCAACAGCCTCAGAACTCATAAACAAAGCATCAATTTCAAGAAAACTCAAAATTAGTTGGTAGCACATTAGTTCCTGCTGCAATCAGTGTTCTCTCTTCCCCTTCTGGTTGGTGCAGAACATTAACCTTCTCATAGATAAACTCCAAGCAAACAGGATAGGAAAACAAAGGGGGTATTAGAAAATCTAAAAAATCATTTAGGTAGCCTTTTTTTAAGCCAATTTTTACACAAAAATTTTAATCTTTAAAACCATAACAACCTTCCAAATCACCTTTTAACCTGTCATGCTATTATTGTCGAGGAATATGTATGTACTCAGAGCTGTGGTGATTCTTCTTGGATGTGGGGATCAAACACTAAAGATCATCATTAGGGGTGACACATATGGGGATCAAACACCAGGGTGAAAATTTTTAAATAAAATATTTCTGTTCAATTAATTAGAAATTATCTTAAAATTATTATACATCAGAACGCAAGAGGAACACCACACAATCATAGGTCTCTTTCCAAATATCACTACCAATAGTGATGCGAAAACCAATGCACAAGGCTTTAAAAAATTTTCAAGATGGGGTTTTGGGCGAAACACAATGAGCCATATTTTATATTTAGGATGGGTTTTTTTTGGGGGGAAGGGAGGGTGAGAAGACCAATGCACAAGGCTTAAAAAAAAGTCAAAGGTACCCAAGGAGCCATATTTTACAGTGACATGCCATATTTTTACCACTATCTATAGTGATGCAAAAATCAATGCACAAAATCTTTTAAAAAAGTCACGGAGATTGAAGTCCTTTTGCAAATGATCTTGTTCTAGGAGGTCATCAAACAATAAAATGAAATAAAATTTATGACAATATTAATAAAAATATTTTTACTAACTTGATTTATAAGGTTTTTCAGTAATTTATCAACAAGAATCGTTTGAAATATTTCAAGTAACTAACTGTGAGAGACAAATGTGTCCAAAATATTCATATGTGTCCTTCCTTCTTTCATATTAAAAGGCTTATAAATTTTATATTTAGTTGGGGGATCACAATGCTTAGGAAAGTAGATGAGAGATTTGGTTCAATTGATATTTAAATAGATAAATTTAGAGTAATGGTCAAAGGTCCTAAGAAGGTTCTGACGAAACTTTTAATGATAACAATCACATCATCCATAAACAACAAGAGAGATTTTGATGCTCTTGATGTTATGAAAAGAGAGAGAGAAAAAAAAAGAGTATTCTAGGTATTATGTAAAATAAATATATTGTTTGAAAATTCTGAAAATTAAGGCACTTTTCGAAAGAAAAAAACTTAAAAAGAGAATTCACCCTTATAACTTCATTGAATTAATTATATATGTGATATTTATATTTTATATATGGTATTATTTTTCAAGTTTATGTTAATTGAACTATATATTAATTCATACATAATTATCAAAACTACTATACCAACCGGTTCAATCAAGAGATCATAAGTTAATTATTAGAACGGTCCCAATTAATAAAAGATCGACCAAGTCCAAGAAATGACCTACACCGATTGGTCCGACTATTCCTTATTAAACAATAGAAACTCGTCATTTTTACCTTTATAATATAAACTCGATTAACGGGAACCAATCAAAATTTTGATAATATGCAAAAGATAATATTATAATTATATTCCTGAAATATATTAAATGATATTTAATGCCATTTTTGAAATATCAATATCACCCATGTTGGGCTTTTACCAAATCACCCCCAAATTTGTTTTTACCAGAATGCTCCTTCCCGTCCAAAGTAGCCTCCGATCGTTGTCGTCTCCGCCTTCGCCACCGTGAGCGACGTCGCCTGTTGCCTCCTGCTCCCACACAAGGAGCGTCGTCCTCCCTTGATCCCCCTCCTCTCTTCCTCCTTCCCCATCCTTCCCCCTTCTCCTCATCCCTCATCGCCCATCCTTCCACTTCGCTTCTGTGTAGTGCCCGCCCCCGCGGGCGATAGCCTTGACCCCCTCCTTTGCCGCTTGTGCAACACAGACAGAACAACGGTGGGCGACGAGGGTGCCAGTGGAGAGGCGAAGGTCCGTTGCCTTCGTTGTTGGTGCCCTCGTTGCCCGCCTCGATTCTGCTCGTGTTGCACAGGTGGCAAGGGACGGCGACGAGACTATCACTCGTGGACGACGTTGCACAGAGGCGATATGGAAGGGCAGACAACGGGGGAGGAGGAGAGGGCGGTGTCGCTGGTGATCAGAATTGGGGGTGGTGATGATAATGATTGGAGGCTGGTAACGGAGGGAGAGTGATATTTTCATTAAATTGACGGAAAAAAAGTTGCGCTCACGTAAAATCAATTACGGAAGGGGGCTGTTTTAGGTAAAATGTCCAAAGAGAGGTTAAGTTATCTGACGTGTGAGCTTACGTCGTCTTCGGCGGACGTTTGTGTGATTCCGTCTTGCAAGTGACCATTACAAAAATGGACGAGTGTCAGATCATTGGAACATCGAACACCGTAGAGGCTCTGGATCTGTGACCTTGTCTCGCTCCATCTTCCTCACAGTCCACCTGCTCTGCAACTGGGTGCCGAAAGGAGTAAACGAGCAGCCATGGACGCCACAGCTCACTTCGTGTTGGTTCCCCTCATGGCGCAGGGCCACACCATTCCTATGTTCGACATGGCCCATCTCCTCGCCAGCCGCGGCGTTCACGTCACCTTTGTCACGACCCCCGCCAACGCCTCGCGGATGGAGTCCGACATCCAGCGCGCGAGGGGGTCCGGCCTCCCCATCCGGTTCGTCTCCCTTCGCTTCCCATGCGAGGAATTCGGCTTGCCCCAGGGCTGCGAGAACCTCGACTGCGTGACGTCCAGAGAGCACGCCGTGGCCTTCCTGCATGCTTGCCGCACGCTCGGCGGGCCGCTGACGTCGATCCTCCGCCAGCAGAACCCGCCGCCGAGCTGCGTCATCTCGGACACGATGCAATATTGGACCGGCGACATGGCTCGAGAGCTGGGCATTCCGAGGCTCATGTTCAGCGGCTCCGGCGGCTTCTTCCACCTCTTCAGTCATCTCTTCCATCGGAACAAGTCCTACGACAAGGTGAACAATGGCGCAGAGTCGGTAGTCTTGCCTGGGTTTCCCTATCACATTGAGCTTACAAGGGAACAGTTTCCTGTGTCTCTTTGCCTTCCAGAGATGGCAAAGTTCCGTGAGGAGATGATGGAGGAGGACTGCAGGTCCGATGGCGTTGTAGTGAATACTTTCAGTGACTTGGAAGCTCTGTGCATCGATCAGTATCAGGAGATCATCAGGAAGAAGGTTTGGACGATTGGTCCAATGTTTTTGTGCAACAGAGATGCCGCCTATATAGCCGCCAGAGGAAACAAAGCGTCCGTCGATCAGGAGCAATGCCTGCGCTGGCTCGACTCCATGCAACCGAGCTCTGTGATTTATGTGAGCTTTGGCAGCCTCGCTCGCACCTCGCCTTCTCAAGTCATCGAGATCGGACTGGGCTTGGAGGCCTCGAACTGCCCCTTTCTGTGGGTGGTCAAAGCCGGGAACAGATCCGCCGAGGTGGAGACATGGCTATCACAAGGGTTCGAGGAGAGGATAAGCTCGAGGGGCCTTATCATTCGAGGCTGGGCGCCACAAGTGATGATCCTGTCGCATCCGGCAATCGGAGGATTCATGACGCACTGCGGCTGGAACTCGTTGTTGGAAGGCATAGCTTTTGGCGTGCCGATGATAACATGGCCACACTTCGCGGAACAGTTCCTCAACGAGAAGTTGATAGTGGAGGTGCTGAGAATTGGAGTTGCCATTGGAGTCAAAACCAGGACTCCTTGGGTAGCGGACAACGATGAGGTGCGGGTGAAGAAGGATGACATGGTCAGGGCCGTGTCTCGCTTGATGGGAGAAGGGGAGGAAGGGGAAGCAAGGAGGAACAGGTCGAGGGAATTGGGACACAAGGCGAGGGCGGCTGTGGAAGAAGGTGGCTCCTCCTTTGCGAACCTCACCCTCTTGATACAACAGATCAAAGATGACACCAACTGGACAAAAGAATGAACGGGTACAGGTAATAGGTCGCTGTTGTTCATTGTAGTCCGGAAACGTTACTTCGAAAAGTCGTCTCCGACTCTGTGGAACTCCTGTCATTAGCATTTCGTTTGTGGTACTGCACTCGGAACATGATATGCCAGTAAATATCCGCTCATCAGTGGATGCGGTACCAATGAGATCGCACCTAAACGGCATGAATCATCGCATAACGTAGTTTGGATCTGTTAGTTCAAACAACTTTTTATCGTGACCCAGGAGTGTGCGGTCGTAGCTCCGAGGCTCCGGGGTCGTCACGGTAGGGTTCGGGCCGATCGATGTCTCCTGCTCCAGCGATGTCGCCTGGGAGAGGAGTGAGAGAGATCCCGCCGTGCACGCCGATGTCGCCTGGGACTGTACCTGTACAAAGGCGGGTCGAAGGATGCTCCGCCCGACCCCTCCGACGCTCAAGTCAGCCTTTTTCTCGAAGGCTCCAGATATTCCCGAGTTCTTCCTCTTAGGCCGGTTAACCAATCGAAGAGTTCAGAAAAAAAACTCTCCTCCACCTTACTCTTTGGTAGCTTAAATATGTCGGACGGTTGGCGCGTTTCTGGTTGCGTCTGAGGGTGGTGTACGGACCTGGCTCCGCAGGCTGGTGCCGTGGTCAACTCCCGCACGGACCTGGGGCGAGGCAGAGGAGAAGTGACGTCGGGCGGTCAACCTCGGTCGTAATTGAGCGCAGGAGAGGCGATGACATCATCCAGGCGTAATACACAAGATCCGGTGTCGCGTCACATTTAATACCCATAACACTACCCCCTAAAAAAGCCCTCTGCGGGACTAACCTCGAGGCGGAGGTGGTGACTAACCTCCTGCACGTAAGCGGCGGAGGTGGTGACTTTTGTGGAAACCCGTTTAGGATGAGGCGGCGCCGCTCAAGACCATGAGATCACGATTGGAGGTCGACTTATCGTGACATAAAGACCGATGGTCGAGCGCCGCTCAAGACCTGAAGACATCGATGGTCGAGCCGCCAAGACCATGAGGATCGAACTACCATTTGGGATGAGGGGTCGAGCCGCTCAAGACTGAAGACCGAAGCCGCCGCTCAAGACCATGAGTACCGAACCACCGTTTTCGAGGATGAGGGGTCGAGCCGCCGCTCAAGACCATGAGAAGACCGCTGCCAGGATGGTCGAGCCGCCGCTCAAGCCAAGACCATGGTCGAGCCGCCACCAAGACCATGAACCGAACCGCCGTTCGGGATGAGGGGTCGAGCCGCCGCTCAAGACCGTAAGACCGATGGTCGAGCCGCCGCTCAGACCATGAGTACCGAACCATCGTTCGGGATGAGGGTCGAGGGGTCGAGACACCGCTCAAGACCATGAGAAGACCCGGGTGAGGGACCAGATGAGACTCGGAAGACCGCCGATCGAGCCGCCGCTCAAGAGACCTTCGTAAGAGGGGTCGAGCCACCGCCAAGACCAAACCATGATGAACCGCCGCCGGGATGAGGGGTCGAGAGCCGCCATGAGCCGACTTCGGAATGAGGGGTCGAGACGCCGAGAACCGATGGTCGAGCCGCCACTCAAGACCATGAGGGCCCGAAAACCGCAAGCGCGATGTTCGGATGAGGGGTCGAGCTTGCGCCAAATTGCCCCGCTGGGCGCCCGCTCAGACCATGAGAATCCGAACCGTCGACTTCGGGATGAGGGGAAGTACGCTGGGACGCGCCGCTTTCAAGACGAGAAGACCGATGGTCGAGCGCCGCTCAAGACCATGAGTACAGAACTCTACCTCTTTTTATCGTTGGAGAGAGTCGTCCCCGCCTCCTTCTTCCGAACCTTCTTGCGACCCAAGCGCCCCGCTCAAGCTCGATCGACTCTGTTGTCGAGGTTAGTAAAGAATGACTTCCTCTCCGCTTCCGCTCAAGCTTCTTCCTCTTCTCTCCTTCATCGCTACCATGAACCGAACCGCCATTCGGGATCCGACGGGGGTGAGACACGCACTAGAGGCCAAGTGGCCCACGAGATTCTACCCCGATGGTTGGCGCCTCGCATCCGCCATTTAGGATGCGGGGGGTCGAGCCGCCGCTCAAGACCCTTGATGCCCCGATGGTCGAGCCGCCACTCAAGACCATGAGAACCCAACTCCCTGGCGATCTGGTGGCCTTCGGGATGAGGGTCGATATCAGCCGCCGCTCAAGACCGAGAAGGGTGGGGGATGGTCGAGCCGCCGCTCAAGACCATGATGAACCGAACCACGACCCGAAGTTGATGAGAGGTAGTCGAGCGCAAGAAGCCATCAAGACCTTGTGGAAGCCGCCCGAGCTCTCGGGGATGGTCGAGCCGCGCTCAAGACCATGAGTACCGAACCGCCATTCGGGAAGAGGGGTCGAGCCGCCGCTCAAGACCCAGAAGACCGATGGTCGAGCCACCGCTCAAGACCATGAGAACTGAACCGCCGTTCGAGATAAGGGGTCGAGCCACCCCTCAAGACCCAGAAGACCGATGGTCGAGCCGCTCAAGACCATGAGAACCGAACCGAATGTAATGCTTATGCTTGGGTTCCTTTTGGGGCTTTGTAAAAAAAGGGCTTGTCAAAGGCGATGTTCGAGTTTGAGGATTGCGGCGTACATAATGTTTGCCCAAATTGCCCTGTTGGCGCCCGCTACGTCGCATCCTCCTTTTATGGGCCATCGCTTGGACTTCCATTGTTGGAATGTGCATTGGCTATAAAGTGTGCAGGTGGGAAGTACGGGGTAATATCTGCTGTCGCCCACTTTGGGAGGCGAGGAGAGGGAGAGCCCCGGTGATCATTGGGGGGCTTAGTCTTTAAATAGATCGCATTGGCACTCTACCTCTTTTTATCGGTGGAGTCAACTCTAAGCATCGAGTCTGTCGCCTCCTTCTTCCGAACCTTCTTGCTTGCTTGACCAAGGCGTCCTCGTCACCTTTCGATCGACTCTGTTGTCAACGATCGAAAGGTTAGTAAAGAATGACTTCTCTCTCCTGCTTCTTCCTCATTCTCTCCTCTACTTCTTCCTCTTCCTCCCCTTCGTCGCTACCAGCATTTTTTGCCCTCATTTGTATTGGTGAAGTACCTTCCACCTTCCCCACCTTGGCTGTTTCTTCGGCGGGGAGAAGACACGTGGCGCTTAGAGGCCCTAATGTGGCAACGGGGGCGCACTATCAGGAGACTCTACCTCGATGATTCTTCCGTAGGATCCTCAGCTCGATGGAGGTGCTACCGCATCCTGAAGGATTATACCTTAGTGGCCCCCAAAGCAAAGGGGCACACTTGGGCCTTCGATCCGACTCCTTAAGGGCTTCGCTTTGACCCTTGATGCCCAAATGGAGGAACAACTTGTGGGTAACTTATTGTCTCCCACTACATCCTATCATCGTGGAGCTTTCTTGATAGAAGTCAAGGACATGGACTTTGCGTGGCGAATCTCGCCTTGAGTCACAAATAACACCCAACTCCTGGCATATGGCGCGATATCCGGTGGCCTTCACGGGGAATGCCATTACGCCGATATCACCCCGACCGAGGAAACCTTTTCCTCTCATGTTTTCGCCGTCAAAGGGATTGTGCCTTGGTAGGAGTCGGGGCTATGGTGCACCTATTTTTTCTTGCTGCCTAGAGGCGAGTGTGGTTCGAAGCGTCGTGCCTGAGCGCAGAATCGAAGATGGTGCCCTACGATGTACAAGTAACAAGATTCGAGTTCATACCACAAGGATGGAAGAGCGCTTCTTCTATGTCCAATGTAAAAAGTTGGGGTTTTGGGGTTCGATGGTCCTCCAGGGCCATTATGAACAACACGACGGCAAGAAGAAGTTGAGCGTCGAAGAGCGTACACATTTGGAGAGGCATCGAGGCAATCCTTCCCTCCTCTCAAGCCATCGAGGAATATGTCGAACGATGGCTTGTGGAAGCGGGATTAAGCCCGAGCTCTCGACTGGTAGAGTCGAGGTCGTCATTCTTTGCATTGAGCCAATTATTGCTTGGGTGGCCATACATGGGGCGGCCTCCTAATCCTAACCGGTTCTTTGTTCTCGCAGAAATGGTGAACCTCCGGTCATTTCATGGTTAGATTGTGGGGCTTCATAATGCCGCAGAGCTCTCCGATCCCGAAGAAGCGGCACCAATGGTGGCTAAGCAGGTGGGGAAGATTCCCCCACATAGAGGAGAGCGCTTGGTCGAGGTGGGAGAATGCGCAAACTCCATGTACCAAGACAAGAAGAAATCGAAGGCAACGGATGGTTCGGATCCTGAGATGCCCAGAGTGAAGGACTCATGCCATGAAAGGCGATCGAGCACCTTTGCTACCGGATCGGCCGAAATGATGGAGACCGCCAATCCCAAAGCGACCAAATCCCGAGACTTACCCAAGTTGGGTGATAACTTCTTGCAGAAATTCAAGGGCAATGAGAAGGCGAATCGAGTCAAAGGCAAGGCAAGTGCTTGAAAGTGTGAGGAAGAGCCTTTGCCGTACAACCTCTGACGGCGACTCTCAAGAGAATGGGCGAAACCGAAATTCTTAGTTATCCAGCCAGAATTGTGTTGATTAAAGACCCCGAAGGCAAAGGGGAGCCCTTCTTCGTCCTCGCGTAATCGATGCTATCTTGAAAGTAGGCGAGGTCCCAGTGGGCGGAAGGAGTGACCTAAGTGGAAGAAGATTCTGGGCAAATTTACGGAAGAAGGACCGAAAAACTTGAAAGGTTGCGGCGATGCTCCAACAAGCATTATCCCGAGGGACAAAGAATGTGGAAGGCGGGAATGGTCTTTTTTCCTCGGCCACCTACCTCAAGGCGCTTAACTCGCCAACCCCCCGACATTGCTCGGGATATGTACACACTCCCATCTGAGGCGCCATTGCCAAGTCGCCAAATCTTCAACGAGGACGCGATGTGGGTAAGTATCATCTAAATGGCGTTGATTGTAATGCTTTTAGTTTTCTCCTTTTGGTCGTTGTTTCACCGTGTTCCTTTTTGTAGAATCTTCACTACACCATTGAGCCTTTGATCGAGTGAGTACACGTGATGCCGGTCGGATCATGCAAGCGACCTCGTGTGATATCCAGCGCAACTGGCTATAAAGTGTTTACTGCGATCCCAAAGCGCCCGTCTTCTGGAGGAAGTCCGATTTGAGTTCGGGAGGCCGAGAGGTGGTCGCCGCGCGGCTTAGACAAAGCAGCTAAGTCCGTGGCCGACATGGGACAAAGTGTGAGGTAGCTCATCCCGACATTGCTCGAGCTCGAGGCGTCGCAGTGGCCTCAGGCCAACTCTCAAACGTAAACTCACCGTGTTCCTTTTTGTAGAATCTTCAGAGGCTTGATCGGAGAACGTGATCTCCATAGGATCGAGGCCTGATCGCCGCCGCAGCTAGAGGAAGTCCGTTTTGCCAAGGTGGCCGAGGCAAAGCTTCCCATGGAGGCACTTGCTGCGAAGAGCGCGTCTGGCAACTCGGTGGCTGCGAAATTACCGATGAGAACCGGAGAGGGATCGGGAGGCGATCGAGCGCTATAAGAAGTCGGAGGGCTTTCTCCTTGGCTTGGACCGGACGGGTAGAGTATCTTATGAATACGGATACAAGGTCGCCCTGGCTCGATTCCGGGCGTGCCCTTCGGGTTCCACGGTCGAGGAAGATCCCTTCACCTCCCGTCCCGAGGATCTGGGGGCAAGTATGCCCGAAGAGGTTCCTTTTAATGACAGCCTACCAGGGGCCGATTCTTAAGGGACGCCTTGTTTTTGGGGGGTTTTTCCTTACTTTTTTGGACTGTGTATAGCTTTTTCCCTTTCTAGGGATTCATTTTGTACTTTGAAGCTTTGTTAATACAATTCCAATTTCAGTAACATAACTTCAATAATCTGAATCCAATGCTAGCCCTTCTGCTTGGTCTTTGCACCCGTCATAAAAACTTTAAACAAAGTATTTTCTGAGGCTCTGGACGTTCCAGGTCCTCGGCACTTACTGTCCCGACATTGTTGCGAGTCAGAACGTGCCCGGTCGGATGACCTTGATGACGCGGTAAGGACCTTCCCATTTAGGTGCAAGTTTGCCCCTTGCGCGGGCGGGGTCACTTACCTCAGCCTTGCGCAGTACCAAATCTCCCATCCCGAGAGGTCGAGGGCAAACCCTTCTGTTATAGTTTCTGGCGACACATCGATTGTAGGTTAAGATTTTTAGGTGTGCGTCGGCCCTGCATTCTTCGAAAGGCAGTCGGCAAACCGCCGAACTCCCTGGTCGACGTCGGCTCCTCATAGGCTCTACCCGGAGTCGAATGACCCTCGGGTAGAACGCGTCGGCTCCTCATATGCTTCTACCCGGGAGTGAATGACCAACTCGTTTCGGGGTGGTTCGAAGACAATAGGATACTCGGTAGCTCGTCGACCCAGCTTGATCGGGCTCTCGATTTCTTTTTTAAGCCCATCAAGGATGGAATGCTCAACGAGCGTTGGTGCGGTGATGGGCCACAGAGCTAAACCTCAATTGTATCCGAGCCGATAACGCACAAAATTCCCTAAATCGAGTAACCGGCAAACCGAGTACCGGTGGTTAGGAAGGCGAAGACCATAGAATATTTCTCCTTTAGAGCCGTCGTGATGGTCGCCCCGCCTCGGCTTCCACCCATTTGGTCGATCGGGGGGGAATGGTCTCGAGAGTCCATTCTTTCTTAAGCCCATCAAGGATGGACCGCGGTTAGTCACCTCGGCGCCGAGCACATAGGTTGCTCGAGGTGGGCCAAGGCCCGGCCACCCATAGCTAAACCTCACTTCCGCCTCGTGGGATCAGGCATCGATAATTCGCAGAAAATTCCCTAAATCGTCGATTTCGTAATACCAATGTATTGCCCGATGATCGGCGGGAAGGAAACCTCGGATAGCTCCACCAACCATTAGCCAGGAGGCAAGCCTACCATGTCAAATTTAAAAGAACATGAGCTGGTGTCCGCTCGTTAGAGACCTGGGACTCTAGATGAGTCGAAAAAAGTTAGCGGTCATTACCTCTGTTAGGTATTTTGATTCTATGGCAACCGGTTGGAAATAGGGCGTGGAGCTTCATCGGCTGTCGGGATGAGCGCTAATGCCAACTTTTCAATAAGGGGTGGTCTTCAAAGATAAGTCGGCTCTGGCGCCCCTGAGCCCCGCAGGACATGTGAACTTGCTTTGCGCTGCCGTCTCGATGTAATGAAAACCGGGTACTATTTTTCGATTGCCTCTTTTACCGCCACGCCAAATTTAGAAAGAACTTGACGCAGTTGGTCATCATTGCGTGTTGAGGGCGTAGCTTCCAGCTGCCAGGTAGAGCCAACTTTTCAAAGTTTCTCGGCGTGGACACCGATGGTAAAGGCGTGGCCTCTTTTGTGGATAGAGGCAAAGTTTCTCCGGCGTGGACACCGAGGTAAGGCGTGGGAGTGTGGATATGTGCTGCTTTAGACGCGCGAAGGCTTCCTCGCATTCCGCCGTCCATCGAAAGTTCTTCGGATCCTTCAAGACTTAGAAGAAGGGAAGACACTTGTCTCCCGATCGGGACAAAAATCGAGATAGAGCTGCAATCCTCCCATTGAGACATTGGAGCTCCTTCACCATTCTGGGGGCTCTCATGTTGATGATTGCTTGGATCTTTTCCGGGTTAGCATCGATTCCCCTCTCGTGTATGATGAATCCGAGGAATTTTCCTAATGTTACGCCGAAAACGCATTTAGCCGGATTAAGGCGCATTTCGTATTCCCTTAGTGTAGCAAAGGTCTCCCTCAGGTTGTCAAGGTGGGCGGCTCCCGTTCGACTTTTCACGATCATGTCGTCGACGTAGACTTCCATGTTTCGCCCTATCTACTGGGCAAATATCCTACTTACCGTCCTTTGATAAGTGGCCCCAGCATTCTTTAATTCGAACGGCATAACCTTGTAAAAATAAGCTCCTTAGGGGGTGTGGAAGGCCGTATGTTGCTGATCCTCGGGTGCCATCCGGATCTGGTTGTAGCCGGAGAAGGCATCCATTAAGGAGAAGCGGGCATGCCCCGCGGGTGAGTCGACCAGCTGGTCGATCCTAGGCAAGGGGTAGCAATCCTTCGGGCAAGCATGATTAAGATCGGTGTAGTCGACACACATCCTCCAGCTTCCATTAGGCTTCTTTACGAGAACTACATTGGATAGCCATTGGGGGTATCTGACTTCCTCAATGAAGCCGGACGCCAAGAGTTTATCGACCTCCTTTTGCACGGCTTGTTGCCGCTCGGGGGCCTGAGCCCGGGGTCTTTGTCTTACTGGACGAGCGATCGGGGAAATGCACAGGTGGTGCTGAGAAACTTCCGGGTCGATCCCCGGAAGGTCGGCCGCTATCCAAGCAAAGACATCGGCATTTTCCTGGAGGAGGCTGATGAGTTGAGCCTGCTCCTGCCCGCCGAGGTCCGAACCGATCCCGACCGTTTGGTCGGGACGATTATCCCGCAAAGGAACATTGATCGCAGGCTTCATCGGCTCGGGGACGCTGAGTCGGATGTTGGGATCCGCGGATCTTCGAGGGGCTATTCGGCCTCTTTCTCTTACCTAGGAGATCGCCGTCAAGTAGCACATGCGGATTCGTGAGGATCTCCCCGGACTTCCCCGACTCCTGCGCTGGTCGGGAATTTCAGGGTCCGATGATATGTAGAGATAACCGCTCTTATCTTGTTGAGTGTGGCCTAGCCCAGGATGGCATTGTACGCGGTGGGGTGATCGACCACCAAAAAGGTCACCAACACTGTTTTGGTCTTCGGAGAGTCATCGAGAGTTAAAGGCAGGGTGACCGCACCTCGCGGTGAGATCGAGTCGCCGGTGAACCCGGTGAGCGCCGAGTGTAGGGGATTCAGGGCCTCCTTCGGTAGTCCCAACTTCAAGAAAGCGTCGAAATAAAGGATGTCGATTGTCGACCATGATCCTTCTAACTTACGCATTGCTATTCGGGCCGATACCAGGTAGCGTCATCGGGCTCGGGCCCCAAGTTCCGAGGGAAAGTTATTTCGGCTGGGGGGGTGTTCTTCGATTGGACACGGCGTAAGCTTTCGTCCCAAGGTGCTATCCCCGAGGTCGGTCCCCGATGATTACATCGATGTGTTGCTCATCGGGGCACAAGGAGAGTCGAAGGCGGCAACATGATCTAGGTGTCCCCTCCGATCAACTGTCGCCACTCATGCTCCATCATTAAAGGTCGATCGGATGGAGGGAGGCGGAAAATTTACGTCAGAGACGTCACCGGGGACGGGAGCGGACGCGGAGTGGTGAGCGCCCGCCTTGTGCCTTGGCTGTGATCGCCGCCGGGACTCCCGTTGGGTGAGGCTCCCCTCTGCTTCTTCGACATCCAAGCCTCCTCCTTTGAAACTTCGCGATGGAGGACGCCCTCCATCAAAGACCAACAAAACCTCCTCATCCGCCGCATCAATAGGAAATAGATAACCTCGTATCTCCATGGTAAACCGGCTCGGAATGGGAAAGGTTCGTCCTCCTTTTGCTTCAATCTCGGGAGGAGGAGGATAGAAGGCCGGACGCGAATGCCGGGCTCGAAATCCTTGGTGGATGTTCGAAAGATGCTATTTCGAGAACCAGGTGGGCCCTTTCGGCGTAGTGGGGAATGGACATCAAGGCTCGAGGTGGGATGCGAGTGAAGGCGGCAACATGATCCGTGGATCATTGGCTCCATCATGAGGGGAGGCGAAAATTCGGGGGGGAGGGACTAGGACTCTAGTGAGGCTCCGGCCCTCCGCTCCTCCGAGGAAGATATGGACGTCCCTTTGCACCTCATCCAAGCGGTGCTTGGAAATAGCGCGGATCTGGGCTGGGATAAAGGTCTCGAGGATACCCCTTGGGCTCGGGGGGATACCCGGAGGAACCCGGGTTCCGATGGGAGGACCAGGTGGGTCGTGTGACAAACTCCGTGGGGCGCATCATGAGCCAAGTCGAGGGCGGGATCATCCCACCGTTCGAGGAAGAATGGGGGCTGGACGGTGCTTGCTAATGCGCGCGGTTCCCGGATAGGACCTCGAAAGTCCATGTGGCGGGGAGGGCGGAGGAACCCTCTCGGTGGGAGGAGCCGAGGTCGTGAACAAACTCCGAGCGTTAGAAGTCGAGCGGGATCATCCCTCCACGTTCGGAGGAAGGGGGCTTGAAGTTCCCCGGATGCAAGCCTCTCCATGTGCCGTTCGGGGCGCAGGTGATCTCTGATGGCCCTCCTTAGTTCAAACAACTTTTTACCGTGACCCAGGGGTGTACGGTCGTGGCTCCGAGGCTCCGAGGTCGTCGCGGTAGGGTTCGGGCCGGTCGATGTCTCCTGCTCCAGCGGGGTCCCGATCAGGGAGAGGAGTGAGAGAGATCCCGCCGTGCACGCCGATATCGCCTGGGACTGTACCTGCACAAAGGCGGGTCGGAGGATGCTCCGCCCGACCCCTCCGACGCTTAAGTCAGCCTTTTTCTCGAAGGCTCCAGATATTCCCGAGTTCTTCCTCTTAGGCCGGTTAACTAATCGAAGAGTTCAGAAAAAAAACCCCATTCACCTTACTCTCTGGTAGCTTAAATATGTCGGGCGATTGGCGCGTTTCTGGTTGCGTCTGAAGGTGGTGTATGGACCTGGCTTCGCAGGCTGGTGCCGTGGTCAACTCCCGCACGGACCTGGGGCGAGACAGAGGAGAAGTGACGTCGGGCGTTCAACCTCGGCCGTAATTGAGCGCAGGAGGGGCGATGACGTCATCCAGGCGTAATACATAGGATCCGATGTCGCGTCACATTTAATACCCATAACAGGATCCGAATCGGGTTCGTCGTTCTGCCCGTCCGATTATGGCATTAGGTCAGATGGGCTGATCGTATTGCACTTGATTAGGTCGGACCGCAACTACCTCTTATTTATGGATTTTAGATCCGCCTTTTAATTTACCTTCATACGCCATAAATATTAACTCGTCCGTCATATGGTTGCAGCGTCGGTTGTGACGGTTTTACAGCCGAGTAGACCGTCGGCGCGAGTCATCTTAGGTAAGCTACGTCCCCTTCTGTTACGAGACGCGGTGCGGCAGTGCAGGCTACCTGACGCTATTCTGCCTTGCTCGTAAAGGAAAGCACCAAACCCTCCCGTCTTCCCAAAGAAATCGTTCCTTCTCTTCGATCCCTTTCCCCTTCTCCGCGACAAACCCTTGATGAACGCCTCGCCAAAGAACGGAGGGATAGCTATACAGGGGCGAAGATCCGATCCTGGGCGTGATTTGGTGCTCATTATCCGAAGAGGTAAGGAAGTAGTCGATGTTGGTCTTGATTCTTGTGGATTTAGTGGCTTCCTGTTGTCTATGTATCTGTGGTAGTGATGCCGTGGTGATGCTCTTGAGTCGTCTGTTCATGTTTCATAGCATGATCGCAGCCCGTTCTCTTTTGTTACATGTATCAGATTCCTGCACTAGGAGGAGCAACCTAGTTGAGTTCAAAGATGGAATATAGCGGAAATGAAGAGCAGGGTCAGGAATATCTGTTCAAAATTGTTCTGATCGGTGACTCTGCTGTTGGAAAATCGAATTTGCTAGCTAGATTTGCCCGGAATCAGTTCTTCCCAAACTCCAAGTCCACCATAGGGGTCGAATTCCAAACCAAAACGATGGACATTGATGGGAAGGAAGTCAAAGCTCAGATATGGGATACTGCCGGTCAGGAGCGCTTCAAGGCTGTTACATCTGCGTACTATCGGGGAGCCGTCGGAGCTCTTCTGGTGTACGATGTGAGCAGGCATCAGACATTTGATAGCGTTGGCCGATGGTTACAAGAACTACACAGTAAGTAATGCTGAACATTAGTTTTGCGGTTGTTTGAGCACATTGTGAACGATGGAACCTCTGATTTCCATGTTATTTCTGAAAATTCTATCTCTTGTTAAAACAAATGAACATTGACCAGTGCACTCAGACATGAATGTTGTGACCATTCTGGTGGGCAACAAGACTGATCTCAAGGATGCAAGGGAGGTTAGCATCGCAGAGGGCAAGTCCCTAGCTGAGGCTCAAGGCCTTTTCTTCATGGAAACTTCTGCACTGGACTCCTCCAATGTTGCAGCCGCATTTCAGACTGTAGTGGAGGAGATCTACCACGCGGTGAGCAGGAAGGTCTTCCTATCTCAGGAGCAACAGAAGCATGAGATGTCTTCACTCACGAATGGAAAGACAGTAGTTCTACAGGGGGATACCAATGATGCAAGCGGTGGAACCAGGGGATTCTGGTGCTGTCCATCCTGAAGCTGTCTATATAATCATTTCTTCAATCCATTTTGCAGGTTGTTCTTTTTTTATACTAATGCTGGTTTTCTTAACATCAAACATGTGTGTGTGTGTTCTTCTTCCATCAATTATTATATAGTCATGACATGTTAATGAATTGTTTACTCTTTCACTTGTTGCCAATAACCCATTATGTTGGACAAATTTCCAAGTGCAGATTGTTTGTTCTCATATATTTGGTAGCCTTTTTTTTTTTTTTCTGTGTGTTCCCTTAGCTACTCATTAATCACAATGACTTTGTGTAGAACACATAACTTTATTATCCTGATTTGTTTAGGTGTAGAACACAATGATGGTGTGAATTTTTTCCTACTTCGTTTCAGCTGAAATGATTGATGAAAGAGTAGACAACTTTTGTTTTTGAATAGAAATCATCATGAACTGGTGACTCAAATGTTCGGATCACATATTGCTCCTTCAAACTTGCAAGTTAACCCAATAGTTGACACTACCATCAAGATTCACTGATATCTTAAAGCTGAGACTTTAGGAGGTCAAGAGAGCTGCAGGATGAATCCTGTGGGTCCAAAAGTGCGTTGATGATGAGAAAATTTTCATCACAAAATGGTGTACTTAGTCAATTCTTGAGAATTCTGTAGTATTATAGATTGCTTGACTATCTCCTTCACAAAATTTCTCAATTATGCACATAATATAGAAAGTCAATGCTTCAGTTCTCAGCATTAGATGTCTTCAGAAGAGAGTTCAGTTTAATCATAAGGTCCTACTTATAGCAGAGTGCTACCCCTTCATGATGTTATCACTAAACACGGCAAAAGGCATTGCTGAGATAGGTTATCTTCTCTGCCTAGATGATCAAAGACCAGTTACAGACTGATTCAGCTAGACTATGATGTGAAGTTGATATAGTCTCTGCTAAGCAAGTCTTAGTGATGGCACCGAGAACCTGGAAAGTTTAGTATCACAGGCAGCCAAATTTAGGTCCAAATGCCAGTATGATAATATTATAAGGGAACCTAATCATATGCTGCTGCATGCAGAAGTAGGACCTGATCCTCCACCGTGTATCACTATTGAGTTTTGCTTAAGCTTTCAGAGCAAATCTAAAGAATTGGTCAAAAAGACAAGAAGAACCTTTTGACCTCCATCATCTTCATGTCAGCACTGGATGGCTTAGGAACAAAAGCAAGCCCACGGAGGAAGAAGATGAAAGCACCAAAACCTCCTCTTTTCTCCAATGCTGGATGGAACGGTCAACCGAGTCGGAAAGTCAATGCAGACCGAGCCCAGCGGACCCGGTCCAAGTCGATGCTTGAAATCACAACCGCGACGCGCGAGATGCGGCCATCAGAGGACGCCACCGAAGCCGTCCGATCCGGATCGGATGCACGTGATCGGGTCAAAAGTGTCGCGCGACTCCTGAGCTAATTGAGACCCGTGACCACGTCTGCCGTGCCTTATGCGTTACGTACGGAGGCGGTGGACGCACGGATTAGAGATTGGATTCGGAGGGCCGTGATCGAGAGATGCGCTTTGGACAGTAAATAATGAGACTAATTATTCAAATCGACCCATCAAACTTTTGTCAAACTATGAAAAAGATAGCTAACCGTAGCCGATATGAATAATTAAATAGATCGGCTAGTTTCTGATTATTATATGACCATATTTATGAGCCGGCAGTATGTGGCTGAGCTGCCTCTGAACTGTTGGGTCGATATCAGAAGGCCGAAATTGACTTTTAGCAGGAGAAAACAAAAATGCCAGTTGAATTGCAAATAACATGTCGACATCCTTCTAAATATGATTATTTTTTGAATTAAACAGGTTCATAACGATGCTGGTTCTTCATGTATTCCACATGAATCGTAGCCGAACCCAAAGTTCCAAGCACAAAGCACAGTGCAGAGATTCTTCAGAGTTGATGCCAAGCAAGCAAGAGAAGTGGAGTCATTTCCATGATCATTGACCTGTGGACTAGCTTTAAGCAACGACTCGATGGCAGAATTAATAGTGCAGTTAAAGAACGGCAGGCCGACAGCGACTAAATGCCGAAAGGTTTTACTCGGTCTGGTCTCTCTCTTCCGTCGCCGAAGACCATTTGGGTGCTCCGTTGCGGCTCTCGTACGCTAGCATCTGGAAACAGCAGCCCGGAGTGACTCATACGGCAGAATCCACTCACGATGATTAGAGTTCTAACTGTTTGGTGAAATGGTTTTCTTTCAAGATCAGAAATGGCAGGAATCATGATTTCTTCCGGTTACTTTTGTCCAAGATGGCTTCTGCTTTAATGGAGCGACCGAGGACCATCGCGAGTGGTGCCGTCGGATTGCTCAGGATTCAAACCTCAACAGTCAACGTAGAGGGGCTACGGTAGACCAGGAAGCTTCGTGGATGATTTCTTCTGGCCATTAGATTGAGATTTTTAGACCTGATGCCATCATCACAACCAGTATTTAGACCCCCACACCACGCCCATTGTCTTCACTACTAACAGGCTCACCTGCACCATTGAATTCTCTCCGCCAGAAGGAGGGAAGATAGGACGTCCATGTCCGGCTGTTCATAGGGAAACCACGTCTCCGAGATAAACACTGCGGCTTGTCCATCCCGGTGCTGATTGTAGAGCTTTCGGTGGAGCTGCTAGGTGAGGTAGTCGGAGATCGAAAACATGGATAGCAGCTACAGATTGGGAAGCATCGGGGGGAGCATGAGAGGGAGCATACGGCGGTCGGTCTCCTCGTGGAGAACTTCTTCTGCCGACGTCTTCGGGAGGTCGGGTCGGGAGGAAGATGACGAGGAGGCCTTGAAGTGGGCGGCGCTCGAGAAGCTGCCCACCTACGACCGCATGAGGAAGGGGATCATGACAGGAGAAGCCGGAGACAAGCAGGAAGTAGACATTCAGGATCTTGGCATGCAGGACCGGAAGAAATTGCTGGAGAGGTTAGTGAGGACCGCCGAGGAGGACAACGAGAGGTTTCTTCTCAAGCTCCGGAATCGGATGGAGAGGTGAGCTTCTGCTTCGGTTTGTAGTCTTCTTACATGTAATGGTGCTGGCGTTGATTGATATCCATATCCGTCCTTCAGGGTTGGCATCGACAACCCAACTATCGAGGTCAGGTTCGAGCATCTCACCGTTGATGCAGAAGCCTACGTGGGGAACCGGGGCGTTCCAACGTTCTTCAACTTCTTCTACAACAAGATCACGGTAATTCATGCTTCCAGCAAGAAAATTTCGACACTGCTTGTGTAGTGTTTTCTGAATCTGTCTTTGGTTTCTGTGAATGAAGGATGTGCTGAGTTACCTTCATGTAGTTCCGAGCGGAAAGAGGCCGCTATCGATCCTTCACGACATCAGTGGGATCATTAGACCTTGCAGGTAAGAAAAAGAGATCCACAAACTAGATTATCCACCATCTTCATAAATTCTCTGAGTTCCCACACAGCTCGACAAGATCCTGACATGCTTCTGTATGATCCAGAATGACTCTGCTTTTAGGTCCCCCGGGCTCTGGGAAGACTACCCTGTTGTTAGCTCTGGCAGGAAAGCTTGATTCAACTCTGAAGGTAACATAACAAAAACATGATTAGAACCGAAGATAGATTGCTAAAACATCAAAGAGTCATTCTAACAGAGTGGATCATCTGCCCGTGTCAGGAATCTGGAAGAGTGACTTACAATGGTCATGACATGGATGAGTTTGTGCCTCAGAGGACCTCAGCTTATATCGGGCAGCATGATCTGCACATAGGGGAGATGACGGTGAGAGAGACTTTGGATTTCTCTGCGAGATGCCAGGGGGTCGGAACTCGCTATGGTAGGTCAAGAAGAGAATATTTTGTCTAACATTTTTGTGAAGAACAGAGTAACTTATGAGTTGCGCACTGCGATGCAGACATGTTGACAGAGCTGTCGAGAAGAGAAAAGGAAGCATGCATCAAGCCAGATCCTGACATAGATGTCTATATGAAGGTAAGAAACCCACTCAGTCGATCTTGATATGGTGAAACAAAAGACTAATACCTCCAGAATTATCATCCTTCGTTTACTGAACGTGATTTGCGATGCCGACAGGCTATATCCGTTGAAGGCCAGGAGAGTGTGGTCACAGATTATATTCTCAAGGTACGTTCCATTACAAAGAACAAGATGATACTAGTGCAAATCAGATTACATCTAGACGGAGAAGAGAAGCTAAGTTCTTGTTTCACAGATCCTGGGTCTGGAAATATGCGCCGATACGATGGTAGGAGATGCAATGATAAGGGGGATTTCTGGTGGGCAGAAGAAGCGCGTGACGACAGGTAAATTCTAGTGAGAAGAATCAGACATAGGGACAAGAGGAAGAGCGAACACACGAGTAAAGCCCCTCTCATGGTTGTGTTGCAGGTGAGATGCTTGTTGGACCAGCCAAGGCGCTTTTCATGGATGAGATCTCCACTGGTCTCGACAGCTCCACCACCTACCAGATCGTCAACTCCCTCCGCCAATCCGTTCACATCCTCGGAGGAACTGCCCTCATTGCATTGCTTCAGCCAGCTCCCGAGACGTACGCCCTGTTCGACGACATCATTCTCCTGTCCGAGGGGCAAATCGTCTACCAGGGTCCGCGCGAGAATGTCCTCGAGTTCTTCGCATCGATGGGTTTCAGGTGTCCCGAAAGGAAAGGTGTTGCAGACTTCTTGCAGGAGGTCAGTAGCAATTAATTCACTCCTGTTTGGGCGCGATTTCATCGATGATTCGATGCTGATGCCTCTTTGGACGAACAGGTCACCTCAAGAAAGGATCAGCACCAGTACTGGTCGATCGAAGACCAGCCTTATAGGTACGTTTCAGTCAACGAGTTCGCAGAAGCGTTTCAGTCGTTCCATGTCGGCCGCAAGCTCGGGGAAGAGATCAGCGTGCCGTTCGATAGGAAACGAAACCACCCTGCCGCGCTGACTACCACGAAGTACGGGATTAGCAAGACGGCGCTGCTCAAAGCTTGCATTTCGAGGGAGTGGCTGCTGATGAAGCGCAACTCCTTCGTTTACATCTTCAAAGTGGTGCAGGTGAGTAATCGCAAAGCCATGATGACAACACCACAGTTCTCCTGATCTGAAGCCTCGCCTGATTCCTTTTGTCCTGTGGACAGCTTATAATTCTTGGAACGATCGCGATGACGGTCTTCCTCCGCACGAAGATGCATCGGGAATCGGTGGAGGATGGGGTTATCTTCTTAGGAGCCATGTTTCTGGGGCTGGTTACGCATCTGTTCAATGGGTTTGCTGAGCTTGCCATGAGCATCGCAAAGCTTCCCATATTCTACAAGCAGAGGGACCTCCTCTTCTACCCTTCATGGTCCTATGCGCTGCCGACATGGATTCTGAAGATCCCCATCTCCTTTCTGGAGTGTGCGGTGTGGATTGGCATGACGTACTATGTCATCGGTTTCGATCCAAACATCGAAAGGTTGGATTGCTTGAAACGCAACAAGTTCTTCCAGGAATGTCTTCTACGTCGCATCTTTTGATGCCATAAACATTGTCGTCCTGCAGGTTCTTCAGGCATTATCTGCTGCTGGTCTTAATCAGTCAGATGGCATCTGGACTCTTTCGGCTCCTTGCTGCTCTTGGGAGGGAGATGGTGGTTGCAGACACTTTTGGATCCTTTGCACAGCTTGTTCTTTTAGTTCTCGGCGGATTCCTGATATCTCGAGGTAAAGATCTTTTGCCTCATCGGCGCAGTGACGGTCTCTCGGTTCCAATTTGGCAACACCAGCCGGTGCTTACTTGTTCCTCACCTTCCTCGCAGATCATATCAAGAAATGGTGGATTTGGGGCTACTGGTCATCTCCTCTTATGTATGCTCAGAATGCCATCGCAGTGAACGAATTCCTTGGCCATAGCTGGCAAAAGGTAATGATCTCATTCTTTGATCTTCTCTTTGTGCTTCAAACAACAATCTTCACCGATCATCTTGGCATTTCCTTCATACTGAATTCTCTGTTCGGCACAGGTTAATTTAACACAGAGTCCTGATACATTGGGAGTCCAAATCCTCCACGCTCGTGGAATCTTTGTCGATTCGAACTGGTACTGGATTGGTGCGGGCGCATTGCTTGGATACATCTTCTTGTTCAACATCCTCTTCGTTTTCTTTCTCGACTGGCTCGATCGTGAGTGTCTACGAGTTATGGACAGCTTGAGATCTTTGATGAGAGTGTCAACATACATACTAATTCCTTGCTTGATTCATGCAGCATTAGGAAAAGGTCAGGCAGTCATCTCTGAAGAGGAGCTGAAGGAGAAACAGGCAAACAGGACTGGCGAGCGTGTCGAGCTGTTGCCTGCAGCCGCCAAAGGTTGGTCATGAACTACTGATAGATTCTACGGCTCAAACAAGCGAGAATGACGCTAAGGTTCTGAAATCACCCTTGTCTCAATGCAGGGAGAGATGGTGGAAGGGCCACAAGAAATGAATCGTCCACGGAGAACCGGAAGAAGGGGATGGTGCTTCCTTTTGCTCCTCTTTCGATCACCTTCGACGACATCCAATACTCCGTCGACATGCCACAGGTTCAACTTCTCCCCATCATGTAATCTCGCGAACAAGTTCGCACAAACAACATTGAAGATGCTAAACTCCTTGATTCTGACAGGAAATGAAAGACAAAGGCATCGAAGAGGATCGGCTAGTGCTACTGAAGGGCGTCAGTGGAGCTTTCAGGCCAGGAGTTCTCACAGCCCTGATGGGTGTAAGTGGAGCAGGAAAAACCACCCTAATGGACGTGCTTGCCGGCAGGAAGACCGGTGGATACATAGATGGAAACATCTGCATATCTGGCTATCCCAAGAAACAAGAGACATTTGCTCGAATCTCTGGCTACTGTGAACAGAATGATATCCACTCTCCCCATGTCACAGTCTATAAATCTCTCCTCTACTCCGCATGGCTTCGATTGCCTCCTGAAGTAGACGCCGATACAAGAAAAGTAGGTGCCTCTATACTTCGAGGAATCCATTTATCTGCTTCTGTTCATTACCGATTGCTCAATCGTAATATTTGGGTGCAGATGTTCATCGAGGAGGTCATGGAGTTGGTAGAGCTGACTTCGCTGAGGGGGGCGCTGGTAGGACTGCCCGGCGTCAATGGTCTGTCGACGGAGCAGCGCAAGAGGCTCACCATTGCTGTCGAGCTTGTTGCCAACCCCTCTATCATCTTCATGGATGAGCCGACTTCTGGGCTGGACGCCAGGGCTGCCGCCATTGTCATGAGAACAGTGAGGAACACTGTGGATACAGGGAGGACCGTGGTGTGCACCATCCACCAGCCCAGCATCGACATCTTCGAAGCTTTCGATGAGGTGCGGTGTCACTGAAACCAACTGCAGTTCGGCCTAATCTCTCCGTATGTTCGTGTGCGGAAATTGACGTCTATTTTCTGTAACATTGCAGCTCTTCTTGATGAAACGAGGAGGGGAAGAAATATATGTTGGTCCCTTGGGGCGCAATTCATGTCATTTGATCAACTACTTCGAGGTGAGACCTGCTTCGCATGACATGAAGAAGAAGACAGCTGCTTCATGAGCTTCTGTGTCATTGGCACTTATGTCGGTGTGTGTTTAATCTTGTCCAGGGAATTGAAGGGGTTCGAAAGATCAAAGATGGCTACAATCCTGCAACATGGATGTTGGAGGTGACCACTTTGGCCCAGGAAGAAATGCTAGGCGTTGACTTTGCTGAGACCTATAAGAACTCTGACTTGTACAGGTAGGTCAAGCCTGAAACTGTCGTGATAGCATTTGGTGTTATAGCAGACGGGGTGCTCACTCTGTGGTCCGAATTGTTGCAGGCGAAACAAAGCTTTGATCACCGAACTAAGTGCTCCTCCTCCTGGTTCGAAAGACCTGTTCTTTCCCACCCAGTACTCGCAATCCTTCCTCACACAATGCATGGCTTGCTTGTGGAAGCAGCACAAGTCGTACTGGCGAAATCCTTCTTACACTGCCACCAGAATTTTCTTCACCACCGTCATCGCCTTGATATTTGGAACAATCTTCTGGAAACTCGGAAAGAAAGTGTAGGTCTCTCTGTTCGGTCTCTTTAGATCTATCAATGGAAGAGCTCTTGTTAATGGCATAAAACTCTTACAGGACGTCGAAGCAGGACCTGTTGAACTCCTTGGGCTCCATGTACGCTGCAGTCCTCTTCATCGGGATACAGAATGGCCAAACTGTGCAACCAATCGTCGACGTAGAGCGAACCGTCTTCTACAGAGAGAAGGCTGCAGGGATGTACTCTGCTCTTCCTTATGCATTTGCGCAGGTATTGGCTCTGTTCCCACGAACTCCAACTTTCCGTTCTGAGTCCAAGTTCACTCCTCACGTTGCTCCAATCCCTGCAGGTTTTGATTGAGATCCCGCACATCTTCCTCCAGACTGTGGTATACGGACTCATCGTCTACAGTATGATTGGTTTTGATTGGACAATGGAGAAGTTCTTCTGGTACCTCTTCTTCATGTTCTTCACCTTCATGTACTTCACGTTCTACGGGATGATGGCGGTGGCCATGACGCCGAACAGCGACATCGCCGCCATCGTCTCCACCGCATTCTACGCGATCTGGAACATATTCGCCGGCTTTCTCATTCCTCGGCCGGTAAGTGTTACTTGAACCCCACTCGAATCACACTTCCTTGTCAAGAATCGAGGTGCTGATCGAGGCTGCTGCTTGCTGGTTGCAGAGGATTCCTGTGTGGTGGAGATGGTACTCGTGGGCTTGCCCGGTGGCGTGGACGCTGTATGGGCTCGTTGCCTCGCAGTTCGGCGACATCAAAACTACAATGGAGGGTGGTGAGGTGGTGGAGGAATACATCAGGCGATTCTTCGGGTTCCGGCATGACTTCCTGGGCGTCGTGGCTGTTGCAGTGGTCGGCTTCACCGTGCTCTTTGCTTTCGTCTTCGCCTTCTCGATCAAGGTGTTCAACTTCCAGAGAAGATGAGCCACCACATTCTTCTTCCAAATCTACCGAGCAATGTCCATATCACGAGATATATATGGAATAATTTGTGTTTCTTTTTGTGCATAGGATCATTATCCTCCCTGAACATGTATTCCTTTGTTGTCAATCCACAAATGTACCATTATTCTTCCTAATATATTCATCTTTGATCTGAAGCAACCTAAAGATGTCATACTGCTTACCAACCAGAAAACCGACGGAAGATGAAACATCACCTGGTTGCTCAATTGAGGTGCCATCATTGAGTATGTTCCAATATTTTATGGTTGAGCAAAAGCACAAGCTTTGCTTTCCTGTTCTATCGGATGTCTGCATCACACTAATTGAAGCTTGCGGCGCCCTCTGATCCAATAATTATATTAAAGTTCACATTTTTCTAATACCGCAAGTTTTTAATATTGTTAATATTTATACAGTATATTATCTTCTATTTGACTTGTTCGATGATTTACAAATGAGACGGGCCCTGACATCAGAGCTTGTCCTTCGGATTAAGAAATGGGATTGTGGATGAGGCATCAAATCGACACCTGATAAATCATATTTAAAAGGAAAAGCAGTTGAGTAGCTACGTAGTCCTCAATATTATACGGTTCGATACCTAACCTGAACACCGCAAAGGAACTGTTGGATCTGGCTCGGTCTTTGTCTTCACCTCCAATATGCTTCGGCATATTTCCATGGTGGAACGCACGTCATGGCGTTGCCATTATGACTCGATATTATGGATCGTGGGGTACATAATCTCCACATCATCTCATCATTAGTCATTATCACAACTCTAAACAACGAGGCTAATCCATGTTCATCTCTCTCGTTCCGTTCCTCGCAAAGCATGCCACACCTGCACACGGAAGTGTTAGGACGTGACGATGGCGATGGGGCCATTCGAGAGAGAGAGAGAGAGAGAGAGAGAGAGAGAGAGAGAGAGAGAGTCGCTCAGTGCATGCATTATAAACAACCGAGCTGGCTTCTCGTCATTCATCTAATCCTCTCCACCCGCTATGGCTGTTTCCCCCGGCCACTGCTACGGCTCCGAGAGCGCGGAGTCACGTCGGCGATCGACCGACGATGCCGGCCTCCGTCGGAGGTGCCTCACGATGGTGAAGCAGCAGAGGACGCGGCTCTACATCCTGCGCCGGTGCGTGTCGATGCTCCTCTGTTGGCACGCCCACAGCCTGTCCGACTGATGGCAGACTCGCTAATGCGACTCCTCGGTCGAGCGGTGGTCTTCTCTTGGAAGATGATTAAGAGCTGGTGACGACGAACATGGCCGCACGGAATCGCAAAGTCCACGAAGCTGCCTGCCCTTCGGTGGATACACGGGACAAAGTACATCTTTGGAGTGCCCGGGAAGGCCGACGGCACCAGCAAAATCTCATGTGCTATCATTGTGGGCATATGGTCGACGAAGAAGAAACTGTTTACATGATCGAACTGAAGAATTATGCAATCTTGAAATATGAGTGGGTAAATATATAGACAAAATGTTATTATAATGGATTGTTTAAGCAGTTCTGCTACTGTTACATATGAATTGTTTGTGGGCAACGGAGGTGTTGTCTTTCTGGAAGCATGCGATGTGATCTGTGCCTGCTGCTGTTACGATCCCAAATCAATGAGACGCTACCAAATGGATATGAGATTGCCCACCACCTGTTCGCCATTTGGTCGAGTTGTGTCCGTCACCAGTCAGCACTGCGCGTGGATACCGCAACACAGCCTGCCGCGAGAGAAACAAACCATCGAGACGCTGACTGGGCGTGCGGGCAGCATCTCCCAACACCTCATTCCCTGTGTGTCCGTAATAATAATAATAATAATAATAATAATAATAAGAGAGTCGATCGATTGTGTCCGACACGGAGCGGTGTCTATTCGGCAGTCTCTCTCTCTGGATCGCTTCGCTTCTCTTCTGAACCCTGAATACAATCCCCTTATCCACCTGCACTAGATTTCGATGCCCTAATCGCCTATCCACCTCTCTCGTCATCACCCTCGTCGGCTGATTCCCTCCTCCCAAGATCCTCGAATTTTGCAAGATATCTCGTCTAAGTTCCTTGTTGGAAGCAATCGGGCCGTCGATATAGAGGAGATTGACCCAATCCGTCGATTTATCTCCAAGATCAGGTCAGAGTAGTCCTTTTCTCATTCCTTCAGTCTCCCTTTGGGAAGCCGTAGGCTGGATTATTCTCGGTGTCGGAGAAGTGCTTGAGAGATGGTAGGAGGAGGAAGCAAGAGGGACGATGGAGCCTTGAAGATTAGCAGCACCAACGTCTTCGCCGCGCTAGAGACGCTTAAGAAGAAGAAGAAGAAGAAGAAATCGGACAAGGAAGCCAAGGGCAAGGGATCGTCCAAGAACCAGACCAAGGAGTCGGAGCAGCAGCGGCAGGTGTTCTGGGCGCCGACGCCGCTGACTGCGAAGTCCTGGGCCGATGTGGACGATGACGACGATTACTACGCCACCACGGCCCCGCCACAATCTGTCTGGGGTTCGACGCAGCAACAGCAGAACAAGGAAGCCACAGCCGTGGTTGAGGAGGTTTGCGTATTTTAGATTCCCTATTTCTTTGTTAGGATTTATATGTGGAATATGAACTGCTTGGCTTTATAATAGATATATGGTATTGGTGTGGAAGTGGGTTGAAATGCAATTTTAAACTTGTTGGCTCAGAAATATTTGCTTGGTTGATGAATGTCTGACATTGATGCCTTTCCATAATTATCGTCTGTGTCTATCTTATTTGCTGGTTGGCCAATAGGGTATAGAGATGCCATGAAAAGGAAACGGAGCCTGTGGGATGATCAGTTTCAGATTTGATCTTTTTCTTCAGAATGTGATACATAAGAGAACAAAAGAATCGTGGGAGGGTCTAGAACAGCTCATCCATATGTACTAACTGCCTAAGAATGCAGCAAGTATTTAATGCATGAAAATGTCTTTGATGCAGAGTAACAAATCAATGAACATCGGTTGTTTGGAATGGAATAATGTTACAAATTGTGGAATCTGAAAAAGAATACTGGAAGATGCTCGGGGAAAAAAAATACTGGAGGATGCTTTAATGAACATTGTTAGTACCATGGGAGAGCTGTGAGTTGTCATGAAAAAGTTAAATCTTAAGAATTGGAAATTGTCGTGTGCGATGGAAGAAGAGTTTCATAGGCAATAATAAATCTTAGTTTGATAAAAGATATTATTACTATGTAAAACCTAAAAAGATAAGTAGCTTTCTTTTTTCAGTTTCATCTTTGATGTCATATTTCTATGGCTCTGCTGCTTGCAGAAGAAGCAAAGTTCGATTTTGCATATGCTTGACTTTCTTTTTTTCTTTAACAAATTACATTGACCAAGGGCTGCTTTTTCTCTTCAACTGTATCTTTCTTTTAAAAAGTGGAAACAACTGAAAAAAATGGATATTCTTCCCTAGAAATGCATTAGTTCATATCTCCTTTGTGGTAATATTTTCAGAAGAAATAGGTTTTATTTTTTATTTTTTGACAAATGGTTTGCAGGTATATGACAATTCACCGCCTGGATATTGATGAAGAAATCCAGAACCTCTTGTTTTACTCTGATATGTGACAGCCTCAGTGATATTTCATCCCATGTTTTTGGAGGATGACTAAAAGTGAAGTCAATTTTTGTTTTCTTTTTAAAGGGCAGATGTTCTAGTTACTTTAATCCAAATGTACTTCGGGTTGCTAGTGATTCTATAATATAATATCTAGGTTTATGGATTGGTTACAATAAATTACTGGTCAGAGTTCCATCTCTGAAGAGAATTTGATGATGTTTTTGATTGTTTACTTAGATTTTCATATTGTAATGTCTACTAGGAAGATCATGAGCAGTTTTTTCACTAGATCGCCTCTGAAATATCAGAGAAATCAAAGATATTTCTCCTATAGGAGTCTGGCAAGTCTTTTATTCTTTTTAGGTTTTTCGTAAACATGGTGGAAAGATCAACATAAAGGTTTTAGTTCACAAAAATTATACTGAACAACCGTCTTCTCTTTGATTCCTGTCCATGACTTTTCCTAGGTGCCAATTTCTGTTTTTCCCATCTTGTCTTCTAGAGAGTTTTGGTAGAGTCCGCATATCACAAGTTTGGGCTGTTGAATGTTGTACAAGTTGTAAATATGCTGCATTGGAATAGTTCTGCTGAGTAATTAGATGGAGTTATGATGGTGCATTTTCCACATAGTTATCTGTTTCCTTTTCCTAGTTGCATCAAGAATTCACCCTTGATCTTAAGAATTAACTCATGTCCTTTATTGTTCTCCATATGTGGAAATTTATGCCCATATTTTTCAATTATTTTTTTCTCATTGTGTCTGGATGTAAATTTTGTTTGTGATGCTTTCTGTGTCACATACGTTACTCAAGTCTACCATGTTGATGATGTGACCTAAAATTAATAATATTTTGTAGCTGAGTAAGTAGCATTAGAAGAATGATTTGCCCTTTGTCTAAGCAAAATAATGACCTTTGGAGATTATGAGTTGATTCAACTGCAAATCACAGGATACCAGAATGATTGGCGAAGGAAATTTGGAAAATTAATTCGTCATGTTTGAAGATTCATGCTGATAATTGATTCCTAAAACACATTTGTCTCTATTTCAGAGTGCTCAATATGAGCATATGTTTTACGAAATTCTCATTTGTCCGAGTTTATTGCTTATTAAAATCCTTCTCAAGTGCTATTTGTAGATTGTGGTCAATGATTTTGATATAGGAATAAGAGCGCTGCCATACATCTCTTTTGTAATCCGTTCTCACATGTATGACTTATTCCAGTCACTTGGTTATATTTGAGCCAGCTTATTTTTGTTCTTTAGGAAAGCGAAGGCGAAGATGATGGCCTTGACGAGGGTGATGATTCTGATGTAGAAGAGGAGCCTGAACATGAAGACGAGGTTCCTGTCGCAACCGAACCTGTCATTGAGAAGCCTGTTCCTGCTCCAGTAACGACCAAAGATACAGATCGACAACTATCAAAAAAGGAGCTGAAGAAAAAAGAAATGGCAGAACTAAATGCAGTTCTGGCTGAGCTGGGTATCTCAGTCGAAGATAGTAATTCTGTGCAAGATGAAGCAAATGGTAAATGCTTAAGCTTTTGCATCACTACACTTTCCATTGAAATATTGTCGTGCATGCTGCTATATTATGATCACTCTGGGTTTGTGCACATTGCATTGGAGCGAAGCGCAGATGGAGATAAAAAGGAAAATGCACCTGCGCCATCAGAAAGTAAAAGTTCCAAGAAAAAGAAGGCAAAGAAAGATAAATCATCCAAGGACACCAAAGAACCACAGGAACAGCCTAACGATCGGGATCGGAACACCGACAAAAGGCCCGATGCAGGGGCTGCTGAACCTGAAGAGGAAGATGCATCTGCGGTTGATGTCAAGGAGAAAATAAAGAAGGTAGCTTCAACGAAAAAGAAGAAATCAAATAAAGAGATGGATGCAGCCGCAAGAGCTGCTGCTGTTGAAGCTGCTGCAAGGAGTGCCAAGCTTGCTGCCGCCAAGAAGAAAGAAAAGAACCACTATTATCAACAACCGGCGCGGTAAAGCTGCGTTCTTCACGGCCGATGGCCTGCGTCTTCCTTTTTGTTGAACTCCGAAATAAGCATAGTTGCTGTCTTTTAATGGTTCCAATGTGTCGTCATGTGATCGAGGTAGAGTTAGTTTGCCGTGTTAGAACAGGATCACCCGTGACATTTTCTCGTAGATACTCCCAGCACAGTAGAAATCTAACCTGAGAATGCCTTTGTGTTTTCACTTCTTTGTGGAGCCGGTAGCTTTATGTTGTATAATCATTACTTTGGTATACTGAAATAATTATTGTAAGAAGTCATTTGGGTCCTTTTGTTCGTCGTCTCTTCGAATCAGTAATCTATTTGTTATCAGCATGCAAATCATGGCAAAATCACAACAAAAATAAGGGAAGTAAACATATATGTATCATTTACAGCATGCGGCGAGAGGACGCAAACAAAACTCTCCATCCCCACCGTAAAATTGACGCAATTATTATATGTGGAAGCAGCACCCAGCTTGGACATGGCCGGAATACGCCCTCTGCAACTCAACCTTCCGCCACTTCATCCCCTCCCCCTCCCCGCTTTCAATATCCAGGATGTAGGCCACTTGGGCCCCACATTGGGTCCCGGACCCCAACACCATGAACCCGCCTTCCCACGCCACCATCTGCAGCGCCACCCGTACTTCCCGTGGCAGGTCCGCCACCCGACGCCACGCCCCGCCGCCCTCCTCCACCACCACTGCCTGGCCCGCCTGCCGGCACATGTACACCCTCCCGTCGCCGCCCACCACGCACGTCCGCGGGCACGCAGCCTCCTCCAGCCTCCCCTCCTCCACCGCGCCCCACCGCCAGGCGGCGACGTCGAAGGTCTCCGCGCTCTGCGAGAACTGCCCCTGCGCCTCCGTGGGGTAACCCCCGACGACGTGGAACCCGCCGCTCGCGAACACCCCACGGCACTCGTCGCGCTGCCGCGCCATGTCGGGCAGCTGCATCCACGCGTCCGCCGCCACGTCGTAGGCCAGCGCCGATCGCAGCGCGTTCTTGCTCTCGTCGTGCCCGCCGGCCACGAACACCGCGGCGCGCTCCTCCGAGGCGGCGCACGCGAAGAAGGAGCGCCGCGGACCCGGCATGCGGACCCCGCGGCGCCAGGCTCCGGACACCAAGTCGTAGACGTGTACCTCGTCGGAGGCGGCCCAGGTGCGGGGGTCCCACCCGCCGACAACCACCAGCTCCCTCCCGACGGCGGCCAGCTGGCAGAACAGAGGGAGGCCGTGGGGCCGCCCAGGGATCGGCGGCAGCGAGCTCCAGGCGCCGGTGGCCGGCTGGAAAAGCGCGAGGCGGTAGAGCAGCGGGGACGGGTACGACTTCTCACCGTCGGTGGACGCCGCGACGACCGGGGCGGGCTCGGACTGGGCAAGCACGACCACGGGCCGGTCAAGGCCCACGGACTTCCGGTGGCGGAGGAAGGACGCCGACTCGAGGTCGTGCTTCCAGAGCTTGCAGACGGCCTGCACGGTGCGGAAGGCATCGAAGGGGACGCGGATGAGGCACTCGCGGGCGATCTCCTGCGGCAACCCTGGAATCAACTCGTCCTCCATAAACCAGCAAACCTCGAACGCAACAACAAGAACAGGGGGGACGCCGAAGCCCAAAGCTATCGAGAACAAAGGCTCTACAGAAAGAGATAAGACCGAACTCATTCCTTTACAGGGGAGCAAAGACGACCGAATTGAGAGGGTTTATATACGCAACAGCGTCTTGCGACAGTTTGCAGACGTTGTGGGCGGTGGCGATGGCATACGCTCGATTAAGAAACCGGAGAAGACAAAACGGGCGGCGACACGCGGATGAGTCCACCGGAAGCAGCACGCAAGGTGCCGTTCCAATTCGACAGATTTTGTTTGGTATCATCGTTGTCGATGTCGAATGGTTTGTGCTGTGAGGATACCGAGGCGGAAGGGGCGGCGATTATTGAGCGGCTAAGGACGTCCGACCGTGGATTGTGACTCGTCCATTTGATGGTCTCGAGGGAGGACCGCAGCGGTGAGGTGTGCATGCGTCACGGCCACTGTGTCCTGGATGTGATCGCACTGGTAATTTCTAATCTGTTTTCGTGGATGAATCGATGGAGCCGCAGTTGCAATTTCGGAAAGGGGAAAAAAAAAGGTTCTTGACGATATGGTCATGTTTGTTTGTGGTATCTACGAATTTGATATAATATGTACTGATTTGAGGAGTCCAATTAACTCCAACGTCGGAGAGAGAATAAACTAACCATTGGAGGTCGAGCATTCGTATGGTTCCTCGCTTAACCATTCGATCGGAGAGTATCATTATTTGATTCTTTAATGAGGCAAGCTATAGATTCGATCTAGGCTGGATCGGCCATCGTCCTTTATTGTATCATGTACGTATGTCCTTCTATTATGGTTATTTTCTTTGGAAAAATCTTATATTTCAGGTGGTTTTTGAGATATCATCCTTTTATCATTACAAATGTAATTAATGCATGTGGTACAAAATATTGCAAGAAAAAAATCATTTTCTCTTGGTCCCATGGATGGAACGGATGTGTCGGGAGGAGAGCGGCGGAAGCTAATTGCATATCATCGTATTACCATATGTAATTAGTTATTTTAAGTATTTCGATTTCTATATTTTAAAAAGATATATTGATATTTTTATAATTATAAAAATAAAACATCTAGATTTATTTCTCTTAACATCATTGGTCTTACTAACAAAAATATAAAAATAAAAAAAGATAATTTTAATATTTCAATTAATTGTGACAGACGATGGCGTCATTAGGAATTGTAGATGGTTGATATGGATAAGGAGAGCGATGACGAGAGATAAAGGTCACTCGACAACTACGTCAACGACGAGTATAACAATATACTCAACATCGAATTCTGGGACTCACATTTTTGTACCGTAATTGGATACGTTCATCGGGAGCTCGATAACCGCTCACCCGCCAGCCTTCTAGAACTTTCCCTCTCGATCAATGATAACACGGATAATAGAACTCCATTGACGAGCTTCTCATCTTACCTTTTTCATATCCATGTCAAAACTGATGTGGCAACGAGGGGAGCGATAGGAGGGCGACTTCAGTTTTGAATCAAGTGATTCGTTTAATGGGTTAGTGATAAGGCGATCACCATCTTGGCCATAAATGTCATAACAGTTATCACCATCTGTTCGATGTCGATGCAAGTGCAATGATGTTATTTTGCACTGCATCGGCACCGATACAATTATCAAGCAACCCTCACCTCTCATTGTTGTTTTTCTCATTTACAATGGTCACTTGCGATTCTAATGGCATCATCATCTATCATCGTTAACATGTCCACTATTATCAATTGAAACGTTAAATTTATTTTTTTTATATATTATCATTGATAAAATTGACGATGTTAGAAATATAAATATAAACATTCGTAATTATAAAAGTATTAATATAATTTTTTTAAATATATAGATTAAAATATTAAAAATAATTAATCGATAATATGCAATTAGAACGAGGGACGAAGCGGTCGAAGAAATATTGAGCGGGAGCCGCTGGCTGATGGCTCCGCCGCTTTAGCGAACCAACTAAATTTCGATTTTGAAATGACACCACGCTGTTGTCCGCTTCCCCAGAGCCCACCGACACGCAAACGCGCCTCTCTCTTACGGATCTGAATCAATATATGGATTTATTATCAGATGAACCGTAGTGTTTGTCATATTTTTATTTCGCACCCGCACGATCTATATCCATAATCTAAACAGATTGTGATGATTTTGTGTCTTCCCAATCAATCCAGCTTTAGATCGTGGCACTCGTGCGATCTCCCCTCGAAATTACGGCCCTCGGTACAGAAAGATTCATTATCAAAATCTTGGATGATCATTAATCTGCCGTCTTCCTTTTCGTCTCGGCCGCCGGTGATAGCGCTTCATCCTGTTTGACGACGACCCACACGCCGGCAAAGGTTGCGATCGAAGGCAGCAGATGACCCTCTGATTGATCCCACAGCAATCTTATAACGCTGACCACCTTATCTGTGGGCAAGATAAGATTACAGAAGGGAAATTTTATTGGATTTTTGCCATGGATCCACTCTGATTCCTTGTAATAACCATATGTTCGAAGTATCTTCCGTTGGTCAGATTTTGTCGTTGTGTGTCAGTCACCCCACCCGATGAGATAGCCGGGAACAGCGTATGTTTCGGGCAAGCAACCATCATTCCTTTGGGAGATGAATGTACACACGGTCCAGCCATTAGGCCCCATCTTTCTTCTCTCTGCAGGCAAATACCTGAATAATAACCACAGTGGATTGACTGTGGATAAGACAAAGCCGCCACTACGTATAAGATTCCGGAAATGCATCTGCACGCATGCATACTAACATAAACTGGTGCTATCTTTCCATCATCATCACATAAATAAAACTAAAGCACCCTTAGGTCTTATGTGCAAGCCAGAAAAGCTCTCGCTCTCGCTCTCGCTGTCGCTCTCTGGGGTGTAGAACAAACACATACAAGCAGATCCCAACCTTGTATCATTTCATGGCTTGAGCTTCGTCCATTCCCGAAATTTGGTTTATGTTCTTCTCATGACTGTATCTGTTTTATACAACATTCCGCACAGAAAGCGAAGCCTCAGGCAAAGATTCAAATCAGAAAAAGTTACTCTGAGAACACTTGATCGACGAATAACACGGCCTACGCACGTTGTCGTGAATCTAAATTCCAAACTAGATATTGTAAGCAATAATAGGAGATTCAAATCTCAGATTTCATTGTTAGTCAAGAGACTTCTCGTGTGGATCCTCCCTTTTTTCTCCTACTAGTAGTCTTCCTCACTGTAATAGGAGTTTCTGCTGCAACTTCACTGGTCTTCGGCTGACGCTCATCGACGGATTCCTTTTCCAAACTTATCTGCCTCCTCAATCGAAGTATCTCGCCTTTTGCAAATGCTAGCTCCTCCTCAAGCTTCCTGGTCCTCTTCTCTACATTCTCTCTCTCACTTCCAAGCAGCATAATAAGGTTCTGCGCGTCTTTGATGTTTTCCCATGCTTCCTTTGTGACATTCTTTTGCTCTGAGAAAGACTTGAACAGCATCTCTTTCTCTCCTTCCAGGCTAGTAGTTAGAGAGTTACTGCTCTCTAGCTCTCTAGAGAGCAATAGTGCATTCTTATTCATCTCATCAAGTGATTTTGTAGCCTCATCCAGATCTGCTTCAAGAGCTCGTAGTGCTTCCGAGTCTTTTTGCATTTGTTTTCCCAAAATCTCAAGCTCTCTATTCAAAGTGGAAACCGTTTTTCTTTCTTCTTTCACCTCATGCACAGTAGCTTCCAGTTTCTTGTATGTTTCTACCAATTCCTCCTTTAAGTTCTTACGGTCCGCAACAACATCTTTCAATTCTTTTGATGTGATATCAAGTTCATCTTTGGTTCTTCTTAGGGCCTCCTTAACTGAGACTAATTCATCAGAGAGTAATTTTGAACTAGACTTAGCTTCTTCCACACTACTAGTTAACAATCTCTCCGTTTCATTGAAACCATCCTGCATCTCCGAGACCTCACACATAAGATTCTCATATGAACCTTTAGCCTCATCCAGTTCCTTGGACAGGATGGAAATTTCAAGTTTAGAAGCTTCCAATGCTTCTCGGGTAGCCTGCAGCTCATCTTTCAATTTCTTCATGCTATCACCTTCTTTTTCCAGTAATGATTTGACACCATCCTTTTCTTTCCTCAGCTCAGTGACAACTGCATTTTTTTTCCTTGCTTCAGCTAATGCAAGCTCAAGCTTTTCTTCAAGATGATGAAGTTGATCATCCTTCTTAGATAACAGTTCAGCATCAAGAGCTGCTTTTCTCTCGGAAGACGACTTCAAATCATTATAATCTTTCATGAGATCTTTAACTCTTTGCAAGGACTTATCCTTTTCCGAGTTTAACAACTGAATTTTTTCATTTAAAGTATCAATTGAAGATACCTTTGAACTTAAATCAGCTTTAGCTCCAACTATCTCCTCTTTCAACTGTTTAATAGTTGAATTTGCAATAGCAAGCTCCTTTTTTACGTGTTCGATGTTGGAGCTCAATTTCTTATATTCTGATTCATTTTCAGAAAGGGATAATTTGAGGCTTTCAATGTCCTCCTCATTGTCATTTATCTCCAAGTTAAGAAGGCTTATTCTATCTTGTAGTACATTAAAACTATCTACCTTTTCTCTAAATTTGGCATCAAGTAGCTTTTTATCAGCAGCAGTTTGTGAAAAACTGCTCTCAAGTTGACCCATTTGTCCCTTAAGCTCCTCAACTAGTTTTCTCTCATTTTTTAGCTCTTGATGCAAAGTTGCTGTAGTCCCATTTGATGAAGCCAGCTGATTTAGCAAAGAGGTTTCATCTTCTTTAAACTTTTTCACTTGCTTCCTTTTCTCTTCCTGTTCCCTCTGTAGCAAATTTTCAAAGTTCTCCTTCATTGAAGACATTGCTGCTTCCTTTGAAGTTAGCTTATGTTTCATCTGCATCAACAATTATATTATAAATAAATACACTGCAAGAAACAATTACCAACATTCTTCTGTGCTTCCAATACTTTGTCTAAACAATATAAGAATTAAGTCATTGGCCTGATAAGATTTAATATATACCAAAACTAACTGTATATTTGCATCTTCCTAATAAGATCAGTTTTGGCATTCATGCTGCATTGGGAATATTGTAATTAACTGACTCCCTAAATGTCAAAATTAGCGAATCAGTTTAATCCTACTCTATTCATAAAAATAAAGGCACTTTTAATACTTCAATTTCTGAAAATTCATGCATAGATTAAAGTGGATGCACATACAAGGAAGATGCTGCAGTTCACATTGCTTTTAGAAGTTACATGTACCCAAACAAACTATATCAGTAACTAGGGGAAGTGTTTGCATCAAGTGAAGAATATGGTCTATCAATCTGATACATTCAAGTATATAATAGATGTGGTGACATGTCATAAGATACAATCATAATTATGCCAAAAAGTCTAATTTGGAAAGTATAATTACATCCTTCAGACAAGAAAGAATAGAGAAAGATGCACATAAGACATACAACCAAGATAAATGGTTACATTGACAAGTACAACTGAGACAATGCCTATGCCTTACCACCCATGCAAGAATGTAGAGTATATACTGCAACTCAAGAAACCTTCTCAAAATAAAATCAAAGAACATTTTAGTCAACATCATAATCTGCTAGTGTTAGGGTACAGAACTAAATTGTTTTTGTGGCATAAGCAAATTATGGAGAAGAATTACTTGGTTTAACTATGATGTTGTAGCATGTATGAATAAGGATACAGGAAATTAGTACAATAATATGGATGTCTGCACAATCAAAAATTCGAAAAACTCAATAGAGAATGACAGAAATATAATCCTTGAATTGAAGATCTGTCATTACTATGTTATTTTCTGTTGGAACTAATGGCCAGTCAATTTGGTATCTCATGCTTTTCCTAATTCTGACTTTGTATGCGCTCATTTCTTTGTGTCTGAAAAAAGTTATCATTGTTCAAGTAGGATAGCTTTTCATTTATTTGCAGATACTGAATTTTCATCCAATATACTTAATAGAATATCTTATAGCTTCAAGGGCATCTAATCTAACCTACCGCATTTTCTGTACGGAGTTTCCCTATAGGCTCACCAGGGGGAAGAGTTATGCCTAAGACCCCAGGCTTTTTTGCACCAGTGGAAGTTCCCTTGAGGACCGCAATTGGAACTCTAAAACTCAGGTAAGTCACAAAAGTGATTTTACTACTATAAGCCATTGATTTTTTTCATGATTCATCTCGCATCAGTGCTATCAATCATCTCTTTTTTAAGCTTCCCGACCCTCCCCCAACCACCCCAATATCACTATAGAAATGAATAGCAGGACAATATTTTAGAATCTCCAATGTAATGCCAAATCCTAATTTATGGTCAATAAAAAATGTAAGAAAAATACTGTTCAAAGGTTAGAGATTGATACAGATTCCACAGTTAGTTCGGTAACTGTCTTTTCCTTTTGTGATGTTGCATACAGTGCACCAAGAACACCTGAAGCAATTACTCCAAGCTCATTTAGGAAAGAAATGAATGAGTTTGATGGTGCATTTTGAAGATGTGCTTGCTGCAAATAAATGGGCTTTATATTAGATGAAGAAATTAAAAAAAAAAACACTATAAGACTGATACTGAAAAAACTGGTTAGTTTAAAATTGAAACAGCAAAACTGAAGATAAGTCACCTCAAATTGGTTAGGCCCTTGAGATGAATCTTCGAGCACAGTATCTTTAAAAAATTGTGTCTCTGGCTGTATGACATCATGTTTATCCAGCATAATAACATCTTGTTTATCTGGCATAACGAGGTCTTGTTTGTCTGGCATTATCATATCTTGTTCATTTGGTTTTACGATATCTTGTTTGTCTAAAGCCACAACAAAAATAGTCAGTTACACCAACGCATTCATACATATGAAACAAGGTCTACTGTGATTGATAGCAGATACCAAAATTTTAAAAACATTTGTTGGTTGAAGTATAGCACCAGCAGGGAATAGATAGAGCCACTAAGTGGTTCTGATCTCATAATGGACTCTTAATTTCTGGTTGTTACGTGTTTCAAATTTCAGAAAAAAGTATTTTAAAGGTACAAGGTTTTAATAAGTCCACTGGACCTCATGTCAACAACTCAAAATCAGGCAATCTTATTGACATTAAAAGACGAAAAGGCAAGGGGTATGCCATATTGACATGAGAGCACCACAAGTGACACGATGACAATGAGAATTCTATTTTGTATATCTTGTTTTCATGGAATAAATATTATATTATACCAGTTGTCCAACACTTACAATAACTAAATGCTTTGAGGATTGGCTTGTCCTTAACAAAAGGAGAAAAGTATACACAAAAAAATATTGTTGAAATATAAGATAATTCCAATGATTTAAAGAGCGCTAGGCGCGAAAAGGCGCTAAGGTCTAGAAACGCCTGAGGCACGAAGCGAGACGCTAAAATATAAAAATATATAATATAATTAATAAATATAATTATTTAATTAAAAATATGCCATTAAATTAAGAACATCTAGGGTACAAAATCACAATATCACATTAACAAAAAGTCTCACAATTCAAAACAATAAAATTTTACATCAAAGTCATCCATCATAATTAATATTATTATCATTTTCACACAAATCATCTTCATTTAATTCTTCCTCTTCCTCTTGTTCTTTTTCTTCATCAAAATACGTTTCATTCTTTATGTCTTCAACAATAGCAGGAGTCAAGCTTGATGCTATTGAACTTATTTTTCTCTTTGTTATATGTCTTGTATATGTTTATAATTCTCCAGCATTTGAAGCTCTTACCACATCTCTTCATGTCAATCTATCATCATTAATTACACGTTTGTCTTCGGCATCTTGAAAGTTGACACTCATTTCTCTTATCAATCACTCATTTGAATCATTAATATCTTATAATGAGATTGGATCAATTCTATTTCGTAAATCATGATGAGCCTTCAAAACTTGATTATACTTTATTGCAAATTCTCATAGAATAATCTTCTTCTTCATCCCCGAGATGTTCAACATTATCTTCTGGTAAATTCCTGTAAGATTCATTCTTTTGCATCTTCTTTTTATTCATATAACTCAACAACTCTTTTTATACCTCAGATAAACATTTTTTGCAAACTGCTACATTCTTGAAATTTCCTACTAGATGTTGTTTTGTACGAAAAATACCACATTTAGTAGTCTTATCACAAAACATGCAAATCACTGCATTAGGATCTTTCAGATCCTTTAGATAATTATACTTCCATACAAGATCTTTTTTTAATGTCATTGGAGAATCTATTGAGTTGCTCTATACACTTGTCATTTATCCTGAAACCTAACAATACTTTCAAATAAATAAAAATTAATAGTATTAAAATCAAAATAATATTTTATTAATCTAATAAATAAAAATACTGTTACTAATATACAGTTAGCAGTATACTGCTAATATACTGTTAACAGTATACTATCGAGTGAAGTGAGAAGAGTGTGAGTAAGAGGAAGACCGAGGCTGACTGAGAGCAGCGATAGCAGTAGTAACAAGTAGCGGGAGAGGGAGTGGCGAGCGGCGACAGTGGTAGCGACAGCGACGATGAGCAGTGAAAGCAACGATGAGCAATGACGAGTAAAGATAGTGGTAGTGGCGACCAACGATAGTGGCAGCGGTGAGCAGCGATAGTGGTAGCGGCGAGTAGCGATAGTGGTAACGGTAGCAGAGAGTAGCAACAACAGAGAGAGGTAATGGTAGTGGAGAAGAAATCTCAGCGGTAAAATCACGAGCAAGGTTAGGGTTGGGGAAGTTGTGCGAGGGATGCTCGGAGGTTGATATCAGTGCTTTAGTGGTTCGATTGAACCAACTAAAGCACCGGAGACCGAACTAGACCTAAAACGCTGGTTCGGTCACCCGGTTTAACCCGGGCGCTTGCCCGAAGCGCCCGACGCCTGGGATCGGGCGAGTGCCTCTTTGAAGCGCACCGTCTGGAAATGAAGCGAGGCACTCAGGCCTCACCTCACTTTGCCTGAGCGCTTAGGCGAGCGCCCAAGCGCCTATTGTAATCGCTGGATAATTTCAGATCGAATGAGTTTCTAAGCAAAGTGGAGATCTGCAATATCTTTATACATGGGCTGGATAGTATTTTGCAACTATATATTTTCCCAACTAAAATGCATGGCAATGCAATTTTCCATTTTGGTGAGTGCCAAATTGAACACCACCATGTCCCTAATCCAACCATTGTTCAAAGAAGTGTACTCTTGAGTCTTGATAAGCTTGCTAGAATGAATTGTTCTGCAAGTAAGGAGAAACATTAGCACCCTACAACGTATTTCGGTGTCTTGCATTCAGTGCGCTCACTTGTTTGTACCATAATTCTGGAGACCTATCTCAACCTCAGTTCCAAGTAAGCCAAGTCCATCCAAGTATCCTGGTTGTATACCCAGGCCTAATTTTTGAATGCATGCAACTCTACTTGTGTGTATATGCTGACACACTAGATTAGGGCATCTTGTTTTCCTATTATTGTTTGGGCACATTGAGAGAGATGGCCTGCAGGATGAAAGACATGTATTTGTGGGCGTGACACTGCTATTGTACCTTTATCTACTTCAGTGAAGACCTGCTTGGTTGTCTTTGCCCGTCGGCGAAAGCTTATTGGCTGAAATTTACAAATCTTCTGTCTTATTTCGTCACTTCTGCTAGGAACCATAGTTGGAAATCCTGCTTCACTATAGAGTATTAGAGCATTGTAACAGGATCACTGATGAACTAACCACAAATAATTCACTCAGAGAGAAACTTAGATATGAATTTATGAGAAACAATTTGAAACCTCCAATAGTCGAATAGAATATCATTATTTAACTACATATAAGACCACAAATTCAAAATCAAAATGATGATTTTCAATCTTGAAGCTTTCTGAACAAACTAAATAATCACTTATTTTGTCTCTTTGTGTCATAAGGAAGCTTGATCATCCAAGAGAGCATAATAATAAAAACGAAACACAAAGCACCATAATTCAAAGATGCCAGAAATACTAATGATAAATACTAAGCCACAGATGATGCACCCAGATATAAAACTGTATTATAAGAAATAAATTGCAAAAAATGTTTAAGATGATAACTTATGTTACATGATAAAGGAAATATGGCTATAGATGAAAAGATTTAACAAATAATCTATACGTTGAAGGCAGAATTAACAACCAGCTTAAGATAAACAGATAGAACGACATCACACTGGAAAAATTGGTTCCAGAAGAAATTATTTGATAAATAATGATAAATAAACCATGAACCCATGATAGTTGCGAGACCAATATATAACGGATAGTTGAAGTGAAATAAAGATTAATAGTAGGTGGATAGCAGGATAGCATGATGAATAGCTTGACAATTTAGCTCACAAGAAGTTAAGAGATATGTGATGAAATTAACAAATGAGGCCCAAATGTCTAACAAATTAGTCATGACTCATGACTGGACCTGGCTAGACAAAGGATTTTGTGCGCATATAGGTAAAATGAAGTCCAGCATGGTGGTCGTGGTTCCGTCTTCAAAATTCTACTCATAACTTGGGATACAGAGTCAAGGATACACCTCAGACTGGATTCTAGAATAGCATCTGAATTTATACAATAATCTTAGATCTTTTTCACAAAAGATATGATAAACTGTAATATATTTTGATTGATTGGACAAAACATGCAAACAGATTCATGAAATGACAACAATATATGTCATTATTCAACAAATGTTGCGACAATTAGATCCTAGGATACATGGTTTGAACACCATAAGGAGATGCATAAATCTGCATCTACAAGCTGATATATATGGTTGATGTGAACATATCGTTTTACAAGTAAGATCTTATTCGGTATTAATTTACATTCTATATTCTTCAGCAACGAGGAAATCCTTACACCAGGGTGGGATGGACTATAGAACTAGAATAAATTTCTTCAAGAAAAGGCTGTAGGGATGAAAAAGATGCATCCAATAGAAACCCACAGCAGAGGCCAAACGTAAATCCTTGAACACAGTCAGAGTTTCAATTTGCCAAACGTTTTAACGTATTGTGATCAGAAACAACCCACGAACTTATCAATGCGATCATTCACATAACAAAAGGCGAATTCATGTTGATTAGCAACCAAAATTGGATAACGAAGTTCCCAACACCAGCAATTTGATGAACCACGCTGTGCTGCACAACTCAGTCAAACCAAACAGACAACCGAAATCAATTCAACAAAGGGAAAAAGAAATCTCAACCTGAATAGAAGCAAGAGTCTTCAAAGTTACAGTAATTAACAGATCGAATGAATAGAACAGAAGAAGCCGAAATTTGGACTGACCATCGACCATTAAACCTTCAGCGGCCATTGCTCCAAGTTTCAGGAAGGGAAGAACTGAGATGCCCACTAGGAGGAGCGCCCTTCTGCGGGAAGCACCTGCAGCAGCACCTACGTCACTCTCACCACTCGCACAGCACACAGCATAACCCAGTCTTCTGGTTGCGGGCTTTCTCTGCGAAGGGAACAGTGAAGAAGATGATGAATTGGAGGAAGAGGAGGAGACGGGTAGCGGAGGGGGCGTCTGCAACCGGCTCGGGCTTCCCACCAGAAGCCCCATTTCTTGCTTTCCTCGATTTTCTTCTACCTATCGTCACTCTTTCAGCGTTCTCTCTTTGGGTCGGGTTTTCTTGAAGCAGAGCGGCACCCACTTCCTTTTCTTCAAGATGTAAGCCCTTCGTCGAAGAGAAGCGCCCCCGCAGCGATCGAAATTTCCCACAATGCCATGAGCACCACAGATCACGCGCCGTCGGACACTGATCGAGCGGCCACCTGTGAGTGAGATCGATCACCTCTGCCGCGTCTCGCCTTATGAATGACGCCAAGTCGCGTTCGTTGTGCTTTGTTCACGGCTGCCCAATTAGGATCTGCCAGCTCATCTGCGAAGAAGGAACCGAACTCCATCCGCAAGCTACGGACCTGGTTTGGCCACGTGGTTAGCACCTTATGATCTCTGCTTTCCTGTCGTTGATCTGCAACAATCTCGATCCAATCTCACATGAACGGCCAGTGGAGATGAGCCCAAACAGACATATACCTTAAATATGAAACGGAAACATCACTTGCCATGCGGTCTTTGAGAATGTCAATACAGATAAAAAAGGATTGTCGAAAAATTACAATGTGCCCCTGAAATAATGTAGGATAAAAATCTCAGAATAGTCAAACTGATGGGAATTATGGGAATTTTCTTTTCATTACATAACTCTATTCTAGGCGATTAAAAAATCTCAAGCACGCATTTAAGACCTTCAGAGAAACCTCCATCGACCCAATCTCTTGTTGCCCAAATACCGACAACCAAAATGATTCTGAAGCAAAGGCTAAATAGAGAAGCTCGGTCGGTTTTGATGTTTTCATGCTGCAGGTACGGTTTCTGATTTGTCTGTGTCCATCGGCTCTGGAGCTGCTGCGGGTGGTGCCTGACTGCCCTCATCGGCCATGGGCTCCCCTGATGCATTCACTCCTGGTTTCTGCTGCTCAGTGGCTTGAGGCTGCTCTCCTGGTGTTGCAGTTGGGGTCTGAGGTTTCGGCGGCGGAGGCCTGGTCATTATCGGCTTACAAAACCTGGTCAAGCAAAAAATGTTACACACTCTACGGGCAAAATGCTATTGTTTACCACACGAAGATCCAACAAGCACATATAATGAAGAACAAAATCAGTGAGAAAAATGGGAGTGAATTCTTATGAGAAATTGCACCTGTCTAGTGCCTCAGTTTTCCTATTTATGTCAGCGCAGAGAAGCACTGGAGTGGCATATTTGGGTAAGCCATCCTGCTGCTGTTGCTTCTCCCTCAACCATGCTTCTGCGTCACTACACTCGCTAACAACCTACAGAACATACAGTACAATCATATTAGTGCATTACTTCCATCCCTATATTTAGGTCTACATTAGATTTAATAATCTCTGGACAAAATATAAGCAGAGGGCAATTTGTCAAACAAAGAACAAATTGCAAGTGCCCAGCAGTTGAAGAATGGTATCACTTTGAAATAAAAAATTAATGCTTAGACGACATACCACATGACAACATGGTAGAACCAAGTCACATGTTCAATTACTTAATGACCACAACAAAAATCAATCCTCGCCAACTTACATACCTTGATGAAGGTAAAAGAAATAACATGGTAGGTTAAATAAGATAACATACCTTCTGCTTCTCTGCTATATCAATGTGGTCAAACTTAGGATCCTTGGATAAGGCTGCTCCTCTGAAACTATTGATGCAATAAGAAAGTTGAGCTATTGCAGGACCTCTCTCTGTCCATTCCTTGTAACGCATCTCAATGGGGTTACCTAGCTGCACTCAGATACATCAAGTCATAAACACCAAGTCCAAAAGCATACATGCACAGATCAGAACCCCAGGCAATATTATACCTTTTGAAGCTCCTCAAGCTTTGCAACATAAACACCCTTAGTTTCATCTTCACCTTCTTCATACAACCAATCCTCAACTTGCTGAAGCTTTGCAATAAGCTCATCTTTCTCTGATGGTGTAACAAATTCCTGATACTTATCATAAAGCTGAAACATAAAGATAGATGCTCTTAGAATCTTGTTAAATAGACTGCTAATATTTGGTGCAACGAAGGAATAAGGAGAGGCATATCACCTTGTTTCGCATGTCATAAACATATGCCTCTACAGCATTTTTCTTGTCTTTGGTTTCCTCCATCACTCTATCTTGTAGAGCCATTTCAAACTCTTTCTCCACAGCCTTTTGCAACTCTTCAGCCGACATGCCGCCATACACAAGCTCCACCACAGGCACATTAGTTTTCTTGACTTTCTTTTTAGTAGCTTCAACCTGCAGGACATACAATCTTAAGAATCTAAATAGAAAAAGCTACATAGAAAATGTTTCTCTGGAAAATGAACAAAACTCTCTTCATGTCTCAGACAAGAAATTACATTTATAGCAAAAGGAAAGAAAATATTATGGCTCAGTAACATGATGAGGCTTCAGTTTAGACACTAAGGAAAGTTTATTGATCTAGCACTGCTGTGCGGTAAAAAAGCACCAAAAGTAGACCTGGAATTATATAAGCAGTTCGAAGATTTTACTCAAAGAAAAACAAACAGCAAATAAGAGATGTATTTTAATTAATTATCTTAAATTTAGTTGATAGCCAGAACAAATAAGAACCAAATGAGTAGCAACATAAACTCAAATTACAAGTTCTACTAAAAGTTTCTTACAGCACATCAATGGTTTCCACCAATTCAAACAATGGCAAATAAACAAAGGATCAAATTAATAAGCGCCTAAACAAAGATGATCCCATGGTAATGTTTAGTTTTAACCCACCAAACATCATTGGCTTGAGAAAGGTTTTTTAACCCAATCAAAAACTTAATTATGGCTGGAATGACCTAATCAAACATAATGATTTTAACCATGAAGAAGCACAGACTAATATATCACTGTCTATTCAAACAACAATAATTAATATTTTGTGGATCTGTAGGTTCACATAAGTGATGAAAATATTTTAACAAAAAAATTTTAAGAAAATGTGACAAATTAGCAGTTATCTACATGTGTTTATATAAAATAAATCATCCATACAGAGCAAAGAAAAGCTGAACTAAAAAAGCATGAAACTTTTAGTCATAATTAAGCATAGTACACTACGAGCAAGTGACAAGTTACAAACCTTGTTATCAGTTTCCATCTCCACAGGTTTATCATTAGACTCTGGTACCCCATTGTCAACCCCACTAGCAGAACTATTACTTGAACTTTTAGCATCCTCCATGTTTACATCAGTTTCAGTTTTGGAGGCTTCGTTTACCGCTTCATCTGCGTCCATCTTTGTAGATTCCTTAGGTGGCTCTGGTGCAGCTGAGACAGGAACTTCAACTTCTTCCTCCTCCAACATCTGGAGAACATATAAATTATTTCATGGAAAAGGAAAAAAAAAGGTCAACCAATTCATGGCATTCAATACTTACAGCAGCTGACTCAACAGAAATAATTCCATGGAGATTTAAGCGAACTTTTACTTTCAGCTTCACCCTCTCTCCTTTGCTGGACTGGAAAGGTCCAATCTGCCAAATGGCATTCACAATTGTCACAAACAACAGAATTTTAAACGCCTTAACTATCTAATGATAACCATGAGTCAAGCAAGTATTAAAACTTTCAAAATAACAGAAGTACATCCAAGAAGAAAAGGTAAATATGTTTAAGTTGATTAGTTACCGTGTATGTGCTGATCTTTGCTGGAACTTGCACATCAGCTGTATCAGCATAAACGGCATCAACTGTGAATGTACTAGATCTAAAGAATGTAAGAGCTTTGACACTAGGAAGTGGGTTCCCTTTTGGAAACACCACTGTACTCTGTTGGTTTTCTATTCCACCATTCTGAGAGTCAGGGGCAGATCCTTTCCATGATAAGGCTATTGAGAAAGGGAAGCTCTCGTGAACCTTCAAAAAATAAAAAGTAAATTCACAATGTAAAATAAGTATCAACAATTAAAAAATAAACAGCTACCTACGGTCCATAGCACACATGAAAATACAATCATGAATAACCTCGATGTGCACAAACAAATTAGACAAAAATCCATTCTGTATATGAGGTTTTTTAGGCTGATAATAACTCTTATTTGTCAACTGTGCCTCACAAATAACCAAGAGTATCGCTTGAAACTTGCTGGTCAAACTAGATATGTACCTAGAAGATAGTCCCCAGGAAAATCTAAAAAGAGAGGAAGAAGAGCTTCTTAATCTCTACTAAGAAAGTGCAACAAGTCATCACCTACTACATAGCAACATAATCAGCAACTACTATATGAAATGGATGACAGCTATATAAAGGTGGGATTCTATGTATGTAGTAAATCATACATTACAAGGAACGAGGATATTTTCTTACCACAGGAATTCTCAAAGAAGCTGACCAACTGAATAAGATCAAATGAAAAAAGAGTAGAACATATTAGATATGAAAATGATAAAAAAATGGGATGCATTTCTAACACTGCAAATAAACATAACAAATATTCTGTATCATGGATTAAAGGATTCCGAAGAACAATGTTGAAGTACTAAGATAACTCGTTAGTCAAAATCTGACAAAACAACAAATTTATGACCAAAGAGATATTCAGATAGCCTAGTGGGTCCATTGTAAGCCTAGATTCATCAACTAATACGTGCATATGAAACTTCATCTAACATTCTTAAAGTAGGCATACTTGATCCACTTTGACCAACATTTAAGATTCCCCAAGAGAATGCCGTATGTGAATTACACCAAAAAATAAAGCTGATAATAAGTAAAACTAAATCTATCTGGTAAGAGAAAATTTGTATGATTAACAATAACCATTGTATTATCAGAAATAGAAAAGACTCTGTCCAAGTCTGTGACAATGTACAAGAAGATCTCCACCCAGAATTACTATGAGTCATAGTCACTCAACAAATTCCGATATCGTATCAGCATGCATACACAGAACAACAGAACAAGAAAAATAGTAAGATATGAAAACCAAATAAGAGCTATGGTGATGAAACAATTAGAAAATTGTTACTTTCACCTAATTGACACCAGAGGAGAACATTGCATTAGCAGATATAGAAGAATTATATCAGCATGGGACATAAATAAGGGCCACAGTGATGGTACAATTAGAAAATTGTTACATTTAGCAGATATAAAAGAATTCTATCAGCATGGCACTTAAATTTAACTTGAGTGAAACAAAATAAAGTAGTACCTGAAATTCCCGCACTTTGAATGTGGGACTTAGAATGGCACACTGAAGGGAACAACCCCGAGCGACACACTCACTTGCATTCATGGTACGCCTAGGCTCTTTACCAAAAAATTCAGTCAAAATCCTAATAATCGCTGGAACACGGGACCCTGACCCAACAACTTCAACTGAATGAATATTTTCCAGGCTCAGCCCAGCCTCTGAAAGAGCCTTCTCCAAAGGTTGCTTGACTCTCTCCAAAATGGGTACACTGATCTGCTCAAACTCTTCTCTCTTGATAAAACCTCTCACGTCCTTGTCATCCATCAAGCACTCAATGTTCAGTGGAGCCTCTGGATTTGCACTGAGCATCTTCTTCAGCTTCTCACAGCCCGTGCGGAGCCTGAGACAGGCCCGGGCATTCTGATACACATCAATTTTATATTCATCCTTGAACTTGGCTGCAAAGTGCTTGAAAAGCACTTCATCGAAATCTCTCCCACCAAGGGATTGATCATAAGAGTGTGCCAAGATCTTCAGTTGCCCCTTCTTGTAACCAGCAATGCAAACCTGCATGCTTGCGTGGCCCACATCAACAAAAGCCACATTAAGCTGATCGTTTTCTGGCAAGTCCGTCTTATAGATACCATAAGCCAATGCAGTAGCAGTAGTCTCATGGAACAAGCGAAGAGGGCGCAGACCAGCAATCGTAGAAGCATCTATCACAGCCCTTCTCTGGAGATCATTGAAGTAAACCGGAACTCCAATACAGCAATCGATTACTGCAGCATTTAAGTTATTCTCCGCAATGCTCTTCAGATTAGAAAGAACCATTGCAAGAATCTGTGTCGGAGTAAAGGTTTTCTGCTCTCCGAGGTAGTTTGCATGGATCAGCGGAAACCCATCAGGCCCTTCAGTAACCTTAAACGGGACCAACTGGATATCCCTCTGCACTTCTGGATCCGAAAATTTCCGACCAACCAGGCGCTTTATCTGTGAGACTGAGTTCTTGGGGTTCATCGTGGAGGATGTGGCACCCGCGGTCCCAACAAACCGCTGCTTCTCGCCAAAGCAGACAACAGCAGGGGTCTCGCGCTTTGATTCATCGTTAAGAACCACGTCGATTCCGCGTTGCCGGGCCACGGCAACAATGCAGCTCTCGTTCCCAACATCAAATCCCACAACGCTCATGTTTTATATGTATGATGCGATCCCCGGTATAAACAGAAATGTAGATCTGTGCATCAATGGGTGAAACACACGATTTTTAGGCACAGTCGCCCCAAAAAATTCAAAGAAAAATCAGATCTAGCTATCCGGTTAAAATACTAATACGGAATGCAACTATGAGACAGATCAACACGAAGATCCATACGATATTAGGTTTAATCGAGCCTAAAAAGGAATCAAATAGCAGAAAACAATACAGCAAGCACGAAATCGAACCATATGGCAAGGATATCGATCGTTGCACCGCAAATAAGGACAAGATTTTGGACGGGAAAACACGAGTGAGTCGAAAGAGATACAGAGGATTCGGATCTTACCTCTAGGGAACCGCGGAGCTGGTGCGAAGTGGTGCCCAATCCCTTCCTCAGGCCCTCTCTCCCGATCCAAATCTACCAATTCGCCGTCGTCGCGTCGTTAGGTTTCCCAAATGCGCAGAAGCGATGAAGGAATGGAGAAGGGTTACATATATGGCGTCGCCCGGGGTTTGTCGCCTTTTCTAGAATCATCGACGAGAAACACACGTATCATAGACCGGCAATTTTCTTAAACCGTTGATATGGCGTAGCCCACAAAAAATTTGCGGTGACGATTGTGCAGAAAATGGGCCCCGGTCCTGGTGCCACGTGGCGTGGGTGTTGGGACGGGTCGCGGGAGATCAATTCTGTAGCGGACCGACGGGTTCGAGAAGGATCCGTTGTTGAATCGATCAATACTTTACTCATCTGCTTGTGGTTACTCGAAACCTACCTGCATTCGTAATTGGCAAGTTCTGAAGAACCCCCAGTGGGTCCCGCTTTCAATCTTAAGAAGGGCAGTGGCAACGGGTATGGGTAGATCGGTAGGTAACGCTTTTGTTGTAACGTGAACCGAACGGGGTGTGGAAGTTGACAGGACGTAATGGAATATTTGAATCGAGCAACGAGTGGGTCGAGTTCGAGCTCGACCTGACCCGGAGCCGGTATTTACGTCTATTTAATTGAAACTGTATTGCTTAATCGACTCAACGTAAGAGCAAATTGCAATAGACACATCACAATTTATAAAATGCTGCAATAACTTGCGATGGGTTTCCGAGGGGATTTGAATTGCATGGGATGTGCCATTAATGAATAAAGATGGGGGCTTTTGATGTGTCTTCCGAGTTCAAATGGTATGAGATTAATGCGATATATCTCCTTTGGATTCTGTAAACGCTTTATTTTTCAAATAGATAAATCTATAAATATATTTTGTTTAAGTCATTTTGGAGAGAAATAGATTAGTCTGGGAAAATGATCCAACCATATAATAATAATAATAATAATTTTACAATTATAGCTTTCCTAATAGCTTAATTTATTCGTTAGAATTTGAGAATATTTCAAGAATTTATATCCTCATATTTAGCATTTCCACCAAAGTATTTAAAGGGAAAAGATCCGTCTTAAAAACCTAACAGTCAGCAAATATGAAATTTGATGAAAATTTTAGATTTCGTAGGACTGATAGGCTGATTAGTAAGACACTCAATAAATTAAAAATTTTTAATTGTGACACAAGACTTTTTATTAGCTTTAAAATATAATTGGATGAGTTGATTTTAGATTGTGATATTTGGCGATGTCGATAGGTTAGGCTGCAAATGTCCAAGCCATCGCACCGGTCTTTCCACTGATTCGGACTCGACCCTTTGGCTTGCATTCGATCACGTCAAAATTGGATGTAAACGGATTAAAATCGATTTTATTTTATATTTCAGAGAGGACGTTTTAAAATCACTTGTTTTTTCATCTTAAAATGATCTAAATTGGTGAATAGTTACGTTCTTAATGCACAAAATCGTATTTGTCAGTGGAGATTAACTCATATATCAACTAAAAAGAGGCAGACAAAACAACAAACCCACATACGACCACCATAACAAAGATCGCTTCTATGTAATGGAACGGATGGGAGAGGCCGATCCAAGGAATACAAAGAATGTAAAGAACAGGAGCGGTACAGCTTCAGAAGAATGGGTGGCGACTCAGTGGAGAAGATAGGTGACAAGCAGGGCTACGAGCATCAACGCGTAAGCTATCCCTTGGTCGATCGCCTTGCCGTCGCTGCTCATCGGCGAGGGCGCCACCGCTTGGCCGTGCGCAAGCTGCATGAGAGTCGAGAGGAAGAAGAAGGCGCCGAACAGCATGACGTACCCAGAGCTCATCTTCGTAGCAGCACTTGGAGAACAGGGTTCCGGAGCCAATTCCAAGGATGACAAGAAGCTTGAACGAGAAAGGAAGCGAGAGAGAACGGATGAATTCTGAAGCAGTGAAGCGCCTGCCCGCTATGGGCGAATATATAGCGGTGGAGATACGCGGAAGCCTCGTCTTTCCGGTCGCTTGCGGGCCGGCGTTTCGTTCGTTGCGGAGAAAGACGACTGGAAGTTTCCACCGCGCTTGCTCTTCTGGAGGTGGTCAGCGACCACGTTGGTCGACTTGACTTCTATTTTGCCGGCTGGAGTGTGAAATGTCTTTTGACGCCTTCTGGAGCACCGTGGTCATGTGCAATATGCTACTGTTCACAATAATGGGATACATATTTCTGCAACAACGTAGAACGAAAATAAAATAAAAATCACTGATTTTATAAGCGAGAACAATAGAAATCAATTTTTTATCATGAAAAAAATTTATATAATACTTGAAGATATTATTTTTTTATAATTATATAAGGAGAGAAAACAAGAGAAATCCACTGTGCTTGCACCTCTGGTAGTTAGCGACCGCATTCGACGACTTTGACTTCTATTTTATCCGCTAGAATGTGAGATAGTCTTTGACACGTTCTCGATTGTTTTAGAACTTTAAGAGCTAATATTTATATTAGTAGTTTGATATTTATTTTTTTAAAAAATTATATTAATATTTTTATAATTATAAAAAAATAAAATATCTAGATTTATTTATTCTAAACTATTAGGTTTTATCAATGAAAATACCGAAATAAAAAGATAAAAATATAATTTTTAATATTCTAGTTGATGATGATTGATATTGTCGGTGGTCGTGGATAATGATTATTATGGATGAAGAAAATGATAATGAGAGGTGAAAGCGGTTTTATATCTGTGTTAATGTTGATGTAATTGTCGAGTGAATCTTTCATCGTTTGACAATCACATCGACGTCAATGTAGATAACTTTTTTATGTTATTTTTCTCATCTATAACAACTACCTACAGCTTTCAGTATTGTCGACGTTTACCATCATCAATTGAAATATTAAAAATATATTTTTTTATGTTTATATTCGTAAAAATAATAATGTTAATGTAAATAGACCTATATGTTTCACTTTGAAAATTATAGAAATATTAATGTAATCTTTAAAAATATAAAAATTGAAATGCAAAAGTAGTTAAGTAGGTTAACATGTAATTAGCTCAAACTTTGAATGTTTATATTCAATGCAATAATGCTATAATATACCATTGTTTAAACAGCAAGATATATTTTATGTTTCACTATTTGTCCCTACAATTATAGAAATATTAATGTAATCTTTAAAAATACGAAAAATTAGGAAATGTCTATAAAAGATATTTAACCACAAAGTAGGTTAAAATGTAATTAGCTCAAACTTAACAGAACATGTGTTGATCTTCTGAATTCAATAATAGATCATGCTTATCTTAAAGGTCACGTAATAATATTTTGATAAAAATAATTATATTTTATATATACCATTTTTACAACAGACAAAAATAATAGATTTTTATTGTTCTTATCTATTTGTCCCTACATTCTTTTATTTAACCTAAACCTTAATAGTAAGATTTAATGTGATCAGGAGAAGGATAAAAGGAGAAATTGTCAAAGGGGATTCAAAAGAAGAGAAAAATAAAAATAGAGAAAATGAAAAAAAATAATACAACGTCGACCATCATTCTCATTAATCCAGATACTTTTCTTATCTCTATAGAAAAGATTATATTTTTTGATTACTTGGGAAGATTTTAGATATTAATATGATTATATTTTATTCATCTTATGACAATCATTTTAATAGATTATATACATTCATTATTTCTAATGATTTTCTATGATTGATTTTTACCCTTCAACCGCTGAAAGATAGACCACAATACTGCTAGTATTTATTCATATACAAAAAATGATTTATCTATGATTATACTTATCAACCGCTAAGATAGACCACAATAATTTCATAAAAGACTATCAGATTCATTTCTCAATAATAGCGTTTATACACAAAAAAAAATTAATATTGAAGCATAGCCAACTTCAAATACAAAATTCGAATAACAACTTCATATAAGTTTGTAATGTGATCAACATTTCACAAAAATAATTCTCCATATGCTCTCTCATCGTACAACACCTGAATGTTGAGAAGAAAATACAACATGGATCACATAAAATTGATCATGTTATGAATAATAAAGAAATCATCACAAAGATCTACATCATATATAAGCTATATTCTTTTTTTTAGCATTCTTAAATAAAGAAAAAAAAAACAGATGCATCTTAAAGCATACTTTCTATTAGATCCTCTCTGTGTTTCCTATGCTATAGTTTCTTTTTGTATTTTTTTTCTGCCCTTTCGAGATCTACAAGAACAAAAGTCAAATAAAATTAATTGCACAACCTTCATAGATAGATGTGATCATTTTTATATAATAAATAACAATATACTATTTCTTTTGATATGACAAACAATAAGATAGCAATATTCTTAAGAATAAGAAAGAAGCAAGACTCTTGAAAACTATTTTGGTGAGTAATTTAGCATGAACGAATACAGAATTCAGAAATGAAGTAGACGGTAGACGTGTGCCTCAACCATGTTGATGAACGGAGTAGGGGTATATGTAATCTAAAGAAAAAGCATATGAAGCAATTATATGATTGTTTCATGAGAACTTGAAGGTAGAAGTAATGCATTTCACAATAGAAGCTGAAACATGTAAGTATTTTAATTATTTTATCAAAGGGCAACTGTAACATCTAATGATGTATTACTATTAATTTTAATTTTATTTCAGGTATTTTAATTAGTAATTTGGGTTTAATGATCCTATGGGTTAATTATCTCATCAAGTTAGATCATAGCAATTAGTATTAGAATCGATCTATTATGAAAGCATAACGAATCTTACATGGATCGATCTCTTAAGTGAGTTTGAATCGATTAGTTCCATATCAAAATTCAACTAACATTAAAATTATCTTACAAAAATTAATAAGTTATCTCATGAACATCATTATCAAAACACATTCATCAACAAAATACACAACGCCAATCCTTACCAACACAACAGTAACATCTGACACAAAGAACATGAAGCTCCTATGTATTTATTTTTCATTGAAAAAGGCGTTCTCTTCGAACAAATTTACAAATCCTACTAATGTGACCGCACACGAATATATCAAGCAAATAAAAAACTGTTAGTGATGCAGAGAATGCATGTCAAACAGCTATAAGGGTATCATCTACTGAGATGTTCCTTCAACATCGGCAACAGTTCGGAGCCGAAGGAATGAATACTTGTTCTTTTCAAGTTTACTGTTAGAACTCTTGCGGCTTGCGGCTTGCGGCTTGCGGCTTGGGGTTGAATTTTTAGTGATCGACCTCCTTGATATAGGTTTTTCCTTATGTTGAAAAAAAGATGATCTATTTCTTATGAAAAAAAAAGATGAATATAAGATTATTTACAAGGCTTCTAAACCCCAACTTCTAATCGGACTCGACTCCTACTTCTAACCAACTCCTACTTCTAATTAGGACTCATCCTCTAATAGGACTTTTAATTCTAATAGAATTCTTTCCCTAATAGGACTCCTACTTCTAATATGATTCTTTCTCTAATAAGTAACATAACTCTAATTTAACTGGCCTCTTCACATCTTTAATAGGGGTTGGCTAGATAGGATTTACATGAATGCCCTTATCAATTAGGATTCTCATAGCTAGAGTCCTAACAGACCCGGTCTCTTCAAATTAGCCTTGTCCTCAAGGCTGACGTTTCATGAATTCTGAGAATTTGATCTTTAAATCGTCATAGTTCTTCTAAGTGGCATCTTGTGCTGGTAGATTCGCCCACTATATTAACACTTCAGTAGCAAGTCGTCGTCATTGAGTCACGATCGGTCGATCAATAATGGTACTTGGTTAGGTCTGGAGCTCTCCTTGAGTACTCATATTTGGTAGATGGCTTTGGACTGTCTCATGTTGTCCCAACTTGAGCTTTAAACATGATACATGGAAGACTAGATGGATTCGGGAGCTAGTGGGTAAGTCCAATCTATATGCTACTGCTCCGATGCGCTCCAAAATCTGGTAGGGTCCATAGAATCGAGGTGAAAGCTTCATAGATGTTCTAGTTTGGATTGATGTTTGCTTGTATGGCTGGAGCCGTAGGAAGACCCAATCTCCTACTGAAAATTCTCTTTCGCCTTTGTGTTGTTGACATACATCACATTGTGCTACAAATTCAGCAATAATATTTTTCATCCCCATCTAATAAAAATTTTGCTTAATTTTTTTATAGGTTCGAAGGAACCTGAAGTGCCTGGCTGTAGGTGTGGAATGCATCTCTTGAAGGATGGTCTTTATGCAAGTAGATTTTGGCACAAGCACAATGCATCTCTTATATCGCAAGTCCTTTAAGTTCCAACTGTAATAAGCCACGGAGCTTCGTGCTTCCTCTAATTTTTTTATGATTTTACTCATTTCTAGATTATCTTGCCATTCCCTTCTAATATCCTTAAGGAAGTCGTTGGTCAGAAGTGAAACAACCGAAAATTTAGCTTGCTCGGATAGCCGCGAAAGCGCATCTACAACAACATTATCTTTCCCCTTTTTGTCAGTTATTTCATAATCATATCCAAGAAGCTTTGTTATCCATTTTTGCTGCTCAGGGGAAGATATCTTCTACTTCAAGAAATATTTTAAGCTTTTATGGTCGGTCTTGATTTGAAAGCATCACCCGATCAAGTATGGTCTCCATTTGGACACCGCATGCACAATCGCGAGCATCTCCTTGTCATAAATAGTCATCTTGAGATGGGAAGGAGATAACGCCTTACTAGTATAAGCGAGGGGGCGGCCATCTTGCATTAGTACAGTACCAATTCCGACTTCGGAGGCATCGACTTCAATAATAAAAGTCTTACCGAAGTCGGGTAACGCTAGTACGGGCGTTGTTATCATTGCGACTTTAAGTTCGTCAAAGGCGATGGTGGCTTTGTCCGACCACTGAAAAGTATCATTTTTCAGTAAGGAAGTAAGGGGTACATTGATCTTTCCATAGTTTTTCACGAACTTGCGGTAGTAACCTATTAAATCGAAAAAGCCGCGTAGCGATTTTATGTTCCTCGGGGTCGGCCAGTTCTGCATTGCTTCAATCTTGGAGGGGTCTACTACTACCCCTTCCTCTGATATGATATGCCCAAGATATTCCACCTTTTATTGAAGAAAGTTTTACTTCATTTTTTTGACAAAAAGAATATATTCTCGTAAAATTGTCAAAACAAGTTGTAAGTGCTGAATATGACTTTCAAGAGAAGGGCTGTAAATAAGGATATCGTCGAAGAAAACCAGCACAAACTTATGAAAATAACTCTGAAAAATATCATTCATAAGTCTCTAGAAGGTGGAGAGAGCATTGGTGAGACCAAAGGGCATTACCAAAAATTCATAGTGACCATTGTGCGTTCGAAAGGCAGTTTTCAGTATGTCTTCTTCGCACGCTCGTATTTGATGATACCCAGATCAAAGGTCCAGCTTTGTAAAGACTCGTGCTCCCTTTAATTCATTAAGTAATTCATCTACTACTGGAATATGGTACTTGTCCTTGACGGTTATGCCATTGAGAGCTCGATAATCAATGCATATTCGTCATGTCCGTCTTTCTTTTGTACGAGGAGCACCGATGAAGAGTAGGGGTTGCAAATTTGCTGAATAACTCATGTTTCAAGTATCTCTTTTACAATCCTTTTTATTTCATCTTTTTGGAGATGTGAATATTGATATGGCTGAGTATTTGCTAGAGGTTTGCGTGGAAGAATCGGTATACGATGATTATGCCGGTGGTTAGGAGGTAGGCTGCATAGTTCGTCAAATATACCTGAAAATTTAGCAAGCAAGGGAAGTAGGTTTGGATCTTCAAATTCAGTTGTCTCTCCCTTAGATTGTTGCTCAAGTTGTACCAAAAAGCCGCTGTATGCTTTGTGCAAAACTTTCTCCATTCGTTGTGTGCAAATCGTCGTTACATCACCCCCATGTTTCCCGCACAGTATCACCTGCTTCCCCTTACTGTAAAATTTTATAATTAATTTTAAAAAATTTCAGGAAACATCACCTAATGTCGTCAACCATTCGATGCCAAGCACGGCCTCATAATCATCGAGAGGGAGAAGGAAAAAATTTACAATTATCTCTTGGTCCTGCAGCAATAGTTTCACCCGTTGGCACCTACGATCATATTTCAAAATTCATCCATCTGTGACCTTAACATCAAACCTGCTGCAATTCTCAATAGGTAAGGCCATCTGAACAGCAACCTTACTGTTCAAAAAATTATTAGTGCTCCCGGTGTCAATAAGAACGGTGATAAATTGTTGCTTCAGAAATCCTCCCACTTTCATTGTTTACGGGTTCGTGTAACCGGCAAGGGCATGCATCGTAATATCAATTGGCTGCTATTCTTTATATGTGACCTCTTCCTCATGCTCCTAGACCTTCTCCTCCATATCTTCAAGAGGTTCAATCAGTAGGAGGCGACCCCTTTTGCAACGATGATCGCGGTTCCATGGCTCGTCATAATGCCAACAAAGACCCTTTACCGATCGGTCACGTAGTTCTTCTCTTATCAATTTTTTTGACAGCGAAGGATGGCTGGGAGCAGAAGGGGGTTTATATGCTAAGGTTCTAGGAGTGGTTCTCATCCTCTGAGCATCTTGGCTGAGCCGTTCTTCTTGTATTCGGGCAAAAGAAATCGCAGCCATCACGTTACAGGGCTGTCGTGCCTTAACTTCCCATTTTATCTCTGGCTTGAGTCCTTTGATGAATGTTCCTAACAATTGATGATCAATCCGATCACAAGCAAGGTAGGATAGCTTCTCAGACCTAGTTTGGTACTCTTGAATCATAGAGGTTTGTCGAATCTTTACGAGTTGGCCGTCGATATTTTCATACTCCGTAGGTCCAAAATGGTTCAGCAGTGCGTTCTTAAATTGATTCCACGTCAGAGCCCCATGATTATATTCTAGCCAATTATACTATTAAATAGTATCTCCTTCAAGGTAAACGATAGCAATCTCCACTATAGCATTATCCGATGTTCGATAGTAGCGAAAGTAACGTTCAACACACGAAATCCACCCCGTCGGGTCTTCTTCTTCCCATCGTGGGAAGTCCACCCTCATGCGTGGCTGAAGCATATCCGAGGGCTGTCCTCCTTTTCTAGGGTCCTTCTTAAATTCTCTCCTTGCTACAATTTGGTTGGACTCGGTGGTTGTCTAATTCTGAATTCTGCAAACAAAGCGTGCAAATTGTCTTTCAAGCACGATTCAAGCCGTGATTCAATCCGAGATTCCCATGCTTCAAATTTGGCATCAATTGGTTTTGAGAAGCTATAGCATATGCTTATAGATCAGAGATGCCCTTGTCTTTTTTCTATTGACGGGTTAATGACATAGGATGGTGAAAGGTTCGGACAATAGATCGGTGATAGAAGGGTGTGGCTGTAATGATTTATTGTTTTGGGCTATAGTTTTTGATGCTGTTAGGGTTATGAAACTAGGTTATGATGGCTTAATCTTAAGGCTAGATGGATGCCCTAAAGATATCTTGGTTGGTGGTAGCAAGGTGGCTAGGGTTTGGTAGGTTACGGAGGAGAAAAAAGACAAAGGTGCAGTAGCACCAGAATTTTTACCGAATAAATTTCAGCAGTAAAGATGTAATTTTTTTCAAAAATTTTCAATAGAGATTCAAGCAAAACTTAAAGGAAATCTACTGGTAAGAGAGAGGTAATACTGTTAAAAATTTCATAGAAAGAAACGACAACAAGATTTTCAGTAAAATTGAGGATCACGGAGAGGTACTATAGTAGATTTTTACGTCTAAAGTACAGCAGTTTGGGCATAAAAGATAAGTGGTTTATATTAAGAATTTTTCGACAAAACTAAAGGAAAAACCACTGTTAAGAAGTGTCAAAGCCGTCGTAAAAATTTCATAGAGATTTGGATAGAAAAAAACGCAATAGCAAGATCAAAAAGATAGTGCTATGCGGTTGAAATTCTATAGTGCAACTTTCATTGTAGAGATGAAAACTTTATGATGAAAAGTTTACGCAGTAATATATGAACGAATTTTTTTTTAATTTTTTGAATAAAGACAACTAAATTGTAGCAGTAGTAAGGTAGATAACCAGAACCTATTGCAATTCATGAGAAGATCAAAGATGATCTGTGGTGGTGGAGATGACGACAGAATTCGGCGATGATCTTCTAAGCAATTGTAGGAATTGCTTTGGGCGGTTGTGGAGGGCTGATGGATGGCTGTGGAAGGGCAGCGAGACGCCAAGAATGTTACTCTGACACCAAGTGTTAGAACCCTTGCGAATTCTAAGCTTGGGGTTGATCTCTTTAGGGGATTGATCTCTTTGGAACTCTATAGGGGTTCCTTCCTCCAAGTTGCTGCTCAAAGGCTGCTAAAAAGATGATCTATTCCTTATGAAAAGAGGATGAATACATGACTATTTATAGGCCTTCTAAACCCCAACTCCTAATAGGACTCTTACTCAAGACTCCTACTTCTAACCAACTTCTACTTCTAATTAGGACTCATTCTCTAGTAGAACTCCTAATTCTAATAGGACTCTTTCCCTAATATGACTTCTATTTCTAATAGGACTTTTTATCTAATAACATAATCCTAATCTAGTCGACCTCTTCATCTCTTTAATAAGAGTTGACTAAATTGGATTTACATGAATGCTCTTATCAATTAGGATTCTCGTAGCTAGAGTCCTAATATTTACTCTTCTATTAGTTTTTTTTTTCCCTCCAACCAGAAAGTTGCTCTGACTTTTTCTTGTTCCTCTTTCGTTTCTTTTGTTCCATATTACTTTCAAGAGCAGTAATAGATATCACAAGAGTTCCTATGTATTACTGCTCTCCGAACGCTAAGTTCTGATGAAGTAGTCATATTAATTTGCTTGTTTTCACCTGATTCCTTTCATGATCTTATGGTGTTGCTTCAAGTTGCAATTTATATTAATCTGTATGTCTCTTGTGATATCTATTTCTGCTATTTTGGATTCTGGATGCCTGCAGTTGGAGCAATGGATTATTCTTTTGGTATTTGTTGGATTGAAAATGGATAGATGACTTGAAACTGAGCAGAAGTTGCATAGTTGAAAATATTACTTTTGTGCCTTGGAAAATGTGCACAATCTAAGCATTCTAGTAAGATCTAGATGGATAAACTCACTTTTGAAGAAATCCAACAAGCACAGATGTCCTTTTTGTGTATATTATATCCATGAAGTCAAGAATCTTTTGACTCACTGTAGGGTCAAACTTAGATGAAGCCTTCTACATTACAAGTGATTATGAAGTGAAATGAGTAAGCAAGTCATTTATTCTTGTAACAAAAAATTGATTTACATGAACTTAATGAGTACACTACTATTAATTTCAACTTACATATTTCGGTTTAGGCTCGATAAAAATAATAAATTAATTATCCAATCAAATTAGGTTAAGATAGGCTAATGGTTTAGTTTCTCCGAAGCAAACGAGCTAATTATATCATTATGTTAAATAAAATTAGTGAGTCAGTTAGAAAACTTTTTATCCTGATTTACTATTGGGATACATTAATTTCATCAAATCAAGCTTCCCTCAGTGTATAGACAAGGAGTTCCAAGAGAATTGGTAGAGACAAGAGTGCTTTTAAAGCTCATAGATCTCTGCCTTCCAATTGTGTACTTTTAGAAGAGATTGCTGGAATGAGGAAAGCTAATTTTGGAGTTTTGATGACAATGGAAATGTACTTTTAGAAGAGAAATGAAGCGAAATACTTCATGGAATTATCACTCAAGTTTGCATCCTTGAAACTATAGCTATTTGTTGCCATGCAATTGGTATTTGTTCCAAACACAAATTTCCACATTAATGAAAATTTTCCATGCATAACTAATAAAATTCGTAGGAAGCCATTTATGAGGACAATCTTTATTCTATACTATATATATTATATGAAAATAAAAAAAAGGAAAATTCAAGTTGCAAGAGGATATTATTCTACCACCAGACAACTGTTCTTTGTCCTTTCCATTAACAATCATAGATGCAAGATTACTTCTGCAGTATTATCATTTGGTTGCGTCTGCAATAGAAACACTCTGAAGTAGGTGAAATCTAAGCCATGTAAATTGCTGATTCATTCTTCTGTCAGAAAACATAGAAAAGAAGATACCAATGCATTTATCACTTTCCTCTTTCCTTCAGTGGAATGATCAATACAAGCAAAAACACAGAAACCATAAGCGTGCACATCAGAATCATCAACTGCATGCTTCCTTCTCGACGTCTCGTAAGTGTAATGAGACAAACATCACCTCACTTCACGCTAGCAGAGCAAGTCTGCTCCTGTGCACATAATTCCTTCGTTTGGTGCTTTTTCATGGCCAGCCGATCACCGTTTTTACGCGCCACGAGTTGCACCCTCCCGCGTGCATCGGAAGTCAACCACCGCAGGTGCTCGAAGATTTGCTCGTCACCACAAGAACTTGATATCAAATGTGGAAACCAAAAGATCCGCCTGCCAGAGGAACGAATGCATCGATGATCTGCGACCACAATTACTGGAGATGAAAGAAGAAAAAGGGAAGGATAATTTCTTGGACGCATGGTTGGGGATCGTCTCCTTGACGGCCACAGGACAAAGCAATCGTCAATCAGCCTGTACCTCGCACCGTTACAGTATTTATTGTGAGTGCGGCATCGAACCTTGCCACTGCAGGTTACTGAGACGGTGAGGCCGCGAGAGCAAGCATGCTGTCTTCTCTCCACCTCAACTCCCCTTTAAACTACGCGACTCTCAACTACTCCTCTACTCTGCTTCCTCTACGTGGTAGTAGAAGAAGAACAAGAAGAGATGTAGCAAACGAGTCTTTGGGCTCTACTGCTCACCCTGCTCGGCGGTATCCTTCGCTAAGCGCCTCTCTTGCCCCCGCTAGAGAGGAGGAGGAGAGGAAGGAGAAAGCTTTGCTGCCGCCTTCCTTGCGGCCGGAATCGCTGCCCAGGCACGTGGCGGTGATAATGGACGGGAACTCGAGGTGGGCGAAGGCGAGGGGGCTGCCGTCGTCGGCTGGGCACGAGGCCGGGTACCGCACCCTTAAGAAGATGGTCGAACTCTCGGGCCAGTGGGGGATTCGGGCGCTCACCGTCTTCGCCTTCTCATCCGAGAACTGGACCCGCCCCAAGGTTGGTTCCGGGTTTGCAATTCCATATCCGGAGGTCGCTGCTGTCTGATGCTTGGCTAACTTGCGGCTCTGGCATTTTGTCGAACAGATGGAGGTTGATTTCCTAATGACGCTGTTCGAGAACGTTTTGAAAGAGAGTCTCGGAGAGTTCTTGAGGTACTATTTTAGAACTTCGATACTGTATTTGCTTCCGTATTTTTTGATGTCGAATTCGATTAAAGTTCATTCGTAACTCCTACAAGCACGTGAAAAGATTCGAGTTTAATGCACTTTAGGCAACAAGTCAATTTTGGTCGTCGGTAAAAGCTTATCCCTCTGCCCACTTGAGAAAGATTAGTCTATCTGCCAAATCTTATAAGCTACCGGAACCTATCACTGGGTGAATAACAATAATTAAGAGAAATATAGTTGCATGTATGATTTCACCTTTATCTTGATTTCACAACTACTGATCGTCGAAGGACATTTTGAGTCGGACATGCCTTGACGGTGTTTGTTTCAATGAGGCAGTGATAATACTGTCTTATTTTTCATTCAAGTTTGTCAGGTCTGCTTCAGCAGTATTAACAGATTGTTTATTTAGATAGTATTGAATCAGAACTTACCTCTTGCCCCATATTTTTACCAAAGTTTTGCCCCTGCAAACATGTCTTCTTTCTGCATCCTTTGTGCTTTCAACAGCCATACTTCCATCTCAGGACTGAAGCACACATTCTTATATTGATATGGGGGACATAGTTAAAGCAAAGAAGGGATGGGAGAAAAGTTGGGATTCCTCATGGATTAATCATTGAGAACTGGCCGTTCAAGGAACTAGAAGTTAGATTTCCCTATTTAAAAGAAAATGCAGAGATAGGTTGATTTTTAAACTAAGTAACAATCTTTCCATGAAAGAAGAATTATCAGTATCTATGTCGATGATTGCCACTGGTTATCCAGAATTTCCTAAATTTGAGATTTCTTGTGAAAGCTTTGATAGTAGTTCAGCAAAATATGTATGAATTTCCTCTTTGTTTGGAAGAATGAACAACATGAGAAATTACTAATAGGATCAGAAGTATTTTAGTGTTAATAAAGCAATTCAAAAGGTTAAATTTACTAAAGCATGACCTTTCACCTGTATCAAGTTATTTAAATGTCGTAGTACCATTCTGTACCTTATCGCACCCTTATTCTCTATTAGAACTTTGCTGAGTATGAATATGTTCATATTGCTAGATCTGGCTGGTAAAGAAGGACAATTTTCAATGTAACAAAATAGAAAAACCTTGACCAGAGTATATGTGCCTATGATTGAAATGTACGAGGTTTTCCAATGATAACATGAATTCTATTGTGACAAGAGCGGTACATAGACAGCTGAAAATTTATTGTAAAGATAAAATCTAAATTTCCAGGCAGCATATTTCAAAGGCTTGAAGTTATCTGCTACAAACGTTCTCTGCTTTGACAGGCAGAAACCAACATCTTGTGCTAACTAAACAATGTTGCAAAGACTGTTAGTGGTATCTTTGAACTCACTTAGAGCATTTTAGTAGATGCAATTTAATAATCCATTGGTCAAAAACATATTGATGATCTTTATTAATATTGAGTCTGGAGTTGGGTGATAAGCAACTATGATGTTCCTTAAGACAATTATTCAGATATTCACCATTGCCTTTCAGTCAGAGTAACGATCCTCAAGTTAGTAAGTAGGGTATAGGCACTCTTGCTTATGAAACATGGACAAAGATGGAATGCCTTTTTCCTTTTGCATATATATTTCATGCGCATTCTTTTTTTATCTGAAGTTTTTTCATATAGAACAGGAATATACTGGTCACTTCTCTAGATCGTGTGTTAAGAAATGATGGGAGGCAATGTGGATCTTCTTGATGTACTTGGATTCCTAATTGGCCCTCGCTAAACGTACTATCCTTCTATTTAATTCTAGATACTCTTGAAGAGTACTTCTTCCACGGAAGTTTCTACTACTTATTAAACTATTAACGACACTGACAAAGCGGAATGTTACTTGTCATTATGATGAGTTTTCTTTTCCAAAGAGATGCAAGATTCTTAAAGTGTCATTTTACTTTCTATCTGCAATTTGTGAACAAATTTTTGTTCGTATTCTGTGTCCATATCAGTGTGCAAATTTTAAGCAAGGCTCTAGAAATATTTTACCACATTTACGTTCTTTGATTTTAGCATTGGTTCTTACTAAATGCGGGCCTTTTGATTGTTACATGTCCACTACTTTAGTTCCGATAAAAGTCTCTGCCCTCCTAATGCTTGTCTGCCAATTTATAATACTGGAGCCCGATTTGTAATACTATACCAGTAGCCTTTGATGTCTAAAACCTAGAAATAACAACTAAGGTAAGGTAAGATCTAAGGATTCAGGTGATTATGCTGTAAAATATTTTAAAGCCTAGGAGATGACTGCTTCAATCTACTATGGTTTTAACCAAGAAATGGAGTGTTGTTCAATACAATGACATAAATCAGAATGTTTGCCTGGTTCTTTGCAGGGAAGGGATTCGGGTTTGCATAATTGGCGATTCCTCAGAACTCCCACCATCACTACAGCAGCTAGTTAAAGAAGTGGTAGATAAGACAAAGAATAATACACAGATTGATGTGATTGTGGCAATCAGCTATAGTGGGCGGAAGGAGATAACACAAGCATGTCAAAATATTGCACGAAAGGTGAAGGATGGCTTGCTTGAGCCAGAAGATATTACGGAGTCACATATTACGGAGGAGCTTGAAACAAACTGCATCCCTGAGTTCCCAAATCCAGACCTACTTATCCGTACAAGTGGCGAGCTGAGGTTGAGCAACTTCTTGCTGTGGCAGTCAGCATACACTGAGCTTTTCTTTACAAACACATACTGGCCTGACTTTGGGGAGGCTGACTACATCGAGGCGTTGACCTCTTTCCAGAACAGGCAGAGGCGTTTCGGCCAACGCATCAACTGAAAATGCTAGAGTTTGGGGCATTATGGTTTGGTGCTGTCTACGATACAAGATCAGATGACAATGAAATTGGATAGATCTTGCCCAGAATCATGCTATAAGGGTGCAATGACTGTGCTCCATGTAATTTATGGTCTGCAAGAAAGGTCCATGTAATCTGTGTAACCTGGTTATCACGTTGGTGAGCCTCATGATGCAGGTGCAGCCCTGGATAATATTTTCTTATGGGATCATGTACTGCAACTGGAAGTTGTACAATTCATCTTGAGAATGAGAATGTTCTGTCAACAGTCGATAATTGATGTGATTTAAAGTTTGCGTGATACAATTTGCCTGGTTAACATTCAATCATTGTTTTCTTATTATGTTTTGTTTTCGCTCTTCTTCCACATAGGTGATCCTCATTCCCCGTAGCTTAAATTTTTCGAATTTCGCAAAGTACGTACTTGTCAACTGATAGTATATGTTCCGGCAATAGCAATTTATTGTGCAATAACAAAAGAAGACTACATCCTATTCTTTCCTAACTTGTACATGGTGGTAAGTTTATTTAGGTGTACATGTTTTAATTTAAAATTTTCTATGTTTCATATAATTGGTGTGTTTTTTTTTTTTTGGTTATTCTAGGGTAAAAGGTTGTGTTAGGGTTGGAGGAATAGAATAGTACGATGCAATCAAGAGAGAATACTTTCAATCAAGAAAATCAATATAGTATTAAAATAAAGGAAAGACATAGAACACTTAAAATATTTTCAAGTATACACTTATCTTGCTTCATGAACTATTGCCCTATTTATAGGACCTAATAGTAACAATCTTATCCCATTATTGTACCTATGATTGAGTTAGGTATAGGAACTATCCTATAACTTCTAGATCATGGATCACTCCTTAGAACATACGTATAATTATCTAGAACCTTACAACTACTTAGATAACCACTATGAATCAATTTTCAACACTCCTCCTTGATTCATAGTTACATAGACCAATTTGAGACATAAAATAAATATGCTTCTGAACTGGAAGTGACTTGGTAAGTATATCTGTAACTTATTCATCTGTGTAATAATACTTTATTATTATGGCTCCACTTGCCACAAGATCCCAGATAAAATGATAGTATATCTTTATATGCTTCGTTCTTTCATGAAATGTTAGATTCTTCGTCATTACAATTGTGGCTTTGTTGTCACAAAATATTTTCATTACTTCTTTTTATTCTTGATGAAGATCTTCAAGAAGTCTTCTAAGCCATATTCCTTGACAAGCTATTGATGTTGCAGCTATATATTCTACTTCTGATATCGATAATGCAATTATTGCTCGCTTCTTTGAACTCCAAGATATAACTCTTGATCCGAGGCTAAAAGTATTGCTTGAAGTACTTTTTCAATTATCCAAAGCTCCTGCCCAATCATTATCAGTGAAACCAAATACTTTTTATTTAAAATTATGAGAATACCAAGTGTCATAATATGTAATTACATCAATATAACATAGAATTCTTTTAATAACTCCAAGATGATGTTTGTTGGGGTATGCATAAACCTGGATACTACACCAACACAAAAGGTAATATTTGATCGAGTATGAGTTAGATAAATCAAACCTTCAACCAAACTTCTGTAGTATTTTGTATTTGTTAAATATATATCATCTTCAAGTTTCAATTTCTTATTCACATTTATAGGCGTTGCTGCAACTTTGCAATTAATCATGCTAGATTTTTTTAGTAGATCCATTGCATACTTTCTTTATGAAATAAAAATTTTATCTGATCCTTATTTTACTTATAACCCAAGAAAATAGTGTAGTAAACCTAGATCTGATATTTCAAACTTATTTATCATGTATTTTTTAAATTCTACCATAAAAGAGTTAGATGAATCCATATATATAATATCATCAACATAAAGGCAAACTATTAGAATATTATGTTCACCTTCCTTCTTTAGATAAAGAGTAGGTTTATTATTGTTCCTCTTAAATCTATTTTGATAAAAATAATAATTTTACTGTACTATGCTTTTGAAACTTGTTTAAGCCCATAAAAAACTTTTTTTAGCTTATATACATTTTCTTCATGTCCTTTAACCAAAAAACCTTTGAATAACAAAAGCCTCTTCATGTAAATCTTCATTTAAAAATGTGGATTTCACATCAAATTGATAAATAGGCCAACTTAAGTGAGCAACTAAAGCAAAAAACATTTTCACGGTTTAGAATCTGGCAATTGGAGAAAATATATCATCAAAATCAATACCTTGTTGTTGTAAATATCATTTTGCTATAAGCTGAGCTTTATACTTTTGGATACTTCTATTTGTATTATATTTTATTTTGAACACCTATTTCAATCAAATAGCTTTCTTTTCCTTTGGTAGATCTATTAGCTCCCATGTTTCATTCTTTTCAATTGATTTAATTTCCTCCTTCATTACTTTTCGCTATTCCTCTTTTTCAATTACTTCCTCAAAAGTTATAGGATCTGAAATAAATAAAGCAAATGTTGAATCATAAATTTTTGTTAGTGATGTGAATTTTCCTAGAAGGGTTTCATCTGAAGAATTGGAATTTGAACTGATATTGGATAAGGTTGATAATAAACTTATTGGAGTATGATCTATCACTTGATTTTATGGAATGTCTAATTCTGCTGAAATCTGAATTTGTGTTTCACCTTTATTCGTCTTCCAATTCCAACTTGCCCTTTCATCAAATATAACATTTCTGTTAATAATAACTTTACTACTAACAAGATTATATAATCGATATGTTTTGGATTATAAGGAATAACTAATTAAAATATATTTTTCAAATTTTCCATCAAGCTTGTGATGGTTTTGTGAATTTACCAAAACATAAACAATATAGTCAAAAATTCTTAGATGGCTTATACTTGGTTTTATACCATACCAAGCCTCAAAAGAAGTCCGATTCATAACAATCTTTGTTGGTAAAATATTCAATAAATAAACTACTATTGCAACTGGAAGGTGCTTTCCCTTAAACACACTTCTTGTCATTTTAACAATAGTTCAAAATTAATGTTCAGCTATACCATTTTGTTTCGGTATATATTGTACTATTAATTTCCTGTGAATATCATTTTCTTCATAAAAAGAATTAAACTCATTAGAAAAAAATTCACCATCTTTATATGTTCGAAGTGTCTTTATGCATATACCAATTTACTTTTTACAAGTGCCTTGAATTTTTAAAAATGATTAAATGTTTCAAATTTCAGTTTCAGAAAATATATCCAATTCATGCAGCTATAATCATCATTAAATAAATAGAAAATATCGACTTCCACCAAATAATTTTATATTCACAGGTCCACATAAGTTAGTATGAATTAATTCAAGACAATTAGAAACTCTAAATAATTTTCTAACATGAAATGGCTTTCTACTTTCTTTGTCATAAATGCATCATTCACATACATCAAAGTGTATTAATTTTGAATAATCTGAAAACTATTTTTTTACTTTAATAACCTTAAACTTTTAATATTAAGGTATTCATATCTTAAATGTTATAAATTAGACTCATTTTTTTGAGTTGCAACAAGAGTATGCTTTTCAATATTTGAAACATCAAGTGGAAACATCTTGTTTACATTTACTATAATCAAAATAGATTTTTTTATCTTTAATAGTGTATGAACCATCATCAAATATAACTGAATATTTATCATCTATCAATTATGTAATACTTAATAAGTTATGTGATAAACTATGAATAAAAAAATATTATCAAGGTGTTTTACCTTCCTTTGACTTGTCTTTATTTTAATTGTTCCTTTTTCTTTCACTTGGATTTACTTGTTATCTCCAAGTCTAACCTTCAACTTGTAAGTTTCATCAATATATCTAAACATTGATCTTATGCCTGACATATGATTAGAACATCCATTATCCAAAAACCAAATATCATTTGAGATATTATTAACTTGTGAATGAGGCATAAATGACTTATTATTTTCTTCATTTTTCTTCATATAGCTTGCTTGCTTTTCTCTTTTCTGATAATCTGCTTTTATGTGATCAAACTTTTTACAATAGTGACATTGAATTCCACTCTTGTATTTTTTTTAATCATAATTTGATTGCTTTTGTTCATCATGTCCATCAAAATGTCATCTTTCTCTTCCTCTTCCATTTCCTCTACCATGAAATCCTCCTCTGCCACATCCTTTTTCGGTTGATTTTTTATCTTCTTTTAAAGTAGAAGACTCCTCCTTAACTTGAAATGTTTTTTCTTCACTTTTCTCAAGTGACCTGTTCAACCTTGCTTCGTGTGCTTGCAAGAAACCCATTAGTTTATTAAATGAAAATATAGATAAATCTTTTGACTCCTCAATTGTAGTAATAACATGATCAAATTTTGGAGTTAAGCTTTTTAAAATTTTTATAACAATTATATAATCATGAAGATGTTCACTATAAGATTTCATTTGACTAACAATTTTAGTCACTCGAGAAAGAAAATCTTGCATCGATTCATTGCTGTTCATGAATAAAATTTTAAACTTACAATAAAGGATTTGAAGTTTTACCATAATCATCCTTAATGAGCCTTGAAATTCATTTTGAAGTATCAACCAAGCTTGTTTTGAATTTATCACTATTGCAATTCTTGATAAGATTATCTCATGTACAGCTTGTTGAATAAAGAACAATACTTTTGAGTCCTTCTTTCTATTCTCCCTCAGCCTAGTTTCTTCATATGGATCTTCATATACATTCTCTATTAAGTCCCAAAGATTTTGAGACTTGAATAGAATCTTCATCTTGATACTCCAAAATTCATAACATTTGCTCGAGAAGATGAAAATAAGAGGTTGAGACATGAAATTATCATTCAAAGTTATAATGCCCAGTTCAGATTAAAACAAAGCTCTGATATCATAAATGCTGAGGATGAAGGAGTAAGAAAATGATAAAAATAGAATATTATGATGCAATTAAGAAAGAATGCTTTCAATCAAGAAGATCGATATAGTATTAAAATAAAAGGAAAGACATAGAACACCTACAAAATATTTCCAAGAGCACACCTATCTTACTTCATGAACTATGATCCTATTTATAAGACTTAGCAGTAACTACCTTATCCTAATATGTTATTCATGATTGAGTTCGATATAGGAACTATCTTAGATCATGGGTTATTTTTTAAGATATACTTATAACTATCTAGAATATAATATGATAACTATCTAGGTAATCACTATAAATCAATTTTCATATTGGACCATGTACACCATAAACGAGTGAATGCCCCTACCAACTGGACTATCCAACTGCTATAATGGCTAGTTTTCCATTTTGACTTCTCTATTGCATTCCCAATTTGTCTTTGCATGAAGATCTTTCGGTACAAATCTTTGCAAGTTCAAGCAGCAAAAACTATTAACCAAACAGTTACAGATCTGAATTAATCCAAACTGAAGTTGCTCATGAACAGAGAGGTGCAGGATCTGGAGCACCAACTTGGTGATGCTGGTTTTACCTGCCCGATCTGCGGTATTCCAGCTCTCGAGCTGCTTCCTCGATTCTTTCTTGTTTTCTAAAGTGCCGGACGAAACGAAGAGACCAATTGGAAGATGTCTTGGAATGTTGTTGATTTTCTTCTATCAATTTTGATAGTTGCTTCTACCTCTTTTGGAGATCTTAAAAAGTGTCAACAGGTTTGCTAGTAAGTTGCTGCACCATTGCTCTGTCTCCCTGACTTTAAATTAGGCAGTGACATATGAAGAGGTTTGTTCCTCATTGACTTCTCACGGGTGGAAGTCCAGTTTTCCTCAACAACACTGGTCCTTTACACTTGAATGGTCATGAAAATTATGTGCCTCAGATCATCTTTCTTCTTCAGATGTGGATGCATCCCCAGACTTGATGGACCACAGATGAACGTGGTTAACTATATACGAACTAAACTTCATCTGGGCTACATTAGCACATCACAGACTGGATGGCGAGCTATATTTTTCTTATTTTCTGGCCAGTTTAGGATTTCTTTGACAAAGTTGAATGTTTCTGATTGCTTGAGAGGGCAGAATTAAGTCTTCAGATCACCGCACTTCCTTCTCTTTCGGGGAAGGGGTGCAACAGAGAGGGCAATTAAGTTTCAAGCCAGAGCAAGTCACAGAAGAGTGAAAAGGAAGAGTGAGATTGACTGGGAAGGGGAGATGGTGGAATGTAATGATTGCAAGGGACAGAAATGATTGAATATGGCCTCATTTTTCATGTCATGTTCCTTTTTATCTTTGACATGTTGCCTTTCTGGAGTGCAACAGCTCCATGGATATATACTGCACTGTCTACCTCTTAATGTTACAATAACGCCTTAATGTTCTATGCAAGATTATTACGTATTCGATGAAATGAGCTGTTTGAAGATGTGTCGATGGCTTACTTGATGCATAGGGCATGGTTACTGTAATCTCCTGCTCCATTATGATCTCATGTGCGACATGCATGCACATGAAGAAGATGATGACACACGTGTTGCCGGAAAAGAGAAGTAATTATTCATTCACTGAGATCACTCTCTAAGATATTCTGCATTAGGCTTTAGATGATTGCTTGTATGTGTACACCAATGTGTAGATAGATTTGCAATCACCAATTTGGATTGCTAGAATCCAACTCACATGACCAATAGTCAACAGTGCACATCTAGTTAAAAGGAGGAGCAATGGAGGGAGTCAAGCAATTGGCAGTGAAAGTAGCTTCTTGTGCCTTCCACCACCACCACCACCACCACCGCCACCACCAGAGATTGGCATTTAGAAATCGTACTATCAATTGGCCATCACGTTCTTTATGAGCGTTAGCTCTTAATAGACCACAATAATTTCATCAAAGACTATCAGATTCATTTCTCAATAATGAAGCATAGCCAACTTCAAATACAAAATTCGAATAACAACCTAAGTTTGTAATGTGATCTCTGAATGTTGAGAAGAAAATCATGGATCACATAAAATTGAGTTATGAATAATAAAGAAATCATCACGATCTACATCATATATAAGTATATTCTTTTTTTTAGCATTCTTAAATGATGCATCTTAAAGCATACTTTCTATTAGATCCTCTCTGTGTTTCCTATGCTATAGTTTCTTTTTGTATTTTTTTCTGCCCTTTCGAGATCTCAAAAGTCAAATAAAATTAATTGCACAACCTTCATAGATAGATGTGATCATTTTTATATAATAAATACAATATACTATTTCTTTTGATATGACAAACAATAAGATAGCAATATTCTTAAGAATAAGAAAGAAGCAAGACTCTTGAAAACTATTTTGGTGAGTAATTTAGCATGAACGAATACAGAATTCAGAAATGAAGTAGTTGGTAGACGTGTGCCTCAACCATGTTGATGAACGGAGTAGGGGTATATGTAATTAAAGAAAAAGCATATGAAGCAATTATATGATTGTTTCATGAGAACTTGAAGGATGCATTTCCAATAGAAGCTGAAACATGTAAGTATTTTAATTATTTTATCAAAAGGCAACTTGATGTATTAGCCATTAATTTTAATTTTATTTCAGGTATTAATTAGTAATTTGGGTTTAATGAGTTAATTATCTCATCAAGTTTCATAGCAATTAGTATTAGAATCGATCTATTATGAAAGCATAACGAATCTTACATGGATCGATCTCTTAAGTGAGTTTGAATCGATTAGTTCCATATCAAAATTCAACTAACATTAAAATTATCTTACAAAAATTAATAAGTTATCTCATGAACATCATTATCAAAACACATTCATCAACAAAATACACAACGTTACCAACACAACAGTAACATCTGACACAAAGAACATAGCTCCTATGTATTTATTTTTTCATTGAAAAAGGCGTTCTCTTCGAACATTTACAAATCCTACTAATGTGACCGGAATATATCAAGCAAATAAAAAACTGTTAGTGATGCCATGTCAAGCAGCTATAAGGGTATCTTACTGAGATGTTCCTTCAACATCGGCAACAGTTCGGAGCCGAAGGAATGAATACTTGTTCTTTTCAAGTTTACTGTTAGAACTCTTGCGGCTTGCGGCTTGCGGCTTGCGGTTGATTTTTTAGGGATCGGCCTCCTGATCTATTTTTTATGGAAAAAAGGTGAATACATGATTATTTATAGGGCTTCTAAACCCCAACTCCTAATCGGACTCTTACTCAAGGCTACTACTTCTAACCAACTCCTACTTCTGATTAGGACTCATCCTCTAATAGGACTCTTAATTCTAATAGAATTCTTTCCTAATAGGACTCCTACTTCTAATATGATTCTTTCTCTAATTCTTTCACATCTTTAATAGGGTTGGCTAGATAGGATTTCATGAATGCCCTTATCAATTAGGATTCTTAGCTAGAGTCCTAACGGCAGGTCTCTTCAAATTAGCCTTGTCCTCGCAAAAGTGGCGTTTCATAATTCTAAGAATTTGATCTTCAAATCGTCATAGTTCTTATAAGTGGCATCTTGTCTTTGGTAGATTCGCCTACTATATTAACACTTTAGTGATTCGTCGTTGAGTCACTATCGATTAGATCAATAATGGTACTTGGTTAGGTCTGGAGCTCTTCTTGAGTACTCATATTTGGTAGATGGCTTTGGACTGTCTTATGTTGTCCCAACTTGAGCTTCAAACATGATACATGGAAGCTGGATGGATTCGGGAAGTGGGTAAGTCCAATCTATATGCTATTGCTCGATGCGCTCCAAAATCTGGTAGGATCCATAGAATCGAGGTGAAAGCTTCATAGATGCTCTAGTTTGGATTGATGTTTGCTTGTATGGCTGGAGCCATAAGAAGACCCAATCTCCTATTGAAAATTCTCTTTCGCCTTTGTGTTGTTGACATACATCACATTGTACTACAAATTGAATAATATTTTTCATCCCCATCCAATAAAAATTTTGCTTAATTCTTTTATAGGTTCGAAGGTGAAACGATAGGTGTGAAATGCATCTCTTGAAGGATGGTCTTTATGCAAGTAGATTTTGGCACAAGCACAATGCATCCCTTATATCGCAAGTCCTTTAAGTTCCAACTGTAATAAGCCACGGAGCTTCGTGCTTCCTCTAATTTTTTTTATGATTTTACTTATTTCTAGATTATCTTGCCATTCCCTCCTAATATCCTCAAGGAAGTCGTTGGTGAAGGCAAAAATTTAGCTTGCTCGGGTGTAGCCGCTGCAAAGCGTATCTACAACAACATTATCTTTCCCCTTTTTGTCAGTTATTTCATAATCATATCCAAGAAGCTTTGTTACCCATTTTTGCTGCTCAGGGGAAGATATCTTCTACTTCAAGAAATATTTTAAGCTTTTATGGTTGGTCTTGATTTGAAAGCATCACCCGATCAAGTATGGTCTCCGTTTGGACATCTACACAATCGCGAGCAAATCATCTTGAGATGGGAAGGAGATAACGCCTTACTAGTATAAGAGGGAGCGGCCATCTTGCATTTACAACTCAATTCTGACTTGGAGGCATCGACTTCAATAATAAAAGTCTTGTCAAGTCGGTAAGCGCTAGTAGCAAGGCGTTGTTATCATTTTGCGACTTTAAGTTCGTCAAAGCGATGGTGGCTTTGTCCGACCACTGAAAAGTATCATTTTTCAGCAAGAAAGTAAGGGGTACACTGATCTTTCCATAGTTTTTCACGAACTTGCGGTAGTAACCTATTAAATCGAGAAAGCCGCGTAGCGATTTTATGTTCCTCGGGGTCGACTAGTTCTGCATTGCTTTAATCTTGGAGGGGTCTATTGCTACCCCTTCCTCTGATATGATATGCCCAAGATATTCCACCTTTTATTGAAGAAAGTTTCACTTCATTTTTTTGACAAAAAGAATATATTCTCGTAAAATTATCATAACAAGTTGTAAGTGTTTGAATATTTTTCAAGAGAAGGGTAAATAAGGATATTGTCGAAGAAAACCAGCACAAACTTATGAAAATAACTCTGAAAAATATCATTCATAAGTCTCTAGAAGGTGGAGAGAGCATTGGTGAGACCAAAGGGCATTACCAAAATTCATAGTGACCATTATGCGTTAAAGCGAGTTTCGGTATGTCTTCTTCGCACGCTCGTATTTGATGATACCCAGATCGAAGGTCCAGCTTTGTGAAGACTCGTGCTCCCTTTAATTCATTAAGTAATTCATCTACTACTAGAATATGGTACTTGTCCTTGACAGTTATGCCATTGAGAGCTCGATAATCAATGCACATTCATTTATTGAGGAGCACCGATGAAGAGTAGGGTTGCAACTTTGCTGAATAACTCATGTTTCAAGGATCTTTTTATTTCATCTCTTTGGAGATGTGGATACTTGATATATATTGAGTATTTGCTAGAGGTTTGCGTGGAAGAATGGCTTATCAATGATTATCTCTGGCGGTTAAAATTTGCGTGTAGTTCAAAGTCAAATATATCTGAAAATTTAGCAAGCAAGGAAGTAGGTTTGGATCTTCAAATTGGTTGGCTCTCTCCTTAGATTGTTGCTCAAGTTATACCAAAAAGTCACTGTATGCTTTGTGCAAAACTTTCTCTATTCGTTGTGTGCAAATCGTCGTTACATCACCCCATGGATTACAATTTGCTTCCCCTTACTGTAAAATTTTATAATTAATTTTAAAAAATTTCAGGAAACATCACATAATGTCGTCAACCATTCGATGCCAAGCACAGCCTCATAATCATCGAGAGGGAGAAGGAAAAAATTTGCAATTATCTCTTGGTCCTACAGCAATAGTTTCACCCGTTAGCACCTACGATCATATTTCAAAATTCATCCATCTGTGACCTTAACATCAAACCTGCTGCAATTCTCAATAGGTAAGGCCATCCGAACAGCAACCTTACTGTTCATAAAATTATTAGTGCTTCCGGTGTCAATAAGAACGGTGATAAATTATTGCTTCAGAAATCCTCCCACTTACATTGTTTGCGGGTTCGTGTAACCGGCAAGGGCATGCATCGTAATATCAATTGGCTGCTATTCTTTATATGTGACCTCTTCCTCATGCTCCTAGACCTTCTCCTCCATATCTTCAAGAGGTTCAATCAGTAGGAGGCGACCCCTTTTGCAACGATGATCGCGGTTCCACGGCTCGTCGTAATGCTAACAAAGACCCTTTACTGATCGGTCACGTAGTTCTTCTCTTGTCAATTTTTTTGGCAGCGAAGGATGGCTGGGAGCAGAAGGGGATTTGTATGCTGAGGTTCTAGGAGTGGTTCTCATCCTCTAAGCATCTTGGCTGAGCCGTTCTTCTTGTATTAGGGCAAAAGAAATCGCAGCCATCACGTTACAGGGCTGTCGCGCCTTAACTTCCCATTTTATCTCTGGCTTGAGTCCTTCGATGAATGTTCCTAACAATTGATGATCAATCCAATCACGAGCAAGGTAGGATAGCTTCTCAAACCTAGTTTGGTACTCTTGAATCATAGAGGTTTGTCGAATCTTTACGAGTTGGTCGTCGATATTTTCATACTCCGTAGGTCCAAAATGGTTCAGCAGTGCGTTCTTAAATTGATTCCACATCAGAGCCCCATGATTATATTCTAGCCAATTGTACCATTGAATAGCATCTTCTTCAAGGTAAACGATAGCAATCTCCACTATAGCATTATCCGACGTTCGATAGTAGCGAAAGTAACGTTCGATGCACGAAATCCACCCCGTCGGGTCTTCTTCTTCCCATCGTGGGAAGTCCACCCTCATGCGTGGTTGAAGCATGTCTGAGGGCTATCCTCCTTTTCTAGGGTCCTTCTTGAATTCTCTCCTTGTTACAATTTGGTTGGACTCGGTGGTTGTCCAATTCTGAATTCTACAAACAAAGCGTGCAAATTGTCTTTCAAGCGCGATTCAAGCCATGATTCAATACGAGATTCCCATGCTTCAAATTTGGCATCAATTGATTTTTGAGAAGCTATAGCATATGCTTGTAGATCAGAGATGCCCTTGTCTTTTTTCTGTTGACAGGTTAATGACATAGAGTGGTGAAAGGTTCGGACAATAGATCGGTGATAGAAGGGTGTGGCTGTAATGATTTATTGTTTTGGGCTATAGTTTTTGATGCTGTAAGGGTTATAAAACTAGGTTATGATGGCTTAATCTTAAGGCTGGATGGATGCCCTAAAGATGTCTTGGTTGGTGGTAGCAAGGTGGCTAGGGTTTGGTAGGTTACGGAGGAGAAAAAGGACAAAGGTGCAGTAGCACCAGAATTTTTACCGAATAAATTTCAACAGTAAAGATGTAATTTTTTTCAAAAATTTTCAACAGACATTCAAGCAAAACTTAAAGGAAATCTACTGGTAAGAGAGAGGTAATGCTGTTAAAAATTTCGTAGAAAGAAACGACAACAAGATTTTCAGTAAAATTGAGGATCACAGAGAGGTACTATAGTAGATTTTTACGTCTAAAGTGCAGCAGTTTGGACGTAAAAGATAAGTGGTTTATATTGAGAATTTTTCGACAAAACTAAAGGAAAAACCACTTTAAGAAGTGTCAAAGCCGTCGTAAAAATTTCGTAGAGATTTGGATAGAAAAAATGCAGTAGCAAGATAAAAAAGATAGTGCTATGCGGTTGAAATTCTATAGTACAGTTTTCGTTGTAGAGATGAAAACTTTATGATGAAAAGTTTACGCAGCAATATAGGAACGAATTTTTTTTGAATTTTTTGAATAAAGATAACTAAATTGTAGCGGTAGTAAGGTAGATAATCAGAACCTGTTGCAATTCATGAGAAGATCAAAGGATGATTTGCGGTGGTGGAGATGACGACGGAATTCAGCGATGATCTTCTAAGCAATTGTAGGAATTGCTTTAGGCGGTTGTGGAGGGCTATGGAAGGGTAGCGAGACGCCAAGAATGTTGCTCTGACACCAAGTGTTAGAACTCTTGCGAATTCTAAGCTTGGGGTTGATCTCTTTAGGGGATCGATCTCTTTGGAGCTCTATAGGGGTTCCTTCCTCCAAGTTGCTGCTCAAAGGCTGCTAAAAAGATGATCTATTCCTTATGAAAAGAGGATGAATACATGACTATTTATAGGCCTTCTAAACCCCAACTCCTAATAGGACTCTTACTCAAGACTCCTACTTCTAACCAACTCCTACTTCTAATTAAGACTAATTCTCTAGTAGAACTCCTAATTCTAATAGGACTCTTTCTCTAATATGACTTTTATTTCTAACAAGACTTTTTATCTAATAACATAATCATAATCTAGTCGACCTCTTCACCTCTTTAATAGGAGTTGACTAAATTGGATTTACATGAATGTTCTTATCAATTAGGACTATAGTCCTAACATTTACTCTTCTATTAGTTTTTCTTTTTCCCTCCACCCAGAAAGTTGCTCTGACTTTTTCTTGTTCCTCTTTCGTTTCTTTTGTTCCATGTTACTTTCAAGAGCAGTAATAGATATCACAAGAGTTCCTATGTATTACTGCTCTCCGAACGCTAAGTTCTGATCAAGTAGTCATATTAATTTGCTTGTTTTCACCTGATTCCTTTCATGATCTTATGGTGTTGCTTCAAGTTGCAATTTATATTAATCTGTATGTCTCTTGTGATATCTATTTCTGCTATTTTGGATTCTGGATGCCTGCAGTTGGAGCAGTGGATTATTCTTTTGGTATTTGTTGGATTGAAAATGGATAGATGACTTGAAACTGAGCAGAAGTTGCATAGTTGAAAATATTATTTTGTGCCTGGAAAATGTGCACAATCTAAGCATTCTAGTAAGATCTAGATGGATAAACTCACTTTTGAAGAAATCCAACAAGCACAGATGTCCTTTTTGTGTATATTTATATTCATGAAGTCAAGAATCTTTTGACTCACTGTAGGGTCAAACTTAGATGAAGCCTTCTACATTACAAGTGATTATGAAGTGAAATGAGTAAACAAGTCATTTATTCTTGTAACAAAAAATTGATTTACATGAACTTAATGAGTACACTACTATTAATTTCAACTTAGATATTTCGGTTTAAGCTCGATAAAAATAATAAATTAATTATCCAATCAAATTAGGTTAAGATAGGCTAATGGTTTGGTTTCTCCAAAGCAAACGGGCTAATTATATCATTATGTTAAATAAAATTAATGAGTCAGTTAGAAAACTTTTTATCCTGATTTACTATTGGGATACATTAATTTCATCAAATCAAGCTTCCCTCAGTGTATAGACAAGGAGTTCCAAGAGAATTGGTAGAGACAAGAGTGCTTTTAAAGCTCATAGATCTCTGCCTTCCAATTGTGTACTTTTAGAAGAGATTGCTGGAATGAGGAAAGCTAATTTTGGAGTTTTGATGACAATGGAAATGTACTTTTTGAAGAGAAATGAAGCGAAATACTTCATGGAATTATCACTCAGGTTTGCATCCTTGAAACTATAGCTATTTGTTGCCATGCAATTGGTATCTGTTCCAAACACAAATTTCCACATTAATGAAAATTTTCCATGCATAACTAATAAAATTCGTAGTAAGCCATTTATGAGGACAATCTTTATTCTATACTATATATATTATATGAAAATAAATAAAAAAAGGAAAATTCAAGTTGCAAGAGGATATTATTCTACCACCAGACAACTGTTCTTTGTCCTTTCCATTAACAATCATAGATGCAAGATTACTTCTGCAGTATTATCATTTGGTTGCGTCTGCAATAGAAACACTCTGAAGTAGGTGAAATCTAAGCCATGTAAATTGCTGATTCATTCTTCTGTCAGAAAACATAGAAAAGAAGATACCAATACATTTATCACTTTCCTCTTTCCTTCAGTGGAATGATCAATACAAGCAAAAACACAGAAACCATAAGCGTGCACATCAGAATCATCAACTGCATGCTTCCTTCTCGACGTCTCGTAAGTGTAATGAGACAAACATCACCTCACTTCACGCTAGCAGAGCAAGTCTGCTCCTGTGCACATAATTCCTTCGTTTGGTGCTTTTTCATGGCCAGCCGATCACCGTTTTTACGCGCCACGAGTTGCACCCTCCCGCGTGCATCGGAAGTCAACCACCGCAGGTGCTCGAAGATTTGCTCGTCACCACAAGAACTTGATATCAAATGTGGAAACCAAAAGATCCGCCTGCCAGAGGAACGAATGCATCGATGATCTGCGACCACAATTACTGGAGATGAAAGAAGAAAAAGGGAAGGATAATTTCTTGGACGCATGGTTGGGGATCGTCTCCTTGACGGCCACAGGACAAAGCAATCGTCAATCAGCCTGTACCTCGCACCGTTACAGTATTTATTGTGAGTGCGGCATCGAACCTTGCCACTGCAGGTTACTGAGACGGTGAGGCCGCGAGAGCAAGCATGCTGTCTTCTCTCCACCTCAACTCCCCTTTAAACTACGCGACTCTCAACTACTCCTCTACTCTGCTTCCTCTACGTGGTAGTAGAAGAAGAACAAGAAGAGATGTAGCAAACGAGTCTTTGGGCTCTACTGCTCACCCTGCTCGGCGGTATCCTTCGCTAAGCGCTTCTCTTGCCCCCGCTAGAGAGGAGGAGGAGAGGAAGGAGAAAGCTTTGCTGCCGCCTTCCTTGCGGCCGGAATCGCTGCCCAGGCACGTGGCGGTGATAATGGACGGGAACTCGAGGTGGGCGAAGGCGAGGGGGCTGCCGTCGTCGGCTGGGCACGAGGCCGGGTACCGCACCCTTAAGAAGATGGTCGAACTCTCGGGCCAGTGGGGGATTCGGGCGCTCACGGTCTTCGCCTTCTCATCCGAGAACTGGACCCGCCCCAAGGTTGGTTCCGGGTTTGCAATTCCATATCCGGAGGTCGCTGCTGTCTGATGCTTGGCTAACTTGCGGCTCTGGCATTTTGTCGAACAGATGGAGGTTGATTTCCTAATGACGCTGTTCGAGAACGTTTTGAAAGAGAGTCTCGGAGAGTTCTTGAGGTACTATTTTAGAACTTCGATACTGTATTTGCTTCCGTATTTTTTGATGTCGAATTCGATTAAAGTTCATTCGTAACTCCTACAAGCACGTGAAAAGATTCGAGTTTAATGCACTTTAGGCAACAAGTCAATTTTGGTCGTCGGTAAAAGCTTATCCCTCTGCCCACTTGAGAAAGATTAGTCTATCTGCCAAATCTTATAAGCTACCGGAACCTATCACTGGGTGAATAACAATAATTAAGAGAAATATAGTTGCATGTATGATTTCACCTTTATCTTGATTTCACAACTACTGATCGTCGAAGGACATTTTGAGTCGGACATGCCTTGACGGTGTTTGTTTCAATGAGGCAGTGATAACACTCTTATTTTTCATTCAAGTTTGTCAGGTCTGCTTCAGCAGTATTAACAGATTGTTTATTTAGATAGTATTGAATCAGAACTTACCTCTTGCCCCATATTTTTACCAAAGTTTTGCCCCTGTAAACATGTCTTCTTTCTGCATCCTTTGTGCTTTCAACAGCCATACTTCCATCTCAGGACTGAAGCACACATTCTTATATTGATATGGGGGACATAGTTAAAGCAAAGAAGGGATGGGAGAAAAGTTGGGATTCCTCATGGATTAATCATTGAGAACTGGCCGTTCAAGGAACTAGAAGTTAGATTTCCCTATTTAAAAGACAATGCAGAGATAGGTTGATTTTTAAACTAAGTAACAATCTTTCCATGAAAGAAGAATTATCAGTATCTATGTCGATGATTGCCACTGGTTATCCAGAATTTCCTAAATTTGAGATTTCTTGTGAAAGCTTTGATAGTAGTTCAGCAAAATATGTATGAATTTCCTCTTTGTTTGGAAGAATGAACAACATGAGAAATTACTAATAGGATCAGAAGTATTTTAGTATTAATAAAGCAATTCAAAAGGTTAAATTTACTAAAGCATGACCTTTCACCTGTATCAAGTTATTTAAATGTCGTAGTACCATTCTGTACCTTATCGCACCCTTATTCTCTATTAGAACTTTGCTGAGTATGAATATTTTCATATTGCTAGATCTGGCTGGTAAAGGACAATTTTCAATGTAACAAAATAGAAAAACCTTGACCAGAGTATATGTGCCTATGATTGAAATGTACGAGGTTTTCCAATGATAACATGAATTCTATTGTGACAAGAGCAGTCCATAAGACAGCTGAAAATTTGTTGTAAAGATAAAATCTAAATTTCCAGGCAGCATATTTCAAAGGCTTGAAGTTATCTGCTACAAACGTTCTCTGCTTTGACAGGCAGAAACCAACATCTTGTGCTAACTAAACAATGTTGCAAAGACTGATAGTGGTATCTTTGCGCTCACTTAGAGCATTTTAGCAGATGCAATTTAATAATCCATTGGTCAAAAACATATTGATGATCTTTATTAATATTGGGTCTGGAGTTGGGTGATAAGCAACTATGTTGTTCCTTAAGACAATTATTCAGATATTCACCATTGCCTTTCAGTCAGAGTAATGATCCTCAAGTTAGTAAGTAGGGTATAGGCACTGTTGCTTATGAAACATGGACAAAAATGGAATGCCTTTTTCCTTTTGCATATATATTTCATGCGCATTCTTTTTTTATCTGAAGTTTTTTCACATAGAACAGGAATATACTGGTCACTTCTCTAGATCGTGTGTTAAGAAATGATGGGAGGCAATGTGGATCTTCTTGATGTACTTGGATTCCTAATTGGCCCTCGCTAAACGTACTATCCTTCTATTTAATTCTAGATACTCTTGAAGAGTACTTCTTCCACGGAAGTTTCTACTACTTATTAAACTATTAACTACACTGACAAAGCGGAATGTTACTTGTCATTATGATGAGTTTTCTTTTCCAAAGAGACGCAAGATTCTTAAAGTGTCATTTTACTTTCTATCTGCAATTTGTGAACAAATTTTTGTTCGTATTCTGTGTCCGTATCAGTGTGCAAATTTTAAGCAGGGCTCTAGAAATATTTTACCACATTTACATTCTTTGATTTTAGCATTGGTTCTTACTAAATGCGGGGCCTTTTGATTGTTACATGTCCACTACTTTAGTTCCGATAAAAGTCTCTGCCCTCCTAATGCCTGTCTGCCAATTTATAATACTGTAGCCCGATTTGTAATACTATACCAGTAGCCTTTGATGTCTAAAACCTAGAAATAACAACTAAATAAGGTAAGATCTAAGGATTCAGGTGATTATGCTGTAAATATTTTAAAGCCTAGGAGATGACTGCTTCAATCTACTATGGTTTTAACCAAGAAATGGAGTGTTGTTCAATACAATGACATAAATCAGAATGTTTGCCTGGTTCTTTGCAGGGAAGGGATTCGGGTTTGCATAATTGGCGATTCCTCAGAACTCCCACCATCACTACAGCAGCTAGTTAAAGAAGTGGTAGATAAGACAAAGAATAATACACAGATTGATGTGATTGTGGCAATCAGCTATAGTGGGCGGAAGGAGATAACACAAGCATGTCAAAATATTGCACGAAAGGTGAAGGATGGCTTGCTTGAGCCAGAAGATATTACGGAGTCACATATTACGGAGGAGCTTGAAACAAACTGCATCCCTGAGTTCCCAAATCCAGACCTACTTATCCGTACAAGTGGCGAGCTGAGGTTGAGCAACTTCTTGCTGTGGCAGTCAGCATACACTGAGCTTTTCTTTACAAACACGTACTGGCCTGACTTTGGGGAGGCTGACTACATCGAGGCTTTGACCTCTTTCCAGAACAGGCAGAGGCGTTTCGGCCAACGCATCAACTGAAAATGCTAGAGTTTGGGGCATTATGGTTTGGTGCTGTCTACGATACAAGATCAGATGACAATGAAATTGGATAGATCTTGCCCAGAATCATGCTATAAGGGTGCAATGACTGTGCTCCATGTAATTTATGGTCTGCAAGAAAGGTCCATGTAATCTGTGTAACCTGGTTATCACGTTGGTGAGCCTCATGATGCAGGGTGCAGCCCTGTATAATATTTTCTTATGGGATCATGTACTGCAACTGGAGGTTGTACAATTCATCTTGAGAATGAGAATGTTCTGTCAACAGTCGATAATTGATGTGATTTAAAGTTTGCGTGATACAATTTGCCTGGTTAACATTCAATCATTGTTTTCTTATTATGTTTTGTTTTCGCTCTTCTTCCACATAGGTGATCCTCATTCCCCATACCTTAAAATTTTCGAATTTGGCAAAGTACATACCTTGTCAACTGATAGTATATATTACCGCAATAGCAATTTATTGTGCAATAACAAAAGAAGACTACATCCTCTTCTTTCCTAACTTGTTTTAATTTAAAATTTTCTATGTTTCATACAATTGGTGTTTTTTTTTGTTATTCTAGGGTAAAAGGTTGTGTTAGGGTTGGAGGAGCAACCAAATGATAAAAATAGAATAGTACGATGCAATCAAGAGAGAATGTTTTCAATCAAGAAAATCAATATAGTATTAAAATAAAAGAAAAGACATAGAACACTTATAAAATATTTTCAAGTACACTTATCTTGCTTTATGAACTATTATCCTATTTATAGGACCTAGTAGTAACTACCTCACCCCATTATGTCATTTATGATTGAGTTAGGTATAGGAATTACTTTATAACTTCTAGATCATGTGTCACTTCTTAGAACATGAGTATAACTACATAGACCATGACAACTACCTAGATAACCATTATGAATCAATTTTCAACACTCCCCCTTGATTCATAATTACATAGATCGATTTGAGACAAAATAAATATGCTTATGAACTGGAAGTGACTTAGTGAGTATATCCGTAACTTGTTCATCTATGCTACAATACTTTATTGCTATGGGTCCACTTGCTACAAGATCTCGGATGAAATGATAGTATATCTTTATATGCTTTGTTCTTGCATGAAATGTTGGATTCTTCGTCATTGTAATTGTGGCTTTGGTATCACAAAATATTTTTATTACTTCTTTTTGTTCTTGATGAAGATCTTCAAGAAGTTTTCTAAGCCATATTGCTTGACAAGCTGCTGATGTTGTAGCTACATATTCTACTTCTGATATTAATAATGCAATTATTGCTTGCTTCTTTGAACTCCAAGATATAATTCCTGATCCGAGGCTAAAAATATTGTTTGAAGTACTTTTTCAATCATCCAAAGCTCCTACCCAATCACTATCGGTGAAACTAAATACTTTTTATTTAAAATTATGAGAATACAAAGTGCCATAATATGTAGTTACATCAATATAACGTAGAATTCTTTTAACAACTCCAAGATGATGTATGTTGGGGTATGTATAAACCTGGATATTACACCAACACAAAAGGTAATATTTGGTCGAGTATGAATTAGATAAATCAAACCTCTAACTAAACTTATGAAGTATTTTGCATTTGTCAAATATATATCATCTTCAAGTTTCAATTTCTCATTCACATTTATAGGCGTTGTTGCAATTTTGCAATTAGTCATGTTAGATTTTTTAAGTAGATCCATTGTATACTTTCTTTATGAAATAAAAATTTCATCTGATCCTTATTTCACTTCTAACCCAAGAAAATAGTGCAGTAAATCTAGATCTCATATTTCAAACTTATTTATCATGTATTTTTTAAATTTTACCATAAAAAAGTTAGATGGACCCATATATATAATATCATCAACATAAAGGTAAACTATTAGAATATTATGTTCACCTTCCTTCTTTAGATAAAGAGTAGGTTCATTATTGTTCCTCTTAAATCTATTTTGATGAAAATAATAATTAATTTTATTGTACTATCCTTTTGAAACTTGTTTAAGCCCATAAAAAGCTTTTTTTTAGGTTATATATTTTCTTCATGCCCTTTAACCAAAAAACCTTCAGGTTGAGTAACAAAAACCTCTTAATATAAATCTTCATTTAAAAACATGGATTTTACATCAAATTGATAAACATGCCAACTTAAGTGAGCAACTAAGCCAAAAAAATTCTCACGGAGAAAATGTATCATCAAAATCAATACCTTGTTGTTGTGAATATCCTTTTGTTATAAGTTGAGTCTTATACTTTTGGATACTTCTATTTGCATTATATTTTGTTTTGAATACCTATTTCAATCAAATAGCTTTTTTTTTCCTTTGGTAGATCCATTAGCTCGCATGTTTCATACTTCTCAATTGATTTAATTTTCTCCTTCATTGCTTTTCGCTATTCCTCTTTTTCAACTACTTCCTCAAAAGTTATAGAATCTGAAATAAATAAAGCAAATGTTGAATCATAAATTTTTTTTAGTGATCTGAATTTTCTTAGAGGGGTTTCATCTGAGGAATCAAAATTTGAACTGATATTGGGTAAGGTTGATGATAAACTTGTTAGAGCATGATCTATCACTTGATTCTGTGGAGTGTCTAGTTTTATTAAAATCTGAATTTGTGTTTCACCTTCATTGGTCTTCTAATTCCAACTTACCCTTTCACTAAATATAATATTTCTATTAATAATAACTTTGCCACTAATAAGATTATATAATCGATATGTTTTGGATTATAAGGAATAACTAATTAAAAAATATTTTTTTAATTTTTCATCAAGCTTATGATTGTTTTGTGAATTTACCAAAACATAAGCAATATAGTTAAAAATTCTTAGATGGCTTATACTTGGTTTTATATCATACCAAGCTTCAAAAGAAGTTCGATTCATAATGACCTTTGTTAGTAAAATATTCAATAAATAAACTGCTATTGCAATTGGATTTGGAAGGTGCTTTCCCTTAAACAAACTTCTTGTCATTTTAACAATAGTTCAAAATTAATGTTTAGCTATACCATTTTGTTTCGATGTATATTGTACTGTTAATTCTCTGTGAATACAATTTTATTCATAAAAGAATTAAACTCATTAGAAAAAAATTCACCACCTTTATATGTCCAAAGTGTCGCATCTATCAATTTACTTTTTTACAAGAACCTTGAATTTTTAAAAATTATCAAATATTTCATATTTCAGTTTCAGAAAATATATCCAACTCATGCGGCTATAATCATCATTAAATAAATAAAAAATATCGACTTCCACTAAATAATTTTATATTAATAGTTCCACATAAGCCAACATAAATTAATTCAAGATAATTAGATACTCTAAATGATTTTCTAATATGAAATAATTTTTTTACTTTGTTTGTCATAAATGCATCCTTCACATACATCAAAGTATATTAATTTTGGATAATCTGAAAACTATTTTTTTTGCTTTAACAAGCTTAAACTCTTAATGTTAATGTAATCATATCTTAAATGCTATAAATTAGACTCTTTTTTTGAGTTGCAACAAGAACATGCTTTTCAATATTTGAAACATCAAGTGGAAACATCTTGTTTACATTTATTATAATCAAATTAGATTTTTTATCTTTAATAGTACATGAATCATCATCAAATATAATTGAATATTCATCATATATCAATTATACAATACTTAACAAGTTATATGATAAACTAGGAATAAAAAAAATATTATCAAGGTGTTTTACCTTCCCTTCACTTATCTTCATCTTAATTGTTCCTTTTTCTTTCACTTGGATTTACTTGTTATCTCCAAGTCTAACATTTAACTTATAAGTTTCATCAATATATCTAAACATTGATCTTATGCCTGACATATGATTAGAACATTTATTATCCAAAAATCAAATATCATTTGAGATATCATTAACTTGTGAATGAGGCATAAATGACTTATTATTTTTTTCATTTTCCTCCACATAGTTTGCTTGCTTTTCTCTTTTTTAGCAATCTGCTTTTATGTTATCAAACTTTTTACAATAGTGACATTGAATTCCACTCTTGTAGTTTTTTTAATCATAATTTGATTGCTTTTGTTCATCATGCCCATCAAAGTGTCATCTTTCTCTTCTTTTTCTATTTTCTCTACCATGAAATCCTCCTCTGTCGTGTCCTTTTCTTATTGATTTTTTATCTTCTTTTAAAGTAGAAGACTTTTCCTTAATCTGAAATGCTTTTTTTTCACTTTTCTCAAGTGACCTGTTCAACCTTGCTTCGTGTGCTTGCAAGAAACCCATTAGTTTATCAAATAAAAATATAGATAAATCTTTTGATTCCTCAATTGCAGCAACAACATGATCAAATTTTGGAGTTAAGCTTCTTAAAACTTTTGTAATAATTATATAATTATGAAGATGTTCACTATAAGATTTCATTCGACTAACAATTTTAGTCACTCGAGAAAGAAAATTTTGCATCGATTCATTGCTTTTCATGAATAAAATTTTAAACTTACGTTGAAGGGTTTGAAGTTTTACCATAATCACTCTTAATGAGCTTTAAAATTTATTTTGAAGTATTAACCAAGCTTACTTTGAGTTTGTCACTATTGTAATTCTTGAGAAGATTGTCTCATGTACAACTTGTTGAATGAAGAACAATACTTTTGAATCCTTTCTATTCTCCCTTAGCCTAGTTTCTTCATATGGATCTGTATATACATTCTCTATTAAGTCCCAAAAATCTTGAGACTTGAATAGAGTCTTCATCTTGATACTCTAAAATTCATAGTATTTGCTTGAGAAGATAAAAATAAGAGGTTGAGATATAAAATTATCATTGAAAGTCATAATGTCCAATTCAAATTGAAACAAAGCTCTGATGTCATAAATGTTGGGGATGAAAGAGCAAGGAAGCGATAAAAACAGAATACTATGATGCAATTAAGAAAGAATGCTTTCAATCAAGAAGATCGATGTAGTATTAAAATAAGAGGAAAGACATAGAACAACTATAAAATATTTTCAAGTGCACACCTACCTTACTTTGTGAACAATGATCCTATTTATAAGACCTGATAGTAATTATCTTACCCCATTATATCATTCATGATTGAGTTAGATATAAGAACTACCATAGATCATGAGTCATTTCTTAAGATATGCCTAGAACTATCTAGATATTCACTTTAAATCAATTTTTAACATATTGGACCATGTACACCAGAAATGAGTGAATGCCCCTACCAACTGGACTATCCAACTGCTATAATGGCTAGTTTGCCATTTTGACTTCTCTGTTGCGTTCCCAATTTGTCTTTGCATGAAGATCTTTCAGTACAAATCTTTGCAAGTTCAAGCAGCAAAAACTATTAACCAAACAGGTACAGATCTGAATTAATCCAAACTGAAGTTGCTCATGAACAGAGAGGTGCAGGATCTGGAGCACCAACTTGGTGATGCTGGTTTTACCTGCCCGATCTGCGGTATTCCAGCTCTCGAGCTGCTTCCTCAATTCTTTCTTGTTTTCTAAAGTGCCGGACGAAACGAAGAGACCAATTGGAAGATGTCTTGGAATGATGTTGATTTTATTCTATCAATTTTGATCGTTGCTTCTACCTCTTTTGGAGATCGTAAAAAGTGTCATCAGGTTTGCTAGTAAGTTGCTGCACCATTGCTCTGTCTCCCTGACTTTAAATTAGGCAGTGACATATGAAGAGGTTTGTTCCTCATTGACTTCTCACGGGTGGAAGTCCAGTTTTCCTCAACAACAGTGGTCCTTTACACTTGAATGGTCATGAAAGTTATGTGCCTCAGATCATCTTTCTTCTTCAGATGTGGATGCATCCCCAGACTTGATGGACCACAGATGAACGTGGTTAACTATATACGAACTAAACTTCATCTGGGCTACATTAACACATCACAGACTGGAAGGCGAGCTATATTTTTCTTATTTTCTGGCCAGTTTAGGATTTCTTTGACAAAGTTGAATGTTTCTGATTGCTTGAGAGGGCAGAATTAAGTCTTCAGATCACCGCACTTCCTTCTCTTTCGGGGAAGGGGTGCAACAGAGAGGGCAATTAGAAGTTTCAAGCCAGAGCAAGTCACAGAAGAGTGAAAAAGGAAGAGTGAGATTGACTGGGAAGGGGAGATGGTGGAATGTAATGATTGCAAGGGACAGAAATGATTGAGGCTATATGGCCTCTCATTTTTCATGTCATGTTCCTTTTTATCTTTGACATGTTGCCTCTCTGGAGTGCAACAGCTCCATGGATATATACTGCACTGTCTACCTCTTAATGTTACAATAACGCCTTAATGTTCTATGCAAGATTATTACGTATTCGATGAAATGAGCTGTTTGAAGATGTGTCGATGGCTTACTTGATGCATAGGGCATGGTTACTGTAATCTCCTGCTCCATTATGATCTCATGTGCGGACATGCATGCACATGAAGAAGATGATGACACACGTGTTGCCGGAAAAGAGAAGTAATTATTCATTCACTGAGATCACTCTCTAAGATATGCTGCATTAGGCTTTAGATGATTGCTTGTATGTGTACACCAATGTGTAGATAGATTGATGCAATCACCAATTTGGATTGCTAGAATCCAACTCACATGACCAATAGTCAACAGTGCACATCTAGTTAAAAGGAGGAGCAATGGAGGGAGTCAAGCAATCAAAAGTGGCCAGTGAAAGTTTTAGCTTCTTGCCAATCATTATTGCCTTCCACCACCACCACCACCATCACCGCCACCACCAGAGATTGGCAGAGATTTAGCATCATTGCTGCAAGTGCAGAAAGGATTCCAAGGTGAAAGGATCTCTATGTGTTTCTGTGAATGATGAGAGCTACTCAAATCGTCCATTGAATCATTTGAAATACAATGGTAGTTTGATTGCGGTATAAAGTGAAACCAGCCGACTACAATCTCCTAAAGAACAGTGAGATCTCTATCCAATTCTTCCTTGTGATGGATTGAAATGAATCTGCAAAGTCCTTATGACGTACATATTGTTCCAAAGCAACACAAAGACAAGAGAGATGATAACTATTGCAAAGTTTGAAAGTATGTATAACTAACAACTGAAACTAAAGCATTGCTCAGTTGAATGAAGTGTACTTAACACTAATAGGTGTTTGCAGGACATGCAAAGTAATTCTTTACTTCAACCTATATGTGTAGGATGGATTTAATTAAGGGCCTTCTTTTTTTCTTCTCTTATAAATTCATATCTTGGTAAGAGTCCTTGGAGTACTGATTGTGGAGTTGGTAAAGTTGGAGGGATCTTTGGACAAAGTGAACGTATTTTATTCCTTTCTATAAATGGCCTAGTATAGGTCAGCCATTACAATGCGCCTAGACAAAATAATTGGGCCATATTACAGAGGAATCACATGAAAGTGCAATTTGGAACATGATGTAATAGATATTAATGTTAATGTTTGCTATCTTCCAAGACTCTTAAGATTCTACATCCTTTTCTCATTGACTTGTAGTGCCACCTTTCACCACCCTACTCTGCCCCTTATTAGATAGGAAGAGAGGTAAGGGAGAGTGCAAGGGATGTTTCCTTCCACCAGCAGTGGAGTGATGAACAGAGGGTCTTACACATGAGCTTCAACCTCCAAAGCTCACATCCTCCGCTGAGCTTCTCTCCCTATGGGCTACCAAGTTCTCTCAGCAAGACTTCCACTGTTGGAGGAGGAGGAGGAGGAGGAGAAGCTGCTGACTGCCACTTGAGAAGAACCACCCCATCCTTGCCTCCAAAGCATGGAGATGTTGGCTCATCAGGTCATCTTGGCGGATCACCAGCGCAAAGATCAAGAACTGAACCATGGTAAGACCCTCTCTCTCTCTCTCTCTCTCACAAAGCATCACATGCTTTTCCCTTTCTTAGGATTCTTACGTCTTTGCACCAACACACGCATAAAGATGTCTCATGAGCTCGATTTGTGCTTTATGTTTCAGGCCGTGCGATGAAGACGGAGAGTGGAACGGCAAGGGTTCATCGAGAGTGACGGGTCCTACTGCAATCAATAATACTATCAACAGCCTATCGGTTGGTGGTGTGAGGATGAAGAAAGTTAAGGCGAAGAGGAAGGTGAGGGAACCCAGGTTTTGCTTCAAGACGATGAGCGAGGTAGATGTGTTAGATGACGGCTACAAGTGGAGGAAGTATGGCCAGAAGGTCGTGAAGAACACCCAACATCCAAGGTATACATATACGTACATAATCAGCCTGAGATGAGAAGACAAGTGCATGCAGTACTTGTCATCTTCTTCCTTAATTTCCAGTCTCTATCTTCTCCTTCTGGGTTTAGGGAATGCAAATCTTGCATATGATCTACATCTCGACGTTAATCTTAACCAGGTCTTGAATCTTCAAAGGATTTAGCAAATCTACCACTAACGATCAACAAGTTTTGACATTTACAGGCTTATTTTGATTAGCATATGGCTCTAAGTGAATGAGAAGGGTATTCAAAGAAACTTGCATCAGGAAATCAAAAGAAATTGCATCTCTTCTCAGTACTTTATCCATCATGTTAGGAAAAATGTCAGCAGAAGTCTTGATGATAATCTATAGTTTTCCTGAACACCAAAATATGTCTAAGAGGATTTATAGTCAACATATATTAAAGAACGAAATATTCAATTTCATGTGAGATACTGAACATAAATTAGAAATGATGGTGCTCGTGGCAATCCTGATGAACAAATGAGGAAGGAATCCATAGGAAGAATGCATAAGAAGACCACTATATTTGTTGCCTCGTGGATACGTGACTAAAGAAGATATGGAAGATGCTGAAATATATATGGAAGGACTGGAAATCTAGATGGCTAAGGAATAATTTTCTGAAGAGGAAAACATTCTTTTCTTAACCCTCACATGTTAGTATAGAATTAAAGCAGTAAGTTTCTTCTTCTGAGTTGTTATCATATATGTAAACTTGTTTTCTTGAGGTAAGGTAAACATATTTGATAAACTTGCTTGTTATGAGAGGCTGTGAGTTATAATAGGGAACAATAATTTCCTTCCTAAAACTGAGATGATTCATTATTCATTTGCCTATTGCTATATATGCAGGATAGATTTCTCCTGAAGCAAAACTTATGTTGAGCCGCATAAGTTCATGACCATCAAAAGTTTTTCATCAACAAGCTGATAATTACTGTAATTAAGCTTATTTCATTTTTTGCTGTCCTGGTTAAAGTTTCTGACTTACATGTACCAAAGTTATTTTTAGAGTGGCTTGGAACTCTAGTAGTGTGCATGGTAGATAGTATCACACTCAATGTTAAGCTTGTCATCTCCTCCATTCTTGTGATTTGGCCATATTAATCTTGAATATTAGAAGTGGGAAAACTGCATAGCAAAGTCATCTTATCTCACATGGTGGTGAAGCTTACTGCTACACTTTGCTAGCAGTCGATCATTTTCGGAAATGATCGCACATTAAACATGGTGTTATCTCATTTGCTGCATACAGCAGTCGATTGATGCTGTAAATGGTATAGGAAACATCACTGAACAAAAGAAGAGGTCTAAGTTTAACCTTAGACATGGGAATGCATCCATGTAAAGAGTGCTTTAGAGTTGAGCCCCAGTAGAAACATGTCGCTGCTACAGATCCTGCAAAAGAGCAACAGGGGTTGGTGGTGGGACAAAAGCTTTTTGGATTGGCCAAGATCACAAGAAATGATGATTATGGAAGACCAGAGTCATGCATAAAGTGAGGCACCATCATTTACCTCTCCATTTCCTGGACCTCTTGGCATGGGGTCATGTTTTCGCCTCGGAGAAAATGCTAGCCAACAGATCCATTCATATTGGTTGTTACGAGGTATTAGGGTTCCTTGTTGGTCACATTATCAGGTTATGATGATGACACACTGTGAGACCCACCGAGAGGCATGTAGGACTTGCACCCAGCTAACAGTCCTCTCTCTCGTGGCCTGATCTGCTAGTTCATGATTCCACTGAGGTCTCTGGCTCAGCACTACATGAAAAGGAACCGATGCCATCCGCAATCATTCCTTCCTACTACCTTGGTGGTCCAACCACTGTAATCTTGAGATTAATGTGTTCCAGTCTATTGCCAGTAAATCTGAAGGCTCGGCCGTGTAATGAGTTGTGTCGTGAACAGGAGCTACTACCGATGCACACAGGAGAATTGCCGGGTCAAGAAACGGATCGAGCGGCTGCCGGAGGATCCACGGATGGTGATCACGACGTACGAGGGCAGACATGTGCATTCTCCGTCGCACGACGAGGAGTCGTCGTCCCAAGCTTCGTCCAAGGTCACTGTCTTCTGGTAGTCGTCGTCTCAAGCTGTGCATTGTGTGCATACTAGTTTTACGAGTTCTTTCAGTTCAGTAATGTGTCAGCATGTGTTCTCTCTCTGTGATCCCAAAACTATCTGCAATCGTATGATGCCATGTTAATGTTTTTAGAGAAAAGAAGTTTATAGAACTCGTAAGCTAACATTTGGAAGTGTTGGTGTTCTTTCGATCTAATAGCTAATCAACATAAAGTTTATGCTAGACCATCAAGAATGAGAGCCTAAATGAAAGGCTTTGAGAAATACTTATGAGATCCACCAAGGTGAGACTATTTCTCAGCATATCAACATAAGGTCTATGTTAGACCATCAAGAATAAGAGCCCAAATGAAAGGCTTGGAGAAATATTTATGAGATCCACCAAGGTGAGACCATTTCTCAGCAGGTATATTAATAACCTCCAATGCCAACTCCAATTAGTGGTATCCAATAATCAATTTGATTATCTAATGTGTGTAAAACAAATGACAATTTTGAGCTGTATGTATGTTTGATTGCAAAGCTATCACACATTTGCAGAACCTGATCACATAATGTACACATTTGACCTTATTATGGTGTCTTACATGGCCGGCATGGCGAAGTACCACTGTTCTATTCAGATGGCACCAAGCCTTTCCAGAGACTGAGAAGAAACAAAGCCATAACTTGAAGTGAAGCCAGGTGAAGAACTACATTTGGAAGCTTAAGTTTTCACTGCTTCCCCAGTCATCTTGGACTTGCACTGAGTATTGCAAATTCCAAAGGACATCATCAATCGATGGGCGTTGCTTGGGATCTTTAGATATGCAACTGAGGGATACTTCAACTACTGTTCTTAAGGAGTTGTGAGCAAAACTTCCACGAATTGCAGGGTCGGCAAGCCCCTTCAGGTTCGCTGAGTTATCTGCTAAAATTTTCTGAAGCTGCACAAACAAGTAGTTGATGTTTACTTGGCATGGTATTGCTGATCACTGTCACAAAACATTTTGGTACATGGTGATGTTCTGCACTGCGTTCAATCCGAAATTTGCTTTACTTGCATATGTCATTAAGAATGAACATTCATTTGCAATACCTCTGCCGGTATGTCTCTTATGTGTGATACCTAATGAATTCTCCATGCTAAATTAACTCATAGAAGAGAAGTCCATTTACCTTAGCTCTGAGAGAGTCTAACTCACTTCTGGACCCCATATATTTCCCTGTGGTAACCTCTAGAAGAATGAGTCCGAGCTGATAAATATCTTCTTTTTCGCCATGCGCCACATTGCCGATACTGCAAGCATGAGAAAGAAAAGTTGAGATTCCATCCGTTAGATCTTTAACATGATCACATTTTGGGAGAATTGGCTTCATAAATTCATCTCAAAGGAACTGATTAGATGTCATCATCATCTTCAGATGACTGTTGTTTCTCAATTTCTATGGTTGGAATCAATCAGACAAGAAAGATTACCTGCTAAGATCTCCCTTGGCCACTGTACCAGTCAAAGGGCTCTCAGAGCCTCCCTGATGTATCCAAGATAGAGACTTAGAATCGAAATATGCAACATATACAGCTTTTAGCTGAAATCGGGTAAGAATTACCTTGTTGCTTTTGAGATTTGGAAGTGTTGGAAGATTATAATTGCTTATTTTTGCAGTGAGAGTTTGATCCAACAATATATTCTCTATGTTAAGATCATTTCCAATGATACCAGGAACTGTAACGGTATGTAAGAATTGGATTCCCCTTGCAACTCCAATAACAGCTGACACTCTTTGCGGCCATGTCATCATCTCACGGTTTCTCCATTCTGCACTAGTCACAAAAGAATAGAACATTAAAATCCACTAATTTCATCATATCCTCTTCGACAGCAAGAGAAAGATTGCCTGTGCTATTACCACCAAGATGGTCCCTTAGATTTCCATTGGTGATATGTTCAGAAACAAGAAAGACAGAATCCATAGTGTTGCCACTATCCAGGCCACTAGCAATGCAATGTCCGACGATGCTGACTAAATGACGGTGCCTGAGCTTTGAGATGATGTCCATATACTGAAGTAGGCTCCGTTGTGAAAGCTTTTGTCGCAATTTCAAATGTCTAATTACCACCCAAGAACCATCTCGGAGCCAACCTTTATAGGACTGAGAGTACACAAATTCAAAGGGTCAGAGAGCTCAGCCAGATAGTCTTTTTCAAGTGGTGATGTAGATTACTGCAATTGAAATCTTAAATGCTAGAAAGATTAATGGTCATTATACTCGTCATCGCCAGCAAACTGCATTATAGATTGTAATACTTACAACAAGCTTTTAAGAGATATCTTAGGCTTCACTTGAAAGTTTCCTAGAGGCATTAGATTAAATATGGGACCTTAATTAAGAATGAAGCCTTACAAGCCCATCTTATACCAAACCACAACTATGAAATGATGAGATTCATGTTTCACCTAACAAAGGATCGATCACTTATTGCCTATGAGTTCTAAAATATTGAGTGCATAGTGTGACTGATAGAGACTTGAGAATACTACTGACCATAACCGGCCAAATAAGGCGAGTTCAGAGGTCAAAGTTAGAACTCATGTTCAACCTTCATAAGATATAATCTCTGTGGAAAAAAATTGCACACACAAATATGTGGTTTATTTGACCAAAGAAATTCACAAATGAAATAATATTGATTTCAGCTAGGATTTTTACTTAAGCTATTCATCTTTGACATGGGTGTGGAAGATGATTTCTATTTTGAGACTTACCTTGTGAATGGTTAATACAATTTATGGCACATAATTATGCTGTGTTTTGTTTAATCGACAGATGGGATAATTTACAGATTATATGCTTTCAAATCATGCCGTCTTTGGGAGACAGATAGAAACTCCAGTCCTATTTGTGCTATTATGCTGATCATCACCTTTTTCATTCAGCAGAAAAAAAAACAAGAACAGGAGAAGAATCAAAATTTGAGCATTGAAAGAGGCAAATGAATCAATCTTTTACCAATGCATTCTGACAGCACAATCAAAGGCAAGAGGGCATGTAAACTATGAATGTTCCAATCTTGAGTTGACAATACTATTTATTAGGCAGGTTCCGATTTCTCTGTCTCATAGGCATCAATACATACCTGTGCTTGAGGGCCGTCTTCAATCAAGTTTGATGGATCGAAACTGTTGGTTGCTTCCTCAAGTTCCTCCATACTGAAGACACGATACAGGGTTAGCCCAAGAGTCCCGATCCCAATTGCATGAGACATGTGCCCTTCAAAGGATTATAATTTGCATTGCATCAGACAATGAGCCAACAACTGAACATATTACACAAGAAGAAAAGGTAGAACATAAATTTTTCTTACTTGCTTCAGCAGGACTTCTCGAAGCAACCTGAACCAAAGATTTTCCTGCACTGGGTGTGCTGAAGATGTTGTTGGCCTCTCGATCCTCTGGTCTTAGTTTCGATCTTAGTTTCTTAAAGATCAAGAAGACTAGTAATCCAACTAACACTGCACCGGCAATGACTCCCCCAACAATGGCAAATATAAGGCCCAAATTGCTCTTGGATCCACTGATCTTGTTTGACGAAGGCAAAACTGCGGCCAACGCACCCTGATTGCAGTAAGAACTCGGATGCTGGAAACCGAAATCCCCTGAATTCAAGCAGTTCCCTGAACTCAGTACTACCCGGGTCGAGGAATTTGATTGGATGCATGAAGGCAGTCCTCCGACGATAAGATTGTTCGAGATATCAACATATCCGAGTTGATTGCTGCATGACAAATTTGCCGGAAGTTCTCCGGTCAGCCTGTTCTCAGACAAGTCGAGATACTGCACCGATGGCAATGAAAACAAGAACGCCGGGATCCAGCCATTGAGCTGGTTGGAAGACAAGTCCAGCTTCCGGAGGTGATCGAGTGATGCGAGACTGGCCGGGAGTTTGTCGCGGAAGCTGTTGTTGTTAAGGAACAAAGTCACAAGGCTACCGCTCAGAGACGGGAAGTCTGGCCCGAGGCGATTCCCTGACAAGTCCAGTTGGAGGAGGGCAGTCAAGGGGTGGAGGTCAGGAACCGTTCCGTTGAAGGAATTCCTGCTCAAAACGAGGTTTTGGAGGCTCGTGATGTTGGAGATCTTCGGTGGGATCACCCCCGAGAAGTAGTTCGAGCTCAAGTTGAGAACTTGGAGCGAGGAGAAGCGGTCCACCTTGGCGGAGAGCGGTCCCCGGAGGCCGAGAGAGACGAGGGAGAGGGTGGTGAGGTCGGGGAGCCTGGAGAGGGTGGTAAAGAAGGAGTCGGAGGAGAAGTTGGCGGACAGGGGCCGGCTGGCGTCGCCGACGATAGAGAGCTCGGTGACGCGGCCGCCGGAGCAGGAGATGGAGAGAGACGGTGAAGGCGGGAGGTAGCAGAAGGCGGTGGCGTCGGACCAGCTGGCCAGCGGCGGCGGGTATTCCAGGAGGCGCTGGAGGCGGAGCAGGGCCTTGGATTGGGAGGGGGAGAGCGGTTGGGCTGCGGATGGAAAGCAGAGGAAGAAGACGACCGAGACGGCGGCGATGGAGACAATGCAGAGATCAGGTAAGGAATTAGCCTTTGGGTGTGCTAAAAATCCCATCTTTGAGAAAGCTCGCATGCAACAGTTCAGCGATAATCTTTATCGAAGCTGTTTAAGATTAAAAGCTAAGCCTCTTCTGCAAGGCTGCAGCAGAAGCCAGCGTTCCATGTACTGATACTTGAAAGCTTTTGGAAGCCGACAGCGCCGGAGAAGGGAGGCGGATAAGGACGAGAGGTTTACTGTGTTTGGGAGGCGGCAACGGGTAGATCAAAGTTTTCAGGAAGAATAATGGTGATGTTGACCGAAGCTGTGCAACGGAGACTGCAGCGCCTGCAGGGAAAAGCTGATCAGGTTTCTTCCATGTGATGTACACTGGTTTTACGCTCACGGTTGCTGACTTTGCACTGTTCTCGAGAGGCCATCACTCGTAGACGAAGAAGATGAAGTGTACCACTTGGCACCCATCGTCTCATAGTCCAACTGCAACATGGCGGACTTGCATCAATCACTACCGCTCATATGGGTCGGTCGATCACAGCCGGAGTAGATCCAGCTTTGTCAACCAACATGTCGTGTAGTATTCCAAGACATCTTTCGAGGTAAACGCTTGGTAATTAATATGCATGTGGAGGCTCCCATCTGCTGTTTGGATTTGTTGGAGCATCCATTGATTTGGTTGCCGAGTTCTGTATATGATATTTCATTCAATTCGACGACGATCCAAATCAAACTAAGAAAGAATTCGATGTGTAAGTTGATGTCAGTATAATTTAATAGTTATGGCTGCATCTCAACTGTGTAAAGAGTCAAAAGTCATAAATCTGAGGTCCACTATGAGGAGAATTTTGCAGAGAAAGACAAAGAGTTTAATGGGAGTTGGTGAGAGAGAAGAGTGGAAGATGAGATCCACTTTGTGTCCTTGTGCATTGTCTTTACGTAAGGCTCGTTGAGTCCAATGTGATCTCTGGACTTTTGAATGGGTGTCGGTGAGTATGTTATGTGTACATCTTATATGCCCTCAATGCTATGAGTAGTGTCGCTTTGGATGTTATGGGTCCAGGAAATTGGGGTTGTATGGGAAGAGGAGAAAAAAAGAGAAAACGAAGAAAAGAAATTGATGAAGAATGGAGGAAAAAGAAGGATGCAAAGGAGAAGAGATAAGAGTGTCCCGAGTATGGCCGAAAGAGGTTGATGAAAGGTAACAATGGTGACCTCGAACGACAATGGCGATATCAGTGGCTTCGTGAGAAGAGGATGAGTCTCATCGTTATCTTCGATTTCTTTCATAATATTTTTTTATAAATTAGATCATATTATCTGACCCGCATATATTCGGATTGATACGTATCATCCCTTTTGGATCATTTAAAATTAATTGGCGTAGAACCTCTATCGACCTTCTTCTTGGTCTCTCCCTACTGCAAACACAAGATTCTTATGACCTCCATTTCCAAAATGACCACATCGACTTCATAATGACCACCACAGTCATTCCAATACGTTTCTTGCTCACAGTGTAGCTGGTCTCTGTGCCCGGTGAGCAGGAAACTGTCGGTCATCAGTTTCCATATATTTTACTGAAAGCTGCTGTTCTAGTTGATGTGCTGCATCAGCCAACGATTGATTCATGCTGCATGCAGAACATCCGCAGTGACCACCAATCCACCGACTGGTCTTTGGCTAAATGAAAACACAGGAATATAAAGTCTTTTGATATCTGATTTGATACTGAAGAATATGCAGGAATTGTCAGAGCTCAAAAGATCAAAGTTACTTGCAGTGAGGCAGCTCTTTTGATCCACAAGGAGAGTGCCAAGACACTGCTTTTTTACTTGTTTAGAACAAATAATTGATACTAAGCAAATCCAGAAATAAGTTCCATGCAATCATATCTCTAAGTACAATTCCAATAGATTCGGACATTAATGTTAGATTAAATAATCTTATCTAATTATATAAGATATATTATAAATTTAATTAAATTTTGATTAATCAATAAAAAAAATCTCACTTATTATAAGATAGATTGTATTGACAGAAGGAACTTTCGTAACTATTTATTCTAGGCCTTATATTTTCATTTATAAATAAATTAAACCTTGCAAGGACTTAATAAGTGACATTAAGTTATAATTGAGATATTAAAGATATTTTCTTATCTTACCTTAGTCCTTATTACATTGATGACCCTCTAAACAATAGAAAAAGAAAAAAAAGATGATCACTTCGGATTAGACGATGGTATGCTTATGGATCAAATTAAGATTTTTTAAATGACATCAAAAGTTATTCAATCCTTATCTTGATCTATTGCTATTTTATTTTGATTTTGATTTTAATATTTTTTCATATAACAAAAAAATTAATTATAATTTTTATACTTACAATTAGTATTAAGCTAGTTGTTTTAAAATCAAATACCTTAGATCGTATAAGTATATCATATCTATTTTGTATCAATTCATCTGCTTACAAACTTTTATAATTTTAATGCTTATAAACTTTCAAATAATGATATATAAAATTTTATAATATCATTACTTTCTTTGAATTTTAAAAATATTATTGATTTGTGTATATATTTGAAAGTAGTGGAGGAAATTTATTATATTATTTTTATATATGGATAATATTTTGATTGCTAGTAGTGATATTGATTTATTTAGGAATGAAACATTTAAAAACTATAAAAAATAATATAATATTTGAAAGGGATGAAAAATTATATGCTCACATATATGAAATTTTCAGTTCAAAATGTTGATATTTTTAGATATTGATTCTATAAATTATCACGATAGTAGGAAGTCCATTTTATATTTTATATTTATATTAGTTAGAGGGATAATTTATAAGAAAAAATATAAAGTAATATATTATTACATTATCAATAATGATACTTGATTTTATGGTATGTTTTAAGACTATTAATCAAGCTTTTGGAAATATTTTCTCAGGATTTGGTGTTATCAAACTCAATTACAAAGCTATTGAAGATATTTTATGATATATTATAATAGTTTTATTCTATAAGAATTATAAGTACTCTAACAATTATATGCATTATGATATAAAATATTTAATAGTTAGATAAAGAGTCTAGAAATAATTAATGTCAATTAAAAACTTGATTTTCATTAGATTGATTGTTAATCCATTTACTAATATTTTATAATATAAAATATTTGAAAGAATATATTCTTATAATTAAGTTTATGAGCAACATATAAAAGATATACATATTTGAGAAGATATTATAATTGATATTTTTGCTTATGTAATTAAGACTATTTATTTTTTCTATTTTGTTCATCATTATATATGTATATATTATGGTTGAACGTGATAATATGATTGTCTTAACAAGATAAATTATAAAAATTATTTTGAACTGCATTAAGAAGAGCTAATGATATTGTGGTATATAGAATGAAGTATGACATTGATGGCATGCAACTGTTATAACTTACATTATAAAAAGATTTAATATGATATTATTATATTTATTGGACTTATTGGTATGTTTTATAAAATACAAGTGCAAGAGTATAATATTTTTTAAAGTTTAATAATCCAATTAAATAAAATTATTATTAAATAATATTTATTTTATTTTAATTTTTTTTATTGTCTTATTAATTAATAAGTCAAGTGAAAGAATATTAGGTTATGTGATCCTATCAAATTATGTAAGATATATTATAAATTTGACTGGATTCTAATTATAATTATTTGTCAATAAAAAAGAAATCTATCATAAGATTTCTTAGGAGATGATATGGATGAAAGTGACTCCTTTAATTACTTATCTTAGACTCTCTCGTCTATAACTAAATAGGACCTCAATATGTGATGTTAAATTATATGTTAAAAGATTATAAATCTATTTTATTTTCCTTTAGTCTTTATTTCATTGTTTATAATAGTTCTATAAATAATAAGAGAAAAAAAAAAGATAAACATAGTTCTGTTGCATGAAAGGAAAAAAAAGAAGAAAAAGGATAAGATTAACATAGTTCTGTTGCTTCCTTTGGATTGGAAGATAATGCGGTTCCAAGTAAAACAAAGATTTTCTGAATTATAACAAAAAAATATGTAATACTGATGTTCATATATCATAATTTGATTTTAATTCTGACATTAAATTTTTTTCATATAACAGAAACATGATTGTAATATTTATATTTACAATAAAAGAATCACAGGACACAAAGCTTGTGAAGGTAGCTTCCGTTCTACATAACTAAAATTTTGAATCTTAAAAGTTCCATGCTCGAAAATTCTATTACTGCATCTTTTTCAGCTAGCACAGTACAAATAAATCAATGGTATTCATATAATTTATCCTCAAGAAAATGATATATTGTATCAGTCTCTTTCTGCAATAACAGAAAAGAAAAAGATAATATTACTTTCATTGTTAGTGAATGCTAAGTCAACGATGCATTATAATAACCATGGAAAGGAAAAAGTATGCTACTTCCGTGATGACTGCTCACCAATCGGAATTTAAATTTCCACATAGGAAGTTGAGTAGACGTCCACATCAGGACGTAATTTGCTGGCATTCCGCTGAGTTTGTTGCAAATGGATTCCACTTGCCACGTTATTTGCTGCAATGCCCGAGGAACAAAGACAGACTTGATGAAAACCCGAATCAACAGAATCTGATTCTATATGTATCAATTTGACACTGTTTTGTATCACAATCTTTAAGTCCATTACACATAATGGAGAACGCCCTTTTCTTCAACGCACATATATCCAGCAAAGTGGAATCCATTGACCCTCCAGCCCAGGAAAATGACAGGCTTGTAATGTTTTAAGCTGGCAAAGCATCACGGTTAAGTTGATCATGATATCTTGGACAAGGAAAAGCCGAGAAAGCAGAATCAATAGAAACTACTGTATGTTAATATGCTTGAGCACAGGAAAATGATTAATATGTACTGCCCTTAAATGGATGGCAACAAAGGTTCATCAAATATATAAAATTAGTTATTTTGATTGCATTGCAGTAAACATATAGAAATAACAACGGTAGCCTTTTACAAGCATAAATCATTCTGAACAGAAGAAATAACAACGGTAGCCATATAGACTCCACTTGAATCAATCACATCCACATAAATATGCAATCAACAAGAGCTATATAAAATGTCATACCCCGATACAACAACTCATATCTCGACAAGATCACATCGTGCATCAACAACTTCTGAAAGAAAATAGCCATCATAAAGAATTGTAGCAAATTTTCACAAATATATTTTTTAAATACACATCTAAAACCAATAATCAAGTTACTTGACTAAGCATCAGTTTCAATCATTCTTCTAAATCCAGTACCTGTTTCTACATCAAGTCAGACCTCGAAGGAACTATAACACAGTACTAAGACATGTTCTGACAAAGGAAATATCTTTTATTAGGACCATCAGCTCATTCATATATCTGTCAATTGCAATATGAAAAATAAATGCAGAAGAACTATAAAACATGAGTATAATAAAAAGAAACATTAAACATGAAATTGTCCCATTAGATGATTGTTTAAATCCTATACCTGTTAGACAACTGGACCTCCAAAGGCTAAACCAGGGCCCAGGATATGATAAGATAAAGATTATAGCAGTCTTTCCTCACAAAAACTGTATCCAAATATAACTCCATGTTTTCTATATGATAAACTTATTAAACATGAACACAACCAAAGGGCACCCAAGCACTAACATAAAATAAATGAAAACTAGAAACTTCCTAAAATCCCTGAGGAACACAGAAAATTTTAAGAAACCAAACTAACCAAGCTTTAGTTCATTCTAGCCTATTTGCTCTGGTTGATACAGATCTTGTATTCAAGATCTTCTATGATCAAGAACATTTCATTTGATCATTATACTGTAAACATATAGTCCAATTCTCAAACCTTGAGTGAAATGATCATTCTGAGAAACCAAGAAAATGATACTTGACTTTCTAGAAGAGAATTACTTCAACCACCAAAACAACATGTCTCATACTTCCAAAAAACTGAATCACATGAAGGAACATTGATAATTTGTAGAAAATCTCACCTGAGCCAGAAAATCCAATTGATCCATTCATAACTATTGAGCTAGTTGTCGTTGAAGATGTTAGGGTGAATGTTTCACAAACAAAGCATGTCAATCTGAAGTAGGTAGACGTGTCTGCATCTTCAACATAGAACAGATGACCATAAGCCTGCTCAGATTCAACCTTCGGAAAAGACAAAAATACAAGTTGATGTTGCCCATGCACTTCAGCAGCTACTTCTCTATTATTCACATTAAGGATGAAAATTAACTGAGAACAAAATCTGTGAAATTCTTGCCCATTCCACAAAGCTTTACATTTGACCATAAAGCTCCGTAAGGTTTATCATTCAAGTTTAAGCATGTTAGAGCAGTAATGCTCTCTGTACTTAATAGTTCCTCCAAAGTTAAGCCAGCATCAATATTCAAGATCTCATCAGTGAGCATTTGCAGGCCGGCAAGTGGAATTCCTTTTGCATAAGGTAGATTGACAGTGAACTTAAAAATTAAAATTTCTGAGACAAGAGAAATTTGCATGATAAATTGTGAAAAGCCATCATCAACAGCTCAGATATAATAATGAACATTTATCTACTAATCTATAACCAGGAAATCCAGAAAATTCCACACATTTCCATAGAAAAGTAGATGTCGTAATAAGCATGACTAAGGACTTTGCTCCATAGTGCTTTATCTAATGCCGAATCTGCTATCTCAACAAATGTACCTAGAGAAGCAAACAGGAAATAAAGATGTCCATAAACTATTACAGCTAACAGAGTCACACTCAGAACTGTTTTCTCTTGCTTTTAAAAATCTTGTCCCTATTTCCATGGAAATAACAGAAACCAAAAAGAAGCACACCAAACCGGGAAACTGATTCCCATGGGAATGGTGGATCATTGAAACAAGTAATTGAAGCCTCCAATTTTTGTGATGCCTCATAAACTAAAGTATGTATGGCATATAAATCATGATCTGAAGACCTCAGGAAGTACATAGCTTTCTCAAAATCAAAGTGGGAAACAGCAGAAACCACCTTCTCAAGCTTGTAGTTGAGCAAATTCCACCTCTGAACAAACTCAACATGCTTATTTTCCTTTAAAAGCTTCTTATCTCCACCATGTGTGGCCATAGATTGCAATATGTCAATGGCACTTGCAATTGTATAGTTCAATGTAGTAAGCAGAACATTCCTCCGTGCTGCATCTCTCTGAACAAAGGACAGAGACAGAGAGTCAGAGAAGGGTCCGAATGGAGTTTGACCCACACTCCAGATGTAATCAACCAGAGCATTGTTATGCTGTGGGCTCCATGACAAGTGGATTGGCGAGACACCCCACATGTTCTGAAGCACGGAACCAATAATCGGACGGTCTAGGTTTCGAGTCTGCATAATCATGTGCCGGCCATTGCAGTTGTAGTCACCATGTTACTGAATGCAATGGCCTGGTGATACCGGTCAAGCAAGAGAAGCTTGTCATATTCCAAATCAAATACATATACCGGAAGGACCTTGCCATAGTCCTCTTCAGGAATTGCCGCAGCTTGGTGTACCTCTTCCACTGAATCTGATAGTATCTGATGCAAGCTCTTTGAGTCTAAATATTCGTTAACAGTTAACGTGTAATTCTCAAAAAGGAAACGGGAGGTGTATGAATTCATTGAACGGGCAATGGCAAAAGAGCAAATTGGGCATTCTGAGAATTTTACGCTGTATGATTTGAACACCAAAGATTGTTCATTATAAGCAAGCTCGCTTTCTTGCAGCGTCTGTTTGATGAAATTCCAGTCAAGTCCAGAGGGATCCGGATGAGGTTCATGAAGGTGGATGAACTGAATTAGGAGAGAATTCTCGTAGAAGACAGGGATTCTGAGGGAAGGAACCAGAAGGGATTGGTATGCGCTGAGGACCAGAGAGGTGAGATCCGAAAGGAGGGCTCCTTCTGACCTCGATCGCCCATGGAGTGAGGCGAGAGGATGGAACTCACCACGGGGGATAACACCCTCACCGGAGATCGCCGGGCCACATTCCACTGGTCCTGCGGCAAGGTCGATCCACACATACCGATCTTTACCAGTCCACAGAGTCCACAGATTCCCCAGACACTTTGTGAAGGCCAGCGAGGCATCCTTGGAATCAAGGGAATAGGCATAGGATTTGGTTTGAGATCCAAGATTCAGCAAGTAGACATAGAACCCCGGGGCCGAATTCGAGTTCTCCTTCTGGAAATCCTGCTGGATAATGCGATCGACCGATGTGTACGGCACAGAGAGGAGGGCAGAGAGATACAGCGGCGATGGGGAGGCCTCAAGGTGGGACCCGATGGCGTCGGATATCTGCGATCCGAGGAGCGAGAGGGCGGTGTCAAGGTGAAGGGTGTGTCCGACGGCGAGGTTGTGTGTGGTGGATCCGATGACGTGGAACCGGTCGGAGGTGAGGGCGGCGGCGGCGGCAAAGGACCGGAGAAGGCCGGGGGCCGCGGAGGAGAAGTCACCCACAAGCTTCACGTATACAGGGACGGAGATATGGAAAGAGAGGAGCTGGAAGACAGGGGCAGCGTGGTCGGCGGGGGGGGAGGCTCGCGGCGAGCGACAGCTTGAGGGCCGCGGGAAGGGCAGAGAAGGAATCATTTGCGGCAGGGGGGTCGCGGCGGGCCTCGCTGGCGAGGAAGGTGTCGAGGCCGAGGGTCGCGGCCTTAGCCGCCGGCGGGGTCGGGAGGGAGACGAGGGCGATCAAGAAGCGGACGGGGACCAGGGTTTTGTACATCGTAAGAAGCGAAAAGAAGGGATCCAGGATATGCGAGCTCGGCTCCAAGGCCGAACACGACGAAGGATTAGGGGTTAAATGGAAACGGTTGTTAGGATTCAGACAGATCGAGACGTGCGAATACCATGACACGGACGCGATGGGTCATGACTCGGACCGGACAGAAACAAACATGGGTCATTCTACCGTGTACAAAGAGTCAGAGGTGGATTGGGAAAGAACAAGGACGTAACGGCACTAAGAATAAATACCATGACTCGGACGAGTTGAGGTCATTGACCCGGACCGGTGCTCTCCACCTTATAAATCTACTATCAATACTATGGGGCTTCTCGATTCCAATCGATTACGACCTCCGGCTTGCGGCGACGCCGACGACTACTGCAGTCTCTGTCGATGTGAAACCCCCGCCGACCTTGAGCTGCGCTTCTCCGCTACTGAGTTCAGCACTTTCTTCCGGAATGCTGGGTGAGGCTCGTTCTCAGCTCAACTTCTCATATTCCTTCTCGTTGAAGATTTCTCATCATAAAATTGCATTTTTGTGCTTTCTGCGTAGTCCTATTATGTGCTTTTACGGGAGCGCTTTTTCACTGGGTGCAGTAAGAATTTCTCGCTCGAAATTTCGAATTTGCTCCTGCATTTGAGTGGTATAATCTTTGGTCTCGAAAAAACTGGGCTTAGAACTCGCGGGTAGTGATTTCGCAAGCATTTTGTCTGGTGGTTCTAACGAGGATCGAGAGAATTTAGTGAGAAAGCAATCCCCTAAAAGTTGTGCTTGGAATCAATATTATGTTGTCGCACGAATGATGATCACATCCATTTTGTTCATTCATTACACGGGTGTTAATAATCACCCCCAACTTTTTCCCCAATAAAATGGAAAAAGAATAACTGGGTAGCAGCCAATACAAATTCTAGTACTAAAATTTATCTCGTTAATTTTATTATTGTTTCGCAACATTATACATTTTCCTTGACCATCAGGTGACATGTATAGTAGAGAGGCTGCAAGTTTGATACTGAGGTCATCATCAAAATCTCATCTTCCAATGAAGCAATATGAATTAAGCAAAAATTCATGTTAGACATTAGGGCAAGTCAGTTACCAAATCGTCAAATATATTGTATTGTGATTTTTTGGGGTGATGATAAAATTATTCACAACTCATATATGTTTTTCGCAATGCATTTTGTTATGTATCCAGAAATGCAATTGCTCAATCCTTTAGGCACCCAATTCAATGTTTGGTTCAATATGTATTGTTTCAAGTAGGGCAAGAACAAGAAATATGGCCAGTTTGGTTTCACTATAACCATGTATTGATAAAATGTTTTGTAGAATTCCTGCTTTTGTCAAGAAAAGTTATGAAGAAAAGATTCTACAATCTTTCTGTGTTAATTTTGCAACAGAAGCATTTAACTGTTTTCATTTCCTTCTTTAAAGACATCAAAACACAAATGCAGTATGAATTTTCAAGACAAGATTATCAGCTTTAGTGGAAATCTTCATTTGAAGAGATAAATTTGTCTTTCATTTTTGAATTAAATGGATCATTTTTCCAACAAGTGTTTTTGCATGTGCTTAGCAACTTGTGTAAGTAGGTTTACCATTACTTTCCTTGTCTTTTCTTTGAACATCAGAAGGCCCAGTTTGTGTATGTTATCATTGGATTTCTCTTGCCTTGAAATCTTTTATGTCTAATATATCCATTTTATTATATCTCTTGAGGAGAGGAGTGTCTATCTTTGTAATCAAATTCTCAATTTTAAGACATGATTATTTCAAGTTGAGTGATGTTATGTTTATCAATAAATTAAAAAAATAAAGATTAAATAATATACAAATTAAAAAAATTATTTTGTGGATGGCTCATCTCCTCTTATTTAAGGGGAAGGATTCCTTTCTTTCATTCTTCACCAATGAGGAACAAGGACTTGTATCATGTCTCTATAGAAAAATAAATATTTTCTTCTATTCTTTCAAGTGCTTAAAATTTTATATATTTAGATTTGGATTAAGATATGCTGTAATTATTCATACTACGTTATGTTATGTATATTTTTCTAAAGTTTTTATCTTGCATGTATGATGCTAGTTGTAATACTTTTAGATTTATACAATAGTTGATTCAAAATATTATTTCCTCTCTTATGCAATCTCATCTTTCTAATCTACTACTATTTATTATATTGTAATGACTCAATATTAATGATTAAATATTTTAATTATAATTTCATTATGCTATAATTCAAAATTGAGGGAACCGGTTAAAATTTAGGTTGAAATCAACATGTAGACTAGGCCTAGCCAGCAGACTAGGTCCAGTTAGTAGGCCAAGCCACAAGCCACAACCCACAAGCTAGCTCAGCCCAGTCTAACATGGATTGTTATGTGTAGTGCAGATGACTAGTCCATGAACTATAGGTTGGTTTAGCCTAGTATAGTGAATGCACAGTTATGGGTAGTGCTTATAACCAATGCATGGGCTGGTCCATCCTAGCTTAATGCTATGCAGTCTAGCCCATTGTTCTTTCTTTGTTTAATTTGGATTCAAACATTGATTGAACCAAATCAGATTTAATCAGTTTAGATCGATTCAAAGTGATTCTGAACTAATTTGACTTATTCAAGTCCGTTTAGTTTAAATTGAACCCAATTTAGTTTGAATTAGACTAGTCTAGGATTATTCCAAACCGGTTAAATCATGATTAGAGTCCGGTTTAGTTAGATTCTAGTTAAATCAAGTTCAATTGGATCGATTGAACTATAGTTAAAGTCAATTGAGGGCTAATTGATATTATTTGATAAAATAATATCCTATTAATTAATTCATTCAATTTTTTAAAAAATTAAAATTATTATCAAACCTAATTAATATTACTAAAATTTATACATAATAAAAATATAAATATAAATATATTCAAATAAATAGAATTAAAATTACTACAATCGACGGGAGAGGTGGGGGAAGATGAAGGAAAATCAGGAAAAGGCAAGGGGTGATGGGGCAAGGGTTGCGACGATCAATAAGGAAACACCACGAGGTGAGCAATAATGACTATGATGAGGGGGCGGGGGGCAACGACGACTGCGATGCAGGGGAAAGCCAGGAATAAAGAGAAGGAAGAGAGAGAGTGTGTGCAATGGGAAGACGAGGAGAAAGAGAGAAGAATACCAAGGAATCGCCATCGTTGTTCACTGTTCGTCGTTTATAGCCATCGATTGTCGGAGTAATCATCGTTTGCTAATGGCGAGAGGAGGACCGGTGAAGACAAAGTCAACCATTGTGACCATGGGGAGGAATTGTTATTGTTGAATGAGAAGATGTTTCATTTGATTTAATTGAACAAAATGATTCTTAATTGAATCATAATCGATTCGATCAACATTCAGTCTAATTTGAATAACGAAAGCTTAATTCGTCTAGTGTTAGACCTAGCATCTCAGCCTATTTATTAATGAGCCGGGTACAAATATAGGTATAGGGTGGGGAGTGCTATATCCATTGTCATCCTATATTTAATAATATAAAATACATCTCATCCCTACCTTATCCTTATTGTTTTTTTTCATCCCCACCCAATTAGAGACGGTCCTTGTAGATATAATTGACATCCCTAACTTTGTTGAGATTCAGTCTTGCTTGAGATATTAAAAGTTTCAGCTCTCAACCAATATAGAATTTCATAAGACTAATTTATCATCGTTGCTGGATGTTGAAGATCATTACTTGTGCCCTGCTGGCGGGAGAGTGTGGTTTGCTTCTAAATGAACATTGATTTTTCTTTTCTTTTTGTATCATCTGCTAAGTTCTAACTCGCAGAACTTTCTCATGCTTATAGCTGTCTAATACATGTTATTGGGCATCCATTCATTTTATTCAATATCTGAAGCATCCCATCTGTTTCAGTAAGTGGCTTTATGTCATGCTGATGCTTGTTCTTCTTGGTAAAGGTTCCAGTCTTCTTTTTTTTTTCTTTCTTTTCCTTTCTTTCTAACTTAAGTTCAGAAAATTTGTTGTGCAGTGTTTAATGACATAAAATACCTATTCCCTAAAAATGCCTGCCATAAGATTGCTCCTGTGTAGTTCCTAATTAAATATAAACCCTGAAGAGAAATTTAATCAGAAGTTGCATGATCTATGATGATATGGACTTTTGCCCATGTTGTGATGCTCTCCACTTTATCCATCCCTAATCCATTTCAATATATATTGGTTGGGCCCAGCCCCTCAATATTTGGGTAGACACGGCCTGAATGAACTCCTAGAAATGGAAAAAATCCACTCTTATTCCTCTGAGGCATGCTACATGTTGCTTCCATTAGAGGCAAAAATTATTATCTCATTTTTCAGCATCCCACAAAACCTGTCAATTTCATTCCAGACAAATTACAAGCTATTTTTTTTCATCAGTCTGGCTTGTTTCTGTGAACAATGTCCACTATGAATTAACAATCAAATTTGGTTCTCTTTCCTTGTTTCCCATTTTGGTTTAATCTTAGAGTGGTAACTTTCAGATGCAGAATGTAATGGATTTGGTCACACACTTATCATCATCCCACATTAATATATGATTGAAACAAGTTTGGCCACCCACTGTTTTCAATGGACATCCATAGTATCAACCAGGAGGACGACTGAGTTGTATTGCAAAAATGATTAAACACTAGGTTTACTGAATCCCAGGTAACATGCATTATCCACTGGGCAAACAAATGCCAAGGTTTAGGGACATAAATGCCAACTTTCGTCTCCTTTGTTCATGTGTAGCAGGCAAGCGGCTCTTTATGGAATTAATATTTGGAGAGTTTTTGTCTTTTGTCTTTGTAGACTTCCATCAGCCAATTCTTAACTTCTGATAAGCAATGAGTAATTTCTTCTTCTATTTTTCCCCTTTCCTTTATACTTGTTTATTCATGTCTTACATTGCAGCAGCTTAAAAGCAGCCTTGTGACTACTCAATGGAGAATTCTAATGCACGAGGACTAGGAATCAGGAGATCTTTGAGACGTGAGGGATCTTGGTTTGCATGTGCTGTAACTTGCAACATGCTTCTTTATTTATTGGGATACATCTTTCTACTCAATAAATAAAAAAGACTAGCTACTAATGTGCAGATAACACAAAACATTTGCGGTGGAATCTAACATACTGTTAGCATCAGGTATGAAAAAGGGCATGCACACATGCATGTGATCTACAGATTGATGTGCTTGATTATAGACACGTTTAACTTGCATGACAACACACAAACACGAGCACCTTTAACTTGCACGACAATGTTGGACAGGTAATATCTTTCCATCAGTATTGTTGACTAAAACATCAAGGTGCTGTTTGCAGGTGGATGGCAGCCCACCTCGTGCAGATGCCAGAAAAATGAGATCAGAACCTGGAAGGAGGAGGTCATGACGGGGCCAGAGATATACGTCATTGGACCGGTAATATCTTTCCATCGGTATTGTTGACTAAAATATCAAGGTGTTGTTTGCAGGTGGATGGCAGCCCACCTCGTGTAGATGCCAGAAAAATGAGATCAGAACCTGGAAGAAGGAGGTCATGATGGGGCCAGAGATGCACGTCATTCTCCAAAAGCTGTTTGAGTGTAGCCCACAGGAAACTGCCCTGCCTCCCTTGCTTTGCCCATGGTTTCCCGTCCAAACCAAGTTGTACTTTCTTCCCTCTGCCAATACGACCCTCCCCCTTGGACACCATCCACCCTCCCCTCCATTTCCGTTCCCATCACCATTCCCATTTCCTCCTCTTTCGGAGGCAGCCCCACTTCAGCGAATTGACTGTGATACAGTATATATAGCCTACAAGATCTCTTCCCATATAATATATTGCAGACTGTGTTTCACATAATGGGATCCGTCTCCTCCTGCCTTTCGTCCCTCTTGCTTTCCTCTCTTCCAATGGAGTGAGTCCCGCACCCTTGTGCCACCATAAAAATGCAATCTTTCGTTCAACATTCTATCGGCAGGTGGTCAAAGCCTCATCTTTTTATCCGCTTTTGCTGCGGCAAGAGCTGAGCGCTCTGTGGGGTTTGCGAATTCCTGCGTTCTCACTGCGTTGGCTGGTTTGGTGGAGGGGTTTGTGGATTGGTCTTCGTTCTCTGCCTCGAGAACTTCCGTGACGAGGCTGGAGGGGAAGCTGGCGGAGCAGAAGAAGCCGGAGGCGTCAGCACCCTCCGGGAAATTCGCGTCGGGGAAGAGGCTGCAGGCGGCCAAGAAGAGCAGAAGGAAGCAGAAGAAGCCTGGGCAGATGCCGTCCGTTGTGCAGAGGCTGTTCGAGACGTGCAAGGAGGTCTTCGCGGAAGGAGGGGACGGGATCATCCCCTCGCTGGACGATGTCCATCGTCTTCGGTCCGTTTTGGGTACGTGGTTCGTCGACACTGCATGCTTGTTGCATTCATAAGATGGTACTCTTTAGCACTGATACATGTGGTGTAGTTTTGGTTTCTGAGCATTGCAATGGAATGTGTAGTTTTAGACGTTTAGCTACGTGATGGTAGCTAGTTTCTCTTGTCGGTATCAAATCATTCGGTTGATATGAATGCGGTAAATGTTCGCTTGAGTGCATCCTTGTATTTGAGTGCTTAACTAGGATGGTTTCCCGCTTCAAGACTTACTGTTGTCAGCTTGCATTTCTTTATACCTGGTGATTGTTTTTCTTGTGTTATCTGTGCATCCTGCTTGTTTGGTAATGCAGTGTAAGCTTCATATAGCTGATGCTTCTGAACCTTGTTTGCAAGACTATTTATGTGATTGGCTATAGACAGATTGTAGCATGTAAATTGTTGTCTTTTATTACACTCATGTACGCGATAACATATAAGTAATCATGTACATGATGGTATCAAGCAAATCGGCTAGACCTTTCAGCATTGCAGTTGGCCTTTGCATATGTGGAGAATTTACTGAAACATAGACAATTGGAAGGATAATATCAGATTAAGGCTGACCTTCTTGTTGGATTGTGTTGCTTGTTTTCGATGTAAAAGATTGGTCTGTTGAACTGACCACGTCAAATTTGAGACAAGTCCTAGATTCTAAATTTAAGTTTTGTTGGGGTCTCATATATTTGGTGAAAAGGTGCTAAGTGACATCTTTATAGATTTTGCCAACTTCATTTTTGGTGTCAATACACACAAAACCTCAGAATGAAGATTTTGGTATGAAGCAATTTAGGTTGAATGCTCATATGAACATATGATCATGGAGCACAGATGAAGGAATGTGCTATGAATCCACATGCACGTGACTTGCATAGCAGCAGGCCCGAGGGTACAAGAAGATTTTTTTTTTCTGCCATGCAGAGTGATAGTTGATTGGTTGCATGTGTTTTTAAGACCATGCTCTCTTTATGAAATGTGTCAATGACAGAAAATGGGATAGACCATTATACAATATGTCCATTATATCTTTGAAGTTTCTAGGCACATTTACAGCTCAACTTTTTTGTGCTTTACCCATTTTGATGGCATCCTTGTCTTCTTATGTTAGATTAGATTCTTTTCAAGTAAAGATGGCCCTACAAACCTTGTCTCTTTTTTGGCGGGTTTATATGGTAGGAACTTTAGGGACTACTTCCATATCTATCTGTTTTTGACATATCTTAATGGAGTTTTCTGTCTCTTTTCTGTTGGCTGCAATCATGTTCTATTTGCAGATAATGTAGGCGCCTCAGATGTTGGCCTTACTCAGAATATGCCATATTTTCAAAACAGTTCATCTGCAGGAACTCCGTCGGTTACATACTTGCACATTTATGAGTGCGACAAGTTCTCGGTACTTGAGGATCCAATTTCATTCAATTTATGAGTGATATCTGCAAATAAGTTGATTCTTCAACTGTTTAACCCTGTTTGTCGCATGCAAACATGCAGATTGGCATCTTCTGTTTGCCTCCATCAGGTGTCATTCCTCTTCACAATCATCCAGGGATGACTGTGTTCAGCAAGCTTCTTTTCGGTTCCATGCACATCAGATCATATGACTGGGTTAATGTGCCTCAGAACTCTGATGAGATTGTCAATTCCTTGCACTGTAAGTTCCAGAGGCACACACATGTACTAGGAGAACAGCTTTTAGTGTTGCCTTATTCTTTTCTTCTTTTTTCCCCTTGATCTCTTTCTTCTTCTATAGCAGATCAACATCCAGGATTGCGGTTGGCAAAGGTAAAGACTGATGCCATCTTTACAGTGCCTTGTAAGGCTTCCGTGCTTTATCCAGAAGATGGAGGTAACATGCACTGTTTCACTGCAAGAACATCTTGTGCAGTGCTGGATGTCCTGGGGCCACCTTATTCAGACCCTGATCAGGGAAGGGACTGCACATATTTTAATGATCTTCCATTCCATATTTTTTCTGGTACATCCTGCAGAATGTTCTGTTTGGCTTGTTCAGTTCTTACTAATATTTGCTGTTATTGACTGTACAGAACCCCATTTCATTTGGATGTAAGGCTAAGGTCTTAAACCTCTTCTTGAAGAAGAGGAAGCCAACCGCTAGGCTAAGGTCTGGTCGGTTGTTGGCCACAGAATGTGATTACTCACAGACATGCATGTACAATCTTAGTTCACGGTGCCCCAGTCATCAAGCTTATCAGTGATTATCCATACTAGATTTGTGTTTGTAACTTTCAGAAAAAATCTCTTGCTATGTGGATCTGTCAAGAAAACAGCATGACTTGCTGGGTTAATTTACATGGGAAGTCAGCATGGGATATTAGAAAAGCTTTCCAGTACATATTTGATAATCTAAACTTGATGTTAGTGTCATTTTCACCAATCCTTTTGCTTCCAGGATGAACAAAATTCTACATTTGTGTTTTGTATAAATTTCCATAACTTCAGAAATTTGTGTTTCCTCCTATTATATGAATGCTTGTATGATTAGCATGATCAGTAAACATCTTTGTTATACTATCCAACTTGTTTTATTTCAGGAGACGGGAAGTTGGCACCTGATGAGGATGGGGTGTATGCATGGCTTGAAGAGAGGAAGAAACCCGAAGACTTCTTAGTAGTTGGGGCAAGATATAGCGGCCCAAGAATTCTGGAGCGATGATGACAGCTGAAATGATGCTGCAATCTTGCTGCTAGAAGGAAAGATGCTGTTAGTGTGTGTAAATACAGAATCCTGACACCGAGAGGTCTGCTTATGCTACAGTACATCTTTGATGTACCCATTACTTGAATCTGTAATCATATCTGGAAGAGAACATTTCTTATTAGTTTGCTTCAATAAATTTGATTTTGAGAAATTTGGTGGAAGAACTCTGTAATATTGCATCTGAAATGCTTAATGTTAATTTCTCTCAGCCATGTAGATTGTATTATTATTATTATTATATAAGTCAATGATCGTACAGGAGGTCTACCTCATATTCGAACATCATAGAACGCCCATAAGGCCCAAAAATGCCCAAAGGCCCAATCGACTTTACTAGTCTCCTCTTCTTCCATCCATGGCACTGAAAAGATCAGCCCTTGCGAACTTTTCAGAGTTCGATCACCGGCTCGCCCTACCCCCCTCCGTTCCTTCCTCTCGAGTCTCGGCTCTCCAGTTCCTTCTTCTCTCCAATAAGAGGAGAAAGAAATTGAAGGGAGGAGGAGGAGGAAGATTAGGCATGGAGACTGGTGGAGGGAACTCGCTTCCGGGCGTGGGGCAGGACGCGACGAAGCGGAAGGTGTGCTACTTCTACGACCCGGAAATCGGGAACTACTACTACGGGCAGGGACATCCGATGAAGCCCCACCGGATTCGGATGACGCATGCCTTGCTCGCCCACTACGGCCTCCTGGGCCACTTGCAGGTCTACAAGCCTAATCCCGCCCGCGACCGCGACCTCTGCCGCTTCCACGCTGACGACTATGTCGCCTTCCTCCGTTCCATTAGCCCGGAGACCCAGCAGGACCAGATGCGCGCCCTCAAGCGCTTCAATGTCGGCGAGGACTGCCCCGTCTTCGATGGCCTTTATTACTTCTGCCAGTCCTACGCCGGCGGTTCCGTCGGCGGCGCCGTCAAGCTCAACCACGGCCACGACATCGCCGTCAACTGGGCCGGCGGCCTCCACCACGCCAAGAAGTGCGAGGCCTCCGGATTTTGCTACGTCAACGACATCGTTCTCGCCATCCTCGAGCTCCTCAAGCACCATGAGGTACGTCGATTCTTTCGTTCTGTGCCCCTAAGCTTTGTTTTCTTGGTTGTTGTCCCTTTAATTTACGGTCTTTTCTTTTATTCTAGGGTTCTGCTTTCTTCTGCTTTTCGTTCGATAAAGTAATTAATTATATTGTACGACAGAAAGATAGCAATATTGCGGAAAGATAGGAAAATTTAGTTCTTGGAAAGTTATTTCACCTACTACCATGTTGTTTTAATTGAGTCGCTTCCATCCAATGAAAGCTGCAGTGTCACAATTTGTTCTGTCTATGCTCAGATTTTTGTGAGAAAAATCATAGTTGCCTTTGTCTTCTTACATCCAAGGAGTGATAGTTTTAACTGGAAAGAATATCGGATGAAATCTTGTTCTTGTGGTCAGAAGTTTACTTTGTTAGCTTGATGCCTAACCAATCAAAATGGGGGAGCTTGTGAGGATCGAGTTAGGTTCTGTAAAACTAAGTGAAAATGTCAATGTGGTTTTTGGGAAGAGACTACAATAATATGGTTTAACCACAGGAAGGTACTTGGTGCCACTAGTGAGACCTGTGTGGCTGCCTATGAAAAAGTTACTTGCTTCTACATACCGTTCACATCCAAGTATCCTAATTCTCCTTAAGAGGCCTCAGATTTGTGTTTGTGCGGATGTGAGCAACAATGACTAACTTATTTAGGGATTTTTCTTTCAGAATTTTGGGATGATGGTCTTCATCCCGGTAGCTATAGCTTTCTGAGCTATTGAACTCGTGAATTTTGATGGCATTGATGATTACCAAACTGTAAATCCAAATACATTGTTTATATATATGCTTTACTTTGATTTTTATGAATGTGATTGGAGGAAAATTTATATTTTTAGAGTAACTGACATCGTTTTTCCCTATGTCTATCGCCCTTTGTTTTCATTTCACTATGTTAACTGTGATGGTAATGGTATGCATGTTGGTCCTTTGTGCTTCTAGCGTGTGCTATATGTGGACATTGACATCCACCATGGAGACGGGGTGGAGGAGGCCTTCTACACGACTGACAGGGTAATGACAGTTTCATTCCATAAGTTTGGAGATTACTTTCCTGGAACAGGAGACATACGCGACATTGGATATGGGAAAGGAAAATATTACTCTCTGAATGTTCCTTTAGATGATGGAATAGATGACGAGAGTTATCAATCTCTCTTCAAACCTATTATGGGAAAGGTGATGGAAGTTTTTCGGCCTGGTGCTGTGGTACTTCAATGCGGTGCTGATTCATTATCTGGGGATAGGTTGGGCTGTTTTAACCTTTCCATCAGAGGCCATGCAGAGTGTGTGAAATATATGAGATCTTTCAATGTGCCACTATTGTTGCTAGGTGGTGGTGGATATACTATCAGGAATGTTGCTCGATGTTGGTGCTATGAGGTACTTTGATAAAATTAATCCTGTGAATTTATAGATCACCTTGCACTTTTGCTCATGTTTTTTTCTATCAAATACTATGATTGTTTTGACATTTTATAGTAAATGTAATGGATGCCTTTTTTTGGAACAGCAATCAACTCTTTTAAGATGTATTATAGAATTAGTTAAAATATTTCTGCTTACTTATGTTGTTTGTTTGAGGTTTCTCCCAGTATTATTAGTTGTATGCACAACCCTGTACTAAAAATGAGAAAATTTTAAAGATAAATTAATGTTTTTTTTAATTCTTACTCTGTCAGGCATGAACTTGTCACATTTGACAAAGAAAGAAGTTGCTATATGTTTTGTACTTCCTTAACAATGTGTATCTAGGGACCTATTTTCGAACATGCAAAACAAACGTAAGGTCTTTCTGTTCAAAAGCCACCTATTTCAATTTTTCAAAGGACCAAAGAAAGGCCTCTGGCTAAAACAGATTTAATAACATGAACAGTGTTCGCTGAGTAACACTATGTCTAGCCTATTGCAACATCGCCAGGTTGGTTGCATATCTAACTTTGTTTGTAAACTTTCTTGAGTAGACAGGAGTTGCACTTGGAGTAGAAGTTGATGACAAGATGCCTCCGCATGAATATTATGAGTATTTTGGACCAGATTATACTCTCCATGTTGCACCAAGTAATATGGAGAACAAAAATTCACGACAGCAATTGGAAGAGATAAGAGCAAGGCTTCTAGATAATCTTTCAAAGATTCGACATGCTCCTAGTGTTCAATTTCAAGAACGGCCACCTGATACAGAGTTTCCAGAGGTATTTTTCTTTGCTGAAACTGTTCAGTGTTGGTCTTGGATCCTAATTACTTCACCCATTTTATTTGTCTGGTAGGTCTTATTCTAGCTTGTGCGATGCTACCATTACAAATTATTACATTAATTTGATTTCTACCTGAAACACATATTAAATATGCATGCCGTGTCCAGGTTTATGTACAATGAAAAATGCTCTAAGCTAAATATCCAAAAAAAAATAGGAGTTCACTGTTCATTGCATTAATAAAATGGAATAATTGCTTTTTCTATGTTGATTTACTTTGTGTGCAGGTAAACAAGCAAGTTCTGTGTATTTGCACATATAATCTTACCTATTGTTCTGGCAAATTAAGAATGATCTTTTTTTCCAATCCTATTGCTTGATTCTTTCTGGTAAGGAAAAATCCATTCTTATATAATGAAATGCAAAGTAAGTTCACTTGATTCAGAACCTTTGAGATTTACCCGAAATGGCCAAAAACAACTTTTTTTTGTTTTGGCAGAGCCACACCTAAATCAAGGAACTGATTAATCAACACAGCTTCTTACACCTAAAATGCATTGTGTTTTGATCTAGTTTAGGCCATTTTTTAAGTTGGATTTCCATCTGTCTCAACTTTAAAATAGCTTGTGTTCAACTCTTGAAAGATAAGCTTGATTGGAGGTTGTACATATAGCTCCCTCATGCTTGAAATTTCCACCAACATTCTTTGGAAACTCCTCATATTGTTTGTTTTTGAAAGATAAGTTACTTTGATTGATCTTAATGACTATTGTCAGTAGGCTCATAGGTGCCTTTCTTTTGCTTCCTCAACTGTATTATAGATATCTTTATGTGTTGTTTATTCTTCTTTTGCCAAAGTTCGTTTTTCTATGTTTTTTACTCAATGGTGTTTTTCTTATCTCCAACATAGATCCAAATGGTATATCAACCCTATCGCATTTAAATTTGGTCCAACCGATTTCTGGGTTTTAAGGTTAGTACAGAACCTATTAACGTGCGATGAATGCTGTAGAGACTAGAGACATTGTTTCTTCTGTCCATAGGGTCATCTATAAGTTATGAATAAAAGTCTCTAACTTTTGAGGAACTTCTGATTGCTGGTTCTGATAGTGTTGCGGCCTACATGGTAGAAGTGGAGTATGATGCCATCATAATACTAGTGATGGCAGCGATTGTCTGCAATCCAAATTATGTAAATGGCTAATGCGCAAAAGGCAACTTGTTAAGTCCTGCTAAATTCTTTAGACCAAGGTTCAAAGAGACGTGCTGCATCTTGCAGTTGATTTGGATATTGTTTGCATATGTTCTACATGTACATCTATTAAAACTTTTGGATTGGTATTCCTCAAACTTTCTTTTGAGGATTGCTATATAATTTTTTCTCGATCGCTTTAAGTTGTCTCTTGAATTTAAGATTGGTTGTATGGCTGCATGGCTATATTAATCATGCCACACCATGCTGCTATTGTTGTATCATGGATATAATGCACATGCATTTGTCGTGCATGTAATGCCATTTGTAAAATCAGGCACGAGCATGACCATGTAACTAGCATGGCATATTGACACCGGAGGTGGGATGATAGTGACACTTATCTTGTGACGATGAACTTGCATGAGCAAGATACTGTTTATGGACATTGCAGGCACAGCCTGAGCGGGCACTCCACATGCTATATAGTGTAGGAACGTTGTATGCATGATTGCCAGAATGATGGCCCTGGAGTTCATTAGTAGTATGAATAAATACTACTGTTGTATGAATAAATACCATAGTCAAGCCTATGCACCTTGTGCAATCTGTTACCCTGTTGGCAAGTAACTATTTTGACCAACTAAACGAATGTCTTTTCATTTATCGAGCTTTTTTAAGGGCAGCTTCACTATGTGTACAAAGAGATGTGGTACGTGCATTATTTCAAATCTTTTAAATAGGCTTTTAGTATGTGGAAAGTAAACTTGAGGATGTCAACACTGTTAAAGTTTTTCTATTGCATGTCGATATTCAGCAAGATGAAGATCAAGAGGACCCAGATGAAAGACATGATCCGGCTTCTGATATGGATGTGGATGGTTCCAAGCATCCGGATGAGACTTCACGGTATTTATTTTCCTCATATTGTTTCCTTATGGTACTATTTAATGCCTTTCACTGACAGACATGTTTGGTTACAGGAAACCTTGTTCAAATAATATCCAGAATGTGAGAATCAAGAAGGAAAATATGGAATGTGAACCAAAAGATCAGGTACAGTTTGCTGATTCTTTTTTGTGTAAATTGTAACATAAACAGGTACATTATAATATAATGTGTGTGTGTGTGGACCTGCATGATTGCTTTTACTGCAGAGCCTTTGTTGTCGATGCTTGTTTACTCATATATAGCTCTGAACAGCCAATTACGTTTTCCACACAGTTTTTGCACATGAGAAAATTGAGAGTTTTATGGCACTATTATTGGTTGCTTTAGGAGTTGTTTTTCTAAGTATTAAAGGATAACCAACTTCATTTATGTGATAATGTGAACCATCCTGATCAGAGTTCTTACAGTATTTGCTATATCGTGCATAAGCCATAGATGGGCATACATTATCATCCTCCGCCAAGAGCAGGAGGAGGAGGTAGGAGGAGACATCAGGAGGAGAGGAATGTCGGAAGGAGAGGTAAAGGGTGAAGATCAAGGGCTTCAACACTGGTGATAAGGCAAATGTCAAAACCTACAAGTACCATTGGTGCTGGGAGTAATGTGTAGACAAGTCCTATGCTCAGGGGCCTACTTGAACAAATAGTTTGTATGAGAACCAATTTGAACATTCAGTTACAGTACAGGGTCCATTCGAGACATTTAATATGACACAGACATAGATGGCATGCATGCTTCTTTTTGATGAATAGTCTTGAGCATATTAGGTTTTGAAATTGTTCAAAAAAGATTGATTTGCATCCTATTTTCTTTAATTGTTTCTGTTAGAAATTAGAGTCGGGGTCTCCAAACCATGATGAAATAACAAAAAGAATTCCACAAATTCTCCTCCCAGTATGTATTTAGTGGCACTGACTTAATAGATTTGCATAGAGCTTTGCTTTGCTTTAGCTTATTTGCATGAGACCTGCAGAAGATACATCGAACTTGGTTAATTTTATATTTCAAGGCAAGAGATTCTCAAACTGAAGACCTCTACATTTTGGTCCTCTTTTGATATGCTCTTTGTTCTTATATTTTTACAATTTCTTTCGATGATAAGAATTTTTTTTGGAGAAAATACCCTAGAATAATTTTAGGAGTTACTGATACTCATTGGGTTTTTCTTCTCATGTTCTTTTTTATTTATAGTTCAACTATTATATATCGCAGGAAGCTCAGAAAGTTGGTGGTGATCATGCCAAAGTCGTGGAACCCATGGCCGAGGATGTCTCAGGCCCCAAGGTGGCTTCTATGTTTTCAAATTGATATATGTTTGCAGTCAAGCCATGACACTGCTGATTGACATGTAAACTGATCTCCATTTTCCCCCTGTTTATTGCATGCTAGGCTACAGATGTTAGTTCCATGGCCATGGACGAACCTGGGACTGTGAAGGCTGAGCAGCAGGACACTCAAAACAAGTTGCCTGAATTGCTGGTTTTTGCACACCAGAAACCCTGAGCATGTACTAGTAGTAGTGTGTGCTCTGCGTGCGGACTAATGACTTTGATAGATTTCATATGTCGATTCGTATCATTCTTAGCCAACCTGGAAGCAATTGCCGGGAAGCTGGTATCGCAAAGGCCAAGTTGAGTCTTCTCTTAAATTATTGCCAGCCTACATTGGAACACAATTTGCCATGTAATTTGACTTCGAATCTACTTGTACAGTTAAAATAGAACGATCCTCTGCTATTGGTTGGGATCGCCTTGAAAATAATTTATTTGCAGTCTTCGGGTACCTCGCCTTTGATAGCGTAGGAAATCTACCGGTGTGAGATGATTGCTTAAAAATCTTCTTATACAGGCAAAATAGACTGTACGTACTGCATCTTAATCATCAGGATATGTTGTTGGAGATAGGACATATTGCCCACTGTTAAGCTCCGCTACTTAAAGCTAGATAAGTTACCATGTATCTGTGTCAAAAATAATCTTGGCAAAGCATCAAACATACTTTCACATATACAAAGTGTATTGAAGCATATGGAATGAGAACACTCAAATAACAGAAAATAGTACAACAGTTAAATACTCTACAGTAGGATGGAATGTATTTCCAAGCACACAAGCCACGCAGGAAGCCTTGCGAAAGTGAAAATTCCAGGTCATACACACCACAACTTATTAGCCTAAAGTCGTAAAAGCAACAGTACATGAACTCACTACCCTGTCGTGTCATAGCTCTACTCCAGCAGAGGCAATCCCAGAAATGCGTCCCTGATGTCGTGAAGCTCCCTTATGACATCTTCCATGTCCCTTCGCTCTTTCGGCGATTCCTTGGAACACAAAATGCCAACTCTAAGCACCGAAGTCACGCACTCTACTGCCCTTATGTTTGGCCTATTTGCCGACGGATTTGCTGGGTGTACTTCTCCTTCTCCCGTTCCCAATAACAAGTTTAGGTCCATTATATCGGCGACTTGGTCTGGAAGAGCCATCTCAACGTATTGATGAAGATTCAGGCCAGCCTTGAAACCATCATCAGTAGGTCGCCTTCCGGTAAACATCTCCAGCAGCAGAATTCCATAACTGTACACGTCCCCCTGGATGGAAACTTTGTTGCCCATCCCATACTCTGAAAGATAATTGTAAGATGAGAAATGTGCATCAGTAGGTGAAATCAACAACAGATAAAGCATCAGAGGAAGCGAAAAGTGAGCAACACACCTGGAGCAGCATATCCGATTGACCCTTTCAACGTGGCGGAGTTCGTCGACCTCTGGGATGACTTGCTCATGATCTTGTTCAGAATCCTCGCTAGTCCGAAGTCTCCCACACGTGCAACCATGTCATGATCCAGAAGAACATTGCTCGGTTTAAGATCACAATGAACAATAGGGGATGGGACATGGTGATGAAGATAAGCCAACGCGGAAGCCACATCAATTGATATATTCAGTCTCTGGAGAAGGCTTAGCATTCTTAACGAGCCCTGTTCATCTCTTTCAGGAGGATGAAGCCACTTGTCCAGACTTCCATTTGGTAGGAACTCAAACACGAGAGCTTTGAAGTCATTCCCTCGGAAATCAACACCTGAGCACGATGTTAGTACCTTGACGAGATTGCGATGCCTGATGTTCCTCAAAGCCTCGCATTCAGCTAAGAAGCTTCTTGAAGCCCCTCTTTGCCGCAGGTTGAGTACCTTCACCGCCACGTCCTTGTGGTCTTCCCAATCCACGATACCTCTGTACACAGATCCGAAGCTTCCCATGCCAATCAGATTAGCAAGCGAAAATTCATTTGTTGCTCTGAGCAGCTCAGCAAAGGAGACCTTCCTGTGCTGCTCTCTGACGCATGAGGTAACAGAAGAAAGCCTGCTTGACTTGCGTATTCGGTGACGAGCAACCAACACAGAGATTAGACAGGTGATGCACAAGATTCCTCCGACAGCAGAGGTGATGGCAATTAGCTTGACAGACGAAGATTTCTTCTGGGAAGTACATGATGGCAATCTGAGTTCTGGAATACCCCCACAAAGTTTACTGTTCCCCACTACTGAGAATGCACTTGCATTTCCGAAAATCCCATCTTCTGGCACTTCACCGTCCAAATCATTGAAGGAGAGATTAAGATAAGTCATGCTACGAAGCCTCCCAAGAAGATCCGGGATATGCCCGGAGAAGTTATTGCTAGAAATATCCAGCACTCGAAGCCCTTTTAACTGGTCAAATACATCAATGGGTCCCCGGAAAAAGTTCCTTTGCATGTAAAGGTTCTGCAGGACTTGACAACCAGTAATAGAGCCTGGAATTTCACCAGACAATCTATTGTTGGAGACATCGATGGTCTCGATGCTTTTCAGGTTTCCAAGTTCTGAAGGCAGGGATCCTACTAGCGAATTGTTTGAGACATTGATGAATATGGAGAGAGTGGGGATGGATAGGATTTCTTTGGGCACTTCACCGGTTAAATGGTTGGATGCAAGGTTGAGTTTATCTAAATGGCATTTTCCAAGGCTCGGAGGTATTGAACCGTACAGTTCATTGGTGTGCAGAAGGAGAGAGCCTAGTCGAGAAAGGTTTCCGAGGGTTGCAGGGATTTCTCCCATGAAATAGTTTCCACTTAAGTCTAGTTCAACTAAGCTCGAAAGATTGCCTATGGTTGCAGGGATTTCTCTCACAAACTGATTTCGGCTTAAGTTTAGTCCTTGTAATCTCGAGAGGCCTCCCAGTGTAGGAGGAATAATACCATGGAGGCGGTTGGAGGACGCATCAATTTCGGTTAAGTTCATAAAATTCCCAATCTCCGTAGGAATGTTTCCGCCTATTTGGTTGCGTTGGATACGTAGCATAACTAGGGATTTGGACAAATTGGCTATGGATTTTGGCAACACGCCACCTAGTTGATTGGCAGATATATCAAATTTTATAAGGTGGCTGCAGTTGGTCAAGGCATCCAAAAACCTCCAACTGGCAGCATTCCTTGCTTCTAACTTATTATTCCTGAGAAACAACATCTCTAATTTGTGTAAAGATCCCAAAGTCTTGGGAATGTTGCCCACCAGGAGGTTCTCAGACAGAGTAAGATACGTTAGGCGGAAAAGATTTCCGATGTCGGATGGGATGACTCCTGTGAGTGAATTATGGACCAGCACAAGTTTATTGAGAGAGGTGAGGTTCCATACTGTGGCTGGGATGACTCCTGCAAGAGGGTTTTGGGATAGATCAAGATAGTCAAGAGAGGAGAGATTGCCTAGTGTGGCTGGGATAGTGCCATTGAGATGGTTGTCGCTCAAGATAAGTGTTGTTAGGAATCGAAGATTGCCGATCTCCGGAGGAATGCTTCCGGTGAATTGATTTTTCCAGATGACGATCGCCCCTAGCTTCGTAAGGGAGGCGATGTCACTAGGGATCTCTCCTTCGAGCATGTTATTATCCAAACCAATGAGTTCGAGTTCCCAACAATTGCTGAGATTGCGTGGGATGGTCCCAACCAAGTTGTTATGACTCAGGCTGAAGATTCGCAGTCTTGAACAATTCTGCAGGAACGGAGAAGTGGGAATCATCCCCCTCAGATTATTGTTACTTAGGTTGAGAAACCGAAGGCGGGGTAACAAGCCGAGCTCCTGCGGAATGGAACCCTTGAGGCCGGAGTTACCGAGGCGGAGTCTCCTGAGGAAGGTGAGGTTAGCCAGGGACGGAGATAATTTACCCTGCAACTGAAGGGACTCCAACTCGAGGGCTGTGACCCTCGGTTCACCTCCGTGGTTACGGCACGTCACCCCTCGCCACAGGCAGAAATGGAGGGAGGCGTTGTCCCAGGAGGCCAACGCTCCGGATGGGTCGGAGAGGAGGGTCTTGAAGGAGAGGAGGGAGAGGCGATCGGCGGTGGTGGATTCAGCGATGGGAGTCTCCATTTGGGATGCTGCAGATAAGCCTACAGAAGAGAGGAGCATGAGATGCAAAAGCGTGACGGAGCATGGCCAAAGGACGCATGGATACATTAAACACTTATGCCCTGTTCTCTCCATGCAAGTGTTCTTCTGACTTGGTAGATCGCTCTGCATTCCGCACTCGTTAAGTATCTTTATACTAAAGTAATTTGAGTTGGCCAAACCATGATCTACCTGTATGGATATATATAGAGGGGAGAAGTCTTGCAATTTGTACTGACTGCCACTACTGTCCTTTGAGATAGAGAACACGAGAGCACCAAACCATTATCTACCTATATGGATATATATAGAGGGGAGAAGTCTTGCAATTTGTGCTGACTGCCACTACTGTCCTTTAAGATAGAGAACACGAGAGCACAAGAAATTTTTCATCACCGGTTTGCGACCTCTCATATTGACATGGACAACCCGCTCGTCCAGTTCAATTAGCAGACTGAGATAATTGCACGCTTGCTACAGACGCATTAAAGTTGGAGGAGAAGAAAGACAGTCATCACTATGCTCTCGATCGGTCGTATGGTGAAGGCAAAAAGCTTGACAAGAACGATCAATCAACTGACAAGAAATAATCTCTTTTTTCTCCAAAGCATTAAACAGTGATAGTGACGGCATGCACCAATGTTCAAGCTGAGGGGCTGAATGTTCAACAGGGAGACCGGTATCATTTAATTGATGCTGTAGTTTGCGAGGAAGAAAATATCAAACCAGGAACGACGTTTGAGAGGTAAGATGAATCACCGAGCATAACACTAATTCTGGTACGTGCTCAGGGTTTCTGGGCAATTGCTTCCAGGTTGGTTAAGAATGGGACATCAGGCATAGAATTAACGTACGAAATATATCGTCATAAATAAAATAGTCCGTACAAAGAGCAAACAGTGCGTGCTAAGGGTTTGCGGCGCACAAAAACCGGCGTGTCGGACAACTTATTTCGAGTGTCCTGCTCCTCGGCCTTCACACTTCCAGGTTCGTCTATGCCCATGGAACTGACATCTGAAGCCTAGCTAGCATGCGATGGAGATCAGTTTACGTGTCCATCAGCATTGTTATGACTTGAATGCAAACATACATCGATTAGACATCCAAAGACACTGTGGACTTTTTCTTTACCGCAAACTACAACTTTAAATATATGGTGATGACAGCTTTCCTGTTGAACATTCAGCAACCCAACTTAATAGTCCTGACTCATTCCAAGTAGATTTTTCTTTAGAAATTTTTTTTTCTTCAATTGTTATAATGTCCTTCTCCGGTTTAATTATGTTCTCTTATCTTAACACAGTGACAATTAGTCAGTGCAGGAAGAGTTGCTGTTTGAAGAAACGCAGATCTTATCCTCACCCCCACCCCGCCACCCACCAAAAACCAACCCCACCCCGCCGCCACTCCCCCCCTCTCTCTCTCTCTCTCTCTCTCTCTCTCTATATATATATATATATATATATATATATATATATATATATATATATATATATACACTATATATATTTGTCTATATAAGTCAGTATCTATTTTTTGAAAATCTAAATAAAGTTAAGTCATTTCTCTTTATTTCCATATCTTTGATAGATGTTACCTCGTTGATCGAGTCAATTTTAGTAACCCATGATCAAAGTCACAATAATGTAGAAAAAGATCATCATTGAATGTACGTCGATTCACCAGCAGCCTAGTTTGATTTTTCTTCCCTGACAACCTATATCATAATTTACTGAAAATCTCAATATGACAATATAATGATAATATTTTGTTCAACTCTCATGCAGTTTACATTTCATGAAAAATGAAGCTTCACGTATCATTGTGTTAAGTCAAACAAATTGGCCCAACAAACCCATAATTACCTCAACCAACTAAGTCATTTGTCTCAGGCTAACCCCACCAAAGGTAGGTTTCTGAAAGAAGCATGTCATATTAGTCTTTTTCTTTTAGAAAAATAAAAATTATATTACTAAAAATCTAAGTACATAATAGTAAATCATATGGGTGTGGGGTATTTGTTATAGTCTTGAAGATTAATCTTATACCTACAAGTTGATCAAGAGCCACAAACGAGTCATCCAACTCTAAATAGAAGTCAAACCTTACCTAGGAATCCTCTAAACCTTCACGAACTGGATGGAATCAATGTTTCAATGACATTCCTTATAGCCTTCCTTAATAGGAAGGAGACTTTGGTAGGGGGGGTTGTAATATTTGGCTTGCTTGTGACAATATTCTATTAAAAATTATGCATTAAATCAGAGATAACATTGAAGTTCCTTATCTCATTCACCGCTACATATATTGGCCATTTGCTTATAAAAATGGTGTCCAACCACATATCATTTCATGTTTGTGTTTTACCCATTACTAATCAGTTCTCTTAAGCCATCTTTGATGTTGATAGTGGGATTGAGAATGAACTTGTACATGAGAGAGGTTCTGCTTGGGTTTTGGGGATTGCAACGATGAAACGTGCCATATTCGACGTAGAAAACCTAAACTCAAATAGAGTTTTACAAATTGAGGATAGAGATGATACATTTAGCACATATGACATTTTTTAGTAACGATTAGTGTAACACCCCACTTCTAATCTTATACACGTCGAATTAAGGTAGGATGTCATATTTTTTTATTTACATTACTACTATCACTATGAATACAATGCAATTTTAAAGGTAAAACATGTTAATGTACTAAATAAAATTATAGGGTTTTCCTGTGCATAATGAATTTGACACATGTACAAAATTATAATGTTTAATCAAAATAGAAAATCCAAACATAATAGGTCCAATTAGATCCATCTAATATAATATAATATGTCCAAAATTTTTATACACACACATGTCTATATGTCATTGCCTATATGTCATTGTTCATATCTGCAAGCCTATGCTTACTTTCCTACCTAATCACTCAGGTGAAATATTAGTATTCTTACATACAAAATAGGATCTATAATGAGTTATCACTTAGTAAGTATAAATCTTTATATCTTTAATCACGTAAATATGCATCATATTATATATATAACATTTCAAAATAATTAGCATAAGACATTTAACCCTACACATAGCATACACAAAATAAGGACATAAAATTCTACATCAAAATAATTTGAAATGCTTATATGCATATGTAAAAAAATATAGTAATTCATGAATTTCTATCTTATATCATAACGTATATGTTCAATCTCACACTATACGTAATCGTAATATATACATACACTCCCACACCACGCATTATAATAAATACATACACTCACACACCACATGTTATACTATATATGTGTACTCTCACATTGCACATTATAATATATACATGTACTCCTACATTGCACATCATAATACAAATGTGTACTCCCACACTGCACATCATAATAGATACGTGCACTTCCATACTACACCTTATAATATATATGTACACTCTCACATCGCACATTATGATTTATATATATACTTTAATATTGAATCTCAGATTTTGATGATGAAACTAATTGATTGTGTTTTATTGTCTAACTATGTTTTGAGTGACGCAGGTCTACTATCGATCAGGATTAGACAGTTGACGCTGGAGGAATTGACGTTGCGCCAGGTGATCACGTCAGGATATTGGATGTTGAGCTGGAGGTTCGGTCAACAATCGACAGAAGGCTTCATACGTCGGGCATCGGGCTAAGAAGAGTGTGTTGCACTAAGAATATTAGGGTTGCGAAGGTCAACTGCCGATTAGGCAATAAAATGCAAGAGAGGATGATGCACCGAAAAATCAGACAAAGTGCCGACCAATGATGTGCCGGGCAACAGAATATCAATTCACATTGTAATAATTGTCTAGATCGAAGTAGAGTTTTTATTTGTATGTGTGCAGGAATAACTACGATAACGATGAAGACGTAAAGCGAAACAAAGTGCCGGAAGACAAGCGTGATAGATCGTTGGGAGTTTGAGAGTTTGACGAAAGTCTGAAGATTCGTTTGGAGTGCTGTCAGAACTGGCCGAGAATAAGTAGGGAGCTTGCCGAAGGGTTTTCGAAAGTTCACCGGAAGGTTAATCGAAAGTACACAAAGCTTACCAATAAAGATCGGAGCTTGCCAAAGAAGCTCGTTGAAACTCGCCAAGATTATCGTGAAGTCCAGGAGCTTGCCGGGAGTCCACAGAATGGTTTTCGAGAGTTTGTCGGAAGACCATCAGAAGTTTGTCGGAAGACCATCAGAAGTTCGTCGGAAGAAGTCTTGACTTGTCAGACTTTATAATAGCTTAGGAAATGTCTTTAAGTTCGTAGTTAGCATGATAATTTAGGTTAGAATTAGGTGTTAATCCTATAACCCAAGTAGGGGCCACATGGGCCTTGTTTTGGACTGGTTTGGGCCGAGTTTAAGGCCCAACCAATGAGCTAGAAGAGCTCGGGAGGTGGCACCGCCTAGAGCCCAAGAGCCCAGACGGTGGCATTGCCGAGCTGGGTGGTGGTACCGTTGCTGGGCAGCAAGCCCAAGCAGTGGTACCGCTGCTGGGCAGCAAGCCCAAGCAGTGGTACCGCTGTTGGGCAGCAAGCCCAGGTGGTGGCACCACCTAGTATACTGTTAGTGTCTGACACTAACAGGCGGTGGCACCGCCAGCATCGGAAAAAATGAAAGTGATTCAAATTTGGGCTCCAAATTTGAATCCTCTTGAGGCTTATAAATACCCCTCTCATTCATGGTTGAAAGGGTGCCTAGAACTGAGAAATAAAAATGAAAAACTCTATTGAAATAGTATCAAAATCTTCCTTCTTAGCTTTAAGTGTGTTCTAGTCCAAGAGAGGGGTGAGAGGCCTTGTAAGGGTTACCTCCTAAGCCCGTCAAAAGGAGAAAGCTGTAAGGGAGTTGATCCTCACCCGTTGGAAGGAGGATAGCTAGTGGAAAGCGGGTGGCCTGAAACAAAGAGGAATCGAGAGTGGACGTAGGTTGGATGATCGAACCACTATAAAAATAGTTTGCGTCTATATTCATGTATTTATCTTTCTACAAACCTTTACTTTACTAAGTTCACTGCCCTCATCTTCTTATGTACACTTTCAATGCAATCGAAATGGTTTTAATCGAAACGTTATTCTTTTCGTACAAATTTTCCGAAACTTATTTAAAATCGTCGAAGTTTATCGTTCTTTACCGCTGCCCTAATTCACCCCCTCTTAGTGTCGCTTGATCCCTAATAATTAGTATCATAGCCACATTATTTCTTATTCAGATTCACACTTATAAGAAATGGCTCTTAATGGCTTTTAAGAGGGTTTTCCGATTGTTCGTCCACCGTTCTTTAACGGTTCGAACTACACATATTGGAAAACTCGAATGAAAGTTTTCTTGATTTCTCAAGATTTAAACTTATGCAATATTATTAAAAACAGCTTTCAACTTCCCTCTAAACTGATGAATGAATGGTCGGACTTAGAGAAAAAATCTTTTTTTTAATGCAAAGGCTATGAATGCCTTATTTTGCTCTTTAGACAAAAATGAGTTCAATCGGATTTCTACGTGCGAAACGGCCTTTGAAATTTGGCAAACACTTAAAATTATGTACGAGGGAACTAGTAGAGTCAAAGACTCGAAAGTAAACCTTTTATTGCATGATTTTGAGCTTTTTCGAATGAAACTAAGAGAAACTATCGACGATATGTACACTCATTTCACGGATATCGTTAATAGCTTGAAAAGTCTTAGTAAATGTTTTTCAAATTTTGAACTTATTAACAAGATCTTAAGATCCCTTTAAAAAAGGTGGGATCTTAAAATAACGGTGATACAAGAAACTAAAGATTTAAATGATTATTCTATTGAAGAACTCATTGGATCCTTAATAACATATGAAATGAGTTTTTTGGAACATTTTGAACATGATGAACATATGAACCACCTTCCAAAGAACAAGAAGGATTTAGCACTTCAGACTATAAAATGTCACTTGAGTGATGACTCAAGTGATGAGGATAATGTTGAGAATGTTGAACTTTTGACACTAAAATTTTAAAAGTTCATTAAACATGAGTTAAAGAACACAAATGAAAAGAACACCAACTCTTGCTATGAATGCAAGAAACCGGAATACTCCGAAAATGAGTACACAAAAATGAAGAAGAGGAAAGCGCACAAAAAGGATAAAGATGCAAACTACACTTTGACGGTTTTCGACAATGAGGTAAGAAACTCACCCAAGTTGTTTTTACCTTATTTTAAAATTATATGACTTTTTCATGAGTGCTTAATTTAGTAAGTAGGAAATAAAAAATATTTTAAAACATTATACTATGTTTTTCCTTCTAGAAATTTTCAAAAATTAAAAATTTATATGATGATTGCATGATAATGCTTAAAACGTCAAATCTTTTGTGAATGATAATTCTTGTACAAGAAAAATTCCATGTATGCTTTACGTATCGATTTTTGACATTAAACATCATGCATCTCTATGTATGTTATTTTTGAAAGTGTTTTGATGATAAATGCTTGTATCATGCTTATGATATGAAATCTTATATTTTATATTAATTGGTCTAAATTATTTTTATGATGAAATTTTTAGATGACATGCCATATTTTTCTTTATGAAATTTGAGTTTCAGTTTTAAACTTGATACACATCTTTTATACAAAAGAAATGAGCTTGCTTACATATAATATATCTACATGCTTTTTATAAAATTCCTGAATGAAAGATTTTGATGATTTTTTTAGAATTACATAATGATGCACATCTTCTATACTAAAAATAATTCACATATAAAAATGAAAAATATACTATCATGATGCTTTATGTTTGATATGTTTTGTCTTGATGGGTTTAATGATAAATTTGTATTTTGAATTTATACAATGATGGGTTTCATATAAATATTTGAACATATGTTATGAAATCATCATTGATAATGATGAAATGAAATGAAAATATTAAAAGTTTGTTATCATGCTTAATGATTTTATGATATCATGAGAATTTAAAGGTGTTATATCTTGATGACAAACTCATGTTTTGGTTTTAAAATTTGATACTCATTTTTTGAAACATGAGCACACTTGTTTGAAATAAACAACTTAAAATGAAATACATTATCATGATAAATTGAATCTCAGAATGTGTTATATTTTTGTCTTGATGATTTTTATAATAAATTTTGTCTTTCTATTTTGAATATTTTGATTTGGCATATAAAGACAAATGCATGCTTAGATAATAAAAAAAGGGTCATAAAAAGGAAATACATGACTCTTGAAATTTGTCTATCTCTAAAGTTTTCAATTTTTCAATAAAAGACAAATGATGAATCCATGTATACTATGTTTATGTAAGTCACTTAAATCTCGAGAATGATTTCGATAAGTTGATTATGGGTTTCGAGTTGACAATATAAGCTTAAATGATTTTATGACTCCTCTCTTGATCTCTTAAAATCATGACTTTGAATTCTTGATTTGAGATTTTTTTGCGAATCAAAATACTTTCCTCTATGATTGTTTCTTTTTTTCATTTACCAAAGAGGAAAACAATTCAAGTCTATCTATATCATGATCTTGATATCTTGATACTTGTGTTTTTAAAATATATTGAGTAATGAGAGTTTGAATGCATGAATCGATAATTTTTTATTCACTCGAAATTTTTTTTCTCATGATTTTGATTTCTTGAAACTATTTATTTGAAATTCTTTCTATAAAATCATGATTGTAATGAAAATTTCTACGTATGAATCAAGATCTTGTGTTTGATTTCCTAAGACTTCCTCTTGTTATTTCCTAAAAAGGAGACTTGTCAAAATGATTCATGAACCTTTTAATTTATGACTTTTGGATTCATGACTTAAGGTCGATAATTGAAACATTATACGCTAATATTTTTTTTTATGATTCAATACTTCCTTGAATGTCTTGTGTGATGATTGAAAATTAATTTTATTTATGATGAATCATGAATCATGACTTGATCTATGATATTGATATATTTTTATCATGATCCTTGATTATATAATTCTTTTACTTTATTAAAAGGATTTGTCAAATGAATCATGTCCTTCTTAAATTTTTCTTGATATCATTACATGATTTCTTTATATGGCTTGAAATTTTTTAGCAATTGAGTCTTCCACTTCATTTTGTCAATAACTAAGGGGGAGCTAGCTTGTTGGCTTGAATATTGAATTCATATTCATAACTTCAATTTTGATGATAGAAACATTTATGTCAATATTTGTTTCGAATATCTTATTTTCTATTTTGATGAAAAAGAAAATCAATTACAACATTGCATCCTCCCTTCTTTTTTAGAATGATAAAGGAGGAGAAAAATTGCTAGCTTGAAGCAAAATTACTAGCATGGAGAAAACTTGCTAGCTTGAGTATCACAAGAAAAAGTGACAAAAGTAGCTAGCTAGAACTTGTAAAGAATTACAATCTTGCAATCAAAAGAGAAGCAAAGAAATGCTATCTCAAAAGAAGCAAAATGCAAAACTTAAAAAATTTGCATTTCTACACTTGTTATGCTTCTATGCTTGTATGTTGTAAATTTTTTTGCTTGCATATTTAAAGTGATGAAATGCTTACACAAATTGATTGCATATTGCAAAGGAAGCAAAAAAGGTGCAAATTACATATATTTGAATACAATTTGCTTATACTTCTCAAAGGAACATAGAAAAACTTACTATCATGAACACAATCACAACAAGTGCTATCTTGCCTATCATGAGAGACTTGCCATGATAGAATGTTGAATGTTGATAAAAATTTAGCTAGTATAATTGTAAAACTTGCATATCTTTTAAACTAGCTATGATGCAACTTCTTTTTTTTGTTGATGACATAAGGGGAGAAGTAGATTGATGACTTCATGTATTGAATTGATTATTTTATATATTTGTATGATGATTTTGATGTTTCTCATAATTTGTGATGAATGTTACTTGGATTTAGGATAATCTAAGGTTTCTATCAATGACATACTGATAGGGGGAGTTTGGTTAAACTCCGGAGAGTTATGGTTAACTCTGTTAGTCATCAATTAGTTGTCATCATAAAAAAGGGAGAGATTGTTGAATCTCAGATTTTGATGATGAAACTAATTGATTATGTTTTATTGTCTAACTGTGTTTTGAGTAACGCAGGTATATTATCAATCAGGATTAGACAGTTGACCCTGGAGGAATTGACATTGCGCCAGGTGATCACGTTAGGATATCGGATCTCAAGCCGGAGGTTCAGTCGATAATCGGTAGAAGGCTTTGTACGTCGGGCATCGGGCCAAGAAGAGCGTGTTGCGCAAAGGATATCAGAGTTGCGGAGGTCAATCACCGATTGGGCAACAAAACGCAAAGAGAGAGGGCGATGTCAATTCACGTTGTAATAATTACCGGATCGAAGTAGAGTTTTTAGTGTGCCGATTAACCAATGACGTCTTTGGGCAATAGAATGTCAATTCATGTTGTAATAATTATCTAGATCGAAGTAGAGTTTTTGTTTGTGTGTGTAGAATTAACTATGATAACGATGAAGACGTAAAGCGAAACAAAGTGTCGGAAGACAAGTGTGATGGATTATTGGGAGTTGAGAGAAGTCTTGACTTATCGGAAGTAATAGCTTAGGAAATATCTTTAAGTTCGTTGTTAAGCATAATAATTTGGGTTAGGATTAGGTGTTAATCCTATAGTAGGGCCACATGGGCCTTGTTTTTGGGTGGTTTGGGCGAGTTTAAGACCCAACCAATGGCCGAGAACAAGTAGGGAGCTTACGCCCATTACACTATCGAAGGGTTTTTGGAAGTTTCAAATTTGGGCTCAAATTTGGAAGGTTCAGGGTGCTTCGAGAAAGAAAAAGGTAAAACTCTATTGAAATAGTGGAAAAGTTCACTTTTAAGCTTGCCAAGAAAGATCGAAGCTTGCCAGAAGAAGCTCGTTGGAACTCGCCAAGATCATCGTGAAGTCCGGAGCTTGAGCTCGGAGCTTGCCAAAGAAGCTTGTTGGAACTCGCCAAGAGTCGTGAAGCAGGAGAATGGATTTTGCAGAGATGGTTCATCGGAAGACCTCTGGAAGTTTGCCGGAAGCTCACCGGAAGAAGTCTTGACTTGTTGGACTTTGTAATAGCTTAGAAAATATTTTTAAGTTCGTAGTTAGCATAATAATTTGGGTTAGGATTAGGTGTTAATCCTATAACCCAAGTAGGGGCCACATGGGCCTTGTTTCGGACTAGTTTGAGCCGAGTTTAAGACCCAACCAGTGAGCTAGAAGAGCTTGGGGTGGCACCGCTAGAGCCCAAGACCTGAGAGCGGTGGCGCGGCGATGGCAATACCGCCGGGCAGCCCAAGAGAGCCAGCGGTGGTATGCCCAAAGTACATTGTCGACACTAACAAAAGTGGCACCACCACAGATTAGAAAAACGAAAATGATTCAAATTTGGGCTCCAAATTTGAATCCTCTTGAGGCCTATAAATACCCCTCTCATTCATAGTTGAAAAGGTGCCTAGAACTGAGAAAGAAAAAGGTAAAACTCTATTAAAATAGTGTCAAAATCTTCCCTCTTAGCTTTAAGTGTGTTCTAGTCCAAGAGAGGGGTGAGAAGCCTTGTAAAGGTTATCTCCTAAACTCGTCAAAAGGAGAGAGCTGTAATGGAGTTGATCCTCGCCCGTTAGAAGGAGGATAGCTAGTGGAAAGCCGGTGGCCTCAAGCAAAGAGGAATCGGGAGTGGACGTAGGTCGGATGACTGAACCACTATAAAAATGGTTTGCGTTTATGTTCATGCATTTATCTTTCAACAAACCTTTACTTTGCTAAGTTCACTGCCCTTATCTTCTTACGTACGCTTTCAACGCAATCGAAATAGTTTTAATCGAAATGTTATTCTTTTCATACGAAGTTTCCGAAACTTATTTAAAATCGCTTAAGTTTATCGTTCTTTACCGCTGTACTAATTCACCCCCCTCTTAGTGTCGCTCAATCCCTAACATTTAATACTACACATCATAATACATACGTGCACTTTCACACCGTAAGAAAATATTTTATTATAATTCATATATTTTTATGCTTTCAAAATACATATATTCATATTTAGCTCATAACAAGCTTATAACGACAATGTCATTCACACATCATCATATATGTATGCATATAAGGTATTCCTATTGCAATGCATATATTTTTATACTTTCAAAATACATATATTTACATTTAGATTTAGACAATCATATCATCTGCATGCCATTATATATGCATGCATATAAGACAATTTTATGGTAATTCATAAATTTTTGTATTTACAAAATACATATATTCACATTTAGCTTGCGTCAATCATATCCTCTGCATGTCATTATATATGCATGCATATAAGACATTCATATCACAATTCATATATCTTTTTCTTGAATAGTCTAGTGCATATTACATTTTGAAATTGTTCATAAAAGATTGATATGCATCTTATTTTCTTTAATTGTTTTGTTAAAAATTCTTTGTTTGGTTAGGAATTAGATATCTTGAGGGTTGGACATGATGAAATAACAAAAAGAATTCCACAAATTCTCCTCCCAGTATATATTTAGTGGCATTGATTAATTTGAGTTGGCCAAACCATGATCTACACATATGGATATATATGGAGGGGAGAAGTCTTACAATTTGTGTTGATCACCACTACTGCCCATTAAGATAAGAGAACACAAGAGAACAAGAAATTTTCAATCACCGGTTTGCAACCTCTCATATTGCCTTGGAGATTAGTTTACATATCGAACAATGTTTTCAGAGTTAATTATATATTATCCATTATATCTCTTTAGTATTTTTATCTTTAAATTTAAAAAATTTATATTGAGATTATTGTAGTTATTAAATTAAAATATTTAATCTTATTTATTCTAATACCATCAATTTTATAATGAAAGATACAACGCATGACAGTACGTGCATGAATGATACAAACACGATAGGCAAAAAGATAACTTAAATGATAGTGATGGATAATGACATCATGAATGTCTATTATGGTAGTGGTTGACGATAACAATACAATAGTTAATATTGCCATTAACTATGAAGAGAAAGAAGAGAAAAAGCTATGAGGCAACTACGTTTGGTGTTAGAGGAGAGAGGTAAGATATCTGCATCACTGATGATATGGAGAGAAGAGAAAAATGAGGTAGGTGAGACAAAGCAATGTAATGACATTCGTGCATATGTTATCACATGTCAGTAAAATCGATGATATTAAAGTAAATAAAATTAAATATTTTACTTTCATAACTATAAAAATTTTAATATAAAATTTTAAATTTAAGGATCAAAATATTAAAGATGTCTAACTATTTAATTAGCCTATATTGTTATGACATGAATGTAAACATATATCAATTAGAAAACATAAAAGATACGTTGGGGCCAAAAACATCCAAAGATAATGTGGACTTTTTCTTTACCACAAACTACAACTTTAAATATTTGATGATGACAGTCTTCCTGTTGAACATTCAGCAACTATGATAGTCCTGGCTCACTCCAAGTAGATTTTTCTTTGGAAAAAAAAAAACAGATATTTTTTCTTCAATTATTATAATATCCTTCTCTGGCTTAATTATGATGATTTTATTCGAAAAATTATTTGTGCCCTCATGTTCTCTTATCTTAATATAATGACAATTAGTCAATAGGAGCTACTGTTTGTAGAAACATAGGACTTCAGCCCCTCCACACACACACATATATATATATATACATATATATATATATATATATATATATATATATATATATATATATATATATATATATATATATATATATATATATATATATATATATATATATATATATATATATATATATATGTATATATATTTATTTATATATATATATATATATATATATATATATATATATATATATATATATATATATATATGTATGTATATGTATATATATGTATATATATATATATATATATATATATATATGTATATATATATATATATACATGTATACATATACATATATATACATATATATAATACCAGAGAAAATGTTTTATCATCTTGATTATTAAAAAAAGATTCAAAATAACTAAATTAATTAATATTTATTTGATGTAGACTAATCATTAGTGTTAGGCATACATATTTGGTTCCTAATGAGTAAGTCAATGTCTAGTCTTTATTATCACATCTTTGATGGATTTTGCCTAGTTGATCGAGTCAATTTCAGTAACCTGTGATCAACATCACAATTATGTGGAAGAAGGTCACCGTTGTATGTGTCGTCGATTTGCCAGCAATCTAGTTTGATCTTTCTTCCCTGACAACCTACAGCATAGTTTACTGAAAATGCTAGTATGATAATATAATAATAATGTTTTGTTCAACTCCCATTGTAGTCTATATTTCATGAAAAATGAAGCTTCACCTACCATTGTGTTAAGTCAAACAGACTGGCACAACAACCATTCAAGTCTTAGGTTTACGAGAGAAGCATGTTATGGTGGTTTTTTTCTAGAAAAATAAAAATTGTATTATTAAAAAGGTAAGTATGAAACTGTAATGCTTATGGGTCATTCGTAGAGTACAAAAAGTGAGAATTATAAAATCTATCAAAAAAATACTAGCAAGTGGCCTATATTGTTAAACTGCACTACCTTAAAAGATTGTCAAAAAGGTGAATACAGATCTCAAATATCAGGAAATGGGGTTCAATCCCTTGGCAAAACATAAAAGCTGAATAGAATCTGATTTGATCCAAAAGCCTGAAAGTTATAGAGTAGGTATAGTGTTGAGACCTTCTAGCAAAGTTAAGGCTTTAGCCATAATAGGATTGGAAGCTTTACATGGTCTTGATGATGATGAGGGGTATTTGTTACGGTCTTGATGATGAATCCCATACCTACATGTTGATCAAGAGCCACAGAAATGAATCGTCCAACTCTAAATAGAAATCATTTAACACTTTAATATTACCCTTAGGAACTTATATGGAATCAAATGTTTCATTGGCAATCGTGATAGCCTTTCTTAATAGGAAGGAGATTATGGTAGGGCAGATACAATATTTGGCTTTGTTGCAACAATATTCCATTGAGAATTATATATTAAATCAGAGATAACATTAAAGTTCCCTCTCTCATTCACCCCTACATATGTTGGCCATTTGTTTATAGGAATGTTGTTCAAAAATCATTTCATATGTTTGTATTTTGCCGATCATTTTTCTTAGGCCATCTTTGATATCGATAGTGAGATTGAGAATAGCCTTATACATGGGAGAGGTTTTACTTGGGTTTTGGGGATTCTAGGGATTGAATCGTACCATGTTTGATATAGAAGACCTAAACTCAAAAAAGTTTTAGGAATCAATGATAGGGATAATGCATTTAGCGCATATGACCTTTTTTTTAGCAACGATTAAGTCTATAATACCTATGCCTCCCTAGTCTGAGAGTCATAGTGTATTAGTTAACTAACTGCTTTTTTGTTATTGTTTTTGTTATAATTCTAAAAGAAGTCACATGAGGATTTTAAAATTTTAAAGATAAATTTGTCCGAGATCTACGAGCTAAGAAAAATGTATGTGAAAAGGAAGTTCAACACAGAATTTATAAAGTTTTTTGGTGAAAATGTATGTGAAAAGGGAGTTCAACACAGAGTTCACCTTGCTCAAGAAAAAAAGTTTTTTTGCCACTCCTATATCTTTTCTAAGGTTTTGTCGATGAGGTAGCTTTAGTATCTATTATGCAACCTATCCCTAGATAGGTAAGTTCCTAGGTATTTGAGAGGCCAATTGCCTTCTTAAATACCTAAGGAGTTTCAAATTATGAGCTTGGTTTCAGGAGAATAATGAGGGAAGTAGACATTGACTGAGCTAAATTAACTTTCATGTTTGTAAGTTGCTTAAAAATTTATAAGATCTTAAGAATATAGGAACAAGATTTGGAGTTTGCTTTGAAGACTAGAAGGAGATGGTCCATGAATATTAGGTAAAATTTTTTTGTCTCTTTGATATTGATAGGAGTGATACTCTAATTTTGAATAGCATTGGTGTAAAAAGGATCTGTCGGATAATAATGAAAAAATGTGGGGAAAGAAAGTCTCCTTGACTTATTCCCTAATAACTCTTAAACTATTGGGTTTAATCTTCTATTGATCAAGCAAATAAAGATGGAACAAAAGATATAAGCATAAATCCAATTAATAAATTTAGGAAGAAAATTCATAAATTCAACAGTATGGGTGATAGTCTCACAAGAAATGGAGTCAAAAGTTTTTTTTAAAACTTTACGAGAATATTGAAAGTTCTATTTTTTGGATAGACACATGAGGTGCATCACTTCGAAGGCAATAAAAATATTATCATAAATATTTGTATCGTTAATTAAGGTAAATTGTTCTCAATTGATAATGTGATCGACATGAGACTTGATTTTATTCATAAGAACTTTAAGGAATAATTTGTATATGATATTACATAGTATAATAGTCTAAAATTCTCGATCTGAATAGCATTTGATTTTTTTGAAATGAAAGTGACCTTGCCTGTCCGGCAAAGAGATAAAAGAGGTAATTAAGTCTCTCAGGAGCCTTTATAAAATTTCGGTATAAGCTTTAATAAAGTCTTTTGAACAAGACTTCTAATCTAATTTTTTCTTCTCGACAAACTACATTAAGAAAAATTGTCCTGACAAGTTAATGATGACAGACTTCCTGCTTTGAGTTTTTGTGGTGCTCACTTTGAGTTAGTATACATATAGAATTTTTTGGGAATCATTTCCACATTGTAGCCGAGTACTGGAGACGGAAGAATCCTTCGCACGGAGCAAACACGACATGAGTGCTTCAGTTCTGCATGGGTTCTTTGGCCGTCCTCCTTCATAAGTTTCCTACTCATGCTCTCTTCTTCTGCAGGCTTATCAGCTTCCCAGTTTGGAATTCCCACCACTAATACCATCACCGATCGTCATAATAGATACATACACTTTTACATCGTACTCACGGACTTAGTTGGTTTTGTTTAAACAGTACGACATCATTACGTGTCAGTTCGCAATGATCAACCTTTTTGAAATCTTCTACGATCTCATAGGACCTGCGAAAGAGAAGACGAGACAGAGAAAACGCTTCACACGGGATCCACAAGCCACCCTTTCAGCAAACACTTTAGAGCCAACATAAATTCCAATCATATACATCACAAGTTCAGAACGGTTGCACAACAAAGATATTAAATTGGTCCACTACAGATCGAAATCTAGTACAAGTGTCCACATGATACCATCATTATATACAAGCCTGAAATGACTACCAAACTCATTCAAATGTGGCTGTTTAACCTTTGGCTAACCCTTTACATTCTTTGTAAAGTTAGAACAAATCGAAAAGACATGAACATGAACATGCATAAGTTAGAACACCGAACAAGCCATTTCCAATTTGTCCGTGACATTCTCCCCTACTTATTCCTTCGACGTCCTTGTCGAAGCCTTCGTTGACGCTACAACTCCTTGCTTTTGCTAGATCTTCAATCTTCTACTCCTGCTGCGATGTGCCCCTTAGCTCCCAATTGTTCTCTACTTATTGTTGTTGAGTCGTCGAACTTTAATCTGTCATACTGCTTCAACTCGCCACTAACCTGACTCTGGTGTGGGGTTGGCAGAGTTGTGTTGATTCTTGCTGGTTCTTGCGGATTCATCTGATGAAGGAAAAGACCATCTTTGATATGCGCTAGTCTTCAAATTCTTCTTATCTCTTGAACTAGATAAATACTTGTTGGAGCTTTAACGAGCATCACCTCGCAACCTTTGAAGTTTTCAGGTCCTTCCTCCATAAAAATTTTTCATCGAATCTTCTTCCACTTAGTTGTCTCGTCCAAGTAGGTTCGCATCACTTCCGCTTTCGATTAGCATTCAGTTAGGAAATGAAACGGACAATCTACTCCCAGCAGCATTGATCACCATTGGTGAGGACTTGACAACTATTGTCTTCCATTCGTTTTTTCGAAGGGTCTTGAAATCTATGCAGAGCTCCTCTGTTGGATAACTAAGAGAACTGGGGTACTCGATTTCACCCATTCTCTTAAGAGTTGAGAAGGCAAAGGTTACTTGACTTTGCCCGCCTCGTCGAGGTTGTACTTTGTGCGTCAAGCTGGTTACTAGACTTCGCCTGCTCTTAGCTTACACTTCTAAAGCACTTAAAGTGTTTGTAATCTTTACGCTGAGTCAGCTACTATGATTTGCCTTATCAATGCTATTGAACTTCTGGAATGCAAGAAGTTATCACTCCAACTTGGAGTAAGTCTCTGATAGATTTGGTCATCTTTGGGATTGTACCACCTTCTCCATCATTTCTGTCGCCTACTCCTCTAAGTAGCAAAGGTACAGCACTGCGTATTACCTACTTCGATCATTGTTCATACACTCTTGCATCGACCCGAAGCCCTTCACTCATAGCTATCTTGATGAAATGTCTATTGACACCGATTTTACGAAGTTCTCTGGCCTATGCCCTTTAGCCTTGTCTTGGTACATAGAGTTTGCCAATGCATTCTCCTCCTTCACGGCCCATATCACGACCAAGTGCTCTCCCTCTATGAGAGCAAGGGATTGATAACTCCCCATAAGTCTCGCTTCTGCGGTACCATGACATTGCAATGCCCATGGTACTACTATCCGTTGTCTCGCATTTGTGTCCCTTCTTCATGATCGATAGATCCGCCTCTACGGTACTGCGACACTCCTCTGAGTCCACCTTCATTCTAATCGATGCTTGGTTTTTAGGTAGCTAAGTCTCTCTGGACTCGTCATTGCTTTCTCGCCCTTTTTCGACCACCTACTTTAACACTTCTATGTTCTTTAAGCAGTTCCTCTTGGTCGATGGAAAGACAGACTGTAACTCCCATGTATGACCTCCGCCATCATGTTGCAGGGCTTGCACCGCTTCTGTTCTCTTTAGCTTCATTGGTCGTAAAGTTCGCTTACTCGACTTTATCCTCTAACTTACCGAGCTCCCTTAAGCAAATGTGAGCTCTGAAGTATTTCAACTCTTCAACTGCTCCGATCATACCTCTGCATGATCCAGTCCCCCCATGAGACTCACTGGTACTTGCATCTGAACTTCTTTCTTGATGTTGCACAACCCCCATAAGCTGATATCCAAGGCTTCCATTTAATGCAACCTTTGATGCACACACGGAAGACCCGCCTTTGCAGTACCATGGCATTCCCTGCTTGAATCCATAGCCCTTCTTGTCATCATGTCGCTCACCGAAGTGGAGCTCCCAATTGCGCTCTCGATCATACTTCCATATGACCTTGTCCCTCACGGGACACACTGTATGTGTTGCCTTGCCATGAACCATTCCACCACGATTCGCTGTATCATATCGCCTCCTGGTGACATCTCCTTGCATTCTAATCCCTGTGGTATGAACTCGAATTGCGATCTCTCTATGTGTGGACTCTGTCAACACATTGCAGGGCCTTTGCCATCTTCGATTCTATTCGCTCCTTTGGCAATCGACCTTCATCCACCTACTCTCGGGTCACAATCAAATGAAGCATAGCTCTAGGACAGTCCATCGCCTATCAGCTCCTCTGAAGTCCCATGATTTCATTGAAATTGGTGCACCATTGTCTGGATCTTGGGACTCTGCCCCTACCAGCACAATCTCCGCTACGCACCGCTTTCCTCATGGCAACTCGAATAGCAACACTATGGCATATTCTTCAAGAGTATCTGCCTCTACATCCTCTTACCCCGTGCCAAGGCCATCTAATACTAACTTCACCACTGCAAGTTGTGTCGCCTTAGTTCCTCCGTCAAATGCTTCACCGAGATAAGGTGCATATGCCTCAAAATTCCCTTCATCTTTGGCACCATGCAAGATGAGTCTGCTCCATTAGAATAAAGAAGCCATAGAACGATATGATCCTACTCTTGTCTCTGCAAGAGTCCATGCCCTTAACCTTTATCTAAGGAAAGCTTCAAGTCTCCGCTCCATGTTCTATCTTCTATGCCAACTCTCTTCATGCGGCTTGGGTACACTACCAAGTTTCCCCTAAGTCACTCTGCTTCTCGATTTGCATTGCGTTAATGGTGTGGTCCTCGTGCCCACCATTCCATAGGTCAACCCTCTGGTGAGTCCGATCTCCCTATTGACTCCAAGTGTGCCTTCATTTTGTGTTGCCATGGGTCACTCCCCCACTTGATCTCGCTATGCATCCACCAACGCATTGCCACTGGCAAGATCATGCAATGACTCCTCGTCGCTCGCTCGATCCATCGAGCTTTGTCTTGAGGTACTCCTCAATCGGTGTAGTTCATTACACATGATTCTCCCTCTAGAGAACTGAGCCATATAAAGTTTGGGTGTCAACGTCGAGCCACTGCTCGAACTCAGTCATCCCAACCTTTGTGTGCTACGTAATTTTTCTTAGCTTGTCTATCCTCGTGGTGCCTCTTGCGCGAATGGTTGGTCATTCTTTTGAATGTCATTCTTGGATGCCTTCTCCTCTGAGTAACTCCTTTCCCTACAACTCCTTGTCTGTTTCCCAAACGGTCGTACATGTTAGCTACCCTCAACGCAACCCCACTAGGTCCCACACATTTACATGCTAAGTATTTCTAAGTGGGCTTGTCCCACTCTAATACCATCTATCATAGACTTAGCTAATTTTGCCTAAGTCGTGCGGCACTATTGCGTGTCAGTCCGCAATTGTCAGCTTCATCGAAATCTCCTACGATCCCTTATGACCTGCAAAAGAGTAGACGAGATAGAGAAAGCGCTTCACACGGGATCCACAAGCCACCCTTTTAGTAAACGCTTTAGAGTCAATGCAAATTCCAACAATATACATCACAAGCTCAGAACGGTTGCATAACAAAGGTATTAAATTGGTCAACTACAGACCAAAATCTAGTACAAGTGTCCACATGACACCATCATTATGTACAAGCCTAAAATAACCATCAAACTCATTCAAATAGGGTTGTTTAGCCTTTGGCCAGCCCTTTACATTCTTTGCAAAGTTAGAACAAATCGAAAAGATACGGACATTCATAAGCATTACACCGAACAAGCCATTTATAATTTGTCCGTGACAGTACATCATAATATATACGTTTACTTTTATACTGCATGTCATAATAAATACATCAACTCCTATACCATATGTCATAATACACGCGCACTCCAACATTACACATCATGATATATACAGCACTCCCACACTGCATAAAATCATATATGCATATATACAAAATATTTTATTATAATTCATATATTTTCATACTTTCAAAATACATATATTTGCATTTAGCTCATGACGAGCTTATAACAATAATATCATTCGTATATCATCATATATGCATTTATATTTAGCTTTTATAATCATATCATCCACATATCATCATATATGTATGCAAATAAGATATTTTTTATAAATTTTTATGTTTATAAAATACATACATTCACATTTAGCTTGCGACAATCAAATCATTCACATGTCATCATATATGTATGCATACATGACATTCGTATCATAATTCATATATCCTTTTGTTGAATAATCTTGAGCATATTAGATTCTGAAATTGTTCAAAAAAGATTGATATGCATCCTATTTTCTTTAATTGTTTCTGATAAAAATTGTTTGCTTGGTTAGGAATTAGGTATCTTGAGGGTCGGGGTATCCGAAACATGATAAAATAACAAAAAGAATTCTACAAATTCTCCTTCCAGTATGTAGTTAGTGGCACCGACTTAATAGATTTGCATCGAGCTTTGCTTTGTTAGCTTATTTGCATGAGGCCTGCAGTAAGATACTTTGAACTTGGTTGATTTTATATTTCAAGGCAAGAGATTCTCAAACCGGAGACCTCTACATTTTGGTCCTCTTTTGTTATGCTCTTCTTTGATTAAGTGAATTTTTGTTCTTATATTTTTACAATTTCTGTCGATGATAAGAATTTTTTTTGGAGAAAATACTCTAGAATAATTATAGGAGTTAGCGATACTCATTCAGTTTTTCTTCTCATGTTCTTTTTTATTTATAATTCAACTGTTATATATTGCAGGAAGCTCAGAAAGTTGGTGGAGATCATGCCAAAGTCGTGGAACCCATGGCTGAGGATGTCTCAGGCCCCAAGGTGGCTTCTATGTTTTCAAATTGATATATGTTTGCAGTCAAGTCATAACACTGCTGATCGACATGTAAATTGATCTCCATTTCCCCCCTGTTTCTTGCACGCTAGGCTTCAGATGTTAGTTCCATGGCCATAGACGAACCTGGGAGCGTGAAGGCCGAGCAGTAGGACAATCAAAGTAAGTTGTCTGAAACGCCGGTTTTTGCGCACCAGAAACCCGGAGCGTGTACTAGTAGTAGTGTGTGCTCTGCGTGCGGACTAATGACTTCGATAGATTTCATATGTCGATTCGTATCATTCTTAGCCAACCTGGAAGCAATTGCCGGGAAGCTGGTATCGCAAAGGCCAAGTTGAGTCTTCTCTTAAATTATTGCCAGCCTACATTGGAACACAATTTGCCATGTAATTTGACTTCGAATCTACTTGTACAGTTAAAATAGAACGATCCTCTGCTATTGGGATCAACTTGAAAATAATTTATTTGCAGTCTTCGGGTTCCTCGTCTTTGAAAACGTAGGAAATCTACTGGTGTGAGATGATTGCTTAAAAATCTTCTTATACAGGCAAAATAGACTGTACATACTGCACCTTAATCATCAGGTTATGTCGTTGGAGTTAGGACTCATTGCCCACTGTTAAGCTCCGTACCTAAAGGTAGATAAGTTACCACGAATCTGTGTCAAAAATAATCTTGGCAAAGCATCAAACATACTTTCACATATACAAAGTGTATTGAAGCATATGGAATGAGACCACTCAAATAACAGAAACTAGCACAACAGTTAAATACTCTACAAAAGGATGGAAGGTATTTCCAAGCACACAAGCCACGCAGGAAGCCTAGCGAAAGTGAAAATTCCAGGTCATACACACCACACAACTTATTAGCCTAACTTCGTAAAAGCAACAGTACATGAACTCACTACCCTGTCGTGTCATAGCTCTACTCCAGCAGAGGCAATCCCAGAAATGCGTCCCTGATGTCGTGAAGCTCCCTTATGACATCTTCCATGTCCCTTCGCTCTTTCGGCGATTCCTTGGAACACAAAATGCCAACTCTAAGCACCGAAGTCACGCACTCTACTGCCCTTATGTTTGGCCTATTTGCCGACGGATTTGCGGGGTGTACTTCTCCTTCTCCCGTTCCCAATAACAAGTTTGGGTCCACTATATCGGCGACTTGGTCTGGAAGAGCCATCTCAACGTATCGATGAAGATTCAGGCCTGCCTTGAAACCATCATCAGTGGGTCGCCTTCCGGTGAACATCTCCAGCAGCAGAATTCCATAACTGTACACGTCCCCCTGGATAGAAACTTTGTTGCCCATCCCATACTCTGAAAGATAATTGTAAGTTGAGAAATGTGTATCGGTAGGTGAAATCAACAACAGATAAAGCATCAGAGCAAGCGAAAAGTGAGCAACACACCTGGAGCAGCATATCCGATTGACCCTTTCAACGTGGCGGAGTTCGTCGACCTCTGGAATGACTTGCTCATGATCTTGTTCAGAATCCTCGCTAGTCCGAAGTCTGCCACACGTGCAACCATGTCATGATCCAGAAGAACATTGCTCGGTTTAAGATCACAATGAACAATAGGGGATGGGACATGGTGATGAAGATAAGCCAATGCGGAAGCCACATCAATTGATATATTCAGTCTCTGGGGAAGGCTTAGCATTCTTAACGAGGCCTGTTCATCTCTTTCAGGAGGATGAAGCCACTTGTCCAGACTTCCATTTGGTAGGAACTCAAACACGAGAGCTTTGAAGTCATTCCCTCGGAAATCAACACCTGAGCACGATGTTAGTACCTTGACGAGATTGCGATGCCTGATGTTCCTCAAAGCTTCGCATTCAGCTAAGAAGCTTCTTGAAGCCCCTCTTCGCTGCAGGTTGAGTACCTTCACCGCCACAATCATGTGGTCTTCCCAATCCACGATGCCTTTGTACACAGATCCGAAGCTTCCCATGCCAATCAGATTAGCAGGCGAAAATTCATTTGTTGCTCGGAGCAGCTCAGCAAAGGAGACCTTCCTGTGCTGCTCTCTGACGCATGAGGTAACAGAAGAAAGCCTGCTTGACTTGCGTATTCGGTGACGAGCAACCAACACAGAGATTAGACAGGTGATGCACAAGATTCCTCCGACAGCAGAGGTGATGGCAATTAGCTTGACAGACGAAGATTTCTTCTGGGAAGTACATGATGGCAATCTGAGTTCTGGAATACCCCCACAAAGTTTAGTGTTCCCCACTACTGAGAATGCACTTGCATTCCCGAAAATCCCATCTTTTGGCACTTCACCGTCCAAATCATTGTGGGAGAGATTAAGATAAGTCATGTTAAAGCTCCGAAGAAAATCTGGTATGTGCCCCGATAGATTATTGCTTGAAACGTCCAGCACTCGAAGCCCTTTTAGCTGCCCAAATGAAGGAATGGGTCCACGGAAAAGGTTCCCTTGCATGTAAAGGTATTGCAGGACTTGACATTCAGCAATGGTGCTGGGAATTTCACCGGACAATCTATTGTTTGAGACATCGATGGTTGGGGTGTTCTTCAAGTTCCCAATTTCGAAAGGCAGGGATCCCGTCAACGAATTGTAGGAAATGTTGAAGAGTTTGGTGAGACTGGGCATGTAAAAGATCTCTTTGGGCGTCGTACCTGTCAGCTTGTTGGACGCAAGGTTGAAGGTGTCTAGTGGGCACTTTCCAAGACTCGGAGGTATGGATCCGTGCAGTTGGTTGTCGTCCAACTGAAGAAGGTTCAATAGTGGAAGTTCGCCGAGGGTTGCAGGGATTTCTCCCACGAAAGAGTTTCCACTTAAGTCTAGTTCAACTAATCTCGAAAGATTGCCTATGGTTGCGGGGATTTCTCTCACAAACTGATTTCCGCCGAAGTGTAGTAGTTGTAATCTCGAGAGGCCTCCCAGTGTTGTAGGAATAATACCATGGAGGAAGTTGGAGGACGCATCAATTTTGGTCAAGTTCATAAGATTCCCAATCTCCGTAGGAATGTTTCCGCCTATTTGGTTGTGTTGGATATATAGCCATTCTAGGGATTCGGACAAATTGGCTATGGATTTTGGCAACACGCCACATAGTTGATTGAATGATATATCCAATATTATAAGGTGGCTGCAGTTGGTCAAGGCATCCAAAAACCTCCAACCGGCAGCATTCCTTGCTCCTAGCTTATTGTTAGCGAGAAACAATTTCTCTAATTTGTTCAAAGATCCCAAAGTGTCAGGAATGGTGCCAACCAAGAGGTTCTCAAACAAAGTAAGATACGTAAGGCGGACAAGATTTCCGATGTCGGATGGGATGACTCCTGTGAGTGAATTATGGACCAGCACAAGTTGATCGAGAGAGGTGAGGTTCCATACTGTGGCCGGGATGACCCCTGCAAGAAGATTTCGAGACAGATCAAGATTAACAAGAGAGGAGAGGTTGCCTAGTGTAGCTGGGACAGTGCCGTTGAGATGGTTGTCGCCCAAGATAAGTGTTGTTAGGAATCGAAGATTGCCGATCTCCGGAGGAATGCTTCCAGTGAGGCGATTAGTCCAGATGACGATCGCCTTGAGCTTCGTAAGGGAGGCGATGTCACTGGGGATCTCTCCTTCGAGCATGTTATTATCCAAACCAATGAGTTCGAGTTCCCAACAATTGCTGAGATTGCGTGGGATGGTCCCAACCAAGTTGTTATGACTCAGGCTGAAGTTTTGAAGTCTCGAACAGTTCTGGAACAGAGAAGTGGGAATCATCCCACCCAGATGATTGTTGCTAAGACTGAGAGCCCGAAGGTGGGATAGAAAGCCGAGCTCCTGCGGAATGGAACCCTCAAGGCTGTTGTTATCGAGGCGGAGTCTCCTGAGGAAGGTGAGGTTAGCCAGGGATGGTGATAGCTTACCCTCCAACTCGAGGGACTCCAACTCGAGGGCTGTGACCCTCGGTTCACCTCCGTGGTTACGGCACGTCACCCCTCGCCACAGGCAGAAATGAAGGGAGGCGTTGTCCCAGGAGGCCAACGCTCCGGATGGGTCGGAGAGGAGGGTCTTGAAGGAGCGGAGGGAGAGGCGATCGGCGGTGGTGGATTCGGCGTTGGGAGTCTCCATTTGGGATGCTGCAGATAAGCCTACAGAAGAGAGGAGCATGAGATGCAGAACCGTGACGGAGCATGGCCAAAGGACGCATGTATACATGAAACACTTCTGCCCTGTTCTCTCCATGAAGTATTCTTCTGACTTGGTAGATCGCTCTGCATTCCGCACTCTCAAGGATCTTTATACTAACTAATTTGAGTTGGGCAAACCATGATCTACCCATATGGATATATATAGAGGGGAGAAGTCTTGCAGCTTGCACTGACTACCACTACTGCCCATTAAGATAGAGAGCACGAGAGCACAAGAAATTTTCTATCACCGGTTTGCGTCCTCTCATGTTGACTTGGACAAACGCTCGTCCAGTTTAATTAGCAGACAGATAATTCCACGAGTACTACAGGAGCATTAATGTTGGACGATAAGAAAAACAATCAGCACCAAGCTCTCGATCGATCGTATGGTGAAGGCAAAAAGCTTGACAAGAACGATCAACATGCTGACAAGAAACAATCTCTTCTTTCTCCAAAGCATTAAACAGTGACAGTGACGGCATGCACCACTGTTCAAGTTGACGGGCTGAATGTTCAACTGGGAGACTGGTATCATTTAATTGATGCTGTAGTTTGTGGTGAAGAAAAAATCAAACCAGGAACGGCGTTTGAGAGATAAGATGAACCACTGAGCATAAAACACTAAATACTGGTACGTGCTCAGGGTTTCTGGGCAATTGCTTCCAGGTCCGTGAAGAATGGTACATCAGGCATACAATTAACCGATGAAATCTATCAAAGTCAAAAGTAATATTGTCCGTACAAAGAGCAAACAGTACGTGCTCAGGGTTTGCGGCGCACAAAAACCGGCGTGTCGGACAACTTATTTCGAGTGTCCTGCTGCTCGGCATTCATACTCCCAGGTTCGTCTGTGCCCATGGAATTGACATCTGAAGCCTAGCAATGGAGATCAGTTTACGTATATTAGCAGGTTAATTATATATTATTTATTATATCTCTTTAATATTTTTATTTTTAAGTTTAAAAAATTTATATTAAAAATTTTATAGTTATAAAATTAAAATATTTAACGTTCTTTATCATAATACCATCCGTTTTATTGATGGAAAATACAACACATAATAGTACGTGCATGAATATAATAGATAAAAAAATAATTTTAATAATGATGATGAATAATGATATCATGAATAACTGTTATGGTAATGATCAATGATAATGACACGATAATCAATCTTGCCAATGTTGATCTAAATGTTAACTACGATGAGAAAAAAGAGATAAAGCTGTCAGGCATCTACGTTGGTGTTAAAGAAAAGATGTGAGATATTTACAAAGCTGATGACATGACTAGAAAAGAAAGAGAAGATAAGTGAGATAGAGCAATGCAACGAAATTCATACATATGCTATCATATGTTGTATCTCACATCAATAAAGTCAACGGTATTAAGATAAATAAAATTAAATATTTTACTTTTATAATTATAAAGATTCTAATATATATATATATATATATATATTTAATCTAAGGATAAAAATATTAAAGATATATAATATGTAATTAGCCTATATGGTTATGACATAATGTAAATATATATCAATTAGAAAACATAAAAGCTACTTTGGGCGAAAGACATCCAAAGATAATGTGGACTTTTTCTTTACCACAAACTACAACTTTAAATATGTGATGATGACAGCCTTCCTGTTAAACATTCAGCAACTATGATAGTCCTGACTCTCTCCAAGTAGATTTTTCTTTGGAAAAAAAAAACAGATTTTTTTTCTTCAATTATTATAATGTTCTTCTCCGGCTTAATTATGATGATTTTTTTAGAAAAATTATTTGTGCCCTCATGTTCTCTTATCTTAATACAGTGACAATTAGTCAGGAGGAATTACTGTTTGAAAAAACGTAGGTCCTAGTCCCTCCACACACACATATACTAAATTATATATATATATATATATATATATATATATATATATTCCAACGGGCAGAGAAATGTTTTATCATCTTGATGATTAAGTCAATTTTAAAACCTGTGGCCGGCCGATCAAGATACGTGGAAGAAGGTCGATAATTCACCAACAAATTAATTAATATTTATCTGATGTAGACTAATCATTAGTGTAAGGTATACATATTTGTTTTCTAACGGGCAAGTCAGTGTCTAGTCTTTATTACCACATCTTTGATGGACCTTATCTCGTTGATCGAGTCAAGTCAATTTTAATAACCTGTGGTCAAGTCACAATTACGTGGAAGAAGGTCGATGTTGTATGTCTCGTCGATTCACCAACAACTTTGTTTGATCTTTCTTCCCTGAAAACCTACATCATAGTTTACTGAAAATGCCTGTCAATATAATAATAATGTTTTGTTCAACTCTCATTACAGTCTATATTTCATGGAAAATGAAGCTTCATCTACCATTGTGTTAGGTCAAACAAACTGGCACAATAACCATTCAAGTCTTAAGTTTACGAGAGCAGCATGTCATAGTAGTCTTTTTTTTTTAGAAAATAAAAATTATATTACTAAAAAGGTAAGTATGAATCTGCAAAACTTCCGGATCATTCGTAGAGTACAAAAATTAAGAATTATAAAATCTATCAAAAAAATACTAGCGAGTGGCCTATATTGTTAAGAGATCCGGGTGAGTAAACTTTACTAATCTTAAAGATTGTTAAAAAGGTAAAGAATATCGTAAAATACAAATCTCAAATATCAGGAAATGGGGTGCAATCCCTTGGCAAAACTTAAAAGCTGAATAGAATCTGATTTGATCCAAAAACCCGAAAGTTATGGAATAGCTACAATTCTGAGACCTTCTAGCAAAGTCAAGGCTTTAGCCGGATTGGAAGTTTGACATGATCTTGATGATGATGAGGGGTATTTGTTACAGTCCTCCCCCCCTCAAATTAATCGTCCAACTCTAAACAGAAATCAAACCTTCCCTGAGAATCCTCTAGGCCTTCATATAACACTTCAATATTACCCTCAGGAACTTAGATAGAATCAAATGTTTCATGGCAGTTGTGACAGTCTTCCTTAATAGGAAGGAGACTATGGTAGGGCAGTTGCAATATTTGGCGTTGTTGCAGCAACATTTCATTGAGAATTATATATTAAATCAGAGACAACATTGAAGTTTTCTATCTCATTCACCCCTATATATGTTGGTCATTGATTTATAGGAATGTTATTCAACTATGGATCATTTCATATGTTTGTGTATTGTTAATTACTGATCAGTTTTTTTAGGCCATCTTTGATGTTGATAGTGAGACTAAGAATGGACTTATACATGGGAGAGGTTTTGCTTGCATTTTGGGGATTCTAAGGATTCATGGTATCATATTTGACATACAAAACCTAAACTCAGAAAAGTTTTAGGAATTGAGGATAGCGATAATGAATTTAGCATATATGCCCTTTATTTTAGCAACGATTAAGTCTATAATGCCTATGCCTCCCTAGTCTGCGAGTCATAGTGTGCCATTTAACTAAGTGTATTTTTTTGTTATTTTTGTTGTAATTCCAAATGAAGTCACATAAGGGTTTTAAAAATTTGAAGATGAATTTGTTCGAGATCTAGGAGCTAAGAAGAATGTGTATGGGAAAGGAGTTCAACGTAGAATTTATAAGGACTATCTTGCTCGCTTAAGAAAAAAAGTTCTTTTGCTACTCTTGAATCTTCCCTAAGGCTTTGTCAATGAGATAGCTTTAGTATCTATTATGCAACCTATCCCTACATAAATAAGTTTCTAGGTATTTGAGAAGCCAATTACCTTCTTAAATACCTAAGCAGTTTCAAATTGTGTGCTTGGTTTCAGGAGAAGACATTGACCGAGCTAAATTAACTTTCATGTTTGTGAGTTACTTAAAAATCTGTAAGATCTTAAGAATATGAGAATAAGATTTTAAGTTTGCTTTAAAGACTAGAAGGAGATCATTTATGTATATAAGGTAAATTTTTTTTATCCTTTTGATATTGATAGGAGTGATACTGAATAACATTGTTAATTAATATAAAAAGGATCTGCAGGATAATAATAAAGAAGAGGAGGTCTCCTTAGCTTATTCCCTAATAACTCTTAAACTATTTGGGTTGATCTTTATTGATCAAGCAAATAAAGATGGAACAAAAGATATAAGCATAAATCCAATTAATAAATTTAGGAAGAAATTTTATAAATTCAACAGTACAAGTGATAGCCTCATATCTTATGGAGTCAAAAAGCCTTTTTTTTTTTTTTAAGCTTTAGAAGAATATTGAAAGTTCTATTTTTTTAGATAGACACATGAGGTGCACCACTTCGGAGGTAATAAATATATTATCATGAATATTTATGTGGTTAATTAAGGTGAATTATTCTCGATTGATAATGTGATTGACATGAGATTTGATTTGATTCATAAGAACTTTGAGGAATAATTTGTACATGATATTACATAGTATAATAGTCTAAAATTCTCGATCTGAATAGCATTAGGTTTTTTTTGAAATGAAAGTGACCTTGCCTGTCCTGGAAAGAGATGAAAGAGGTAATTAAGTCTCTCAGGAGCTTTTATAAAATTTCGGTCTAAGCTTTAATAAAGCCCTTATGTCATAAAAGTTCTTTGAATAGACTTCTAATCTATTTTTTTCTTCTCTACAAACTACATCAAGAAAAATTGTCCGGACAAGTTAATGATGACAGATTTCCTGTTTTGAGTTTTTGTGGTGCTCACTTTGAGTTAGTATACACAGAATTTTTTGGGAATCATTTCCACATTGTAGCCGAGTACGGGAGTTGGAAGAATCCTTTGCATGGAGCAAACACGACATGAGTGCTTCAGATCTGCATGGGTTCTCTGGCCGTCCTCCTTCATGCTTTTGCTTCTCATGCTCTCTTCTTCTGCAGGCTTATCAGCTTCCAAGTTTGGAACTCCCACCGCTGATACCATCACCCATCGTCTCTCCCTCCGCTCCTTCAAGACCCTCCTCTCCGACCCATCCGGAGCGTTGGCCTCCCTCCATTTCTGCCGGTGGCGAGGGGTGACGTGCCGTAACCACGGAGGTGACCCTCGGTTCACCTCATCCAGAGTAGTTAGTTTACTGAAATAATTTAGTCTCACATTAGGGTCAGATGAATTTATTATTAGACATGAAAAAAATAACACGTGTACATTTAGACATTGAATGCAAGTTCGATACTAAAGTTGGTTTTGATGACACCTCAGCGACCCTCGTTGGTGTTTCAAACAACTAGTATTGACAATAATACTATCATTATTTTATGATTAATTATTTTATATTAGTGATTTAGATATAATGAAATTAATAATTCAATTATTCAATCAAGTTGAATTATGATAAAAAAAATGGATCCTAATAAGAAATTTATCCAAACATAAAAATATTTATATAACTGGTAATATTGCGGTTACAAATTTCATTCGATCAGAGTGAAGTGAAATCAAAAGTTTAATAGGGAGGTACCCTCGAAAAAATATCCGTTCATAATTCATCCTACCTAAATTTGTCGACGGATGAGTGACGTTGTTTCCCTAAAACATGAGTAATCTAAGAATAGTTTGTATTTTTCTTCCAAACACGTACTAACTAATATTTATATATAGTCTCTGATACGCTTTGGTGTCTTCAAGACACATTATATATGGTTCTAATGTTACATTTACTCTTTCAAGCCTTTGGGGACGCCATATTATATACAAAGAATGAATTATCAATTTTAATAAAGTCATAAATTTTATGTAATTCAAATCAATTGTTTTGCTAGAAAAGTATAAGAAGGATAAATAGTTTTCATTAGGTTCATCTAATCCCTGTTGGAGCAAACAATAGACAAAATGATGTTGGAAGCAAAAAAATTAAGCTTACACTTTACCAAACATCCACAAGAGTCTCCGTTGTCCCACCACAATAATTTTTTAAAATTTCATCCAATATATTTTTATATTATTTAAAATCGTCCAACTCTAACCAGAAATCAAACCTTACCTGCTGAATCCTCTAGGCCTTCATATAACACATATAATTTAATAGTGATGTACTAAACTCACTTAGTCTTCCTTAACAGGAAGGAAAAATTGAACGTTCATAATATTATCAAATATATTTTTAATATATTAAATAATAATTTGATGATGTTGTATCAGATCCATCTATCGATATATTAAGGATTTATAATTTTATTAGATATATTTTTAATATTTTAAATAATAATATAGTGATAATGTATTGGATCCACTTATTAAAAGATTATAGACTCAAAATTCCATGCATAAACTTTTAAAAATATTAACTAATCTAATCCAATAAACTATCTTCCTTAGTTTTATTGAAAATAAATTTGTCTCAGATCTATATATATATATATATATATATATATATATATATATATATATCTCTCTCTCTCTCTCTCTCTCTCTCTCTCTCTCTCTCTCTCTCTCTCTCTCTCTCTCTCTAGATTTGAGGAGAGATAATTGACTTGGGAAGAAAAGGGATGGAGGGAGGGAATCAAGAGAGACGAGAAGGGAGAAGGAAGAGAAACGAGAGCGGAAAAAAAAAGACGAAGAAAGGATAAAGATAGGGTTCATGGACTTGATCTGCACTAGAGCAATGAAAGAAAAGCAGAAAACAAAAGGGAAGAAAATAAGCAGAAAAATAAGAAGAAAATTGTGGAGGACTTAGTTTTGATATCAAATAGATTTAGATAACTTCAGAAAAATTAGTTGAGGTATGATTTTGAATTCTCTCATATTTTTATTAATTAGATATATGTTTTGAATTATAGATTGATGAATCTTGATATTATCAATTAACTGAATATTTATGTTATGAAGGAAATAAAAGGAACAAAAATAATGATATTGAAATAATAAAAAAGAAAATATTAGAATATATTCTATCAAAGATATGCGATTAGAGTAAGTATCATTTATGTTATAATTATTTGAATTTGTAAATGCCTATAGTTTACATTAATTATGAGTCATTTTATTATTTAAAAGTGTGTAAAAAAATTTATATGTTAATATGATTTGAGCATATATTTTAACATGATATGTTATAACTATTTGTTGATTTACGTTATTGGATTCCTATGAATATTGAAAAAATTATAAGTCTGTTTGATCATTATATTTGAAAAGTATTGAAAAATATATGAATATTGTTAGTTTTAAAAATAATATGAAAAATAATTTGTTAAGACTCTTAGTTTGGTACAAAACTAATTGATATATTATTTTTAATAAGATGATAGTTATCTGGGAATATGATTATGATTCGGATTCTATTAGTGAGAGTTATATATTGGTTATATATTTTTAAAAATAATTTCTTTGGAGCTTGATAAAGAGAGATACGTGTTATCTATACCACTGCGTTAAATATAATTTTGGACTTTATCGCATGAACGTGACGTGGACGTAATCACCAATACAATTAAACATGAGCCCGGCGGACTCATTTTATCTTCTAAACAAATGCTCTCTGTTTGATATTTTCTTTACAGTGGCCCCGTAATTATGTCTTATACGACACTCCAACTTGCACCGTGATATTATTTATGGTTGTCTCGACTCAGCACCACCATCAACAGGGATTAACGTGGCTTAAGAATTGTAGACTGACACAGCAACGAGATCTTTTTCAATATAAACACGACTTATCCCCTAGTCTAATTTCAATTTCCTCGGGATTATTTCGCTCTAATTAATACATCTCCTGTAAATATATGACTGGTTCTTGGAATGTGGCGGCTCAATAATCATATTTAAGCATGATTAATGAAAATTCTGATGCTCACATCTTATCGTTTTGCAGTGGCAAGCGTTAGTCAGTGCACGGGACGCCGCGCCTCATAAAAAATTGCGGAAAATTCCTTGATCCAATAGTTCCTTGCAGGTTGAAATATAAAGATGAATTATCGACTTTAGTGAAGTCATGGAACTCACGTAGTTCAATGCAATTTTTGTTCTAAAAGATTAGCAGAGTATATAGATTCGTTTAGCTTAATCTGAAGTGTCGGTTGCTTCAGCCAATACTTGACAGAACGAATTTAAATGAACAAATCAACAAGAAGATCGAGGAATGTTTCCGCCTTACAGCAGCATCACATAAGCTGGTGCGCACTTGTCATATATAATATCCAAGAGGCCTATAAAAAACTCCTCTAATGTCAACTTAGCCTTTGAGCTTATACCGCGGGCATCTTCCAAAGGCAAGATAGCTCCAAGCAACTCAACATTTCAAGATACACCGACTCCACTACTAGAACACGGAATGCTCACAGAACTCGGGAGTCACAACAGTGCTTGCATGGAACGAAAACGAGGGCGCTTCTTCGTATTTGTACGTGCACCTCCGCCTCCGACATCCTTCTTCCTTTTCCTCCTTGTAATCTTGTCTTCCGCAGGCCTATCAGCTTCCCAGTTCGGAACTTCTACAGCTGAATTCGACACAGATCGCCTCGCCCTCCTCTCCTTCAAGACTCTCGTGTCGGACCCATCCGGAGCACTGGTCTCCTGGGAGAACAGCTCCCTCCATTTCTGCCGGTGGCGAGGGGTGACGTGCCGTAACCACGGAGGTGAACCGAGGGTCACGGGCCTCAAATTGGAGTCCCTCCAGTTGGAGGGTAAACTATCTCCGTCCCTGGCTAACCTCACCTTCCTCAGGAGACTCCGCCTAGGTAACAACAACCTTGAGGGTTCCATTCCGCAGGAGCTCGGCTTTCTATCCCGCCTTCGGTCTCTCAATCTAAGTTACAATCATCTGGGCGGGATGATTCCCACTTCTCTGCTCCAGAATTGTTCCGAACTCCGAATCTTCAGCCTGAGTCATAACAATCTCAATGGGACAATCCCACGCAATCTCAGCAACTGTTTGTATCTACGAATTATTGATTTGGATCGGAACATGCTCGAAGGAAACATCCCCAGCGATATCGGCTCTCTACCGAAGCTAGAGACAGTCGCCATCCGGGACAATCTCCTCGAGGGAAGCATTCCTCCGGAGATCGGGAAGCTTGCAAGCTTAACAGGACTTTACATGCGTTTCAACCATCTCAATGGACCTATTTCTGCTGCGATAGGAAACCTCTCCTCTCTTAGCCAACTTGACCTATCGAATAATCTTCTTGCAGGAGTCATCCCTGCTGTGATATGGAACCTCACGTCTCTTCGCGGGCTTCTGCTGTGGAATAATCGTCTCACGGGAGCCATCCCATCCGACATAGGCAATCTTGTTGGGTTGGATAGACTTTTTCTGAGTTCTAACGAATTCACCGGCACCATCCCACCCGAGATTGGGAATCTGGAGAAGATAGCTGCCGAGTTTCTGCAGAACAACAACCTGGTTGGCACCATTCCCGCTACTCTGTGGTCTTTGCGGAACTTGGACGCGTTGCTTCTCCGTCACAATCACCTGGAAGCGAAGAATGCTGCTGAGTGGAGTTTCTTAGATGCCTTGACCAACTGCACCCGCCTCAGGATATTGGATCTATCAATCAATCATCTGTCCTGCGTGTTGCCAAAATCCGTAGCCAATCTGTCCAAAACCCTGCAGTGGTTAAAAATCCACGACAACCAAATAGCTGGATCCATTCCTACAGAGATTGGAAATCTCAGTAATTTGACCGTGATTACCATGTCCTCCAACCTTCTTGGTGCCACCATTCCCGCAGCACTAGGAAGCCTTCGGAGATTAATACGGATAGATTTGAGCGAGAATTACTTGGTGGGAGAAATCCCTGCCACCCTCGGCAACCTCAGTCAATTAACTTCTCTTCTTCTGTCCTCCAATCAACTGCGTGGATCCATACCTCCGAGTCTTGGAAAGTGCCCATTAGATACCTTGAACTTGGCATTCAACAAGTTAAGCGGTGCGGTGCCAAAAGAGATCTTTTACATCCTCAGTCTCACCAAACTCTTCGATATTTCACACAATTCATTGGCAGGATCACCGCCGCAAGAAATTGGGAACCTGAGGAACATCAGGCACCATTGCTCAATGTCAAGTCCTGCAGTACCTTCACATGCAAAGGAACTTTTTCTATGGACCCATTCCTTCGTCATCTGGGCAGTTAAAAGGGCTTCGAGTGCTGGACATTTCAAGCAATGATTTATGGGGACGTATACCAGATTTTGTTGGGAGCTTTCGGAGCATGACTTTCCTTAATCTCTCCTACAACAATCTGGGCGGTGAAGTGCCAACGGATGGGATTTTCAGAAACGCAAGTGCTTTCTCAGTGTTGGGAAACATCAATCTTTGTGGGGGTGTTCCCCAACTTGGATTGCCCTCATGCTCCTCCGAGAAGAAGACTTCGTCTGTTAAGTTGATTGCGATCATCTCTGTTGCCGGAGGAATCTGTTGTATCATCTTTCTGATTTCCTGTTTTGCTGCTCGTTACTGGCTATGCAAGTCGAGGACACACTGCTCCGTCACCGCTCGCAGCAAAGATCAACACCGGAAGGTCTCTTTTGCTGAGCTAACCAAAGCAACCGGTGGGTTTTCGCCTGCTAATCTTCTTGGCATGGGAAGCTTCGGATCTGTGTACAGAGGCGCCGTGGATTGGGAAGACCGCAAGGATGTGGCGGTGAAGGTATTCAACCTGCAGCAAAGAGGAGCTTCAAGAAGCTTCGTAGCTGAATGTGAAGCTTTAAGAAACACCAGGCATCGGAATCTCGTCAAGGTACTAACTGTTGGGTCCAGCCCATATGTGGGCTTGGATCAGATAATTGGGCCTAAGCCCAATTCAATTGATTAAATAGAAACCAAGGGTTTCTATTGAGGTTACTGTGCAATTGAGAAAAGGTGTGCACAGTGCAGGAAAAAGAAAAAGGAGCGACGGCGTGATGACAGAGATGCGTGCGGCAGTGATGAGAGAAAGAAAATAGAGAGAGAGAGAACTAGGGTTTCTAGTCACATGATTCAAGAAGATTACAAGAAGGACGATTTCGAGCTTCGAGCTCGATCGGTGACCAAACATCGTCGATTTTGGCCCATGATTAGATGCGTGGAGAATCCTTGCAAAAGATCAAACTCTACAATTCAAAACAAAAAGAAATGCACAAGGAGATAGAGAAATATAAAGCACGATTGGTTCGAAGGGATACAAACAAGAATACGGGATCGACTATCTCTTCGATTTATCCTCTCTAAAGTGCTTTCTGCTAAGTTTACTTGGTGAGATCTAAATCTTTCTTAGAAGAGGTTTATCTATAAGATGATGATGCACTATCATGTTAATTTGTTCATAGTATAAAGAAGGAGATTTAATCCATCAAGATATATGATCTTGATGTCATTGTGATCCTCTTATTGTTTTAGAGAGAAATATTGTAATCTTGTTATCGTATATTGTTGGTGATAGTGGAAGTTTGAAGTGGACTACTCTTCCTCTGTTTGAAATTTCTATCCTTTCTTCCTATCTAGTGATTTTTCCGAGTCTTGAAAGTGCCCATTTCTTGAACTTGGCATTAAAGTTCGGTCTCACTTGCGATTGATTAATTGATCACCGCCGCGCTGAGGAACATCAGGCACCATTGATATGTGTCCTGCAGTACCTTTGTTATCTGGGCTTGCTTATAATATCAAGTTAGTATTTTTTGATGAGAAACCTATTTTGATACATTTTCAGAAAGAGGAAAAGTATTATTCGCATTTCACGGAGGAATCTGTTGTATCATCTTTCTTTTCCTCAACAAGTGGTATCAGCAAAGCGGAAGGTTGTTATTTGCTACTAGTGTTTTCTTGTGTGATTGAAATGGAAGAATCGCCGTGGATGGTATGATTAAATTGAACTTATCAAATTATTCCACGTAGCTGAGGCATATGATGGAAGATTTGCTCTATTGCAAAGATTTGTATAAGCCCATCAAAGTTAAAGTTAAAGAAAAACCTACTACTATGGAAGAGGAGGAACGGCGGGAGGTCCAGAGAAAGAAATAGGAAAGCTATTGCTTATATTAGAAGATGGATGGATATAAATCTACAATGCATGAGCATATTTCGATGAAACCGCTAAGTTTAGGTGAGATCTAAATCTTTCTTAGAAGATATTGTTTGGCAAAGGCTAGAAAATCTCTTATTGTTTTAGAGAGAACATTTGATAGTGAAAGAAGACACGGCCCCGTGATTTTTCCGCATCGGGGAAATAGAATTTCTCTCCTTAGAAGGCTTGTTAATTTGAAGTATAAGGATGGTGACAATATTGCATTTTGAGCACATAAGCCTATTTGGAAGTCTTGCAAACAAGTTGGTTGCATATATGAAAATGAATGTAGATCATGAAAAAATGAATGGGAGGATTGCTACTTCTGGCTCTTTACGATGAAAAGTTGATATTGGGGCAAAGCGTTTGAAGATGTGGAAATAGAATTTCTCTCCTTAGAAGGCTTGTTAATTTGAAGTATGATGGTTTGTAACATCCACGCCTGAAAATGAATGTAGGGAACTCTAACTATAGGACATGGTTAAAGCAGTTCTTGAATGAGGATGCAGAAGGAAAGAACAGAGAGAATCTTCTTCTGGTGCACTTGTTACTGAAGAGTAGGAAAGACGTGGAAGAAGTCACAGTAGAAATTCACATGGTTACAGAGGAAGATCCAAGTCTAGAAGAGATATCAGGTGTTTCCATTGCAACAGGCCAGGTCATATGAAGAAAGAGTGTAGATTTTGGAAGCGAGAACAGAATGAAAGGAAGAAAAATGAGAAAGAGACCAATACGATTCTTGCTTGAAAGTGATATCATTTCTTGTTAGTGATGATGGATGTGTTAGTCTTGCACTCGGGACAAAGAATCGGGTAATTGACTTTGGTGCTTCATTTCATGTTACTTCTCATGATGATTTATTCAGATCCTACACTGCTGGTGATTTTGGCAATGTTAGAATGGGAAACAATGGTACATCTAAGATTATGGGTATTGGAAATATTTGCTTAGAGACCAGTACTGGAAGCAAATTGATACTCAGAGATGTCAGACATGTTCCAGATATTCGTCTGAATTTGATATCTATAGGCAGACTTGATGATGAGGGATTTACACATTACTTTGGTGAAAGCAAATGGAAGCTCACTAAAGGTTCTCTAGTTGTGGCGAGAGGAAAGAAGTTGAACTCTTTTTATATTATGGAAGCTAAGCTACACAAAGGAGAGATTAATGTAATTCAAAAGGATGAAAGCATAGATATTTGGCATAAGAGACTTGGTCATATCAGCGAGAAGGTACTTCAAACTCTTGCTAGAAAGCAGTTCTTACTAGAGTTGCAAGGTAGATCTCTTAAATCTTGTGATCATTGTTTAGCTGGAAAAACACATAGAGTTGCATTTCATACTTATCCGTCATCTAGAAGATCAAATATTATTGATTTAGTTCATACTGATGTCTGTACTATGCAAACTAGAACTCTTGGAGGTGCTCTTTATTTTGTTACTTTTATTGATGATCATTCTAGAAAAGTTTGGGCTTTTGCTTTGAAATCTAAAGACCAGGTACTCGATGCCTTCAAAGAATTTCATGTCAGTGTTGAAAGAGAAACTGGCAGAAAGCTGAAGAGTGTTCGAGCAGATAATGGTGGTGAGTACAGGGGTCCTTTTGAAAATTACTGTAGGTTTCATGGTATCAGGCTTGAGAAAATAGTTCCAAAAACTCCTCAGCAAAACGGTGTGGTAGAAAGGATGAACAGAACCATTGAAGAAAGGATTAGGTGTATGCTCTCCCGCGCCAAGTTATCTAAGTCATTTTGGGGGGAGGCTATGAGAACTACAGTTGACTTGATAAATCTTTCTCCATCAGTTCCTCTGCAAGGTGATGTTCCAGAGAGAGTATGGAAAGGGAAAGATGTATCTTATGATCATTTGAGAGTCTTTGGGTGTAAAGCATTTATACATATTCCCAAAGATGAGAGATCCAAGCTTGATAATAAGGCAAAGGCATGTATTTTCTTGGGATATGGTCATGAAGAGTTTGGGTACAGATTATGGGATCCAGTGAACAAGAAGATTATTAGAAGCAGGGATGTGTTTCTTGAAGACCAATTATTTGATAATGGTGACAATGTTAAGAAGCCAGAAACCTCTGTTTATATTCCTTGGAGTTTGGGTTCAGTTCCTCCACCTATAGTTTATGATGATCATGGGGAAGATGATGATGAAGATGAATGTGGTGAGAATGTTAGTGATGATATTCCTACAGTTGATGAAGTTGAACCAACTGAGCAAGCACCTCCACCACCAGTTGAGATTCCATTGAGAAGATCCACAAGAGAGCGACAACCATCTACTAGATATCCTCCACATGAGTATGTTATGCTTACTGATGGGGGAGAGCCAGAAACTTACCAGGAAGCTATTCTACATGAGCACAAGAATGAGTGGGTTAAAGTCATGCAAGAAGAGATGAGATCCTTGCTTGAGAACCACATCTATAGCTTGGTAAAGTTTTTGCCTAAGGAGAAGCTTGAAGCTTGTAGGTGAAGAGCGGGCTCAGTACAGCCCACCATATGAGCTGGAGGGGGAGAATTGTTGGGTGCAGCCCATATGTGGGCTTGGACCAGATAATTGGGCCTAAGCCCAATTCAATTGATTAAATAGAAACTAAGGGTTTCTATTGAGGTTACTGTGCAATTAAGAAAAGGTGTGCACAGTGCAGGAAAAAGAAAAAGTAGCGACGGCGTGCGACAGCAGCGTGCGGCAGCGAGAGAAAGAAAGAGGAGAGAGAGAGAAGAACTAGGGTTTCTGAGTTTTCTGTTTGACGATCGGTGACCAAACATCGTCGATTTTGGCCCAGATTAGACGTGGAGAATTCTTGCAGTAAACTCTACAATCCTAATGGTACTGATCTTCAGTTTATCCTCTCTAAAATGCTTTCCTGCTAAGTTTACTTGGTGAGATCTAAATCTTTCTTAGAAGAGGTTTATCTCTAAGATGATGATGCACTATTGTTCAGCCGAGATATATGATCTTGATGTTATTGTGATCCTCTTATTGTTTTAGAGAGAACATATTGTAATCCTGTTATCGTTATTGGTGATAGTGGAAGTTTGAAGTGGATTACGGTCCCGTGGTTTTTCCCGCATTGGGTTTTCCACGTTAAAGTTCGGTCTCACTTGCGATTGATTAATTGTTCTGCTACTGATACTGTTCTGGTTGTTACCTGCTTATAATATCAAGTTAGTATTTTTGATGAGGACCCTATTTTGATACACAAAGAGGGAAAAGTATTATTCCGCATTTACGGGTTTTTTCCCAAGACTAAGTGTTTGAGTTCTTACCGAATGGAAGCCTGGACGAGTGGCTTCATCCTCCCGAAAGAGACGAACAGGGTTCATCGAGAAGGCTTAACCTTATGCAGCGACTGAACATATCGATCGATGTGGCTTCCGCGTTGGGCTACCTTCATCACCATGGCCGCACCCCGATTGTTCACTGTGATGTTAAGCCGAGCAATGTTCTTCTGGATCATGACATGGTTGCACGTGTGAGTGACTTTGGATTAGCGAGGTTTCTGAACAAAGTTACTAGCAAGTCATCGACGAACTTGGTGACGTTGAGAGGGTCCGTCGGTTATGCTGCACCAGGTGTGTTTAGATTTCAATGATGCTTCCCATTTTGTTGATCTATATGCTCTTAGATTTGCTCACTATCAGAGAAGAAGTTGGCAGTCATAGCTATCTAATCAAATTTCTTTTTCTCTTAATAAAAGCAATTCAGTAGTGACGCATGCATGGATGAAGTATGTTGTGATTTGTTCTGCATGCATTCCAGAGTATGGGATGGGCAATAAGGTTTCTACGGAAGGCGACGTGTACAGTTACGGGATACTCCTGCTAGAGATGTTCACCGGGAAGCGACCTACGGACGATGGCTTCAAGGAAGGCCTGAACCTTCGTCGATACGTTGAGGTGGCACTTTCCAAACACGTAGTTGACATCATCGATCCCTACTTGTTATTGCAAGGGGGAGAAGGGGAAGCACGTCACGCAAATCCAATGGCAAATGGATTAAGCACGAGAGCAGTAGAATGCGTTGCTTCGGTGCTTACAGTCGGCGTTTTATGTTCCAAGGAAGCACCAAAACAGCGAATGCACATGGAAGCTGTCGTCAGGGAATTGCACGACATCAAGGATGCGTTTCTGGGACTGCCACTGCTATGACAGATTTGGATGGAGGGCCGACGAGATCATCTACTATTTTGCATTTATCAGTAGATTAAGCTGATAGATTCTGTAAGGTTTCTCGCATCACTTGTTGATTTGTTCTGTATAGGTCTTCACAATGTCGAGCATTTTACCATAGTTTTCTTTTCTTTTTCTGTTATTTGCGTTCTCGTGAAATTTTACAAGTTAATGCTTTATAAAGATTATATTCGATGTAAAATTTCTTGATAATCCATCTCTGCTTGCCGAGATTGTCTCGCGTCACTTTTTTATTCAAGTATTGAAATCTTAATTGATTCATTGTCGCATGTACATAAGTATATTAAGACAGATTCATCTCATTTAAATGACCTAGTTCAAAGTTAACAGTAATATACTCAGAACCTTATACGTTAACTTTATATATATATATTTTATAGTTGCACATATGGCAGCGCAGAATCTTATTCTTCGGAATTCATGCAGCCTGACTCTTCATGTTCAATCTGAAAAATGAATCCCCGTGAACCCAATATTATTTTTCCCAAGTTTGCCTTTGCCTAACTCAGTAAATGCATACAAAGTAGCTCAAAGAAGGATATTGTGCAGAAAACATTACACAAAGAAACAGACTTAAAGAGAACCGAGTTTTCATATATACATGATCCAAGTGACTCAAAACGATCCAAATGACTCCTCCAAGAAAAGAAACATTCTGGTTTGTAGATCTTATGCAGATTAGCATAAGATCAAATCCAGGATGATACATGTTCAGTGAGCAATTTTACTATCAGGATTCATATTTTGAGAGATCTTATTCCTCTGTTAGTAGCATTTCATGGGCTTTTTAGTAATATAATTTTTATTTTTTTAAAAAAAAAGACTACTATGATATGCTTCTTTTGGAAACTTAGTTTTGGTGGGGATAGCCTTAGACAAATGACTTGGTTGGTTGAGGTCAATTATGGGGTTGTTGGGCCAATTTGTTTGACTTAACAAAATGGTAGGTGAAGAAGCTTCATTTTCTATGAAATAGAGATTGCAATGAGAGTTGAACAAAACATTATCATTATATTATCATATTGAGATTTTCAATAAATTATGATGTAGCTCATCTAGGAAGAAAAATCAAACTAGGCTGCTGGTGAATCGACGACGCAACATCCATCAAAGACATGAAAATAAAGAGAAATGACTTAACTTTCTAATCTGAATTGATTTTCAAAACTAGACACTGACTTGCTCGTTATGAAACAAATATATATACCTAACACCAATGATTAGTCCACATATATATACCTAACACCAATGATAAATATTAATTAATTTAGTTATCTTGATTTTTTTAATCATCAAGATAATAAAACATTTCCTCTAGTGTGTGTATATATATATATATATATATATATATATATATATATATATATATATATATGTTTACCATAGTTTTCTTTTCTTTGCTGTTATTTGAGTTCTCCCCTTCCGTACGTGTGAAATTCTACAATTTAATGTTTTATAAAGATTATATTCGATGTAAAATTTCTTGGTAATTCATCTCCTTTTGCGGAGTTTGTTTCGTCACTTTTTATGTGAAGTATTGAAGTCTTAATTTATTCATTGTCCTATGTACACAAGTATATTAAGACAGATTCATCTCATTTGAATGGTCTTCAAAGTTAACAGTAATATGCTCACAACTTTATAAGTTAACTTTAGTGTGTGTGTATATATATATATATATATATATATATATATATATATATATAGCATAGGGAATGTTTTATCATCTAGATGATATAAAAAAAGGACAACTACATTAATTAATATTTGTCTAATGTGCACTAGTCATTAGTGTTAGGTTTATATGTTTGTTTCCTAAGGAGCATCTGATTAATCAAAATCAATTTAGATTAAAAAATTAAGTCATTTTTCTTTATTTTCAAATCTTTGATAAGTTTTGCATTGTTGATCAAGTCAATTTTAGTAACTCATGGTCAACGTCACAATTCTGTAGAAGAATGTCACCATTGTATGTGTCATCAAATGATCGACAGCCTAGTTTGACAATTTAAATTATATTTTATTGACAACCCCAATATGAGACTAACATAATATAATGACAATGTTTTGTTCAACTCCCATTACATACTATATTTCATGAAAATGAAGTTTCACCTATCATTGACCTCAACCAATCAAGTCATCTATCCTAGACTTACTTACCCCCATCAAGAATAGATTTATGAGAGAAGTATTTCATAATAGTTTTTCTTTAAAAATATAAAAATTATATTACTAAAAAGCTAATTACACAACTATAAAGTTTGTCTGTCATCTGCAAATACAAAAACTGAGAATCATTAAAAAAAAAAAAACACTAGCTAGTGGCCTACACTATTAAGAGATCGGCGAAAGTGAAAAGAATTAACTGTTCTACCATTATAAAAAAAAAGTATATCATAAAATGTAGATATCAAATATCATCGAATGAGGGATAACTCCTTGACAAAATTTAGAAGTCGAAGAAAATATGATTTGATCCAAAAAAAAGCCCGAGAGCTATATAGTAGTAATAATTTTGAGACCTAGCAAAGATGAGGCTCCAATCATAATAAGGTTCGAAGCTAGACATGGTTCCTCCCCAACCACAGAGGGGTATTTCTTGTAATCTTAATAATGAATCTCATTCCTATAAATTGATCAAGAGTCATAAATGAATCATTCAACTCTAAACAGAAGTCAAAAATTACTTGGGAGTCATTTAGACCTTATCTAACACTTCAATAATACCCTCACGAACTTGGGTGGAATCAAATGCTTCATTGACAATCATTACAACCTTCCTTTATAGGGAGGACACTTTGGCAGAGTTATTGTATTATTTGACTTTGTTATAATAATATTCCATTGAGAATTGTACATTAAATCAGAGACAATATTTAAATTCATCATCTCATTCACCCCTATTTATGTTGGTCGTTTGCTTACAGGAATACTATACAACCATACATCATTTTAAGTATTTGTGTTTTGTCGATTGTTGATCGATTTTCTTATGCCATTTTTTATGTTAATAATGAGATTATGCATAGACTTGTACGTAGGAGATGATCTGCATGGCTTTTGAGGATTCCAAGGATAATCTTGTCATATTTGACATGGAAGACCTGAATTCAAAAAGAGTTTTTAGTAATTAATGATAGGGATAATGCATTTAGCACATGACTTTTTTAGAAACTGTTGTGGAACCGATATGGCCACCGGATGATGAGTCAGATTGGCCTGATTCAATCGTCGAACTCTTAGGGTGCCTGGCTCCGATCTGTAGTTGAGACGAGTCCTCGGGACGTCGCGAGTTCGGATCTTGCAAGCAGGCCTAGGTCGGATCATTCCCGACTTGGCCTCTCCGATGCTAAAATTAATAATCGATCCTTTTGCCTAAAGCCAGGCGAGAGGTTTTTATAGGCGTACCCAGGAGTGGCGCTACGTACCTTGGTCCGAATGGGGGTCTGCTCGTACGGGGCGGCGCCGAGCGATGCCATCCTGGGTTTTCGGGGGTGGGCGTCCCTTGATGGCATCGTTCTGGGCTTTCGGGGACGGCCTACTTCGTGCGGCACTGTCCCGAGCTTTCGGGGGCAGTTTGCCACGTGTGGCTCCAGACAGCGCGGAGACACCGTCACATCCGACCCGAGATGGCATCTCGCGTAGGGCGTGTGTTGGTGTTAATGTGTCTGCTGATAGCTGCAACATGAATGATGCTAGGGTATCCCCTATCACTTCTTTCCCCTCCCCCTCCCCTCCCCCGAACGAGGCATATTCCGAGATCCTCATGGAGGGGCTTGGGGCATGTCTGGTTTGTCCTTCTACCGTATCGTTTGCCATGCGGGAGTTGATGAGTCATCTCGTGGCATTGTTGCCTCTCTGTTGATGGTGCCAAGCTAGGGTGGTGCGTCGGGGGGTCGCTTGGTTGGTTGGGCGGGCGCTCGAGCTTGTGGATTCGAGGACATAGATGGAGGTCGTCCGAGCTGGCGAGCTTAGGCACAATTGGGCTGGTGCCCGAGCTGGTGAACTTGGGCCTAAATGAATTGGTGCCTGAGTTGGCAAACTTGGGCCCAAATGAACTGGTGCCCAAGCTGGTGAACTCGGGCACAAATGGACTGGTGCCCGAGTTGGTGAACTCGGGCACAAATGAACTGGTTCCCGAGGTAGTGAAGTCAGGCACAAATGGACTGGTGCCCGAGCTGGTGAACTCAGGCACAAAACATTCCTTGCACAAGACGTTCCTTGCTTCTGTGATATGAACCTTGATGGACTTACCAATAGCATGTGCAGGATGGAGGGCTAACATCACGTGCTTTTGCAGGGTGGGGGGTGTCCATCGTCTCGTTAACGGGAAATTGGCAGCCCGCACGCCTGATGGGGGATCATGATTGTGAGGTGTTAGGCGGGAATTTCTGTTGTGGTGATGCATTTGTCGAGGTGGCCCCTGGTGGTTTTCAATGCTGACTCCTTCCAGGGTGACACGTCCATCGAGGCATCCCTTGGCAGATGTTATCATAAACCCTGCCTCGGGAAGGCCAAACATCGCCTTGGCGGCGAAGCTTCTCCCTTATAAGCTTCTTCCTGTGAGAGGAAGGTCCTCGCACGCTCCATTTATCATCGAACTTCTTTCTGGCCTCTTGTGTGTCACCTCGGACCTTCGTCTCTTTGCGGTGTCCATCTTAAGGTTGGAATGACTTTTCGCATCATCATCGAGTCGGTCAGTTCCCGAGGTTGACGCGTCGACCTCGGGTAATTCGAGGGTGGAAGTAGTGAGCTCGTCTTCAGGCGGGGTGTCCCAAATAGATTCGAAGTCCCTTGCGGCCCTCCAAGTGATGTGGGCGTATCATGATGTGAATTCGATCGTGACCGAGGAACTGTTGGGGCTTATTCGGGATCGGTATAGTATCCTGAGGGATTACGAACTCCACGCCCCGTCCCCCGGGCAATGCCCCTACGACCCATTCTCAGACGGGTTCGGGCTTACCATGGATGCTCTTGAAGCAGGGCTAATGTTTCCTTTGCACCCGGTGATTGTGGAGTGTCTTCGGTGGTGGGGAATCTCTTCGTCCTAGATGGCGCCAAACTCATGGCGCTACTTGGTAGTTTTTCTGGGGGAGTGTCAGGGGGCAGGGATTGAGCCTACCTGAACACTATTCTTAGCGTCCTTTCGGCTCTGCAAGGGTCAGGGCAGATATTACCTGACCGCCTGAGGCGGGTTTAGGTTTAGTGGCGCCCCTTCTAATAATAAAGGGTGGAAGATGCGTCACTTCTTCGTAAGCCAGCATGGAGAGTGGGGATTCTGTATGGGGTGGACCTCCCGAGCCATCAATAACGTCCCCCCTTTCATCTTCGATGAAGAGGCCAAGCAAGTGGGACGTTTAAGGGATGTCATATCTTCCTCTCGAGCTATTAGAAGGATGACCGAAGGATAGTTGGTCGATGCAGGGCTCAGCCTGGCCCATAGGGTATAGTCGGATTCATCATTTAGGTTTTTCCCTCTCCATTCTGTATCTCTTTGTGTCTTACTGACCGACCTGTAACTTGTAGAAATGGTGAAGTTCCACTCGATGAAGGGGATGCCCCGTCTTTCGACGTCGACGCAGCCTCCTCGGGAGTAGGAAAGGACTGGAGCCGATCCCTCAGCTCGAAAGGGAACACCGGGCCATCGAGGTCTTGACGAGGCGGAGGCGGACCATCCCAGGAAGAAGGCTAAGATGGTAACTCAAAAGTCGTCCGAGGGGGCGGCGCTCCGCAAGGCTGCCGCGCGAGCAACGTGCGGGTAGGACAACAGCTCGCACGATGAGGGTTCCGATTCCAAGGGGAAAGGCCGAGCTGGCTCGGTCAGGGATGATGCCCCATCCAAGCGAGCGGAGCACCCCAAATCGATGAAGGATCTTTGTTGGGTTCGGGCTTCTAAAAAGGGTGAGCCCTTTCGAGCCCTGGAGGTAGCGGATCTGCCGGAGGGGGAATCGAGAGCATTGTATGGGGTTCAGCTACCTTCTATGAGAACTGACACTCGCATCTGGTCCGACGGTCCGGCAGCGCAGGAGTTCGCCCGAGGCGTCCTTCACCCAGTTCTTGCTAAGCAATTGTATTGCTCGCCCTCTGTGGTGTTAACGGACCACGCCGCAAAGTCGCTGGTCTGGGTAAGTGCTCCCCCCTTGTTTTTTCTTCGGAAACTATCCTGTGCCGGATCCTGATCCCTGAGTTTTTACAGAGCCATCACTACACAATAGTGCTGATCGACCGAGTGCATGATGCGGGTCGAGTGATCGAGCGCCTCGGGGAGGCCAACTCTGACCTTCGTCGGGAGGTCGAGGAGCTGAGGAGCGGTCCTGGACCCTAGGCGGTCACGACGATGGAACAACGTGCGACTGTTGCTAAGGCAATGGTCAAACAATTGAAAGCAGAGTTGAAGGATAGCCGTGGGTAGATTTGTAGTTTAGACGACAAGCTACTTATGCTCGCACGAAGCGTAGAAGCCTCTCGGTCAACCACTCGAGCTACGTAGGAAGCCTTACAGGAGGAACGCCGAGGCCGAGTGTTGGGAAATCCTATGGGGCGACATCTGATGCATAGCGGAAGAACAAAAAAAACAAAACCACAGATTTCCCAGAGAAAGGTTCCATCGTCATACGAAGATCAGTGTGTCAAAACAAATCTGCAAAAATCGCATGTGTAAAAGAAAATACCTAGGAAGATCATATATCCCTGAATCCCTGCAAATCTGTAGGAAGGATGAAGGAGGTCAAGCGTCCTCATCTCTAGCGGTATCTACACGGTAGGGACTACGACGATACTCCTCTCTAGAGAAATGAGAACATAAGGTGGCTACCAAAAGAACCTCCCAGCTTATAGAGCTTTGGTTCCCTCCTATTTATAGAGGCCCCTTGTAAACCCTAATGGATCTTGCCTTGTTGGGTATTGGATCTCCATCCAATTACCCAAGCCTCTTGGATTAGTGGGTCTCTACCCAATAATCTCTTATTAGCAATTATTGGATCTCATCTTAGAATCCAATAATTCAGGGGCTTAATGGATATCCAATAAGATAGGGCTCCAACGGATATCTCATATCTGAACCTCTACTCGTCGCAACACCTATCATATGTGTATGACTCTCTAGGCCCAATATCGAGCTGGCCGTGAGTCATACTTGTCAGAACTCTTTCTGACTTAGTGAATTATTATCTCTATAATAATTCACTCAACTCATCGACTGCGGACGTACTAGGCCACTATGCCGCAGCCCTTAGACGATACAGGGGAATCCAATCCTTTGGACCTATCCGTCCTCAGTTACTATATATCTATAGTCCCTCATCTATCTAATTCTCAGAGACTATATCGGACATGGTGCTATCGGGCCCATGCGGACTCTCCTCGAGTCTTGCTCTTGTCAGATTCTCCCGGAGAACTCTTTCTCTCTCAATCCGAATAACCTTAGTTAAGGATTTGTTCGAGCAAGAATACATGAGATATTCCTCTCATAATACTGAGTATGGATGATCCTCTATTGACACTCAATAGCCCTCATAAGGTTGGCTACCATTCCCAATAATCGGCTGTACTAGATTTAGAGCTTTCCAAACCTATAAGTCTGGTATGAAAGAGTGGAGTACTCATACAGGACATCCTTAGTGACTCAAGTCTAAGGACCAGATACACTACTGGGACTATGGAATCACTGTTTGACGAGGGATATCAATAATCATCCAGCATTCTATAGGTGGATCAATCAGTGAACTCATTCCCCAATGAGCATCTGAACTGTACCCTTAGTATCCCCACATGAGTAGCTATGAGACCAGCTACCTCCATCATATGGACGGGTATATAGTACACTGGTCTATCTGGTTGTCTCGATGTCCCTCTCGAGTAAGCTATGACCAGGATTATTTAGGGTCTGTGTTTAAAGGTGAATCGGTCTCATTATCGTGATCTTATCACGATCCGATTCTCATTGCTCAGATCCAAGGATATCACAATATATGCAATACGTAAGATAAAGTGATAAAATGCCTAATAATAAGCAAAGAGAAAGAGTGCATATCAAGTCACAAGTTTCATCATTCATGTGATTGGCTTACAAGGCACATATGACTAGTACCGAGGAGCGGGCGAAGGAGGCGGTCGCTGAATACAAGAAATCGCCCGACTTCGAGCTCGGTCTTCAAAGGTCGGGGCAGGCGACCTACAAATTCAGTTATCGGGTGGTGCTTGCTCGCTTCCACGCCAAGTACCCGGATCTGGAGTTGGAGACTGATCCATTCGCGGATCTCCCCGAGGATCACACTGTGGATATGCCCGACGAGGTGCCCTTCAATGATAGCCCAGTGGATCTTCCACCGAGTTAGGGAGCTCTGGGGTGCATGATTTGTCTTTTTGGTTTCGATCGGGCTGAGTCAAAGTTTTGTAAGGCTCGAACGATCATAATGTAAAAACTTTCTTTATATGAATGCAAAGTTTTTTAAACATAAGTGCAAGGTTCCTATCGAGAGTCAAAGGTAAAACTTTCTTAAGTTTGACATGTTCCAGGTCCTCGGTAGAGGGATCTCGTCCATGGTCTCGAGACGGTAAGTGCTATCTCGGACCATGTCGTAAACCCAGTAGGGCCCTTCCCAGTTCGGATCCAATTTTCCCCTAGCTCGGGTTGGGTCGCTCACCTCAGTTTTTCAAAGGACGAGATCCCAGACTAGAATTTTTTGTGGCCGAACCTTCTGATTGTAGATTCGACCCACAACCTCCTTATACGCCAGAGCGTGGAAGTGGGCCTCAGCTCTTCACTCATCGAAGAGGTCGAGGCCTGCGCGGAGTCCGAGTTCTGAAGTTTCCTCACTGAAACTCTCCACCCGTAAAGTTGGAAACATGACTTTGGGAGGGAGGACTGCCTTGGTCCCATATGCGAGGCTGAATGGGGATTCTCCTGAGGTGGTTTTTGGGGTGGTTCGGGAAACTCACAAGATGCTCAGGAGCTCCTCAACCCATGCTCCACCCGCTTCACCCACCCTCTTCTTAAGTCCTTCGAGGATCGCTCGGTTTGTGACTTCAGCGAGGCCGTTGGTCTGGTGGTGGGCGACCGAACTGAACTTCAGCAGTTTTTCATACGATTGGTAGTAGGCCTTGAACCTTGCATTATTGAACTGGGTGCCGTTGTTGGTGATGATGGCCCTCGAGATCCCGAAGCGCATAATGATGTTCTTCCAAATGAAACTCTCGACTTGCTTCGTTGTAATGGATGCTAGTGGCTCGGCTTCGACCCACTTGGTGAAATAGTCAACCCTGACTATGAGGAATCGACATTGGCCCGAAGCGGGGGGAAATGGGCCGAGGAGGTCCATGCCCTATTGCGCGAACGACTAGGCTATGTCGACCGAGGCGAGGGGCACCGTTGGCTGGTGTTGAACCCAAGCGTGCGCTTGACATTATCGACACCGCTGCACATAGGATAAAGCATCTCGACGTAGCATTGGCCAGTAAAATCCTTGCCTTAATATCTTGAAGGCTAAAGCTCGGCCCCCGATGTGCTCCCTGCATATGCCCTTGTAAACTTCGGCGAGGACTGTCTCAGCTTCTTGTTGGGACAGACAGCAGAGTAATGGCTGAGAGAAGGCTCTCCGGTACAGCTTGCCCCCGATCTCGATGTACCATGCTTGGGCCCGCCTGAGCCGACGGGCAACCGATGGGTCATTGGGTAGCTCGCCCTTCTCTTTGTAGTGAAGGATTTCTTCCACCCAGCTTGGGGTCACCTCAATCGTATGGACATTCAAGATCGGTAGGGTGGGCGTAGAGAGAACCTCAGTCCTCTTTGGGGTTCCCTAGGTGGCCGACTAGAGGCCAATCAGGCCAGCGCATCGGCTTGGACGTTTTGAGTGCGTGGTATCTTTGTGACAACCAGACAGTCAAAATGAGCTGAGAGCTACTGAACCTCAACGAGGTATCAGGCCATGGTTGGTTGTCGGGCCTCATAAGTCCCATTGATGTGGTCTGCCACCAGTTGGGAGTCGGTGAAGGCTTCCAGGTTCTGCACCTGCATTTCGAGGGTGAGGCGCAATCCTGACAGCAGCACCTCATACTCGACCTCGTTGTTGGTGGCTTTGAACTCCAAACGAAGCACGTGCTCATGAGTTCCTCCGTTTGGGTTCCTGATGATCATCCCTGGTCTAGCTCCTTCTGATGTGGCGGACCCGTTAATGTACAAGGCCCATGCTAGTGGGTCTGGCCCCTGCGCAGTCGTACTATTCTCGAGGGTTCATTCAGAAATGAAATCAGCCAGTACCTGGGCCTTTATGGCCATTCGGGGTGCATACTAGATGTCGAACTCCTCGAGCTCGATCGACCATTTGAGCATTCGACTTGAGGCATCAAATTTGGAGAGGATTTGGCAGAGTGGTTGGTCGGATGCCACTTTTATTATATGGGCATGAAAGTAGGGCTGGAGCTTTTGGGCCGTCACGATCAATGCCAGTGCCAGCTTCTCTATTGGTGGGTAGAGCTCTTCAGGTCCAGCAAGGATATGGCTGGTGTAGTAGATGACCTGCTGCACGGCTTGGTCTTCCCTTATCAACACTAAGCTGACCACCTATTCCAAGGCCGCTAAGTAGAGGCCCAGAATCTCACCCGGGCGGGGCAAAATGAGCCGGGGCAGTTGTCCGAGGTAGGTCTTCATCTTGTCGAAGGCTTGCTCGCATTCCAGGGTCCATTCGAAGTTGTCTGCTCGGCGCAGGGCTCAAAAGAACGGGAGGCATCTATCTCCCGAGAGCGACATGAATCTTTCGAGCATTGCCAGCTTCCCTGCGAGGCATTGTACCTCTCTTATTGAGTGTGGAGATTGCAACTCCGTTATGGCCCGGATTTTCTTCGGGTTGGTGTCTATTCCCCTTTGGTGGATGACGAAGCCGAGGAACTTTCTAGACCCAACTTCGAAGGCATACTTCGCCGGATTGAGGCGCATGTTGAATCGTCTGAGGCTTCGGAAGGCCTCTAGTAAGTCGGTTAAATGGGTGGCCGTCGACCTGCTTTTGACGATCATGTCATCGACATATATCTCCATGTTTCTCCCGAGTTGGGACTTGAACACTTCATTGGCCATCCTCTGATAGGTGGCTCCCGCATTCTTTAGACCGAAGGGCATGACTTCATAGCAATAAACCCCTTTGTTGGTGATGAAGGTGATGTGCTCTCGGTCTTGTGGGGCCATGCGGATTTGGTTGTAGCCCGAGAACGCATCCATGAACGTAAGAAGCTCGTAGCCCGCGGTCGCGTCGACTAGCTGGTCTATCCTCAGGAGGGGGTAGCAATCTTTGGGGCATGCTCGATTGAGATCAGTGTAGTCAACACACACCCTCCAGCTTCCATTATGTTTTTTGACGAGGACTACATTGGATAACCACCGGGGGTATTTCACCTCGGTTATGAATCTAGCATCGAGCAAGTGGTCCACTTCGTGACCGATCACTTGCTGGTGTTTTGGGGCAAATCTCCAAGACCTTTGTTTGACTGGGCATGTCTCGGGGTGGATGTTCAAGTGATGCTACGCCACTTCGGGGTTGATCCCCAGCATGTCCTTCGGGGACCAGGCAAAGATATCAGCATTCTGCTTCAAGAACTGCACCAGTTGGACCTGGTCAGCTTCTAGGAGCGTTGTCTCGGCTTTGATGACCTGGTCTAGGTGATCAGCCCTCAGGGGGACTTCGATGAGCTATTCCATTGGTTGTGGATGTGCAGGAGCTCTTGAATCATCTCGAGGGTCGAGGTTGGCCGGCTCGGGTCACATTCTTTTCGGCATAGATACGACCATCAAATAACATCGTCGGGACTCATTTGGATCACTTTGCACCATCCCGACCCCTGTTGAGGTCGAGAATTTCATGGCCTAGTGGTAGGTGGAGATGACGACTCTTATTCTATTGAGTGTCGGGAGCCCGAGGATCACATTGTATGCCAAGGGCAGGTCAATCACCATAAAGGTGACCATGACCGTTTTGGTCCTCGGCTCATCCCCTATGGTGACTGGGAGGGAGGTCATCCTAAGGGGGGACACTGATTCTCTCATGAATCCGATGAGTGCAGTCACCATCGAGGAGAGATCACTATCGGTAAGGTCGAGCTTCTTGAAGGCGTCCAAGTATAGGACGTCAGCGGAGCTCTCGGTGTCGACCATCACCCTTTCACCCTGGTGTTGGCTATGCAGACCGAGATTACCAAGGCATCATCATGATCGGAGAACTCTACCTCCTCGGTGCTGAATGTAATCTCTTCCCCGGGCCTTAATCTCGGGCGCTTTTCCGTCGCACTCCATGCATAAGCTTTTCTCATCGTGGAGCTACTACCACCGGAAGCTAGTCTGCCGACAATAACCTTGATCTGCTTTTCGATCGGACCCTTCGACCGAGGAGATGGCTCCCTTGGCTTTTTGAGGAAGTGCCCGAGATGCCCTCAACGATTAACTCCTCAATCTGGTCTTGCAGGTCACGACAATCCTCCGTGTCATGGCCGAAATCTCGATGGAACCTGCAATACTTAGATCGGTCTTTGTTAGTAGCCTTTACTGGGTTGGGCTCCCGTAGGAGCCCTTTCTCCTAGATTTGAAGAAATATTTCGGTTCGGGAGGAGTTCAGAGGGAACCTCGGGTGCGGCAGTTCTGGTTGATCAACCCTCCTTCGGGATGGTTCTGGAAGCGACCTTGGAGCCGCCACTCAAGGGGAATCCATCCGAGGCCTCTTGCTGTCTTCACTCTTCCCTACCACCAGGGTTCGACAGTAATGTGTTGGTTGGCGTGCTGGAGCATCTCAAGAATAGTTGCAGGCGGTCTCTCAACTAGAGACCAGAAGAGCCTAAAGGGTCTGAGTCCCATCAGGAAGGCCTGCATGACCAAAAACGGGTGGGCCTCGGGTATCCCTTTGGCCTCGGTAGCGAAGCGTGCGACGAACTATGTGAGTGGCTCACCGTCTCATTGTGCCACTGCGAGGAACATGGCCACGGAGGGTTTTGGCTATATGCTGGCCGTGAAGCCCTGCTCGAACCCTTTTGCAAGCTATTCAAATGAGGATACAGAAGCTGGTTAGAGCCAGCTGAACCACATCCGAGCCAGCCCCTGGAGGGTGGTAGGAAACGCCCTACACATCAAAGCGTCAAAAGTGCCATAAATGGCCATCTGGGCCTGAAAGGCGGCAACGTGCTCCGTGGGGTCGGAACCACCGTTATACGCCTCAAGGGCTAGGAGTCTGAAGTTGAGAGAAACTAGTTTGTCCTGGATCTCGGGAGTAAAGGGGGATGCTCCCAGGGCGTCATCTCCGACTTCTCCCTTGGTCCTGCGTAGCTCTCGCTGGAACTCGTCCAGGCGTCGGTTCACTGAGTTGAGTTGGGCTATGAATGTGTCATCGACCGAATCAGTCAACACAGTGTCATGCTCGGGAAGCGACATGTCGATCGGGCGGAGATTGAGAACGCTGGGTTTGGGAGTCACTCCCCGACCCCCGAGACACTCTTCGGCTTCCTCCTGCAGTCGCTCATGGGTAGCTAGATTCGTCGAGGGATCATTGAGGGGCTCTGGGACATACATAGATGAGCTCGACGCCTAGGGGCTTACCAGGCACATGAGCTGCAGAATGAGGGGGACGATCATTTAGATCATCCTGATTAGAGCTTGGACTTGCCTCGACAGGTCGAGGAACGCCTCGGGCGAGACAGCCGAGGGTGCTGGGGTGTTCCCGGGAGGTGATAGCCCGGGATCATTGAACAGTCGCCAGTAGTGTTCTGGGGTCTGGATCGGAACGCCTCCTCCCAACTGAGCAACCGATGTCAGGCCAGAGGCGGGAATGGGGGCAATAGGTTGCTCTTCGGCGGGACAGGCTCCCGGGTTGGCCATATAACACACTTACGAGACCGACCCTCCTTCTAGCGCCAAAAATATTATGGAACCGATACGGCCACCGGATGATGAGTCGGATTGGCCTGGTTCAGTCGCCAAACTCTTAGGGTGCTTGGCTTCAATCTATAGTTGAGACGAGTCCTCGGGACGTCGCAGGTCCGAATCCTGTAAGCAGGCCTGGTTCTGGTCGTTCCCATGTTGGCCCCTCCGACGCTAAAGTTAGTGATCGATCCTTTTGCCTGAAGCTAGGTGAGAGGTTTTTATAGGCGTACCTGGGAGTGGCACTGTGTACCTTGGTCCGGATGGGGATCTACTCGTACAGGGTGGTGCCGAGCGATGCCATCCTAGGTTTTCGGGGGCGATTTGCCGTGTGTGGCTCCGGACGGCGTGGAGACACCGTCGCGTCCGACCCAAGGTGGCAACCCGCGTAGGGTGTGTTGATGTTGATGTGTCTGCTGATAGCTATAACGTGACCCTTATAAAAAACGATTAGGTTCTAAATACCTAGACCTCCTTGGTCCAATAGGAGAGTCATAACGTGTCAACTAACTAAATGTATCTTTTTACTACTGTTGTTATCATTCCAAAAAGTCACATAAGAGTTTTGAAAATTTAGAGATAAGTATATTAGAGATCCACGAGCTTAGAAGAATGTGTGGAAAGGAGTTCAACATAGAATTGATAAGGACTAGCTTGCTCACTTGAGAAAAAAATTCTTTTGCTACCCTTGAATCATCCTTAAGGTTTTATTAATGATGCAGCTTTGGTATTTGTCTTATAGCCTATCCCTAGATAGGTAAATTCCTAGGTATTTGATATGACACCTATCTTCCTGAATGCTTAAGGAGTTAATAATTATGTGTTTGATTTTATGGGTATAATGAGAACGGAAGTAAACATTGTAGAAAGCTAAATTGACTTTTAGGTTTGTGAGCTATTTAAAAATTACAAGGTCATAAGACTATGGAAACAAGATTTGAAGTTTATTTTGAAGGGGATATTGTCCGCAAATATCAGCTGAAATTTTTTGATATCCTTGATGTTGATAGGAGTGATACTCTTGATTCTGAACAATATGGATGATTAAAGTAGAAATGATCTACTGGATGATAATAAACATGTATAGGGAAAGGGGGTCTTCTTGTCTTATTCCCTAATGACTCTTAAATCATTAGGATTGATCTTCATTAATCAAGCAACTAAAGATGAAAGAAGAGATATAAGCATAAATCTAATTAATAAATTTAGAGTAAAAGTACATATATCCAAGAGTGTGAGTGATGACTTCTCGAGAAAAGAAACGGAGTCAAAAAGTTCTTTCAAGATCAAACTTTAGGAGAATGTGCACTATTTCGAAAGCAATGAAAATATTAGCATCAATATTTCTATCTTTAATAATGTTAGATTGTCCTTGACTAATGAGATGATTGATATATGACTTAATTGGACTCACAATAACTGTAATTTGTATATGACAGTATACAATGTAATAGTTCAAAAATTTTTAATCTAAACTAGACATGTGTGATCTTAACTATTGACAGTGATGTTCGTACAATATGTGTGGCCTTAAATCAGGACACATTAATTAATATTTGTCTAATGTGGACTAGTCATTATGTTAGGTATATATATTTGTTTCTTAAGGAGCATCTGATTAATAGAAATCAATTCAGATTAGAAAATTAAGTCACTTATCTTTATTTCCAAATCTTTGATAGGTTTTACCTTGTTGATAAAGTCAATTTTAGTAACCCATGGTCAACATCACAATTTTGTGGAAGAATGTCACTGCTGTATGGGTTGTCAATTCACCGACAGCTTAGTTTGACTATCTATATTATAGCTTATTGACAACCCCAATATGAGACTAACATAATATAATGATAATGTTTTGTTCAACTCTCATTGCAGACTATATTTTATGAAAATGAAGTTTCACCTATCATTGTCCTCAATCCATCAAGTCATCTATCTCAGGCTAACCCCATCAAGAATAGGTTTATCACAGAAGCATTTCATAATAGTTTTTCTTAAAAAATATAAGAATTATATTACTAAAAAGTTAAGCACAAAACTGTAAAGCTTGCAGGTCGCAAATACAAAACTGAGAATCATTATAAAATATAAAAAAAACTAGTGAGTGGCCTACTATTGTAATTAGAATTCACTATTCTACTATTGTAATAAAAAAAAAAGTATATCATAAAATATAATCTTATATATCAAATATCATGAGAGATAACTCCTTAGCAAAATTAAGAAGCTAAAGAAAATTTGATTTGATCCAAAACCCAAGGTCTATATAGTAGTTATAATTTTGAGACCTTCTAACAAAGGTTCGAAGGTTGACATTGTTCTCTCCCCAACCATAGAGGGATATTTGTTGTAATCTTAATAATGAATCTCATTCCTATAAATTGATCAAGAGCCACAAATGAATCATTCAGCTCTAAACAAAAGTCAAACATTACTTCGGAGTCATCTAGACCTTATCTAACACTTCAATAATACTCTCGAGAACTTGGGTGGAATCAAATGTTTCATTGGCAATCATTACAATCTTCCTTTATAGGGAGGAGATTTTGACAGAGCAATTGCATCAACAACATGCCATTGAGAATTATGCATTACATCAGAGACAATATTTAAATTCCTTATCTCATTCAACCCTAATTTGCTTATAGAAATACTATACAACCATGTATCATTTTAGGTATTTGTGTTTTGCTCATTGCTGGTCAATTTTCTTAAGCTATTTTTTATATTAATAGTGAGATTATGGATAGACTTGTACATAAGAGATGTTCTACCTAAGTTTTGAGGATTCCAAGGATAAACTTGTCATATTTGACATGGAAGACTGAATTCAAAAAGAGTTTTAGTAATTGATGATAGGGACAATGTGTTTAGTAATTGTGACTTTTTTTTAGCAATGATTATGTCCTAAATATCTAGGCCTCCTTGATCCTTCAAGAGAGTCATAACATGCTAACTAACTAAATGCATATTTTTCCTATTATTATTATCATTCCAAAAAAAGTCACATGAGAGTTTTGAAAATTTAGAGATAAATATGTTTGAGATCCACGAGCTAAGAAGAATGTGTGTGGAAAAGGAGTTCAACATAGAATAGATAAAGACTAGCTTGCTCACTTGAGAAAAAAGTTCTTTGCTACCCTTGAATCATCCTGAAGGCTTTGTTAATGAGGCAGCTGTGGTATTTGTCTTGTAGACTACCCCTAGATAGGTAAGTTCCTAAGTATTTGATAGGACACCTATCTTCCTGAATGCCTAAGGAATTACAAATTATGCGTTTGATTTTATGAGCATAATGAGAAGGGAAGTAAACATTGTACATAGCTAAACTGACTTTTAGGTTTGTGAGCTGTTTAAAAATTACAAGGTCATAAGAATATGGAAACAAGATTTGGAGTTTACTTTCAAGGCTAGAAGGAGATTGTTCATGAATATCAGGTGAAAAATTTTGATCCCCTTAATATTGATAGGAGTGATACTCTTGATTCTAAACAACATTAATTATTAAAATAAAAATGATCTACTGGATGATAATAAATATGTATAAAAAAAGGGATCTTCCAGTCTTATTCCCTAGTGACTTTTAAATTATTGCGATTGATCTCCTTTGATCAAGCAAGCATAGTTAAAAGAAAAGATATAAGCGTAAATCTAATCAATGAATTTATGATAAAAATTTATACATCTAAGAGTACAAGTGATGACTTCTCGATAAAAAAAAACGGAGTCAAAAGTTTTTTTAGATCAAATCTTACGAGAATGTACTTAGTGCGAAAGCAATGAAAATATTAGCATCAATGTTTCTATCTCTAATAATGTTAGATTGTCCTTAACTGATGAGATGGTCGATGTGACTTGATTTGGCTCCCAACAACTATAATTTGTATATGACAGTATATAATATAATAATTCAAAAATCTTTAATCTAGACTAGATATGTGTGGCCTTAACTGTCGGCAGTAATGTTCGTACAATATAAGAAAACGATAATATTTTAAGTCTACTGTGATGACTTTATAGAATTCAACAAACCCCATATGTCATAATAGTCTTTTGAATAAGACTTCTAATCTAATTTTTTTCTTTCCGACAAACTACATTAAGAAAAAATTGTCCTGACAAGTAAATAATGACGGCCTTCCTACTTCTAGTTTTTCGTGTGCTAACTTTGAATTAGTATACATATAGATTTGTTGTGGATTATTTCCAAATTGTATCCGAGCACGGGAGTTGGAAGAATCCTTGGCATGGAGCAAACACGACATGAGTGCTTCAGATCTGCATGGGTTCTTTGGCCATCCTCCATGCTTTTGCTTCTCATGCTCTCTTCTTCTGCAGGCTCATCTGCTTCCCAGTTTGGAACTCCCACCGCTGAATCGACTACTGATCGTCTCTCACTCCGCTCCTTCAAGACCCTCCTCTCCGACCCATCCGGAGCGTTGGCCTCCTGGGACAACGCCTCCCTCCATTTCTGCCGGTGGCGAGGGGTGACGTGCCGTACCCACGGAGGTGAACCGAGGGTCACGGGCCTCAAGTTGGAGTCCCTCCAGTTGGAGGGTAAACTATCTCCGTCCCTGGCTAACATCACCTTCCTCAGGAGACTCCGCCTCGGTAGCAACAGCCTTGAGGGTTCCATCCCGCAGGAGCTCGGCTTTCTATCCCACCTTCGGACTCTCAATCTTAGCAACAATCATCTGGGTGGGATGATTCCCACTTCTCTGTTCCAGAACTGTTCGAGACTTCAAATCTTCAGCTTGAGTCATAACAACATGAATGGCACAATCCCACGCAATCTCGGCAACTGTTCGGAACTCCAACTCATTGGTTTGGATCAGAACATGCTGCAAGGAGACATCCCCACCGATCTGGGCTCCCTTCCAAAGCTCCGGGAACTCGTCATGTGGAACAATCTTCTCCAAGGAGGCATTCCTCCTGAGATCGGGAATCTTGCAAGCTTAACAGGACTTTATCTAGGCGGCAACCAACTCACTGGCGCTATTCCTGCTGCAGTAGGGAACCTCTCATCTCTTGCCCATCTTGATCTTTCAAACAGTACTCTTGTAGGAGCCATCCCTGCCGCAGTATGGAACCTCACCTCTCTTCGTCGGCTTATGCTGTGGAGTAATAAGCTCACAGGAGCCATCCCATCCGACATAGGCAATCTTGTTAGCTTGACCATACTCTTTCTGCATTACAACCAACTCAGTGGCACTATCCCATCCGAGATTGGGAACCTAGTGAATCTGACCGTATGCTTTTTGGGTGGCAACCACCTGGTTGGCACCATTCCCAAGACTCTCGGCTCCTTGCCTAGTTTAGATGCGTTGATTCTGGGTAGCAATGAGCTACAAGCAAGGAATGCTGCCGAGTGGAGTTTCTTGGATTCCTTGGCCAACTGCACCCACCTTAGAAAATTAGATATATCAAACAATGATCTAAGTGGCATGCTGCCAAAATCCATAGCCAATTTGTCTAGATCTCTGGAAGAGCTAGACATTGGAGGCAACCAGATAGCAGGAAGCATCGCTGAAGAGATTGGGAATCTTATTAGCCTGACCAAAATCACGATGTGGAACAACCTTCTCGGCGGTGCTATTCCTGCAACGCTGGGAAGGCCTTCGGGATTAGTACTAGTAAAATTAGGAGGAAACCTTTTGGTGGGAGAAATCCCTGCAACCCTCGGGAACCTTACTAGATTAGACCATCTTAATCTTGGCTCCAATGAACTGCATGGATCCATACCTCCGAGCCTCGGAAAGTGCCCATTAAACTTCTTGGATCTTGCATCCAACAGGTTAAATGGTACGGTGCCCGTACAGATCTTTTACATCCCCACTCTCACCCAACTCAATATTTCGGGCAATTTATTAACAGGAGTCCTGCCTTCGGAGATTGGGAATTTGAGAAACACCCAAAGTATCGATGCGTCCGATAATAGATTATCTGGAAGATTGCCCAGCGGAATTGCTGAATGCCAGGTCCTGGAAATCCTTTGCATTCGAGGGAACTATTTCCAGGGACCCCTTCCTTCGTCGTTTAGCCAGTTGAAGGGGCTTCGAGTGCTGGACATTTCAAGCAATGATTTATCGGGGCATATACCCGATTTTCTTGGGCGCTTTAACATGACGTTTCTCAATCTCTCCTACAACAATTTGGACGGCGAAGTGCCAAAAGATGGGATTTTTGCAAATGCAAGTGCGTTCTCAGTGGTGGGGAACAGGAAACTTTGTGGGGGTATTCCAGAACTTAGATTGCCACCATGCCCTTCCGACGAAAAATCTTCTTCTGCTAAGCTAATTGCCATCGTCTCTGTTGTCGGAGGAATCTTGTGCGTCACCTTTCTAATCTCTCTGTTGGTTGCTCGTTATCGAGTACGCAAGTCGAGCAGGCTTTCTTCTGTTGCCTCATGCATCAAAGAGCAGCACAGGAGGGTCTCTTTCGCTGAGCTGCTCAGAGCAACAAATGAATTTTCGCCTGCTAATCTGATTGGCGTGGGAAGCTTCGGATCTGTCTACAGAGGAATCATGGATTGGGAAGACCACAAGGACGTGGCGGTGAAGGTGCTCAACCTGCAGCAAACAGGGGCAGTGAGAAGCTTCATGGCCGAATGCGAAGCTCTGAGAAACGTCAGGCATCGGAATCTGGTCAAGATACTGACATCGTGCTCAGGTGTTGATTTCGGAGGGAATGACTTCAAAGCTCTAGTGTTTGGGTTCTTACCCAATGGAAGTCTGGACGAGTGGCTTCATCCTCCAGAAAGAGACGAACGGGGTTCGTCGAGAACGCTAAGCCTCAGGCAGAGATTGAACATATCCATTGATGTGGCTTCTGCGTTGGATTATCTTCATCACCATGTTCCGACCCCGATCGTGCATTGTGATCTCAAACCGAGCAACGTGCTTTTGGACGATGACATGGTGGCATGTGTGGGTGACTTCGGATTGGCGAGGTTTGTGGGCAAGTCATCCGAGAGATGGACGAACTCGGTCACGTTGAAGGGGTCCATCGGCTACGCTGCTCCAGGTGTGTTTCTTAGCTTTCCTTTGGATAATTTACCACCGGAGATTGATTATTGATGTGTATGTCAGAGTATGGGATGGGCCACAAGGTTTCAGTCCAAGGTGATGTGTACAGTTGCGGAATGCTCTTGCTGGAGATGTTTACTGCAAAGCGACCTACTGATGATAGGTTCAAGGAAGGTCTGAATCTTCACCACTACGTTGAGAGAGCACTTGCAAAACATGTTGTTGAGATCATAGACCCAAACTTGTTATCAGGAGAGGGAGAAGCAGAGGCAGTAGATTGCATTGCTTCGGTGCTCAGAGTCGGCGTTTTGTGTTCCAAAGGATCACCGAAAGAGCGAATGCAAACGGAGGATGTCATAAGGGAACTTCACAAAATCAAGGATGCATTTCTTGGATCGACTCTTTTGCGGGAGCAGAGATATCAACGTTTAATATTAAGATTATAATTTCTGTACCGCATATAAATTATGAGCTTTTATAATCTTCCCCTCATAACTATTTCGACTTCTTTCATCGTGTTAGCATCTCAATATATTATTTGTTCTTCCAACAAAAAGAAAATGCAAGATAGAAGTTAAAACATCTTCCAGGCTAAGCCTTTTGATTGTACAACATATTTCATGTAATCCTCTTGTCTCACAACTAGAGTTTTTTTAATTTTTTTTTTTGACTTGTATATTGATTCTTGTTAAGCCACAGCATGTCTTGAATCTGAACCGATAAATGTCAACTTACAGTGAATTGTCTTGAGGAGAAAAGTCAAAGCAGAAAGAAGAGAGATATAGAGGAATAGTAAAAATCGGGCTCCCATATCAAGTTTATAGATGCTTTTATCTGAGCCACTGCATGCTATGGAGTCAGTCAGTTGTGTGATCTTACATTTCAGCGGCAAAGGATTTGCCACAGCCACAAGTTTGTGTTGCATTCGGGTTCTTAAACGAGAAGCCTCCACCTATGAGTGCATCACTGAAGTCGAGCTGCATGCCGTACACAAAGAGTAGGCTCTTGGGATCACAAACTGCAAACTCAAAACCGAAAGTAGAAATTAGATTATTTAATATGTGATAGGCCACGTTATTTGACACAATAACACATTAATTCTGATTCTTATAATTTATACTACCATTTAAAAGATACAAATATAATAAGATCATTCATCATCATTAAAAGATTTATCAACTTTTCAACTTTCCCATAAAATCCATCTCCGACAGCGCAAAGAAATCATCAGTTACAACCCCATTAAGAAACTTTTCTCCTCAGTTAATATTGCTAGAATATTACTTGATCATATTAAGAACTAAATACAGCTTCGGATTGAATTTATAGACTTTGCTGAGAGAGTGTCACAAGGATTTGAGGTCCACTAGTTTGAATAAACTAAAAGAATTCTATTTACTGAATGTAAAAATTGTCAGTTTTCAGTTCCATATATGTCGAGATAAAACGAAATAAAAATAAAAAAAAGCCTAGTGAATGACCTACTCAGAATTCAGGTTATTCTAATAATGCTCCAAATAAATTCCTAAGAAAAGAAGAAAGTTAAAATCATATTTATGCATGAAATAGATTTATGCAACGGTGGATCTATCTGGTCGTTTATTGTGTTTCTCTCAACAGTTTAATCAGTGCCGATTAAGAACCTAAGGGAAGGAGAAAGGAAGAAACATACCAATCACAAAACCATTGTATTCTATCACTGAGTCATCAGGTCGTGTGTTGGCACGGTTTTCAAACTCCATAGTGTATGACATGCCAGAGCATCCACCTTGCTTCACTCCAATTCTCAAGCACAGCTCTTCATTACGTTCAGATCTCATTTTACTCAGATGGTTTAATGCTTTTTCAGTTAATGAAATTGCAGGGGCAAAGCTACCAGATGTTGGAGCTGCTGTATCATTTAAGTGCAACTATAAGAAGGTGATTCTTTGCACAACAATGAATTCAAATAAAAGCAAACATTGTTCAATATGACTAAAAAATTAGGAATCCAAAACCCAATAAAAGAAAATGGCAGAAATAAAATCCAAAACATATTCTGGACATTTGAACTGAGAATGTCATCAAAAAAGATATTTTGGTATGCAGAAAATATCTTACAAAATAGCCATTTATGCAGTGCATTATAATTAAGATAGAAGATAGATTAATTGGTTTAGTATATAACTGTCAGATGGTTGCATCATAATGACATGTCGAATGTTGCAATAGTGGTCCATTAAAGCTGAGTTAACAAAATTTCATTCATAAAAGATGGACAACCAAACATGGAGTTTGCATGTCTTTTCTTCTAACTTGGCAAATTCATTAATGAGGGAAAATAAACCAAGTCATTCATATTGTTCCAATTAAATCAAACATAAAGGTCCATATGAATGTGGCTGCAAGGAAAGTGTTGCAGCAAAAATCATATGATGTTTAGATTGGAGAATTTTTTTTCTTTTGTTTGTTAGAACATAGAACAAGATTGTTACATTTGATTGTGGCTCTAAAACTAATTAATAAGAGAACTGGAAAGAAAGATTTTATGGAGACAGCAAGGTTATCTGCTTGTTGTGTCTCTTTAAAGCAAATGTTGAAACTAGTTAGAGTTGTAGTCAGGAAATTTCTTTACGACATTCATGTAATTGGATGAAACCCCTGGGTGCATCAGTAAACAATCTTTCAGGCCTAAAGAGGAGGATGAGTATTGGGAAAATTGCATCATAAAAGAGAAAAGGGAGAAGGACGACATGCATCATAAACATATGGCAGTGCAGAATCTTATTCTTTGGAATTCATGCAGCTTGACTCTTCATGTTCAATCTAAAAAATGAATCCCCTTTAACCCAATATTGTTTTTCCCAAGTTTGCCTTTGCCTAACTTAGTAAACGTATACAGCGTCGCTCAAAGAAGGATATTGTGCAGAAAACATTACATAAATAAACAGAGTTAAAGAGAACCGAGTTTTCATATATACATGATCCAAATGACTCCTCAAAAAAAAAAAAAAAGTAACACCCTATTACATAATGAAATGGAGTTAAAAGAGAGCCAAGTTTCTCATATATAAACGATCCAGATGACTCCTCCAAGAAAAGCAACATTCTGGTTAGTAGATCTAATGCAGATTAGCATAATATCAAATCCAGGATGATACACGTTGTGTGAGCAATTTTACTATCAGGATTCATATTTTGAGAGATCTTATTCCTCTTTTAGGAGCATTTCATTGGCTTATGAGATTATCTTACCTCCTATAATTCCTATGTATACAATTGTTCGTCAGGCCATTAGGCCATTTTTTTTATGCAACTAATTCAGAGATGGTTTAGTAGTAATCTCTTCCCTTCTGTTCTTCGAATTAGTGGAAACCCCAATTGGAGGGTAACAGACTATCAAATAGGTGTTTTCCAAAAGTCGAGATAACTCGAATTGGAGAGTTATCTCAATTTTTTGTAATCGAAAATGACGAGATTAAACCTTTAAAAATTCCATGAACCACAGAACCAAAGGTCTAGAAAACCCTAAAATTTTCCGGCTTCAGATCAAAAAGACAATACAAACTTTTCTTCCATATCAACGGAGAGATAATCAAGCTAAGATTTGTGGTTACAACCGGAAATTACTGGCCGAACATCAAAAAGGGAAAGTTTTTCCATGCGATCAGATGATTCATAAGGGGAAAGGAACAGAGAATAACAGATCAACTGACAAAAGAACTCTTCAATTAGTAAAATCAAAGACACACTCATTACCTGAAGTAGCCGACAATCGAATGCGAGTTAGACTCCTTCGATTGAGATCGTGGGTTAACCTGACGGAAGAACGAAGGGCGGCGGTGTTGCGGGACTCTGTGCGGCGCAGGTGGCATAGGAGCTGGCCTGGGATTCTAGCGGAGAGCGCCATCGGAGAGAGCGAGAGGCGGAGGCGGGCGACGAAGGATTTATTTTTCCAGAGATTTCGGAGAAAAAAAAGCCTTTAAAAATACGCGGTCGTGTTTGGCGTGGCTTTATTGTTTTCTGACTACCACATTAGGTCTGCTCAAAATATGTCTATATTATTTTAAAAAAATTTTCATCTTATTTTTTTATTAAAATGATATCAAATTATTTATTAATAAAATATGTTTTATATCTTTTTTATAGCTCAACATATTCATCTCAACATTCTCATTTCCCTAATATATATATATATATATATATATATATATATATATATATATATATATATATATATATATATATATATATATATATATAAACTGTGCAACGCAGATTCATGAAGTATGGTTAATATCACAGCTGTCTTATGAATAAAATTATCTAGTTTGCATTAAATATACATAAAGTATAAAGTAACCTTAATAATCTTACATCATAAAAATTTTTAAAAGAATATTAATAATAAAAATAAGTCAAAATAACAAATATGCATTAAATTTATATGCAAGGATATATATCCGAAACAAAAATTGTGTATTTATTGTATTTAATTTATTCCATCACCCAAAGCAGGCCAGCCTCAATTCTGGTTCGGTGGGCCCCCTGAATGCTAATAAGATCTTCCATCTCTCCTGGCCGCAGACTTGGATGATATTTGTGTGTCATTCTCCCAATTCGCTCTTGACTTCTCTTGATTGACGGACCCACTTGGCGAGGCAGTCGAACTACGTGCTTGGTGGAAGTAATTGAGCGCTTCGGCGTCGTTCTCAAAGAAGGTAAAACTATACAAAGGAGTGTTCCAGCATCCTTTAGATTTTTTCGAAGAAGGAAAGGAAAATTAGAAAAGGGGTGTTTCAGCTTTGGATTGGCTCTCTAGGAGTTTGGATCGATGTGATTAATCCTATTAGCTAGCAACTTGTGGGCTTCAAATTTGGGATTGGTACGACTAATCTAAATTGAGAAATGATCGGATTCAATGTGTTGAACATCTTTGAAATCAGCCTATCATCTTAGGAGTCTCATAAATAGATTGAACCGTAGTGATTAGAACATTTGGCACAACACGACTGTGTTCCTCTCATCTAAACAATGTGTTGACAACCCTCTGTGGATTGTGTGAAATTGAATCCCCAATCGGCATGAGAGGATCTACCAACAATCTGTGTTTCTCGAGGAGATGAGGGTAAGGTTGACCTCCTAAACGCTGGAAACTGACATCTTTAGACTGATTGGCATGGGATTATGCAACATCGATGATCCATGTTGAAGACGTTGCCACCAACAAATAAAGTTGGGTTATGAAGTACAAAGAGTAATAGTATACATGAAGAGAGTTCCTGGAGCTGATACCTCCAAAGAGATGCTTCACAGATGATCAGAAAAATCAATGATCGACCACAACATATGAGCACTACTCGTAACTTGCCGAGCTTTTGACATTCTAATGTGCAGCGCACTGCTAATGATTTTTTTTCATTGAAACAGTGATTTCATATGGACAGGAACAGAACCACTAAGTGTAAACTAAAGAGAATTAGAGCTAGCAAAACATATTATGCCTGTGAAGTGAAAACTAATAATCCTACGAAGATGGCCTTGAAGGGCCTGCGCACAATGACAAACTCCTCACTGCAACCTTCACTGCACCCACAACACCAAGCTGTCTCATATGTGGGCTCAAACCAAGCCCCTCGCTCTTTGCGTTCTCATCAATCTGAACGTTAACATAAAATGCTACCTGCAAACGCAGAACTATAACGTTTTAATGTAGATCTTAATACTTTTCTTGCCTCTCATATGGTAAGAGAGACCAAACTATAATCAAGTAAAGCTATGTAATTCACCAACAAGGTTATTAGCCTTATGGATATTGGCACGGTGCATACGGGTGGAGGGAAGTGATTCTCCATGAGTGAGGTAAGACAAGAACAACAGATTCAGATAAACCCATATTAAAAGAATATTACTCTACAGTTTAGTTTCGGTGACAAGAATGAGGAAGGGATGATATACTAGTTAATAAGTTCTATATCTCCTTCCAGATGAAAGCATGCAAGAATTCCAAAGGGAAAACTTCACAGTAGAATACTAGAAAAAGAAAAATCAAACAAAGAGGATGCTTGATTATTAATTACATACCTTGCCAGATGCATTCCGCACAGGTGATACATGAAGTAGATTCCAAAATGAGCTTCCCTCTTTCCTGAAAAAGTGGCATCACAGTGTTACTATCTATGCATAAAATGAAATTCTAAATCCTGTAGCATTCATCCATCAAGTTGTCAAAAGGCACCTGTAGTTCAGGAGACGTACTGTACAAGCACACTCAGCCTGAATGCTTTGCCTTATCTATCACAACAAATAAGAAGTGTTAGGATATGCATTGTGGGCATGCGAGGGAGCTCAAGTTTAATAAGATCCATAAGATGATGGTCACTAGTATGTACCTGATGTAACACCTCAACTTCTGTATCGGGTCCATTCAAGAACTCATAGTTGTGTCCCAATATCTCCTGTCTTGAGTAACCTATAAGATAAAGGCAATTGTTTAAAAGATGTGCCCATTCTACCATTCAGGTAAAATGTTGGGTTTTATCATACTGAGAAAAAATCGTATACAGAAGCACATAGACTGACCACGGAACCAGACAAAAGATGGCACTAAGCAATTAAGTTAACTAGCTGTTAATGCAACATGGGACAATTACTAGTGACAGCTATGCGTCTTATATTCCTATTCTGCTGCACAAGAATCTAACCAAGCAGCAAAACCTCAGTTAAAGTGCATAAGTTGATGTATGATTGCCAGCAGATATGGAAGTAGCTACTGAATGGACGCAATGTGATCTGTTGACGAACCTTCCAACGGCCATGAGGTTGTGGTCTGAAAATTTGTTGGTCAAACAGCATGTCAAAGACATACCAACCATCTTAAAGGAGTAACCTAACAAGACAAGCTAGTTTATTGCATTTCATTCTCAGGCATGCTTATCATGCATTAATTTTTTATGCACTAGTTTCTCCAAAAGCTCCGAGTCATACCACAGGATCCACTTCAACATTTAACTTTACTTCAAATCAAATTTTGTTTATCTACCTCAATTACAGGTAAGTTGATCCTCAGGGAAAGAGGCAGATACTTAGTAGCTCGGTCATTGCACTTGACACTTGGTACGTAGGAAATCTACTTCAATCAAAGGTGGAAAATTGCACAAGATAAAGTAAAGAGGATAAGTCATTGAAACCAGTGATATTGGCAAACAAATGGGACTTTAAGAGAGCTCTGAATTCTCAAAAGGATGCTGGATTAAAACACTGCATTTGAATTATAATAATTATCATCCAGCATTCGTCATTACAATGTAACAGTCATAAAAGAATGTAGGTTTACAGCACCTGTCAAACTTAGGAATTCATCACTGGCGTAAACAATGGGCATGTCAGGTAACTGGGGATCAGTCCTGCAAGAAATTAAGTGATTTCCCTATTAGCATAGCAACGAGTAAATCCCCAAGCTCTGCCAGATTGCTAAGCTAAAACAATATCAGCAGGAATGTGTAACAACTCACAGTACAAAGCTCTGTTTGATTCTACCAAGAGATAAAATAAGGGATGAACTGAGTGGGGAGATGCCAGCCACTCTGCATCTCTTGCTGCTGACCACTCTGCCTGTAAGCTTGCTATACTGAGTCAGAGCTGACAGGATGCTGTTGGCAGCATCTGAGGCCCTCTCTTTCTCTTGCTCGCTCGCTTCACGTGATTCTTCAGCCTCCAATCCTGCAGGGAGCAATTGACACACAATTATACCAATCTGGTTTCTGATAAGATTTGCCCGTCAGACCACTCAGGCCTCCAACACTATCATTTAACATTCGATAACATAAGAACAAGCAACAATGCAATAAGTGAAGCATAACAATGTCAAGCGATGAATCTTCAAATGGTTAGCGATGGAACAAAAATTCAACTAAATAGATTAATTTGAGAGGAATTTAACTAATTCTTAATTATTACCATGAAAAAGGAATCAGAATTCACCTCTATTGTCGACATCCACAAACAAATCCGAAGCAAGATTACACCCTAAATCGCAGTCAGAGCGCACCTCGTTCCGGCACGCCCCAAACAACCTCCCTCTCGCTCCTCCACATCTAGCCTCCGACAACGACCTCGATCGCCTCGGGATCGGCACCTGGACCGCCACAAAGTGCGCCACCCTCCCGTCGTCCACCCCAAACACCGGGAAAAGATGGAATAGTATCCAATGCGGCGTTCCGTCCTTCCGGTAATTAAGCAAGCTGATCTGGAGCGTCCGCTCCTCCCGTATCGCCTCCCGGATCTCCAACACGGACCGCCGGTTAGTGGCGGGACCCTGGAACATCCGGCCGTTCCGGCCGAGTACCTCCTCACGGGAGTAGCCAGACATGGCGAGGAACCCGTGGCTGGCGAAGACGATGGGGTGGCCTGCGATACCCGGGTCCGTGATCAGGAAGCAGCCCTGGATCTCGTCGAGGGCCTCCGCGATCCAATCGGAGTAGCGGGCGGTGAGCGACTGCTCGATGAGGCGGAGTGAGCATCCCGCCATGACCTCCGCCGCCACCGATGGTGGCGATGTGTTCTCGGCCCGACGCCCGATCGACGGAATCGTCAGCGCCACCATATGCGCCGCCGCGGCGGAGAATGCTTATTTCACCTCATAACATGTTACCAAAAAGGAGGAGTACCGAATTGCCGCTTCAAATAAGAGATCAGATGAGAGGAGGGTTTGTGATCATTATTCACTATAGACAAAGGTGAGACGGGGAAGGGAAAAGAATCTTTGGGAAATGGTGGGATAACTTTTTATGTTAATACGTTGCTTGAAAAAATTAGTGGACGGAAAGGGCAAAAAAAAAGAAAAGAAAAGAAAGGAAATAGAAGCAATCGGCGAAGCGGAGAGACGAGAGGAGGAGAACACGCAGATTTTTTTGTGCGTGGGTTTTATGTAATATCGAGTCCAGTTTGTGTCTGGTAAATATATATATATGATTAACGTATAAAAAAGAAGGATGAGTGGATGAGTACAGACGTGGCGAGTGGCTGTTTCCATGTGGTGACAGCGACGTTATCCGTAATAATTGCGCCGGCCGCGTCCGCCGTTAGATGATGACGCGGATACAACAGAGAATACGAGAAGTGGCGGAGGATCAAGAACCCGGAACCTACCCTCGTGCTTATTGGAATGATTGATGGGCCCCACGAGGTGAATGGCCGGCTGGGAACGACTCTGGCAAGCCCCCAAAAACACGAATTGCAAGTGTTGTCCAATTGGTTGTTGCTGCGGGACCCGCGGGTCCGGGACGTGTTGACTAATAGGAAGATGAGATTTCCTGGCTGGCGACTCGACCGAGACAGGTGAGCGCCGCGCAACCGAAAACGAACCGCACGGGGTTCAGGTTGGACCGGTTCGCCGCAACCATTGTTGCAATTATCGGAGTCGATGGTGACTGGGCAACAACTGTACACGTGTGCAGTTCGGAGCGGACCAACTTGGAATCCACATCGTCCACTCGAGATGAACGGCCAAGATACCGTGGAGACTAGATTGCATCGTCTACCGATGCCGCCCATTGGTTGGCGGCCGTGAGCCCCACGGTCGGAATTAATGGTGCAAGAGGACCCTTTCTTGTGTTTCGTATCTGGGCCGAGGCACAAGCGCCACACACTTCACGTGCGGAACACTCGTGCACTCCGCTCCCCCACGTTTGTGGTGAGAGTTGAGCTGCACGCTGCGCCTCCTTTCCATCTCAATTGTCTTGATATTATTATTTACTTTTCCCTTTTCTATTTCTTTAATTATCTGGGCAAAGTGCTTAGGAATGTGAGACGCTTGCTTATTAAAGGAGGCACTGTTTTCCTCAGAATTATTTCCATAATATTGATCTTTTTGCAATCAATCAACCGTCATATAATATGGTTTCTGAAGTTATTTAATACAAAATAGGTATATGTATATGCAGAACAGGAAGTATGAAGAACAATGGAACGAAGAAAATACATGAACAGTCAAATAATCAAATGGTATAAGTTTAGATATTTAAATATTTGTGTATCACAACACCGTAGAGCTCAAAGATCGATGCGATTTCGAGTGGTGGAATTCTAATCTGTGATGCATAGATATATTTATAATAATTATATGGTCATATTAATGTCACCCGGATAAACAAAGTCTCCTCACCCACCTTTAACTATGTATGTTATTTGCACGGAAATCTTCGGTGAAGTGGTCGAGCGTGTAATGGGTTCGATGGGTTGGGCCGTTTCGTTTTGCCTTCAGCTTCATTTGTGGGTAGAAACAGCCCATTAGCACGCGCTTCCATCAACGACGTGGATGCGAAGTCGAATCAAGTTCAGATGAGAAGGCAGCTGAATAATATCTTGCGGTGAAGGGGACAATCATACACGCTGCACCAACTCTCGCCTCGGCCAACAAATCAGGTGGATTGTTGGTGTCGATTCTTCCACGAGGTTGCCAATAGGTCAGCCAACCTAATGACAAATTTAAGGGTTGGGAAGAAAGAGTCACTCTGCCATATCAAATTCTCCTTCACGAAGTACAAATATTATTCTCAGCTCACGTAAAAGGATCTACAATATCTTGAATTACACAATGTTTTCCCCCTTTTTTCCTTTTGCATTTTCCCTTCCCCTTAAAAAGATATTGCATTCCTAAAGAAAAGCCAAAAGGTAGGATTTTTTTTTATTTTTTTATGTGAGACATCCTCTGATGCAATGCTATACAATTATAAAATTTTGGTTTGAATCCATATAACAATACTTTAGGTATTAATTCAATATAATATTAAAAAAATACAAGTCTAATTGGATTTGTGAACTATTCTGAATGATAACATCGAGACTGTGTGACATTTATTTAGCCCACAGAATGAGTCTAAATACTCAAATTATATTATCCACCGCGTATCCATCACTTGCGTACTAAATATTATTAGAGGAAATATTTTAACTTTTTTTGATGAATTCATGAGAATTTCTTTTATTTTTTTAGGCGCTCCTCTTTTTTATATTTTTCAAATGATACTCTCAATTTTAAAATATTCTGTAAATAAGTATATCACAATATGTGCATATGATCGATTCGTAAGGTGAACTGATTGTTATCGTGTTATAAACCTATTAAATTCTCATGTATAGTTTTTATAGCATCAATTATAATATTTTTAAATAGGTTGACCGTGTTTTTGATACATCCATCAAAACAACTCATAAAGAAAATTTGCTTTGAGAATTGATTCCGAGATAAATAAACACTCAATAATCAATAAAAATTAATTTATATAAAAAAAATAAAGTTTCAAATAAGTGTCCGTATCAAACAGAATATGAAGACATTTATGTCAGTTTTTGAAAACACAATATGATTATTTAAAAATGCTATAATCAACGAATTAGATCGACTCGTTCTTCTGACTGCTACACACGATGTAACCAAGTATTACTTTTGTTATATTGTTAGAAAAATCTTTTAGAGATTATAATAAATAAGAATATTATTAAAAAGAATACCTACCGAGCAAAAATGAACATAAATATCGCCCAACTTGTTATTGCCGTCAATCCGGCGGTCAATGTCCCAACAACTACAAATTTATGTATTGCAAGTTGGAGGATTGGGACGCACCATCTAAAACTCTATTCGCAATCGATTCATATAAAAAACCAGCGAATATTAGACAGCGCTACACATCAAAGTCAAAGTCATCAACTGCAGGGCGCCTAATCATCTATTTCATTTACAAGTGGGCCTCACTATCACATCATGGTTTGTCGAGTAATTCATATTCCCCCTCGAAGCGTATAAATATGGATGGGGTTCGTTCCAAAAACACTTCGACGTGTTTACAATATAACTCGGTATATCCAAGGACTAATTCATTATCTTTATTTTTGTGGTTTTTACGAAACAATAAAAAAAAATCATCTTAGTTAGAAGATTATTTGTGAAGTGACTGCGACGTGGCAGTATGTGCCGACGGAGTCATGTCGACGGCCTTGACGGGCTATTAAATTGAAGGTGACATTAACGAGGCGCGCGTCATCGATGCAGACGTTGTCTGACCCTCGAAGTTGTCTATCACATTAGTCACCAGGACGACGATGAATATATTATTATGTAGCATTTTTTGGGTATTAGGAACTCAGCTGTCCACTTAATTGATTAAGACTTTAATAATTTATCATCATATTTTTAAATCTGACTCATTCAATTGATAATTAAATATTAATTATATTTATAATCTGACTCATTCAAATTGATAAGAATATGAAACCGTCCACTTAATCTCTCTCTTTCATCTCACATAAATAATTGTATATAAATAAATATTTTTTACTATGAAGTTTGAGCGGCTCGATGTTATTCGATCGCATGCTCATGGTGGACGACTAGCAGCTTTGTTTCTCCTCAATCTTTCAAGCCTATTTGGCGCCCTTGCTTCTCCTGATGAATACTTCACCTTGATTCATATCATCCACATCACTTGTTTAGGAAACCGAAACAAAGAAAAGAAAAGGCCGATGTCTGAGAAAACGAGAGTGTTTATTTGATGACACATATGTCGAATACAGCATCCATGAGAGGAAGCAATCACACGGAACGTGTGCTATTATTATTTTGTGTCGCTTCCTGAGGACGGCTCCTCGCAGAGGAACAGGGCCCAAAAGCCACCGAGGCAGACCGTGGCCGCCATGCTCCACACCATGACCGCCACGGGCAGCGGCATGATGACCGCCACTTTGTAGGAGAACATCAGGGTGAGGAGCGTGGCGAGACACCATACTGCGGCCTTCAGCCGTGGCCGGTCCGCCGCGCTGCCTGCCTCCAAGCACCGAACGCAGCGCAGCAGGAGCAGGAGGTCGACGTAGGCGGCCACCACGAAGGCCACGGCCGAGGGGTCGTCCCTCGAGCGGTACACGGCCGTGACGCAGCTGTATGTCAGGACGGCGAGTCCCAGGGTGGATAACCGGGCGTGGCCATCGTGGTCCGTGTTGGCGGTGGACGATGGTGGGTCGACGGGGGTTGGGGAAGCTGCTGGGAAGCTCGGTCTGCTCTGCAAAACCAAAAGTGGAGCAACGATCGTAGGCCATGTAAACCAACAAGGGGTGCCCCCTTTATCCCTTCTTCAAGTCTTTCGATCTCCCAATTCTTTACAGGTCCGTGCGTCACATGGGGTTCCCATGTGAGTTTGGCCGTGCTTTTGGCTTGTTTGACGCGCAAGAGCCCATGACTTGGTCGCCCACGCCCCGAGTCTCCTCCTACTACAAGAACATATTAAAATCATACCGATAATACTAATATTCATTTTTTTATCATTTTTATTATATTTAATAACTAAAGTTATTTGATAAAACGTAGTATAAGTTTAAGTTATGGCCTCAGAGAGTTCGTTGGACGAGATGTTGAGTATTGGGGATGGAACAGATCAACAAGAGAGGGCCGGACAAATGGAATATTCGAATAAAGCGAATAAAAAAATCTCAAGAGAATATGTTAGCACCACGTTATTTTTCATCCATAATCGCATTATTTTTTACGACGATTCCCTTCAAAAAAGTCTTTCTATAATTTTTTTTTCAGTTGATGCGCCCTTTTTTTAATATTATTTTATAAATATCTCTCATCGCCGTCACGTCACATTTGTCCGGTTACTCCACGATGTCTTTTTTTATCTTATCTTTTCTTCTTGAAGGTGCGAGCGCGAAAAAGACCGAGACAAAGGGATAAGGCAAGAGTGCTGGAGATGATCCTCGATGATGATAAGAAATATGTATGAGATTATAAAAGATATCATTTAAAAAATAAAAAAAATATAAATACTTTTCAAAAAAAGCAGAAAAATAGAAGCTTTTTCGGAAAATCGTATGAGAGTTTGTTATTCCCATATTATCTATCCATTTAGATTAGGTTAATATACACATTAATTAAATTTACGACATTTGGTGCGGTTAGCTTGCGAATCACCCTTTCTTGTTAAAGATTTGTAGGGGGAGTCGTTGGAAGTCGCGGAGAAGATGAAGTTTTTTCTTTCATTCTTTATTTTCCATTTTTTTTCTTCCGATTCTGTCTTTGCATCTTTTCTAGTTAAAGATTTGTAGGGGGAGTCGTTGGAAGTCGTGGAGAGGATGAAGTTTTTTCTTTCATTCTTTATTTTCCATTTTTTTATTCCGATTCTTGGTCTTTGCATCTTTTCTTGTTAAAGATTTGTAGGAGTAGTTGGAAGTTGTGGAGAAGATGAGGTTTTTTCTTTCATTCTTTATTTACCATTTTTTTATTCCGATTCTTGGTCTTTGTATCTTCTAAATTATTTTTTTAAGTATAATGGAAGGGGGAGAGAGAGGAAACGATGTGGTTAGTCACCAACCGAAAGCCGTCGCATAAAGCTTAATTATTATTTATTCATCGCCTGTATAAAGCAGTGCTTTAGCACACATGACGGACTTACACGTAGCAGATATTTTGGTGCGAAACTTGGTGGAGAGAGATTTTTGTTTGGGAAATGGTGCAGTTCATGTAAGTAGCTGGTAAACTTCATCTCGATAATACCAAGCTATTTAGTGTACAAAGAAGAGATATATAATGCGTTTAACACACTAATTTGAGGAAGGCTTGACGTCGGGGTACGGATCAACTGGCGCACGGTAAACCGCGGACGGTTTGGCGTCGGGGGACAGATCAAGTGGCTCACGGTAGATAAAGAAAGCCCAAAACCCACCGCCGGCGGTCGCGGCCGAGAGATTTTTGTTTGGGAAATGGTGCAGTTCATGTAAGTAGCTGGTAAACTTCATCTTGATAATACCAAGCTATTTAGTGTACAAAGAAGAGATATATAATGCGTTTAACACACTAATTTGAGGAAGGCTTGACGTCGGGGTACGGATCAACTGGCGCACGGTAAACCGCGGACGGTTTGGCGTCGGGGGACAGATCAAGTGGCTCACGGTAGATAAAGAAAGCCCAAAACCCACCGCCGGCGGTCGCGGCCCGAGAGATTTTTGTTTGGGAAATGGTGCAGTTCATGTAAGTAGCTGGTAAACTTCATCTTGATAATACCAAGCTATTTAGTGTACAAAGAAGAGATATATAATGCGTTTAACACACTAATTTGAGGAAGGCTTGACGTCGGGGTACGGATCAACTGGCGCACGGTAAACCGCGGACGGTTTGGCGTCGGGGGACAGATCAAGTGGCTCACGGTAGATAAAGAAAGCCCAAAACCCACCGCCGGCGGTCGCGGCCCGAGAGATTTTTGTTTGGGAAATGGTGCAGTTCATGTAAGTAGCTGGTAAACTTCATCTTGATAATACCAAGCTATTTAGTGTACAAAGAAGAGATATATAATGCGTTTAACACACTAATTTGAGGAAGGCTTGACGTCGGGGTACGGATCAACTGGCGCACGGTAAACCGCGGACGGTTTGGCGTCGGGGGACAGATCAAGTGGCTCACGGTAGATAAAGAAAGCCCAAAACCCACCGCCGGCGGTCGCGGCCGCCATGCAGTACACGATCGCAGCGATGGGCCAGGGCATGATGGCGGCGACCTTGTAGGCGAACATGCCCGTGAGCAGCGTGGCAAGGAACCACACGGCGGCCTTCAACCCACCCCGGTTGCTCTCGGTGGACCTTTCGAACTTGCGAAGGCACCAGAACAGGAGGAGCAAGTCCACGTACGCGACGACCACAAACGCGACCGCCCATGGTTCGTCGATGGAGCGGTACACCGCAGCGGCCGAGTTGTATGTCAGGAATGCCAAGCCGAGCGCCGGAAGCCACTGCGTGTCGTTTGCTCTATCCATCGTCCAGAAAGCGCATCAGGCTAATATAGCACTAGCGAACCGTGTAACACCGTCGTCGCCATGGTTTGTGTCCTGTCTCGGCGTTCCTCTATATATTCTGGAAGGGTTGATGAAGTCGCCCATCGATAGTCGTACAAACATTATCGTGAAAGTTGCGTGGTAGCTTCGCGCAACAGCCCGCCTCAGTTGTCGTGTCAGGGCTGCATTATTGAGGCACCAAATTCAAAACGTACCCGTCACGGGGACGGGGCATCCGATGCATTTTGTCGGCAAGCCTGGCCCGCTTATTATATACAAATATTGGGTATCATCAAAATTAAGAAAATAATACACCCCACCGTCGTTGCCTAAAAAAAAAATCTCAACTACCATAAATTGAAAAAGTAAACTCTATCATAATTTTCAACATCGGATGCCCAAACGAGAAATATATGGATGTAATTAATTACTCGGAAGAGGCACGGACAGGAACGCATGATTTCAGGTATTAAAAAGAAAAAATAATTTTGAGTAAAAAAGGGTTCATTTCAAATACTTCGTCGATGGCTGGAGAACAGAGCCAACGGACATAAAACTATGCATACTTTAATGCGATAAACAGGCTGAAGGCGAAATATACCTAAAAAAAAGGTCGCACTCGATGGCGCGCATCACGTTAGCGTGACTTTCGGCGTCGGAATTGGATGCCGTCTTGACGAAGCAATCGTTTTGATTATTCTGCTTTTGTCTTTGGATCTGACCTGACAAAGCCGATTCGCGGTGATCGAGAGGCGTGATGGGCGTCCGTCAACAATCACGGCGTGGCGGATGGTGCCGGCCATTCCCTGCTCCCGGCGGCGGATCAGTGACCGAGCGGCGTGATGAGCGTGCGTCAACATCACGGCCTCGCGGACGGTGCCGGCCATCCCTTGCTCCCGGCGGCCGCATCCGTTGATGAATCTCAACGCACGGACGCAAACAGGAAGGGGATATGGGCGAGAAGACTGGGGGGAGGTCGACGCGAGATGGCTTCTGGGAGACAAGATCATGAAGAGGGAGGGCGTACAAGGGGGCTGGGAGAGAGGCATGGGCGTAGGCGGAGTTGTGGGCGTGAGTCCATGTGAGCCGCCGGCTACCCTATTCGTTTACCCCGTGGCCTTGCCCCCTTCGCGTGCCGGCCATCTGGAACACTCGGTGGAGATACGAGCCGAGGCCGAACGCGGAGGGAGCAGATAAAGAGGGAGGTGTGGCAGAACGCTGTCCAGATGCTGTACACCTCCCTCGGTGGCTTTAGGAACGGTGTCGCTGCGTGTGAACGTTGATCTACTGATGAGGACTTAACCGAACTCGATCTAATTATCTTGGCGCCCAAGTAATACCATGTCATAAAAAGCAGGGCATCTTAATCGTAGGAATTGTGTTACAATATTTCTTCGTGCTTCTTGTAAATAAGCCTATAAACTATTTATTTGCGTGTTGGAATTGAGAGAGAGAGAGAGAGAGAGAGAGAGAGAGAGAGAGAGAGAGAGAGAGAGAGAGGCGCTTCTCCGCCTTCAATTCATTTGCGTGTTGTAGTTGGCGAGAGAGAGAGAGAGGAACGAGAGACCGAGGAACGAGATAGCGAGGCCCTCGGTTCCGTTTGTCATTGGTGGTGGTGGCACCAGAGTGAGATATGTGATCCTGCAATTTATAGCCTAAAACGAAAAGGGTGGGTGGCAAAACTTTATCGTGGGAACCGAAGATGGACAAGTTGACGTCGTCGCTTTTGGCTGCGCAAATCACACGGAAGTTGCGTGAGCAAAGGAAACAAACGGCAACCGCAGGACAAGTGCAGCGATGCAGTCCACCAATAAGCCTGTCTTGTTCTACGGTGCTCAGTTCTCGGTGGTTCGCAAGCCACTCCATCGACCCCAACATACCGCTTTGGTAAGGATCCATTGATCGATGGCATTCGGAGGATGAGGAATCTGACATAAGCCTGTTCAATACAGTGTTCATATACATGTATGCATAATTGTTTCAGGTAAGTGCATATAATGTACCATGTCCTTTTTTGTCACTTAAAAATGGTACTTGTGATTTTTTTTAAATATTTTGTAAACTAATCATATACGATATTTGATTAAAACACGATTTAAAATAAATAAATAAATGACCATGGTTATGGAATTTGATTTCCCTTCAACTTAATTATGTTAAAATTAAATGGAATGTATCGAACACCAAATAATTGGGTTCCTATGTCTTGCCATCCTTGTTTGTTGCTGTGACAACAGATGTAGCTACGTCGTAAAAATAATGGGCCGGCAAGATTGTCCACCGGCCTGGTCTATCAAAATCCATCTCTCTTTCTATACCTCGGGCGGTGGGAGAAGGATTCAATATATGTGCTTCGGATGATTACATAGATCATACCATGTTGATGCCAACTCCCGTTATGAAGGTAAATAAAGATAGCGGCGGAATCGATATTTAAATACTGAAGATACAAATTGCGTTCTTTTTTTTTTTGTCATTTTGGAATCATAAATATCCATTGAAATAAATGTAATTCCGCAGTTCTCATCCGCCATCTCCTAATAAATCAGGAACGAAACTACTGTAAGATTTTTGTCTTCAAAGCCTCTCTAACAAATTTGGAGCAACCAATGAGATCATAAGCACTCTCGCAAATCTCGGCTGAATCCTGCGCCAGCACTCGACAACGCGGCAGCCCACACGACGTTCGCTGCCTTCAACTCTCAGCCGAAGCAGTTCCCGCCGCCGCCAGTACTGGTATCTCGAGCTCTCGGCGTGAAACCTTGCGCCTTGACCAAGCACGCGACGGCGAGCACCACACAAGGGAATGCAAGCACCACAACAGGCTTCTTCGTGGCGGCGTCGTGCGTGAGGGGGATGACGTGAAGAGAGCCGCCCACGCCCAGGCACAGCCTGGTCACGAAGCAATCCAACGCCACGGCGATCATCAGTAGCGACGTCGCCACGGCCACCGCGTTGGCCGCTGTCTCCCAACAGCCTCTACAGGGGCCGCCATCCACCATCTTCTTCTTCATCTTTACTTCGAGCTCTTTGATGTTCTAATAACGAAACGGAAACTAAATGTAGATAAAGAATAGTAGTGTATATAAGGATTATTTCTCCTTTCAGTTTTTACTAAAAAAGACACATACAAACAAAGATCAACTTCTGAGGGCAAATTAAAGCATCTTCTGTTTTCGTTTATACGCAAATATAACAGTTAGTCGTTGAGAAGGTCACGTTTTGTTTGGAGGGGCGGGCATCGAAGGATGGATGGGAACAGCAATGAAATGGAACGATATGGGCGTGGTGAAAGTAAAACGAGGAGCGCCGGTCGTATACAAGAGAGGCTTTTGAGGAATCCGCGAAAGATTAGGATTAGGGTCACAAAAGTCCTGTTCATCCACTGAAGCGTGGCTGCACATCCACCAGAGAAATCAAAGGATTGGGATCAGATAAAACCAGTCAAACAATGCATCCAGGCAGCGGTAAAGTTACTGTCATAAGGATAATACATTACTACGTTCGATTTGGAGGAAAGGCTTATCGCGTTTGGTATATATACACTCCTTGAAAGTCGGTGATCTTCTTATTTATATATCCGAGTTGCTTGAGAAGGGATAAATGTGGAGCAGATGGCCATTAGCGGGTGCTTAACCAAATGACCATTATATTTACAGCTTGACAAAACCGCAACCAAATGTTATATGTAGAATGTTAAGCATCGAGTTCGAGAGCTTAAAGCATCGAGCCTGTCCTCTAATTAACTAGAGAGGACCAGCACGAGAAATAGACATAAGACACTGTAATTACAGGAGGGCACGACGACTGCGTTGTACGACTTTTTGCATCTCAGAATGGCCAGACATCTCCATGGTTCTTCCACATGGGAGTTGGAGATGATTTAGGAGGAGGCAACCGGGAGTGCGGCGGTGACATGGAAGGTAGCTGCAGTGACGAGGAATGCAAAGGGATTCAGCAACGCCTTCTTCACGGCGTTGCCAGACTTCACGACGATCGACAGCCCCACACTCGTCAAGAAGCTCACCCAAACAATGCGGTGGGGATTGATGGAGGCCGGAACGTTGACCAGTAGCATGAGGTCGCCGCCGACGACAGCCAGCATCGATACGTGTACCAGCTCACCGAGGTGCCCGAGGTCCCGGTAGCACTCTGCAGTGGCGACGCCTGATTCGATATCCATCCTGCTCGTGCTCGAAGATGGCTTGTGGGGATGGTGGTGTTCGGGCTATTGTGGAGTCCGCTTCAGCCTATAGGAGATTTGTAGGATGCTACTCTTAGTAACTAAGGCCGCGCTTGCGAATATATTTATATTTTAAATATGCATTTCGAGAAAAGGATTAAAATGAATGCGTAGTTGTACAATATTTTGAGTGATTAATAAATAATAGATAAAAATTATATTTTAAACATGTGTTGCTTAAGTGATGTTTGATAAAATTATATTTCAAAAGTTCATTAAATATTATATGACAAATTTATCAATCTAATATTTTTTAAATATTTATTTAAAAATAAATATAAAATTTTATTTAAATTATATATATATATATACATATACATATACATACATACATACATACACACATAATCTCACAAAAAATTGTATGGCCTAAATAAATAACAAATAAAAATCGTAATAATATAAATACAGTAAATCATATCATTATATTAATATAAATTACTTACTCCGTTGGCGACTATTTGATCATGCAAATTATTCATATCATATGATATATTTCTATTAGAGTTTGTACTACCCTCATTTACATCATTAGAAACACCAATTACAATAACGAAATGAGTATCATTAATGGTATTTCTTCTTACCTAGTTGTGTAAAGTCATTGTCACAATCATAATTTGCACTTGCTTTTTGTATGGATAGCTTGGCATATTCTTCAATATTTTTTATTTCTTTTTTAATACACCTAAGGCTTGCTCAATTTTTGGATATAGCTAAAAATGAGCACGATTGAATACTTCTTCATAACTTGTAGGTCAAAGGCCTTATTGGAATTTAGACAAATGATAACTGAATTTTTTGTATGGCCCTAAATAACCCATTGGATTAGGATATCCAACATCTACCAAATAATATTTACCTACAAGAATAATATAATTTAATCAATACATAAAATACATTCAACATTATAATCCTTAACTATTAGTAACCAATTTGGATGAGGACGAGAAAAACATAAATCGTGTCTTCTAGAGGCTTCTAATATATTTTGAGTTGGAATTTTTTATCAACCAATTTGATCATGCACACAGGAACCACAACAAGATTGTGAGTATTGTCTATTATAATAATGTAATTGAAGTATATTGTTGTTACCTTAGTACCATTGACCAAAGAATCAACATGGTCTAGTTCGATTGTGAAGACATAGATCCATCCTGGAGGTACGCATCAAGGTAGGTGAGGTAGTCTGAGCGGGCAATCGAGGTGACAAGTAGACTCTTGAGGCATTGCTAGCTTACAACGGTTGACTCACAGTCCTCCCGAGGTACGACTTATCTGTTGGAGGGAGTTCGGGGTCGTCCTGAGGGGCGCCCTAGTTTTGTCCAGAAGTAGTCTATATTCCCCTTAGGTGCTCCTTAAACATACTTGGGCCTTGCACAAACAATCAATGTAGAGGGATGTCTCGACCCGATCCCTCTGATGCTCAAGTCAATAGAGTAAGTGGACGAGTTTTAGTTAAGCTCAAAAGAGCTGAGATAGAGCTCGCTTGCCCTTATTTGGCTTAAGGGCTTGGGTCTTATACTTGAGCAGTTAATGGCATGAGGACAGTAATAATTATGGTGTCCTTTACCTTTCTAAGAGATTATTGATGGTAATAACTGACAAACGTGTCATTGAAGGATGACGTTAGGGTAGGACACTCGTGATGATATGATTTTCCAGAGTTCTTGGTTTATCCGATATAGGTGTTTGTCCAAAGGGTAAGGTTGGGGAAGCTGTGCCATGCCGTCAGGCTTCAATACATGTATGCAGATCTCCCTGTAGCTCTACATAGGTGGCTTCCTTAGCTCAGGTAGCAAGGTGAGTTGGCAGTGTCATTGTTTTCGCAATCATTCATCACCGCGAAAGTGTGCTTTAAGGCTTCAGTAGGGATTTCGAGGCACATAGTTTGCATGGTCTTGCCTCATTCTAGTGTGTCGAGTTGCAGGTGCTACCTAGTAGTAGCATCGTGCTTCTCGTAATGGTTTCTCTCAAGCATTGGTATCAGGTTCATTTGTTATAGTTAGCTTTTGTCGATGATCACTGTGACAAGTATAGGGTCCACCATGGTGGATCTTGCCTTGACTATCATAGCAAGAGTAAGGGTTAATCATGGTGGATTTTGTCTTGATCGTCGTAGTGGATGTGGGGGTCCATCGTGGTGGATCTTGTCTTGACCATTGTAGCAGGAGAAGGGGTTCGTCGTGGCGGATTTCACTTCAATTGCCATAGCGGAAGGATTTGCTTTAGTAGGTCCTTTTTTTTTTCTTTTCTTTGGTCTCCCCTTCTGCTTCAGAGTTCATTTCCTCTCTAATATTTTACCTCCTTTTTCTGTTTTAATGTTTTCTTCTCTGTTTGATTTTACATCCCCCTTCCACTCAAGAAGGTTACCTTTATTGCTACCTCCCCTTCCGCTTCAGGAGGCAAGGGGCACACTCTCCTTCTACTACTCCCAAGAGAGGGCATTGAATCAAGGCTCCAACATGGTGGGCCTCGGTTTGACTGCTGTAGCAAGAGTATTGATTCATCGTGACGGCTTCCACCATAATGGGTCTTGGCTTGACCGTCATAGCGGGAGTATTGATCCGATATGACAGTTTTCGTCGTAAGAGGTCTTTGCTTGACTGCCATAGTAGGAGTATTGATCTTCTGTGGTAGCTTCCTCCATAGCGAGTCTTGGTTCAATTGTCGTAATGGGTCTTGGTTCAATTGCTATAGTAAGAGTGTTGATCCGCCACGATGGCTTCACCTAGCTTGGTGAATCCTTTACCCCTTGAGTAGTGGTGTCATAGTGCATTGAGTCACTTTTGATGTGGTGCCCCTTTAGCTGGCTTTGATCATGGTGGCTTCACCTGGCTTAGTGAATCCTTTTCCCCTTGAGTGGTGGTGTCATGGTGTGTGTTGAGCCACTTTCGATGTAGTGCCCCTTTAGTTAAATTTTGGTGAGCCTTTGGGTTTGACATTGCTTTTAGTGTTCTGGGGACTTCAATCCATTGAGGTCCAGGGCTCGAAACCCACTTTGATTGTTATGGGTGATGCTAAAGGATTTTGTATTGTTCGAGGGGAATACACGTAGGCATCGACTTTTGTAGGAGACGAGGGATCTTCTCGTTTCTCAAGTATTTTATTTTTTATAAATATATTTATACAATATAATTATATACTACCTTGAAATATGGATAATATCTTCGATCATTCATTATCTTTTGTGGAATGTATCTAAATTGTGGATCGGATGATTGGATCAAATCTTTTTGCATGTCACATATATTTGCAAAATCATACCAAAGCACACGCTTATGGTCTCTCTTACACTAACTTATTATTAATTAATGTCCTAAAATATGAAGAAACATAGCAAGCATTTCGGCAACGTCAAAACTCCTAGATCCTTTAAGACCATATTGTGTTTCTGAAGACATGTTTCTCCATTCTAAACATGTTATAACATCAATTCCCATTTGCATTTTCATATAGCAACTCCATTAACCATACACTTTTGGTATGATTTGAAGTGTTCCTTATAAATGTATGTCAAATAATAAGATTTAACAACATTTACACCAGTCGACAATAGTTGCCAAAATTTCTCCTCCTTTTCATGCTTCCTATTAGGCGAATCATCCATATCTATTTCAATAGAGGAAGCTGAATGTTACAATAGGATAAATTAGCAGTAGTACACAACTTACATAAAGACATATAATTCACAACTAAAAATAAATAAATAAATAATTCATAAGTCAAACATAAAGATAAAGATAGTTCCCAACTCTAACAAATTCAGCTAAGCCTCTTGTGCACATATTGAGCCATCCAACTTTGTGGAATTCACTATTTAAGCTCACGAAGATCAAACGATTATTCTGATCTTTGAGATGGGTTAGAGAAAAGTAAAATAACTCACGATCTTTTGTGATTTCAGATATAGTGCTCAAATCACCTAGGAGCGTCTTATATGTTGATTCCAAATCATCCATAGAACAAGATGTGGCAGTACTCCTACCGTCGACAAAGTCTGTCGATTTGTTTTGATAGCATAGTTGCTCCCGTTAACTTCTTTTGCCTTACCATTATTTTTTCTCACTTGACTCTCAGACACTCTTTTCTTACCCTTAGAATCACTTGCTTCATCAGTTTTGTCCAATAAATTAAATTCTTGATCATCACTATTTGATCTTGAACCATCACCACTATCAAGGGATGTGACCTTAATATGCTCATTAGTAGTTAAACCTTGGGAAGGATTCCAAGCAATATCTCCCATTGCAACTGTATTCATGAACATCCTATCCAACAAAACTTCAAGATCATGATGCATGTCTTTTATTTTAAAAGGCCTGTACATGCCATTGGCCTGTTACAATAAAAGAACATTCATGTTAGCTGCATCCTAAATATCACATTAAGAAGGTACAAAAAAATAATACAAGAAGCATAAGAACCTGAATCTTTCTATCTCAACATTCATCACCTGCATGAATAGTTTTCTTCCTAGGATCCCATCCTAGTTAGCAACTGTTTCCATCTTTTCCGGTCATCCTTGAGATTATCCCATGTACTTTTCATTTAGGTTTTAACTTGAGATGGGTTAGAGAAAAGTTTTTTTTTTTTTTTTTTTGCCCGTTAACTCCTCAAGTCTCTCAATGATGATCTTTCATCCATTCCTTTTGCTATTAGCGGAACGATTGCCCTTATTGATCTATTCAACACGTTAACTTACAAAAGATTTCTGCATGTTTGGGGGGGGTCCAAAAGGCCTTTTCCTTTGATAAATTCATCATTTTATAGTTAAATAAAAGATGAAAAAAACATACAATAACAATAAATAAGTACATAAATCAGCGTGAGAAAAATAATTTAAAATGAAAGTTATGGCGACTTCTGTACTATATGACAGATATTGATAAAAGATAAGATTTTTACAATTAATTGAAAAAATCTCTCTTATCTAACTGATGTTGATAGAGAAAAAGCTTCTGCTGAGGAAGCGTTCGACTAACTCACATGATCGGTGTGCTCATGGGGGCTCGAGCACTCTGTTCCCAAGCGCCACCGAGCGCCCGCTTCTCTCGGCGAACACCAGCCATCTCATCTATTGGCGGACCCCTCTTCTTCTCTACTCGGCACCATCTTCTGCTTCTCCGTCGTCTGCCGCAACGCCTTCCTTTGGTACCTGCTCGTCTCATTCAATCAGGCCGTCGGCGCGACCACCCCCTTCTTCACGGCCATCTTCGCTCTCGCGATCACCTGCCGTCGCGAGCCCGTTGTCGTTTACGTCGCGCTGCTCACCGTCGGCCTCGGCATCATCCTCACCGACAACAACGAGCCCCTCTTCCACCCCCTGGGCTTCCTCCTCTGGCTCGGCTCCACCTCCGGTCGCGCCCTCAAGTCCGTCGTCCAGGGCACCCTCACCTCCGAATCGAGGTGGACGGAGGCGTTTTCTGTGTGGATTCGATCGCTCTGCTTCGTCCGATCTGCCATTACTGCTCATAGATCGGACCCCTTCCTGCTGGTTCTCATTCAGGCCGCTGGGTTATCCCCTCCTCCTTCGGAGCACCGATGCACCACTGCACTTCGCCTAGACAAGTTCTTCCTCCTCACCAACTGCCACATCCGAGGGGCCGTTCTCCCCGGCGGCACCTGGCCATAAGCACCCTTTCGTCCTCTCTTCCGACGGCCAACTTGCCCTCTCCGGCTCCTGGGTTTGCTCGGCGGCCTGATCTTTCCGCCACCGACCAAATCGCAGCCAACTCGTTTCGCCGTCGTCAAGGGATAACCCTGCGCTATGGCCTTCTACGTATGCAGCAGCTCTCCTATCACTGCTACTGCAGCCTACATCTATCTCTTCGTCGATGGCGATTGCTAGGCCCTAACCAATATTGCACCGGTAAGCTTCTCAGCTGCTGATTTCTCCCTCTGCCCCCGTTTCCCCAGCACCAGCAGACTTCACCACCGACAGACACCATGGCACCTGCACCGTTCGGCTGCGTACGATAACATCAATCCACGGCGGACTTCAGGCCACCGCTGTCGCCCATCGCCGACCATTGCCTCTCTTTCAACTGCCACAAGCGTCGCCTCTGCATTGAGCCACTTCTCTCCTCCCTCTGCCAGTAGCAGAAGCCACCCTCCTCCAGATCGCACCTTCAACCCACCAAGATCTGCCCAGATATGTGGATCTGAGAGCTTCTAGAGCCAAAGCGCTTCCCGCAGCTGGCTTCACCGCAAACAACAAAGAAGTCTCGCGTCGCACCATGAAACATATTAGATAGAAATCTTCTATACAAAAAGAGATCTTCTATGGCCAACGACCCGGACCTAAGGTCACGTTCTTAACCGCCTAGATCCTCCTCCGCAAGAACGGCAGAACCAAGAGCTTCAGCTTTGCTCAATATCCTCCGCACAATCAAATCAGACAGCACAGCGCAAAACCTTCGTGACTAGTGATCCTGCTGGTCTATTGCAGAATCATATTTCTCAACTTTTCTCCAATACTGTAATTTTAATCCCCTTCAAATTATTTTAATCCCCTTCAACTTTTCTCCAATTCTATAATTTTCTATTTATATATGATCTATTAGGCTACAATTGTCCATTAGAAAAGATTCAAATCCTTGAAGAATCTAGTCCAGTATCAAATCTTACTCACAAGTTATAGTTATGTTAAGACCATATTATCCTCTAAACAATTCAACCTCAGTCGCTAGATCCATTACTTAACTAATATCTATTAGGAAACCTTAGGGAGCATCATATGTGAAAATCTAGAGTGTACAACTCGAGAAATCGAAAACTACATAAAAGGTATGAGATGTTTTCACATAAGAGAACTCGTATATTTTCGAAAATCGTAGATCATAGTCCGTGGATGGAGTTATTACAAACTCCTCTCTAGCAGTGATCCACATGATGATCGCAGCAATAATACACCTCATCATGCGACATGTTTTTTCTTCACGATCGCATACCATCACATAATAGCACACAAAGAGTGATCGATCTCTCTTGTTGTCCTTTTGTACCAGAGAGGGGATAGTTGGCTAGACGAAGAAAAAGGAAGGAGATGAGGAGGGTGGCAGCTAAAGGGGTCTAGCCTATGACCCTTTTAGTCCCAACTCCTATTTATAGAAGCCTTCGTTAATAATCATAATGGATAATGCCTTAATGGGTATTGGATCCACATCCAATAATCATTGGTTTAATAGATATTGAATCCTCATCCAATAATTACTCTAAGCTCTATTATGTCTCACCCAATGGATTCATTAAAATAGGAGCTTATTGGATATCCCATATTCAATCTTCTATTTATCGGGCTGTCCACCATATGTGTACGACTCTCTAGGTTCAATATCGAGCTGGTTATGAGTTGTATCATCAAAATTTCTTCCGACTTATTGGATTATTATTTTTATAATAATTCACTTAACTCATTGACTATGGGTGTACTAGACCACCACTTCATAGTCCTCAAACAGCACAGGAGGACCTAATTCATTGGACCTATCTACCCTCAGTTAATGTATCTATAATTTCTTATTCATTTAATATTACAGAGATTGTATATCGGATATAGTATTGCCAAGCCCATACAAAATCCATTTGAGTCTCACTCTAATGGGATTCTCCCGAAGAATTCTTTTCTCAATCTGAATCTCATACTTATCGAATTCATCATGATCCAATTAACCCTGGCTAAGGATTTGACTAAGTAAGAACAGACATGATATTATTCTTATGATATCGAGAGTGTATGATACTTTATTGATACTCAATTACCTTCATAAGATTAACTATCATTCCCAATGACTATTTATACTAGATTCGGAACTTTCAAACATATAAGTTCGATATCAATGAATGAAGTACTCAAACAAGGCATCATTAATATCTTAAATTTAAGGACTAGATACAAAACTAGGATCATGGAATTATTGTCTGACGATGAGATATCATTAATCATCCAACATTTTATAAGTGGATCATTTAGTGAACTCATTCTCCAATGAGCACATGTACTATATCCCTAGATCCCCACACAAGCAACTATTAGACAAACTATCTCCATCATATAGATGAGTATATACCACATTAGTCTGTCAAGTTATCTTGATGTCCTTCTCGAGTAATCTATAATTATGAATATTTAGGGTTTGTTGTCACGGACTTAGTTGGATTTACCTAAGTCATGTGATACCCTTGCGTATTCGTCTGCAAAGGTTGGTCTCTCCGAAACCTCCTATAATTCCTTAAGACATACAAAAGAGAAAATAGGTTAGAGAAAGTGCTTCATTTGGGATCAACAAGTAACCATTTCAGCAAACACTTTATAGACAATGCTAATTATAATAGTGGACTTCATTAGCTTGGAATGGTCGAATAACAAAGAGTTCAAAATGGTCCACTATAGACCAAAATCCCTCACAGATGTTCACATGATACAACATTTATTTATAAGCCTAAAACGGCCACTAAATCCAACTATAATGGGGCTATTAAGCCTTCGGCTAGCCCTCTAATACTATGCAAAGTATGAATAAAACCAAAAGACATGGACATACATAAGCATTACATCGAACATCGTTTCTAATTTTGTTTATGACATTCTTCCCAACTTATTCCTTCGACGTCCTCATCAAAGCCTTTGACGACATTGTAACCTCTTACTTTTACTAAATCTTTAATCTTTTGCTTCTGCTACAATGTGTCCCTTGGCTCCCAACTACTCTTCGCCACTATTGTTGGATAGTCGAACTTTGATCTACCATGATGCTTCAACTCGCTCATGACTATGACTCTAGTGTGGGGTCAGTTGAGTTATGTTGATCCTTGTTAATTCTTATAGATCCTTCATATGAAGGAAAAAAATTATCCTTGGTATGTGCTACTCTCTTAAATGTCTTATATTACTTAAACTGGATGGATGCTTGTTGAAGCTTTAACGAGCAATGCCTTGTAGACTTTGAAGTTTTTAGATCCTTTATAAAATTTGCTCATTGATTCTTCTTCCACTTAATTATTACTTCCAAGTAGGTTTGTATTACTTCCGCTTTCGATTATATTCTATTGGGAAATGAAGCGGACAATCTACTCTTAGTAGCACTGATCACCATTGGTGACAATTTGATAATTGTTGTCTTCTATTAGGTTTCTTCGAAGGGTCTTTGAATTTATACAGAGCTCCTCTGATAGGTAAATAAGAGAACTGGGTACTTGGTTTTGCCCATTCTTATAAGAGTTGAGAAGACAAGGGTTACTTGACTTTGCCCGTCTCCTCGAGAGTTGCACTCCGTGTATCGAGCTAGTTACTAGCCTTCACCTACTCTTAGCTCACACTTTCGAAGCATTCGAAGTGTTTGCACTCTTTGCATTGAGTTAGCTATTGTGATTCACCTTCTCAATACTATCGAACTTTTAGAATACAAGAATTTCTTTTTTACCCAAACTTGGAGTAAGTCTCTAATAGTTTTGGTTGCCTTTGGGATCGTATCGTCTTCCCTATCATTTCCGTTACCTACTTCTCGAATTAGCAAAGGTACAACACCATGTACTATCTACTCCATTCCTTGGTCGAGCACTCTTGCATTGACCCGAAGTCCTTTATTTTCGACTATCTTGATGAGAAGCTAATTGACATATATCTTAGGAAGTTTCCTAGCCTCTACCCTTTAACCTTATCTTGGTACTTAGAGTTTATCTCTGTATTTTCTATCTCCTCAGCCCTTTTCATGACCTATCTCTCTTCCTCCATGAGAGTAAGGGATTAATGACTCTATGGAAGTCCCACCTCTGTGGTACTATGGCACTGATATGTCCATGACACTACTATCTGTTGCCTCGCATTTGCATCCCTTTTTTTTTATGGGTAGATCCACCTTTACAGTACTGTAGCACTCCTCCGAGCTTACTTTTATTCTAACCAATGTTTATTTTTGGGTAGCTAAGTTCCTCTGGATTCATCATCGCTTCCTCGCCCCTTTTTTTATTATGTACTTTAATACATTTATATTCTCTAAGCAGTTCCCCTTGGTTGATGGAAAGATAGACTACAACTCCCATGCATGGCCTTCGCCATTATGTTGTAAGGCTTGTATTGATTTTATTCTCTTTAGCTTCCTTGGTAGCAACGTTTGTTTACTCGATCTTATCGTCTGACTTGTCGAGCTCTTTTAAGTAAATGTGAGCTATGAAGCAGTCCAACTCTCTAGCCGCTCTTATCATACTTCTGCATGATTAAGTCCCTCGTGCATTTAAACTTCTCCCTCGGTAGTGCATAACCTATATATACTGATGACCAAGGCTTTCATCAAATGTAAATTTGATGCATGCATGGAAGACCCGCCTCTACGATACCATGACATTCACTCCTTGAATTCATAATCTTTCTTACCATCGTGTTATTCACCAAAGTGGAGATCCCAGTAGCTCTCGATCATACCTTCTATGGCTTAGTTCCTTGTGGGACTTATCTTGTGTGTGTCGCATTACTTCAAATTGTTCAACTACGATCTGTTGTACTATGTTGCCTCTTGGTAACATCTCCCTTTCATTCTAATCATTGTTGGATGAACTTGAACTATGATCTCTCAATGAGTAGCCTCTGCCACATTTGATTATGTTTGCTCCTTTAACAATCAACCTTCATTCACCTGCTCTCGGGTCATACTCAAACGAAGCATAGCTTTGAGATAGTCTATCGCCAAACAAAGTCCTTTGATTTTGCATACCATTATCAGGATCTTGTGCCTCTATCCCCACTAGCATAATCTCTGTTGCGCACCACTTCCTTCGTAGCAATTAGAGTGATAACACTATAACATATTCTTTAAGAGTACCCACCTCTGAGTTCTCTTACCCCGTGTTAAGGCCTTTTGACCCTAACTTCACCTTCACAAGTTGAGTCACCTTAGTTCCTCTGTCAAATATTTCTTCGAGATAAGGTGCATGTGTCTTGAAGCTCTCTTCATCTTTGGCATCATGCAAGATAAGTTTGCTCTATCATAATGAGGGACCTATGGAACGACATGATCCCACTCTTACCTTTACAAGAATTTATATCCTTGACCTCTGTTCAAAAAAATCTTCGTGCCTCCTCTCCATGTTTTATCTTCTATATCAACTCCTTTCATATGGCTTGGATACTTTACTAAGTTATACTCAAGTTGCTCCGCTCCTCGATTTGCATTGAGTTAATGGTAACCCTCGCGCCTACCATTCCATGAGTCAGCCCTCCGTTAAGTCCGATCTCCATATTGGCTACAAGTGTACCTTTATTTTGTATTACCTTGGGTCGCTTCCCCACTTGATCTTACTATACGTCCACCAATGCATTACCTTATGTGAGATCATACAATGACTCTTTGCTACTTGCTCGATCTGTTGAGCTTTGTGAAGTTATTATCATGAGGTACTCCCCAATATGTGTAGTCCGTTCCATATGATTCTCCCTCTATAGAATCGAGACTTATCATTTCCAGATATCTATCTCATTAAAGCAACTTCTCTCTTCGCATCCTTCCCACTAAAAGTTTCGAAGACCATCATCCCCTTGGACTACTCTGCCTTACTGAACGAACTATGCATTGTTCTACTCCTGCAAATGCACTTACTAGATTGTGACTCCTCACCAATACAACCCCCGCTACACCCCTCAAGGCTTAGCAAAATGCTGAACTTAATATATACTTTAGCCTCCTACGGACATATTCTTCCTATGCTGAATAGAAAGTTTCAATGCTCCATGGTACTAAGTTTTGGTTGCCATGGGATGGCCACGGGTAATCTATCATCCACATATAAGTGCTTACATGAGTACCAAATTCTTTAAGTTAACAATTCCACATAACTCTGTGAGCTTTACATAACTCTTTCAATCATTGAGCAACCTATTCCACCTTACATGGTCTCATCCTCTACTAAGCGTCCCGCTTACCTTAAGTACCGCCAAGTTTGGTTACTAATATAGAGCTATATCTTGAACTCATCCATCTCAACCTTTATGCGCTACATATTCTTTGTAGCTTCCTTGTCCTCATGGTGCCTCTTATACGAAGGGTTGACTATTCCTCTAAATGTCATTCTTGGATATCCGTTTCTCTGAGCGACTCCTTTCCATACATCTCAATGCTCATTTCTCCAAATGATTATGCGTATTGGCTGCCCTCAACATAGCCCTACTAGGTCCCCCATATTTACATGCTAAGTATTTCTATATGTGCTTCTCCTACTCTAATATCATCTATCATGAACTTAACTGATTTTACCTAAATTGTGCGATAACCTTCTGTGTTCGTCCACAAAGATCAATCTTTCTGAAACCTCCTATGGTCCCTTAGGACTTACAAAAGGAAAAATGAGTTAGAGAAAGCACTTCACTCGAGATCCACAAGCAACTATTTTAATAAACACTTTATAGATAATGCAAATTACAACCATGGACTTTACTAGCTCAAAACGCTTACACAACAAATGATCCAAAATGGTCTATACGGACTGAAATCTCCCACAAGTATTCACATGACATAACTTTTATTTACAAGCCTAAAATGACTACTAAACCCAACTAAAATGGGGCTATTAAACCTTCGGTAAGCCCTCTATATGTTGTTTAAAGCATGAACAAAACTAAAAGATACAAACATACATAAGCATTATATTTAACATCTTATTTATAATTTTATCCGTCACTATATTTAAAGATGAATTAGTCTCATTATCATAATCTCATCATGATCTAATTCCTATTATATAGATCCAAGGATATCATAATATATTCATTATCTAATATAAAGTGAGAAAAATCCATAATAATAATAACCAAAAGAGATTATGTAGTGAATCACACGTGCCATCATTTACATGATTGACTTGCATAACACCTATAACTAGCAATATCTTTATGCAACACTATCGTAGAAGCATAGTCCAAGTTACAAACCACCTGAGCTAATCGCTCATACTCGCTTGCTCGGTCTCCTATCCATTCTGATGAAAATAACATAAGAGGAAAGTTCTTATTATCATTAATATAAGTCATTACTGAATATATAAGTCAGTCTCCTATCCATTTTATATAAGTCATTATTGATTATATATAAAATATAAAAGTTATCATTAATGACTTAGCTTTAATATGTTATTCTCTTACTGATGAAGAATTCATAGTCTATACGTTTAATGGCTTATGAGATGAATACAAGGGATTGATGACAGTAATTTATGCATGTGACTCACTAATATCATTCGAAGAACTCTATAACAAGTTGAATGACTATGAGACATATTTGAAACACTATGAAAAGATAATAAGATTAACCATTATAGCTTAAGTCAGTCAAAAATCTAAAAAAAAAGAGCAACCAAAACATCAAGAACGCCAATAAAAGATTGACCAAGATGCTTCCTACATATATGGGTAACACAATTATATCCTCATCAATTATTATTGGGAAATCTAGGACAACATCACAGGCACAACTGAAGAATAGAAAATAAAAATATTATATTTTCATAGAAAATAAGGTTCTAATCATCGTATGAAAATTGATACACAAAAACTCACAAAATCGAAAAACTACACGTATAAGAAAGATGTGTTATCAAGGGAGATCGTATATCCCTGAAATCATATAGATTTGTGGGAGACGATGAAGGAGGTCAAGTGTTCTCCTCTCTAGCAATGATCCACATGATAGGGGTTACGAAAACGCTCCTTAAATCACTGCCCAAATCTCCTCGTTGTGCGTATCATATAATCAAGAAGGGGCCAACCCTTCTTGCTATCCACAGGCCCCAAATATGAGCTATTAGTTGAGGAGAAAAGATGGAGAGGAGAATAGGAGGTGACAATTAAATGGGGCTTAGCCTATGACCCTTTGGTTCCCTTTTATTTATAGAGTTCTCTTGTCAACTTAACCTTAATGGATTCTACCTTATTGGGTACTGGATCTCCATCTAATTATCCAAGTCTATTAGATTAGTAGATCTCTATCCAATAATCTCTCATAAGCTCTTATTGGATCACATCCATAGGATCCAATAATTCAGGAGCTTATTGGATATTCACAAGATAGGGGTTCTAACGGATATCTCATATTTATATCTTTACTCATTGTAGTACCTACCAAATGTGCGTGATCCTCTAGGCCCAATATTGAGCTAGCCGCGAGTGATACCTGTCAAAATCATTCTAGCTCAGTGAATTATTATCTCTATAATAATTCACTCGACTCATCGACTAGGGACATACTAGGTCATTACGCCGTAGTTCCCAAATGATACATGAGAATTCAATCCTTTGGACCTATTTATCCCCAATTACTGTATATCTATAGTCCATCTATCTAATATTTCAAAGACATATATCGGGTATAGTGCTGTCAGGCCCATATGATTTCTACTCGAGTCTCGCTCTAATCAGATTCTCCCAAAGAACTCTTTCTTTTTCAATTCGAATGACCCTGGCTAAGGATTTGCTTGAGCAAAAAACACATGATATATTTCTCTCATGGCACCAAGAGCGGATAATCCTCTATCGATACTCAATTGCCATTGTAAGGTTGGTTACCACTCTTGATGACTAGTTGTGCTAGATCTGAAACTTTCAAACCTATAAATCTAGTATCAAAGAGTGAAGTATTCATACATGACATTCTTGGTGTCTTAAGTCTAAAGACCAGAAACACCACTAGGATAACGAAATCACTATCTGACAATGAAGTATTATCAACCATCCAACATTCCGTAAGCGAATCAATAAGTGAACTCATTCTCCAATGAGTACCTGCATTATATCCCTAGTGTCCCCACATGAGCAACTATGTGATCAGTCACCTCCATTATATAGACGACTATATAGTATATCAGTCTATCCGGTTATCTCGATGTCTCTCTCAAATAATCTATGATCGAGATTATTTAGGATTTATATTTAAAGGTGAATCGATCTTATTATCGTGATCTTATCATGATCTGATTCTCATTGCATAGATCCATGAACATCACAATACATATAACAAGTAATATAAAGTAAAAAAATATCAAATAAATAATAAATAAAAATATATATATATATATATATATATATATCATATCATACGTATCATCACTCATATGAATGGTTTGTAGAGCGCCTATAACTAACAATTATACCAATAACGTTTCAATCACAACTTTAACAACTACGAAGATGATAACTTCAATAACCACTACTTTTAACTATGTGGATTATGAACTTTTCATTATATCTTAGCATACAATGTTGCATAGATCCACAAGAGCTGAAAGTCTTAGAATTATAAACTACAATTAACGAACCGCAATGAATTAATAATAGATTACTAATAAAGATTTGCTCACGGATACGTGCAATTCGCTACACCACTCCCTCTTTTGTTTACCAGTCAAAGTTTAATGCAGTAATTATGACAGCAATTCTGGCTCTTCCTCTATTTGACAAAACGTGATGGAAGCACATCCGACTACATAACTTGTGACAAACTTTGTTATTTGTCTTTGAAAGAGAAATACCAGCCAATCACATTACTGTGTAGAAGTAGAAATCCTACTTTTACAAAAGAGCGACAACCGATCTAATTCTTTAACACCAGTGAGGAGGAATCAACGGAAGGATAGAATGGAAAGAAGAAAGCATACTATCTATCTCTTTCGTGAAACGAGATGGACAATAGGAGATCTAAACATGCATTTAGGAGACGAAACAAACAGAAACTTAACATTGATGCTGATAGAAGATAGAGGAGTTGAGATGGAAGATAGAACGCAAAGGAACAGTACCTTAGGCATCCTTCCACAGAGCCAGCGTGGGACTGAGCAAGTGATTCGGTGAGGAGCAAGTGTTGGAAAATACAACAAAGAAGTGGATGAGAAATATTATAAAAATCAATAACAAATATAAGATTAAGAATATTATAAAAGATATATTTAGGCTTGAAATATATATAAATATTTTTCTAAAAATGATATTTGTATTTTCTTCTCAAGATTGTTATAGGTTTGATACAAATAGTTTTAGTGAATATGACAAGTCTTTAAAAGATTTATACTAAGTAAATAATAAATAATATTTAAATAAAAATTAAAGAATGTCTAATTTAATCACTTAGAGAGTTATCAAGAAAAAAAAGAATCTAAAAGAGATGTTATTCATAATTTACTCTCAAATACCTATTTATAGATATTTTCACACAACCTTCAAAAAATAACTAGAAAATCACCTTTTCAAATAACTCTTTTGAAAAGAATTTTTTTAATTTGAATAATTTATAACAATCCCCCACTTGTTCAAATTTAAATTTTTTTTCAAATGATTAAATAGTATTTATGAATAAAATAATATATCTTTCGATTTGAATATTACCTTAGTATAAGCATCACAAAGTAAAGTCGAAATCCCAAATAGCATAAAAGCTTTGAATTATTATTTCTAATGATAACACCGATAATAACACACACATAGATACAACATTCTCGTATGCTCAGCCCTTTATGGCCTTGGACTCATCCAAGTTCATGAATTTTTATGAGAAACTCTAACTCTTAATCGAACCGACACCACTTCTAAGTTTATATAGGTGAAGTTCTTATAGTATCCTTGTCACTCTTTGATATACTTATCCAAATTGAACTTCATTAAGAGTATAATTAACTCAACCCTCTCATTCGATAATAACCAATACTTTAACATCTTTAGATTAGACTAATAAAATATTCTAAAGCATTGAACCACTCCATATGTCAATGACTCTTTTTGACCCTTTGAACTCTTCATTACTTATTTCATAATATTGAGCAAGGTTGTTATCATGGATCTTTTATTTAAAGAGTTTCAGTCCTATCCATTTTGATGTTGATTTTACAACTTCATTTATAAGATGTTTGATGAATGGATTAGCCAAATTCTTACTTGTTTTTATAAATATGAGAGAAATAATCTCTCTCTTGATTGATTTTCTTATATAATCATGTCTAAGACTTATGTGTCTTGATTTTTCATTGTATATTTCATTATATGTACGAGCTAAATTGGCTTGACTATCACAAAGTATAAAAATTAAACTTACACCATTAGAAGTCAATGGAATTTCTAATAGTAAATCCCTTAACCATTTAGCCTCCTTTCTTGCTTCCACTAGACTAACAAATTCTGATTCTATAGTTAAGTTATTTATACATGTTTGTTTCTTGCACTTTTTAGAAACAGCGTCACCTCCCAAGATGAACACCCAACCAATCGTGGATTTGTTATATTCTAAACTTGATATCCAACTTGCGTCAATATATCCTTCTAAAATAGTAGAAAATTTTAAGTATTGTAGGCCATAATCTTTAGTCAATTTAATATACCCAAGAACTCTTTCAATAGCTTTCCAATGCTCTATTTTTGGATTGTTAATAAATCTACTCAATTTACTAACTGTAAATGCTATATCAGGTCTCATGCAATGCGTTGCATATATAAAACTTCCTATAACACTTGAATATTCTAATTGAGCTACTATTCTTCTAACATTTTTGACTAATTTGATATTTGAATCAAATGCGGTATTTGCTTCTTTGATTTTTAAGTAACTAAATTTCTTTAGTACTTTCTCTATGTGATGAGTTTGACTTAAAACGTATACCCTACTATATCTTTTTACCTTGATACCTAGTATGATATCAACTTGCCTAAGATCTTTTATCTTAAATGTTGAAGAGAGAAACCTCTTTGTTTCTACAACACCTTTCACGTCGTTGCTCACTATTAGCATATCAGCATAAAGGCAAACTATCACCATATAGTCATCACAAGTTTTAAGATAAACACATTTATCTATGACATTATGAACAAATCCATTAGAAAAAATTATTACATCAAATTTCTTATGCCACTGTTTTAGAGTTTGCTTTAAACCATACAATGACTTAATAAGTTTACACACTTTATATTCATTTCTCGATAGAACAAAACCTTCGAGTTGTTCCATATATACCTCATTATCGAGATCTCTATTTAAAAATATTATTTTGATATCCATTTGATGAACATAAAGATCAAAAATTGATGCTAAAGCAAAGATAATTCTAATAGATGTAATCCTAGCCATAAGAGAATGTGTCAAAATAATTTATTCCTTTTTTCTATAGAAATCCTTTAGGAACTAACCTTGGTTTGAATGTTTGGAGAGTACCATCTGTATGATACTTCCTATGAAATATTCATTTACAACTAATAGGTTTGGAAGCAAAAGGTAAATCGACAAGTTTCCAAGTGTAGTTTGATAAAATAAAATTAATCTCATCATTAATAGCATTTTTCCTGAAAGTAACATCACAATAGGCCATAGCTTCTTTAAACATTTTGGATTATCTTTCACTTATAAAATAATAGAAATTATTTTTAAGGCTCTCTTAGTAGTTCCTTCTACAAGGTAAAAGGAAATACTTTAATAATCAATCTCATATGATCCTATTGTTTTTGCTTCTGGTACACGAGTGCTTCTCCTTAATTCATAAGATTGCTTTCCAATCTCTTGTGAACTTGATTGATATTCAATTAAAAAAAATTAGGTTGCATACCAACATTTTGAGATGTCTCCACTAGTGACTTCACTAATTGGAGGATAAACATTATTACTTGAAGTCAATAAGTATTCAAAGAACTCTATATTTTGAGATTCTATTATGATATTAGACCCTAAATTAAGAAATCTATAAGCTTTGCTATTTGAGACATAGCTTACAAATGCATATTTGATTCCTCTATATCCTAATTTTATCTTTTGATGATCATTATTCTTGCAATATGCAAGAGACCTATATACTTTAAAATAACTTATGTTAAGTTATCTTCATTTCCATAACTTATATCGAGATATCTTGTTCTTTTTAGAAGGAATTCTATTTAAAACATGACATATAGCCAATAAAGCTTCTCCTCACAAATTACAAGGTAATTTAGCATGCAACAACATAACATTTATCATCTCTAGATAAGTTTTATTTTTTCTTTCTACTAATCCATTTTGCTAATGAACATTTATGAATTATGCTATGTTGTTCACAAAACAAGTTAAATTCATTTTGAAAATATTCTCCTCTTCTATCACTTCTTAAAACTTTAATTTTCTTCTCTAATTGATTTTTAACTTCTGCTTTATATGCCTTAAAGGCATTAAAAACATCATTTTTTTTATATTTTAATAAGTAAACATATGTGAACTTAGACATATCCTCCTTTTGTTAACATGTCATTTAATTCGTATATATTAGAATGTATTAAATCTAACAAATTAGTATACCTTTCAACACTTTTAAAGAGTTTCTTCGTCATCTTTAATTTAACACATATTTTACATTTATTAAGATCATCAAAATGATAATTTATTAAGCCACACTTAACCATTCTTTTAATGATACTAGTTCTAGTATGTGCTAATCGATCAAGCCATAATGAATAAGAATTAACAACAAAAACATAAGTAAAATCTTTATTAATTTTAGAATCATTATCAACAATAGATAATTTAACCATTCCCTTAGTGGAGTAGTCTTTTCCAATAAAAGCTCCATTACGGGATAGAATTAACTTTCTGGATTCAAATATATATTTAATTCTAGGTTTGCCAAGGGGATTCCCACTCACTAAATTTCTTCTCATATCTGATACATGAAGAATATTCATGAGAGTGACTTTCTATACCGAAGTGAAAGTGAGTTCCATGTTTCTTTTGCCAAGCATCTTAGAACGAACTTCATTTCTTATTTGAATCTCTTGCCCATCCGTGACTTTCTTGTAAGTCTTGAAAAGTGCCTTATTATAGCAAACATGGACAGTAGCATATGTATCATGCCACTAACCAAAAATCTTGCCAAATATGACATTCACTTTGCTCACCGTAGCGATTATATTATTATCTCCCTTAATGAAGTTCACTTCCGATTTCTGGCCTTTATTAAATCTACAATCCCTAGAAAAATGATCAGATTTTTCATAAACAAAATAACCTCCACTCTTTAGTAATAAATTTCATTTAAGGGTGATCCCTTTATAAGCCTTGCTAAAGTGTGACATTTCTTTCCATTAGCTATAACAAGAGAAAAAGTTTCCATTGCCCTTTGTGAAACTCGCTATATAGTCTTCATCATCTAATCTTCCAGTGAAATTAGATTGACCTCAAGTCAATCACATGCCTCACATCCTTAAGTACCAATTTGCATCAAGATTGGTCTTTATATGGATGTCACCAGATTTTCATGGTTGCCCATCTTGACAACACCAAAATTTTGGAGAACGTAGCAAAAAACTCCCGCCGTGGTGTAGCATGATAAGCTCTGTCGATTATCACTCGAGATCCTAACACACACAAGAAAAAATATCATCGAAGGAGACAAAATCAAATAATCACTGCACTATAGTTGTGGTATTCTCTTTTGACTGTAGACTCCACTTCTTTTCCCTTTTTCTTGCTCTTCTTAGGATGCTTACTCGATTCTTATAAGTTGATTATAGTAAACAATATCTTTCGTTGATCTTGACTTGCTTCTACTTATTTGATCGCTTCTATCTTTAGACCTTGACCTTCCTCTATTTCAAAGTGAATCAATCGAGATCTTGTTGAGTTCTTTCTTCTCAACTCCTCATTCAATAAAGCGCTTGTTACTTGAATGATGACAATACCATCTGGTGTAGAATTACTAAGGGAAACCACCTTGTCTCCCAACTTTCTAGCAATGAATCGAGAAGTAACAATGCCGCAACTCATCATCAAGAGACATTTTCATAGAAGATAACTGGTTAGTAATATTTTGAATTTCATTCAAATGCTCAAATCTAGTAATAGAAGCACCTCTTTATATTTTAGGTTCACAAGTTTTACGATCAAAAAGCTTTGTTGCTAGTCGTTTTTTTTTCATAGAGACCTTCCAACTTTTTCCAAAGAGAATATGCAGAACTTTCGGTAGAAACATGGTGAAAGACACTATCATCGAGCCTTTGTCGAATAAACTCCATTTTCTTTTTCGATCTAATCTCTTCCACTCATCAACATGTCATAGTTATGGGTTTTTCACTATCCCCTTGCAAATGTCCATACAAATCTTTGCAATACAAGAGATCTTCCATTCTTGGTTTCCATATCATCCAATTATTTCCGTTCAAACTAATCATACGAGAAACATTACCAGCCTCCATGTTCAAATACAAAAATTAAATCACCAAAACCTTGCTCTAATACCAGTTGACGGGGAAATAAAAAAGGATAGGCAATAAACAATAACTTTTGTCTATGAACAAATACTAGCAGTCGTAATACGGAATTAAAAGCAAATCATAATCAAATAGAACACCAAGATTTACGTGGAAAACCCCTTCAACGTGAAGGGTAAAAACCACGGGGCAAACCAGAGAAAATCCACTATAGAAATAATGAATATACAATTCTCGAATCTCTTGCCCAAAACTCAAGCAACAATCACAAGAGAATAACTGGGATACAAGGATCATGTCACTGTGCACAATATCCAAAACCTCGCTCAAGCAATCACAGAAAAACTCACTGTAGATCTGATCTAACCTGAGATGAGAAACTGTATGGATGAATGAGAACAATTTCTGCGTTTTCTTTGTCTTCTTCCTTTTCTTTTTCTCTTATTTTTCTGCCCTTTTCTCCTCTTTTTGAATCCCCAAAGCTGCTACAAATTTCTGCCCCTTGCTGCGATGTTTAATCTGCTAATTTCGTAGCCACCATAGCCCCTATATATAATTAGAGATTAGGTGAATTAGGGTTTAGGTTAATAAGAGGAGGGCTATGGGCTGCTAAAGCCCATAAGGGTTGAACTGGGCTCTCAGCCCAACACCAACTTTGTGGAATTCACTATTTAAGCTCACGAAGATCAAACGATTATTCTGATCTTTGAGATGGGTTAGAGAAAAGTAAAATAACTCACGATCTTTTGTGATTTCAGATATAGTGCTCAAATCACCTAGGAGCGTCTTATATGTTGATTCCAAATCATCCATAGAACAAGATGTGGCAGTCCTCCCATTGTCGACAAAGTCTGTCGATTTGTTTTGATAGCATAGTTGCTCCCGTTAACTTCTTTTGCCTTACCATTATTTTTTCTCACTTGACTCTCAGACACTCATTTCTTACCCTTAGAATCACTTGCTTCATCAGTTTTGTCCAATAAATTAAATTCTTGATCATCACTATTTGATCTTGAACCATCACCACTATCAAGGGATGTGACCTTAATATGCTCATTAGTAGTTAAACCTTGGGAAGGATTCCAAGCAATATCTCCCATTGCAACTGTATTCATGAACATCCTATCCAACAAAACTTCAAGATCATGATGCATGTCTTTTATTTTAAAAGGCCTGTACATGCCATTGGCCGGTTACAATAAAAGAACATTCATGTTAGCTGCATCCTAAATATCACATTAAGAAGGTACAAAAAAATAATACAAGAAGCATAAGAACCTGAATCTTTCTATCTCAACATTCATCACCTGCATGAATAGTTTTCTTCCTAGGATCCCATCCTAGTTAGCAACTGTTTCCATCTTTTCCGGTCATCCTTGAGATTATCCCATGTACTTTTCATTTAGGTTTTAACCTTTTTTTTTTTTTGCCCGTTAACTCCTCAAGTCTCTCAATGATGATCTTTCATCCATCCTTTTGCTACGGCGACTTCTGTACTATATGACAGATATTGATAAAAGATAAGATTTTTACAATTAATTGAAAAAATCTCTCTTATCTAACTGATGTTGATAGAGAAAAAGCTTCTGCTGAGGAAGCGTTCGACTAACTCACATGATCGGTGTGCTCATGGGGGCTCGAGCACTGTGTTCCCAAGCGCCACCGAGCGCCCGCTTCTCTCGGCGAACACCAGCCATCTCATCTATTGGCGGACCCCTCTTCTTCTCTACTCGGCACCATCTTCTGCTTCTCCGTCGTCTGCCGCAACGCCTTCCTTCGGTACCTGCTCGTCTCATTCAATCAGGCCGTCGGCGCGACCACCCCCTTCTTCACGGCCATCTTCGCTCTCGCGATCACCAGCCGTCGCGAGCCCGTTGTCGTTTACGTCGCGCTGCTCACCGTCGGCCTCGGCATCGTCCTCACCGACAACAGCGAGCCCCTCTTCCACCCCCTGGGCTTCCTCCTCTGGCTCGGCTCCACCTCCGGTCGCGCCCTCAAGTCCGTCGTCCAGGGCACCCTCACCTCCGAATCGAGGCGGACGGAGGCGTTTTCTGTGTGCATTCGATCGCTCTGCTTCGTCCGATCTGCCATTACTGCTCATAGATCGGACCCCTTCCTGCTGGTTCTCATTCAGGCCGCTGGGTTATCCCCTCCTCCTTCGGAGCACCGATGACACCACTGCACTTCGCCTAGACAAGTTCTTCCTCCTCACCAACTGCCACATCCGAGGGGCCGTTCTCCCCGGCGGCACCTGGCCATAAGCACCCTTTCGTCCTCTCTTCCGACGGCCAACTTGCCCTCTCCGGCTCCTGGGTTTGCTCGGCGGCCTGATCTTTCCGCCACCGACCAAATCGCAGCCAACTCGTTTCGCCGTCGTCAAGGGATAACCCTGCGCTATGGCCTTCTACGTATGCAGCAGCTCTCCTATCACTGCTACTGCAGCCTACATCTATCTCTTCGTCGATGGCGATTGCTAGGCCCTAACCAATATTGCACCGGTAAGCTTCTCAGCTGCTGATTTCTCCCTCTGCCCCGTTTCCCCAGCACCAGCAGACTTCACCACCGACAGACACCATGGCACCTGCACCGTTCGGCTGCGTACGATAACATCAATCCACGGCGGACTTCAGGCCACCGCTGTCGCCCATCGCCGACCATTGCCTCTCTTTCACTGCCACAAGCGTCGCCTCTGCATTGAGCCACTTCTCTCCTCCTCTGGCAGTAGCAGAAGCCACCCTCCTCCAGATCGCACCTTCAACCCACCAAGATCTGCCCAGATATGTGGATCTGAGAGCTTCTAGAGCCAAAGCGCTTCCCGCAGCTGGCTTCACCGCAAACAACAAAGAAGTCTCGCGTCGCACCATGAAACATATTAGATAGAAATCTTCTATACAAAAAGAGATCTTCTATGGCCAACGACCCGGACCTAAGGTCACGTTCTTAACCGCCTAGATCCTCCTCCGCAAGAACGGCAGAACCAAGAGCTTCAGCTTTGCTCAATATCCTCCGCACAATCAAATCAGACAGCACAGCGCAAAACCTTCATGACTAGTGATCCTGCTGGTCTATTGCAGAATCATATTTCTCAACTTTTCTCCAATACTGTAATTTTAATCCCCTTCAAATTATTTTAATCCCCTTCAACTTTTCTCCAATTCTATAATTTTCTATTTATATATATGATCTATTAGACTACATCGATTACATCAATGATTCTCTTAATTGTCCATTAGAAAAGATTCAAATACTAGTAATTAATTGTCCATTAGAAAAGATTCAAATACTAGAAGAATCTAGTCTAGTATCAAATCTTACTCACAAGTTATAGTTATGTTAAGATCATATTATCTTCTAAACAATTCAACCTCAGTCGCTAGATCCATTACCTAACTAATATCTATTGGAAAACCTTAGGGAGCATCATATGTGAAAATCTAGAGTGTAAAACTCGAGAAATCGAAAACTACATAAAGGGTATGAGATGTTTTCACATAAGAGAACTCGTATATCTTCGAAAATCGTAGATCATAGTCCGTGGATGGAGTTATTACAAACTCCTCTCTAGTAGTGATCCACATGATGATCGCAGCAATAATACACCTCATCATGCGACACGTTTTTTCTTCACGATCGCATACCATCACATAATAGCACACAAAGAGTGATCGATCTCTCTTGTTGTCCTCTTGTACCAGAGAGGGAACAGTTGGCTAGATGAAGAAGAAGGGAGGAGATGAGGAGGGTGGCGGCTAAAGGGGTCTAGCCTATGACCCTTTTAGTCCCAACTCCTATTTATAGAAGCCTCCGTTAATAATCATAATGGATAATGCCTTAATGGGTATTGGATCCACATCCAATAATTATTGGTTTAATAGATATTGAATCCTCATCCAATAATTACTCTAAGCTCTATTATGTCTCACCCAATGGATTCATTAAAATAGGAGTTTATTGGATATCCCATATTCAATCTTCTATTCATCGGGTTGTCCATCATATGTGTACGACCCTCTAGGTTCAATATCGAGCTGGTTATGAGTTGTATCATCAAAATTTCTTCCGACTCATTGAATTATTATTTTTATAATAATTCACTTAACTCATTGACTATAGGTGTACTAGACCACTACTTCATAGTCCTCAAACGGTACAGGATGACCTAATTCATTGGACCTATCCACCCTTAGTTAATGTATCTATAATTTCTTATTCATTTAATATTTCAGAGATTGTATATCGGATATAGTATTGCCAAGCCCATACAAAATCCATCATGATCCAATTAACTCTGGCTAAGGATTTGACTAAGTGAGAACAGACATGATATTATTCTTATGATATCGAGAGTGTATGATACTCTATTGATACTCAATTACCTTCATAAGATTAACTGTTATTCCCAATGACTATTTATATTAGATTCGGAACTTTCAAACATATAAGTTCGATATCAATGAATGAAGTACTCAAACAAGGCATCATTAATATCTTAATCTAAGGACCAGATACAAAACTAGGATCATGAAATTATTGTCTAACGATGAGATATCATTAATCATCCAATATTCCATAAGTGGATCATTTAGTGAACTCATTCTGCAATGAGCACATGTACTGTATCCCTAGATCCCCACACAAGCAACTATGAGATAAACTATCTCCATCATATAGACGAGTATATACCACACTGGTCTGTCAAGTTATCTTAATGTCCTTCTCGAGTAATCTATAATTGTGAATATTTAGAGTTTGTTGTCACGGACTTAGTTGGATTTGCTTAAGTCATGTGATATCCTTGTGTATTCGTCTGTAAAGGTTAGTCTCTCCGAAACCTCATATAATTCCTTAAGATATACAAAAGAAAAAATAGGTTAGAGAAAGTGCTTCATTTGGGATCAACAAGTAACCATTTCAGCAAACATTTTATAGACAATGCTAATTACAATAGTGGACTTCACTAGCTTGGAATGGTCGAACAACAAAGAGTTCAAAATGGTCCACTATAGACCAAAATCCCTCACAAATGTTCACATGATACAATATTTATTTATAAGCCTAAAATAGCCACTAAATCCAACTATAATGGGGCTATTAAGCCTTCAACTAGCCCTCTAATACTATATAAAGTATGAATAAAACTAAAAGGCATGGACATACATAAGCATTACATCAAACATCGTTTCTAATTTTGTTTATTACATTCTTCCCAACTTATTCCTTCGACGTCCTCATCGAAGCCTTTGCCGACATTGTAACCTCTTACTTTTGCTAAATCTTTAATCTTTTGCTCCTGCTATAATGTGTCCCTTGGCTCCCAACTACTCTCCGCCACTATCGTTGGATAGTCAAACTTTGATCTATCATGATGCTTCAACTCGCTCATGACTGTGACTCTAGTGTGAGGTCAGTTGAGTTATGTTGATCCTTGTTAATTCTTATAGATCCTTCATATGAAGGAAAAAAATTATCCTTGGTATGTGCTACTCTTTTAAATGCCTTATGTTACTTGAACTGGATGGATGCTTGTTGAAGCTTTAACGAGCAATGCCTTGCAGACTTTGAAGTTTTTAGATCCTTTATAAAATTTGCTCATTGATTCTTCTTCCACTCAGTTATTACTTCCAAGTAGGTTTGTATTACTTCCGCTTTCGATTATATTCTATTGGGAAATGAAGCGGACAATTTACTCTTAGTAGCATTGATCACCATTGGTGATAATTTGATAATTGTTGTCTTCTATTAGGTTTCTTTGAAGGGTCTTTGAACTTATATAGAGCTCCTATAATAGGTAAATAAGAGAACTGGGTACTTGGTTTTGCCCATTCTCATAAGAGTTGAGAAGGCAAGGGTTACTTGACTTCACCCGTCTCCTCGAGAGTTATACTCCGTGTATCGAGCTAGTTACTAGCCTTCACCTGCTCTTAGCTCACACTTTCAAAGCATTCGAAGTGTTTGCACTCTTTGTATTGAGTTAGCTATTGTGATTCACCTTCTCAATACTATCGAACTTTTGGAATACAAGAATTTCTTTTTTACCCCAACTTGGAGTAAGTCTCTAATAGTTTTGGTTGCCTTTGGGATCGTATCGTCTTCCCTATCATTTTCGTCACCTACTTCTCGAATTAGCAAAGGTACAACATCGTGTACTATCTGCTCCATTTCTTAGTCGAGCACTCTTGCATCGACCCGAAGTCCTTTATTTTCGACTATCTTGATGAGAAGCTAATTGACATATATCTTAGGAAGTTCCCTAGCCTCTACCATTTAACCTTGTCTTAGTACTTAGAGTTTATCTCTGTATTTTCTATCTCCTCGGCCCTTTTCATGACCTATCTCTCTTCCTCCATAAGAACAAGGGATTAATGACTCTATGGAAGTCCCACCTCTATGGTACTATGGCACTGATATGTCCATGACATTACTATTTGTTGCCTCGCATTTGCATCCCTTTCTTTGTGATCGGTAGATCCGCCTTTACAGTACTGTAGCACTCATCCGAGCTTACTTGTATTCTAACCAATATTTATTTTTGGGTAGCTAAGTTCCTCTGGATTTATCACCGCTTCCTCGCCCCTTTTTTGACTATCTACTTTAATACATTTATGTTCTCTAAGCAGTTCCCCTTGGTTGATGGAAAGATAGACTACAACTCCCATGCATGGCCTTCGTCATCATGTTGTAAGGCTTGCACTGATTTTATTCTCTTTAGCTTTCTTGGTAGCAACATTTGTTTACTCGATCTTATCGTCTGACTTGTCGAGCTCTTTTAAGTAAATGTGAGCTATAGAGCAGTCCAACTCTCTAGCCGCTCTGATCATACTTCTGCATGATCAAGTCCCTTGTGCATTTAAACTTCTCCCTCGGTAGTGCATAACCTATATATTCTGATGACCAAGGCTTTCATCAAATGTAAATTCGATGCATGCATGGAAGACCCGCCTCTATGGTACCATGGCATTCACTCCTTGAATTCATAATCTTTCTTACCATTGTGTTATTCACCAAAGTGGAGATCCCAGTAGCTCTCGATCATACCTTCTATGGCTTAGTACCTTGTGGGACTTGTCTTGTGTGTGTCGCATTACTTCAAACTGTTCAACTACGATCTGTTGTACCATGTTGCCTCTTGGTAATATCTCCCTTTCATTCTGATCATTGTTGGATGAACTTGAACTATGATCTCTCAATGAGTAGCCTCTGCTACCTTTGATTATGTTTGCTCCTTTAGCAATCAACCTTCATTCACCCGCTCTCGGGTCATACTCAAATGAAGCATATCTTTGAGATAGTCTATCGCCAAGTAAAGTCCATTGATTTTGCTAAAATTGGTATACCATTATCAGGATCTTGTGCCTCTATCCCCACTAGCACAATCTCTGTTGTGCACCACTTCCTTCATAGCAGTTAGAGTGATAACACTATAACATATTCTTTTAGAGTACCCACCTCTAAGTCCTCTTACCTCATGTTAAGGCCTTTTGACCCTAACTTCACATTCACAAGTTGAGTCACCTTAGTTCCTCTGTTAAATATTTCTTCGAGATAAAGTGCATATGTCTTGAAGCTCCCTTCATCTTTGGCATCATACAAGATAAGTCTACTATATCAGAATGAGGGACCCATGGAACGACATGATCCCACTCTTACCTTTACAAGAATTCATATCCTTGATCTCTGTTTAAAAAAAGCTTCGTGCCTCCTCTTCATGTTTTATCTTCTATATCAACTCCTTTCATATGGCTTGGATACTTTACTAAGTTATACTCAAGTTGCTTCACTCCTCGATTTACATTGAGTTGATGGTAACCCTCGCACCTACCATTCTATGAGTCAGCCCTCCGTTAAGTCCGATCTCCATATTGACTATAAGTGTACCTTTATTTTGTATTATCTTGGGTCACTTCCCCACTTGATTTTATTATGCGTCCACCAATGCATTACCTTATGTGAGATCATACAATGACTCTTCGCTACTTGCTCGATCTGTTGAGCTTTGTGAAGTTATTATCATGAGGTAATCCTCAATATATGTAGTTCGTTCCATATGATTCTCCCTCTATAGAATCGAGACTTATCATTTCCAGATATCTGTCTCATTAAAGCAACTTCTCTCTTCGCATCCTTTCCACTAAAAGTTTCGGAGACCATCATCCCCTTGGACTACTCCGCCTTACTGAACGAACTATGCATTGTTCTACTCCTGCAAATGCACTTGCTAGATTGTGACTCCTCACCAATACAGCCCCCGCTACACCCCTCAAGGCTTAGCAAAATGCTGAACTTAATACACACTTTAGCCTCCTACGGACATATTCTTCCTATGCTGAATAGAAAGTTTCAATGCTCTATGATACTAAGTTTCAGTTGCCATGAGATGGCCACGGGTAATCTATCATCCACATATAAGTGCTTGCATGAGTACCAAATTCTTTAAGTTAGCAATTCTACTTAACTCTGTGAGCTTTACACAACTCTTTCAATCGTTGAGCAACCTATTCCACCTTACATGGTCTCATCCTCTACTAAGCATCCCGCTTACCTTGAGTACCGTCAAGTTTGGTTACTAATATAGAGCTATAGCCTGAACTCATCCATCTCAACTTTTATGCGCTACATATTCTTTGTAGCTTGCTTGTCCTCGTGGTGCCTCTTATACGAAGGGTTGACCATTTCTCTAAATGTCATTTTTGGATATCCGTTTCTCTAAGCGACTCCTTTCCATACATCTCAATGCTCATTTCTCCCAAATGATTGTGTGTTGGCTGCCCTCAACACAGCCCTACTAGGTCCCCCATATTTACATGCTAAGTGTTTCTATATGTGCTTCTCCTACTCTAATATCATCTATCATGAACTTAACTGATTTTACCTAAGTTGTGCAACAACCTTCTGTGTCCGTCCACAAAGATCAATCTCTCTGAAACCTCCTATGGTCCCTCAGGACTTACAAAAGGAAAAATGAGTTAGAGAAAATACTTCACTCGAGATCCACAAGCAACTATTTTAACAAACACTTTATAGATAATGCAAATTACAACCATGAACTTTACTAGCTCGAAACGCTCACACAACAAATGATCCAAAATGGTCCCTACGGACTGAAATCTCCCACAATATTTACATGACACAACTTTTATTTACAAGCCTAAAATGACTACTAAACCCAACTAAAATGGGACTATTAAACCTTCGGTCAGCCCTCTATATGTTGTTTAAAGCATGAACAAAACTAAAAGACACAGACATACATAAGCATTATATTTAACATCCTATTTATAATTTTATCCCTCACTATATTTAAAGACGAATTAGTCTCATTATCATGATCTCATCATGATCTAATTCCTATTATATTGATCCAAAGATATCACAATATATTCATTATCCAATATAAAGTGAGAAAAATCCATAATAATAATAACCAAAAGAGATTGTGTAGTGAATCACACGTGCCATCATTTACATGATTGACTTGCATGACACCTATAACTAACAATATCTTTATGCAACACTATCGCAGAAGCATAGTCCAAGTTACAAACCACTTGAGCTAATCGCTCATACTCGCCTGCTCGGTCTCCTATCCATTCTGATGAAAACAACATAAGAGGAAAGTTCTTATTATCATTAAGATAAGTCATTACTGAATATATAAGTCATTACTACTCAGTCTCCTATCCATTTTATATAAGTCATTATTGATTATATATAAAATATAAAAGTTATCATTAATGACTTAGCTTTAATATGTTATTCTCTTACTGATGAAGAATTCATAGTCTTTACGTTTAATGGCTTATGAGATGAATACAAGGGATTGATGACAGTAATTTATACACGTGACTCACTAATATCATTTGAAGAACTCTATGATAAGTTGAATGACTATGAGACATATTTGAAACACTATGAAAAAATAATAAGATTAACCATTATAGCTTAAGTCAGTCAAAAATCTAAGAAAAAGAGCAACCAAAACATCAAGAACGCCAATAAAAGATTGACCAAGATGCTTCCTACACATATGGGTAACACAAATATATCCTCATCAATTATTATTGGGAAATCTAGGACAACATCACAGGCACAATTGAAGAATAGAAAATAAAAATATTATATTTTCACAGAAAATAAGGTTCTAATCATCGTATGAAAATTGATACACGAAAACTCACAAAATCGAAAAACTACACGTATAAGAAAGATATGTTATCAAGGGAGATCGTATATCCCTGAAATCATATAGATTTGTGGGAGACGATGAAGGAGGTCAAGTATTCTCCTCTCTAGCAATGATCCATATGATAGGGGTTACGAAAACGCTCCTTAAATCATTGCCCAAATCTCCTCATTGTACGTATCATATAATCAAGAAGGGGCCAACCCTTCTTGCTATCCACACGCCCCAAATATGGGCTATTAGTTGAGGAGAAAAGATGGAGAGGAGAATAAGAGGTGACAACTAAATGGGGCTTAGCCTATGACCCTTTGGTTCCCTTTTATTTATAGAGTTCTCTTGTCAACTTAACCTTAATGGATTCTGCCTTATTGGATACTGGATCTCTATCTAATTATCCAAGTCTATTAGATTAGTAGATCTCTACCCAATAATCTCTCATAGGCTCTTATTGGATCACATCCATAAGATCCAATAATTCAGGAGCTTATTGGATATTCACAAGATACGGGTTCTAACGGATATCTCATATTTATACCTCTACTCATTGTAGTACCTACCAAATGTGCGTGACCCTCTAGGCCCAATATTGAGCTAGCCGCGAGTGGATACCTATCAAAAGTCATTCTAGCTTAGTGAATTATTATCTCTATAATAATTCACTCGACTCATCGACTAGGGACATACTAGGCCATTACGCCGTAGTCCCCAAACGATCCATGAGAATTCAATCCTTTGGACTCATTTGTCCCCAATTATTGTATATATATAGTCCATCTATCTAATATTCCAAAGATATATATCGGGTATAGTGCTGTCAGGCCCATATGATTTCTACTTGAGTCTCGCTCTAATCAGATTCTCCCAAAAAACTCTTTCTTTTTCAATCCGAATGACCCTGGCTAGGGATTTGCTTGAGCAAAAAACACATGATATATTTCTCTCATGGCACCAAGAGCGGATAATCCTCTATCGATACTCAATTGTCATTGTAAGGTTGGTTGCCACTCTTGATGACTAGTTGTGCTAGATCTGAAACTTTCAAACCTATAAGTCTAGTATCAAAGAGTGAAGTATTCATATATGACATCCTTGGTGTCTCAAGTCTAAAGACCAGAAACACTACTAGGATAACGAAATCACTATATGACAATGAAGTATTATCAACCATCCAACATTCCGTAAGCGGATCAATAAGTGAACTCATTCTCCAATGAGTACCTGCATTGTATCCCCAGTGTCCTCACATGAGCAACTATGAGATCAGTTACCTCCATTATATAGATGAGTATATAGTATATCAGTCTATCCGGTTATCTCGATGTCCCTCTCAAATAATCTATGATCGAGATTATTTATGATTTATATTTAAAGATGAATCGATCTTATTATCGTGATCTTATCATGATCTAATTCTCATTGCATAGATCAATTGACATCACAATATATATAACAAGTAATATAAAGTAAAAAAAATATCAAATAAATAATAAATAAAAAAGTATATACATCATATCATACGTACCATCACTCATATGATTGATTTGTAGAGCACTTATAACTAACAATTATACCAATAACATTTCAATCACAACTTTAACAACTATGAAGATGATAACTTCAATAACCATTACTTTTAACTATGTGGATCATGAACTTTTCATTATATCTTAGCATAAAATGTTGCATAGATCCACAAGAGCTGAAAGTCTTAGAATTATAAACTACAATTAACGAACCGCAATGAATTAATAATAGATTACTAATAAAGATTTGCTCACGGATACGTGCAATTCGCTACACCACTCCCTCTTTTGTTTACCAGTCAAAGTTTAATGCAGTAATTATGACAGCAATTCTGGCTCTTCCTCTATTTGACAAAACGTGATGGAAGCACATCCGACTACATAACTTGTGACAAACTTTGTTATTTGTCTTTGAAAGAGAAATACCAGCCAATCACATTACTGTGTAGAAGTAGAAATCCTACTTTTACAAAAAGAGCGACAACCGATCTAATTCTTTAACACCAGTGAGGAGGAATCAACGGAAGGATAGAATGGAAAGAAGAAAGCATACTATCTATCTCTTTCGTGAAACGAGATGGACAATAGGAGATCTAAACATGCATTTAGGAGACGAAACAAACAGAAACTTAACATTGATGCTGATAGAAGATAGAGGAGTTGAGATGGAAGATAGAACGCAAAGGAACAGTACCTTAGGCATCCTTCCACAGAGCCAGCGTGGGACTGAGCAAGTGATTCGGTGAGGAGCAAGTGTTGGAAAATACAACATAGAAGTGGATGAGAAATATTATAAAAATCAATAACAAATATAAGATTAAGAATATTATAAAAAATATATTTAGGCTTGAAATATATATAAATATTTTTCTAAAAATGATATTTGTATTTTCTTCTCAACAAGATTGTTATAGGTTTGATACAAATAGTTTTAGTGAATATGACAAGTCTTTAAAAGATTTATACTAAGTAAATAATAAAGAATATTTAAATAGAAATTAAAGAATGTCTAATTCAATCACTTAGAGAGTTATCAAGAAAAAAAGAATCTAAAAGAGATGTTATCCATAATTTACTCTCAAATACCTATTTATAGATATTTTCACACAACCTTCAAAAAATAACTAGAAAATCACCTTTTCAAATAACTCTTTTGAAAAGAATTTTTTTAATTTGAATAATTTATAACAATCCCCCACTTGTTCAAATTTAAATTTTTTTTCAAGTGATTAAATAGTATTTATGAATAAAATAATATATCTTTCGATTTGAATATTACCTTAGTATAAGCATCACAAAGTAAAGTCGAAATCCCAAATAGCATAAAAGCTTTGAATTATTATTTCTAATGATAACACCGATAATAACACACACGTAGATACAACATTCTCGTATTCCTTATAAATTCTTGCTCAGCCCTATATGGCTTTGGACTCATCCAAGTTCATGAACTTTTATGATAGAAACTCTAACTCTTAATCGAACCGACACCACTTCTAGGTGAAGTTCTTATAGTATCCTTGTCACTCTTTGATATACTTATCCAAATTGAACTTCACTAAGAGTATAATTAACTTGACCCTCTCATTCGATGATAACCAATACTTTAACATATTTAGATTGGACTAATAAAATATTCTAAAGCGTTGAACCACTCCACATGTCAATGACTTATTTTGACCCTTTGAACTCTTCATTACTCATTTCATAATATTGAGCAAGGTTGTTATCATGGATCTTTTATTTAAGGAGTTTCAATCCTATCCATTTTGATGTTGATCTTACAACTTCATTTATAAGATGTTTGATGAATGGATTAGCCAAATTCTTACTTGTTTTCATAAATATGAGAGAAATAATCTCTCTCTTGATTGATTTCCTTATATAATCATGTCTAAGACTTATGTGTCTTAATTTTTCATTGTATATTTCACTATATGTACGAGCTAAATTGGCTTGACTATCACAAAGTATAAAAATTGAATTCACACCATTAGAAGTCAATAGAATTTCTAATAGAAAATCCCTTAATCATTTAGCCTCCTTTCTTGCTTCCACTAGAGTAACAAATTCCGATTCTATAGTTAAGTTATTTATACATGTTTGTTTTTTGCACTTTTTAGAAACAACGTCACCTCCCAAGGTGAACACCCAACTAATCATGGATTTATTATATCCTAAACTTGATATCCAACTTGTGTCAATATATCCTTCTAAAATAGTAGAAAATTTTAAGTATTGTAAGCCATAATCTTTAGTCAATTTAATATACCCAAGAACTCTTTCAATAGCTTTCCAATGCTCTATTTTTGAATTGCTAATAAATCTACTCAATTTACTAACTGTAAATGCTATATCAGGTCTCATGCAATGCGTTGCATATATAAAACTTCCTATAACACTTGAATATTCTAATTGAGCTACTATTCTTCTAACATTTTTGACTAATTTGATACTTGAATCAAATGCGGTATTTGCTTCTTTGATTTTTAAGTAACTAAATTTCTTTAGTACTTTCTCTATGTAATGAGTTTGACTTAAAACGTATACCCTACTATATCTTTTTACCTTGATACCTAGTATGATATCAACTTGCCCAAGATCTTTCATCTTAAATGTTGAAGAGAGAAATCTCTTTATTTCTACAACACCTTTCACGTCGTTGCTCACTATTAGCATATCAGCATAAAGGCAAACTATCACCATATAGTCATCACAAGTTTTAAGATAAACACATTTATCTATGACATTATGAACAAATCCATTAGAAAGAATTATTACATCAAATTTCTCATGCCACTGTTTTAGAGTTTGCTTTAAACCATACAATGACTTAATAAGTTTACACACTTTATATTCATTTCTCGATAGAACAAAACCTTCGAGTTGTTCCATATATACCTCATTATCGAGATCTCTATTTAAAAATATTATTTTGATATCCATTTGATGAACATAAAGATCAAAAATTTGATGATCCATTTATCTTTTGATGATCATTATTCTTGCAATATGCAAGACACCTATATACTTTAAAATAACTTATGTTAAGTTGTCTTCATTTTCATAACTTATATGGAGATATCTTGTTCTTTTTAGAAGGAATTCTATTTAAAACATGATATATAACCAATAAAGCTTCTCCTCACAAATTACAAGGTAATTTAGCATGCAACAACATAGCATTTATCATCTCTAGATAAGTTTTATTTTTTCTTTCTACTAATCCATTTTGCTCAGGTGTTCTAGGTGCTGAACATTTATGAATTATGCTATGTTGTTCACAAAACAAGTTAAATTCATTTTGAAAATCTTCTCCTCTTCTATCACTTCTTAAAACTTTAATTTTCTTCTCTAATTGATTTTTAACTTCTGCTTTATATGCCTTAAAGGCATTAAAAACATCATTTTTTATATTTTAATAAGTAAACATATGTGAACTTAGATATCCTCCTCTTATTAACATGTCATTTAATTCACATATATTAGAATGTATTAAATCTAACAAATTAGGATACCTTTCAACACTTTTGAAGAGTTTCTTCGTCATCTTTAATTTAACACATAATTTACATTTATTAAGATCATCAAAATGATAATTTATTAAGTCACACTTAACCATTCTTTTAATGATACTAGTTTCAGTATGTGCTAATCGATCATGCCATAATGAATAAGAATTAACAACATAAACATAAGTAAAATCTTTATTAATTTCAGAATCATTATCAATAATAGATAATTTGACCATTCCCTTAGCGGAGTAGTCTTTTCCAACAAAAGCTCCATTACAGGATAGAATTAACTTTCTGGATTCAAATACATATTTAATTCTAGGTTTGCCAAGGGGATTCTCACTCACTAAATTTCTACTCATATCTGATACATGAAGAATATTCGTAAAAGTGACTTTCTATACCGAAGTGAAAGTGAGTTCCATGTTTCTTTTGCCAAGCACCTTAGAACGAACTTCATTTCTAATTTGAATCTCTTGCCCATCCGTGACTTTCTTGTAAGTCTTTAAAAGTGTCTTATTATAGCAAACATGGACAATAGCATATGTATCATGCTAGTAGTCAAAAATCTTGCCAAATATGACATTCACTTCGTTCACCGTAGCGATTATATTATTATCTCCCTCAACGAAGTTTACTTTCGATTTCTGGCCTTTCTTAAATCTATAATCCCTAGAAAAATGTTCAGATTTTTCATAAACAAAACAACCTCCACTCTTTAGCTTTTTAATTTTTTTCTTGATCCCTTTTAAGGCCAAGATGATTCTTCTTATTTTGCTTACTTAGGTTGATTCATAATATTTACTTTTATATTACCAAAAGAGTTCACAATCTTGTCTCTTATCATTAATTCCTCCTCGATTTGAAGATATTTTTAAGTTTGCTCCAAAGTGATATCCTTGGAGTCATGCAAAATTTTCTTCTTATACCCTTTCCAAGATGAATGCAACATAGTTGTTATAGCCCCTACTTGAAAAGGTTCAGGAAGGTCAATTTTTTTAGCAATTAACAATGATATGCAACTTATGCACTTATGTCAAAATTGACTTGTCATCTATCAAAATATTTAGAAATTAACATTTTCTTTGTACCTTACTCCTTGGCTTGATACTTCAATTCCAAAACATTCCAAATTACTTTTACAAATGATTCCACCGTAAAGATCATAAAGTCGGTCCGAGAGAGCATTGAGAATGTGTCCTCTACACATAACTTCATCTTGATTTCTCTTCTTTCATTTGGCCTTGACTTCATTGGTGTCATTGTCAATTATATTAGGAATTGATTCAAAATTTGGATCAAGCACATAGAAAATCTTTAAGGCAGTTAACGTGAACTTCATCTTGTTTTGGTGATGGGTGAAATTTATTCTATCAAAATGATCCAAACGAATAAAATCTTGATTCAACAATTTGATGATATTTGTGGCCTCCATGGTGAATTTGTATAAACTTAGAAAATATCATTTTTTAGATTTTTGAAAAATATAACAAAGAAGAAGATAAAAAATACTATGGAAACCAATAACAAACATAAGATAAAAGAACACTATAGGAAATATATTTAGGTTTAGGCTTGAAACATGTATAAACACTTTCCTAAAACTACTGATATTTGCACCCTTTTCTCAATAAGATTGTTATGGGTTTGATGCAAATAGTTTTAGTAGATATGATAAATTTCTAGAAAATCTATATTGAGTAAACAATAAATAATCTTCAAAGAGAAATTAGAGAATGTCTATTTCAATTAGTTGGAGAGTTATCAAGGAAAAAAAATATAAAAGAAATATTATTAATAACTTACTTTTAAATACCTATAGATATTTTCATAAAAGATACAATATTTGAAAAATAACTACCTAAATAACTATAAAGAAACTACCTTTTCAAATAACTCTTTTGGAAAAGAAAACTTTTTCTTTAATTTAAATAATTTATAACAGCAAGACTCATGAGAGAAGTGCCAAGATAGAAATCTAGAGGAGGCAAGGTTAGGGTTTATATTATATTATGGTAATTGTGTGGTTTTAGATAATATCATAAGATATTTTAAAAATTATATTAATATTCATATTTGAGTATTTATAATATATCATTCACGTCAAATATAACTTTAAAAAATGAAATATTAATTCATATTCAAAATATACTTTTTATGCACATCTCAAATGTACAAACACACCCTTAGAGCGGAGACAAAAACTCATCCTAACAAGCTTCTAAAGCGATTGACAATAGACAGTCCTATTGCCTCTTATCTTATCTTTATTTTCGGTACTCGACAATTGACTTGACCTTGAGCTATCTTATTGTCATCAGGAAAAAAAATGGCACATAAAGGTCGGCGTGGAAAAAATAGTACAACATGCATCACAAACTGCAGACAGCGTCATGTATTCAATAACACAGCCATGATCTAGCGTACAACCAGTCAATCTGGAGCCGATAAGATTGCACTATAATCCAATTCAGATGAATTATAATGTTACAAGAGAAGGCGAAGAAACTGCAGCTCCAACAAGACAAGTCCAGCTAATCCCAATGAATTTGCAGGAGAAGGATCCTTAATACAAATGCTATCAGAAAGAAGACGATGGCAAACCTCATGCCCTTGCGTTTAGCAGACTCAACCTCCTGCCCGCCGTTGGACTTGACCAGAGCATAAAAGATGATGTACAGGCTCGAACCCACTCCCAAACCAGTGACGGCGAGGAACGGGTAGTAGAGGGGGAGGCCATCGTGCTGGAGCTGGACTTCGGACGGGACGCTCGAGTAGACTCCTATAGACAAGATCGCAGGAACTGCTAACTCCGCTATCGTCCTCGAGTCCTGTCTGTTATCGGCTGCAGCTGTCGGATTATTTGGCTGTGCCTCGATCCCTGCAGTCGTCCTCGAGTTCTGGACTCCGTCGATCACCGGCGCCTCAAGGTCAGGCGATGCTGCTGCCGTTGCTGGACTAATTCGGAGCTCGGTTTCCGCAGCTAAGCCTTCGTTCCGGCCATTCGATGAACCAAAGCTCAACAGTCGCCGAAATGGGTGGTCGGAACGCAAGGGGCTGGTGAGGTTACCAAGGCTGGGAACGGCGGTCTTGATCTTGCTAACCCAGGAGAAGAACCCCATGGCTCGGCCTGATGTGAATGAAGAGAGAAGATGCTGAGAAGAGACGCTTTTGTCAGCCTTTATTAGCACGCAAGGACACCCATTTTTATAGACCTTTCAAAGCTTTAACATGAAATGAAGCCAACCATATCATAAAATTGTTTTTCGGTGTTTGATCTCCGATGATGTCAGACCTCACACCTTAGTTGACGTCGGATGAAAAGAACGATTAACGGAGGATGGAATCTACACTCGTATCTTTGAATCTTATGTAAGATGTGTTTTCCAAGCTTGCGTTGGATGATAGTAAGGCTTGGCTAACTATGTATTGCTAAACATATTAAACCCTTAATTATTCATGTGAATTTGAAATTGATGATAAAAATAAAAGAAAGCATCGCACTTCTCGGTTTACATTCATCGGCGTCTCATCGAGTCTTAACAACGCTGACTTTTCACGTGTTCATTATCTATAGCTTATAAACCTTTTTGATTAAGCATATGTTTGTACGAATAATAGAGAAAAGGTGTGGGGGAGAGAATACGTAGCAAGGAAACATGGTCTTGTAGATATTATGGAACTAAGAAATACGCAAGATTTGAGCTAGCCAACGAATAATACACCATATAGCCAACATCTCTCTTTAACTCCTTGTTCTTGATTGATATACCTTCTTTAGATACCTGAATTGATCATACGATCAACTTGATTGTAACCTTTTGCTGGACAACCATTTCTATCCATGATTTTTACAATTCTTTCTTCCAATTAAAAGTGTGTTTTTGAAGGTGCATTGCTAAAACAAAAGGAAAGATTGTTCCTTTGTCATCTCAATGATCCACACACACACACACACACACAAAAATCAATACTGTATTCTACCAGCTGATGGCACTATGGTACTAGATTTCTTCTCCGACAAATTAAGTAGTTTTTCGACTTCTTCACTAATTTCACAAGTTGGAAGCTTCTACAAAGGCAGTCAATTCTTCTCCTTCGTCTCGAAGGTAGCAAACTCGATAGGATGTGGAGAATGTAGTCAAAACCCTACTCACAATGGGATATACTGAATCGTATCTTTTTATAACATGCCTGAGCTGGGGTGCTGCATTCAGTCTTTAATATTCCACACGAACGAGTCAAAGCTTATCGCTATCTTCGTGTGAATATAATTCGATAAAGATTGCGGGATTTTATCTGCTGCGATGTGTGGCATTCCGAGTGTTCCTAATATCTTACTTGCCGGCTACTTCTATCTAGAATATTGGCGAAGGCGGGTCCACTGGAAGTGTTCAAGTCATAGTAAGCCCAAGACTTCGACAGATCAAATGGTTCGAAGGTCCACTGGAAGTGTTCTAGAATTGTGCGGTGCTATACCAAATGATCTGACAGCTCCAGGCTGGCACAATATCTGGCTAGGAAAAGCCAAAGAGATCGGTGATGCAGGAAGGTTGTTGACTAATTGACTGATCTGAGCTGCTCTTTCTGACAGAGGAGTGAAAGAAGGTTCGGAAGGTTTAGTCATGGACGAGTCAGAAGAACCTTTAATCCATGACCAAGGAAGATGACCTTAACTTTTTTTATTGGCTTCGCAATGGGTGTAGTTATCCACGGACCTCTTCATGGTGATACACACGCATACGCCCCTTCGTATTCGCAAAGAGAGAGAGAAGCATGAATCGCTTTCAAGGTAACGTCGTTATATAGGCTACAAGAATTGAGTTTGTGAGCATAAAAAATTTTAATCATACTTCTATAATACGAAAAAAAATTTATGTCAGGATTGAAATCAAATAATAATAGATCAGTTTTACGATGTATAATCCTTCTGAAAAAGAAGAAAATGATTCTATGATCTGAATACCTTCTTTAGATCCAATATTTCAATATGTAAGAAGAACTAGACTCCTTCTCCTCTCTTCCTATCCTTTCACAAGACCACTTTGATTGATGACTCAGGGAGATTGAGAGGGAAACTGTAATATCTCAACTGATGCTTGTAAAATGTTTTCCTTTTATCCGACTCTTATATGCATTCGTGTTTCTATTCTTTATGTAACTTTTAGATGCTTCAATGTTGCTTCTGTTACCTTTAGATCCCCAGAGGTCTTGTTTATTTATAGGCAAGAGCAAAGAGTCTAGGATAAATTATTAGGGAAGTTCCTTTCATCAAGGGCATCTCCTAAGGAATCCTATCATAATATGGACTTCTTTTCTATTGGCCGATACTACTATCAGAATCCAATTAAATTTATCATATATCTTATCTAATTATAACGAGCCACATAATCTAACATTCTCTTACTTGGCCCATTAATTGATAAGATATAAAAGATATTCAAAATCAAAATAAATAAAAAATAAAATTTATCTAAAAATAATTTTACCTAATTAGATTCTGAAAAATTTTGAAAAGCATTTTATACATGGCCATGAATTTTTAAAACAAGCCAATAAGTCCAATAAATACAATAATACTATATTAAGTCCAACCATCAATGCGAGTCATAGTGGTTGTATATCATCAATGTTATACTCCCTTTTATGTACTACAACATTGTTAGTCTTTTCTAATATAGTCCATAATGACCCTTGTAATTTGTCTTGTCAAGATAATCCTGTTGTTATATTCAACCATAATATGCATAAACATAAATGTAAATAGGATAGCAGAAACAAATAACTTTAATTATGCAAGAAAAAATATCAATAATAATATCCACTGCATCACCATATCTTTTATGGCTTGCTCACAAGGCCCATTCTAAGAACATATTCTTTAAATATTTTACGTTGTAAGGCTTTAGTAAATGGATCATCAATCATCATAGTGGTGTTCAGATTTTCAATTGACACTTGTTGTTTCTAGACTCTTTTTCTAACCACCAAGTACTTTTTTCTCAATGTGCTTGGAACCACTAGAGTATTTGCCATTCTTAGAGAAGAAAACTACTGCGGTATTATCACAAAATATCTTCAACGACTTGGTAATTGAGTCGACCACACCAAGCCCTGAGATAAAATTTCGCAACCATAAAACTTGATTTATAACCTCAAAGCATGCCACAAATTCAGCTTCCATTGTAGATGATGCAATAAGCGATTGCTTTGCACTTTTTCAAGAAATTGCCCCACTAGCTAACATGAATATAAATCCTAAAGTGGACTTCCTATTGTCGAGGCAATTTGTAAAATCAGCATTTGAATATCCTGTTACTTCAAACTAATCTGATCTTTTATATGTAAGCATATAATCTTTTATCCCCTGCAAATATCTTATTACTTTCTTTTGCTAGTCACATGTGGCTTGCAAGCCAATCACATAAGTGATGACCCTTGTGACTTAATATGTACTTTTTCTCTTTGCGTATTATTAGGCGTTTTATCACTTTATCTTGCATGTTTGCATATATTATGATGTCCTTGGATCTGTGCAATTGGAATCGAATCGTGATGAGATCACGATAATGAGATCGATTCACCTTTAAATACAGACCCTAAATTATCCTGGCCATAGGTTACTCGAGAAGGATATCGAGATAACCGAATAGACTAGTGTGCTGTATACCTGTCTATATAATGGAGGTGGCTGGTCTCATAGCTACTCGTGTAGGGACACTAAGGGTATAGTGCAGGTGCTCATTGGGGAATGAGTTCACTGATTGATCCACCTACAGAATGCTGGATGATTATTGATACCCCACGTTAGATAGCGATTCCATAGTCTCAGTAGTGTATCTAGTCCTTAGACTTGAGACACCAAGGATGTCTTGTATGAGTACTCCACTCTTTGATACCGGACTTATAGGTTTGGAAAGTTCCAGATCTAGTACAGGCAGTTATTGGGAGTGGTAGCCAACCTTACGAGGGTTATTGAGTGTCAATAGAGGATCATCCGCTCTCGGTATTATGAGAGGAATATCCCATGTATTCTTGCTCGAACAAATCCTTGCCCAAGGTTATTCGAATTGAGAGAGAAAGTGTTCTCCGGGAGAATCCGACAAGAGCAAGACTCGAGGAGAAACTGTATGGGCCTGATAGCACCATGTCCGGTATAGGGTCTCTGGGATATTAGATGGATAAGGGACTATATATACATGGTAATTGAGGACATATATGTTCAAAGGATTGGATTCCCCTGTATCGTCTAAGGGCTACGGCGTAGTGGCCTAGTACGTCCGCAGTCGATGAGTTAGGTGAATTATTATAGAGATAATAATTTACTAAGTCAGAAGGAGTTCTAACAAGTATGACTCACGACCAGCTTGATATTGGGCCTAGAGGGTCACACACATATGATAGGTGTTACGACAAGTAGAGGTTCGGATATGAGATATTCGCTAGAGCCCCTAACTTATTGGATATATCCATTAAGCCCATGAATTATTAGATCCTAAGATGAGATCCAATAATTGCTAATAAGAGATTATTGGGTAGAGACCTACTGATCTAAGAGGCTTGGATAATTGGATGGAGATCCAATACCCAATAGGGCAAGATCCATTAGGGTTTACAGGGGGCCTCTATAAATAGGAGAAAACCAAAGCTCTATAGGCTGAGAGTTCTCTTGGTAGCCATCTCTTGTTCTCTTCTCCCTAGAGAAGTGCATCGTCAGAGTCCTTACTATGTGGATACCGCTAGAGAGGAGGATGCTTGACCTTCTTCATCCTCTCTTATAGATCTGTAGGGATTCAGGGATATACGATCTCCCTAGGTACTTTCTTTTACATATGCAGTTTTTGCAGATTTGTTTTGACGTACCGATCTTCGCACGACGACATAAACTTTCTACGGGAAATCTAGGGTGTTTTGTTTTTGTTCTTTCGTTATGCATGAGATATCGCTCCCCAGAATGATTTCCTAATAGCGGTATCAGAGCCAGGTTGTTTGTGCGGAGATCGAATCTTAAACTATGTGTGTTGCGATTTAGAACAACTTTTGTCGTCAAAATTATTGGCACAAAAGTCGAGGAAGGGCAGCAAATGTTGTTGCCCTTGTTGCGCTCGCAGAACGGCCACGGCCAAGGCTGCTTGCAGCCATGGTCATGTGCACGGCGATAGCCAGCTGACGGGCTACGGGCTGCAAGCAGGCAGCACCTGCAGGCTGCTGCGCCGGTGGCCTATGGTGTGCCTGTAAGGGGCAAGCGACACCCGCTTGCAGGCGGTTTGTCCGCAAGGGTCGACGTCGCTTGCGGGCGCTACGCCCGCGGGTAGAAGCGCTTGCATGGCTGGCACCGCCCGCGGGTGGTTGCCCCGTATGAGCGGCGCCTGCGGGTGTGCCGACAGCGTATTGCACCGCCGGGTAGTGCCGACCGGCTGCGGCAATCGAAGCGCCACGGAGGGCAACACCTCACGGCGCTGCCCTGTGGGTAGCGCTTGAGCAAGCGGTACCCACCCATGATAAGGGCAGTGCTTGCGGGCGCTGCGCTGCGCCCACCTGCTGCGGTCGCGTCACCCGCGCCGGTTGGGTGGTGGCGGTCGCAACATAGTAGGCAGAAGAGAGATTAGGGTTTTCTGGGCAAAAGATAGTTTTGCCATTGAGAATTTATGAAATTTCAATTTTGTCCCCTTTGATCAAATGACCAAATTGCCCCTCAAAATTTTAAAAATTTTAATTTTATCTCTTCTGGCCAAATGACCAAAATGCCCCTCAAAATGTAAAAAATTCCCTCTATATCCCTAATTTCAAAAAGATATATATGTTAATTAAATAGTTTAATTAACTATTATTTTTATCTAGTAGTCCTATTAAATAATATATATATGTGATGTATGATGTGGATAGATGATCATGGACCTGTGATGTGATGTGTGTATATATTATTATTATTGAGGCCTGCGAGTCTCTATTTTTCTTATTTACTGTCGAGCCTACGTGCTTGTAATTATGTTGTAATTATACGAGGAGGTACAGCGGGAGCGTGGAAGCGATAGCAGGACCCACGAGGTCAAGATGGACGATCCAACGCATGGAGATGCGTTGAGATGCCGACGGAACCGACGAAGCGAGAAGGACGATCACAGGGCATAGAGATGTACTGAAGCACACATAGATCTTGATGTGAGTGATTGGGCCCACTGACTCGGTCCTGATCACATTAGGATGTGGTCCATGGTCATCTGGTGTGATTGCTCATGTGATGTGTGATTGATTATACACCTACTAGATATATAAATATAAATATAAATATATATATATATATATATATATATATATTTGTATGTGATGTAGATATATATATTAAATATGTATGTGTGTGACATATTTTGTTAGGAGACCAAATCAAAAATCCCTTCTATTAATAATATTAACTCGGTAAACGTGAGGCAATTAGATTGATCCACGTGACTTTCCATCGTTATAGCTAGGAACCGATTCCCGGTGTAGGTTGAGTTGGTTGAGTCCCTCGAGACTCACCTATATCGTGTTTCACTATCTTATCTACAACATAGAGATGTCACTGGTGACCTGAGGACATGGTATGCTTGGTCGAGTCCCTCGAGAGTATATCACCGAATCAGACTCATCTTGTAACGATGGTGATGACTTAATCGAACATCATGGTTGGTCGAGTCCCTCGAGGCCATGGTGATTCGGAGGTCGAACAGGACGAGAATCACAAGGAGTTGTGATTGGCAAGAGTTGCCTACCTTTATGGGTTTAACGTGATTGGTTGAGTCCCTCGAGGTTACGTTAAAATGCCAATTGGATCCCGATCCCCACTAGAGATCCACCGGGGGTCTCTGATTCATATACCGGAAGGTGTTGTGTGTTTTAAAAAAAATTAGTGGGAATACATTAAGATAGAAGCCCTTATCTTAACTATTTAATTTTTATAAAGTCTGCTTGTTATTTATTTCTACTATATCTTTAATTTTAGAAAAATATCACTTTCAAATCCTTTACGTGGCATACTTGATGTCAACCATCTCACTAGTCTAAATTATACGGACTGGCTTTGCAATCTAAGAATCGTTCTCACGGTAGAAAAAATCGTATATGTCCTTGATACAGTGATCCCTACGCCCGACGAAGGGGCAAGCCAGGATGAGATCGCTCGTTATGTGAAGTATATAGATGATTCCGCTCTTGCTCAGTGTTATATGTTGGCCTCTATGACTACTGAGTTATAGAGATAGCATGAAAATATGAATTCTAATTCCATACGCTTGCATCTTCATAAACTGTTTGAGGAAAAGGGAAAAACTCAACGATATGAGATATCAAAGAGTCTTTTCCATGCCAGGATGATTGAGGGGACACCGGTTTAAAACCATGTCCTTAAGATGAATGAGTGGATCGAGAAACTCACAGATCTAGGAATGGTCCTAGAGGATAACCTGTGTCTGGATCTTGTGTTTCAGTCCCTACCAGATTCTTTTTCTCAGTTCATAATAAATTTTAATATGAACAAACTTGAGGTGATCCTCACAGAGCTCCTTAATATGTTGAGAGAAGCAGAGAGCACCATCAAGAAAGAGAAACTAGTTCTCTATGCTGGTGAGACTAGAAAGAAAAGGAAGGCTGAGAAGACCCTTAAGAAGGGCAAGGACAAGGGCAAAATGGGTAAGGCAAAGGTTACTAAGAAGGACCCAACAAAGGACAAAGGTCAGTGCTTCCACTACTGTAAAGATGGGCATTCGAAGAGGAACTGCAAAGAGTACCTTGCAGAAAGGGCGAAACAGAAGCTTAGAAAAGCTTTAGGTACATTCATGATCAATCTCCATTTGACAGAATCTTATGATAACACATGGGTATTGGATACCATGAGTACTTATCATATCTATAATTCGTTGCAAGTTCTGGCAGAACCTAGGAGATTGAACAGAGGCGAGATAGACCTTAAGATGGGCAATGGAGCAAAGGTTGTTATAGTGGCTGTTGGCAAGGTCATCCTACATCTGTCTGGTGGAGCTATTATTGCATTAGATGCATGCTATTATGTTCCTTCTATTATCAAAAATATTATTTCCATTTCATGTTTGACAGTTAGTGGATATAAATTAGTTTTTGAAAATAATGATTGTTCAATAATATTAGATGATGAGATCATCACGAGAAGAACATTACATAATGGTTTATTTATGCTAGATACAGCTCCATATATCATGAGTGTAAGTGAGTCTAAGAGGAAATGAGAAGAGGTGAATAATGCATATTTTTGGCATTGTAGGCTAGGTCACATCCACGAGAGAAGGATTCAAAAGTTGCTGAAGAATAAATATCTAGATCCATTTGACTATGAGTTATATGCGATAAGTGAATCTTGCCTTCGGGGAAAGATGATCAACTCTCCATTTAGTGGAACTGGAGAGTGAGCCACTGAGTTACTGGAATTCATATATAGTGATGTATGCGGTCCCATATCGACTCATGCTATAAGTGGTTACTCCTACTTCATTACTTTCATTGATGATTTATATGCGATAAGTTGCTGAAGAATAAATATCTAGATCCATTTGACTATGAGTTATATGCGATAAGTGAATCTTGCCTTCGGGGAAAGATGATCAACTCTCCATTTAGTGGAACTGGAGAGTGAGCCACTGAGTTACCGGAATTCATACATAGTGATGTATGCGGTCCCATATCGACTCATGCTATAAGTGGTTACTCCTACTTCATTACTTTCATTGATGATTTCTCAAGATACGGACATGTATACTTGATGAAGTATAAGTCTGAGGCTTTTGAGAAATTCAGAGAATATAAAAATAAAGTGGAGAACCAGACAAGAAAGAGTATTAAAACCCTTCGATCAGATCGAGAAGGTGAGTACTTGAGTACAGAGTTCACCCAATTCCTCAAAGACCATGAGATTTTATCCCAATAGACAACTCCTTATACACCACAGCTTAATGGTGTATCAGAAAGGAGAAATTACACACTGTTAAACATGGTGCATTCCATGATGTGTTTCGCCAACCTACCCATCTCATTCTGGGGATATGCCCTAGAGATCGCAACTTACCTTCTGAATATAACTCCAACTAAGTCAGTGATGTCTACTCCATATGAGATATGGAATGGGAAGAAGCCCAATCTTAAGGTTGTTAAGATTTGGGACTGCCCTGCCCACGTCAAGAGACACAACCCCAATAATTTAGAATCTAGGACGGAACGATGCAAGTTCATGGGATACCCCAAGGAAACTTGTGGGTATTATTTCTATTATCCTGAAAACCAAAAGGTCTTTGTAGCCAAGAGAGCAATGTTCCTTGAGAAGGAAAACATTCTTGGCGGAGACAGTGGGAGCATGATAGAGTTGAGCGAGGTTGGAGAGCATAGCTCAAGCACCATTCTACAGCCAGAGTCTGTTCAGGTACCTAGCACATAAGTTCCAACTTTACGTATATCCAATAGAGTATCTCATCCTCCTGAGAGATATGTGGGACATATCAAAGGAGAGGATATTGAGGATATTGATCCTGAGACCTACAATGAGGCTATTATGAGCATAGACTCTAGGAAATGGCAAGAAGCCATAAATTCAGAAATGGATTCCATGTACTCCAAAAGGTTTGGAACCTGGTTAATGCACCTGAGGGTATTGTACCCATTGACTATAAGTGGATCTTCAAAAAGAAGATTAGAGTAGATGGAAAGGTAGAGACCTATAAAGCAAGACTAGTGGCAAAGGGGTATTGTTAGAGGAAAGATGTTCACTATGACGAAACTCTCACATGTAGCCATGTTTAAATCCATTCGAATTCTATTGGCTATTGCAACACACTATGATTATGAGATCTGGCAGATGTATGCTAAAACCATATTCCTCAATGGCAACCTCGAGGAGGAGGTGTATATGTTAGGAAATCCTTCAGGGGAGCGACATCACATGCGCAGCGGAAGAACAGAAAACAAAACCCTAGATTTTTCATAGAAAGTTTCCGTCGTCGTGCGAAGATCGGTGCGTCAAAAATAAATCCATAAAAGCTGCGTGTAAAAGAAGATACCTAGGGAGATTGTATATCCCTGAATTCCTACAGATCTGTGGGAGAGGATTAAGGAGGTCAAGTGTCCTCCTCTCTAGCGGTATCCACATGGCAAGGATTGCAATGATGCACCTCTCTCTCTAGGGAGAGGAGAACAGGAGGTGGCTACCAAAAGAAACCCTCAGCCTAAGAGCTTTGGTCCTCTCCTATTTATAGAGACCCCCTGAAAACCCTAATGGATCTTTTGCCCTATTGGGTATTAAATCTCCATCCAATTACCCAAGCCTCTTGGATTTGTGGGTCTCTACCCAATAATCTCTTATTAGCAATTATTGGATCTCATCTCAGGATCCAATAATTCAAGGGCTTAATGGATATCCAATAAGATAAGGGGTTCAACGGATATCTCATATCTGAACTTCTACTCGTCGCAACACTTACTATATATATGTGACCCTCTAAGCCCAATATCGAGCTGGCCGTGAGTCATATTTGTTAAAACTCCTTCTGACTTAGTGAATTATTATCTCTATAATAATTCACCCAACTTATCGACTACGGACGTACCAGGCCACTACGCCGCAGCCCCCAGATGATACAGGGGAATCCAATCCTTTGAACCTATCTATCCTCAGTTATCATGTATCTATAGTCCCTCATCCATCCAATATCCTAGAGACCCTATACCGGGCATGGTGCTGTTAGGCCCATACGGTCTCTCCTCGAGTCTTGCTCTTGTCGGATTCTCCCGGAGAACTCTTTCTCTCTCAATCCGAATAACCTTAGCCAAGGATTTGTTCAAGCAAGAATACATGGGATATTCCTCTCATGATACCGAGAGCGGATGATCCTCTATTGACACTCAATAGCCCTCATAAGGTTCGCTACCACTCCCAATAATCGGTTGTACTAGATCTGAAACTTCCCAAACCTATAAGTCCGGTATCAAAGAGTATACACTTTTTCTCTTTGCTTATTATTAGGCGTTTTATCACTTTATCTTACGTGTTGCATATATTGTGATGTCCTTGGATCTGTGCAATAGGAATCGGATCGTGATGAGATCACGATAATAAGACCGATTCACCTTTAAACACAGACCCTGAATTATCCTGGTCATAGGTTACTCGAGAAGGACATCGAGATAACCGGATAGATTGGTGTACTGTATACCCATCCATATGATGGAGGTAACTGGTCTCATAGCTACTCATGTGGGGACAATAAGGGTACAATGTAGGTGCTCATTGGGGAATGAGTTCACTGATTGATCCACCTACGGAATGCTGGATGATTATTGATACCTCACGTCAGATAGCGATTCCGTAGTCCCAGTAGTATATATGGTCCTTAGACTTGAGACACCAAGGATGTCCTATCACTCATGTGATGGCTTGCAGGGCACATATGACTAGCTATCTCCCACTTGACCTAAAGTCAATCACCAACATGTCTAATCCCCATCAGACCTTTGTGATGCTCAAAGATAATCTAAGTCAATGGCTTTGTCAGTGGATCTGCAATGTTATCTTCGGATGGAACTCTTTCCATTGCTATATTTTTTCGGGCCACTATCTCTCTAATAAGTTGGAACCTCCTCAGAGCACTTCTGATGAGACCCGGGTTCTCTTATTTGAGTAATCTCCTCGTAGTTGTTGCATTATAAGGGAATCAGCTCCTCACTGCTCGGGACGACTCCGAGATCTGTGATGAACTTCTTCATTCAAACTCCCTCCTTTATTGTCTTTGCCGCAATAATGTATTCCACCTCGGCAGTCGAGTCAGCAGTAGTGTCTTGCTTGGAACTCTTTTAGTATACTGCTCCTCCATTCAGAGTGAACACATACCCTGAATTAGACTTGCTATCATCGATATCGGATTGGAAGCTTGAGTCTGTGTAGCCCTCAACCCTGAGGCTACTACCTCCATATACCAATAAAAGATCCTTAGTCCTTCTCAAGTACTTAAGGATACATTTTACTGCTTTTCAGTGCTCTAAGCTTGGATCTGCCTGATATCTACTCGTGACACTCAGAGCATACGCTATATCAGACCTGGTACATAGCATAGCATACATGATAGATCCTATCACTGATGCATATGGTATCATATTTATGTGTGCCCTTTCTTTAGAAGTCTTTGGGGACATACTCCTAGAAAGTGATATTCCATGTCTCATTAGTATGAGTCCTCTCTTGGAATTTTTCATGTCAAACCTTTTTATAATGGTGTCTATGTACCTGGACTGGGACAAGCCAAGCATCCTCTTAGATCTATCTCTATAGATCCGTATCCCCAATATGCAAGATGCTTCCCCTAAGTCCTTCATGGAGAAGTGCTTAGATAACCAAGTCTTTACTATGGAGAGCATTCCTATATCATTCCCAATGATCAGGATGTCATCCACATAGAATGCTAAAAAGGTGATAGTGCTCCCACTTACTTTCCTGTACACACAAGACTCATCGTCATTCTTAACGAAGTCATAAGATCTGATCGTCTCATCAAATCTTATGTTCCAACTTCGAAAAGCTTGCTTCAATCCATAAATAGACCTAAGCAACTTGCACACCTTATCTGGGGTTATCCCTGGACACGAATCCCTTAGGCTGTATTATATACACCTCCTCCTCGAGGTTACCATTGATGAATGCGATTTTGATGTCCATCTACCAAATCTCATAGTCATAGTGTGCTGCAATAGCCAATAGAATTCGAATGGATTTTAGTATGACTACAGGTGAGAAAGTTTCGTCATAGTCAACACCTTACCTTTGATGATACCCCTTAGCCACTGGCCTTGCTTTATAGGTCTCTACTTTTCCATCTACTCCAATCTACTTTTTGAAGATCCACTTGCAGCCAATGGGTACAATACCCTCGGATGCATTAACTAGGTTCCAAACCTTGTTTGAGTACATGGAATCCATTTCTGAATTCATGGCTTCTTACCATTTTCCAGAGTCTATGCTCATAATAACCTCCTCGTATGTCTGAGGATCAATATCCTCAACATCCTCTCTTCTGATATGTCCCACATATCTCTTAGGAGGATGGGATACTCTATCGGACCTATATAAAGTTGGAACTTGTGTGTTAGATATCTGAACAGATTCTGGAATGGTGCTTGAGCTAGGTTCTCCAACCTCGCTCAACTATATCATGCTCCCACTATCTCCACTAAGAATGTGTACCTTCTCAAGGAACACTGCTCTCTTGGCTACAAAAACCTTTTGGTCCTCAAGGGGATAGAAATAATACCTATAAGTTTCCTTGGGGTATCCCACGAACTTGCACCGTTCCGTTCTGGATTCCAACTTGTCAGGGTTGTGTCTCTTAACGTAGGCAGGGCAGCCCCAAATCTTAACAATCTTAAGATCAAACATTTTTCCATTCCATATCTCATATGGAGTAGACATTACTGACTTGGTTGGAATTCTGTTCAGAAGGTAAGCTGCGGTCTCTAGGGCATATCCCCAGAATGAGATAGGTAGGTCGGCGAAACACATCATGGAACGCACTATATCTAACAGTGTGCGATTCCTCCTTTCTGATACACCATTAAGCTGTGGTGTATAAGAAGGTGTCCATTGGGATAAGATCTCATAGTCTTTGAGGAACTGGGTAAACTTTGTACTCAAGTACTCACCTCTTCGATCTAATCAAAGGGTTTTAATACTCTTTCCTGTTTGGTTCTCCACTTCATTTTTATACTCCCTGAATTTCTCAAAAGCTTCAGACTTGTACTTCATCAAATACATATGTCCGTATCTTGAGAAATTATTAGTGAAAGTAATGAAGTAGGAGTAATCACCTATGGCATGAGTCAACATGGGACCGCATACATCACTATGTATGAGTTCTAGTAACTCAGTGGCTCACTCTCCAGTTCCACTAAATGGAGAGTTGGTCATCTTTCTCCGAAGGCAAGGTTCGCAAGTCGCATATAAATCATAGTCAAATGGATCTAGATATCCATCTTTTAGTAATTTTTGACTCCTTCCCTCGTAGATATGACCTAGCCTGTAATACCAAAGATATGCATTGTTCACCTCTTCTCATTTCCTCTTAGACTCACTTACACTCATGATATGTGGAGCTGTATCTAGCATAAATAAACCATTATGCAATGTTCCTCTCGTGATGATCTGATCATCTAATATTATTGAACAATCATTGTTCTCAAAAACTAATTTATATCCAATAACTATCAAACATGAAATAAAAATAATATTTTTGATAATAGAAGGAATATAATAGCATGCATCTAATGCAATAATAGCTCCACTAGGCAGATGTAAAGTGACATTGCCAATAGCCACTACAGTAACCTTTGCTCCATTGCCCATCTTAAGGTCTATCTCACCTCTGTTTAATCTCCTAGGTCCTGCCAGAACTTGCAACGAATTGCAGATATGATAAGCACTCTCGGTATCCAATACCCATGTGTTATCATAAGATTCTGACAAATGGAGACTAATCATGAATGTACCTGAAGCTTTTCCAAGCTTCTATTTCACCCTTTCTACAAGGTACTCTTTGTAGTTCCCCTTCTAATGCTCATCTTTGCCGTAGTGGAAGCACTGGCCTTTGTCCTTTGGTGGGTCCTTCTTGACAACCTTTGCCTTACCCATTTTGCCCTTACCCTTGCCCTTCTTAAGGGTCTTCTCAGCCTTCCTTTTTTTCTGGTCTCACCAGCATAGAGAACTGGCTTCTCTTTCTTGATGGTGTTCTCTACTTCTCTCAACATATTGAGGAGCTCTGGGAGGGTCACATCAAGTTTGTTCATATTAAAATTCATTATGAACTGAGAAAATGAATCTGGTAGGGACTAAAGCACAAGATCCACACACAGATTATCCTCTAGGACCATTCCTAGACCTGTGAGTTTCTCGATCCACTCAATCATTTTAAGGACATGGTTCTAAACCGGTGTCCCCTTAGTCATCCTGGCACGGAAAAGACTCTTTGATATCTCATATCGCTGAGTTCTTCCCTGTTCCTCAAACAGTTTACGGAGATGCAGGAGTATGGAATTAACATCCATATTTTCATACTATCTCTATAACTCAGTAGTCATAGAGGCCAATATATAACACTGAGCAAGAGTGGAATCATCTAAGTACTTCACATAACGAGTGATCTCATCCTCGCTTGCCCCTTTGTCGGGCGTAGAGATCACTGTATCAAGGACGTATGTGATTTTCTCCGTCGTGAGAATGATTCTCAGATTGCGAAGCCAATCCGTATAATTTGGACCAGTGAGGCAATTGGCATCAAGTATGCCACATAAATGATTTGAAAGCGATATTTTCTAAAATTAAAGATGTAGCAAAAATAAATAACATACAAACTTTGCAAAAATTAAACAGTTAAGATAAGGACTTCTATCTTAATGTATTTCTCACTAATTTTTCACGAGACACACAACACCCTCCGGTATGTGAATCGGAGACCCCCGACGGATCTCTAGTGGGGATCGGGATCCAATCGACGTCTTAACGTAACCTCGAGGGACTCGACCAATCATGTTAAGCCCGTAAAGGTAGGCAACTCTTGCCAATCACAACTCCTTGTGATTCCTATCCTGTTCGGCCTCCGAACCACCATAGCCTCGAGGGACTCGACCAACCATGATATTCGGTTAAGTCATCACCATCGTTACAAGATGAGTCTGATTCGATAATATACTCTCGAGGGACTCGACCGAGCATACCATGTCCTCAGGTCGTCGGTGATATTTCTATGTCGTAGATAAGATAACGAGACGTGATATAGGTGAGTCTCGAGGGACTCGACCAACTCAACCTACATCGGGAATCGGTTCCTAGCTATAACGATGGAAGGCCACGTGGGTCAATCAAATTGCCACACGTTTACCAACTTAATATTATTAATGGAGAGGATTTTTGATTTGGTCTCCTAACATAATGTGTCACACACATACGTATTTAATATATATATCTACATCGCATGCAAATATATATATATACATATATAGTAGGTGTATATCTAATCACACATCACATGAGCAATCACACTAGATGATCATGGACCATATCCTAATGTGATCAGGCCCGAGCCAGTGGGCCTAATCAATCATATCAAGATCTATGTGTGCTTCGGCGCATCTTCATACCTTGTGATCGCCCTTCTCGCTTTGTCGGTTCCGTCAGCATCTTAACATATCTCCATGCGTCAGATCGTCCGTCTCAACCTCGTGGGTCCCGTTGTCACTGTGCCTCATCATATAATTATAACATAATTACAGGCACGCAAGTCCAAAAATAAATGAGAAAAATAGAGGCTCATAGGCCTCAATAATAATAATTACATGTACATATATCACATCACAGGTCCATGATCATCTGTCCACAACATACATCACATGTATATATTATTTTATAAAACTACTAGATAAAAAAATAATAGTTAATTAAACTATTTAATAACATATATATTTTTCTGAAATCAGGGACATAAAGGAAATTATCTGAATTCTCAAGGGCATTTTGGTCATTCGGCCATAAGAGATAAAATTAGAATTTTGAAAATTCATAGGGGTATTTTGGTAATTTCATCAAAAGGGATAGAATGTGGAATTTCTAAAATTTCGAGGGGCAAAACCATCTTTTGCCCTAAAACCCTAATCCCTCACCCTTACTACACCTACGACCACCGCCACCCTACCGGCGGTGCCCTTATGCTGGGGGGCGGCGGCAAGACCTGCCGCTGCCCCCAGGTGGAGCGCCACCACCAAGCACACAGCGACGCTGCTGTCAAGCGCTACCTACGGACGGCCGATCAACGGTTCTTTGCCTATCACGCAGCAACAAGGCTGCGCTATATCACACTAAGACTAACACAAAGAAGGGCAAAGAACAAGATTACTACCCTTCCTAGCCCTTTTGTGCTAACGGTTTTGGCGTCAAAAGTAGATCCAAAATACAACACATGCAGTTTAAGATCTGATCTTCGTACGAACAACCTGGCTCTGATACCACTGTTGGAAAATCCTTCAGGGGAGCAACATCACATGCGCAGCGGAAGAACAGAAAACAAAACCCCAGATTTCCCATAGAAGGTTTTCATCGTCATGCGAAGATCGGTGCGTCAAAAACAAATCTGCAAAACCACACGTGCAAAAGAAAATACCTAAGGAGATCGTATATCCCTGAATTCCTACAGATCTGTGGGAGAGGATGAAGGAGGTCAAGCGTCCTCCTCTCTAGCGATATCCACATGACAGGGATTGCGACGATGCATCTCTCTCTCTCTCTGGGGAGAGGAGAATAGGAGGTGGCTACCAAAAGAAACCCTCAGCCTATAGAGCTTTGGTTCTCTCCTATTTATAGAAGCCCCCTAAAAACCTTAATGGATCTTTTGTCCTATTGGGTATTGGATCTCTATCCAATTACCCAAGCCTCTTAGATTTGTGGGTCTCTACCCAATAATCTCTTATTAGCAATTATTGGATCTCATTTCAGGATCCAATAATTCAGGGGCTTAATGGATATCCAATAAGATAGGGGGTTCAGCGGATATCTCATAACCAAACCTCTACTCGTCGCAACACCTACCATATGTGTGTGACCCTCTAGGCCCAATATCGAGCTGGCCATGAGTCATACTTATCAAAACTCCTTCTGACTTAGTGAATTATTATCTCTATAATAATTCACCCAACTCATCGATTGCGGATGTACGAGGCCACTACGTCACGACCCCCAAACGATACAGGGGAATCCAATCCTTTGGACCTATTTGTCCTCAGTTACCATGTATCTATAGTTCCTCGTCCATCCAATATCCCAGAGACCCTATACCTGGCATGGTGCTGTCAGGCCCATACGGTCTCTCCTCGAGTCTTACTCTTGTCGGATTCTCCCGGAGAACTCTTTCTCTCTCAATCTGAATAACCTTGGCCAAGGATTTGTTCAAGTAAGAACACATGGGATATTCCTCTCATGATATCGAGAGTCGATGATCCTCTATTGACACTCAATAGCCCTCGTAAGGTTGGCTATCACTTTCAATAACCGGCTGTACTAGATCTGGAACTTTCCAAACCTATAAGTCCGGTATCAAAGAGTGGAGTACTCATACAGGATATCCTTGGTGTCTCAAGTCTAAGGACCAGATACACTACTGGGACTACGGAATCACGGTCTGACGTGAGGTATCAATAACAATCTAGCATTCCGTAGGCGGATCAATCAGTGAACTTATTCTCCAATGAGCACCTGCACTGTACCCTTAGTGTCCCCACACGGGTAGCTATGAGACCAGCTACCTCCATCATATGGATGGGTATACAGCACACCAATCTATCCAGTTATCTCGATGTCCTTTTCGAGTAACCTATGACCAGGATAATTCATGGTCTGTGTTTAAGGGTGAATCGATCTCATTATCATGATTTCATCATGATTCGATTCCCATTACACAGATCCAGGACACCACAATATATGTAACACACAAGATAAAGTGATAAAACGCCTAATAATAAGCAAAGAGAAAAAGGAAATATCAAGTCACAAGTGTCATTACTCATGTGATTGGCTTGTAGGGCATATATGACTAGCAGTATATGATACAGCATGAGGGATTCATGTCCAAGGATAACCCAAATAAGGTATGCAGGTTGCTTAGGTCTATTTATAGACTGAAGCAAGCTTCCTGAAGTTGGAATATAAGATTTGATGAGGTGATCAGATCTTATGACTTCGTTAAGAACGAAGATGAGCCTTGTGTGTACAGGAAGGTAAATGGGAGCACTATTACCTTTTTGGTATTATATATGGATGACATCCTGATCATTGGAAATGATGTAGGAATGCTCTCTACAGTAAAGGCTTGGCTATCTAGGCACTTCTCCATAAAGGACTTAGGAGAAGCAACCTACATAATGGGGATACAGATCTATAGAGATAGATCCAAGAGATTGCTTGGCTTGTCCCAGCCTAGGTACATAGACACCATTGTCAAAAGGTTTGACATGAAAAATTCCAAGAGATGTCTCATACCAATGAGATATGGAATATCACTTTCTAGAAGTATATCCCCAAAATTTTCTAAAGAAAGGGCACACATGGATATGATACCATATGCCTCAGTGATATGATCTATCATGTATGCTATGTTGTGTACCAGGCCTGATATAACGCATGCTCTGAGTGTCACGAGTAGATATCAAGCAGATCTAGGCTTGGACCACTAGAAAGCAGTAAAATGTATCTTTAAATACTTGAGAAGGACTAAGGATCTTTTACTGGTATATAGAGGTAGTAGTCTCAGGGTTGAGGGCTACACGGACTCGAGCTTCTAGTTCGATGTCGATGATAGCAAGTCTAATTCAGGGTATGTGTTCACCCTGAATGGAGGAGCAGTATACTGGAAGAGTTCCAAGCAAGACACTACTGCTAACTCGACCATAGAGGTGGAATACATTGCTGCAGCAGAAGCAGCAAAGGAGGGAGTCTATATAAAGAAGTTCATTACAGATCTAGGAGTCGTCCCGAGCAGCGAAGAGCTGATTCTCTTAAATTATGATAAATACGGGGCGATTACTCAAATAAGGGAACTCAGGTCTCACCATAAGTGTTCTTGGGAGGTTCTTGCTTTTTAGAGAGATCGTGACCCGAAGAGATATAGTAATGGAAAGAGTTCCATCGAAAGATAACATTGCAGATCCACTGACAAAGCCATTGACTCATATTGTCTTTAAGCATCACAGAGGTCTGATGAAGATCAGACATGTTTGTGATTTGCTTTAGGTCAAGTAGGAGATTGGTAGTCATATTGATAGAACCCTAGAGGAGTTCTATGGAGATTGATCTTTGAGGGGGATCAACCCTTGGAACGCTATAGGGGTTCCACCCTCCAAGTAGCTTGGTGGCTGCAATTCTCAATTGATCTTTCTTATTCCAAAGAGGTGGAGGCTACAAGCTTATATAGAGCTCCAAACCCTACCCCTAGGGGCTGCTTCCTAAGTGAACTATCCAATTTGCCCTCAACCTTAGCGGGCCGGTCCAGTAACAAGGGGGGCAGCGGCTAAGAAGTCTAAATACCCAAATATAAACCCTAGCCTCTCTTCTTTATAGGATAGAGGTAGCTATGTGGGGTTTATTACACTCTTATAGGGTTTTTTATTAGCTGCTACATGGTTGAGTAGAACCCAACCCTGCTAGGGTCCTATTAAGCCCGCCCTCTTCAAATCAGCCTTGTCCTCAAGGCTGGGGTTCTATGAACTCAGGGAACCGAGTCTTCAGCTCCTCATATGATTCCCATGTGGCATCTTCGAGTGGTAAATTAGTCCAATGTACTAGTACTTCAGTAGAGGGACGTTGACGATGCATCACGACTCTACGGTCGAGGATGGCTTGTGGTTGGGCTTGAATATTTCCATCATCAGTGGTGTTGGGCAGTTGGATCTGGGGCGTCTCATGTTCTCCCAACTTGGGCTTCAAGCATGACACATGGAAGACAGGGTGAATTTTGACATCTTCAGGTAATTTAAGTCTGTATGCCATAGCTCCAATACGCTCTATAATTTGATAGGGCCTATAAAAACATGGAGATAGCTTTATGGAGGCTCGTGTGTTAATGGATAGTTGTTTGTATGGCTGTAGGCGAAGATAAACCCAATCTCTACAAAAAATTCTCTTTCGCTTCTTCATGTGTCAGCTTGCTGCTTCATTCTAGCTTGAGCGGTAGAAAGATTATCCTTTAGTGGCTGTAGGAGTTTGTCCCTATCAATTAAATCTTGGTCGACCTGATCTACCTTAGCCAAGCTAATTACATACTTTAGAATCACAGGGGCCGACCGACCATATAATGCTTTATATGGGGTACATTTTGTAGATGAATGATATGTAGTATTGTACCACCATTCGGCCCAGGGGAGCTATTTCGTCCACTTCTTTGGCCGATCACTGGCGAAACATCGAAGGTATGCCTCTAAACACCTGTTCACCACTTCTATTTGGCCGTCAGTTTGTGGATGATATGCTATGCTCATCTTGAGTTTGGTGCCCTACAACTGAAATAACTCGATCCAAAATTTACTAGTGAAGACCCTACCACGATCACTTACAATGGAACTTGGTATCCCATATAGTTTAATAATATTCTTTGTGAAAATCTAAGCAATACTCACAGCAGTGTAGGGATTTCGCACAGCACAAAAATGAGCGTATTTCGTAAGACGATCAACCACTACAAGAATTATGCTTTTACCTTTGGAAGGTGGCAGCCCTTCGATGAAGTCCATGGAGATGTCAGTCCACACTGAGTCTGGTATGGGTAGTGGTTGTAGTTTCCCTAGACTCACCACTGTTTCACATTTTTGCCATTGATATACATCACATTGTGCTACGTATTCAGAAATATTTTTTTTCATCCCTTTCCAATAAAGGTTTTGCTTCACTCTTTTGTAGGTTCTTAGAAATCTGAAGTGCCCTGCTGAAGGTGTGGAGTGCATTTCGTGCAGAATGACTTTGATGCAAGGGAAGTTTGGTATAAGCACAATACAACCTTTATAGCGTAAATCCCTCGAATCCCAAGTATAGTGAGCTATTGCGCTTGGATCCTCCCCTAATTTTTTTATGATGATGCTGGTTTTTAGATCCTTCTTCCATTCCTCCCTAATTCCCTCGAGGAAGTCGGTGGTAGGAAGAGAGATGGCCGAAAATTTAGCTTGTTGAGGGAGCCGTGAGAGTGCATCTGCAACAACGTTTTCTTTCCCCTTTTTATAAATAATTTCATAATCAAATCCAAGAAGTTTGGTTACTCATTTTTGCTGCTCTGGGGATGATATCTTCTGCTCCAAAAAGTACTTAAGGCTTTTATGGTTAATTTTAATCTGAAATCGTCGACCAATCAGGTAGGGTCTCTACTTTGTTACTGCGTGCACAATGGCGAGCATCTCCTTATCATATATAGATATTTTTTGATGGGAGGGAGACAACACCTTGCTGGTGTATGCGAGTGGTCGACCATCTTGCATGAGAACAGCTCCAATTCCAACTCCAGATGTATCGGCCTCAATGATGAAGGGTTGGCTAAAATCTGGTAGCGCTAGCACCGGTGTGGAGTAGGGGCTGTAGCTTGGTTGAATCACCCTTGTTTTGAGCATTTCCTTTATGATCTTCTCAATTTCATCCTTCTGGAGGTGAGGATAGTGGTAAGGCCGAGTGTTTACTAGTGGTTTGCCCGGAAGGATTGGAATTCGATGGTCATGTTGCCGAGTAAGAGGAAGACCGTGCGATTCGGCAAAAACATCGTCAAATTCAATAAGCAGTTGGGTGAGATTTTAATCTTTAATTTCTATTTTCTTCCCCTCTGGTTGCTTCTGGAGAAGCATAAGAAAGCCACCATTTATCTTGTGTAAAACTTTCTCCATCCGTTGGGTTGAAACGGTGGTTACATTGCTTCCACGCTTCCCGCACAGGGTGACCTGTTTGCCTTTACAATAGAATTTCATAATCAATTTGGAAAAGTTCCAAGAGATGTCACCTAGCATCGTCAGCCATTCTATGCCCAGCATAACCTCATAATCATCAATTGGTAGGAGGAAGAAGTCGGCAATAATTTCTTGGTTCTGTAGTAATAGTTTCACTTGCGAGCATCTTTGGTCGCATTTTAGGATTCGGCCGTCGGTGACCTTTACGTCGAACTTGCTGCAACCTTCGATGTGGAGCGCCATCCGAGCAGCAACCTTACTATTTAGAAAGTTATTAGTGCTGCCTGTATCGATAAGAACGGTGATCAGTTGTTATTTAAGCAGGCCTCCTATTTTCATCGTTTGCGGATTTGAGTAGCCGACTAGCGCATGTACCATAAAGTCAGTCGATTGTGGCTCTTCTTCTACATTTTCTTCCTCATGTTCAAGACTCTCTTCTGGCTATTCACTGATCTCTTCTTCCACTGATTCAATCACAAGAAGTCTCCTGTTTTTGCAACGATCCTCACGGCTCGTCACAATGCCAACATAACCCCTTGGCAGATCGGTCTCGAAGCTATTCTCTTGTCAACCTTTTTGGTGTAGGAGCTCGACTGATAGTAGGGGGGGCTAAGGGCTTCGATATTGCTGGTCGGGGAGCGACCCTAGTCCTCTGGGCTTCGTGGTTCAATCGCTCCTCCTGAAGTCGTGCGAAAGAGATGGCTACCATAAGCGTGTACGGTTGTCGCGCTTTAACTTCTCCCTAGATCTCCGGCTTCAAGACCTCAATAAATGTCCCCAATAACTATTTTTCAGACCAATCATGAGTTTGATTAGATAACCTTTCAAACCTGGTTTGATACTCCTAGATGGTGGAGGTTTGTCGGATCTTTGCTAGTTGTCCGTCGATGTTCTCGTAATCAGTTGGTCCAAAATGGATCAGCAGTCCTTCTTTGAATTGTCGCCATGAGAGGACTCCATGAGTATGTTCAAACCAATCAAACCATTGTATGGCATCCCCTTCAAGATGTATAGCTACAATTTCTACCATAGATGCATCTGCGATTTTGTGGTACCGAAAATATCGCTCCACGCGCGAGATCTAACCAATCGAGTCTCCTTCTTCCCATCTAGGGAAGTCCACCCTCATGTGTGGATAGTGGGGATCGGTCATAGAGCCTCCCCTCTCCTGGAGGTCATCTCTTTGATTAGAGCTCTCTCCTTGATGTGATTTCTTTGGGCTCGGTGGTCGACCCAAACTAAGTTCGGCAAAGAGTGTTCGAATCTTCTCCTCTATTCGTGCCTCGAAGGCTTCGAATTTAGTATCAATTGCCTCCTTGGATGCCATAGAATATGTCTCCAAATCTATAATATTAAGATCTCTTTTTTGCTGTCGGGTTAAAGGCATGTATTGGTTGAGAGAAGTGGTGGTTGAAAGGGTTGGTGGGTTGGTGAATGTAGGATGCAGTTTAGGCTTATTTTGTGGCTGTTTTGGGTGTAGTTTAGGGCTACGATTTGATAGAGTTTTTGGGCTGTGATGGTAGTGGATGAAGGTTAGGAAAGAGGTTTTAGATCTGTGGTAGATTACAATAAAGATTTGATAAAAATCAGTGGCAATTGCTGCCTATATGCTCTGTCTCGTAAGAGCAGAATTGTAGTAGAAGAAATAGCGATTTCTTACTGAAATTTCTAGCGAAAACTTAGGGGTTTGAGGAGGGGGTTTGACGGTAGAATCTTAGTTTAGATAGCAACAAGGATAACAAATTGGATCAAGAAATTTCAGCAGCAAAGCAGTAAAGAAATCGGTGCAAGTTGCGATAGTAGAATTCTCGTCAAAAAATTTTAGTAGTTTGCAACGAGAGATTGCAGCAACACACGAATTTTTTTTTGATGAATTCCATAATAGATCAATCATGGATGGGAGCCAAGATGATATATGAGGTGCACAAAAAATTTTGTTTAAAAAGGATAACAATTAGATCGGTTAAAGCAGCAACACGCGGCTGAAATTTTCTGCAGCGATCCTTCGTTCGCAAAGATGGTAACTTTTGCGACGCAAGGAATTCGTAGGCAAGGGATCGATAGAAAAACTTCTTTTTGATATTTTAGATGAAAAATTTCAGCAGCAAAAGGTATTGGTGGTAGAAAAATATCAGATCTCTGATGCAATTGGAGGTGGCGACTGTAGATTGAATTGATCTACATCAAGAGATGACGGTGGAGATGACGACGTCAAGAGCAATTGTGGGAATTGCTTGGCTGATGGTGGGCGGCATGGATGGCAGCAAAAGCAACAAGATCGCTGCTCTGATACCAGATGATAGAACCCTAGAGGAGTTCTATGGAGATTGATCTTTGAGGGGGATCAACCCTTGGAACGCTATAGGGGTTCTACCCTCCAAGTAGCCTGGTGGCTGCAATTCTAAATTGATCTTTCTTATTCCAAAATGGTGGAGGCTACAAGCTTATATAGAGCTCCAAACCCTAGCCCTAGGAGCTGATTCCTAAGTGAACTATCCAATTTGCCCTCAACCTTAGCGGGGGTCGACCCAATAACAAGGGGGGGCGACGGCTAAGAAGCCTAAATACCCAAATATAAATCCTAGCCTCTCTTCTTTATAGGATAGAGGCAGCTAGGTGGGGTTCATTACACTCTCACAGGGTTTTTTATTAGCTGCTACATGGTTGAGTAGGACCCAACCCTACTAGGGTCCTATCACATATGTGCCCTGCAAGTCAATCACATAAGTGATGACACTTGTGACTTGATATGCACTATTTCTCTTTACATATTATTAAACGTTTTATCACTTTATCTTGCGTGTTGCATATATTATGATGTCCTTGGATCTGTGCAATGGGAATCAGATCATGATGAGATCACGATAATGAGATCGATTCACCTTTAAACACAGACCCTAAATTGTCCTGGTCATAGGTTACTCGAGAAGAATATCGAGATAACCGGATAGACTAGTGTGCTGTATACCCGTCCATATGATGGAGGTGACTGGTCTCATAACTACTCGTGTGGGGACACTAAGGGTACAATGTATGTGCTCATTGGGGAATGAATTCACTGATTGATCCGCCTACTGAATGCTGGATGATTATTAATACCTCACATCAGACAACGATTCCGTAGTCCTATTAGTGTATCTGGTCCTTAGACTTGAGACACCAAGGATATCCTGTATTAGTACTCCACTCTTTGATACTGAACTTATAGCTTTGGAAAGTTCCAAATCTAGTACAGCCGATTATTGGGAGTGGTAGCCAACCTTACGAGGGCTATTGAGTATCAATAGAGTATCATCCACTCTCGGTATCATGAGAGGAATATCTCATGTATTCTTGCTTGAACAAATCCTTGGCCAAGGTTATTTAGATTGAGAGAGAAAGAGTTCTCCGGGATAATCTGACAAGAGCAAGACTCGAGGAGAAACTATATGGGCCTGACAGCACCATGCCCGGTATAGGGTCTTTGGGATATTAGATGGATGAGGGACTATAGATACATGGTAAATGAGTACAGATAGGTCCAAAGAATTGGATTTCCCTATATCATATGGGGGCTACAGCGTAGTGGCCTAGTACGTCTATCGTCGATGAGTTGGGTGAATTATTATAGAGATAATAATTCACTAAATCAGAAGGAGTTCTAACAAGTATGACTCACAGCCAGCTCGATATTGGGCCTAGAGGGTCACACGCATATGGTAGGTGTTGCGACGAGTAGAGGTTTGAATATGAGATATCCGCTAAAGCTCTTGAGCTCTTGAATTATTGGATCCTAAGATGAGATCAAATAATTACTAATAAGAGATTATTGGGTAGAGACCCACTAATCCAAGAGGCTTGGGTAATTTGATGGAAATCCAATACCCAACAGGGCAAGATCCATTAGGGTTTACAGGGGCCTTTATAAATAGGAGGGAACCAAAGCTCTATAGGCTGAGAGTTCTCTTGGTAGCCACCTCCTGTTCTCTTCTTCCCAGAGAAGTGCATCATTGCATTCCCTACCGTGTGGATACCACTAGAGAGGAAGACGCTTGACTTTCTTCATCCTCTCCTACAGATCTGCAGGGATTCAGAGACATACGATCTCCCTAGGTACTTTCTTTTACATATGCAATTTTCATGGATTTATTTTGACACACTGATCTTCACACAATGATGAAAACTTTCTACGAGAAATCTAGGGTGTTTTGTTTTTGTTCTTCCGCTGCGCAAGAGATGTCGCTCCCTAGAATGATTTGCCAACATCTTTGCAGCTTTCCAATGTTTCATTCCTGGGTTGCTTTGGTATCTACCCAGCATTGCAATTGCAAAATTGATATCTGATCTTATATAGGTTTGGACATATAATAGACTTCCAATTGCACCCATAAGGAATATTTTTATTTAATTCTTTTCTAACTCATTTTTTAGAATTGGTTTTGGCTAAATTTTTCACCTCTAGTAATAGGTGTATCATTAGCTGAGCAAAGCAGCATATTAAATCTCTCCAAGATACGATTAATATATCATTTCTAAGTTAGTCCTAATAATCCTTGAGATCTATCCCTAAATATCTCAATGTCAATAACATATGCTTTCTTATTCATATCAACCATCTTAAAGTTCTTGTTGAGAAATATCTTGGTTTCGTGTAATAAACCAAGATCACTATTGGCAAGTAAAATATCATCCATATATAAGACCAATATAATAAACTTGCTCCCATTTATCTTCAGATTTATGCACTGATAAACAGTGTTTCTTTAAATCCGAAGGATGTAATGGTATCATGAAACTTTATATATCATTGTTTGGAAGCCTGTTTAAGGCCATAAATGGATTTCTTAAATTTACAAGCCCAACTTTCTTTTTCCTTTTCTATGAATCCTTCCGGTTGTTCCATATAGATTTCTTCATCTAGATCCCCGTTCAGAAATGTAATTTTCACATCCATCTGATGTAACTCAAGATTATAATGAGCTACTAGAGCCATAATGATTCTTAACGAGTCCTTTCTAGAAACCGGAGTAAAAGTCTCGTTATAGTCGATGCCTTCTTTCTGAGAAAAACCTTTGGCCACAAGTCTAGTTTTATATCGTTCGATATTTCCTATTGAGTCACGTTTTATCTTAAAGTTCCATTTACAACCGACTCTTTTACAATTATTAGACAATTCAACGAGTTCCTAGACACCATTTTGATCTATTGATTTTAACTCTTCTTTCATTGCATCATACCATTTTTCAGAATCGTTACTTTCTATGGCTTGTGAAAATGATAAGGGGTCTCCTTTTATTCCTATATCATAATCTGATTCTTATAAATATACCACATAATCATCAAAAATGATATATTTCCTCTTCCTTTGAGACCTTCTCAAAGCTGCCAATTGTGATTGTTCTACAAGATCATCAGCGACGACATCAACATCATGTGAGAGTTCATTAGTGTTATTTTGTTGTTCACCCTCGTCAATTCTCTTATTGATTTGAGGAACAACTTCTCAAATAGAAGATGATATGAGAGAATTAACCTGAATCTCTTTAATATCAAAACTGATCCTTCGAGATTTTTCACTCCTACTGATTTTGCCATTTTCTAGGAATCTTGCATTACCAGATTTTTACTATCCTCGTACTATGCTTATGAAAATAAAATCTATATCCCTTAGACTTTTCTATATAACTAATAAAATATCCAAAAATAATTCTTGGATCCAATTTCTTTTCATGTAAATTGAATACTCTTATCTATGCAGGACACCCTTAAATATGTAAATGTCTCAGATTGGACTTCCTACTGGTCTATAACTCAAATGGAGTTGATGGAACATGGAACTATGTTCAAGATGTACATAGTTGTCCTAAGAGCTTCACCCCACATTGACTCAAGTATAGAGGAATAACTCATCATGCTCCTAACCATATCATAAGAGTACAATTTCGTCTTTCAGCAACACCATTCTGCTGTGGCACACCTGGTAAGGCATATTGAGCACAAATATCCCGTTGTTTTAGGAATCTAGCAAAATGACCAATATTCTGATCGGATTCATCATATCTGCCATAAAATTCACCACTCCTATCAGATCTGACAATTTTAACTTTTCTATCTGATTGTCTCTCGACCTCATTTATGTATACTTCAATAGTGTCAACGGACTGAGACTTTTTATGTATTAGATAAATATAGTCATATCTAGACAGGTCATCTATAAATGTGATGAAATACCTTTCTCCACTAAAACAAGGAATATGGAGTGGTCTGCAGATATCGGTATGAATAATCTCAAGGAGTTCTTTACTTCTTGTGGTATTTTTCTTTGTATGTTTAGTTTGCTTTTCTTTAATGTAATCTATACAAACATTAAAATCAATGAAGTCTAAATCTTCCAAAATATTATCCTTCACTAATCTTTCAATTCTTTCCTTGGAAATATGCCCTAATCATCTATGCCACATTGTAGAAGATCTTTCATTATTGAAACTATGTTTTAATCCAACATTTGATTGCAAGGTCAATAATGTCTTTGCAAACTCAAGATTCAAATTAATTCTGTACAAACCATCTTATAGAATTCCAAAACCAACTTTTATTGAATCATAAAATATATTGAGTTTACCATTACCAAAAGAAAGACAATATCCTAACTCATCAATTCTAGATAAAGAAACTAAATTTCTAGAAATAATAGGAACATAACATGTGTCAATAAGATCCATCAGATGTCCCATCTTTAAGCGTAAGCGATAAGTCCCTACTGATATCACTTTCGCTTTGAGACGATTTCCTATAATAATGAATCTTTTATGTTCTTTTGGTTTTCGGATTGAAAGAAATCCCTGTATATTATTGGTAACATGAGTTGAAGCACCAAAATTAATCCACCAAGTGTTAGAAAGAATTTTTGTAATATTTGATTCAAAACATAAAAAGGTCGAGTTTATACCTTTCTTTTTTAATCAAATTTTACGTTTACTATAATCCTTCTTCACATGTCCTTTCTTGCCACAAAAGAAACACTTTACTGTAAAAGCTTTCCTTTCATTAGTCTATTTAACATTTTCAAACCCGACAAATTTTTTTGATAGATGATGCTTCAATTTTCTTTTCTTGCTACCAACTCCTTGAGTAGTAGTCATGATATTGAATGAACTTTCCTACCTTAATCTTAATTCTTCCTGAACACACATATTAGTTAACTCATTCAAATCTCACTTATCCTTATTTGTATTATAGTGGATCTTGAATGGGCCAAACTGAGAAGGAAAAGAATTAAGAATGAACTACACAAGGAAAGACTCATCAATGTTCATGCTTAATGCTTTAAGTTTTGTAGCTTTATCAACCATATTGAGGATGTGATCCTAAATTCCTCGAGTGCCATCATACTGAGCTATAGTCAGTTCTTTCATTAATGTGCCAACCAATGACTTATCAGCATATTTAAATCTGTCTTCAATAAACTTTAAATATTCCTATATGCTATTTGCAATCCGTAATGAAATCTTTATGTTATTTGCAATCGTCATTCTTATGAACATTAAACTAAGCCTATCAGATCTTTCTCAAGCCTTCATTTTATTAATTTGTTCCACAGTATTTTTATCAGTCAAGTCTATTGGCTTTTCAACAAGCAATGCTAAATCAAGATCTAATACGCCTAATGTGAATTGCACATGCTCTAACCATTCTGAATAATTTGATCCAGAGAGTACAGGGACACTTGAAGCATAAGAATGCATGGACGGAAGTACTACTATAAAAATATAAAATAACATTAATGCTTTGAGTTTCAAAATATGATGAACTATTGATATCATCTACATTTCACCTTTGGGTGAAATATTGACATATCTAGTGTTCACTCAAAATCATCTATGGAGGACTGATATCATCCTTATGGAATAGTGTTGTTACATTTGGGTATACAACCCTAAACTGCAAGAATATCCAAAACAACATCATCCTACCCCATCACATAATTATTTGAAATAGATACTCCTTTGGGATTATCTAAATCTCCTAATTATGTGTGTCATTATGAATATTATTTCCTTGATGTCATTTAGGACTAATCCCTTAATATTATTTTATAAGTTATTGGTCTAGGTCACTTTGATGGCTACAAGACCAATACAATAATATAAAATGTAGCTTAAAATGTCCTATAATGACAAGACTTTTATTGTAATTCACATTCCAAAAATCTATCATCCCAGGCCACTTTGGTAGCTACTGGTTAGATAAAACTTAGGGAAATGAATTACAAATAATATTCATCAAATTTCTTCAATTTATTTCATGCTAAGTAGTTCAATAATACAACAATAACCATAATAATTATTGAACTTTAATCAGTAAAAAAAACTCATATGATAATCATGATAATGTATAAATCATGTCTTCATGTGAAAGATAGATATTATTTTATAATTTCAATTATATGCATGTAAATAACTAAAAAATATCTAAGAACAATAATTGAATTTTATTTATCACATGTAATCAATAAATCATATGAGAAAAACCATAAAAGGAAAAATAATTCATAGTTATTATTATTATTATTAAATAAAACTAATTAATTTTATTTAATTTGGGCAAGCCCAGAATTGACTAAATATTAACCCGATTAAATAAGTCAACCAAAATAAAAAATTGATCAAAATTTAATCTTTTCTAAATTTGATCAAAATTAAATTTAATCAAAATATAATCATGATCAAATTTAATTAAATTTTATTGATCAATTTTATAATTGAGAATATAAATAATAAAAAAATTCTCAATTGCATAAGGGTAAAATCATAAATATATTGACAGAACATAAATCAGAATTATCATATTTGTAAAAGGCAGAACTATCATAATATTAATAAAATACATAAGGGTAAAACTATAATTTTATTTTAACAAAACCCTAATGGCAAAACTATAATTTTGCCTGCCTCTGCCTGTGCTGTCGCCGCCTCTTACGTGGTTCATGCAAGCGCGCGCAATTGCTTTGCCCGGCTGCGTGGGCAGCGCTGCCGGTGCAGCGTGGGCAAGCGCCGCCCGATCGGCGTTGTACCGCGGTGTTTTGTCGCTGGCGTGCAGCCTCGCCCGCTCGAGCGCCGCATGGGTGCGGTTGTGCTCACGCGAGGCCGCCGTTGGTGCGATTACATGTCGCGTACCAGACTACTGGGGCGCTGAGCCTGGCGCGTCAGTCTGGCGTTGCGTCGTCTTGGCCGTCGCCTGGCGGGCGGCCTCTGCCCGTGCCCACACTCGGCTTCGCTGCGCGGCCGCTGCCTGCGATCATTGGTTGCCACGCGAGGTCGTCAGTGCGCGCCTTTACTGCGGGTGGTTCACCGCTGCCCACTGCATTCGGCTGCTATGTGGTGCCGATCGTGTAGCCCCAAAGAACACCAACCGGCGTGGCGTGGTTGCCCTTGCTAGATCGATCTATAGCCCTATGGCTGTTGTGGTGCAGTCGCCCATGGCTCTTATGGTCAAATGCGCAATGGCGAGGTCGACAAGCAATGATCTTTGCACAATGAACGTTGCTGTCTCCTTAACGTCGCCGACAAGCAGGCGATAAAACACGATGATAAATCGAAATAGATAGAAATACGGATCATCCAAACATCGTAAATAAAAAAAAGAGATCTCTGATACCAATTGTAAGCATAAAAAACTTTAATCATACTTCTATAATGTAGAAAAACCTTTATGTCAGGATTGAAATCAAATAACAATAGATTAGTTTTACGATATATACCTTTTGATGTCATCTGAAAAAAGAAGAAAAATGATTTCTGATCTGAATACCTTGTTTAGATCCAATGTCGCTGTCAATATGCAAGGAGAACTATACTCCTTCTCCTCTCTTCCTATCTTTTCACAGGATCACTTTGATTGATGGCTCGGGAGGTTGAGAGGGAAACTGTAATCTCTCAACTTATGTCTATAAAATGTTTTCCTTTTATGTAACTCTTAGATGCATCTGTGTTATTATTCTTTATACAACTCTCAGATATTTCTGTGTTGCTTCTGTTGTCTTTAGATCCCCAGAGGTTCTGTCTATTTATATACGAAAGTAGAGGGTCTAGGATAAATTATTTGGGGAGTTCCTTCCATCAAAGGTATTTCCAAAAAATCTTATCATAATATAGACTTTTTTTTTATTGATCGATACTGTTATCCGAATCTAATTAAATCTATTATATATTTTATCCAATTATAACGATCCATATAGTCTAACTGAGCCATGTCAATACTCTCTTTCTACATAAACTTTGCAATCCCTCGATCGCTTGCTCATCATCCAAACAAAGAGTCGGTCTGCTTGGTTTCTTGTGGGGGTGAGTGCAGGAAGGAGGGTGAGCATGACGGAAGAGTGAGCACCCACGGTGCTTTCTTGCATGAGAGGGTCTTAATGCACGAAGCCGTGTGTGCTCGCTGCTCCATCAGCCATCACCATGAATTGTTGAGACTGCGGGAAATAGAATTTGGGCCAGACTTCCTTTTAATTTAACAGACCGGGCTGTCTTTGGTCAACGACCGACCTGGACGGCCCAAATACGGCCCAGAATAGTTTGCTCTCCGCTGCTGCTCGGGTAGGGGAAGCTGATAGAGGGCATCGTATGGGGTTCCTTTCTTTGGAACGCTCTCAGAGAGAGATCGAGAAAGCGTAGGAACAAGAAAGCAGCGAAACCCTCTCTTTCGTCGACGACGATGGCCGAGAAGCCGCAGGCGGTGCGCGTGCTCTACTGCGGCGTATGCGGCCTCCCCGCGGAGTACTGTGAGTTTGGTCCCGACTTCGAAAAGTGCAAGCCCTGGCTCCGCCGCCACGCCCCCGACCTCTACCCTGATCTCCTCCTCAAAGGTAGTTGGCTGGACCCTATCGCCTTCTCCCCTCTCGATTCTTCATCGATCGATTTCTGTGGGTTTTAGAGGAGAACGAAACGGATGCGGACAAGGCCGCCCGACAGCTCCAGTCGGTGGCGATCTCGGGTTCTGGTGACGGCGCTGGTGGCGATGCCTCATCTGCCCCTTCAGGTACTTGAATTGGAGAAAAGTATTATTGCGATCACAATAGGGATTTTTCTGTTTTCTTCTTTTTGTTCCGTTTCACGGGAATGCATTGCTTGATTTGCATGTGATTTCGTAGACTTTTGATTAAAAGATAGCATTTTGTCAAAATTGATAAGGTATGGATAAGCATTCGGAATTAGAAAGTAGGATATGGGGTGACTTTGTTTGTTGTTTCAGAGGGATTCCTTTGGTGCATGTCAATTTCTTTTTCTTGTTAATAACATATAAATTTTTCCTTCGGTCTTGAGATGGTTTTAGATGTCTTTCATGACGTTAGTTCTCTCATTCCTTTGTAACGCTCCCTTTTCTTGTGCAGGGAGTGCTTCAGCATCTAAGCAGGATGAAGTAAAGCGCCTTCCTGGTGGCAAGATAAAGAAGAAGGTGAGGTCTTAATACTTATGCTTTGTCAAAATTCTTGCAGGAGATATAACTTCTTCATACTTGAATATAGTAATATCCTACCGTGACACATCTATGATCTATATTAGGATAATGACTTCATTTTGTAGTTAACAGAGATATACTGATATTCTCTTTCATAATCTTCCATTAGCCATAGCGAGAGAGTCATTTTGACTGATTGGCTGATTATGCCCAATTGTATTGATTTGTTGCTCAAAATTAAATTGATGTCGGATATACATTGTTTTCTGAATTATGACTGGGAAACTCTGTTGGTTCTGTGAGGAACTTTTCTTCTGTCATACCATAAGATTATATATTTTCAGGTTAGTTTTAGGCAATTCTACTATAGTTTAGCTGTCTGAAGAAGAAAAGTTTGAGGTTTACATATTATCTAGCTCGAAATGATTACCGCGTCATTCAAGTAACCAGGGGATGCAATCTTCTTGATGATCTCATTTGTGGGTGGAGGTCTTTTTTTTTAACTTGTTCGAGTTAAATGTAAAACAGAAGATTTTTGTTAAACATGGCCAATTTTAGAGTTTCCAACACCTGATTAGTTTCTTACCAGGTCCGACCAACTCAAGCAGATCTAACTCAAAAATTTGTGTCTTATCCTAGATTATGCTCGTCGCTTGCCCATGCTTGTACATATCTTTGGCAGCCTGTTTTGCCATGTTTTGGTGTGTTTTTCCTTGTAAAACAGTAAAAACAAAGCACCGCAGCAAGTAGCGTAACGATCGCCACGTGATCTCGCCGTAAATCCAAAAACAGCTCCGTTTTGGTGCCGCGCGGGCTGATTTCTGCAGCCGCGCCATGAAATTTTTGTCACCATCTCAAGACTCGAACCACCCGGTGGCACATGGTGGATGGGGCTTCAGATAGTGTCGGGCGTTGAACACTTTCACAAGTTTGCACGCCAACTTGACGGAAACTTGCCTCGCGCCCGCACTTGGGGAGTAGTTGTTTGCGGACTTGCAGCTGCTCATTCACCCTCTAAAGTCCTTGTTTTCCTCCTCTCTTCTCTGCTTTCTTGCACTCCAAGTGCTCGCTCAATTGCTTGTAAAGCTTCCTCTTCGCGAGACGCCGGGACTTGTCCGTCGCCGCTCCAACAACTAATCAACTTTCTCTTTACAGTCCTACGGGACTGCGACGAGGTTGCAGCTCTACCGACCCTTTGCGGACGCATATGTCGCAAGGGCGCTCAAGACTTAGGCAATCCAAGCTAAGTCCGACCAAGTGGGCGCAAAGGCGATTCTTGACTTAGGCAACTTCAGCTAAGTTGGTGGCTTGCCGCAAGGGTGCCTCACCACTTAGGCAATTCTTGCTAAGTGCGTGACATGTGGTATGAGCAGTGCAAGCAATTTGAGCAAGCAGCGAAGAAACTTCGCAATCTCACCATGGCGAAACAACGTGGTGAATCAAGCAAGATGGGGCAAGCCGAATGTTGCCCCAAGCAGCGCAGAGGGCTGTGCATGTGCAACTCGCCGCCGCTCGCAGAGCCGCTCGTGAGGAACGGGCAAAGGAGCATGAGGAGCGAGAAGTGGGCTACTCTCCACGAGCGGAGGAGGCGCAACTGAGCGCCAACCGGAAGAAAGACCCATAGAGAGAGGGTCACACGGTGGAAACCCGCTGATGTTCTTGAAGCGAGCTTGATGAACTCTACCAAGGCCAAAGTAGGCTTTTGGCGAGAGAGCTCGCAAGAAGAAGTGAATCCCTGACGACAAGGTTGAAGCCTTAGTCGACCGATCGACGGATGACACAAAGGACTCCGTGCAACATTTGCAAGAAATGGTGACGGAACTCACTTCCAAAGTGGCAATGCTCACAAGGGCGTTGAATGCGGGGAAGCAACACTCGCTGCGCCAACACAAAGCTTCAGGCGCCCACCCACATTGTTATGGGGGTGCTAGAGATGCAAAGGAGCTCGAGAACTTCCTGCTTGATATGGAACAAGACTTTCGAGCTACAAGGTCGACTCGAGGACACCAAAGTTTCGATAGCGACTATGTATCCGAACGGTGATGCAAAACTTTGGTGGAGAACCCGCTGGGAAGAGATTCAAGAAGGTCGGTGCCGAGTGGACACATGGGACGACTTGAAGCGTGAGTTGAGAACTCAATTCCTACCCGAGAACACTGAGTTCATCGCAAGGAGGAAGTTGAGACAACTCCACCAAACGACTTCCATTCGGGACTATGTGAAGCAATTTTCTGCACTAATGTTGGACATTCAAGATATGTCTCTGAAAAAGATAAGTCGCTCAGCTTTCTTGATGGCCCAAGCCATGGGCTCAACAGAACTTCATCGACGGAATGTCACTGATTTGGTCGGAGCAATTGCAGCCGCAGAAAGGCTTACCGACTTTGCTTCTTCAGAGGACCCGAGGAAGAAGAAGCAGTACCCACAGAAATCAACAACCAAGGCACCCTCCGGGAAGGAATCTAGGGGTGACCAAAGGAAGAAGAGTTTCCATAAGGGGCCAAACTCAAACGGCAGACCTCAAAACCTAGGACATGTTTCTTGTGCGGAGGACCACACAAGTGTATGGGACGCCCGCAAAAACAGCACTCAATGCCTTGTCGGCTTCCATCAAACCCCTAAGCCGCATAAGGGTAAGGCGCTTGCCCTCGCTCGAGTAGCTCGAAGCCTCGGGCAGCGACGATGAGAAGTCGCAAGGACCCCGAATGGGGGCGATGCGTTTGTTGAATGCATTGCGGGTCAAGTGGGGAGAACCGGGCCGGGCAACAAAAGCAGAGCAAGTGAGTCGATGTACGTAAACATCGACTAATGGCCAAACCACCCGAGCAATGGTGGACACGGTGCTACTCACAACTTCATCGCCGACCGAGAAGCAAAGCGGCTTGGGTTAATCTTAGAGAAGAACCCAAGTCGGATGAAGGCGGTTAACTCTGAGGCTGCTTAATCTCTGGCTAGCTAAGGGAGTCTCCATCAAGATCGGATCGTGGAGTGGGCGCACAAACATGATGGCGGTGCCTTGGATGACTTTCAAGTGATTCTTGAATGGAGTTCATGCATGCCGCAAAGTTGGTGCCGATGCCGCTCCTAGACTCCATATGTCTAATGGGAGGTGACAACCCCGTGTGGTTTCGCCACTCGAAGAGGAACCCAGATCCCAAGCCAGCCTATCGCTGCAGTAATCAAGAAGGGTGTACGCAAAGGAGAGTTAACCTTGTGGCTGCGATGAAGCTAGAAGCACTCGATGGGGAGGCCCGTAAAGAACCTCGCCGCGGTGGCAAATGTCCAAGGAGTTCAAGATGTTATGCCACCGAAAGTTGCCGGTAAAATTCTCGCCACCACGTAGAGGCGTGGATCATCTTATTGAGCTGGAGCCAGGAGTGAAGCCTCCAATGAGACCACCATACCGCATGCCCCCTCCTGAGTTGGCAGAGCTCGTAAAAGCGCTTAGATGAATCGCGCTAAGCGGTGGTCTCATCCGCAGTTCCAAAGCACCATTCGAGCTCCAGCTTCTTCGTAAGAAACAAGATGGGAGTCTCCGACTATGCGCCGATTATCGAGCCCTTAACAAGGTGATGTGAAGAACAAGTATCCCATCCTCTCATTGCGGACTTGTTCGACTAACCGGGCAAAGCAAAGTATTTTCAAACTCGACCTTCTGGCCGGGTATTGGCAAAGCGTATTTGAAGGTGATGAAGTTAAGACTACCCTGTGTGACCAGGTATGGAGCGCTTGAGTTCCGGTGATGCCTTTCGGTTTAACCAACGCCCACCACATTCTCGCACTCTTATGAACCAGCTATTCAAGGAGTATCTCGACAAGTTTGTGGTTGTCTATTTGGGACGATATCGCCGCTCTATAGCCGAACACTTGAGGAGCATATTGAACACCTCCGAACAATCTTCAAAGTTCTCGTGGAGAATTCATTGTTCAGAAAAAGAGAGAAGTGCTACTTTGCTCGTAAAGAGATCTTATTCTTGGGGCATCGGATCGGGCGATTGTTCCATTCAGATGGATAAAGCAAAGGTGCAAGCAGCTAGGATCGGCAAACTCCAAAGAAGGTGCCCGAATCGAGATCCTTCCTTGGGTTTGTGAACTACTATCGACGCTCATACCGGGTATTCAAGCGCGCAACTCCACTCAACAGAGTTGTCAAGAAAGAGCAGCCTGGAGATGGTCCGACAAATGTGAAGCGGCATTCCAAGACCTAAAGGCTGCCGCTGCTCGAAGAACCAAAGGCTCAAATTGCCGTGACTATGGGAAGCCCTTCAAGTCCATACAGATGCTTTGCACTTCGCTATCGGGGAGTACTTATGCAGAGGGCCATCCGGTGGCCTATGAAAGCCGTGAAGCTCAATGAGACCGAGCGGCGGTATCCTCGTGCACGAGAAGGAGATGACAAGCGGTGATCCATCGCTACGAGTGTGGCGACACTACCTTTCTCGGATCGCGATTTGTACCGAGGATCGACAACATCGCTTTGAGTTACTTTCTGACTCAAAAGAAACTCTCCCAAAGCAGCACGATGGCGTGACTTTCGGCGGAATTTGACATGGCAATGGAGTACAAGCCCTAAGAGCAAATGTCGTAGCCGATGCCTTGAGTCGAAAAGTGGAGGCCGTGAATGCTATGCAACTAGAGGGCAGAGGCCAAACAAGTCGGGCTTGTAATCCAACTTTCTTTCCCGAATCAAGGATGGATCTGCAAAGTGATCCCCAAGCAAAGAACCTTGATGCAATTGATCCAAGAAGGCAAGGCACGACGATTTTGGGTCCAGGAGGGACTCGCCTACACCAAAGGGAATAGAGTTTATGTCCCCTGTGGATAATCTGAGGCGTGAGCTTTTGAAGGAGTGTCATGATTCCCTTGGGCGTGACATCCGGTATTCATCGAACATTGGCTCTCATGGAGAGGGCCTTCTATTGGCCAAAAATGGGGATGGATGTGGAGGAATATGTCGACGCGCCTAACTTGTCAACAAGACAAAGTGGAGCAACGGAAGCCGGTGGGACTTTTAGAGCCGCTGTCTGCACTCGTAAAGGCCGTGGGAGAGCATTTCTCCGACTTCATATCTAGCTTGCCGACAAGAGGGGGACTCGGATCGATACTTGTGGTAGTCGACCGATTTTCAAGTATGCAACCTTCATTGCCGCACTCTACAATCGCTCAAACAGAGGAAGCGCGAAGTTAATGATGAAGAATGTGGTGAAGTATGGGGAGTCCCGCACAATATTATAAGTGATCGAGATGCTCGGTTTCGGGACGATTCTCGACCGAAGTTGTTCAAATTGTTGGGATCGGCTATACTTCTCCACAAGCCTCCACCCCTGCACGGATGGCCAAACCGAAGAATAAACTCGCTCCTAGAGCAATATCTTCAGACTACGTGAGTGCCAATCAACGAGATTGGGTGAAGTTGTTGGACATAGCCCAATTCTCCTACAACCGCAATGAGCTCAGATCCAACAAGAGCCCCTTTGAGATCATCATCGACAAACCCATCGACTCTCACACTTTGGCTATTGGATATACAGGAGTAGTCCATCCGCGATCACTTGGCGTAAAGAATGGCATCGAATGCAGATATTGCGCGGGCCTACTTGGAGAAGGCGCCGTAAAGATGAAGAAGTGGGCAGACTTGGGAAGGCGACCCAGAATACAAAGTCGGCGATTTGGTGTTGGTGAAGCTCCAACCAAAGATCACTCCAATTCTTTAGAAACAAAGTGCATAAAGGATTGGTGCGCAAGTATGATGGCCCTTCCCAATTGTCGAGAGGGTGGGCAATGTTTCCTACAAGTTGCAATCGCCGGCGTGGCTCAAGATGCATAATGTTTTCCATGCCAAAGAACTTGAAAGCCTACCACTCCGATCCGCAAGATGCTTCTCGAGGCGTTTCAACTCGCCAACCTCCCACCGAGCTTCCTACGAAGCGAGTTGAAACCATTTTAGCAGATCGCAGACAACGCTACCCAATGGAGTCGAACAGATTGAATACTTGGTGAAGTGGCGAAACTTCCCAAAACCGGCCGCTTGGGAGCCGTAAGACACCCTCCGACATGAAGAAGCAACTATCAAAGCCTACAAAGAGCGCCAACGAGGGCGCCGACACCTTAAGTGGGGGAGAATGTCACGAACTGGCCGCCGACACTCGCAAAGAACTTCGCCAACGCTCCGCTCGCCGCTTGCCCATGCTTGTACATATCTTTGGCAGCCTGTTTTGCCATGTTTTGGTGTGTTTTTCCTTGTAAAACAGCAGAAAACAAAAAGCAGCTGCAGCAGCAGCGTAACGATCGCCACGTGATCTCGCCGTAAATCCAAAAAACAGCCCGCTGTGTGCCGCTGGCTGATTTCTGCAGCCGCGCCATGAAATTTTGTCAGCCATCTCAAGACTCGAACCACCCGGTGGCACATGGCTGGATGGGGCTTCAAGATAGTGTCGGGCGTTGAACACTTTCACAAGTTTGCACGCCAACTTGACGGAAACTTGCCTCGCGCCCGCACTTGGGGAGTAGTTGTTTGCGGACTTGCAGCCGCTCATTCACCCTCTAAAGTCCTTGTTTTCCTCCTCTCTCTTCTCTGCTTTCTTGCACTCCAAGTGCTCGCTCAATTGCTTGTAAAGCTTCCTCTTCGTGAGACGCCGGGACTTGTCCGTCGCTCGCTCCAACAACTAATCAACTTTTCTTTACAGTCCTACGGACCTGCACGAGGTTGCAGCTCGGCTGACCCTTTATGGACGCCAGATGTCGCAAGGGCGCCAAGACTTAGGCAATCCAAGCTAAGTCCGACCGAAGTGGGCGCAAAGGCGATTCTTGACTTAGGCAACTTCAGCTAAGTCGGTGGCTTGCCGCAAGGGTGCCTCACCACTTAGGCAATTCTTGATAAGTGCGTGACAAGGCGGCGACATGATGCAGCAGATTGTGGTGGAAAAGTTCGCGGCAAGTCGACACACACAGTGAATCCCGTGAGGGACATGGTCATCTGGAGATATGACCGGGAGCGCGACAAGGAGCTCCACAACGGTGAACAACACGACGGCAAGAAGAGCTATGGATTCAAGCAGTGAATGCCATGGTACCGCAGAGGCGGGTCTTCCGTGCGTGCACCGAATGTTGCATTGAATGGAAGCCTTGGACATCAGCTTATGGGGGCTGTGCACTATCAAGGAAGAAGTTCAGATGCAAGTACCAGGGAGTCCCACAGGGGACCGGATCATACAGAGGTAGGTATGATCGAGCGCGCCAAGAGTGGAACTACTTCTGTGAGCTCACTTTCGCTTAAGGGAGCCCTCGCAAGTCAAAGGACAAGGCCGAGTAAGTTTAACATTGCAGCCAATGAAGCTAAGGAGAACAGAAATGGTGCAAGTCCTCGCAACATGTGTGGCGGTGGCCATACATGGGAGTTGTAGTCTGCTCTTTCCAAATGACCAAGTGGAACGCCTGAGAACACAGAGGTGTCGGGCAGTGGTGGTGGTCTAAAAGGGCGAGGAAGCAATGAGGAGTCCAAGAGGGACTCGCCTACCCAATATCGCCATCGGTTAGATTGAAGGTGAACTCAGAGGAGTGTCACAATGTCGCAGAGGCAGATCTACCGATCACGAAGAAGGGATGCAGATGCGAGACAACGGATAGTAGTGCCATGGGCATTGTAGTATCATGGTACCGCAGAGGCGGGACTTCCGGGGAGTCATCAATCCCTTACTCTCTTAGAGGGAGAGCGCTTGGTCATGATATGGGCCGTGGAGGAGGAGAATGCTTTGGCAAACTCCATGTACCAAGACAAGGTCAAGGGCGAAGCCAAAGAACTTCGTAAGACCAATGTCACAGACTTTCCATCAAGATGGCCGTAAGTGAAGGACTTCGGGTCGATGCAAGAGTGCATGACCAAGGATCGGAGCAAGCAGTACGTGGTGCTGTACCTTTGCTACTCAGAGGAGTCGGCGACAGAAATGATGGAGAAGGTGGTACAATCTCATAGGCGACCAAATCTATCGAAGACTTACTCCAAATTGGAGTGATAACTTCTTGCATTCCAGAAGTTCAAGGGCAATGAGAAGGCGAATCATAGTAGCTGACTCAGCGTAACGATTGCAAACACTTCAAGTGCTTCGAAAGTGTGAGCTAAGAGCAGGCGAAGTCTAGTAACCAGCTTGATGCACAAAGTACAACATCGAGGAGGCGGGCGAAGTCAAGTAACCTTTGCCTTCTCAACTCTCAAGAAAATGGGCGAAATCGAGTACCCCAGCTCTCTTAGTTATCTGGCAGAGGAGCTCTGCACAAATTTGAAGATCCTTCGAAAAGACTAATGGAAGATAACAGTTGTCAAGCCCTCACCAACGGTGATCAGTGCTACTGAGAGTAGACTGTCCGCTTCATTTCCCAATTGAATGCCAATCGAAAGCGGAAGTGATGCGAGCCTACTTGGGCAAGACAACTAAGTGGAAGAAGATTCGATGGGCAAATTTTGCGGAGGAAGGACCAGAAAACTTTAAAGGTTGCGAGGCGATGCTCGTTAAAGCTCCAACAAGCATCTATCCAGTTCAAGAGACAAGAAGAATTTGGAGACTGGCGCATATCAAAGATGGTCTTTTTCCTTCATCAGATGAATCCGCAAGACTCAGCAAGGATCAGCACAACTTCGCCGACCCCACACCAGAGTCAGAGTTATTGGCGAGTTGAAGCAGCATGGCGGATTAAAGTTCGACGACTCAACAACAACAAGTGGAGAGCAATTGGGAGCCAAGAGGCGCATCGCAGCAGTGAAGATCGAAGATTCAACAAAGAAAAGAAGTTGCAGCGTCAGCAAAGGCTTCGACGAGGACGTCAAAGGAATAAGTGGGAGAGAATATCACGGACAAAATTGTAAACGGCTTGTTCGGTGTAATGCTTATGCATGTCCATATCCCTTTTGGTTGGTTGTCACTTGTAAAGCTTGTAAAGGGCTTACCAAAGGCAAAATGCCCTATTTGAGTGAGTTTGTAAGCCATTGTAGGCTTGTACATAAAGCTTGCATCGAGTGCATACTTGTACTAGAATTCGGTCTGTAGTGGACCAATTTTATGCCTTTGTTGTGCAACCGTTCTGAGCTTGTAATATCCATGGTTGGAATGTGCATCGGCTATAAAGTGTTTGCTAAAAGAGTGGCTTGCGGATCCCGTGTGAAGTGCTTTCTCTGTCTCGTCTTCTCTTTCATTGGTCCTAAGGGATTGTAGGAGATTTCGGGGAGGCTGACCTTTGCGGTGATACGCATTGGTGCCGCACGGCTTAGGCAAAACCAGCTAAGTCCGTGACAATCCACTCTCGGTATCATGAGAGGAATATCTCATGTATTCTTGCTTGAACAAATCCTTGGCCAAGGTTATTTAGATTGAGAGAGAAAGAGTTCTCCGGGATAATCTGACAAGAGCAAGACTCGAGGAGAAACTATATGGGCCTGACAGCACCATGCCCGGTATAGGGTCTTTGGGACATTAGATGGATGAGGGACTATAGATACATGGTAAATGAGTACAGATAGGTCCAAAGAATTGGATTCCCCTGTATCATATGGGGGCTGTAGCGTAGTGGCCTAGTACGTCTGTCGTCGATGAGTTGGGTGAATTATTATAGAGATAATAATTCACTAAGTCAGAAGGAGTTCTAACAAGTATGACTCACAGCCAGCTCGATATTGGGCCTAGAGGGTCACACGCATATGGTAGGTGTTGCAACGAGTAGAGGTTTGAATATGAGATATCCGCTAAAGTCCCTAACTTATTGGATATATCCATTAAGCTCCTGAATTATTAGATCCTAAGATGAGATCAAATAATTACTAATAAGAGATTATTGGGTAGAGACCCACTAATCCAAGAGGCTTGGGTAATTGGATGGAAATCTAATACCCAACAGGGCAAGATCCATTAGGGTTTACAGGGGGCCTTTATAAATAGAAGGGAACCAAAGCTCTATAGGCTGAGAGTTCTCTTGGTAGCCACCTCCTGTTCTCTTCTTCCTAGAGAAGTGCATCATCGCAATCCCTACCGTGTGGATACCACTAGAGAGGAAGACGCTTGACCTTCTTCATCCTCTCCTACAGATCTGCAGGGATTCAGAGATATACGATCTCCCTAGGTACTTTCTTTTACATATGCAATTTTCATGGATTTATTTTGACACACTGATCTTCACACAATGACGAAAACTTTCTACGAGAAATCTAGGGTGTTTTGTTTTTGTTCTTCCGCTGCGCAAGAGATGTCGCTCCCTAGAATGATTTGCCAACATCTTTGCAGCTTTCCAATGTTTCATTCCTGGGTTGCTTTGGTATCTACCCAGCATTGCAATTGCAAAATTGATATCTGATCTTATATAGGTTTGGACATATAATAGACTTCCAATTGCGCACCCATAAGGAATATTTTTTATTTAATTCTTTTCTAACTCATTTTTCGGGCACTGGTTTTGGCTAAATTTTTCACCTCTAGTAATAGGTGTATCATTAGCTGAGCAAAGCAGCATATTAAATCTCTCCAAGATACGATTAATATATCATTTCTAAGTTAGTCCTAATAATCCTTGAGATCTATCCCTAAATATCTCAATGTCAATAACATATGCTTTCTTATTCATATCAACCATCTTAAAGTTCTTGTTGAGAAATATCTTGGTTTCGTGTAATAAACCAAGATCACTATTGGCAAGTAAAATATCATCCATATATAAGACCAATATAATAAACTTGCTCCCATTTATCTTCAGATTTATGCACTGATCAACAGTGTTTCTTTAAATCCGAAGGATGTAATGGTATCATGAAACTTTATATATCATTGTTTGGAAGCCTGTTTAAGGCCATAAATGGATTTCTTAAATTTACAAGCCCAACTTTCTTTTTCCTTTTCTATGAATCCTTCCGGTTGTTCCATATAGATTTCTTCATCTAGATCCTCGTTCAGAAATGTAATTTTCACATCCATCTGATGTAACTCAAGATCATAATGAGCTACTAGAGCTATAATGATTCTTAACGAGTCCTTTCTAGAAACCGGAGTAAAAGTCTCGTTATAGTCGATGCCTTCTTTCTGAAAAAAACCTTTGGCCACAAGTCTAGTTTTATATCGTTCGATATTTCCTGTTGAGTCACGTTTTATCTTAAAGTCCCATTTACAACTGACTCTTTTACAATTATTAGGCAATTCAATGAGTTCCTAGACACCATTCTGATCTATTGATTTTAACTCTTCTTTCATTGCATCATACCATTTTTCAGAATCGTTACTTTCTATGGCTTGTGAAAATGATAAGGGGTCTCCTTTTATTCCTATATCATAATTTGATTCTTATAAATATACCACATAATCATCAAAAATGACATATTTCCTCTTCCTTTGAGACCTTCTTAAAGTTGCCAATTGTGATTGTTCTACAAGATCATCAGCGACGACATCAACATCATGTGAGAGTTCATTAGTATTATTTTGTTATTCACCCTCGTCAATTCTCTCATTGATTTGAGGAACAACTTCTCAAATAGAAGATGATATGAGAGAATTAACCTGAATCTCTTTAATATCAAAATTGATCCTTCGAGATTTTTCACTCCCACTGATTTTGCCATTTTCTAGGAATCTTGCATTACCAGATTTTTACTATCCTCGTACTATGCTTATGGAAATAAAATCTATATCCCTTAGACTTTTCTGTATAACTAATAAAATATCTAAAAATAATTCTTGGATCCAATTTCTTTTCATGTGAATTGAATACTCTTATCTATGTAGGACACCCTTAAATATGTAAATGTCTCAGATTGGGCTTCCTACTGGTCTATAACTCAAATGGAGTTGATGGAACATGGAACTATGTTCAAGATGTACATAGCTGTCCTAAGAGCTTCACCCCACATTGACTCAGGTATTGAGGAATAACTCATCATGCTCCTAACCATATCATAAGAGTACGATTTCGTCTTTCAGCAACACCATTCTACTGTGGCACACCTGGTAAGGCATATTGAGCACAAATATCCCATTGTTTTATGAATCTAGCAAAATGACCAATATTCTGACCGGATTCATCATATCTGCCATAAAATTCACCACTCCTGTGAAAATTTTAACTTTTCTATCTGATTGTCTCTCGACCTTATTTATGTATACTTCAATAGTGTCAACGGACTGAGACTTTTTATGTATTAGATAAATATAGTCATATCTGGACAGGTCATCTATAAATGTGATGAAATACCTTTCTCCACTAAAACAAGGAATATGGAATGGTCTGCATATATCGATATGAATAATCTCAAGGAGTTCTTTACTTCTTGTGGTATTTTTCTTTGTATGTTTAGTTTGCTTTTCTTTAATGCAATCTATACAAACATCAAAATCAATGAAGTCTAAATCTTCCAAAATATTATCCTTCACTAATCTTTCAATTCTTTCCTTGGAGATATGCCCCAATCATCTATACCACATTGTAGAAGATCTTTCATTATTGAAACTATGTTTTAATCCAACATTTGATTGCAAGGTCAATAATGTCTTTGCAAACTCAAGATTCAAATTAATTCTGTACAAACCATCTCATAGAATTCCAAAACCAACTTTTATTGAATCATAAAATATATTGAGTTTACCATTACCAAAAAAAGATAATATCCTAACTCATCAATTCTAGATAAAGAAACTAAATCTCTAGAAATAATAGGAATATAACATATGTCAATAAGATCCATCAGATGTCCTATCTTTAAGCGTAAGCGATAAGTCCCTACTGATATCACTTTCGCTTTGAGACGATTTTTTATAATAATGAATCTTTTATGTTCTTTTGGTTTTCGGATTGAAAGAAATCCCTGTATATTATTGGTAACATGAGTTGAAGCACCAGAATCAATCCACCAAGTGTTAGAAAGAACTTCTGTAATATTTGATTCAAAACATACAAAGGTCGAGTTTATACCTTTCTTTTTGAATCAAATTTTACGTTTACTACAATCCTTCTTCACATGTCCTTTCTTACCACAAAAGAAACACTTTACTGTAAAAGCTTTCCTTTCATTAGTCTGTTTAACATTTTCAAACCCGACAAATTTTTTTGATAGATGATGCTTCAATTTTCTTTTCTTGTTACCAACTCATTGAGTAGTAGTCATGATATTGAATGAACTTTCCTATCTTAATCTTAATTCTTCCTGAACACATATATTAGTTAACTCATTCAAATCTCACTTATCCTTATTTGTATTATAGTGGATCTTGAATGGGCCAAACTAAGAAGGAAAAGAATTAAGAATGAACTACACAAGGAAAGACTCATCAATGTTCATGCCTAATGCTTTAAGTTTTGCAGCTTTATCAACCATATTGAGGATGTGATCCTGAATTCCTCGAGTGCCATCATACTGAGCTATAGTCAGTTCTTTCATTAATGTGCCAACCAATGACTTATCAACATATTTAAATCTATCTTCAATAAACTTTAAATATTCCTATATGCTATTTGCAATCCGTAATGAAGTCTTTATGTTATTTACAATCGTCATTCTTATGAACATTAAACTAAGCCTATCAGATCTTTCTCAAGCCTTCATTTTATTAATTTGTTCCACAGTATTTTTATCAATCAAGTCTATTGGCTTTTCAACAAGCAATGCTAAATCAAGATCTAATACGCCTAATGTGAATTGCACATGCTCTAACCATTCTGAATAATTTGATCCAGAGAGTACAGGGACACTTGAAGCATAAGAATGCATGAACGGAAGTACCACTATAAAAATATAAAATAACATTAATGCTTTGAGTTCCAAAATATGATAAACTATTGATATCATCTACATTTCACCTTTGGGTGAAATATTGGCATATCTAGTGTTCACTCAAAATCATCTATGGAGGACTGATATCATCCTTATGGAATAGTGTTGTTACATTTTGGTATACAACCCTAAACTGTAAGAATATCCAAAACATCATCCTACCCCATCACATAATTATTTGAAATAGATACTCCTTTGGGATTATCTAAATCTCCTAATTATGTGTGTTATTATGAATATTATTTCCTTGATGTCATTTAGGACTAATCCCTTAATGTTATTTTATAAGTTATTGGTCTAGGTCACTTTGATGGCTACAAGACCAATACAATAATATAAAATGTAGCTTAAAATGTCCTATAATGATAAGACTTTTATTGTAATTCACATTCCAAAAATCTATCATCCCAGGCCACTTTGGTAGCTACTGGTCAGATAAAACTTAGGGAAATGAATTACAAATAATATTCATCAAATTTCTCCAATTTATTTCATGCTAAGTAGTTCAATAATACAACAATAACCATAATAATTATTGAACTTTAATCAGTAAAAAAAATCATATGATAATCATGATAATGTATAAATCATGTCTTCACGTGAAAGATAGATATTATTTCATAATTTCAATTATATGCATGTAAATAACTAAAAAATATCTAAGAATAATAATTGAATTTTATTTATCACATGTAATCAATAAATCATATGAGAAAAACCATAAAAGAAAAAATAATTCATAGTTATTATTATTATTATTAAATAAAACTAATTAATTTTATTTAATTTGGGCAAGCCCAGAATTGACTAAATATTAACCCGATTAAATAAGTCAACCAAAATAAAAAATTGATCAAAATTTAATCTTTTCTAAATTTGATCAAAATTAAATTTAATCAAAATATAATCATGATCAAATTTAATTAAATTTTATTGATCAATTTTATAATTGAGAATATAAATAATAAAAAAAATCTCAATTGCATAAGGGTAAAATCATAAATATATTGACAGAACATAAATCATAATTATCATATTTGTAAAAGGCAGAACTATCATAATATTAATAAAATACATAAGGGTAAAACTATAATTTTATTTTAACAAAACCCTAATGGCAAAACTATAATTTTGCCTGCCTCTGCCTATGCTGCCGCCGCCTCTTACGTGGTTCATGCAAGCGTGGTCGCCGCGGCAGACGTGGCAAGCGTGAGCAAGCCGGTCTGCGGCGTTGCCCAAATGTGGTTGCCGTCTGGCGTCGACCCGCTCGAGCGCCGCATGGGTGCGGTTGTGCTCACGCTGAGGCCGCGTTAGTTGTGCGTTACTGTCGCAGGCAGTTTATACGCCATGCGCAGGGCGCCGCTAGTGTGGCGTTGCGTCGTGCGGCCGTCGCCTGGCGGGCGGCCTCTGCCCGTGCCACACTCGGCTTTGCTGTCTTGTTTCTTCTTTGAGGCTGCCTCTACGCCATGCCCACACTCGGCCTGGCATGCGCTGGCTCTCTTTGGAGTCTTGGTATGGCGAGGTCATGTAGTATGCCAGGCGACTTCGCCACGGATGGTTGCCCGTCACGGCCGTTGCTTGCGGGTGGTGGTGCGATCGTATGTAGCCCCCAAAGAACACCAACCGGCGCGTGGTTGCTGCCCTTGCGCAGTCGATCTATAGCCCTATGGCTGTTGTGGTGCAGTCGCCCATGGCTCTTATGGTCGTACGCAGCGAGGTCGACAGCAGTGCTGCACAATGAACGTTGCTGTCTCCTTAACATCGCCGACAAGCAGGCGATAAAACACGATGATAAATCGAAATGGATAGAAATACGGATCATCCAAACATCGTAAATAAAAAAAAGAGATCTAAAGTTTTTGATTTCAAGAACCTAGGCTCTGATACCAATTGTAATCATAAAAAACTTTAATCATACTTCTATAATGTAGAAAAACCTTTATGTCAGGATTGAAATCAAATAACAATAGATCAGTTTTACGATATATACCTTTTGATGTCATCTGAAAAAAGAAGGAAAATGATTTCTGATCTGAATACCTTGTTTAGATCCAATGTCGCTGTCAATCTACAAGGAGAACTATACTCCTCCTCTCTTCTTATCTTTTCACAGGACCACTTTGATTGATGGCTCGGGAGGTTGAGAGGAAAACTGTAATCTCTCAACTTATGTCTATAAAATGTTTTCCTTTTATGTAACTCCTAGATGCATCTGTGTTATTATTTTTTATACAACTCTCAGATATTTCTGTGTTGCTTCTGTTGTTTTAGATCCCCAAAGGTTCTGTCTATTTATATACGAAAGCAAAGGGTTTAGGATAAATTATTTTAGGAGTTCCTTCCATCAAGGACATTCCTAAAAAAATCCTATCATAATATAGACTTTTTTTTTTATTAATCGATATTATTATCAGAATCTAATTAAATCTATTATATATTTTATCCAATTATAACGATCCATATAGTCTAACTGAGCCACGTCAATACTCTCTTTCTATAGAAACTTTGCAATCCCTCGATCGCTTGGTCATCATCCAAACAAAGAGTCGGTCTGCTTGGTTTCTTGTGGGGGTGAGTGCAGGAAGGAGGGTGAGCATGACGGAAGAGTGAGCACCCACGGTGCTTTCTTGCATGAGAGGGGCTTAATGCACGAAGCCGTGTGTGCTCGCTGCTCCATCTGTCAGCCATCACCATGAATTGTTGAGACTGCGGGAAATAGAATTTGGGCCAGACTTCCTTTTAATTTAACAGACCGGGCTGTCTTTGGTCAACGACCGACCTGGACGGCCCAAATACGGCCCAGAATAGTTTGCTCTCCGCTGCTGCTCGGGTAGGGGAAGCTGATAGAGGGCATCGTATGGGGTTCCTTTCTTTGGAACGCTCTCAGAGAGAGATCGAGAAAGCGTAGGAACAAGAAAGCAGCGAAACCCTCTCTTTCGTCGACGACGATGGCCGAGAAGCCGCAGGCGGTGCGCGTGCTCTACTGCGGCGTATGCGGCCTCCCCGCGGAGTACTGTGAGTTTGGTCCCGACTTCGAAAAGTGCAAGCCCTGGCTCCGCCGCCACGCCCCCGACCTCTACCCTGATCTCCTCCTCAAAGGTAGTTGGCTGGACCCTATCACCTTCTCCCTTCTCGATTCTTCATCGATCGATTTCTGTGGGTTTTAGAGGAGAACGAAACGGATGCGGACAAGGCCGCCCGACAGCTCCAGTCGGTGGCGATCTCGGGTTCTGGTGACGGCGCTGGTGGCGATGCCTCATCTGCCCCTTCAGGTACTTGAATTGGAGAAAAGTATTATTGCGATCACAATAGGGATTTTTCTGTTTTCTTCTTTTTGTTCCGTTTCACGGGAATGCATTGCTTGATTTGCATGTGATTTCGTAGACTTTTGATTAAAAGATAGCATTTTGTCAAAATTGATAAGGTATGGATAAGCATTCGGAATTAGAAAGTAGGATATGGGGTGACTTTGTTTGTTGTTTCAGAGGGATTCCTTTGGTGCATGTCAATTTCTTTTTCTTGTTAATAACATATAAATTTTTCCTTCGGTCTTGAGATGGTTTTAGATGTCTTTCATGACGTTAGTTCTCTCATTCCTTTGTAACGCTCCCTTTTCTTGTGCAGGGAGTGCTTCAGCATCTAAGCAGGATGAAGTAAAGCGCCTTCCTGGTGGCAAGATAAAGAAGAAGGTGAGGTCTTAATACTTATGCTTTGTCAAAATTCTTGCAGGAGATATAACTTCTTCATACTTGAATATAGTAATATCCTACCGTGAGACATCTATGATCTATATTAGGATAATGACTTCATTTTGTAGTTAACAGAGATATACTGATATTCTCTTTCATAATCTTCCATTAGCCATAGCGAGAGAGTCATTTTGACTGATTGGCTGATTATGCCCAATTGTATTGATTTGTTGCTCAAAATTAAATTGATGTCGGATATACATTGTTTTCTGAATTATGACTGGGAAACTCTGTTGGTTCTGTGAGGAACTTTTCTTCTGTCATACCATAAGATTATATATTTTCAGGTTAGTTTTTAGGCAATTCTACTATAGTTTAGCTGTGCTGAAGAAGAAAAGTTTGAGGTTTACATATTATCTAGCTCGAAATGATTACCGCGTCATTCAGTAACCAGGGGGATGCAATCTTCTTGATGATCTCATTTGTGGGTGGAGGGTCTTTTTTTTTTAACTTGTTCTGAGTTAAATGTAAAACAGAAGATTTTTGTTAAACATGGCCAATTTTAGAGTTTCCAACACCTGATTAGTTTCTTACCAGGTCCGACCAACTCAAGCAGATCTAACTCAAAAATTTGTGTCTTATCCTAGATTATTTAACTAGTGGTTCTTCTGTCTTGGAAACCTATCTTTTGTACACCAGATCCAGATTCTATGTGCCATTCAGAGAGTGGATCCATGTCATGCTTTCAACTTGCTCACAATCCTCTATAGCTTGATGTAGGATTGTTTGGTCAATCAAATTAATCAATAGCGACGGCCTGGATAAATGTGACATGTTCAGCCATGACACAACAATGTGCAGACAATCAAATGTAATATAATCATGACGAGCTGGACGATCAAATTTGTGAAAATTTGAATTTGAAACTTGAGTGAGATGAAACTTCATATTAGAAATTAAATTGTTGAAAATAATGTATGTAGATGTCTATCATGTTTTTTTCAGAATTAAATAATTTTTATGTCTCGGCCAATACGACAGATAATTCTTGATAGAAGATGACTAGCTGCTTCAGAGAATTAATAGTGGCAATATTTGGATTAATCTTTTGATGCTATGATTAATTTCTTTTCTTTCAGGAAAAGCAAGAAGTTGTCATCGAAAAGATTGTACGCAATAAGCGTAAATGTGTTACTGTTGTTAAGGGCCTAGAGCTTTTTGGTGAGTGACTTCCAGGACTTTCAGCTTTATTTTGGTCCTGAGATACTTAAGATACATGCACATGTACTAATTAAGTGGTTCAATATTGATAGTTTTATCCTAATGTTGTAGGCATAAAACTGAGTGATGCGTCAAAGAAGCTTGGGAAAAAATTTGCTACAGGAGCTTCTGTTGTTAAGGTGAACTGGCATTGTTTTGTTGGCACAGAAAATGCTTTTGCTCTAAGATTTTCTCAATGTCATTCTGGCAACTTGATTTCAGGGACCAACTGAGAAAGAACAAATTGATGTCCAAGGAGACATAGCATATGATATCGTGGAGTTCATTACGGAGACTTGGCCAGTTGTAATCCATCTATAACCATCTTTTTTTGTGTCAAATAATGTCGTATTTCTTAGTTCTATCATTGGCATTCATCTATACTTGTATAAATGCTTAACAGTTTACACTTGACCAAAAAATTTTGCATTTTATATTTGACCATGTGATATTCGTCCAAAAGTTTCTGCATTTTATACCACTTTTGTATATATTTGTGTGTATGCTTGTGTCTTAGAGAGAGGGCATTGGGCTTGATAGAAAACATGCTCATGCACCTCAGTCTTTAAAATAGTAAAATCACCCTAAATGGTATTTTGTCTCTTCACTGGTATTCTTAGCTATAATCTTCTCACCATGTAGCCTTTACAAAAATCTTCCAAAATAGGGGCACTTTTAGTTAACTCAGTCCTACTACACCTAAAAATCTTCCAAGTCCTGATGGCTTCTAATGGTCCGTTAGTTTTCTCTCTCCATGTATATATATATATATATATATATATATATATATATATATATATATATATATATATATATATATATATATGTGTGTGTGTGTGTGTGTGTATAGTATGTATGTGTATATATATGTATGTATGTATGTATATGTATATGTATATATATATTTATATATATGTATATGTGTATATATATATATATGTATGTATATATATATATATTTCATGATTTGATAGTAAGATTGACGATCATGTTCTAAAGAGATTTGAGTGGTTTACAATTAGCACCTTGTTCAAATATGCTCTAAATTTGGTGATCAAGACTTAGGTACTGTTATTGCCTAAACATTGTCTCTTAGGTGAAATTTTCTAGATATCAATCTGTGAGGGATTCTTATTTGTTCAGACACTAGTTGCAAAGTTAAAAATCTAAAAAGAATGTCACAAAAGGTTATCATACTGCATGTCATTGTATATTTTTAATATTAATTAGTTCATATTGCAGTCTAGAATCCTGTTAGTTCTGTATCTCTCTCTCTCTCTCTCTCTCTCTCTCTCTCTCTCTGAGTATGAGCAGTTGCTTTTGTTGGTCGATGTTAATCCTAACCTCACAAGAAAAAACACTGTAATGTGTTCTCTACTTCCAGATATGTGCCATTTACCATTCTTGGCTAGTGGTCCTTCAAATTTAGTTTATATATTTGAATTTGATGCGTTACTAACTTTTGTCCTTACAATATGCTAGGTGCCAGAAACTGCAATTTTCTTCATAGAAGATGGAAGAAAGGTTGCTGCCGCATAATGCTTATATTTTCAGAAAATAAGGATTCTCGGGAGTTGCTTGTAATGATATTATGGTTGAGTTGTACCTTACCTGCTAAAAGACTTGTCCCCTTGAGCATATCATTTTATATATGTTTGAACCTTTGTCCTCGGGGCATTATCAGTGTCACAATATGGATTTCGATTCTTTCTTTGCCATGGTGCTCTTGCTTTAAGGGGCTCAATTTTGACGCTGAAAAATGCACAATGCAGTTTAAATGACTGGTTTTTCTAAATTGTAGTCATCTTGTTGTATCATTATGGATGGTTTCCTGCTGCAACTTATAACTAAGTTGATCTATGGAAAGAGATGCTGTGACGAACTCAGTTTCCCAACTGAATTTTATGTCTAAATAAGCTGCGGGAAATTTCAAGATTCAGGGATGCGTTCAGGTAATGACGTTGATGGCAATTGCTAGAATGTCTTCATAACCTGTTTAGATGGATCTACAAAGTCCTGTATATGACCTGGAGTTGAATGCGGGCATATCATTAGTTTTATGCAGACGTACTTCTTGCTTATTCTTTGCTTGACTGTCTCTCAAACAAATAACTGAATCTAATGGCTTGGTAGCTAACCCCTTTTGTGTTGGCAATGCGGTTAACATATCTTTTCTTTTCTCCTTAGTTAGGTACAATAACTTTTCATGTGCATTCGCTGCCGATGAGGCTGGAACTGGATGTCCTTGAAAACTATATGGTGAGCACAGAAGGACCAACACATTGAGGAAAGTTCCGTTTTGCTTGGTTTGACATCTACTCTGAATTGCATTACACACTGTAGGTCAATACTGGCTGGCTGGCTGTAGGAGTACCGTTACGTACAACTTTGACAGGTTATGTATTCTGTATCTTTAGAACCGTAAAAGACAAAGCTAATCAAAACGCTCATTTATAACACACAAGCTAATCAATCTCGCTCATTTGGTGCTTAGTGGTCGTTACATCTTTGGGCTTTTGACTTCAAAATTTTCTATAATGAAATAGTATACGGCAAATAGGGTTTGTTCCAAGGAGACGTGCATTAAAAGCCTAATACATATTTTAGATATCAATTGATGTTTAATAATTTTTTTTTATAAATCATATTTAGCTTGGACGTGGCATTGTAAATGTTCACATATTGATGTTATCCAAAGATAATGTTAGTATTTATGAAATAATAACATAATTCTTTAAAAATTTTAAAGCACTATATAATATTATCTAAAATTACAATATTATCAACATAATTTATGTCTTTTATAAGGTAAAATTCATTTATTTATTTTTAAAGATTATTTTATATTCATTTATATGATTATATTTTATTTATTATATATATGGATCATACAATTTTTTTATAAAATTACATACATTCACTTATTTAGTTTTAAATTATTAATTAATTAAAATTAAATACATATTTACTTTTGAATAAATATAAAAATGTTAGAAAGATAAATTTATTATATAATATTTAATATTTTTAAAATATATTTTTACCAAACAATACTTACATCAATACACATTTAAAATATATATTTCATCTAGTGTTTATCAAACTCTTAAAGCATATTCTATGATTATATATTCACTCAAATCCTTTTTGTTAGGGATCGAGCGGCACTAAGAGGGGGGGTGAATTAGTGCAGTGGTAAAGAACGATAAACTTTCGGCAATTTAAAACAAGTTTCGAAAACTTTGTACGTTAAAAACTTCATTTCGACTAAAACCATTTCGATTGCATTTTAACTTAGAAGGAATACGTAAGATGGAGATGATACGGTAGAGCATCAAAGTGAAGATAGTTTGTAGTAAAGTAGATTGCAAGAATATAAACACAAACCAATTTATAGTGGTTCGGTCATACGACCTACGTCCACTCCCGATTCCTCTTCACTTGAGGCCATCAGCTTTTCCACTAGCTATCCTCCTTCCAACGGATGAGGATCAACTCTCTTACAGCTCTCTCCTTTTGACGAGCTTAGGAGGTAATCCTTACAAGGTCTCTCAACCCTCTCTAAGGCTAGATCACACTTTAGAATAAGAGGGAATATTTTGACACAATTTTAACAAAGTTTTCCCTTTTTCTTTCTCAGTTTTTGTGTGTGTATGAACCATGAATGAGAGAGGTATTTCTAGGCTTCAAGAGGATTCAAATTTAGAGCCCAAATTTGAATTACCTTAGTTTTCCTGGTGCTGACGGTACTACTGCCAGTCTGACACTAACCTTGTCAATGTACCAGGCGGTGCCACCGCCCAGCCCGATGGTACCACCGCTTGGGCTCTCGGCTGTTGGGTGGTGCCACCGCCCAGCCTGGGGTGGTTCCATCGCCAGCCTCTCAACCACTGGGCGGTGCCACCGCCCAGCCTGGGTGGTGCCACCGCCCAGCCTGGGTGGTTCCATCGCTTGGGCTATTTCAGCTTCACTGGTTGGGCCTTAAACTCAGTCCAAATCAATCCAAAATCGGGCCCAATTAGCCCATACTTGGTTTATATGATTAATACCTAATCCTAAACCAAATGACGTGCTAACTATGAAATTAAAAATATTTCCTAAGCTATTACAAAGTTCGACAAGTCAAGACTTCTTTTGGCGAGCTTCCGGTGGTCTTTCGACGAACCCTCGGAAACCATTCTGTGGACTCCCGGCAAGCTCCTGGACATCACGATGATCTTGGTGAGTTCCAACGAGCTTCTTTGGCAAGCTCCGATCTTTCTTGGCAAGCTCTGCAAACTTCCGACGAACCTTTCGGCGAACTTCCGAAAAGTCTTCGGCAAGCTCCCTACTCGTTCTCGGCCAGTTCCGGCAGCACTCCCAACGAATCTTCGAACTTCCGTCGAACTTTCGAACTCCCAACGATTCATCACACTTGTATTCCGGCACTTTGTTTCACTTTACGTCTTCATCATTATTTTAGTTAATTCTGCACATACACAACCAAAAATTCTACTTCGATCTAGATAATTATTACAACCTGAATTGACATTCTGTTGCACGGCATGTCATTGGTCAGCGCTTCGTTCGATTCTTCGGCGCATCGTCCTCTCTTGCGACCTGTTGCCCAACTGATGGTTGACCTCCGTAACCCCGATATCCTTGGCGCAACACGCTCTTCCTGGCCCGATGCCCGACGTACGAAGCCTTCTGCCGATTGTCCACTGAACCTTCGGTTCGACATCTATTATCCTGACGTGATCACCCGGTGCAATGTTAATTCCTCCAGCGTCAATTTTCTAATCCTGATCGATAGTAAACCTACGTAACTCAAAACGTAGTTAGACAATAAAACACAATCAATTAGTTTCATCATCAAAATCTAAGATTCAACAATCTCTCCCTTTTTAATGATGACAACTAATTGATGACTAACGTTATTAATCATAACTCCCCGGAGTTTGACCAAACTCCCCCTATCATTATGCCATTGATAGAACATTTGGATTATCCCAAATCCAAGCAATATTCATCATATGTTATGAGAATCATCAATTCATCATGTAAATATATAAAATATTTAATTCAATGCATGAAGTCATCAATCTACTTCTCCTCCTTTATCATCAACAAAAAGAAGAAGTAGCATCATAGCTAGTTTAAAAGATATGCAAGTTTTATAACACACTAGCTATCAATCTAGATATTCATTACACATCATATAACATTCAATTATGACAAGTATAATCATGACAATTCAACAATTGTTTCTTGTGCAAGTTTGCACTTTGCTTTTCTTGAATTTATAAGATAGTAATTTTTGATATTTCAAGATAGCAAGTTCTTTTCCCCTTTTGTAGGCAAGTAAGATAGCAAATTTGTATCATTGTGATATGCCAAGCTAGCAATTTTTTCTCCCCTTTATAATTGTCAAAAAGAAAGGGAGGATTATTACTTCAAATAATCTTACATGAGATTCATCAATAATTTGTAACAAAAATGCAAGCAATTTTGTTGAAAAAGTGAAGTTGAGCAAGATTTTTGCCTCTCTTGAGATAGCAACTTTTTGCTTCTCAATGTTCAAGCTAGCAAATTTTTCTCTCTTGATGCACAAGCTAGCAATTTAACTCTCTCTTTATCATTATCGAAAAGAAGGGAGGAACAAATGATCAATTATAAATTTGCATCAATCAATATATCAATCATCACATGATGCATACAAGACAATAATGCAAAGAAATAATATCATGAAGGATATCAATATGTAAATTCAACATGGATCAAAACCAAAAGATATCATTCATGATTCATAACTTTTTTCTTAGCAAGATCAAGATTCATATTTATCAATTTTCAATTCAAGATAAATGTCATACAACCGAGAATCATGATATATAAAAGTATATCAATATCAAGGATCAAATCATGATCACAAGTGCTAACATATTTTCTTTTTATTCATTTTCAAGCTATGATAAAAGAATAAATCAATGATTCAATCATTAAGCACGTTTCTTTTACATCAATTTTAAATCATCACATAAGGCATTCAAGGAAGTATTGAAACATAAACAAAATCAATTTTAGTATATAATGTTTCAATCATCGACCTTAAGTCATTAATCCAAAAGTTATAAATCAAAAGGTTCACGAATCATTTTGATAAGTCTCCTTTTTAGGGAATAACAAGAGGAAGTCTTAGGAGATTAAACACAAAATCTTGATTCATATGTAAAAATTTTCATTACGATCATGATTTTATAGAAAGAATTTCAAATAAATAGTTTCGAGAAATCAAAATCATGAAAAAAAAATTTCGAGTAAGGAATAAAAAATTATCGATTCATGCATTCAAACTCTCATTACTCAGTATATTTAAAAACACAAGTATGAAGATATCAAGATCATGATATAGATAGACTTGAATTATTTTCCCCTTTGGTAAATGATAAAAAGAAGCAATCATAGAGGAAAGTATTTTGATTTACAAAAAAATCTCAAGTCAAGAATTCAAAGTCATGATTTCAAGAGATCAAGAGAGAAGTCATAAATAAAAAAAAACTCATTTTGTCAACTCGAAACTCATAATCAACTTATCGAAATCATTCTCGAGATTCAAGAGACTTACATGAACATAATATACATGGATTCATCATTTGTCTTTTATTGAAAAATTAAAAACTTTAGAAATAGACAAATTTCAAGAGTCATGTATTTCCTTTTTATGATTTTTTATTATCTAAGCATGTCTTTGTCTTTATATACCAAATCAAAATATTCAAAATCGAAAGACAAACTTCATTATAAAAATCGTCAAGACAAAAATATAACACATTATTTCAAGATATGAGATTTGAATTGTTTTCCTATATATCCAAAAAGCAAGTTTTAAGAGAAATCGTTAAGACCAAAAACATGATGCACACATTTATTTTCAAAACATTGATTATGATTATTTTCATGAGATTCACAAGATTCATGAAATGAGTTCATTAATCTCAATAGGATAGAAAATACATAGCATTTCAATTTATATGAATCTTCATACAAGTATGCCTTTACCTTTTAATGTCAAATAGAGATAGGCATGAAGGTTCAAGACGTGAAGGAAAAACCTCACCAAATATATCATCAAGAGCTAACACATGACACAAAACATCAAAACCACTTTTCTTCCATTTAGAAAATTTATGGGTTAGGTCTTTTAGTCTTACAATTGATTTCATAAAGACATGTATAAATCCGAAACAAATTACGTCAAAGCTAAAAATACATTATAGCATATCAAATTGTAAAGTCAAGCATGATACAAACATTTTCATTAAGACACTTCCAAGAATAACATACATAGATATTTATCATATTTTAAATCAAAAATTGATACGAAAAACATATGCATAGAATTGTATTATTATGATAGCACATTTTTAATTTTTTATTTTAAGTTGTTTGTTTCATATAGGTGAGCTCAAGTTTTAAAAGATGAGTATCATGTTTAACACCAAAACTTGAGTTTTGTCAACAAAACTATCAAATCCAAACATATTCACCATAAAACATCATGATAGTGTGTTTCACTTTAAGTTGATTGATCTTGTTTAAGCATGTTCACATTTTCACACAAAGGCCAAGTATCATAAAAATTTGAGAAATAATTTTCATCCTAAATTAATCCTATTAAACATAATCATGCTAATTAACTTTTGTGTTAAACCATGCATCAAAATATGATATGAAAATCATAAACTAAGTAATCATCATTCATAATTTTTACTTTTTAAAAATACTAGAAGGAAAAGCAAAGTATAATTTTTTAAAACAATTTTTTTATTTCCAAAAACATAAGAAAAGCATGAAAAAAAATTTCTACTAACTAAGTTAAGCACTCAAAAAAAAATCATGTAATTTCAAAATAAGGTAAAAGCATTTCGGGTGAGTTTCTTACCTCATTGACGAAAACTATCAAAGCATAGTTTGTCATTTTACCTTTGGAAGTTCTTGATTCGTCCTTAGGTACCTTTCTCTTCTTTGGCCTCATTCTCGGTTCAAGTTCATTTTTAGTTTTAGATTTTTGTTTAATGAACTTGTTAAGATTTAGTGTTCGAAGTTCAAAGTTCTCATTGTCCTCATCACTTGAGTTATCTCTCAAGTGGCATTTTATAGTCCGGAGTTCCAAATCCTTCTTATTCTTTAGAATGTGGTTCATGTGTTCATCGATTTCAAAATGTTCCAAGAGTGTCATTTCATAGGTCATTAATGACCCGATTAATTCTTCCAATAAAAAATTATTTAAATTTTTAGACTCTTGTATTGCGGTTACTTTAGGATCCCATCTTTTTGGAAGGGATCCTAAGATCTTGTTAGTGAGTTCAAAGTTTGAAAAACATTTACCAAGACTTTCAAGCTATTGACAACATCTGTGAAATGGGTGTATATATCGCCGATAGTTTCGCTTGGTGTCATTCGGAAGAGCTCAAAATCATACAATAAGATGTTTACTTTCGAGTCTTTAACTCTACTAGTTCTCTCGTGCATGATTTCAAGTGTTCGCCAAATATCAAAAGTCGTTTCGCAAGAAGAAATCCAATTGAGCTCGTTTTTGTCTAAGCAAAATAAGGCATTCATAACCTTAGCATTCAAAGAAAATGATCTTTTCTCCAAATCTGACCATTCATTCATTAGTTTAGAGGGAAGTTAAAAGCCATTTTCGATGATGTTCCACAAATCCAAATCCATTGAAATCAAAAACTCATTCGAGTTTTCCAATATGTGTAGTCCAAACCGTTAAACAATGGTGGACGAAAAATCGAAAAGCCCTCTTGAAAGCCATGAAGAGTCATTTCTCTCGGGTGTAAATCTGAATGAGAAATAACGAGGTTCTGATACCAATTGTTAGGGATCGAGTAGGACTAAGAGGGGGGGTGAATTAGTGCAGCGGTAAAGAACGATAAATTTTTGACGATTTAAAACAAGTTTCAGAAACTTCGTACATTAAAAACTTCGTTTCAACTAAAACCATTTCGATTGCATTTTAACTTGAAGGAATATATAAGAAGGAGATGAAAATGTAGAGCATCAAAGTGAAGATGGTTTGTAGTAAAGTAAATCGTAAGAATATAAACGTAAACCGATTTATAATGGTTTGATCATACGACCTATGTCCACTCCCGATTCCTCTTCACTTGAGGCCACCGGCTTTTCCACTAGCTATTATCCTTCCAACGGGTGAGGATCAACTCCCTTACAACTCTCTCCTTTTGACGAGCTTAGGAGATAACCCTTACAAGGCCTCTCAACCCTCTCTAAGGCTAGATCACACTTTAGAATAAGAGGGAAGGTTTTGACACAATTTCAACAAAGTTTTCCCTTCTTCTTTCTCAGTTTTTGTGTGTGTATGAACTATGGATGAGATGGGTGTTTATAGGCCTCAAGAGGATTCAAATTTGGAGCCCAAATTTGAATTGCCTTGATTTTCCCGGTGCTAGCAGTACCACCGCCTAACACTAGTGGTACCACCGCCAGTCTGACACTAACACTGTTAGTGTACTAGGCGGTGCCAACGCCTGAGCTCTCGGCTGTTGGGCGATGCCACCGCCCAGCCTAGGGCGATTTCACTGCCAGCCTCTCAGCCACTAGGCGGTCCTGGGTAGTTCCACCGCCTGGGCTATTTCAACTTCACTGGTTGAGCCTTAAACTCGACCCAAACCAGTCCGAAATCGAGCCTAATTGGCCCTTATTTGGTTTATAGGATTAATACCTAATCCTAAATCAAATTACGTGCTAACTATGAAATTAAAAATATTTTCTAAGCTATTACAAAGTCCGAGAAGTCAAGACTTCTTCTAATGAGCTTCTGGCGAACTTCCGACGGTCTTCCGATGAACCCTCGAAAACCATTTTGCGGACTCCCGATAAGCTCCTGGACTTCACGATGATCTTGGCGAATTCCAACGAGCTTCTTTGGCAAGCTCTGATCTTTCTTAGCAAGCTCTGCAAACTTCCGATGAACCTTCCGACGAACTTCAGAAAAGCCTTCTGCAAGCTCCCTACTCGTTCTCGGCCAGTTCTGGCAGCACTTCAAACGAATCTTCGGACTTTCGTTGAACTCTCAAACTCCCAACGATCCATCACACTTGTCTTCCGATACTTTGTTTCGCTTTACGTTTTTATCGTTATCGTAGTTAATCCTGTACATACACAACCAAAAACTCTACTTTGATCTAGATAATTATTACAACGCGAATTGACATTATATTACCCGGCACGTTATTGGTCGGCGCTTCGTCCGATTCTTCGGCTCATCGTCCTCTCTTGCAATCCGTTGCCCAACCGGCGGTTGACCTCTGCAACCCTGATATCCTTGGCACAACACGCTCTTCTTGGCCCGATGCCCGACGTACGAAGCATTCTACCAATTGTCGACCGAACCTCCGGCTCGATATCCAATATCCTGACGTGATCACCCAACGCAACGTCAATTCCTCTAGCATCAACTATCTAATCCTGATCGATAGTAGATCTACGTAACTCAAAATGTAGTTAGATAATAAAACATAATCAATTAGTTTCATCATCAAAATCCGAGATTCAACACTTTTTTCTAATTACTTCAAGAATAAAAATGTGTTTTCCAACACAGTCTTAATGCAATAAAAGTGTAATTATGTTCCTAAGTCCTAATGTAATAAAAGTGCAATTAATGGCAGTGTCTATGCAAGTCAGACTTGTTTTGGATTAGATTTTTTAAATTGTCTTCAGCATTTTTTTTATCAGTTATAACTTGACAAAAAAAAAGGGTTGAGCGATCTATCTTTTTTTTTTTTTTTGTCTTTTGAATGCAAAAAATACAATCAGCATTTTTTTAATAAGAAATTTTTATGATTAATAATTAACCCATTGGAATTTTAAAAGATAAGAGAATTATGTATGTACATGTATATACAAACCATGTTCGGTTGAGAAGACTGATTTTCTTTTTTTAAAAGTATATTTACTATTTCCAAAGTTTACAAATACTTTCAAAATAATAAATTATCAAATACATTCTTTACATAGTTTTTAAAAATATTTTACTTGTATAAAAAAATAAAAACTTGTGTAACATATTATCATTAACAAAATTATAAATAGGGTGTTTGATGTAATGCTTATATATGTTTATGTTTTTTAATTTTGTTCATACTCTATATAACATGTAAAGAATTTACAATAAGTTTGACAATATCATTTTTTGTTAGCTTTAGTAATTATTTCAGACTTATAAATATAGGTCGTGTAGTGTAGAGGCAAAATTATTGATATACAAATCAGCCAAACAATCATTTTAGAGTTTTTTTAACTCCATAGAGTAGTACGAAATGTCAGCTAGTAAAGCATCCAAGAGTTAGATGACATATGACTGAATAGGTTTTTGAGATGGTGTTTAGGGCTAATTCGATGTTTTGTTCCGCGACAATATTATATGGATATTTGTTAGAATTTTTTGTCAGATCATCTTGGATCCTTTATCGTGTGATCGTTCAAAACTTGTAAAGTTTATATTTATAATTTAAATTATCTATCAAATATTTATTAAAATAAATATTTATAAAATTTCGAGCTAAGTCTTTTCTCTAATACATCTTCTATGTTGTATGTCTTTTAGAAATCATAAGCCATTTTGGAAAGATTGATCTTTTTATGATCGAACTTGTAAAGATAACATATGACTCAAACAACATCAACTAAGCTCATAATATTACTTTAAAAATATTAGTCAAAACCAATGCAGCAAAATTGAATATTTTGCATCGTTGAACAAGCATAAATAGTCGACTAATCAAATCCAACAATAAAGTTGACCCCTCCTTAATATTTAAATAAATATTTTTCTTGTCGTTTTCAAATATTATAACAAGGTGTAGATAGAATACGCACGGACGCTAGTACATGTGCATATCTACCGTACACCTCCATACAAACGTATAAAATATGTATGCATACACGAGTTAGCAAAGCAGCATACGGACTAGGAATTCCACAAGCAATCCGTCTCGTCTCCTATTCCTATTCGGAACTCAAATCAAACTACGCAGCATAAATGCATATGCATACCCGAGTTAACAAAGCAGCATGGCGGACTAGGAATCCCACAAGCAATCCGTCTCGGCTCCAATTCCTATTCGGAACTCAAATCAAACTACACAACATAAATGCACAGAGAAGTCGAGGGGGGCCATTAGAAAATAGATTTAAAAGGCCAACCCTTGGCCCTTTTTCTCACTCAAGAAAAGCTTTGCCTCTGTCTCCTCTCCGCCTCTCTCTCGAACACACGATCGCTATCTGCTCCCGGATCTCCTCTGCGGTCCTGAGAAATATTAGGTAATCGGAACTCTGCTCCATCGTTCTCCGATTTGTCTTGTAATCTTTCTTCTCTCTTGATTGTTCTATCTTTGGTGGAGCTATTAGGGTTTAAAGGGTAACGGAAGTTCCGATCTTATCGTTTGGCATTCAAAGCGATTCAGCTGTGCTTTTCTATAATTTTATGTCGTTGGAATTTGTTCTCTTGTTAGGGCTCGTTGTGATCCGACTCTTTGGGGTGAGGTTCATATTATTAATATTTTTCGTTTAATCTATGATTTGGTGGATTTTGAGTGTACGCGTTGTTGTTGTTTTCTTTATCGAGTGAGGAAGTATTAGGGTTTGTGGATTTTGGTTAGATCTAACTAGTTTGAACGGTCGGGTTAAATCTGGGTTTCATGACCTGAGGAAGAAAAACTTGATGAGGCAGGGTTCTTGACGAAGGATTGTGTGCCTTCTTTGGGGAATCTATTTGTTTTCGGGGGCCTAGGATTGGGCGGCTGAGCTCAGTAGTTCATCGGGCTTTCTGTGTCTTGGCTCAGCTACTGTATTCGCGCGGTACATCGTATGTGATGAATATATATGTTTGTCGGAACAAATCTTTAATTGCGCTCTGTTGAGCACAAGCTGCTACATTATTAAGTTGTACTAGTAATAGAAGTTTTGTTATGAATCTGTTCTATAAGTACTTAATCCTCAATCTAGTCCAAACTTATATTGGAAATAATTGTTCGTTCTTTATGTTTGTAAATTTTTAATGCTTGACTAAAATTTTTTATTAATTTAAAATAAAGAATGCTATTGGGATTAGCTTCGATGAGAATCTAGGAATCCTTCAACTTCTGCAGTTGGCCATCTGACTCAGAGGGGTAGTTCTGTATCGTTGCAATTCCTGCTACTTCATATAGTTCCAACTAATCTTGTTTTATACATGCAAAATCCTGTTCGGGTCTTTTTTATGTATGAATGACCAATTCAACCATGGTAAGGAAACATGAAAATTGTTGATTTTCCATGCATAAGTAGTTGATGTCTCCACAAGATAAAATCTTTGCATTCCTTATGGTGTTGCTTTATAATTATATAGAGGTTTATAAATTCAAATTATCCTTAATTACTGATTTGCTTGTCTTTTGTTTGGATAGCTCCGGATGTTTTGGTTATACTGTGCAGTTTGATCTGGCTGATGTTTGTCAGCGAATTGCATACCAAAATTTGGCTGAGTGACTTGATTGTGCTAGCATTTAATTATAACTTAAGGCATTTATGCACATATGAGAAATGTAAAATATAGTCTGAAATCCACATGGTGCACTCTGAATGTGACCCTGTTTTCTGATATACGCGAGACAATGATTTATGTAGATGCGCATGCTTGTTTACTTAGGCCACCTTCACATTCATTGAACTGTAAAAGATGACCCATCGGCTCCTTGCATCTATACATGTTGGACATATTATTTTTTCTGATTGACATATATAGATGCCAAAAAAAATGGTATCAAGATATCAATTTTTCTTTTTGTGGGATACTCAATCTTAGTCAAAATAATTATTCCTTTTGATCCATGGCCTTAGGATTGAGGGTAAATAGCATAGTTATTTGAAATTCTGATAAACAGGGTCAGGGCAGTTATTTGATTTACCTTGAGTGTTGAATAATTGAATTTATTTGTTTTCTGATTTTGGAAAGAGTGTAATAGATTACAGTTTCATGCGTTCAGCAGAATTTAACTCATTTATTATGGTTGCTAGTTTTTCTAAATTTGTTATTTTGTTTTCAGTATATGATGCAGTGAAACACTTTTTACCTCACAAATCTAGGTAGGTTTATTGATGTCTCTTACATTGTGATGGTATAAAGTCAATGCCCTGATTTGTGTAATGGATGATATAATCAATTACTATTTTCTTCCAGTGTCCTAGTTGAATGCTACACATAGCTTTATGTAGAGCATACTCATGCCTGGATTCCAAATGTTACTCAATATAATCTGGAATGATGTTGTGTAACCTTTGTGTCTTTTGAATTTTTCACATTTGACCACAACAAATTTTTGCCTTTTTTTTATGAACTTTCAGTTTTCTCATTACCATCATCATATTATCATGTTATTTATTCACTTTCTTTTGTTTGATTTCAGCTATCATGGCTGGTGTGGCACCTGAAGGATCTCAATTTGATGCTCGCCAATATGATGCCAAAATGAATGAGTTGTACTGTTTCTTACTTTTTCTGCTATATTCGCTAGTAATTGATTTTCACATGATGCGCTTCTTATTCATTGACTTAGATTAAAATTTTTACTGATGTGGTCTTGTTTCTATGAGAGGGCAGGCTTTCGCAAGATGGGCAGGATTTTTTTGCATCATATGATGAGGTTTTTGATAGTTTTGATGCTATGGGTCTCCAGGAGAACCTTTTGAGAGGCATTTATGCTTATGGTAACCTTTTACCTGTTTGAGATGAAGTGGTGTAAGCTTATATATTTGTTTCTACACGGTGTGAACTTTGCTAATATATTTGTTCTTACACTTTGTGAACTATAGGTTTTGAAAAGCCATCTGCAATCCAGCAAAGAGGTATTGTTCCTTTCTGCAAGGGACTTGATGTTATTCAGCAGGCGCAATCAGGGACTGGAAAAACTGCAACATTTTGTGCTGGTATTCTGCAACAGCTTGATTATGGCTTGGTACAATGTCAGGCTTTGGTTCTTGCTCCAACTCGTGAATTAGCCCAGCAGATTGAAAAGGTGATGCGTGCACTTGGTGATTATCTTGGTGTGAAAGTTCATGCTTGTGTTGGGGGAACTAGTGTTCGTGAAGATCAACGTATTCTTTCAAGTGGGGTTCATGTTGTTGTGGGGACACCAGGTCGTGTGTTTGACATGTTAAGAAGGCAATCTCTTCGCCCTGACTACATCAAGATGTTTGTGCTAGATGAGGCAGATGAAATGCTTTCTCGTGGTTTCAAGGATCAGGTGCTCGCAATGCCCATTCTATAGATGCAAAAGTTTCTAATTTTTGTGTTCAGTAAAGTTTTATGTATAGTAAATGAAGCACTCAACTTTTTCTTTGCTGCTAATTGCAATTTTTAAACTTGAGTGCACTATTTATTATCGGTGGATAACAAAAAATACTTTCTAAAGTTGGAAGCACACATTGGCATTCTTAAGTTGGTCCTCAGAGTGCAACATTTGCTTTATTCATGGGCCAACTTTAAATGCATATTAGCTGCAGTTCTTATGTTATTTTTTCACTGAAATTTTTTTTTGTGTGTTTCTGTGTGTCCACAAACACACACACATTTGAACTGCCAGAGTGCTCATCTTTCAAGCAAGAGATTATTGCCAACACTGTTGAGTGTCTAGTCTCTAGGCGTTGAACTCCTTTTACATGACAGAAAGAGAGGGAGGGTTGGGCGGGGGTGGGGGGGAGGGAATGGAGGGAAAAGGAAAAGAGGTGAAAGAATAAAATATATCCTTTGTTTATAGTTTATAGTTGCTTTGCTGCAAATAGTATCTCCTTGCTTGCTCTGAAGTTGTGCAAATTACTTGCATTGTTTATTGAAAAGGAAACTGTAATTTGGTTATCATAAGATGAGAGTAAAAGGCATAATATGTCATTGAAATAAGCTATTCCATAAATTCTTGGTAGAACATGCATATATATTTTACCAAACCATCATATTTAATAGCTTACCAACACCTTGATAAGGTGACAACCTTTATAAAATGGTTTTCAAATTGGTCCAGTTTTCTAAGACCATAGTTTAATTGGTGCCTTGTCCAAAATGGACTTTTAAATGGTCTAGGTTGCCATTTTATCAAACCATTGTCGTTTGCAACTACTTCCTGAATGTCTTTGGAGAAGATTTCTGTATCATAATTTGTTTACAACTATATGTACAACTTCTAAAATATATGCATATTTTTTTGCTCACTTGTCTTCACTACTTATATAACTTCTTACCATGTTATGTCGTTATATGGTGTTTTATTGAATAATTCAGATTTTATATTGAACTAGCAAAACATTACTGCTATAAGTAGGTTGTAATTGTTTATAAAGTGTTGACTATAATTCTTTTTGTTGTTACAATGATGTGAAAATTTTAATTTAAGCCAAAATGTTGACTATAAAATACAAATTACAAAAAGCACCCTGTGGTTTAAGAAAACCTCTAATAAGATGTTTCTTGGAGTTCATAGCTGATACTTTGCTCAATATGTGATTTCAGTATGAATTGTTTATTACACCATAACCAAAAGAAGAAAGTGCCAAATGTAATTATCTTGAAAGACTACTCATAGCATGAGTGAGATAAATCAAGTCACGGTGTTTTTGCTGGTCGTAATTGACTCACTGATGATGTTTGACATCTAAAGGTGTGGCTGCTTTAAGCAGGAACATCATTGTTAATTTTGTTTGAGATACAGGCTATTTTTTCGGAATGCCAAAACACATGCTGCCTGATAATTTAAGAGCTTGTTATGTGGAAACTTGAGTGCCAGGTTTAACAAAATTCTCTTGGTTGCATTGATAATACTTTTGTCATACCTTTTTCCATTTTTGTTGTCATTAAATATTGTTGCATCTTTGTATCTCATGCTTAGAAATCCAATGTCTCTAGTCGTATGCATAATTTTGAGTTAACATTCAGCTTACCTTTGAGTGAACATTCAAATATTCATTTATGTTTACTGGACGCAACTGGTTTTACTTCTTTCATGTGTAGTTCCATTTAATCTTCCAGCTTTTCTTGCATCTTCTGTCTTTCTTAATTGGTTTTGAGAGGGAAGGTATATCTGTTCATTAATGGGCTTTCTTTCTTCAGATCTATGACATATTTCAGCTGCTTCCTTCCAAGATACAAGTTGGTCTATTCTCTGCCACAATGCCTCCGGAGGCTCTTGAGATTACTCGCAAGTTCATGAACAAACCTGTCAGGATTCTTGTGAAACGAGATGAGCTTACTTTGGAGGGTATCAAACAATTCTATGTCAATGTTGAGAAGGAAGAATGGAAGCTTGAGACCCTCTGTGACCTCTACGAGACATTGGCCATCACGCAGAGTGTGATTTTTGTCAATACTCGACGTAAGGTGGACTGGCTCACTGACAAAATGAGGAGCAGGGACCATACTGTCTCAGCAACCCATGGAGATATGGATCAAAATACTAGGGACATCATAATGCGCGAGTTCCGCTCTGGCTCCTCCCGTGTACTCATCACCACTGATCTTCTTGCTCGTGGCATTGATGTCCAGCAGGTCTCCCTGGTTATAAACTATGATCTGCCAACACAGCCAGAGAACTATCTTCATCGTATTGGGCGAAGTGGTCGTTTTGGAAGAAAGGGTGTTGCAATCAACTTTGTCACTGTTGATGACGAAAGAATGTTGTTTGATATCCAGAGGTTCTACAATGTGGTGATTGAGGAGCTGCCATCCAATGTTGCAGACCTAATCTGATATGTTATTTTTGTTACGCCGGTTGTTTAATCTATATATGTCCTAGTAGGTTTAGTAATAAATTCGTCGATGGCATGTCTTTTGACCATCTTGAACTGTGATAAAAAAAGAAAGACTTGTCAAGTGCTGGTTTTTTCTTTTGTGTAATGGTAGTTACTCGGACCCTATTTATCAGTCGTCCCATATTTGCAGAGTTGTAGAAGCTTAAGGCCCTTTCTCCCATCCTTTTGTCTGCATTTCTGTACCATCTTTGGATCTTCATGTCTTCTTTGAACTCGTTGGTTTTCTTGATTTAGCGGTTGGAGGGTTTATGTATTACGACATTGATATATCATGTTAATTAACTTCTGGCTATCGAGGTTTGTGCTAAATCTAGCATATGTATAAACATCAGTTACTCTGCAACTTTGTCCACGTGTGTTATTTGTGCTGAATCATGTTTTCTTGCTAACGTGCTTCCGCATCGCAGCTCAATCACCACGTGTCATCACACGTGTTACTGTAACCTCATCGATTCCACGTCACTTTCGACACTTAATCTTAGGGGGTAATAAAATGTGTTAGTATTTGACAAATCTGTCACTGTTTTATTCCAGTGGTATGGGTTTCCCAAGTGAGGGGGCGCTCACTTTTCTATACTATAACCGGGCGCTTGGACGTTATCTTCAGAATAAGCCACGTCCGTTCTTTTTGAAGTCATCAAGGATAGACCGAAAACATGTCGGCCATCAGTCGGTTCACACTTGTGAGTGCCAGCCCATAAATATAGCAGATGGCCTCCAACGAGATCAGGAAGTACTCAAACCCTCCCTCCTTTGCTCCACCTTCCGTGTCCCCTCTCTCCTCCTCGTCCTCTGAAATCGCCTGCGCAGCCGTCGGACTCCGCCGCCGATTGCGCACGGATCGTCGCTTTCTTCTGCCGTGGCGGGGCCGAGGACTACCTGAGGCTCCCATGACGAGGAGCAGGAGAAAGACGGAACCGTCGCGAATCCGGTCACGTTTCTCCTTCGCTGTGGCTATAAATGGGATTCGCTTCGGCCGATCATCATCGGAGTCGCTGGTTTCCCGTCGATGGGGAGTGCGATGTGCTCGTCTCCTGCTTGTTGTTCTTGATCTTTTGCTCTGGTAGTTTCTTGATTCTTGCTTTTAACCTTGCATTTAGAAGATTCGATTTAGATCACGTTCCAAGTCGCTCGCCGACGCACGCTTCCATGTGGACGTCGGACTCCGCCGCCGCTCGCAGATGAAAGATCGTCGCTTTCTTCTGCTGGGGATTGACAGAGGACCCCCTGGGGCTCCCATGACTCCTAATCTTTCATAGTCTGCGTGGAGCGTGATCTATACTTTACTCAGGCTTGATGTTCTTGAGTTTTGCTCGGTTGGGTTTTTGATTCTTGATTCTAATTTTTCATTTAGAAGACTTGATTTATAGATATTTTGTTTCTTCCGTTGGGATTGGGGACCGAGACATTTCGTTTCTTCCGTTGGGATTAAAGGAAATGATTAAAAAAAAAAGATGCAATTGAAATAAAATACATTTAATTTAAAAAATAAAATAATATTAAATAAAAGTAAAATTAAGAACATTTTCATATATAAAATTTTAACTCACAACGAAGAATCTAAAATTTATTATAACTACCTGTCATAAATTTTAAAATTCATTTTGAAGAATCAATCAAACTTGTTTTAAAATTATAATTATTATAATTTTTTTTAAAAATATCTTATAAATACTTTATTAAATAAAGAATAATATTTTTAAGTCTTTTTTATTTTTCTTTCGTCTAGTTTCTTCATATATATATATATATATATATATATATATATATATATATATATATATATATATATATATATCCACTCTCATAGATCTTAAGATTTAAATAGAGTTCTCATCCTGATATTTTAAAATTAATAATATTTATCAAAAAGATAAGAATAAAGGATTAAGATATAAAATTACCATTGAAAGTAAAAGTAATAATGTCTAGATCAAACTAAACTTGGCTCTATACTATATTTATGAATAAAGGATGAGTAAGAAAATAATTAAAACAAAATACTATTATGTAATTGAAAGATAATACTTTCAATCAAGCAACTTAAAATAGTATTAAATAAGAGATAAAATTAAAAACACTTATAATGCACTCATCTTTACTTTATGAATCATGATCTTATTTATATAATCTAATGATAATTATCTCTATCATATCTATCATATTACTCATGATTAAGTTAGATGTAAAAATTATTTTCATAATATTAACTTATTAAAACATAGACCATTTAAGTAAAACTACTTTAAACATAATTAGAACTAAGATAAACTATATATAAATCAATTCTCAACATCTTCTTCGTTAGAGCTATAAACGAGATTCAATTAGGCCAATCAGCATCAAAGTTTTCGATTTCCCATCAACGTATAATGTGATCTATTCTTGTCTCATACTGGAGGTTCTTGATCTTTTGCTCTGTTGGTTTCTTGTTTCTTATTTTTAATTTTTTTATTTAGAAGACTTGAACCAGATCTCGATGCTAGTCCCTCGCCGTTGCAGGCATTCATGTGGGCGATGCAATCTATGATGTGGAGTCAGGTGGACGGAGCCATTGCGAGGATCAAGAAATTTCGTTTCTCTTGTCTCATACTTAATGTTCTTGATCTTTTAGTTTATTAGTTTCATGCTTCTTGTTTCTAAGCTTTCATTTAGAAGACATGAATCAATCCCGATCCTAGTCTTTCACCATCGTAGATATGATTCGTAGATCCCAAATATAGTACTTGCTATCATAGGCTTTCACGTGGGTGATGCATTCTATGATATGGAGTCGGAGCGGGACAAAGCTGTTGGGAAATCCTAGGGGGCGAGATCTCATGCGCAGCAGAAGAATAGAAAACAAAACACCCTAGATTTTCCATATAAAGGTTTCCTTATCGTACAAAGATCAGTGCGTCAAAAATAAATCCACGAAAACTACATGTCTAAAAGAAAGTACCTAAGGAGATCGTATATCCCTGAATACCTGCAGATCTGTAGGAGAGGATGAAGAAGGTCAAGCGTCTTCCTCTCTAGCGGTATCCATACGACAGGGACTACGACGATGCACTTCTCTGAGGAGAAGAGAACAGGAGGTGGCTACCAAGAGAACTCTCAGCCTATAGAGCTTTGGTTCCCTCCTATTTATAAAGACCCTCTGTTAACCTTAATAGATCTTGCCCTGATGGGTATTAGATTTTTATCCAATTATTCAAGCCTCTTCGATTAGTGGATCTCTACCCAATAATCTCTTATTAGCAATTATTGGATCTCATCTTAGGATCCAATAATTCAGGGGCTTATTGGATATCTCATATCCAAACTTCTACTCGTCGTAACACCTACCATATGTGTATGACTCTCTAGGCCCAATATTGAGCTGGCCGTGAGTTATGCTTGTCAGAACTCCTTCTAACTCAGTGAATTATTATCTCTATAATAATTCACCTAACTCATCGATTGCGGATGTACTAGGTCACTACGTCGCAGTCCCTAGACGATACAGGGGAATTCAATCCTTTGAACCTATCTATCCTCAGTTATCATATATTTATAGTCCTTCATCCATCTAATATCCCAGAGATCCTATACTGAGCATAGTGCTATCATGCCCATACGGTCTCTCCTCGAGTTTTGCTCTTGTCGGATTCTCTCGGAGAACTCTTTCTTTCTCAATCTGAATAATCTTGGCCAAGAATTTGTTCGAGTAAGAATACATAGGATATTCCTCTCATGATACCAAGAGCGGATGATCCTGTATTGATACTAAATAGCCCTCATAAGGTTGGCTACCACTCCCAATAATCGACTGTACTAGATCTGAAACTTTACAAACCTATAAATCCGATATCAAAGAGTGGAGTACTTAAATAGGACATCATTGGTGTCTCAAGTCTAAGGACCAGATATACTACTGGGACTACGGAATCGCTGTCTGACATGAGGTATCAATAACCATCCAGCATTTCGTAGGCGGATCAATCAGTGAACTCATTCCCCAATGAGCACCTGCATTGTACCCTTAGTATCCCCACACGAGTAGCTATGAGACCAACTATCTCCATCATATGGATGGGTATATAGTGCACCAATCTATTCGGTTATCTCAATGTCCCTCTCGAGTAACCTATGACTGGGATTATTTAGGGTCTGTGTTTAAAAGTGAATCGGTCTCATTATCGTGATCTCATCACGATCCGATTTTCATTGCACAGATCCAAGGACATCACAATATATGCAACACACAAGATAAAATGATAAAATACCTAATAATAAACAAAGAGAAAGAGTACATATCAAGTCGCTAGTGCCATCACTCATGTGATTGGTTTGTAGGGCACATATGACTAGCAGAAGCCACGATGAGAATCGAGACATTTTGTTTCTCTTTCACTAGAGCTATAAACAAGGCTCCATACTACCAATCATCATAGTTCGATTCTTCAGTTATATCATTTTGCTCCGATGTATATAGTACTCTTAATTCTCATAAATATTATTTTCTTCATAAAAAGAATAAATTCATCATTTTTATCTGTCCGAATTATCTTTATGCATCTACTATTTTATCTTTCTACAAATGTCTTAAATTTTTAAAAATTATTAAATATTTTAAATTTTATTTTTTAAAAATATATCTAACTCATACGACTATAATCATCAGTAAATAAAAGAAAATATTAACTTTCATCAAATGAATTTGTATATATAGAACCACCTAAATTAGCATGGATTAATTCAAAATAATTAGATGATGTTTATGTTTTTGAAATAGTTTCTTAGTTGTTTGACATATATGTATTATTCACATGCATCAAATATATGAGCGTAATCTAAAAACCATTTTCTATTGACTTAATAACCTTAAACTCACAATATCAAAGTATCTATATCTTAAATAATATAAATTAAACTTATTCATTTAAGTTACAATAAGAGTTTTTTTAATATTTATAACATAAAATTAAAATATCTCATTTTGAGTCATACAAATATTTATTATAATTTAATTAATTTTTTTTATCTTTAATAATACATGAATCATCATCAAATATAATTGAATATCTAAAAAATAATATTATCAAGATATTTTATCTTTCCTTAACTTGTCTTCATTTTAATTTTTCCTGACATATAATTAAAATATCTACTATCCAAAAATCAAATATCATTTGAGACCATTAACTTATGAATGAGTCATAAATAACTTTTTTTTTATTTTTCTCCACATAGCTTATTTTTATTTTTTTTAATAATCTACATAAATCAATTTTTTTACAATAATGGTATTAAATTTTAATCTTATAATTTTTTTATCATAATTTAACTACTTTTGTTTATCATGCCCATCAAAGTATTCGCTTTCTCTTCTTATCATGTTCTCTTCCTATTAATTTTTTTTATCTCTTTTTTCGAGGATAAAAACTTTCCCTTAACCTAAAATATTTTTTTTCCTTTTCTAGATGACCAGTTTATTCTTGCTTTATGTGCTTACAACGAACCTAATAGTTCATTAAATAAAAAAATAAATAAATCTTTTGACTCATCAATTGTAATAATATGATGAAATTTTAGAGTTAAGCTTTTCAAAACTTTTATAATAATTATATGATCAAGAAGATATTCATCATAAGATTTTATTTAACTAATAATTTCAATCACCCAAGAAAAAAAATCTTATATTAATTCATTGCTTTTTATGAATAAAATTTCAAACTTATGATGAAAGATTTAAAATTATATCATAATTACATTAAATAAGCCTTAAATTTTATTTTAAAGTATCAACCAAGTTTATCTTAAGATTGTAGCCGTTGTAATTGTTAAGAAGATTATGCCATGAACAATTTGTTGAATGAAGAACAATATCTTTGAATCCTTTTATTATCTCTCAAACTGGTTTCTTCATTTAGGTTTGCATACCCAATCGTTATTCTTTCTCAGGTTAATTTCTTGAATAAAATTTTCATCTTAATATTTCAAAATTTATAACATTTATTCGAGAAGATGAAAATAAGAGATTGAAATATGAAATTGTCGTTCAAAGTTATAGTGCCCAATTCAGTACAAATGCTATAGATAGAGGAGCAAAGAAATGATAAAAATAAAAAACTATAATATTATAAAATAAAAATACTTATAAAATATTTTCAAATACACATTTATTTCAAGAACTATGATACCATTTATAAAACCTAACAAAAACTATCTCATCCTATCGTGGTACTCATAATTGAATTAAAGATAAGAATTATTTCCATGACAATAACTCCTTAGACCATAGATCACTTGGGTAGATCTTTTTTTATAACTATCTAAAATATGATAAGATAACAAAATAACTATGTAAGAATCAATGCTCAACATCTTCTTCGCCGATGTGTTTCTTGATTCTCATTTTTTATTTTTTTTATTTGGAAGATATGATTTATAGATCCTAGTCCCTCACGATTTCTTCATATGGGCGATAGCATTCTGTGATGTGGAACCGGAGGACTGAGCCACCACGAGAATCGAGATATTTCATTTCTCCATCATTGGCACTATAAGCGGGGCTCCATTTGACCGATCATCATCGGAGTTTTTGGTTTCCCGTCGAAGCGGAGTGTGATCCGCGTTAGCCTCGTGTTTGCTATTCTCGATTTCTTGCAACTGTTGGTTTCTTGATCCTTTGTTTCTGGTCTTGCATATAGACAACATGATTCAGCAGAGCATCCTGGAAAACGAATCGCCCAACCCCTAAAGCATAAGTATCCACGGTTCCTTCCAAAAGGTTAATCTATATTCAATATCTTCGCAATTGCAGAACTATAGAAGTTTCGAATTCTTTCTATACCACAATTCTCTCTTTTGATTCAAAACACAAGATTCAGCAGAAGTATCCTGGAAAACACAAGATTCAGCACAACATGATTCAGCAGAGCATCCAGGAAAACGAATCGCCCAACCCCTAAAGCACAAGTATCCACGGTTCCTTCCAAAAGGTTAATCTACATTCAATATAGTTTTGAATTCTTTCTATACCACAATTCTCTCTTTTGATTCAAAACACAAGATGCAACTATTTGTAAAAGAATTCTACGAATGATTAACTATCTTGATGTGGAATGAAGTAAGATGATACTCACTGAACTACCATCATATCATCAACTTTTTAACTGAATTTTATATTTGATTATAAATCTCGACAGATGATTAAACTTGAGAGAGAGCAAAAGGGACACCAAGGTATCTAGAGAGGCGAAAAGAACTCTTTCACCCAACAACAACAATAACAACAACAACAACAACAAGAAAAAAGAAAAAAGCGACATGAATTTGGGTCATTAAGACACTCCTTGGAGGCAAAACAGTCCAGTTTGCTGCTGGGCTAAAGGAAGCCAGATCTCACGCATCTACATATCACAAACACTTTCAACATCCAATTCTTGACCTTCAATTTCGAACACGTTATAAAATGGCACCTGTAGTCGTTAAGCAATCAAAAGTAATACCTTCTGTTTCACGACGCAGAATAAAGAGAGCAAAGCAAGAATCCTTCTAAATGTTCAACACCAATAGACTATGATTTCTAAGGAAAATTTCCTGATGAAATTCCAAGATACTAATTGGAACCAACATATCGACCTTAACGACTAGGATTTTCATAACCAAGTGAAATTAAAAAAAAACAAGCCCCCAAAAATCCATAAATAATCTTGAAATGGAGATTACCACCACTAACTGCTCACGTTAAGTAACATAAATAATCTTGAAATGGAGATTACCACCATTAACTGTTCACCCCAACCCATGTCAGACGTAGCGGTGGCCCCCGGGTGACTTCTCTAACAGAGAGAGAGAGAGAGAGAGAGAGAGAGAGAGAGAGAGAGAGAGAGAGAGATATATATATATATATATATATAATCCTCAAGTTATTGTTACTTTTTATTTATTTATTTATACAGCTAGTTTCTGAATGTACGAGTCAACACTTTGAGTTCACGAGTCATCGAATAAATTAATTTACAATCAAGCTCGGGAAAAGATAGTCATGCCAAGATGTATGGATGGGTCCGTTGTTTTCGCCGTTCAGCTTCTCTCTCGACTGGAAACACTGCTCCCTCGCTATTTTTAAATCGCATCCGTCCAATCCCGAATCAGATGGCAGGCGCCGAACTGGAGAGCACTCACGGCAACCTACAACAGAAACCACAACTTCCAAAGACGCAAAGGTAGAATAATGCTAACAAAACAAAAAGGACAAAGCACACGGTGAGAGTGCTTCATGATTTGAAAAAGAAAAAGAATAGCGCAACTCTCTATCACAACCGTCCAAAGTCTACAAATATTATCTCACCCAACCGCAGGTGGCACAGGTGTTCCAAATATCTGCCATTTCTGATTTGAGATTTTTAAATCTGCGGACGTTGGCGCATGACTACTTGTTTTGCTAAGATCCGCGGCTGAGCATCTCCTTGTATCTCGCGATGGACTCCAAGCGCTGCAGTCTCAGCTGCTGCCGGAACCGGTTGATGAAGTCGTCCGCCCGTGCGTCCACCTCATCCCCGCCGCCGCTGCCTTCCGTCTCCACTGCGTCCCAACCCGCCTCCTCGACCTCCGCCTCCTCGAAGTGCGCGAAAGCCGACTTCTCGCTGGCCGACTTCTTTATCCGCACCGGCAGCTTCGGCGGCATCTCCCCCGCCGTCGGTTGCGCGTCCGACTGACTCCGACCGAAATGATGCTGCTGCTGGTGCTCGTCCTCCGCCTCAGCCACCGGGTTCGGAGTCTCGCACAGGACCTCAGCTCGAGTGGTGGGCGCGGGCTCAAAGGAAGGAGGGATATCGCCAGAGCGGTAGCGGTGGAGGTTGAAGGAACGGAGGCAATCGAGGACGACGGAGGGAGATCGGGAGAGGGAGTGGGAGTGGGGGAGAAAGAGGCCGGGATAGGTTTGGACACCGTCGTCAGCATCGGGTCCGGACTGATGGTGGTGGTGGTGGCCGTTGCAGGATGACTTGGAGGCGACGGCGATGGTGCCGATGACAAGGTTGAGGAGAACGAAGAGGGCGGCCGGCGTGAACCATCCGTACACGGAGGCCAAGATTGATGGGAGGGATTCTTCCAGCATTCTGTTGCTCCTTTTCCTCCTCTCTCTCTCTCTCGTCTTCTTCCGCTTTCGGGTATGGTTTGCAGCGGAAAAGAGGAGAGGGCAGAGAGACGAGGAGAGCAGTTGGGACGTGGGAGGGAAATTTATAGTGGAGATGGGGGGGGGGGGGCAACTGCACGTGGGTCACATGGGTGAAGTAGCACACTCGGATTTGTTACGATCGAATTCATTTACGCATGAATGAAGTCGGAGGACCTTTTGTGGGTCCGGCTTCTTGCAAATTGAATCCCCTAAGTTCACCCCAACCCATGTCAGATTTAGCGGTGGCCCCCAGGTGACTTCTCCACGGCCCGCTTCCCTCCATAATTAAGATGATAACAAGCTATCATGTGGATGACACTATTGAGTGTTGACATGTAGCGATAGTACTATATACATATATATAAAAGAAGACCTGCCATACTGACTGCTGAACTTGCGGTCATGTGTGGCTAACGAAATGGAACAAATTTCTTCCGTTCACATTTCATATGCAACGTGAGGCAGACGACTTCTAAGGAAGAGAACCGGCAAACGACTCGTGGATCTATGCCGGCGACATCTTAAACTCACAGGAATATACTACTAGGCTTTTGATTAGGACATTAATCGTTCGATTCAGGAAGGTCAACTACACCAGCTCTCTAAGTTCATACCATGTCTCCATCAATAATGTTCCCAAAGATGTTATTTTACCCCAAGACATTTTTCAATTTGAAGTCTTTAAGATTGCTCAAGAATGGTCGCTGGTGAAGAGCTGTGTCGTTGTTTTCTTTGCTAACAACTTTGTTTGTTTCACATGCCCATATGAACGGAGGAAACAATACGGTACGTTGCAATCGTGGTAAAGTTGCATTGACTATTAAGCAGACTCTTCTATCTTATATCAAAACAATCTTACCCGGTATAAAAAAGAGACGTCGTCTGTGAAAATGAATACGTTATTTTATAGGCATCTATGTATATGCACGATCATGTATGATGTCATTGAAGAAAGGCAAAGTATACATTTATAGGCATCTATGCGTATGGACGATCATGTATGATGTCATTGACGAAACGATGGTGAACATTACAAAATATACATTTATTTTTTTAAAACATATTAATCTAGAGAAACAACCGAGGACATGACAGATCATTCGATTTGATTAAAGAACAAGCAAAACATGGCAGCCAATAATTCACATTTGTGAGCGAACACAAGGCAGAGTAGTTGCCGTGTAATTTTCCGATGGAATTGCCCAACGTCGCATTCTCGCACCATCTTGCTGAGTTGTAGGTTGAGGAGGAGACACATCGATTAAGTTCAAGGATGGTGGAGCCCAAGTCTTCAGAAGCATCTTTCGAGCCTTAGGAAGTTACCCAAAGTGAGTCGTCAAGGGACCCCACCTCTTTCGTCCAATTAAATTCTATCCCCTCGTGGGTTTGGCCGAGGGTGTCGTGCTTGAACACCTTAGGATTCACGATGGTTAGTTGGCATAGTAGATCGATGTGGTCGTTGTGGCAAGTGGCCGATCACTTTCGACACGTATGATTGTATTTCTATAAGACGTGTCAGATGAAGTGCCACTATCATACGTGTCATTTCCTACTTACCACCTTGGTGTTTTCTTCCAGTCCATCACCGTCCATTCCCTCGGATGGCTTCTGCCACCATATGTACGTAACTATAACAATAATACCGTATACGAAGTGAGTTTTTCTTCAATTTATTCAGATTATAAATACGATCTGCACCCAAATTAGGGGAAAAAATTTATGGCATCTGAATTCGAAATTCAATAAATTTCGGAATTCAAAATGGAGGACTACAACTCAAAGCTTCGGATCCAATTCGGATTGCCCTTTGTAGTCAAATTAGTGGTGAATACCAGTTCTTGTAGACATTTATATGTAAATGAAACGTTCAAGGTTGCGATACGGGCAAAAGCAGAATCCCGGTTTTTAGATTCAAAGACAATGTATTTCGTGTTCCCAAGTTCCCACCCCACAGGCTTCCTCTCTTAGACGGCTCTCTCACGGACCTGCTTTAGGTGGGTCGTACAAGTGTTTCATCTTGTCCAAGGGCCCCACGTTCCCAATTGTGAGAGAGCCACGTCGGGTGACTTTTTTGGGTTGATCATTCGGTGCCAACGTGCTATCTGCATAATTTGAACCGAAGCAAGACTTCTCCAACCTACCGGTGCGGACCAAAACAAGGTCTACCTGCTCTCAAATGAGGACCGTTTGATCTCTATCGGACGGTTATCGTGTTTAAATAAATAAAATAAGGAACAGTTAACCCTTCTGTAGCCGCCTCCGTCTGGTGAAGTGTTCTTTTCTCCTCCCTCCGTCGCCTCTTTCCGCTCTCCCTTATAGATAGATAGATCTCCTGCTTTGCCCATCCCAAGAAATCGAACGCACGTCCTTGGACGAGAAGGGAAGAAAGCTAAGAGCAATGACGGATCGAGTATACCCTTCCGCCAAGCCCAATCCTCACCCTCCACAGCCACTCAATGGCGGCGGCCCTGCCTTCCCGCCCGCCAAGTCCCAGATCAACAGCGCCACCCGCCTCCCTTACCGTCCCCAGCCCAAGCCCCGCCGCAGCCGCCGCGGCCTCTGCTGCTCCTGCTGCCTCTGGTTCATCATGCTGCTGGTCGTCCTCGTCATCCTTGCCGCCATCGCCGGTGGCGTTTTCTATGCCATCTACCGCCCCCACCGCCCGGCATTCTCCGTCTCCGTACTTCGCATCGCCGCTCTCAACGTCTCCGCCGCCGGGCATCTCAGCTCCCGCGTCGACCTCAATGTCACCGCCCGCAACCCCAACAAGAAACTGATCTACTTCTACGACCCTATCTCCGTCTCCGTCCTCTCCGGCAGCGTCGACATCGGGGACGGCTCAATCCCGGCGTTCGTCCAGGAAGCCGGAAGCTCCACCGTGCTATCCGCCACCACTTCGAGCTCCGGCCAGACGCTGGACTCCGCGGCGGGAAACGATCTGCGGAAGAGCAGCAGCCTGCCGCTGGAGGTCGACATGGACACGAAGGCCGGGGTGAAGATCGGGGGGCTAAAGACGAAGAAGATCGGGATCAAGGTACGGTGCGCCGGTATCCGAGCCCCCGTGCCCAAGGCGAAGGCATCGGCGGCAGTCTCGCCAGGCGACGGCTGCAAGGTCAAGATCCGGATCAAGATCTGGAAGTGGACTCTCTAGAGAAAAAAATCAATTAATACCACAAAAAGTGGCGGAAAAAGAAAAAGTTAATGGAGGATGAGGACCGGCTGTAGATTTTTCATAAATTACAGGGGTGTTTATCGTTGCTGTGCTTATGATTGTTGTGTTGATGTTTCCTTGTATTTTCACTGAAATATTTTTTTTCTTTATATAATTTTTTTGGATTGTGTAGTTTGTTATGGAAATTGTTGTAATTTTTATATAATAATGAAGAGTGTAAAAGTTTTTTTTTTTTTTTTGCTTCTGGTGAAAAGAAATTTGTTGAAAGCATTGAGTGCGGCTGCTAAAAAAGGGGCGAAACTCTAATGGGAGTGACAGTAGCCGTTGCTTTGGCAATTCTTAGACGAATACGAAGTCTATGTCCCGTTTGACTTTTTTCCCTCTCTTTCTCTACTACGCATCGGATGCAGTTGCACGAATTTTACAGCTGGCAGACCGTCCGTCTCAATGGGCTTCCACTTGCGACATCATTTTTACGTCAACAACTATTCCGCAAAAGAAATAGTTGGGCGGTCGAGGCCCACCATTACATGCATGCAAGTGTAACCTTAATTTGGGCCGGACCGCATACTGATTGGTCTTCTTATCGGGCCAAGAAACCCATTGGTTGCACTTGGACTCCTCGGCCCAAACAAGCTTGGAAGTTCTTTTGCCCCGTCACGTTCATTGGTGCATGGAGATTCGTGTCCAGAACAGGAAATGGCGGTTTTACGTCGGAAACATTTCCATGGGCTCGTGACTTCACCGCCCACCTCGCATGCACTGCGGATACGTGCCACACTCAATCATTTCTTCCAGCCTTCAGAGCCACACCCGCATTTCACCGCTCTCATGATGAGCTCTGCGGAGGAGGCAGCAGCACAAGTAACGTCACGTCATATCCAATCAATCGCACAGCTTTAGTCTTCTTCTCAACTCGTGGAATGGGATACGTCTCGTTGGCTTTGTCTTCCCTTGGAAATTAATTAGATGAAAGCAGATTGTGATCATGTCATCGGCAACATACACAGGAGTCCTATTAATTCTGATATACACATTTTTTTTCCCATATATTTCTGGGGCCGAAGGGTGAAAGTTGCGAACAGTTCCTTTCCACCAGCGGCAAATGTCTACCCCAAGAACGAACAATGGCACTCCCTGTGCTACTTTCACAGGGATCAGTGAAAGCTTCAACAGACAAATTAAGAAAGTGTGTTGATCCGCTTTCCGAATCACTGTGGCTTCCTGTACGATGTTAGTCTTTAGTTGTTCTCATCTCATTGCAGCCTTTTGCTTCGTGCAGTCTCAACCCTTTGGGCGCTGGTGTTCTATTTTCTGCCTGATCTGTATTAGAAATCAGCACAGTTCAGCTTATGTTTGCTTTAAAGTGGAGTCATCTGAGTTTGAGTTTGAGATGCTCTGACATCATTCGACTCAATTATTATGGCGACGCAAAACTTTAGCTCCATGCATGCGTGGATTCAATCTCCGATGGTCACATGGCTACAGAGGACGAGCGAATGTTTGAACACCCACAAGAGTCCGACAAGAAGTGACAAAAAAAAATGGTGTCTCGCCAGTTGAACTGAATGCTAATCTTTAGCTGCGTGAAATCCACAATTAAGAATAGTGAGATGACAGGGATGGACGAAATGATACTCCTACGAAACCAATGTGTAGGGTTCGGCTCATGTCATCAGATTCTGCCGAAATATTCGAAGCCTCACGGTTAAGAAACAAAGGGGGGAAAAAAAAAGATGCAAAGCTCACGAGAAAGCGAGGAGCAGTGAGAGAGGATGGTGGGAATGGGGTTGGTGCTCAGTGTTTCGCCCACCTCGTGATGGCCGCACGACTATTGCTGTGCTCTCTTCCTGCCTCGGCGTCCTCAACTCTACCACCACCGCGACCACCTCTCCGCGCACCGAGATCGAGGTGACAAAAGCTAGGAAAAGATGGAAGCAAAAGCCTTCCTGTTGATGGCTTGAGAGATTCCTTCGCCTCCTCCTCCCTGATAACCCTCGGTGAAAACCTTGCGGTCCTCCTCCTGGTCGTCCATCAATGGATGCTGGCTTGCATGCATGCCTCTCTCTCTCTCTCTCTCTCTCTGCGCGTCTGCATGTGACGCTGCATGCTTTGACCCAAAAGTGCTCTCGTCTCTGTCTTCGGAGCCGTTGACAACTACAAAAGCATGTCCTCGGCGACATCCATTTACCATGAAAAGCTGGCAGGCATCCATGAACCCGGAAAAGCTCTCCACCTGATTCATCTTTGCGGTTTAATCCGACAACACGTAAAGAATTAAATGGTCATGGAATTCAGCATTAATTAACGATCTCAACATCTGGAGGTTGACAGAGCTGCAAATTGATCCTTCAGGTTTTTCGAGTAAACTGTTTTTCTGATTCCTTGATGACGGAGTTAGCAATGGTGGGAGGGATACGTCCTGTGCTGCTCCTTGTTTGGTTGGGTAGTAAACAGATATGGGAGGGGGATGCACGAGGAAGAAGAGAAAGAGGAAGAAAACAAAAACCAAAAGCTGGAGGGCACTGTCCTTGAAAAAGCCACTAGGAATGGCCATTTGGCTGTCACGCTCATCACAATCCATCTCTGTCCCTCTCCATCCCTACCCGTGATACATATGCACTGCTTTTGCTCCAAAACATTCTCTTGGATGTGCACGAGGAATTATTTGGTTGCAGATTGAGTCTATTATAGCTGTTCTTGATATGATGATTAAGTTCTACCTAGACTCTTGCGAAGCTAAAAACCCTGCACAAAGATTTGATGGATCATGATTGCGGTGGTAATACAAAAGGGCGACGATGGATCCATCTTTTTGATGCAGGTCCTTCTTTCCTCACAGAAACTCCATCATTTCTCCATCCATTAAGAACACATGCATTTCATCTATCTTCCAAGTGAACCGTGAAGGGAACCCTAAATATTCCATCATTTTGTTGCCAGATTCCCATGTAATGAGTCTCATGGTTTAACAGGAGGATGCCCGTGATGCTTCTCTCTGGTACGAAGGCATTTTGGTGTTCACTTGTGATCTTTCCCGCTGCGATTCTTCGTCTTCTGGCGACCACATAGCACATTATAGGTGACATCCAAATAAGATCTAATGCTAATACTCTATATCCGCTATAGGAACAAAGAGGAAATCAGTTGAAGCAATCACCTCAACCTTGAGATGGGCAGCCTTCTGCAAGTGCTGCACACACTTTCCCATGATCAAATCATCAAAAAGAATAACTTGATGATCCAAATATATAAAGAATGCAACATAAAGTTCTTGGTGGATGGTTCTCAAGACAAACAAAAATAAAACAAGAACTTTGAGGAAAAGAATTATAGAACTTCACAGTCCTAAAGAAAGAAAGAAAGAAAAGGATAGAACGTACGGCCCTGAGGAAACATTTCTCCTGTGTTCCTACTGATACAAAACATGACACAGAAACTGATACCATATCATCTTTACAAAAGAAAAAGGCATTTTATAAAAGAGTAATGACTATCTCCATTTCCATTTGCATTGTTGAGGAAAAGAAAGTTTCAATATTTTAAGCTGATTACGAAGAGGAATTATTACTAGAGCAAATGTCAGAACATTCATAAGACAACAAATTAAGAGTGCCATTGCAATCTTAATCTTATGGTAGCCGACACATAACCTTCGTTCACAAGTGGAAATTTGATAACTGGATAAACACTATGAACCATCGATTACCTTCTTTTCTCCTATGTCAAAATTTAGAGAAAAAGAGATGCCAACCATACCGGATTTCTTGGAGTGGGCTAACCATGCACGCCATGGCTTCTTACCTTTGTTGGTGGTGCTCAAAGGGCGTGGAACTCATGCAAGGATCCAGCGCAGTCAAGTTAAGGATGTTCCTGTGGGGAAAGGCCTTCAGTCCTAAGAAATCTCTGGTCTTCCCATCATTCCCACCACCGACACCGCCAGCTTCCTCAGCCATTCCATGCCTTCTTGTAGAGCTCTCCATGTTGCTTTTACCTGGTTCTCTATCGGATCCCAGCATCCCTCCGAATGCATCATCGAAAGACCCATCAAAACCAGGAGTCGAGGTGAGAGAGTTCATAACCATGTCATGCAGAAGAGGAGGTGGTGGTGAAACAATCCCAAAGCTACCACCACCACCACCATTCATGTATTGGTGTGGAGACAAGCCAAGACCAAAGCCGGAAGCACTGTTGGGCACAGCAACAGCGTTTGTAGTGTGAGTTGCCATCTGGCCTAGGTGTGGAGGTCTGCTCATGGTTGCACCCATCTCGGCTGCCTTCTGGAGCAATGCAGTAGCTGACATGTGAGGGGACGAGGCTGGGGCTTGGAAGGCTTGAGGAAGAGGAGGGTGTGGGGCTGGGTTCTCGCGAGAGCATTCCCGTTCCAGGCTTGTGGAGCAGACGGAAGAAGGGAGGTCTAAGTGGGCGAGAGAGATGGGTGCCTGGCAAGCCAACCATGGTGGCATATCTGATCTCAGGTTGAAATGTTGATGCTGGTGTTCTCGTTTCAGGGAGAGCTCTTGTTGAATGCCATGGCCGTTGATGTTGCTGGCGTTGGCCTCAGTGGCTCTCACCAGCTGAGGAAACTGGCTCTGGAGGATGGTTTGCTGGAGAGGGGAGGGCTCATGGGTTGCTGCAGGCTGAGGGAAGAGGATAGGGTGGTGATTGGCTAAAGGATTCGCTGCAATAGCCCTTGCACTTTCTTCTGCCAGTGCATCACAAAAGGCTCTATGTGTGATAAAGCTATCTCTCCTGCAATCAACAGCAGCAGCAGCGCAAGTCACAACCAAGAAAAAGCCAACCAAAAGATACATAAGAACAAACTTACACAGGCCTCCAAAGCATACTAAACTTCCCAACTCCAGACAAAGGGGGAAAAAAAGGGGCAAGCAATGGAAGTGGTATATGCATTCCATCTCAGTGATTCCTGAATCCATGGAGTATTATTGTGCTGTAAGGTTCTCGATCTCTTCTCTCAGTTTTCCTTGTTCCTATTCTCGAGATCTCTCATTCATGAACAGAAGTGCTACTGCCTAGCTAGCTAGTCTTCGGGACTTCAATAAATATTGGATGGGTTTCATGCAGTGTTATTCTACTGGAGGCTGGTTCAAACAAAAAAAGCTTCATCCAGCATGCTACTTGGATCATTAATTCAGTGCTTCTTCTATCTACCTTGAGAATAGGGTGCCACAGTCACATCTGTATTCCCTTGTGCCACAGATTTTGGAGTGAGCCTTCCAGTCGGATTGGACAGCATACTTCTTGGAGCACTTGTCACACTTCCACTTCTTCTCCCCGTGCTTCCTGCTGAAGTGCTTCTTGATCCCAGTCAAATCCCCAAGGGCCCTAGAGGGGTCGTGGTGCACACAGGTCACCTCTGGGCATATGTAAACCTTCTTCCTCACCTCCTTGCTGCTTCTTTGCTTCAGCTTCCATGGCAGGTTGTGGCCTCTCCTGTGGAGCTGCAGGTTCTGATCCCTCTGGAACCCTTTGCTGCAGATCTCACACACAAACCTGTTGGTTGCCATCAGTGTCTTGGGGGACAATGCTATCACCTCGGCATCTGGGTCTGGGATCCAGAATCCCAAAATCACCCAGAAGAATCAAAGTAACGACGGGCAAATCAGGAGAGATCTCAACAAGAAACAACGACGCAAACAAGAAAATGGTGGCCTAGTCGCGAAACCTGGATTTCCTGGGAGATTCCTCTTTTTCTTTGTTGGATTTGGGTTCGGGGAGGCAAAGGAAGACTGCTGATTGGAAGAGACGCTTGCTTCCCCGGAGGCAGAGGTGAGGTTGGACATGTTCTCATCCACCAGTTGGTGCTGCTGAATTATCATCTCCTTCATCATCTCCCGGCAGCTGCTCGAGTGTGTTCCTCCTCTTGGCTTGTCCTCGAATGAGAGAGAAGGAGCAAAACCTAGATAAGGATGATGACAAAACACCAATCAGTTTGGAGAAAGCAATCAGATTTATGCGTTGCTCATCTGCATCAAAAATAAATAGAAGGTACTGCGGACTCCAAAGCTAAGAGGAAAAAAAAAAGAAAAGAAAAGAAAAAGTGGCTTCATTATCATCAAAGATCCTGACATGCATCTCCAAGGGATATTCCATATACATGCTAAAATTAAAGTGGCCTTCATGAAACAGAGAAGAATTGGTGTAAGGGTTAAGTACTATCGGAAGTATTTTTTGCTTGTGAGCATACATATTGAGAAAAATTTCGCAGCTTAGCATCCAAGCCAGGAAAGAAAACAAATACACTGACACGTTGAATTCAAGTGGAGAATACAAGAAGAAAATTAACCTACAAAGGACTAGATATAGCCACTTCGAAGTCCCAAGAGACGAATAATTCGAGATTCAACCCTAAAGCTAACTGATACGAGAGAGATGAGGAGCTGCCACACGAAAATTGAACGAGATTAATAAAAACCCAAACGAAGAAGAAGAAGAAAGATAGGAAAGCGGTCTAGGCGATCCAGAGAGAGAGAGAGAGAGAGATGTGGATGAGGGAAAGCAAGCAAGCAAATGTGTAATCGCCCACCTATTCCCTGCCCAGGCACATTCAGCCAACACCGACGTCGCACTCGCTGTCTTTTTCCTTTGTTTCCTACGCATACCTATAAATTCCTCCCTCCCATTAATCTCTTGTATGCTGTAAAAACTTTGGTCTATTATTGCTGGGTTGGTGCCGAGGGGAGACTACCACAAGTACTGCTCGTCTTTCTCCTTGCCGGGGCATAACACGAAGCTCCCTCGGTGCAGTAGACCAGATTCCTATGTGTTTTGCGTTGGCTTCGCCGTCCTATAAAGTACTGTAACCTCTCGATAGCCATCCGACCAACGCTGATAACTTTGTTGCAACAGGGCCAAAGGAGGGCACGATTTCACAGGAACGGTGGGCTGTTGTTGATTTCTTGGCCATGGGGAAGTGTGGTAAAAGCAAGGCACCGGCTTTTTTTACACCACATTATAATGATTGGACCATTCATTGATTCAACTCACGGTTGACCTGCTCGTGACGTGTCAATTTTTCTTGCGAGGATTCTTTCTTTTCTCGTCAGCCGTCAGCACCTGAACACAAGAGAACTCTAATTTATCATTGATCATAAGAAAATCCACTCGTAACTACAGCCAGAATGTATTTATGAACTATGTGATATGAAATATCAGCGGTGTTTTATTTAGGAAAAAAGCGTAAATAAAGTGCCAGCCTACTTGCGAGCGGTCAACGCTGCTTCAGCAGAAAAAGGAAAAGAAAACTAGGTAGGCATGGCATTTAATTGATCTTGTAATAAGAATGGTGATGATACTGATTCCAGGAGACGAAGGTTGGGAACAGGAATGAATGGTAGTCAACTAATTCTGCCCCAACTGTTTCGTTGGAGGAATAAGCCATCGGGAATCCCGGAAGTCAGCTTTATTTTCTCGAACTTTTTCTAGATCCAACGCGTCTTTACGACGAGTCAACGCCGGAGTCAATGGGCATATCGTGCTCGAAGAAAACACCAGAAGAAAACAAAATTTATCTCACCTTTTCTTTTCTGCTCCATTGTCTCGCTTTCTTTTGAAGCAACTTGCCGTGGTGACAGCATCCTCATCCTCATCATCACGCACCACCGCCCATCGTTCTCCCCCCACAGGTGTCACCCCGTGGAGTCCGTCGATTATTTTCTGCCCAGACGCGTTCTTCTCCTTCTGCTTCCAGTTCGCATCAAAGACCGCCTCCGTCTGTGGCTTCGCATCTGCATGATCACCGGCAGTCAAATCGTCTGGCTGCACAAGAGAAAGAACTTACATGATCTATATATTTCCAAAGAGCTTTGCCTCAATATAGATACGGATAACAAACGAATCTACGGATAAAAAATTGTGGCGGATGACATGGTGATCGAGTGTGTTTAAAGCTCTCCGGAAGTGGAGGAAGCCAGATGGGGAATATTGCAAGAAAGAGTGGGAGATATATGGTCGGCATAAGCGACCAGAATAGGTACCATATTGTCACGGACTTATTTGGTTTTACTAAGCCGTGCGGCACCAATGCTTATCACCAAAAGTCGACCTCCCGAAATCTCCTACAATCCCTTAGGACTGCAAAAGAAAGCGGGACTTCACACGGATCCACAAGCCACTCTTTTAGTAAACACTTTATTCATTCCAACAATGGATATCACAAGCTCGTAAATTCTTGCGACAACAAAGGTATAGATTTGGTCCCTACTGGATCGAATTCTATTACAAGTATTCCTCGGCCAGTACTTTATGTGCAAGCCTACAATGATTTGTAAACTCACTCAAATAGGGCATTTTGCTTTGGCAATACTAAGCTTTACAAAGTGACAACCAACCAAAAGGACGGACAAGCACAAGCATTACCGAACAAGCCGTTTACAATTTTGTCCGTGACATTCTCCCCACTTAATCTTCTTCGGCGTCCTCGTGAAGCCTTTCACGACGCTAACTTCTTTTCTTTGTTGGATCTTGATCTTACTCGCTCCCGCCGCAATGCGCCTTGGCTTCCATTTGTTCGAGCTTGTTGTTGAGTCGTCGAACTTTAATCCGCCGTCTTTGCTTCAACTCACTTGCCAATGACTAAAACTTCTTTGGTTCTTGCGGATTCATCCGATGAAGGGAAAAGACCATCTTTGATATGCGCCCAGTCCAAATTCTTCTTGTCTCTTGAATCGATAGATGCTTTGTTAGAGCTTTAACGAGCATCACCTCGCAACCTTTCAAGTTTTCAAGTCCTTCCTCCGCAAAATTTGCCCATCGAATCTTCTTTATCAAGGGTCTTTACATCCAAAGCTCCTCTATTCCGGCCGATAAAAAGAGCTGGGAATCGAGTTCCGCCCATTCTCTTGGGAGTCGAGAAGGCAAAGGTTACTTGTCTTCGCCCGCCTCCTCGAAGTTTTCGCACTGTGCCGAGTGTGGTTGGACTTCGCTAAGGCAAGAAGCACTTGAAGCTTTGCAATCCTTGAGTCGCCACGGGATTCACAATCAATTGGAACGAATATCAATTGGAGTAATTCGATAAGAAAACGGTCGCCACTCGCTTGTACAAGACTCAATCGCTTCTGCGATCCTTGGTCATGCACTCTTACATAGACCCAAGTCCTTGCTACTCACTTATCTCGATGGAAAGTCTGCTTTCGAAGTTCTCGCCATCGCTCTTCAAATTGTCTTGCAGCTAATGGAGTTTAAGTATTCTCCTCCTCCACGGCCCATATCCACGACCAGTGCTCTCCTCTAAGAGAGCAAGGATTGATGACTTTAAGCCCATGGAAAAATCGGTAGAGTACAGTGAATCACCCAATCTAACAGAGGATTGATCTTGGGTGAAGCCGAGTCCCTCTTGGACTCGTCATTGCTTCCTCGCCCTTTCGACCATCTGCCTAACACCCTCGTGTTCTGAGTAGTTCTACTCGAATGGAAGAAGAAAATCGTATGGCCACCGCCACACAAGGAGAAAATCCAATCGTGAAAGTAACTTCTTCAGCCAGAATGATCAAACTTCCTCATGGGACTATCGTACTTGTGAACTTTCTGCCAATGTCCAAGGCTTCATTCAATGCAATATTTTGCACGCACGGAAGATATGATGGCAAATCCAAAGAATAGCTCTTCTTAGTTCTATTTAACTCGGGAGCTCCTTCGTCGCGCTCCCGGCCATATCTCCAGATGAATGTCCCTCTAGGATACGACTTTATCATGTCGCCTATGGTGATATCTCATAACAACTCAGGTAACTACGAATCGATACCTCCAGTGGACTCCGCCAACACATCACAGGCCTTCGTCATCTTCGCGATTCGAGCAACGCTCGTCTCCACTTCTGTCAAAGGATAAGAAAACTAGGTGCACCTCAGGATCTGGGACTCGCCCTCGATCATTTCGGCAACCGCTTTTATGGCCATGGCAATTCTTCAAGAGTTGATCTTGTCAAGCTTTTTGACACCAAAATAAGATCTCTACCAAGTCTTCATCGAGATAAGATGTATGTGCCTTCAAATGGTGCACCATGAAAAAAGATTCCTAGGAAACAAAGGTCTCATAAAGGAACAAAATGAATGGTTAAAACTAGTGGTCAAAGACTAATTTTCAACTTTTTTAATTAATGTGATAATAATATTCTTTATCAAAACAAAGAAAAAGATAAAAAAAACAAAAGGATACGAGGTTATAGGCAAACAATACGGTGAATAAAGGGGAGCAGAAGCAATATTTGTAAAACACGAGTGTGGCATCTGTGATGACTCAACTTCAGTGCTTGCTACGATCTTATCCAAGAAAATAAGAAAAAAAAAATAAGAGGACAAATCTAAGAACCCTCAAAAATCCTAAAAGAAATTACGAGAAAGATCGAGAGAGAACTAAGTACTTTTTCCATTAGATTGACAACGAAAAATTATATGAATGCTAGGATCTTGCTCGTTTTGGAATCCTTGCTCGAGGCTTTTCTTGCAATAATCAAACTTTCTTCATTCGTCGATGCCTCGTCAATGTGATAATAATATTCTTTATCAAAACAAAGAAAAAGATCAAAAAGACAAAAGGATACGAGGTTATAGGAGAACAATACGATGAATAAAGGGGAGCAGAAGCAATATTTGTAAAACACGAGTGTGGCACCTACGATGACTCGACTTCAGTGCTTGCTACGATCTTATCCAAGAAAATAAGAGAAAAAAAAACAAGAGGACAAATCTAAGAACTCTCAAAAACTCTAAAAGAAATTACGAGAAAAATCGAGAGAGAACTAAGTACTTTTGCCATTAGATTGACAACGAGAAATTATATGAATGCTAGGATCTTGCCCGTTTTGGAATCCTTACTCGAGGCTTTTCTTCCAATAATCAGACTTTCCTCATTCTTCGATGCCTCGTCAATGTGATAGTAATATTCTTTATCAAACCAAAGAAAAAAATCAAAAAAGATAAAAGGATACGAGGTTATAAGCAAACAATATGGTGTATAAAAGGGAGCAAAAGCAATGTTTGTAAAACACGAGTGTGGCACCTATGATGACTTGACTTCAGTGCTTGCTACGATTTTATCCAAGAAAATAAGAAAAAAAAACAAGAGGACAAATCTAATAACTCTCAAAAACTCTAAAAGAAATTACGAGAAAGATCGAGAGAGAACTAAGTACTTTTGCCATTAGATTGACAACGAGAAATTATACGAATGTTAGGATCTTGTTCGTTTTGGAATCCTTGCTCGAGGCTTTTCTTCCGGTAATCTGACTTTTCTTATTCTTCCATGTTTCAGAGGAACAGAATACCGCTTGATAAAGAGAAAAAGACATCATATAGTAACGTGAGATTGGCACGTGATGTGGCCAGTGAACATTCTAGAAATCACTAACCCGATGCGGATCACTTGCTTGTACTCGTTGGAAATAAGTCTTGTGCGGCAAGGCTCTTGATCTGATTGAAATGGATGATTTATATTATTTTATTAATGGGACAGAAATATATATATGTTTATCCTTATGAAATGATTAAGTATATTATGAGCGTGGTAGCAATTTTATCTTTTTTATATTGTTGACTCAAGCTAACTATACGTATGATTGATAAGAATTTGTAAATGTACACACACATTCATTATGTTAGAGAGAGATATACATATAATCCTCAAGTTATTGTTACTATAAATAAATAAATATTTATTTATTTATTTATACAGCTAGTTTCTGAATGTACGAGTCAACACTTTTGAGTTCACGAGTCATCGAATAAATTAATTTACAATCAAGCTCGGGATGGATGGATGGATCCGTTGTTTTGGCCGTGTGGCTTCTCTCTCGAGTGGAAACACTGCTCCCTCGCTATTTTTAAATCGCATCCGTCCAATCCCGAATCAGATGGCAGGCGCCGAGCTGGAGAGCACTCACGGCAACCTACAACAGAAACCACAACTTCCAAAGACGCAAAGGTAAAATAATGCTAACAAAACAAAAAGAACAAAGCACACGGTTAGAGTGATTCATGATTTGAAAAAGCAAAAGAATAGCGCAACTCTCTATCACAACCGTCCAAAGTCTACAAATATTATGGCACCCAACCACAGGTGGCACAGCCAAAAGAATAGCGCAACTCTCTATCACAACCGTCCAAATTCTACAAATATTATCTCACCCAACCGCAGGTGGCACAGCTGTTCCAAATATCTGCCATTTCTGATTTGAGATTTTTAAATCTGCGGACATTGGCGCATGACTACTTGTTTTGCTAAGATCCGCGGCTGAGCATCTCCTTGTATCTCGCGATGGACTCCAAGCGCTGCAGTCTCAGCTGCTGCCGGAACCGGTTGATGAAGTCGTCCGCCCGTGCGTCCACCTCATCCCCGCCGCCGCTGCCTTCCGTCTCCACTGCGTCCCAACCCGCCGCCTCGACCTCCGCCTCCTCGAAGTGCGCGAAAGCCGACTTCTCGCTGGCCGACTTCTTTATCCGCACCGGCAGCTTCGGCGGCATCTCCCCCGCCGTCGGTTGCGCGTCCGACTGACTCCGACCGAAATGATGCTGCTGCTCGTCCTCCGCCTCAGCCACCGGGTTCGGAGTCTCGCACAGGACCTCAGCTCGAGTGGTGGGCGCGGGCTCAAAGGGAGGAGGGATATCGCCAGAGCGGTAGCGGTGAAGGTTGAAGGAGCGGAGGCAATCAAGGACGACGGAGGGAGATCGGGAGAGGGAGTGGGGGAGAAAGCGGCCGGGATAGGTTTGGCCACCGTCGTCTGCATCGGGTCCGGACTGGTGGTGGTGGTGGTGGCCGGTGCAGGATGACTTGGAGGCGACGGCGATGGTGCCGATGACAAGGTTGAGGAGAACGAAGAGGACGGCCGGCGTGAACCATCCGCACACGGAGGCCAAGATTGATGGGAGGGATTCTTCCAGCATTCTGTTGCTCCTTTTCCTCCTCTCTCTCTCGTCTTCTTCCTCTTTCGGGTATGGTTTGCAGCGCAAAAGAGGAGAGGGCAGAGAGACGAGGAGAGCAGTTGGGACGTGGGAGGGAAATTTATAGTGGAGATGGGGGGGGGCAACTGCACGTGGGTCACATGGGTGAAGTAGCACACTCGGATTTGTTACGATCGAATTCATTTACGCATGAATGAAGTCGGAGGACCTTTTGTGGGTCCGGCTTCATGCAAATTGAATCCCCTAAGTTCACCCCAACCCATGTCAGATGTAGCGGTGGCCCCCAGGTGACTTCTCCACGGCCCGCTTCCCTCCATAATTAAGATGATAACAAGCTATCATGTGGATGACACTATTGAGTGTTGACATGTAGCGATAGTACTATATACACATATATATAAAAGAAGACCTGCCATACTGACTGCTGAACTTGCGGTCATGTATGGCTAGCGAAATGGAACAGATTTCTTCCGTTCACATTTCATACGCAACGTGAGGCAGACGACTTCCAAGGAAGAGAACAGGCAAACGACTCGTGGATCTATGCCGGCGACATCTTAAACTCACAGGAATATACTACTAGGCTTTTGATTAGGACATTAATCGTTCGATTCAGGAAGGTCAACTACACCAGCTCTCTAAGTTCATACCATGTCTCCATTCTCACAAGTTCCTCCATCAATAATGTTCCCAAAGATGTTATTTTACCCCAAGACATTTTTCAATTTGAAGTCTTTAATATTGCTCAAGAATGGTCGCTGGTGAAGAGTTGTGTCGTTGTTTTCTTTGCTAACAACTTTGTTTGTTTCACATGCCCATATGAACGGAGGAAACAATACGGTACGTTGCAATCGTGGTAAAGTTGCATTGACTATTAAGCAGACTCTTCTATCTTATATCAAAACAATCTTACCCGGTATAAAAAGAGACGTCGTCTGTGAAAATGAATATGTTATTTTATAGGCATCTATGTATATGCACGATCATGTATGATGTCATTGAAGAAAGGCAAAGTATACATTTACAGGCATCTATGCGTATGGACGATCATGTATGATGTCATTGACGAAACGATGGTGAACATTACAAAATATACATTTATTTTTTTAAAAGATATTAATCTAGAGAAACAACCGAGGACATGACAGATCATTCGATTTGATTAAAGAACAAGCAAAACATGGCAGCCAATAATTCACATTTGTGAGCGAACACAAGGCAGAGTAGTTGCCGTGTAATTTTCCGATGGAATTGCCCAACGTCGCATTCTCGCACCATCTTGCTGAGTTGTAGGTTGAGGAGGAGACACATCGATTAAGTTCAAGGATGGTGGAGCCCAAGTCTTCAGAAGCATCTTTCGAGCCTTAGGAAGTTACCCAATGTGAGTCGTCAAGGGACCCCACCTCTTTCGTCCAATTAAATTCTATCCCTTCGTGGGTTTGGCCGAGGGTGTCGTGCTTGAACACCTTAGGATTCACGATGGTTAGTTGGCATAGTAGATCGATGTGGTCGTTGTGGCAAGTGGCCGATCACTTTCGACACGTATGATTGTATTTCTATAAGACGTGTCAGATGAAGTGCCACTATCATACGTGTCATTTCCTACTTACCACCTTGGTGTTTTCTTCCAGTCCATCACCGTCCATTCCCTCGGATGGCTTCTGCCACCATATGTACGTAACTATAACAATAATACCGTATACGAAGTGAGTTTTTCTTCAATTTATTCAGATTATAAATACGATCTGCACCCAAATTAGGGGAAAAAATTTATGGCATCTGAATTCGAAATTCAATAATTTTCGGAATTCAAAATGGAGGACTACAGCTCAAAGCTTCGGATCCAATTCGGATTGCCCTTTGTAGTCAAATTAGCGGTGAATACCAGTTCTTGTAGACATTTATATGTAAATGAAACGTTCAAGGTTGCGATACGGGCAAAAGCAGAATCCCGGTTTTTAGATTCAAAGACAATGTATTTCGTGTTCCCAAGTTCCCACCCCACAGGCTTCCTCTCTTAGACGGCTCTCTCACGGACCTGCTTTAGGTGGGTCGTACAAGTGTTTCATCTTGTCCAAGGGCCCCACGTTCCCAATTGTGAGAGAGCCACGTCGGGTGACTTTTTTGGGCGGATCATTCGGTGCCAACGTGCTATCTGCATAATTTGAACCGAAGCAAGACTTCTCCAACCTACCGGTGCGGACCAAAACAAGGTCTACCCGCTCTCAAACGAGGACCGTTTGATCTCTATCGGACGGTTATCGTGTTTAAATAAATAAAATAAGGAACAGTTAACCCTTCTGTAGCCGCCTCCGTCTGGTGAAGTGTTCTTTTCTCCTCCCTCCGTCGCCTCTTTCCGCTCTCCCTTATAGATAGATAGATCTCCTGCTTTGCCCATCCCAAGAAATCGAACGCACGTCCTTGGACGAGAAGGGAAGAAAGCTAAGAGCAATGACGGATCGAGTATACCCTTCCGCCAAGCCCAATCCTCACCCTCCACAGCCACTCAATGGCGGCGGCCCTGCCTTCCCGCCCGCCAAGTCCCAGATCAACAGCGCCACCCGCCTCCCTTACCGTCCCCAGCCCAAGCCCCGCCGCAGCCGCCGCGGCCTCTGCTGCTCCTGCTGCCTCTGGTTCATCATGCTGCTGGTCGTCCTCGTCATCCTTGCCGCCATCGCCGGTGGCGTTTTCTATGCCATCTACCGCCCCCACCGCCCGGCATTCTCCGTCTCCGTACTTCGCATCGCCGCTCTCAACGTCTCCGCCGCCGGGCATCTCAGCTCCCGCGTCGACCTCAATGTCACCGCCCGCAACCCCAACAAGAAACTGATCTACTTCTACGACCCTATCTCCGTCTCCGTCCTCTCCGGCAGCGTCGACATCGGGGACGGCTCAATCCCGGCGTTCGTCCAGGAAGCCGGAAGCTCCACCGTGCTATCCGCCACCACTTCGAGCTCCGGCCAGACGCTGGACTCCGCGGCGGGAAACGATCTGCGGAAGAGCAGCAGCCTGCCGCTGGAGGTCGACATGGACACGAAGGCCGGGGTGAAGATCGGGGGGCTAAAGACGAAGAAGATCGGGATCAAGGTACGGTGCGCCGGTATCCGAGCCCCCGTGCCCAAGGCGAAGGCATCGGCGGCAGTCTCGCCAGGCGACGGCTGCAAGGTCAAGATCCGGATCAAGATCTGGAAGTGGACTCTCTAGAGGAGAAAAAAATCAATTAATACCACAAAAAGTGGCGGAAAAAGAAAAAATTAATGGAGGATGAGAACCGGCTGTAGATTTTTCATAAATTACAGGGGTGTTTATCGTTGCTGTGCTTATGATTGTTGTGTTGATGTTTCCTTGTATTTTCACTGAAATATTTTTTTTCTTTATATAATTTTTTTGGATTGTGTAGTTTGTTATGGAAATTGTTGTAATTTTTATATAATAATGAAGAGTGTAAAAGTTTTTTTTTTTTTTTTTGCTTCTGGTGAAAAGAAATTTGTTGAAAGCATTGAGTGCGGCTGCTAAAAAAAGGGGCGAAACTCTAATGGGAGTGACAGTAGCCGTTGCTTTGGCAATTCTTAGACGAATACGAAGTCTATGTCCCGTTTGACTTTTTTCCCTCTCTTTCTCTACTACGCATCGGATGCAGTTGCACGAATTTTACAGCTGGCAGACCGTCCGTCTCAATGGGCTTCCACTTGCGACATCATTTTTACGTCAACAACTATTCCGCAAAAGAAATAGTTGGGCGGTCGAGGCCCACCATTACATGCATGCAAGTGTAACCTTAATTTGGGCCGGACCGCATACTGATTGGTCTTCTTATCGGGCCAAGAAACCCATTGGTTGCACTTGGACTCCTCGGCCCAAACAAGCTTGGAAGTTCTTTTGCCCCGTCACGTTCATTGGTGCATGGAGATTCGTGTCCAGAACAGGAAATGGCGGTTTGACGTCGGAAACATTTCCACGGGCTCGTGACTTCACCGCCCACCTCGCATGCACTGCGGATACGTGCCACACTCAATCATTTCTTCCAGCCTTCAGAGCCACACCAGCATTTCACCGCTCTCATGATGAGCTCTGCGGAGGAGGCAGCAGCACAAGTAACGTCACGTCATATCCAATCAATCGCACAGCTTTAGTCTTCTTCTCAACTCGTGGAATGGGATACGTCTCGTTGGCTTTGTCTTCCCTTGGAAATTAATTAGATGAAAGCAGATTGTGATCATGTCATCAGCAACATACACAGGAGTCCTATTAATTCTGATATACACATTTTTTTTTCCCATATATTTCTGGGGCCGAAGGGTGAAAGTTGCGAACAGTTCCTTTCCACCAGCGGCAAATGTCTACCCCAAGAACGAACAATGGCACTCCCTGTGCTACTTTCACAGGGATCAGTGAAAGCTTCAACAGACAAATTAAGAAAGTGTGTTGATCCGCTTTCCGAATCACTGTGGCTTCCTGTACGATGTTAGTCTTTAGTTGTTCTCATCTCATTGCAGCCTTTTGCTTCGTGCAGTCTCAACCCTTTGGGCGCTGGTGTTCTATTTTCTGCCTGATCTGTGTTAGAAATCAGCACAGTTCAGCTTATGTTTGCTTTAAAGTGGAGTCATCTGAGTTTGAGTTTGAGATGCTCTGACATCATTCGACTCAATTATTATGGCGACGCAAAACTTTAGCTCCATGCATGCGTGGATTCAATCTCCGATGGTCACATGGCTACAGAGGACGAGCGAATGTTTGAGCACCCACAAGAGTCCGACAAGAAGTGACAAAAAAAAATGGTGTCTCGCCAGTTGAACTGAATGCTAATCTTTAGCTGCGTCAAATCCACAATTAAGAATAGTGAGATGACACGGATGGACGAAATGATACTCCTACGAAACCAATGTGTAGGGCTCGGCTCATGTCATCAGATTCTGCCGAAATATTCGAAGCCTCACGGTTAAGAAACAAAGGGGGAAAAAAAAAAGATTATAAGCTCACGAGAAAGCGAGGAGCAGTGAGAGAGGATGGTGGGAATGGGGCTGGTGCTCAGTGTTTCGCCCACCTCGTGATGACCGCACGACTATTGCTGTGCTCTCTTCCTGCCTCGGCGTCCTCAACTCTACCACCACCGCGACCACCTCTCCGCGCACCGAGATCGAGGTGACAAAAGCTAGGAAAAGATGGAAGCAAAAGCCTTCCTGTTGATGGCTTGAGAGATTCCTTCGCCTCCTCCTCCCTGATAACCCTCGGTGAAAACCTTGCGGTCCTCCTCCTGGTCGTCCATCAATGGATGTTGGCTTGCATGCATGCCTCTCTCTCTCTCTCTCTCTCTCTCTCTCTGCGCGTCTGCATGTGACGCTGCATGCTTTGACCCAAAAGTGCTCTCGTCTCTGTCTTCGGAGCCGTTGACAACTACAAAAGCATGTCCTCGGCGACATCCATTTACCATGAAAAGCTGGCAGGCATCCATGAACCCGGAAAAGCTCTCCACCTGATTCATCTTTGCGGTTTAATCCGACAACACGTAAAGAATTAAATGGTCATGGAATTCAGCATTAATTAACGATCTCAACATCTGGAGGTTGACAGAGCTGCAAATTGATCCTTCAGGTTTTTCGAGTAAACTGTTTTTCTGATTCCTTGATGACGGAGTTAGCAATGGTGGGAGGGATACGTCCTGTGCTGCTCCTTGTTTGGTTGGGTAGTAAACAGATATGGGAGGGGGATGCACGAGGAAGAAGAGAAAGAGGAAGAAAACAAAAACCAAAAGCTGGAGGACACTGTCCTTGAAAAAGCCACTAGGAATGGCCATTTGGCTGTCACGCTCATCACAATCCATCTCTGTCCCTCTCCATCCCTACCCGTGATACATATGCACTGCTTTTGCTCCAAAACATTCTCTTGGATGTGCACGAGGAATTATTTGGTTGCAGATTGAGTCTATTATAGCTGTTCTTGATATGATGATTAAGTTCTACCTAGACTCTTGCGAAGCTAAAAACCCTGCACAAAGATTTGATGGATCATGATTGCAGTTGCGGTGGTAATACAAAAGGGCGACGATGGATCCATCTTTTTGATGCAGGTCCTTCTTTCCTCACAGAAACTCCATCATTTCTCCATCCATTAAGAACACATGCATTTCATCTATCTTCCAAGTGAACCGTGAAGGGAACCCTAAATATTCCATCATTTTGTTGCCAGATTCCCATGTAATGAGTCTCATGGTTTAACAGGAGGATGCCCGTGATGCTTCTCTCTGGTACGAAGGCATTTTGGTGTTCACTTGTGATCTTTCCCGCTGCGATTCTTCGTCTTCTGGCGACCACATAGCACATTATAGGTGACATCCAAATAAGATCTAATGCTAATACTCTATATCCGCTATAGGAACAAAGAGGAAATCAGTTGAAGCAATCACCTCAACCTTGAGATGGGCAGCCTTCTGCAAGTGCTGCACACACTTTCCCATGATCAAATCATCAAAAAGAATAACTTGATGATCCAAATATATAAAGAATGCAACATAAGGTTCTTGGTGGATGGTTCTCAAGACAAACAAAAATAAAACAAGAACTTTGAGGAAAAGAATTATAGAACTTCACAGTCCTAAAGAAAGAAAGAAAGAAAAGGATAGAACGTACGGCCCTGAGGAAACATTTCTCCTGTGTTCCTACTGATACAAAACATGACACAGAAACTGATACCATATCATCTTTACAAAAGAAAAAGGCATTTTATAAAAGAGTAATGACTATCTCCATTTCCATTTGCATTGTTGAGGAAAAGAAAGTTTCAATATTTTAAGCTGATTACGAAGAGGAATTATTACTAGAGCAAATGTCAGAACATTCATAAGACAACAAATTAAGAGTGCCATTGCAATCTTAATCTTATGGTAGCCGACACATAACCTTCGTTCACAAGTGGAAATTTGATAACTGGATAAACAATATGAACCATCGATTACCTTCTTTTCTCCTATGTCAAAATTTAGAGAAAAAGAGATGCCAACCATACCGGATTTCTTGGAGTGGGCTAACCATGCACGCCATGGCTTCTTACCTTTGTTGGTGGTGCTCAAAGGGCGTGGAACTCATGCAAGGATCCAGCGCAGTCAAGTTAAGGATGTTCCTGTGGGGAAAGGCCTTCAGTCCTAAGAAATCTCTGGTCTTCCCATCATTCCCACCACCGACACCGCCAGCTTCCTCAGCCATTCCATGCCTTCTTGTAGAGCTCTCCATGCTGCTTTTACCTGGTTCTCTCTCGGATCCCAGCATCCCTCCGAATGCATCATCGAAAGACCCATCAAAACCAGGAGTCGAGGTGAGAGAGTTCATAACCATGTCATGCAGAAGAGGAGGTGGTGGTGAAACAATCCCAAAGCTACCACCACCACCACCATTCATGTATTGGTGTGGAGACAAGCCAAGACCAAAGCCGGAAGCACTGTTGGGCACAGCAACAGCGTTTGTAGTGTGAGTTGCCATCTGGCCTAGGTGTGGAGGTCTGCTCATGGTTGCACCCATCTCGGCTGCCTTCTGGAGCAATGCAGTAGCTGACATGTGAGGGGACGAGGCTGGGGCTTGGAAGGCTTGAGGAAGAGGAGGGTGTGGGGCTGGGTTCTCGCGAGAGCATTCCCGTTCCAGTCTTGTGGAGCAGACGGAAGAAGGGAGGTCTAAGTGGGCGAGAGAGATGGGTGCCTGGCAAGCCAACCATGGTGGCATATCTGATCTCAGGTTGAAATGTTGATGCTGGTGTTCTCTTTTCAGGGAGAGCTCTTGTTGAATGCCATGGCCGTTGATGTTGCTGGCGTTGGCCTCAGTGGTTCTCACCAGCTGAGGAAACTGGCTCTGGAGGATGGTTTGCTGGAGAGGGGAGGGCTCATGGGTTGCGGCAGGCTGAGGGAAGAGGATAGGGTGGTGATTGGCTAAAGGATTCGCTGCAATAGCCCTTGCACTTTCTTCTGCCAGTGCATCACAAAAGGCTCTATGTGTGATAAAGCTATCTCTCCTGCAATCAACAGCAGCAGCAGCGCAAGTCACAACCAAGAAAAAGCCAACCAAAAGATACATAAGAACAAACTTACACACAGGCCTCCAAAGCATACTAAACTTCCCAACTCCAGACAAAGGGGGAAAAAAAGGGGCAAGCAATGGAAGTGGTATATGCATTCCATCTCAGTGATTCCTGAATCCATGGAGTATTATTGTGCTGTAAGGTTCTCGATCTCTTCTCTCAGTTTTCCTTGTTCCTATTCTCGAGATCTCTCATTCATGAACAGAAGTGCTACTGCCTAGCTAGCTAGTTTTGGGGACTTCAATAAATATTGGATGGGTTTCATGCAGTGTTATTCTACTGGAGGCTGGTTCAAACAAAAAAAGCTTCATCCAGCATGCTACTTGGATCATTAATTCGGTGCTTCTTCTATCTACCTTGAGAATAGGGTGCCACAGTCACATCTGTATTCCCTTGTGCCACAGATTTTGGAGTGAGCCTTCCAGTCGGATTGGACAGCATACTTCTTGGAGCACTTGTCACACTTCCACTTCTTCTCCCCGTGCTTCCTGCTGAAGTGCTTCTTGATCCCAGTCAAATCCCCAAGGGCCCTAGAGGGGTCGTGGTGCACACAGGTCACCTCTGGGCATATGTAAACCTTCTTCCTCACCTCCTTGCTGCTTCTTTGCTTCAGCTTCCATGGCAGGTTGTGGCCTCTCCTGTGGAGCTGCAGGTTCTGATCCCTCTGGAACCCTTTGCTGCAGATCTCACACACAAACCTGTTGGTTGCCATCAGTGTCTTGGGGGACAATGCTATCACCTCGGCATCTGGGTCTGGGATCCAGAATCCCAAAATCACCCAGAAGAATCAAAGTAACGACGGGCAAATCAGGAGAGATCTCAACAAGAAACAACGACGCAAACAAGAAAATGGTGGCCTAGTCGCGAAACCTGGATTTCCTGGGAGATTCCTCTTTTTCTTTGTTGGATTTGGGTTCGGGGAGGCAAAGGAAGACTGCTGATTGGAAGAGACGCTTGCTTCCCCGGAGGCAGAGGTGAGGTTGGACATGTTCTCATCCACCAGTTGGTGCTGCTGAATTATCATCTCCTTCATCATCTCCCGGCAGCTGCTCGAGTGTGTTCCTCCTCTTGGCTTGTCCTCGAATGAGAGAGAAGGGAGCAAAAACCTAGATAAGGATGATGACAAAACACCAATCAGTTTGGAGAAAGCAATCAGATTTATGCGTTGCTCATCTGCATCAAAAATAAATAGAAGGTACTGCGGACTCCAAAGCTAAGAGGAAAAAAAAAAGAAAAGAAAAGAAAAAGTGGCTTCATTATCATCAAAGATCCTGACATGCATCTCCAAGGGATATTCCATATACATGCTAAAATTAAAGTGGCCTTCATGAAACAGAGAAGAATTGGTGTAAGGGTTAAGTACTATCGGAAGTATTTTTTGCTTGTGAGCATACATATTGAGAAAATTTTCGCAGCTTAGCATCCAAGCCAGGAAAGAAAACAAATACACTGACACGTTGAATTCAAGTGGAGAATACAAGAAGAAAATTAACCTACAAAGGACTAGATATAGCCACTTCGAAGTCCCAAGAGACGAATAATTCGAGATTCAACCCTAAAGCTAACTGATACGAGAGAGATGAGGAGCTGCCACACGAAAATTGAACGAGATTAATAAAAACCCAAACGAAGAAGAAGAAGAAAGATAGGAAAGCGGTCTAGGCGATCCAGAGAGAGAGAGAGAGAGAGAGATGTGGATGAGGGAAAGCAAGCAAGCAAATGTGTAATCGCCCACCTATTCCCTACCCAGGCACATTCAGCCAACACCGACGTCGCACTCGCTGTCTTTTTCCTTTGTTTCCTACGCATACCTATAAATTCCTCCCTCCCATTAATCTCTTGTATGCTGTAAAAACTTTGGTCTATTATTGCTGGGTTGGTGCCGAGGGGAGACTACCACAAGTACTGCTCGTCTTTCTCCTTGCCGGGGCATAACACGAAGCTCCTCGGTGCAGTAGACCAGATTCCTATGTGTTTTGCGTTGGCTTCGCCGTCCTATAAAGTACTGTAACCTCTCGATAGCCATCCGACCAACGCTGATAACTTTGTTGCAACAGGGCCAAAGGAGGGCACGATTTCACAGGAACGGTGGGCTGTTGTTGATTTCTTGGCCATGGGGAAGTGTGGTAAAAGCAAGGCACCGGCTTTTTTTACACCACATTATAATGATTGGACCATTCATTGATTCAACTCACGGTTGACCTGCTCGTGACGTGTCAATTTTTCTTGCGAGGATTCTTTCTTTTCTCGTCAGCCGTCAGCACCTGAACACAAGAGAACTCTAATTTATCATTGATCATAAGAAAATCCACTCGTAACTACAGCCAGAATGTATTTATGAACTATGTGATATGAAATATCAGCGGTGTTTTATTTAGGAAAAAAGCGTAAATAAAGTGCCAGCCTACTTGCGAGCGGTCAACGCTGCTTCAGCAGAAAAAGGAAAAGAAAACTAGGTAGGCATGGCATTTAATTGAGCTTGTAATAAGAATGGTGATGATACTGATTCCAGGAGACGAAGGTTGGGAACAGGAATGAATGGTAGTCAACTAATTCTGCCCCAACTGTTTCGTTGGAGGAATAAGCCATCGGGAATCCCGGAAGTCAGCTTTATTTTCTCGACTTTTTTCTAGATCCAACGCGCGTCTTTACGACGAGTCAACGCCGGAGTCAATGGGCATATCGTGCTCGAAGAAAACACCAGAAGAAAACAAAATTTATCTCACCTTTTCTTTTCTGCTCCATTGTCTCGCTTTCTTTTGAAGCAACTTGCCGTGGTGACAGCATCCTCATCCTCATCATCACGCACCACCGCCCATCGTTCTCCCCCCACAGGTGTCACCCCGTGGAGTCCGTCGATTATTTTCTGCCCAGACGCGTTCTTCTCCTTCTGCTTCCAGTTCGCATCAAAGACCGCCTCCGTCTGTGGCTTCGCATCTGCATGATCACCGGCAGTCAAATCGTCTGGCTGCACAAGAGAAAGAACTTACATGATCTATATATTTCCAAAGAGCTTTGCCTCAATATAGATACGGATAACAAACGAATCTACGGATAAAAAATTGTGGCGGATGACATGGTGATCGAGTGTGTTTAAAGCTCTCCGGAAGTGGAGGAAGCCAGATGGGGAATATTGCAAGAAAGAGTGGGAGATATATGGTCGGCATAAGCGACCAGAATAGGTACCATATTGTCACGGACTTAGCTGGTTTTGCCTAAGCCGTGCGGCACCAATGCTTATCACCGCAAAGGTCAGCCTCCCCGAAATCTCCTACAATCCCTTAGGACCTGCAAAAGAGAAGCGGAGAGAGAAAGCGCTTCACACGGGATCCACAAGCCACTCCTTTAGTAAACACTTTATAGCCAAAGCACATTCCAACAATGGATATCACAAGCTCAGAACAGTTGCACAACAAAGGTATATATTTGGTCCACTACAGACCGAATTCTATTACAAGTATTCCTCGACGCAGCGTACTTTATGTACAAGCCTACAATTGTCAAACTCACTCAAATAGGGCATTTTGCCTTTGGCAAGCCCTTTACAAGCTTTACAAGTGACAACCAACCAAAAGGGACACGGACAAGCACAAGCATTACATCGAACAAGCCGTTTACAATTTTGTCGTGACATTCTCCCCACTTAATCCTTCGACGTCCTCGTGAAGCCTTTCTTCGACGCTATTTTGCAACTTCTTTTCTTTGTTGGATCTTCGATCTTACGCTCCTGCCGCAATGCGCCCCTTGGCTTCCATTTGTTCTCGCTTGTTGTTGAGTCGTCGAACTTTAATCCGCCGTCTTTGCTTCAACTCGCCAATGACTCGACTTTGGTGTGGGGTTAGCAAAGTTGTCTTGATCCTCGCTTACGGTTCTTGCGGATTCATCCGATGAAGGAAAAGACCATATTTGATATGCGCCGATCTTCAAATTCTTCTTGTCTCTTGAATTTGGATAGATGCTTTGTTAGAGCTTTAACGAGCATCACCTCGCAACCTTTGAAGTTTTCAAGTCCTTCCTCGCAAAATTTGCCCATCGAATCTTCTTCTACTTAGTTGTCTTGAAGGGTCTTCACATCTGCTTGAGCTCCTCTATTTGGATAACTAAGAGAGTAGGGTAATCTGAGTTCCGCCCATTCTCTTGGGAGTTGAGAAGGCAAAGGTTACTTGTCTTCGCCGCCTCCTCGAGTTTGTACTTCGTGCGTCGAGTCAGTTCTTGGACTTCGCCGCTCTTAGCTCACACTTCCGGAAGCACTTGAAGTGTTTGCAATCCTCTTCGTTGAGTCGCCATCTTGGGATTCACCTTCTCATTGCCATTGAACTTCGGAATGCAAGTTATCACTCCAACTTGGAGTAAGTCTCGATAAGATTTGGTCGCCTTTGGGGTTGTACCGCCTTCTCCATCATTTCATCGCCGACTCCTTTGAGTAGCAAAGGTACAAAGACCGCAGCATCGCCTTATGCTTCGATCCTTGGTCATGCACTCTTACATAGACCAAGTCCTTCACTCACGGCTATCTTGATGGAAAGTGCTGGTGACCTTTGGTCTTACGAAGTTCTCTCGGCCATCGCCCTTGACCTTGTCTTGGTACATGGAGTTTGCCAAAGTATTCTCCTCCTCCACGGCCCATATCACGACCAAGTGCTCTCCCTCTAAGAGAGCAAGGGATTGATGACTCCCGGAAGTCCGCCTCGGCGGTACCATGACATTCACGGCGCCCATGGCACTACTATCCGTTGTCTCGATCTGCATCCCTTCGTGATCGGTAGATCCGCCTCTGCGGCATTGTGACACTCCTCGAGTTCACCTTCAATCTAACAGATGATTGATCTTGGGTAGTGAGTCCCTCTTGGACTCGTCTATTGCTTCCTCGCCTTTTCGACCATCCTGCTTCAACACCCTCGTGTTCTCGGAGTAGTTCTACTTGGTCGATGGAAAGATGATCTGCAACTCCCATGTATGGCCACCGCACACATGTTTGGGACTTGCACCACCTGGTCTGTTCTCCTTAGCTTCATTGGCTGCAATGTTCGCACTCGCCTTGTCCTCGACTTGCCGGGCTCCCTTAAGCGAATGTGAGCTCTGAAGTAGTTCCACTCTTCAGCAGCTCCGATCATACCTCGGCATGATCCGGTCCCCACATGGGACTCACTGGTACTTGCATCTGAACTTCTTCCTCGATAGGGCACAATTATAAGTCGATGTCCAAGGCTTCCATTCAATGCAACATTCGATTGCATACGCACGGAAGACCCGCCTCTGCGGTACCATGGCATTCACCGCTTGAATCCATAGCTCTTCTTACCGTCGTGTTGTTCACTAACTTGGAGCTCCTTGTCGCGCTCCGGTCATATCTCGGATGACCATGTCCCTCACGGGACACTGCGTGTGTGTCGACTTGCCGCGAACTTTTTCCACCCACAATCTGCCTGCATCATGTCGCGCTGGTGATATCTCCTGCATCTTGATCCCTGTGGTATGAACTCTCGAAGCTGCGATATCTCCATGTGTGGACTCGCCAACACATCACAGGGCCTTCGTCATCTTCGATTCTGTTCGATCTGTGGCAATCGACCTTCGTCCACCCACTCTCGGGTCACACTCGGGACGAAGCCTAGCTCTAGGGCGATCCATCGCCTAGCGGCTCCTCGAAGTCTCGACCGGCTGAAATAGGTGCACCATTATGCGGATCACGGGACTCGCCCCTACCGGAAGACAATCTCGCACAAGCACCGCTTTCCTTATGGCAACTTGAATAGCAACACTATGGCATATTCTTCAAGAGTAGCTGTCTCTGCATCCTCTTGCCCCGTGTCAAGGCTTTTTGACACCAACTTTGCCTCAGCAAACTGCGTCACCTTAGAATCTCCACCAAGTGCTTCATCGAGATAAGATGTATGTGCCTTGAAGCTCCCTTCGTCTTTGGCATCATGCAAGATGAGTTTGCACCATCTGAATATGAAACCCATGGAACGACGTGATCCGATTCTTGCCTCGGCAAGAGTCCATGTCCTTGACCTCGTCTAAGGAAAGCACCAAGCCTCCACTCCATGTTCTATCTTCAAAGCCAACTCCCTTCACGCGATTTGGGTACTTCACCAAGTTTTCCCCAAGTTGTTCTGCTTCTCAATTAGCATTGGATTAATGGTGGCCCTCACGCCCACCATTCCATGGGTCAGCCCTCTGTTGAGTCCGAACTCACTGTCGGCTCTTAGTGTGCCTTCACTTTGTATTGCCCTGGGTTGCTCCCCCACTTGATCTCACTATGCGTCCACCAACGCATTGCCACTTGCGAGATCATGCGATGACTCCTCACCGCTCATTCGATCCATCAAGCTCTGTCTTGAGGTACTCCTCAGCGATTCATTGCACCTGATTCACATTCGGAGAGCGGGACTTATCCTCATGGATATACGCGTTGCTGGAGCAACATCTCTCTTCGCATCCTTCCCTCTGGAAGTTTTGGAGGCCACCGCCCCTTTGGACTACTCCGCCTTTCTTTGAACAAATGTGCCCATTACGCGCCGCGAATGCACTTGCTAGATTGTGACACCTCACCAATCTGACTCGCCTTGCTGCACCCCTCGGGTCTAGCAACATCTTGAATCATTTGCACACTTCGACTTCATACGAAAGTATCCCGCACATGTCGAAGAGAAAGTTTCAATGCTCCAATGCACGGACCTTGGTACCGCCTTGGGATGGCCACGGACATTCCATCGTCGCACTGCAAGACCTTGCATGAGTATCGAATTCCTTGAGTTTGCAACTTTCCTCACCTCTGTGAGCTTTGCACAACTCTTTCGATTATTGAGCAACCCATCGTAACTTGCATGGTCTCATCCTTGGCCAAGCACCGCTTGCCTCGAGCACCGTCAAGTTTGGGTGTCGATGTCGAGCCACCGCTCGAACTCGACCATCCCCACCTTTGTGCGCTCCGCAATTCTTCTTAGCTTGTTGTCCTCGTGGTGCTCGACAAGGTCCCCACGTTTGCATGCTAAGTGTTTCTAAGTGAGCTTGTCGCTCGATACCAAGCTGTCACGGACTTATTTGGTTTTACTAAGCCGTGCGGCACCAATGCGTATCACCGCAAAGGTCAGCCTCCCCGAAATCTCCTACAATCCCTTAGGACCTGCAAAAGAGAAGACGGGACGAGAAAACGCTTCACACGGGATCCACAAGCCACTCTTTTAGTAAACACTTTATAGCCAATGCACATTCCAACAATGGATATTACAAGCTCAGAACAGTTGCACAACAAAGGTATAGATTTGTTCCACTACAGGCCGAATTCTATTACAAGTATTCCTCGACGCCAGCACTTTACTTTATGTACAAACCTACAATGGTGTCAAACTCACTCAAATATGGCATTTTGCCTTTGGCAAGCCCTTTACAAGCTTTACAAGTGACAACCAACCAAAAGGGACACGGACAAGCACAAGCATTACACCGAACAAGCCGTTTACAATTTTGTCCGTGACAATATGACCATGTTTTCTCACTCGGGGAGGTGTTGGATCCATGTGAGTAGCTCGTTGGATTTGCATGTTGACAGCCACGAGTGTGCGGTGCAGTGCCGGTGGGCACCATGGTTGTTCCAGCAGCCTGGAACGACGCCTAATCGTAGAAAATTTTCTGGGGTAAGGAATTAGATGACTGTGGAAGAGAATGGATTATTACATATCCCCTGTGCTGGTCCAAGAGAAGGTCTCTCGATCCTCACCGGTCCGATGCTGCCAACTGCACAAGGATCGCAGCTGTGCTGCGGAACGGTGCCGTGGTCAAACAGATTACGAGAATGTATGCGTCGAATATTGACACATAGTTTGTGACAAAACAGCAACGATTTTTTTTATTTGACTTTTTGCATCTTTTTATTCCAATGTCAATCTTAAAATAGTAGACTATTGTTTAGATGGATAAAATTAACTCAAATAATTAGGATTAAATGAAACAAAAGATAAGAATCTATATTGCGATAAATAGATGAGGATGAAAATTTTATCAATATTTTGGTGGCTTTTAATTATTTTAAAAAATTATTCTTTATATTTTAGCCAATATAAATATATATATATATATTCTTGGATAAAAATACTATAGATTGAAAGTGCTCCTCGTTTCACTATCAATAATTATCAATTTTGAGCCGTTAAAAATGATAACTCTATTTATTTTATATGGACTATGAAATTTGATAGAAAATAATTTTATTGAATACGGTCTATATGATCCAAATATTACTGAAGATCAAAATAATAGTGAACAATGATGCAAAAGCCCTCTATATGCTACAACAAGCAATAGATGAATCTTTATTTTTCCAAATTATCATGACATGAATATCAACAAGATCCTTCAAAAAATTAAAATATGTGTTTGGAGGCATAGATAAGGTAAAAATTTTAAAGCATGAATTTGAAGCTCTTATATGATAAAAGATTCTGAATCTATCATTGGTTTTTTTTGTTTTTCTTCTTTCAAAAGTCTCTTCTATTATGAACTAATTGGATCTTATGGTGAAAAAATAAATATCAAAATATAGTAGAAGAAGTTTTAGAGTTTATCTCTAAAATTTGATATGATTTCTACTAATTAATGAGCTTGTTTTTTGTTCAGAAATAAAGTGAATAGATTTTTATATGAAACTTCAGAATATACTCTTCAAATGAAGATATATCAAAAGAAAGATCAAAAGAAAAATTCAAACAATATATTTTATGTGAGAGATCAAAATGATGGAGGTCATAAATGATCTGACGCTCGAGGGAGAGGATGAGACCGATCAAATGAGGATCAAAAGAACTCTCATTGTAAAAAATATGATAATCTTGAAAAGATTGTTAGGACAGAAGTTAAACAAATTATCATGAGAAAAATAATAGTGAAAAAGGATGAAGAAAATTTTTTTTTATGGTATCTAATAAGAATATTCTAAATCTATTTAGTTTTTGGATAATAGATGCAGTAATAATCATATAACAAGGGATAAAAATTTATTTCAAAAACTTAATGATTCAATCAGATGTACAATGTAGATGAAAAATGATAATAAAATTCAAGTGGAAGGAAAATAAACAATTGCTGTGAATACCAAATCTGTTAAAAAAATTTATTGATGATGTGATGTTCATTCCTAATTTAAATAAAAAATTTATTAGTATAGGATAATTAATGAGAAAAGGTTATTATACTATTTTTTATAATAATTTTTTTCGATTTATGATAAAAAAAAATAAAAAAAAAATCTATAGCAATTGCGAGGATGACAAAAAACAATATATATTTTTATTATTTTTGGATTTCTCCTTACATATAATTTATTGATGAATCGACATTATGATATAAAAGATATGGTCATCTGAATTATGATGGACTATAATTATTAAATAAAAAAAAATATGATAGTTGATTTGCCAATGATTAAAAATAAAAATATTATTTATGAATATTATATTTTTTAAAAACACCACAAAAATTCCTTTAAGATAAGTCATTCTTGGAGAGCTAAAAAATGATTAAAAATTATATATGTAGATATTTTGAGACTATGTAGACTGTCTTACATGGATGAAGTAAATATTTTCTATAATTTATGATTGCACAAGAATGATGTTGATATATTTTTTTGAAAGAAAAAAATGATGCCTTCCATGTTTTCAAAATTTTGAAAGCATATATAGAACAACAAAATTATTGTTTTATTAAGACTTCTTATACAAATAGAGGGGTGAATTCACTTTCAAAGATTTTTTTATATTTTTTTAAGAATATAAGAAGTCACAAGGAATTGACTGCAAGCTACACCTTTGTAGTAAAATGGAGTAATAGAGTGGAAGAACTGAGTGGTGGTTGAGGCTGTTAAATGTATGTTTAATGAAAAAAATAGTATCAAAAAGTTTTGGGCGGAAGCTATAGTACAATATTATATTTGCTAAATCGCTTTTCTATTGAGATAGTAAAGGAAAAGCAGCCTATGAAGCATGGTTAAGTAGAAAGCCAGTGGTAAGTCATTTAAAAGTATTTAGTTATGTTGGTTACTTTCATGTTCCTACAAGAAAAAGAAAAAAAAAAAAGCTTGATGATAGAAGTATTAAATGCATATTTGTAGGGTATAGTAATAAGACAAAAGACTATAAACTTTATGATTATATAACAAAGAAATCAATTATAAGTTGTGATATTATTTTTAATGAAGAAAAAGCTTCAAACTTTAAAGCAGTTGAAATTCTAATAGTTGTAGAATAAAAGGTCAATACGGAACATGATACATTGCCTATTGTTAATATCTCACCCGAATCTTCTTATATTTTAGATGATTCTAATTCAAGTAATTCTAGTGATAATGAAACATCTCTAAGAAAATTTTGTATTTTTTCACAGTTATATTAGTTTGGTGATTTTGTATGTTTTGCTTTAAAATATACTTGTTTTGAAGTTGCAGCTCATAAAAAAAAAATGAGTGTAGGCAATGAATGAATTGCGAGCTATTGAAATAAAATAAGACTTAAAAATTGATAAATTTGCCCCAAGGAAAAAAAGTATTAGACTCAAATGGGTGTATAAGTAAAAAAATTTAATCCTGATAGCTCGTTATAAAAACATAAAACTCGTTTAGTTGTCAAAGGGTATGTTCAAATTTCACAAATTAATTTTTCAAAAACTTTTTCTCCAATTACTAGAATTGATATAATTAAAATAGTATTAGCATTAGCAACCCAAAAAAAAAGATAGGTTTATCAATTTGATGTTAAATCAGTGTTTTTGAATGAAAAATTATAAGAGAAGAAAATTTAATGCTGATAGCTCGTTATAAAAACATAAAACTCATTTAGTTGTCAAAGGGTATGTTCAAATTTCACAAATCAATTTTTCAAAAAAAAAATTCTCCAAACACTAGAATTGATATAATTAAAATTGTATTAGCATTAGCAACCCAAAAAAAAAAAGATAGGTTTATCAATTTGATGTTAAATCAGTCTTTTTGAATGAAAAATTACGAGAGAAGTTTTATGAAAGGAGCAAGAAGGATTTGAAATTAAAGGGCAAGAAGATAATGTATATAAATTGAACAAAGTATTATATGGCTTGAAACAAATTCCGAGAGCATGATACAATAGAATTGATAAGTATTTTCTTTAACATAATTTTCAAAAAGGTTTAAATGAGCTAACTTTATATATAAAAGCCCAAGATATAAAAATTCTTATTGTTTATTTATATGTGGATGATATAATTTGTATTAAAAATTCATCAGATACACTTTTTGAATTTAAGAAAAATATGATAATAGAATTGAAATGACTGATCTAAGACTTTTATATTATTTTTTAGGGATAAAAATTATTCAAGATGCAAAGAAAAATATGCTAAGGATTTGTTAAAAAGGTTTCATATGATAATTTGTAAGCTAGCGAATATTCTAATGAATACAAATGATAAACGTATGTTAGATGATGGAGTTGAAAAAACAAATAAGCAACAATAGAGTTTTTAGATTTGAGGGTTAATTTATTTCACATATTCAAGGCTGGATATTATATTTATAGTTAGTTTAGTTTCCAAATTCATGCATAGCAAGCATCACTTTAGAGCAATTAATAGAGTTTTTAGATAAATCAAGGGAACTCTTAATTATAGCATCCGTTATGAATAGGTAAAAGATTTTAAATTATATTCTTATATTAATAGTGATTGGGCTGGTTGTATAGATGATAAAAAAAAAATATTTTAAGATTTGTACCTAGCCTTAGCTTAAGTATAATTTCATGGATAACAAAAAGATAAGAATGTATTGCTTTCTCAAGCTTTTAGATAGAGTATGTTGCGACTACATGTACAACTTGTTAAACAACTTGGTTTTAAAAGATTCTAACAAATCACTAAGAAAAACAAGATGGACTAACTAAAATCTATTACGACAACAAGTCTACTATTGGAATGAACAAGAATCATGTTTTTCACGGGTGCACCAAATACATCAAAGTTCTATATTGTTTTATTCGTAAACTAATTGATAAAGAAAATAATTTAAATAGACTATTACAACACAGAAGATCAACTTATTGATATCTTTCTAAAAGCTTTGGCAAAAGAAAAGTTTCATTTTTTAAAGATAATTTCAAATTATGACTATTTTGAATTAAGAGGTGTGATAAGTTTAATTCAAATAGTTAGGATTAGATGAAACAAAAGATAAAAATTTGGATTGAAATAAATAGATGAGAGTAAGAAGATTTATTAGGATATGATAAATTTTTTTATTATTTTAAAAAAATTATATTTTATTTTTTGACTAATATAAATAGGTATTCTTAAATGAATCTAAAAGGGCTGGAAGGACTCCTCTTTCCTATTACTATCTCCTTTTTCTTCATCTCGAAGTTCTACACAAAGTCAACATTGGCACCACATTGCAGAAAGCATACCTATAACGCTACTTAAGAAGGAACATCTTGTTGGGGTGGCTCATGCATTCACAATGGTGTTAGGACCAAGGTATGAATTGACCCTTTCACCTCCTCCTTTACATTACAGCAAGCAATGTTTATAGATATATGAATGACAAAAAATAATTTGACGATGATAACCGGAGTGATTGGAGGGTGATGTGACGGTTTATGATGACTCCTAAAATTAAAACCTTTATTTGAAAACTCCTGTGGAGTCGAGTCCCAACCACTGACTGATTTTTTGAAGTTTTTCCAAGCCAATCTGAACCTTGTCATGTTTGTGACTCAACCTCTCCCTTTTTATTCAAGTGTAACTTTGCTTCTGCTTTTTGGGAGCTTGTTTCACACCACATCCCCTTTCCTTTCCCATTGTTTCAGAACTAGAGCAATGACTCTTGGTTGAATGAGGGGTGTAGCATAGGTAAACAAACAGGAGAGCTTGTGGATCCGTAGCTTTCTTGCTTACTGTTTTTGGCATCTTTGGTTGAACTGCAACAGCTATCGCTTCCACAGCCATTGCTCTAGTGCTTTCACCCTCTACTGTAGGACTATCACTAACACAAATGATCAGTTTTCACCCAAGCTTGAGGGGATGGGCACCACACACCAATCAACATAGGGAGTATCCTCTCACCCTCATTTAGAATGTGATGACTCTTATGATCCCCTCTCTGACCTTGTAAATGCTGGTCATATGATCAAAAAGCCCGACGGCAAGATTCTAGTAGAAGGTTGCTTCCCCTACGAAACTACATCCCCTCTAATAGCTAAGCCACTTGCTCTGTTACAAGGCTTCAAGTAAGCCTCCCAACACAACCTCCTTTTGATGCAAGTGTGGATTAACTCCCAATAACTTACCAACTACCTCAACTACACTCTTGAGGTTCTCAAGAACCTTAGACACCTAATTTTGGATATTCAATTCTTTACCTCTCGATCGAATGTTATTAGCTTTAATTACTTTGATAGATCTTGAAATACATTGGCCCATGCGCATGCAAATTTTTTAAGGTCCTACATTTTGTTTTTTTCTCTTGAAAGAACATATTGTTCTTACTCCTATTGACAGCACATCCAAAACGATGATGCTCAAGCTAACAAAAACAGATTGTTCCTTTAGGCTCTAAAGATATGATGTTGAACAGATGGAACTTACGTGCACGACCATATTTTATGACACAAGAAGAACACCGAACTCGAACAATAGTTAAGATATGCGGCAACCACAGGTAGTGTTGCAATGACAAGAGTAGTTCAGTTGTACCTGTCATTCCTTTGCAAAAACGAATAATAATCTCTGCCCTTTTTGCTGTTGGTGACTCCAATGCATTCACAATCTTGAACACCCTATTGGACAAAAAGAAAAAAAGAGGCAAAGAACTCAATGATTTGGATTGCACGAATCACCAAAGCAGACGAACAATAAACTTATAGCACCATTTGCATTAGGTTGTGACCTACCTGTCTGCAGGATCCTCTGAAAGAGTCTCTCCTTCATGAAGACATTCGATCGAGTCCGCTTAGAAAATTCAAACTCAAATTTTCTGGCTGCAACGACGGCGATTCCTACGTCCACTGTTTTTCATTTCGTATGTAGAACCACCAGTTTTTAATTTGGCTGGGGAATTGCTGTGCACCCTCAAGATGACAAGGATAGTACTCCCAATTTCCTTGCATGAACCCTTTGTTGCAGGCTTTTGTGACTTCTCGACCATGCAAGTAATCCCTTCTTCTGATTCACTTCCGAGAAGCCGAAATCATACCCACCATCCGATGCAAGATGCTCCGCACCATATGAAGCTCCAGCAATGGAACACTTCAAAAAATCCATCTAGTGGCAAGTTAAGCTACAAGCATACGCGCATGGTGCTTGTAAGGCTTTGACAGCCTCGTCTGAAACATAAAACCAAACAGTTATCAGGCATCCGTAAGCAATAAGAGCAGCAACAAGATGGTAGAAGCCAGATAAAACAGACTTTGAAGCAACAAGAGGTCGTATTAAGTGCCGAGTATATCACAATATTTGTGATCACATATTGAGCTGATCGATGGAATCAATATGAGAAAGGAAAAGAAAATGCATGTACTTACATCAAAAATTCCATCTCAATTTTATTGCCCTGCTCACCGTCAGAAATGCCGCAGCGGGGCGTAGGTAAGCAAAAGTGTAAAGCTCGCTCCATCCGAGCCGCTCGTGTCTCCTTCCGCCCGGGCCATCTCTCTCTGGCTAAGGCTCCTTCAGTTATGGATTCAAACGCAACAATGCCGCATCATCCAAGATCACAACTTTCTCATCAGAAAAGCTTGCAGCACGAAACGCGCTCTGCGAGGTGAAGTAGGAAATCAAGAACATAGAGTACGGTGCAACGCTGAAGGAATTGCAGAGATTCATCTGAAAGTTGTCCGGTAAGAAAAAAAAGGAGAACAGAGATTAAAATTAACACAGGGCATAAGCATTTAACCTATCTGTTTCAAAGGAGATTAATGCCCGATAAAACGCGCAAAATGCTCTTTCATACAATGAAATCACGAGAAGGCTTTAACGAAAACTAGTCGGGGAAAAAAAAAAAAGAACCTAAAGGCGAACAACGCCGAAGGCAGAGACTTCCGCAGGAAACGAGAGGAAGCGATAACGAATTGAGCTTAAATAGTTAGTGAAGGAAACCTCTCTAATCGAGCTTAATCAGGATCTTAAAGTTGCTTTTAAGAACGGGCCAAGAGAATCTCGCTCGGCTGTCCGAACCCGTCCAGGGTTCAGGTTTTTTTTTAGGGAGGGCCGGAAAGCTCATCAATCCTCCGTCCACCATCACCATGACGTGTACAGATCGGCAACCGTGCGCCTCAGAGAGAACAGCATTCTGTGTGCGATCCACATTCCATAATCCTCGGTTATGCACGTGCGACCACCCCGGCGGACTGCATCGAGATCCACAGCCCACCTTCGTAGCCGTGTCTCCCGCCTCCACGAGTACACTCGGTTCACATGTTGGGGCCCGAAACGTTTCAGTCGCGTCTGCCTGCCTTACATTTCATAACACATGAACAATGTGTTTCGGAAATCTGGAAGCATTTCTTTGGATCCACGAAACTGCCGAAATAAAGTGAAAGTAGGCGGAGGTTCTTGGGAAGGAAAGATCTATTAGTCTAATAAATGCCAAGATGTGACTCGAATTTCCAGACGAAGTAGACATTTGCTCGAGTCCAATTGCATACCATGCTAAACATTTAATTCGTCAACTATGACTTCAGTTCCCATTGCTCGACGCATGCAAGGTTAATAATAATTATCGAGAGAGCACATGCATGCACCTGCAAGCCATTTGAAGCGACAATATAGGAAGAAGATCCCATTAATCACTGCTTCGCTTGAAGAGATCGCTGCATGAAAATATAGGATGAAGATAAAAATCTGGCCCAACAACGTACCAACTTACGAGTCCAAAAGCTTATGTCTGGCACATCCAGATTCTGATCACGCTCGCCCTCACGAGTCGATGATCGAATGGCTTAACCCGAAGCAGAGGGATCGAAAGCTTTGAGATGTATGAATTAAAAGCCCAGCAACTATAAGAATTATAGTGAGAATCAATGCTGGAAACGTTTCGATTATTTATGATAGAACAAAATTGTTGCAGGTCCTGACATCTCGTCTGGAAAGAAAACAAAAACAAATATGTCCATGGACGCATGGATCCAGCAACCAGCTTATATCTAATGTCTCGAGTCAAAACTATGTACGTATTGTTGCCAAGTCTGAAAGCACACAGGAAGGACATCCGCAGCAAACCACGCTGTTTTGGGGTACAGCGGAAGGTCAACACCACTGTTCGGAAAACGCCGTCAACCATCGCCACCAATTTCCCCCCTGTAAACAGCACAGTAATACCAGCAACCTTACTCAATAATCATTCACGTAAACTTCATCTCTCTCCTCAAGTCTTTTCCTCCACCCAGACGCAACGACATGACATGACGTTTCCTCCATTCTGGGTCCCCGCTGGTCATTCTGTCAATATTTTACGACCCCATTCCCATCCAATCATTCACTTGCTCGCAGTAGAAGACAAACATAAGCCATGGAAGGGTTAAAACGTCATAGAAAGAGAGAGGAACACACTGCCAAGTCGCACTCAGCACCATACAGTGAGACAAACCACTGCTTTCTTCTCCTCTTCTAACCCATTCGTTTCTCCCTTTCCTGATGTTGTCCCTATTTACATTTACGCTACCCCTCCCCACGGGGAAGCAAGCATGAACCCATCGACCCCCAAATTAGCTAAAGCTTACAGAAAGAGAGAAGAAGAAGAAGAAGAAGAAGAAGAAAGAAGCAAATCACAGCACTGAGGGCGTGGGGTCCGCCTCAGGGACGAAAACACGCGTCAGCACCGCACGGCGCCGGCTTCCAGGAGCATGGGGACCAGGCGACCCCTGAGGTGGAGGCTCATGAGGCCCTCGAGGCCGCCCACGGCGGCGCCGCCGACGAAGAGGGTGGGAAGGCCGGTGCCCCCAGCCGCAGCGGCAGCCACCTCCTCGTCGCCCTCCTCCAGTTCGATGGCCGCCGGGTGGGCGCCCACCGCCGCCAGCAGCCTTTTCATGACGTGGCTCATGCAGCAGCCCCGCCGGCTGAAGATCACCGCAGGGTTCTCCCGTATCAGCCGCCCCACCCTCTCCTCCGGCGCCTCCTCCGCCCCGTCGATCGACAGCCCCGCCGCCCCCCTCCTCTTCCCCCCCGCCATAGCTGCCACCGCCGCCATCAGTTGCCCTCTGTTTCTCCTCCCCAAACCCCCCCTCCCCTTTTCCGTCGCAAGTCCTGAGAGATCGGTAACCCGATCGGTATGAAGCACACCGAGGAGGGGTACTTATAACGCAAACGAAGCTCGAGAGAGCTAGGTCACATGGGGACTGACGTCACTACCACCGTCACCGTAATGGTGTCGTCACCACTCCACCACGCGCCACTTTTGTTGCTCCTTTAGAATACGACCTCGTTGAACGCGTAAAGAGGTCTACCGCGATCCTACGGCTGCGATTCGCTTTAGCGATACCAGGTGGGACCGCGGACCGCTTTCTTACACGTGGATGACTCGGCCACCGTCGACGTCGAATTAGTGGACGGCCCATTGTGCCGCAGGACATCATCCGGCCGGGGATAAGGCTATTGTGGTGGGACGTTACCTCGTCGATGGGAGTTGATTGGCTGATGGGGCACGCCCAACCGACGGATAGGATCTAAATGGCAACTCGTGTGAATTTTGCCAAGTCCGCGTTACATACGAGCAATTACGCCTCCAGTGCCGTTTACTCTTACGCGCTATCGCACCTGCTCTGCTCTGGGCCACGAGGCTCATGTGGGACCCCCTGGGACCTGCATTCACGTGGCAGGTGTTCGATAGAGATAACCCCAAACACCAGTGAAGAATTTTTTTTGTTGCGATGGGGGGGATAAGATGTGCCCGAAGCTTTCGGTGCACACAAAGTTCGGTCCAATGGATGGGTTAAACGTGTAGGTTGGATAAGGCTGGCCATGCGTGAGAGGAGGCGTTGCTTGTGGTGAACGGAAGAGAAAACGGTGGGGCGTTGACGTGGAGTACCGAGTCGATAACGCTGCTCGGCACTCAAAGGGGCAGCAGCAGTAAAAGAGAAGAAATCGCTTTCTTTTACAGGCACTTGAGATTGAGGGGTGGAAGGAACACATTGCATCGCGAGAAGCAATAATTATTGATCATGCATGGCAGTTGCCGAGAGATGGACGGTGTGTCTGATGCAAGTGACCTCACTGGCTACTTTTTCCGTGCTGTAAAAGAAAGAGCTCTCGGTTGCGAGAGGACTAATGGCTTCCACAGATCACCATGGTTTAGAATCTTCTGCAAGGTAAACCATGTTCTCACAGCTGGAGTCTATTACTGTACACTATATCTTAGGACCGAGCAGATAACAAGGATTCCTTCACGAAATGATTGGGTTGAACTGTTTCCCAATATATGATGCTACGGTTTCATTGACATACCGCACAGGAATCGACGAAACCTCGGAGCAGATACATTCTTCTGAGTTCAGATTGCACTCCGATAGTGTATGTCTGGACCCCACTGAGATTTGAGGGCCCATTGGCCATTGCGACACCAACGAGTAATACACATTATTTGTTACTAATATATCACTACTAAATTATATATATACATATAATATGAAATATGTCACCGACATTCGCTAATTCCGAAACAATTTGAATATCAATTTAATTAAAAAAGTATTGAAAATAAACAATCACACTGATCGGGTGGTGCTAAATCTTCTTTTAGAATTCATCTGACTGCTGGTCAATAATTAATCGAATATTTTCCTTATTTCAAGCAACGCATAGTGCAGAAGAGCTTTGATGGTGGCAGGCCGAAGTACTACGTGCCAGAAGATGCACGTTTCGCTGGCGTTAAATAGTACCGCGCGGTGTCCCAACAGGGGATCCGCTGACGTGAGCTGTCCCAGAGAGGAGCTTTAAAGGGCGCCTCTGCCACGTACCGCCTGTCCTTAGGGTCGTGTCTCCCTCGAAGAAAAAAGCCGTTGACTTCTCAGACTATTCTTATTGTTGTAGAGTAAAACCAACAAAACTAAATGTGTATCCGCCAGCTATTTTCGTATTTATTTTTCGCACATTTTACTGAAGAATCTTAAAGTTTACAGATGCATTTTACTAATTACTCCTTTTCTGCTAGTCAAAACTCTCATCGATATTAAGATTATTAAAATATCAAGCTATCATCATAATTAGAGGCGAGACGATGGACATATAATTTCTAGATTCGTATCATTGAAAAGAAAAATATATGGTAATATACATGATAGATTACCGTATATATCACAACCACGGATCGGGATCGGGTGAGGCTTAGACTCTGGTTGCAGGCCGGCAGCTGGGCCGGTTCGATCCACACCGTAAAATGGTTCGAATAACCCACCGGCACGAACGAACGGTCATTTGCGTTTAACAAAATTCTTCGTAACGCTCCGCTCCGCTCCTCCTCCCCCGTCTTCGCATTTTGTTGCTGGCCGTCGACGACCCAAGGTGGCGAGAGCAAAAGAAGAAGTGAGATTTTAATCCGTGTCGAGTTCATGGAGGTCGTGTCGGAGGAAGGCGACAGCGTCCGGATCGATTGGGATTCGTCGACCGTGATCGGCAGACGGCTAGGGTTAGGGTTACGGCGGTCCTCATCCGCCGACCGCACCGTCTCCCGCCGCCACCTCTCCTTGCGACTCGCCGGATATGACCGCGAGGTCGGTGGTTCTGTTGACGGAGGGAGGGTCTTCTTTGAGGTAATTGGGAGGAATCCTGTATTGGTCTGCAGCGGCGGAGGCGGAGAGAAGACGAGGGTGTACCGGAATTCGGAGAAGGGTGAGCTACGAGCTGGTGATCGATTCTCTCTATGCCTCACAAATCCCTCATTTTGGGTGCTCAAGAGGCGGAAAGAAGGGGAGGAGGCGGTGGATCAGAGGGTCTTGGATGCGGTGGAGAGGAGGGAGAGGAGGACCTCGGAGAGGAAGGCAAAAGTTGAGGCCAGAGGAAGTGAAGGAAATGACGAAGCGGTTGGCGGGGAGCTGGAGTTAGAGTTGGGTGCATTGGATGTCTCCCAAATCGATCCCATCAAAGGTCGGATCCAAAATTTTGTCAGAGACTCATTTTTCTCCTGCAATTTTATTTCAATTGAACTCGCCATTGGACTCAGATTGTTCAAAGTCTTGATTCAATAAGCCCTTTACTTAGCTGGTTTGTTCTAATGGGTTGCAGAGTTTGGATTCTTGGTAAAAGGCCATGAGTTTGATCATTATCCGAGGCAGAAGATGCGTTCGGCTAAGGAGTGGAATTGGTTCCTCGAGGAGCAAGGAGGGAATAGTGATGACGACGACAAGCTGACTGATGAAGGATCTAATCCGAAGAGGAACAAGAGTGGAAGGAAGAACAAAAGAGGTGGAGATTATGAGGATGAGGAATGGACAGGTGAGCTCGAAGAAGAGAAGGATACTGTTGGAATCGGAAATGCCAGGAGATCCAGGCACTCTACTAGATCTAAAGACCCAAAAAGGCCACGCAAGGATGATTTAGCTGGTACAAAGAAACCTGTGAAAGGCAAAGATGTTAATCCTCGCAAGGATGAAGACGACGACGAAGAAGATGATACTTTAGGAGGTTTCATAGTCAACGATGGTGATGACGATGAAGCACATGAAGAAGAACTGGAGGAAGAGGAGGAAGAGGAAGAATTCGAAGACGAAGAGGAAGACGATGACGAGTGACTATAACAAGAAGGAACCAGTTTGTGTTGGTTCATGGAAGTTCATTCTGCACTACATAAAGTAAGTTGAATTCCCTTTTGTATCTCATGACATGCATATATACTGTAGCTGAGTGATAGCCCATGTCTGAATCTTCTCTTTTCTGTATACTAACCAGAAGATCTAGACTAGTTAGTTCACTATAATTGTCTACAATTTTGTAGGCCAATCTTAGTGGTTTCAAGACTCGTTTTGTGAAACACATGGTAAAATATCATATATTTCTTCACCATAGAACCCCCCTCATCGGTGAACCATTTCTTGTTTGTAAGATTTAGACTTGTTAGTTTACTACAAGTCCCTTCAGTCTTATAAAGGGATCCTTGTGGAATTTTTGAAGTTTTATTTTGACAAAGACATGATAAGAGATTGTGTGTTGCTTTTCGTTTTAAGTGTTGGTCGGTAAGTATTTCAAGTTAATGCGCTTGGAGAATAATAAATCTTAATATGGATGGACTTATGTAGGAAGGAAAGAAATCCTAAAGATTAAGATTTAGTTATTTTATAAATATTTTTATATTGGTAGGATTTGGTGAGGGAGAGGCTATAAAAGAAAAAAAAAACCTAGAGTGCTCATCAGAGAAATTCTTCCGAGTTTGTGTATAAGAGTATATAAAAGGATTTATAATTAAGTTGATAATTAATTTAACTTAATCTTACATAATGAAGGATTTATTTATTTTTTAATATTTGTTCATGAAAGCATTAATCATGTAACAGATGCATGCAACAAAGTCTGGAAGGTGGATTTGTGGTGGGTTAATAACGGATCTAACCTAATGTGATCATGTCAACGTCTTCTCTGTTGGTAGAACACCGAGCTAACTGCTAGCTTATGTAGCCTTGCCTTTGTTTCTTAGTCTAATGAAACGATTTGGTGACAACATGTTTAGGTCCTCCAGAAGCATGCCATTGTCTTTCTAAATGGTTCTTAAAGAAATAATATAATCTTGTGTGGAACTTTGCTTAATGCCTTCGATCCTACGGCAACTTCATGAACGGAAATTTAGGTGCGATGGGTTACGACTCCGTCATGTAACATAAGAAGACAGATAACTGAAACATTATACAAGTCAACCATCGGTCAAGCCACGTACGGGCATTAAAGCAGACATAAGGAAATGCTCTTCTAGATCATGATTTGGCCCCCACGGCCACCGCTATACATCAACGTACCGTGTTGCTCAAGTCCTTGTCGTCCGCGAAGGGATACAGCTGATGGGATTGGACCCCTCTGATTGACTCGACTTTGCCAAGGACGGATGCGGAGGCCGCAGTGCACCTGAATCGGACCAAGTCGTCGTGAAGCAATCTCGCATGTTTGACCAACTCGTAGGCGACAGAGTAGTTGTCTTCGCCACTCAACCCAATCCACTTGCGGTCTCAAGTGCCGCATCCCGCAGGAACAAGAAAGCGACGATGGAGGATTCACGTAACCGCGTCGCGGACGGGTGCCGCACGTACCGGGAAAACCCACCCGTGTTGACGCGGCATCTCCAATCAAGGAGCGCAAGGAAGAAGAGTCCACCTTCCTCCAGCCTGTGGATGCTATTAATATCACGAGAATCATAATCTCCGTCTCAGCAGGATACCTTATCTTGGCCTCCGCCCCATCAAAGACAGGTTGGAAGAGGAAGGTGGAGTCGTCGGCGGAGACATGGTGGTGAAGAAGGTGATGAGTCTCTCCCGTTGGGCACATCCGGCGCCGGCGAGGAGGAAGAGGAAGTGCAAGGTCACGCTGAAGGTGGTGGGTCTCGAGGGGCTCCCGCCGCTGCCGGGGGAAGGGAGGGTGGCGGCGGTCGAGGTCCGATGGAGGCAGCCGCCCAAGGTCGGGGCGCTTGCGTATCTCATGGGAAGGAAGAAGCAGGCCCGAAGCGTTTCTTCGCGCAGGCCGGTGATGGAAGACAGCTGGGCCGTCCGATGGGACCGCGACGACGAGGCGAACCGGTTCGAGAACGTGTGTCGGCTCTGCGATCCGGAGTCGGTCGCCGATCCCGTCCATGACGTTTCCTTCTCCATTCTATACGTGAGTTCTTCATTGTGCACGTTTTATTAATATCATCATCCAGTCTTTGGTTTAATTGGTTGGTTAGAGAGAGACACAATAGCGTTGAAATGCTGTGGTGGTCAAACGCCTTGCTGGTGTTCATATCTGTTCATATCTCTTCCTGACAATATTGATTGTTGGACCGGGCAATGACCAGGCTCTCTGGTGGATCCCCAGGCTCTATGGTGGATCCCCGTCCGATGTCAAGAGTCACCGCAGTCGGTCGGTTGGGAATATTTCATTCGAGATGGAAATTTTGAGCATCAATAAAATTCAAAAAATGGTTTAGATGAATTTAAACTTCAGGTCAGTTCTGCATATTGCCTATGCAGAATTTGTGACCGAGTGAGAAGTCTGGGAAAACGTGCAGAACATTGGATTTTTACTGTGCAATTCTTATGTGATTCGTATGTCAATTAAGAAAGATTTGGAATTTGCATAGTTTTTTATTTATTCACTGACAAAGTTAGATGATCATGTAATATGTGAAAGAAACTTTGGAGGGCTCTATTCATGTTTTAGTCTATCCAGGCTTATTGATTTCTGGGTTTGGTTTTTTTGTAAGGAACGATTTTACATCAAAAGGATCTTTTAGTATACCTACTAAATTTATGTTATTCAACATGACTGAATTTTCTCTGAATGTAGCTGCAAATATGAAAGCCGAGAAATCTTCTTTTGATATATGTTTTTGGCTTCTTCTTGTTTTTAACTATTATACTCATAGTTAATGGATTAGTGCTTCTTCTACAAACATCTTTAGCAGATTTCCTCATCTTTCTTTTATTTGATACGATTACTTGTTTTAGCTAGAATTATAGCTTCAGGTTTTCATAAGCATGGATATGAGTAAATAATGTAAGGAATGTATCAAATGATGAATACCCAATGCAAGAAAATTAAATCTTAGCTGAGTGATCAGCAAGCTAAAATGATTATTCTAATACTTTGACTAGGTGAAGTATTTCCTATCATGTATTGTTGTCAATCTAAAGTTGTCACCTTCTATTATGTGCTGCTTGATGACTAAATTTAATTCTCCAGGGATGTGGTGATGGAGGAGGCAAGCTAAACAAACTGGAATCAATTGGGACGACAATGGTAAATCTAGCTGAGTGGGCTAAGGAATATGAATCCAAGAGAAAAGGTGAAAGAGCAGAAGAGAAGGAATTCAAGAAGCAGCTTTGCATCACCTTAAAGAAGGAAGGCTTGACAAGCCATGGAATGCTTCATGTAAAAACCCTTATTTCCCTTTTCTTCTTTTGTCCAAAGAGAGATGATAGCTAGTGCTTTCTTAGGTTTAGTAGGGAAGTATTTTAGGGGAAAAAAAGAAGTTATTGACTAAATATATAAAGAGAAATTAAGAATGCTGATGATTTGTTTGCACTTAATACAATTTCGTCAACTGTTTAGTGTGTCATAAAAAAAGACAACAAGATTAATATTTTGACCAAAAAATTGTACTATGATGACTTCAATTGAGGTTAAGCGAAAGAGATACAAGTTCCTTGTAGCCTTGGTTTCTGAAAATGCTGCATGATATGACTGAAATTTCCTTTGTAAGAATAGATCTGTGTCCGTTAATATTTTTCGTCTTCCACTGTGTGTCTGAAGCTGCAAAATTATCACCATTTACAAATTCCCAAGATGGGAGGTTGTGAATCATAGTTATTAGGGAGAAAAGCAAATAAGTAGGGGACAGTATTTGCTAATATTGCAAGAATTTCAATGAGAAGTTATTTTTTCTACAATGTGAAGCAAACTGCCTTCTAATTATGTGGATGGTTGCAGGTCACTGCAAGTTTTGTGGAGTTGAGGCCTTTTGGGGTAATGGAAAAGGCATCACCTTGTGAAGACAAGACGATGATAGAACACCAGGGCAGCCAACAAATGAAATCTGACAATTCAGGAAGCTTTGACACAGAAGATACGGTTTTGGATCAGCTTATTCTGCTACGAGAAGAGGAAGATACTTCCGAAGTTGGTAATCATCACAATCACACTGCCAGCAGCAGCGGCAACAGCTGGCGATCAAGTCCAGAGTCAGAATCATCTTCAAAGAGCTGGTTCCAATGGAGTAAGAGGAGAAAAGTTACCAATATGGTTAGAGACCTTGAGGGAGAAACCATGAAGCCTTCCTCCTCTCATGAAGACAATTTATCCGAAAATGGCAAGGTAAGTTAATTTTTGACTTGGAATTTCTTTTAAATTTTCTTATCATAGGTATGCATGGGCCTTGATTCTTTATTGTCTTAGCAGAAGGATTCGGCAGAGTCTGATGAAGACGATGATCCAGTAGGCTGCTGGAGAAGCAAAGAATTCATCAGCAGGGACAAGCAAACAAAGCTCAAAGTCCAGACATTCTTTGCTTCCATTGATCAGCGAGATCCTAGTGCTGGTGGAGAGAGTGCTTGCACAGCAATAGCCGCTGTGATTGCAAGTGCACTACATGATAATGAACTCAACACACCAACTAGATCAGAATTTGATGCACTTATTAGAGAAGGCTCATCCGAATGGCAAAAGTTGTGCAACAACACGACATATATTGAAAGCTTTCCAGACAAGCACTTCGACCTTGAGACAATATTAGAAGCAAAAATAAGGCCTATATCCGTTTTACCAGACAAATCATTCATAGGGTTCTTCCGACCAGAGAACTTCAAATCTTTGCATGGAGCAATGTCGTTTGATGACATATGGCATGAGATAACTAGTGATGTTGGACGAGATAGTAAGGTCTATATTGTAGGTTGGAATGATCACTTCTTCATGCTAAAGCTGGAAGCAAATGCATACTATGTGATGGATACTCTGGGAGAGAGATTGTATGAAGGATGCAAGAAGGCCTATATGCTAAGGTTTGATGACTCCACAGAGATGTACAGGTGGCAAGAAAACAAGGCAATCGAAGACAGTGAAGAGCTGATTTGTAGAGGGAAGGAATGTTGCAGGGAGTTCATAAATAGATTCTTAGCTGCTATACCATTACAGGAGGAGTTGGAGTTGGAGGAGAAAGGAGTTGGGATCAACACAGCCCTCCACCACAGGTTGCAGATTGAGTTCCATTTGACAGAGGCTTCAGCCGACTAAGACAATGATCCATCAATGGATGGCAATTGGAAAAATGACAGTGATTTTTATAGCGACAACCATTGGACTAAGAAAAGCAATGACACTATGTGCGACACCTGGGGAAGAAATAGCAATTGGAATCACAATAGCGATTGGAGAAGTGACAGCATTTGGACTAACAACAACGGTGCTAGTGACAGATTGTAATAAAGATGATTATTGAGATGACACTTAATGTATGTGAGGAATACCATAGCAGCATTTGTAAATCTGAATGCAGTACAACTGAGAAGAATGATGAAAGATTGATCTCTCTGGAAAATGTCAGCAGGATGTGCATCGGGGTGTCAAATGGTCAATCTCAACAACAATCTCAGAGTCCTATCAAAATACCAATATGATGTTCATCTCTGAGAAAAGCTTGTTATGACGAAATCTCAGCAGTAAATTTTGTTATATGCAGAGTCCATGAGAAAACACACATGCAACAAATTTCAGGCTCCAGAATATATGGTTATGAGGTACTTGACTGATTTCAAGAAGACAAGATAAAATGCATTGCAAGTTCTGTTCCCTGACCTGAAACTAAGTGGCAACTTTAAGTTCCTTACAAGTAATTGTGGGTGCGCTGAGGTGAACAGAAGTGTCAATGTCCAAGCTCTAAGGTAGACTGGAATATATTCTACTAACCGTTGATTTTTTTTTTTTGTTTTGCTAACTTGATTGTTGGCAAAGATCATTTGTATGTCCAGTTTACAGGCTTTCTCTAGATTGCATTTTTCATGCTGCTCAATCGTGTAGTATCAAAAAATTGCTATCCAGTGATGGAGCAACTATATATTATCTTTCTTGCTGTGAATGCAAAGAGTCACTTCTATATAATGCATTCAGTGGATACAAGGGCAAACATATAATGAACTTGCAAAATAATTTTCTGTACTGAATACAAATTTCTACTTCTAATAGCAGCAAAGATATAGTGATCTCGTAAAATAATTAAGTTCTATACTGTATGTAGACTTCTATATACAGCAAACATATAATGATCTTGTAAAATAATAAATTTCCGTACTGTATGCAAATTTCTATTTCTAATAACATGCTATTGTTTAATTCTTTAACATCATTTTGATGATCTAGATAGCGTTTGTGTGTTTTGATGGATTCATATACAAGTTTCCTTTTGCAGTTCTTTTACATTTTTTACTTAAATCTCTTTTTTGCTTCTTCCAAATTAGTATTTATTGGGTTGACAGATCCTAATTACCTAGGCATCAATGTGAAGCAAGTCGAATATCTAGTTAAGCTTCAGGCACCACATATATTGTCTCATGTACATCAACATTGACATGTAATCTTGAAGGCCTCTGTCATGGTGTTGTATGCATCCATCTGTACATTAGACACTCAGAATGATTAGTTTTAGCTGTTCATTTGAATACTGATTCTAATATTTGCCAGTTTATTATCACCATAAACAGGCTGAGCAAGACATAAGAGGCTGCTACAATCTGAAAAGTGTTCATCCGGTTCCCACATTGAATGTGTCTGTTTGCTGGAGCTTTATGGATTCTGGTTCTCAATTCCATGGTCTGAAACAGGTGAGATATGTGCAACTACATGTAGTTATTATACATACGAGTTGCAGTTCAATCTTAAAGTTACTATACCAGCAGTTTCATGTTAAGCCTTTCATATGTTGATACTTACACTGAAGCCCTCTACCAAATGCAATGACTGCCCAAAAGTCAAAAAGGGATTAGTCAAATTGAAACATCCTACTCATAATTGTCATGGGCTCATAAAAGTTCTGCTAACATTCTTTCTTTCTCTATCAGATTGTTCTCAGTGACACCAAGGGGACTAAATACCGGAAAAGAAGATGAAATGCTGGAGATATTCCTGAGTTTTTTTTCGAAACAATATCATGGAGTACTAATAATGGCTTTGATGGAGCAATTAAGGGAGAGTGGATGTGTTCTCTCTGAGGAGGAAGGTGGAAGAAAGGAGGCTGATGATCCATGATATCCAAGAAACCATTTCTCATCTTTCTCTGATGTTGTTGTTCTTAAATCTGACATTTTATCATACATTTATGCTTTTGTTTTCACAATTTTCTATCCACAACTTGGTGACACATTCTTGTTCTCTTGGCAAAGCCACCTGCACCAAAAAGCTCATCTCCCATAAAGGCTGGTTTTAGCCTTGAGAAACTAAGCACAGGACCACGGTCCCCTCCCACCAAAATAAAGAGAAAGCAGTTTGCTTTGTTGAGGTGCAGAGAGAGGGGATGGTGGTGTGAAGATGGTGGTAACAGCAATGGGCTGTTTTACGTGAGCACTTTGTATCGGATGAGCAAAGTATATGCATGATGAACAAGGAAAGATGCTCAGACCCAAATTAGTATCGGATAGGATGTGTGATTAAATTACTTAATGCACATTCTAATTATCCAATTGGGATGTTGATTCAAACCCAATCGTGATCTTATTCCATGCTTGTTTTTTATTAGTATCGAGAAATTATGAATCTTGTTTGATTCTAAGACTGTGAATCATGCAAAATTGCATGGGAGGCTTAATTGATAAAGTCGTTCCAATGATTAAGTTACTTTTGATTGTGAGCAAAGTCTTTTTAGAGCCAAAAGTACAAGAGCTTGGCAAATTCAATATCTCGAGGAACATATATGATAGGGTTTTTTTATAATATAATTTTTGAATTATTATGCTTGAGGATGGGCATCGATGTTGAAGATAATTTTTATAATATAAAATCATGTCGCGTCAAGTTCGGAAAAATGTACAATAATCATGATGTGATTTGTAATGTTTTGAGATCCATGAATAGTTGGAATTGTATATTTCGAAATTCTTGTGAGAAATATATTAGTAATTTAAATCATGTTCGACACAGAAATGCGAGCAATATAGTCTTGGGGTGTCGGCTATATGATAAGTGTTACGCATATCACAGTGGCACCAGGGTGTTGACTACGTGGGCAAGTTGGTGTCGGTCACATCATCATTATCCTCTCTCTCTCTCTCTAAAAACAATCAGATATTTTGAGTTAAAATCGGATGTTTTAGGTAAGTTGGATCGTGACGACTTCAGATACGACACTGCTCGACATCGCTTGCTCCACCTATTTAACGGGAGTCGTTTGGGTGGGCCGGGCTTTCGCTCCTTCGCAAGAAGCTTCGCAAGGAGGAGCGCAAACAACAGAAGCTTCTCATTGGGGCCGAAGGAGGCAAAGCGAAGCTTTTCTATTGTCTTCGGTTCCTACCGTCGTCGCCATCGTCGCCGTCCCCCATCCTCCCGCAACCCTCGTGGACCAATCGTGAATCGGCTCCGAGTGAGCTGCCCCGACCTGTGGTCGCCGCGCGGGACGTTTTGATGCCGCAGGAATCCGATCCCGATCTCGCCGTAATTGTCGTCGGAAGATGAACGGGACCAGAGCCGAGGACGGCTTGCGGCAGGCGCCGTCCATGCAGCCACCGCCGCAGCTCGAATGGAAGTTCTCGCAGGTGTTTGGGGAGCGCATCGCCGGGGAGGAGGTCCAGGAAGGTGCGATCTTTGCTCCCCGCTAGTGTAATCTGAGATCCCTTTTGTTTGGAGGATTTCTTATGTATGATCGCTGCAGCTGAAGCATAGAGTTCATTTGGAAGTTGCAAATTTATGCTCTCTTGCTTATGGATTTCACAATTAGGTTTAGAACAGCGTTTGGGTTCGAGTCATTTGAAAATGCAAGTAAATTTAAGGGATTTAGATGATGTCTAACTCTAGCTCCAGATTAAGAAAATCAGATCTTGGTGTTAGCAGGACATGACAACATGAATTTTCTGGTTGGGATCTTTCTTTATTTAGCTTTTTGGCTGTTTTATTGACCATGCTATTAAATGCTATTATTTAGTTTAAATCAATCATCATTGCGTTTCTTTTTTGACATGTTTGAGACCTTTAACTACTTTCTTGTGTATTCTCAACTTTGGCTGTTGTATAAGTTTCGTTTATAATATTTTTCTCTGAAATGTATTGTCTTCTTTTATGTCACTTCTTTTTCACTTTCTCCCCTGATCTCATGCGACTGAATGTACAGGTAATAAAAGATCATCAAATTTGTGCCAAAATATGGTTAATAATAGAATGCTGTTCTTTATAATGTATATTCTTTACCTTTGTTAGAATCTTGTTGAAATTAGCAACTAAGACTTCTATGGCGCTTATGCGGTTTCTAAGGTAACACATACAAGTTTGTATTCTCTAAGTTCTTTTTTGCTGAGCTCATTCCCCTAAAGCCTTGGCAATCATCTGTGCTAGGAACAAGACCAGAATTACGTCACCTAAACATTTCTCTTTTTATGCCGCTGTCTAATTTGAATTTTAGGGTATAGATATTCAAAATACCTCAATATATGTAAATGCACTGATTTTTCGTATATATTTTCTCACAGGAGTGTCATATAACATAATTCAGACCAAATGTGACTTTCTCTCTGTTCCTTCTTGGTTGACTTTTCTGATGGCTGGTTTTTCTAACTTCCTCAAGTTTCTTAAGCTTTGTATGCTAGGATTTTGCTTTCTTTTAGTTTTTTTTAATTACTGGTTTTCCATAATATTGTCCATTGAAGATCTGTTAGGAAAATAAAAAAGATTAAGAAGTAAGCTTTGTTAACTAGACACGACTTCAAGCATGTTCTCCAATTCATTTTCTTTTCAATTATTTGTTATCTACCATAATGCATATGTTTTATGTTGTACAGTAATATGCATAATTTAAATACTTCTGCTGCTATCATGTGATATTATTTGGGAAGAATTTCTACCCCCTATCTTGGCTTTAAATTTTGCAAACTGCAGATGTAGTCCTTCTGATTTTTCATAATCACATCTCTTCTACATTCACATTCACATATGACGTGGTCAATATTTGACATTTATACTACTAACTATTCTGTTTACACTCATGACTTTGTTCCATGTGCTCAAAATAAGATCATATATGTTGGAACTAAGGGCTAGAAGCTAAATCATATTTCTAAAAGGAGATGGGAGTAAGTCTAGATCCATCAGTGGCCCGCAGTACAGATCAAACTTTCTAAGGGTGAAAATTCAAGTCACATTTTAGTACTAGTTGATGCTTCTGGAGTAGCACACAATACAAAAGTCTGTCATTGTCACATCTGATATACTTAGAAGTGTCACAAAAATCTGTGGCAGTAGCTTTTAGTTGATTGAGGCTGGGTGCTCTCTAACTAAAGATTCTGCCTCTTCATTGATGTTTGTTTTCTTCCTTCCTTACTTTAGACTGATTCCTACTCCAAGGAGGCAGAGAGCTGTTGCATTAGCTTTTGGTGTGTAACTGATATTGAAGAGCCCAACTGGACAATTAGGTTTACCCCAGTTCTTTCTTTGTTTGTAGGTGCTTTATAGGAGACATTAATCAGCTTGGAGGATCCACATAAGGTTAAGGGCCATTGCTATTGGTTTAGTATCTCAATGTGCTAAATTATTTCTTTGCCAACTTGATTTGTTGTAGTTGGTTCAAGGCTTTCTTATTACTATTTCCGAACTTGTGAAGCTTATTTATTGATTGTGTAAATGCTTTTGTGTTTTTTTGGTTTGAAGAACTCTTTTTTATTTTTCCGACTTGCAAAGATCTGCATTGCGTCCTGACCTGACACTTCTCTTGCAGTCGACATTATCTCAGCAATAGAATTTGATAAATGTGGTGATCATCTTGCCACCGGAGATCGAGGAGGGCGTGTGGTTCTATTCGAGAGGATAGATGCTAGAAATGTATGTTATGTGCCATCAGTTTCTTTTAGTTCTCTCTGTGTTTTAAATTACTTCTTCTTTAATCTTCACATACTGTAATTGTTTGTCCTGCAGCATGGCTCTCGCAAGGATCTAGAGAGGCAAGATGGTTCACTTAGCAGGCATCCCGAGTTTCATTACAAGACAGAGTTTCAGAGCCATGAACCAGAGGTAATTTTTCTGGATTACTGCTATTTGAAATATTGTCCTAAATTTAATTGTTCTGTGATGTCAACTTTCTTCTTGTTTATGTTTTAGTTTGACTATCTTAAAAGCTTGGAAATAGAGGAGAAGATCAACAAGATCAGATGGTGCCAAACAGCCAATGGTTCTCTTTTCCTTCTTTCTACCAATGATAAAACAATTAAATACTGGAAGGTCAATTTTCTGCTCCTTGCTTTTCCAAATTTAACTTCTAGCATTATCTGGATTTGATCCTTTCTATGTATTGATAATAACCTTCTATTTAAATTCATGCTTTTCTGAACTTTACCTTTTTTCAACTATTCCTTATAATGTACTTTCCTTATTACCGATCTTTTACCATTAATGCTCTTTATGAATGAACTCATTAAATATCTCAATTTATGAGGTTTTTTGTTGTCCACCATTGTTTTCTTTTGACTGACTTGTGGAGGTTCATCCATATAGTATCATGATGGTTTTCAAACTCCACTAAGTTCCTCAGCTTGTAGTAAAACTTGTTCGTGGTACTATATATCGAGGATACCAGTAGTTTACCAATATAAGCTGTGTGGCATGTGTGGTCAGAACTGGGCAACTATGCCATGTTGAGGGTATGCCCTCATTATTAAATTACTATATGTGGTGTTGAACTTTGTTAATCAGCAGAGCCCTGTGCTTTGACATACCGTGCTGACCCAGTATCTCCAGAGAGGATGCCAGTGAGAAGCAACCAAGATTTTCATTATTGAAATCTAAAAGCATTACTTCTATTGACATTATGTAGTTCTATTGAGTATTGTTCATTTTTAGTACAGATGAGTGAAGTATGCACACTTATATGGTTAGTGATTATGACTTATTACAATATGTTTGTCTTAACATAGGCAATGCCTCTTCACCTTATTAGTGATGTTTACTTACTCTGTCCCCAGAATCTAAATTCTATATGGATTTTTATTCTTTTGTACCATAGGCAGTGCCTCGTCACCTCATTTGTGATGCTTCCTTACTCCATTTCCATAGTTATAAGAATTCTTTCTTTGATAACATTCTTATGTTAGTGCAAGGTTTAATATGTTCATTTGGAAATAACAGTATTGTACATTTGTTTGTTATATATTGCAAATTTGTCAGATATATCAACATTTATCAATCTGGAATCTTATGTTTATAGTAATGCTGAGCTGTACTTTTTTTGTTTAATAATGCAAGTTTGTTGGATATTTCAACATTTTTCAATCTATAAATCTTAAGTTTTAAGAATTGAATCTGAGGTTTTTGTTCTTCTATTAGGCTTATGAGGATGAAAGCAGAGTGGAAATACCAAGTTGTCTTTAAATGCTTGCCCAACCCATCTTGTTGTTGATGATTCCTTACTATCCACATTTGTTTAAATTTTTTTATTATGTTGCTTGTCTTTGCAATTTTTTAACAATTACCCCATGGTGCAGAGGGTTAAGTACTACTTCATGTTTGTTGTTTCTGTTTGAATACCAACAGGTGCAAGAAAAGAAGGTCAAAAGAATTTCTGAAATGAATATAGATGCTTCACATGCTGCAGGAAATTGTAGCGGTGCTAGCTCAAGTACAAGTAATCCTGGACTGTGTCTTCCCAATGGATGTTCTGGAAAGACTTTGAATTATTTGAGCAATGACTTGTGCATTCCTCCAGGAGGGTTTCCATCCCTCCGTCTGCCTGTGGTAGTTGACTCAACCATGCCTATGAAAATTTTAAACATCACTATATCTGATGCACATATATCATTGAAAATCATGCAAAATTGCCTGCATTAAAGATGAATGCATTGCTGGATGAAAAATTACTATGGATAGTTATATGCTTTGTCTTCATTATATATATTTTAGTGTTTCCTATCAATTTTTCTGTAATGGCTTGTTTCAAACTGTCTACTACATTAACTACAAATTTTAAAGCTTGGTTGATTTGACCAGCTAATGCTATATTATGTAACATGTTGTTTTCACATCTATTTTGTGTGTGTAGGTAACAAGCCAAGAGACAAGTCTTGTTTCAAGGTGTCAGAAGATATATGCTCATGCTCATGACTACCACATAAACTCTATTTCAAATAACAGGTTCATTTACATCCAGTTCTTTTAATTTTGGTTTCTCTAGCTTTTCTGTTTATTACATGTTTGAGTTGCTATGAATCATAACTCATTTATGTTGTATTTTTTGTCTTCTGAAATCCTATTTATGCATTTATGATGTTCATCTGGGTTCTGTGAATGTCTCTTTGCCGAATTGGAAAATATAAATCAGTGTCACCAAAGGAACTTTGTAGATGGAAAAGAAGATGGATAGAGATATATATTCTTTAATTCATACTCAATCTGCAAAGAAGAATTAAGTGGTGTATTTATTAATAACAATGTAAAGATTAATTGAAAGGCACCCTGCTGTCCTCTCAGCCTGGCTTGAGATGGACATGAATATCTATCCTGACTAACATGCCACAAATGTCTATCAACATGTATATTCATAGTCATGACAAGATGCCTAATTTGGATAAAAGTGATTTGGGTAATTTGCTTCTAAGCTTTTGTCTCATAATAACAAATCTTGGTAACCCTGTTTAAACAGGGATGAAGAATTATACATTGCTAACTTAATTATTGATTTGAAGCTGGTAAATTCGCGAGGTATTTTACATCAGCGGTTATAGCAACTTATAAAAATTTGAAAAGCATGTTCTTCTCTCTGATTGAAGATAACAGGAAACATGAAAAAATAGAGGAAACACAAGGATGAGCTAGATATGACTTGAGGTGTGATTGTTACAGCACCTGGACACTCAGCATCCCCTTTCAGGCTGCTATAGTGTTCTAATCCATTGGAAACCAACAGATCAGTCCTAGTTAGTTCTTTTCAGTTCCCCACTTTGCTGAGATGTGATTTTTACAGTATGCATATTTTTAATTTTTTAAAACAAAATTGTAGTTTCATACATTATTTGCCTCTTTTTTTCATTGTACCATCTTTTTACTTGCCATCGTAAGCTTTGGGTTCACTCTAAACATCATTTTGGTTCTTTGATGAAGTGGGGCACACATAGTATTCCTGAATTGTTGTTGCACATCAAAATAATGTGGTTGTAAAAGATTATTTTTCTTGTTTATGCTTCTTAGTTCATGATGCCTGATTTATTGCAGGAATTTGATATTAATGGCTGTTAAAAAATTTGCCAAGTTCATTGCATTACTTTATTGTTCACTGCATATGGTTCTGAAGCGTGCTTATTTCTGATGATTTTCTATATGAAATATGCTTGAGCTTATTGTTCATGGTAGCATGGTATTTGCCCTTGTCTAGTATGCAAATTGTGTGCTAGCCTGATTTCTTTTTTCTAATATTGTTAGTTGTAAACCACTCATGTTCCTTTTCTAACTCCACAGTGATGGTGAGACGTTTATATCGGCAGATGATCTGCGAATAAATTTATGGAATTTGGAAATTAGCAACCAGAGCTTTAACATTGTTGATGTGAAGCCTGCAAATATGGAAGATCTGACTGGTATTTATACTCTGTTTTGATTTTAGATGTTTAAGCAGTGTAGCATGGAGCTTCTATGTTTTTATTGGTTAATCTTTTAAGTAAATTTCCTGTTGAAGACATAGAGTAGTCTTGCTTGTGATATACTATGTGATAAAGGAACTTTTATTTATTTCTTTAAAAATCCAGTCTAATACTTTAAGCACTCTAAATGCCCCTTGCAGTAGTTATTTCTCCTCGTTATCTTATAAGCAGTTAACTGTTCACTGAAGGTTGTTATGCTTCAGTAGTTCAAAGTCAAAACACTTTTCAGTCAGGGCTTTGATGATGCATGAAGAAATTTTCTCTTGTAATAGAAAATGAAAAGTATTTTGCATGTATGTTGGTTGATCTTATTGATCTTGTTGATCAGAACTAATCATGAATGATCATTAATCTGAAATATAAATCACTTTTCTATTGGTTCCTGATATGAGATCTTAACCCCAGTAATATCAACTTGGGATTTTAACACATTGTATTTTCTGGGAAAATTAACTTAAGATAGCCATGCATCTGTCTAAATTCTTAGAACGTGGGACCTTCCAACTTTGTGAATGACCAATTGTTAACTTCTGGACCTTCTGCTTTCTTTTACCTTGTAATCAACAGAAAAAGTCAGATCAAGCAGACAAAAGAATCACTTGTTTCTTTGGTTACGTTTTTAATTAGTTCTCTAATCTTTTATATGCTGTTGCAAAATAATCATTAAACAGGAAGCTGAACATATAGATGCCAATAACTGGCTAGGTTTGAATAACTTTTGATAACTCTTGAGCAATTAGATACTTTGATGGATCTCAAGTTTCTTTATCAAGTCTGGGTATTGGTTTTCTTCTTATCTTCTGTACTGATTTTCTAGTATCATCAACGTGATTTGTGCTCCATACTCAGACTTTCAGTTTGCAATTTATGTTTATCATGAATATATTAACATTTTACAGCTTGCTTTCACTAACTGATTCATGTTTACCTTTATTGCGATCTTTTAGTGGTCATTAATGTTTTCGATTGTTGATGACCTAATTCTGTTGCGTTTTCAGAGGTTATAACGGCTGCTGAGTTCCATCCGACACATTGTAATATGCTAGCTTATAGTAGTTCAAAGGGCTCAATCCGGCTTATAGACTTGCGCCAATCAGCATTATGTGATAGCTATTCTAAGTTGTACGTAAATTTCTTGTCTTTTGTCAGACCTCCATGTTTCCTAGAAGCAAATATAAGAGTAGCAGAAAGTTGGATATTTTTCAGTTGCATTTATCTGTAGCTAATGGGAATAATTTTTCATGCAGGTTTGAGGAGCATGAGGCCTCTGGTTCAAGGTCCTTTTTCACGGAGATTATTTCCTCAATTTCAGATATTAAATTTGGAAAGGATGGAAGACACATCCTTAGTCGTGATTACATGACTCTTAAGGTTTTCTGTTTAATGGTTTGGCTGATTATTGTTTCTTCAACATTCTTTTTCTTTTTGGAAATGGGCTATATTTCTTATGCATTGTCTAGATTCTAAACCATCACTACATGGTTTAGTCAAAGTTTCTCTGTCCCATGTTTTAGCAGTATGTGAAACAATACATATGAACTACTGAGAATATGAGCACTGATATCTAGACTAATAATAAGAGTATAAGAGGGCTTTTGACAACTTTATTCCAGAACATGATTAAGGAAAAGTAGCTGCCATACTGCTCTGCTACTCAAAACTTTTAATGCAAGATTTAAGCTGAACCCTTCTCGGATTTTTCCCTATGATTTAATATATTCTAATGTAAGGCTTCTCTAGGATTTCAGAAAATAATAACTAACCAGAAGGGAAGCTGGAATATTTTAGAGTTGTTTGTGACTACTAAAGTTTTCACGTGTCTTACTAAATCTCACAACATTGTTAAAGCATTCATGTGATACCAGTGTTTATGTATTAATTAAGAACTGGAATAAATTTTTAGGATTTGTGCAATATTCTTTTGCATGTTGGAACATCATGGTTTGTGTTGTTTGTTCTCATCTTCTCCATAATTTTTTTCATGAGATTTCATTAATATAAAAGTGCTGCCAGCCCTCTCTTTCCTGCTGGTAGCCGCAACTGTACATACCATGCAGCATGGCACAGCATGACTAGGGAACTCGACATCACACCCAAAATCATGACAAACTGAGGATTACAAGAAAATTTCCTAACATATCCATCGCATCTCACATAATCCAGCCACCTTCCATCGGCCTCCTATCCAAGTGTAGCAATGAGCTGATAAGGAGGTGAGATGGGACATGGGTGGATCTTTGTTGAAACACTAAAATCCAAAGAAACCAAGGACAGAGACTTTATAACATTATCCCTGGCTCTTTTCATGATTAGGGAACCAATTGGCTCATAACACTTAACAACTTGCAGGCTTTGTAACTTTGATGTAATTGCTCTTGAATTTGCTAGTTGACCTGTTGAACTAGAATTTTGCTAATAATAGGTACTCTTCTTTATGTGGTATGTAGTTTCATGTCTTGTGAATTTACCTAAGGTCCACTTTCTAATTTAACTAATGGAATATTCTGACTAAATGGTCTATCAAGTAGAATCATATTTGAGTTTCCTTTTCAGTTCCTCATATATTCTTTTTGTGGTTCATCAGCTATGGGATATAAACATGGATTCAGGTCCTGTTGCAACATTTCAGGTCCATGAACACTTAAGGCCTAAGGTGACTTATTTCTCTTTTGGATATATAATTGCTGAATAATTAATTGCAATGGTGGATGAAAGAAAGCTGGCTACAAGTATTTTTTGTTGATTTGCAGCTATGTGATTTATATGAGAACGATTCAATCTTTGACAAATTTGAGTGCTGTCTTAGTGGGGATGGGTTGCGTGTAGCAACTGGTTCATACAGGTAAGATTTCAACTCATCCAATGTTGACCTGATTTTCTTTTGAAACATTACTTGCAGCCCTTGGACCTCCAGCTTTTAATGACCCCTTTGTGAATCTCCAGTAATCTTTTTCGTGTTTTTGGCTGCCTTCCTGGAAGCAATGAGGCAACAACTTTAGAAGCCAGTAAAACTCCAATGAGGTAATGTATCAGTTATTGTACTTATGAAGTGAACTCAATAGAAAATTAGGTTTTGAAGACTTCTGCTATCGTTTGTCCTCTTGAAATGACCATTTTGGTTGAAACACTAAGTTTGAATTGTCTGATAGCTGCCTTACTGAACAGCAGACATTGATTTTAAGCTGAAAGAACGAGGAGATCTGGGAGTGCTTTCTGCACCAATTTCTAAAAACTGAAAAAAAATCTATTCTAGTCTGGTTGACTTGCATCCAAGTGCTGTGAGCAATATTTGTATATAAGCTTCTTACAGTCAACGGTTGAGGGGTTAGGTTGTGAGCAATATTTGCAAATGTTCATTCTCGACTCATGCATCACTTCATAAACACATCCAAAATCTGGCATTTCTGGCAATTTTAAATAATTAGAAAGTTTTCTATCTTTTGTAAGGCTTGTTATAAAACAATCGTGCTGCTAATAATACTTGGAACACTGGGTATGAGGTAAGGGAAGGGGTCCTTTTTGGGTGGAAGTCTAGGGGACCCAGAACCACTATGATCTATGTGTAAATGCTATGATAAACTTAATTGACATTAGCGTCTAATTTGGTACCTCTGCTTTTTTATTATTAGACCTTGTTTCTTTTTAATTTGTTTAGGCAACAAGTGCAAAACCCTACAAGGCCTTCCAGGTGTTTAAGCAGCCTAACACGTGCTGTCAGACGAGGTCAGTCGTGCAAAAGTTTATTACTGATTCCTGGTTTTAAACTGTTTTCTAGACATCTTAAAAAAAGATACAGCTCTCATGTACAACACCCTATTTTTGCATGGATCTGCCACAGGAGTTGAAAACCAGGGTGTTGATGCCAATGGAAATTCACTCGATTTCACAATCAAACTACTACATTTAGCCTGGCACCCAACCGAAAACTCAATTGCATGTGCTGCTGCAAACAGCTTGTACATGTACTACGCATAGAGATGATCCGTGGAGGATATATCTCACTCAATAGGCAATTCTTTCATTTTGGGTTGCTTCTTGTGAAGGCTGTGGGCTTTTCAGATGCAACCGACAAGGTGCATGAGTATGTATCATCGGCTCTTACATATACTTAATACCACGGCTAGAAGCGGCTATTTGTGATCCACGAGACAGCTAAATTGTCGTTTGCCTGTATGTTTGTTCTTTTTCTGTCAGGGTCTGGCGAGGCGTGATCTTTTGTCAGATCTTTTAATTCTGGGAAAAGATCAAACATCCATGTTAATCATGACCGGTATTGAGATCTCAATTGATTGTAGCTCTACTACGACTAACGCAGAAGGGTATTTAGATTGGTCATCTTAGTCTCCAGTGGCACTACCGATCTTTATTTAGCCCTGTGGTGTGAAGGCATGGCTGCTTGTCTCAATGAACCTGCATTTCAAGACTCGTGAAAGTTCTTAAGATGTTATGGTTCACATCCCTTGTGATGACAATTTTATTTTACATGGAATACCAAAGTCACATTCCTTCTCAGTGTAGGAATTACCCAAAAACTGTGGGTTGTTCTTAATCAGTGTTTTGGAAGTATGTGAGTCGTATGGACCATCGAGTACTTTGTAGTAACAGTAGATTGTTATTGTTTGTCCATTTCAGCTATTGCTTCTTCTGCACTTTCCATGATATGATTTGTTCATTTCAGCTATGTATATTTTAATTGTATTATTATTTGATACGAAATGATGATTCGAGTTCAGGACTCCTGTAATGAATTATCAAAATTTTTATCAACTAGTAAGCATCTTTAAAAATGTATTCGATGAGATTTTGAATCTTTAATATTTGGTAGGTTCCGATTAATGTTTAAGGTGTATATATATATATATATATATATATATATATATATATATATATATATATATATATATATATATATATATCACTTGTAAAATTATGCTATTCGTTCTGATGTGCAGCAGTCGTGGAATCGCACGAATGAGAAAAGCTCATCATCTCCGAGAATTGGCTTGTGGAGTCAACCGTTATGGACGTCATCACGGCGTGATCTCGGTTTGAAATCTCGGGTCTACATGGGGATGGGCCCCGCGCTTGCTCGATCTAAGAATCTGACCGTTGCAGCGTAGTCTCGCAGACAATTCCCAACCTCTTCGCTCTGGATTGCGCGAGGCGAGGACTCCATCCTTAATTCACTTGCCTTCTCGATCTCGAACTCGTCGATCTGCCCCTCCCTCCGTCACCTGATGGCCGTCGCCGCGGAGTCGCAGCAAGAAGAGAAGGTGATCTCCGAGAATCTTGAGAACTCTGGTGTTCCGAACGATGATCGTTTGCTGAATTAGGGCTGTATCTTCTCCTTACCATCAGATGCGCAATTCTCGTCTCTTTCGGGTTGACCTCGTTCGTGGAAATCTAGGTCTTCGAACTCGAACAAGGACTTTTTCTTTCTTGCTCCTTTATGGTTTCTCCCTTCTGATTCCTGCGGTCGGCTCAAGCTAATCTAGGGTTTTTTTTTTTTTTTCCTGTTATGGTTTTTGATAGAAGGCATTCTAGTGATACAGCCACAAGGCAACGGATTCTTTTGCTTGTTGTTAAGTCGATATCGTCTGAAACATACCGATTACAGGGACTATCATCTTCTCGAGGATGGATTAGAAATTGTTGCTTCGGTTTCCGGATCTTTTTAGCGGATAATTGTTTTGGCACGATATGGATTGAAATTTTCCAATCACATGTGAGATACGGAGCATCAGAGCTTTTGCATGGTTTGATCTCACAAATGGTTGCCTGTTACAGTCTCCTTCAAAGGCTTCAGCGGTAGAAAAACGATGGACGCTTAATGACTTTGATATCGGAATGCCTCTCGGAAGAGGAAAGTTTGGCCATGTTTATCTTGCCCGAGAAAAGAGGGTACGAACTACAAGATTCATTTGTCCGCTGATTTAGTTTATTGATTTCCTTGTCAAACTAATAAGCATATCATATGTGTTCGGTCTTATCTCCTGCTTAAACGAATAATCAAGGCTTGTGATTTTCATGGCATGAAGCTTGAATTTTGTTTCTATATGGTCAATCCTGCTCAAACGCAACACGAAATCCCCCCTTTGTTGTCATGGTATGATAATTTTTTCCATTACAACTAACTTCAAGTATCAAATTGCAAACCAGAGCAATCATATTGTGGCACTCAAAGTGCTCTTCAAGAGCCAGCTCAAACAATCTCAAGTTGAGCATCAGCTGCGGCGTGAAGTTGAGATACAGAGCCACCTCCGGCATCCGAATATACTACGCCTATATGGTTATTTCTATGATCAGGTTCAGCCACTTTTGGAAAGTGTTTCACTGTAGGAGTTGAACCCTGTTTTGCCACCTAAATTGACGTAGCCTTTTCTTTTCATTGCAGACTCGTGTTTACTTGATATTAGAATATGCAGCAAACGGTGAAGTTTACAAGGAACTGCAGAAGTGCAAATACTTTAGTGAAAGACGCTCTGCCACTGTGAGTTCTTGTAAACATGCTTAATTATATTCATTTCTATATGAGCTTTACAAGTTATGCACTGAAAAATGCCTTCTAGTCATTACCTTCAATTTTGTTCACCTGATTTAGATGGTGTGTTGTGCATTAATTAATTAATCTGGACCTCCGATCTTTAAAATTACATGTGTAAATATGTTACATCAGCCAACTTTATGCTGATCATTTATGGTTATTGTGTTCATCATTCTGCAGTACATTTCATCTTTAGCACAAGCTCTGATATACCTCCATGGGAAGCATGTGATACATAGAGATATCAAACCAGAGAATCTTTTGATTGGACTCCAGGTAGATTTTACTTGTTCTTGTTACCTCAGGACAAAGTTTGAAATGCTTATGAAGTTAAACCTCTGGACAGGGCGAGCTGAAAATTGCAGATTTTGGGTGGTCAGTTCACACATTCAACCGCAGGCGGACCATGTGTGGAACGCTCGATTACCTTCCACCTGAAATGGGTATGCCAACTTTTACCATCCAGCAATTTCTGCTGTAAATTTTGCCTCAAAAGTTCCTTAGGTCCTTTCCCTGCATTTTCTTTTTCACAGTGGAAAGTGTAGAACATGATGCCAGTGTGGATATCTGGAGCCTGGGCATTTTGTGCTATGAGTTTCTCTATGGGGCCCCCCCATTTGAAGCAAAAGAGCATTCAGATACATACAGAAGGTAAGCAAACAAGATATGCCTGGTTATAGAGACCGTGCTTAATAGCTAGTACTGGATATTGTATCCTGTTTGTTGATCAAGAGGAAGCACTTTTGCTTAGTGGCCTAGATTCTATATATCCTAAACCCGTAAATTGCTTTCAAACTACCAAGAGATCTAATTTTAGATTTGCTTCATTCAGACATCTTTTTCGTAAGAAAATGAAGGATGCTCTTAAAGCAGTTGGATTATCCATACCTTAGTAATTGAGTTGGAAAACTCAAGTTATTGAATTTCTCGGCTTTGTTAAATTTTATCATGTTAACTCTCTTTCAAGATGTTGCTGATTATGAATTTTATTTTCTTACATGTGTAGTAACTCTCTTTGTTTTTCCCTTCATCAAGTAGCATAAAAGGTCCCTATCACTTCAAGGATGACAGCCCATATTATTCAATGACAATTTTTAAGAGTTTAATAGGTTGTTGTTGCTTCCATGTTGTCGACAGCTGATATCCTAAACCACATAATTTCCAATCATAGATATCAAAAGTTATGTTAACTAATTTATTCAAGTAATCTTATTTATGGGTTATTGATTCTTCAGACGATTGAAGTTACTTATGCAATACTAACGTTACCTGGGTTGTTCACATTGTTGATGTAGGATAGTAAAAGTTGATCTCAAGTTCCCCTCGAAACCATTTGTTTCTCCTGGTGCAAAGGACCTTATCAGCCAGGTGTTTGATGATCTTCTTATGTTTTTCCCTGCCTTGTTTCGTTTTCAGAAACAACATAATACATATTTGATTTACTATTCTCAACGTCGGCATACATCCGATGCAGATGCTTGTCAAAGATTCATCACAACGCCTTCCTCTTCGCAAACTGCTTGAGCATCCATGGATAGTGCAAAATGCAGATCCTTAAGGTGTCTACAGAGGCTGATTACCATCAATTTGCATAAAGGAAATCTGAGCCAAGAGAGGATGTGACGCATTAACGACTAATGACCTCACCAAGGACAGCATGGATGTGAATCATTACCAACTTATTCCCTCTGATGTGTAATGGCAGATGAATTTGTCTGCTTGTTTTCTGTAGGCAGTCTAATATCGTGTAGTCGAGTGTGACGAAGCTTTTGCTTCTCTTTTTCCTCTGAAACCTACTTCACTTCTCTTCGTTCCTTTTGACAATCTTGCAATTTGTAACTAGATTTAATTTTCGCCAGACCATGAATTGTGTGTCATCTCACTGGTTGGTTCGGTTGTCAACATTTGCCAGACAAACATTTGAAATTACATTGTCTCGATAGTGATGAGGTCTATCGGCAACGTTGGGAGCAATTGTTTGTGCTATATGTTGGTCCTACCCATTCTCTCGTGGCAACTATTAGATGAGCCATGAAATCATTTTTGCTATCTTATGACTGAAAGATTCGTCTGATGAAAGCAAACTCGATCAGGGCCAATTAATTTCCAGTTTATTATATATATATATATATAATATATGTTAGGCCCGTGTTAGGCCCGCGTGTGTATATATATCTATATATATAGAGATATATGTCACGCTTTTAGGTATCGCCACCCACGTTTGGTACCCTGTGCGGCTGCTATCGTGGACCAGCGGCCTCCGCTTCCATTATTGGGGGATCGACCCGACCGCCAGCTCTGACCACCTCCATCCAAGCCCGAGACGAAAAGAGAGGGGAAGAGGAGAGGTGAGAGATCGCCGTCTCCCTCTTCTCTCATTTGGAGCTCTCGAGAAACCCTCCCCTACCTTGTCTGGGATCTCTGGGGTTTCCTCCTCAGATCCATTCCCATTCCCATTCCATGGGTACCGCCTTCTGCTCGGGGGGTTCGCCGTCCAACGGCGAGGGCGTCACCGTAACTCCCGTGGTATTGAACGTCTACGATCTCACCCCCTTGAACAACTACGTGCAGTGGCTCGGCATCGGCATCTTCCACTCCGGCATCGAAGGTGAGTTGGTGCTTCTCCTATCTTCCGAAGAAGTTCTCAATTTACTTTATTTCTTTCCAGTTAATTGTTGCCAAGTTGTGTGTTGCTGGGAATTTGATGGATTGTTTTGGATTAGGCTTCGGAATCTTGTAATTGATATCGAGATCGAATGGTTCAGCGGAACCCTTCTGATCTGCTTGGGCTATGTTTTATGAATTTGATTATTTTTTTTTTTTGCATTTTATTAATTTTAGTTGTTTTTTTAACCTTTATTTTATGATATAAAGCAACTAAATTTTATTTGGAGATCTTAAGGTTCATATTAATGTTAACATGTTGATGTGGAAATTGAGTCATTGGTAGTAAATTTTCTTGTACTACGTTACAAGTACTCAGTTAACTCATGAAGTTGTAGATTGAGAGTTTCATGACAGTATGCTCCTTAAGCAACCATGTCTCATATGAAAAACCAAGTCTAGGATAATGTACATCCTTAAAAATGTAATTAGGTTGGGCCAGTCATCATTCCAACCCCTCGTGTATAACCTAGATGCATAAGTGGCAACAACTGCTGATCTGTTTTGTCTAATCTTTTTTCTTTCTTTCTTTCTTTCTGTAACTTGTCCAATATAAGCTAGGCTTTAGTGCTTACACTTCTCAAACAAATGAAGGAAAATTTACCTCTTGTTATTGTCTTTGATCCTGAGTCATTAATGATCTTAGTATGTTTAATGATCAGCACAATTTTTAGATATGTGACACCAGTGTCAAGCTTTTCTTGAAGAATCCAATATATTTTAGATGTGGCACATGTATCATGGATGTGTGTATATTACTTAATAACTAGTTTGGCTGATTTTAACTTCACTTCAAAGGAGATACTGTGCAAAACTCAAATTTCATTTCTCATGTATTGTATTAGATGTGTAATGCCCCAATCCAGTACCAGATCATGAGGCAAGCTTTACATCAATACCAAGTTACAATCTGCCTTGAATTCTCTTTTGAGGTATCATTCGTGTAGTTTCAGGCTTCAGCCATGACAATATGATTGTGATGACATCATTATATGTCAAAATGAAGAATCAAGGAGTAACTCGAATTCATCTAAGATGGCTGGGAGTGTGGAAGTCTGAGACAATAGAGACGAAAATTTGAAAAGTTTGTGGTACATATTAGGATATGATGAACCTAGATCATGGAGCATATGCCAGACACCATCTTGAATATCCATTTGTTATTAGAAGCAGATCTTTTTTTATGTTACTTATTTGAGAAACTAGATACAGACTTGAAATGATTGTAAACTGGGGCTTTTAAGTTCTGGTCCAACATACACCTTGTAAGAAGTAGTCGTTTAAGTTAAATTTTGCATTGAACATGGTGTGCATTTTGCATGCTGCGACCTCTTGAACAGGAACAATTGCAGGCCAGGATCAACCTGGTATGGTCTGAAATGGCTAATCTTGCTTTGTTCTTATGAGGAACCATCCTAAGTTAATTGCAAACTGATGCTACAGAACTTGTGAAAAATAATAATTATCCTTTTAAAAGCTCATTCTTCATAAAAAGTTGTTTGTGATTGAGGACTGAGCTCATTATGATATGTTCATGTGATGATCATTCACATTTAATTGCTTCAATACAGTCCATGGTTTGGAGTATGGATTTGGAGCCCACGATTTCCCTACAAGTGGAGTATTTGAAGTGGAACCAAAGACCTGTCCTGGATTTCTCTATAGATGTTCCATTTTGTTGGGTCATACAACTATGCCGCCCGCTGAATTTCGCACATTCATCGAAAGCATTGCCACGGAGTACCATGGAGACACCTATCACCTGATTTCAAAAAATTGCAACCACTTCACAGATGATGTCAGTAAGAGACTGACAGGAAAACCGATTCCACAGTGGGTTAACAGGCTCGCTGGACTAGGTAATTTGGTATTAGTTCAATTTTATGTGTTTTGTGCCTCTAGAATCCAATTTTCATATTCTTGAAAGAGGCTTTTAATTTTAATGATCCAATTTGGCTTTTTAGGTGCCCTTTGTAATTGTCTTTTACCTGAAAGTCTCCGGTTGCCAGCTGTCAAGCAGATAACTGAGTACCAGGGTTTATCAGGTTTGTTAAGAAATCTGATCAAGATATCTATGATGTATAGAGAACGATGATGTATATTAGGTGTATATCCATTCTAATAACTTTTCGATTTTAACTCAGAGGATGGGTCGGAGTCCTTTTCAGTTGTCACCACAGCCACACACGATCCTCTAGAGAGTGATGATGCAGATCAAGACAGACATCTTTTGTCTGGTGGGGAGCTAACTATTGTGAAGGAGCCTTCCAGGTGAAACTTTGTTTGCGATGCTAAATCACTAGACGGTGCAGTATCCATTGATTGTGGCCCCGTGGCACCATAATATGTTTCTGTAATCTTGCAGCAACGTGATTCTTTCTTACCCTGTTTGTATATTTGCTTCTATCGGGCTCTAGCCTTCTACGCCTAGTGATGTTATTCTTGATTTTACTCTGATTTGTTAGTCATTCTTGGTCAGCTGCTGTTTTGGTGGCAGAATATGAAACTGTTGTTTCGTGCTTCCGATGGATAATCTGTAGAAGTGTCTTGTGAGAAACTGAGAATTTACTCGGTACTTATATCATTAGAAACTTTTTTCTTGATTGTTTTGAAATGTTCTTCAAGAAGATGATAATTCATCAGCTTATAGCAAATCCTCAGTTTCGACAAGAGTGGCACTTCTCTGGGCAATATGCAGGGGACTTCCCGTGAACTTTGAGGTATTTTGCAAACTGACCCATTCTTTGTTCTTTTCTTCGGATTCATAAATGCATACATTATGTCAAATCGAGTTATTTACTCATTCCAGATGACATGGTTCATAATCCACAAGGACTTTTGTTCATTTTCCTCTCTGTTCATTGGCATGCTATGTTAGTACCCTTGTAACAGATGTTTTCTTGGCCGATGAACTATGAAGCCCTTTCCCTTAAATGTTCTTTTACTTGCCTCATTCTTTTAGGGACAAATGACATGATCAAATAGGATGTGGTATGCCTAGTCTAGACACTGGTTCTAGACATGTTGCTTTCAACTATTTCTTCTGTCTTCCTGATTTAACTTTTCTTTTGCAGATGCAGATTTGTAATTGTTTCCATTTTTTTCTTTCCACCCACCCCTGAGAATAAATCACAGCTGAATAATATAACTGCAGTTTCCATAACCCCATTTGGTGGCCTTCACAGAGAACTCATCTCCAGAGTCAATGTTGTTAAATCTAAACAAGATTCATAGTATGAGATATCCCCAATCCTGCCAGTTTCATATTTATGAAAAATCCTTAGTTTTCCTTGTGCCCGACAGCTGTCTTTATTAATTTATTATCTTACAATTCAAGAACGTGTGCTGTTTCCAATTGATATTGGTCTGCCCTTTGACACTAGAAAATTTGTGATGAAGAAATGATGCAAAATTCTGCATTCTGATCTGATCGATGCTGTGTTCCGTGTATCAAGCAAATTTAACATTAATTCTCACGGGAGCATTCTACCAGCAACAATGTCTTAGATAATAGTAAAACGTGCGTAGGATTTTTTTTTAATAATTTTTTCAACATTTTTCTTTCGATATCTTCAAGGACGCCAAGAAAGTGGTTTTTTAAATTGTGATAAATGATGATGGGGTGGATGTCGGTGATATTATTAGACGGTTGATGTACATTAGAAACCGAGGTTAGGCCGAGTGCCTTATGTGATTCTTTCGATACTCTAGTTAATTTTAATATAAAATACAATTTTTAAATGAGCAGTAAGTCACAGTAATAATCTTAGTTACGTGAATATTTTTCATATCACGTACTAAACATAGCTTTTCTTAATTTTTGTTGCAAAAATTAAATGAAATGCATATACGATATAAAATATCTTGATCAAAGCAAAACTTATTATTATTATTACTATTATTTATCTTTAAAATTATATATATATTTTTTGATTAGTTAAAAACTGGGACCCGCACTCGATTATGCGAGAGATGCAGACGGGTAGCCCAAGTGTTTCTCTAATCTCGTTACTATTTTTATCTTCTTTTGACGAGTGCAAACCACATCATCCAGCCTTCTTTCTCGGGGCATCAACGAAAGGATCCACTACGGACGGCGAAGATCAAATCTACACACCACAGCCGGTAATGTCTTCGTCATCGTCACCGTCGATCTCAACGCAGGACGGGGTTTTTCTGTAAACTTTCTCCTCGCCGGGCGGGCCTAAAGCCGCTCTTTGGTTACTCGCTTAGATCGCCGCCTAAATCGGCGGATTCTGCTTTGGGAATCGCAATCTTCTCTCTCGGGGTTCCCAATCAATAGCAACTCAGTCGACTCGGTCGGCACACGAGCTTGGAACGCTCCATCTCTTCCCTGCCACATCGATCCCATGGAAGCGGGCTGCGCGATCTCCCTCTCGTTGGAGTAGCTATCGTTCGACGAATCCTTGTTGAGCAGACGATGAACAAAATCTTAGTTTGGTGCCATTTAATTGTTTCTTATTTAGGAAAATATTGCTTGCATTAACCACTAATCAAGCACGAGGAGTTCTGAAACTGTACATGCCAAATGGAAACCATGAGTTCTTGCTGACACGATCATATACATACAAGCAAGCCTCTCTCTCAGGAGTGATTGACCGCGGAGAAACCAAGATGGGGAAGCCTCAACCCCGAGAGCTCGCTTCTTCTTCCTCCTGTTCCGGGTCTTCGAAGTTGGGATCCCCGGAGTCCACCGCTCCCTTCTCCATCCCACCGTGCTCCGCCTTGCTGTGCCTCTGATCGCCGGCCCATGTGAACTTACCTCCGTGCCCGCCTTTCTTGGGCTCGCCGTTCATGCCCGTGGCCGACCTCCGGTCCTTGCGCCCTCCCTGCTCCGCCTTACCGTGGCCCCTTACCCCCTTCTTTTCCATCACTCTCCCTTCTCCTCTTCCTTCCACCACACCCCTGCCACCTTCCGTCCACCATCGCCTCTTTATATTCATCATCAGCTCGAGTGCGTTGTCTCGTGGGAACACGATTAGCAGGAGCGGATTCGGAGATCACAAGCTTCGGACGGACAGCGAGCTGTTCCTGTTGTTGGTGAAGCTTAGCTTGTTAATTCCTGGATGGGTCAGAGAAGATGACGTTTACCGGAGAGGGGAGAGGGTCGTGTGGATAAGAACGAAGAGGTGAGCCCATAGGAAACTGTCGACGGTTGATTCAGCGCCATGGGCATGGGTTGGAGACAAGCATAGTGGGTTGGTCATGTGCTCTGTTCTGCCCTTGCTTTGCTGAGGGGAACGAACCAAGGACAGTATCATCTTACATCATTTGGATTGGAAGAGTCAGCAGTTAAGGTACATAAAATTCTCAAAAATAAATGTTTCAGGTTAATGGAGGTGTGACATTTAGTAGCTCTCTTTGTTGAATGTCGAGTCATGCCTTTTCAGTAGTAAGTTATTCTTTTAATATTTAGCTACGGAAGATCCATCGTTTCAGGAGAATAAATGGGTAGATTTTAACATTTACCACCATTCTTATACAAATAGATAGAGCTTTTTTTTTTCTTTCTTTCTTTTGCCAGTTAAACACCTTGAGGCAGAAAATATACTGTTTATTTTGGCACAGAATTCCCTTCTCCAGCTTAAAGATAATAAAAAAGAATAAAATTTACTCTACTTAATTTAATTATGTTATATTATTAAGATATACTTTGTATTAATGAATGCTGAAACATTTCTAGTTAGGAAAGATATTATTGAAAAAAATAAATCATAATAAAATTATTATGATCATCTCAATATTTTGATACTATGTTATGATGATTCTAAATCATAAAATTTGTAATAATATATTATCACGATTCTATCAATAATAAAGATCATGATCTCAACCATCTCCTAAATCATGAAATGATTTAGTGAATATTTTATATTTGTTATTGGTAAAAAAAATATACAATTATTATATTTTAAATATCTTTTTATGTATATGTATTCATATTCACTATCACTAAAAAATAATCAATTCATTGCTTCTTGATATTGATAATTTTTTATATCGTTATTAATATAAAAAAAATTATATCATTTCTTCTCATTCCCCACATCATCAATGGCCCCAAGTCCTTGAAAGGGAAACTAATGTCATAATCTGATGCTTTAGCACCACTCGAGTGAATTCATTCTCCATGTTCTTCCTTCATCTCTCATGCTTTTTCGAAAGGTCACTTTTTGGGCCCAACCGGAAAATACTGATGGCCTCGCAGATCCCACTTTCTAGTGTTCAAGTAAAGGGAATAAGATGGAAGAAACAGTAAGCTTTGGACCCATTAAATCTCAAGAGGCAAAAAGATATATTCTTGAGCACTACAGATCTACCAACTCCCAAAGATCACCAGAGCTGCATCAAACCTTTAGCATCCTTTTCACCGTCACCGAATACAAAAGCATTGCCAACTAATGATTTCACGACACAATCTTGTGTTGCAAGTCACTGGAGAACACATCACTTCATATTCATCAGAGAAGCCTGCTATTTCAAGCTGCGGAAGGGTTGCAGAGGGCACTGTTACCACTCAGCCACTGCAGACATCTGATGCTGATGGATATCTTGGAAGGACATTCTTAATTCCACCCTCTGTAACAGCTGCAGAACTCCACCGAGTGGGAGCGGGATGCTCGGTCGTTGATGCTGTGATAGATCATGGAGAATCGTATAAGCAAACTTGGATGCACGCTTGCTTTCCTTGTACTATTTGAAAGAAGAATATCCAAACATTGTTCCAAGTCCCTTGTGCTCCTGCTGTGGTCCTTAGCATGGCTTCTTCCCGATGGAGTAAGAGGATTAGAGATGACAATACGATGTAATAGTTGTTGGATTTCAAAGGAGACTGCTTGGGACCAACAGGCATGGCAAAACATATCAGCTTCTCAGCCACCATCTCAAGGAAGGAAACATCATTGCGACATGCTAATTAAAGGTGATGTGGTAGGACGAACACACCATCACCCCCTCACCACCCACCATGTACTGCTGAACACAACCAGCTAAATTGCGAAGAGAAAAAGGGAGAGGATCTAACCACATGTGTCATGGATCTCAAAGAGTCGTATCTCAACCGGACTTTTATCCTAGTAAGGATGATCGCCCTGTTCGGAGATAAGACTCGACCTTGGATTGGGGTTGCCAATTCAACAATCTCATCAAGATTTCAGGACATGTTACGTCATGATCCCTGACTCGCTTTCGGTGTTTGATGAGCTCACCTCTCTTCGATAGCATAAAGCAAAGAAAGAATGTTTAGACGACAAAAGAATAATAAATTGAAAGATCAATAACATAATACAAATCAGGACAGTCGACACAATATTCGCATAGTTCGTTGCTTATGGACACGGAAAATTTCAAATCCTTCGCTGTATGAAAGTAATCAAATATGAATAAGAATCTCTTATGAGTTATTCAAAATTCAAAACCAAAATCTCTTGTATACTGTTTTGTATAAACTTAAGATAATATTTTTCTTAATCTCCCGGAGTCTATAAAATTAGGTATAAATAGTAAGTTTTGCCAAAATCTTTAGCCTATGGTAAAATATCGCAAAACAACTAAATCTTGATTCATATTATTGTTTTGATGCTGATCGTAGGGTCGACATGACTTGGTTCGATCTCAAAGGTGCAAGTTTATCCTGGAGGCCTACGAGAGGTCGCGAGAGGAGGTTATAGTGAGGAGTAGACTTAGCTGACAACAATCTCGAGGCATTACTTGTTTGTCAGAGGCAGAGTTGATGTCGTCTCAAGATACGTCTTAGTTTCTCGAGGTCCTCGCATAAGCGATCGATATTGGGGGATATTTTCGACCTGAACCATTTTATGGTAAAATTAGTTATGATATAAAAAATGATAAAGATGTCTCACCTTTTAGGCTTTGGGAGTTGGCTTTTATACCTGAGTGATCGATAAAGTGAGACCAATGACTGATCAAAGTGTTTCTTATGTCCTCTAGGGGCTCATTTATGTCGAGAGCTGGTGGGCACACCTCTCCATAGGTGGTGTTAGAGAAGGGCAGGTGTAGGGGTGTCGTTTGTTAAGGTTAGAACTTGTTTGGGATGAGCAGGGGATGATTCCCTATGCCAGGTGTCTAAAAAGAGAGAAAAGGAGAATTGAGTCATGCCGCTTAGAATTAATGCCCTCTATCGCTAGGCGTGTAAGTCTTATTGAAATCAGGGTTAATTGGGGGTGACAGGTTGCTGTGATAGGTGACTCAAAAAGGGGAAAGGGAGGGATAAGCCTTATTGTCGGAGATTAATGCATCATGTGGCTGGCTCGTGCGGCTTTCCCGAAGACCTCGGTGGGTAGGGGTTGATGGATCATACTCCTCCTGTCGGCCATCGCTGGGGAGGGGTGTGGGTTCTTTCGCTTTTGTCATCGCTTAAGTGGTAGTCCTTAGTTGGGTGAATCGATAGCGTGATGCTTATGTTATTATTTTTCCTATCAATTCATAAGAATTCTTTTGATACTTAACTTTTAAACTTATTTTCAAAGTAATTTTGATGGTATTAGAATTTCAAAAATATTTGTTAACCTATAAGTTTTGACGATCATTATCTTTGAATTTGGTTAATATATACAAGAAATTATTATTAAGTATTTATTTCACTTGAACAATCAATACTAATTATTTTAAGAAATCTTCTCGACCATTAATAACTTGACACGTGGCCATACACATGGTAGCTTGGTTAACACAAAAAAGGTAAGACCTACTCCCTTGGTCTACTCATATATACATTAATTCAAAAGGAATAAGTATCGGTGTACACTTTAGGAATATTTTATGGGATATTTTTCTCCTTTTTACCTAGTATAAAAAGTTATGTTTTGTATAATAATCAAGGCTAAATATTCTTTACTATTTTTACTCATCCACTTGGGGACTAACTTGAGCATGAGAAGACTAGGTTAGGAAATCCATCGACCTCGATATCCATGCAAGTCCCACAAAACATATGAACAAATCCATCTCGGCCTTCAAAATAGCTTTAGACACCTTAACGGCCATCTCATCCTTCCTACGCATGTGGATCCGAATTATGTCAGGCTAACTTAGACATTATTGATTTTTTTCTAATATTTTGATACTAAAAAAGGGCTCATGTCGTAGGAATGTTATCCTGTCGACTTACTCAATGAACATTCAAGCAAGGATGTTCCACCTCGACTCATAGCACATTCACTCATAAGGGATAGCAATCAGTTTTTCTAAATGTCGACACATCCATCTCGGTGTAGAACTTGATGCAGTACTAGCATCTGTTCAATGACCCAAATCTCCTATCTCTAATGGTGACCCTAACCCATATGCTTGTACCTATCAAAATTTTTTGAACCTCACTCAACAAGTATAGGTATTGATGGGAATAATACAAACTACTATCATACTCTTACCCTAACTAATCCAGCCGACGATGCATCCAGTCCTATTATAGCCCATGGTACTACTGACACATGCCGAGGTTCCTTATAGGGTGCTCCAGTGTCTGATCATTGAGTTTAGTGGACCTCATCACCCATAGTCTATCTTGCTCGAGTATAAGGTATAACAATGGATTCTATAGAAGGTATTCTTTGAGCACAATTACAACAGATGGACCAATATTTGGAGGACATGCATTGAAAGTTTCATCTATCCAAAGGCACAGATTTGGCCAACCTCACTTTGTATCAACCCCTATTTATCCAAAAGATCCAAGAATAACCCATCCCTACCATTTTCCTATTGGAAAACCTGGGAGAGCATCATATGCATAATGAAAAAATAAAACATAAATCGGTTTCTTAAAAAATATATTTATATCAAATCGTATGCGATGATTGAAAGTGAAAAACTCATGAAATCGAATATTACGTAAGACGTGAGACAATCTCACCTAAGGGAACTTGTATATCCTTGATCTACGGATCTCAGTCCATGGATGAAGGAGATCTCGTGTTATCCTCTCTAGCGGTGATCCACACGGTGGATGAAGCGACAACACACATTCTCTTGTGATGCGTTCTTTCCTCGCATTTATGCACCACCGCCATGAAGTAAGGACAATCTTTCTTACTGCCCTCTCACACTAGAGAAGGTGTAGTTAGCTGAGGAAGAAGCAGGGATAGGAGGATAGGGGGTGTCAGCTATTGGGTCCAGCCTTATAGCCCTTTTAATCCCACATCTCTTTTATTGAGAGTTCTCTTTGCTAACCTTAATGGATCCTACCCTATTGTATATTAGATTTTTAATCAATTGCCCTAGCATATTAGATAATAAATCTTTATCTAATTATCCTTGGCTTAATAAAAATTAGATCTATATCTAATTATCCACTCTAAGCTTTTATTGGGTCTCACCCAATATATCCAATAAAATAAGAATTTATTGGATATCACATATCTAATTCTCTATTCATTATGTCATTTGCCATATACGTGTAACCCTCTAGACCCAATATTGAGCTGGTCATAAGTTGTACATGTCAGAACTCCTTCTGATTTAGAAAATTATTATTCAGTAATAATTCATCATTCAGTAATAATTGACTCAACTCATCGGCTATGGACATGCTATGCTACTACACCAGAGTCTCTAGACGGTACAAGGGGATCTAATCCATTGGATGTATCTGTTCTCAGTTATCATATATCTATAGTCCTTTATCTATCTAATATCCTAGAAATTATATACTAGACATAGTATTATCAGGCTCGTACGGAATCTATTCAAATCTCGCTCTAATTAGATTTTCTAAGAGAACTTCTCTCTTAATCCGAATGATCTTGACTAGGGATTTGCTTGAGTGAGAATACATGGGATACTTCTCTCATAATATCAAGAGAGAATGATCCTTTATTGATACTCAATTATTCTCGTAAGGTTGACTACCACTCCCGATGACCAGTTATATTAGATTTGGAACTCGAGACCTATAAGTCTACTATCAAAGAGTAGAGTACTCATATAGGACATTATTGGTATCTCAAGTCTAAGGATCCGATACACAATTATGACCACGAAACCATTATTTGACAATGAGGTATTATTAATCATCTAGCATTATGTAAGCGGATCATTTAGTAAACTCATTCTCCCATGAGTACCTACACTATATTCATAGTGTCCTCACATTAGTAGCTATAAGATTTATGGTTTATATTTATAAACGAATTGGTCTCATTATCATAATTTTATCATAATCCAATTTCTATTGTGTAGATCCATGAACATCACAATATATTAATCAGACAATATAAAGTAAGAAAATATAATAATAATAATAACTAAAAAGACTGTACAGTATGTCACACATGTCATCACTCGTATGATTGGCTTATAGGGCATATGTAATTAGTACTTTCAATTGTCGACCTTATAGGCATTTGATGGGGGTGCAAACCCGATTGGACACATCGTAACATTATGTGCTTAGATATCCTTATATGGTATATCGAACGTCCTAATGTGTTGCATCTTCCATATCATGTTATGAGGCTTGGCATGAGAGTAGTACACCTACTTGAAGCCATTTTTAGTGAGCTTGTTCAATCAATTAGCCAAGAAGTCTAAGTAACATTTTGTTAGAAATGAACATCACAAGCATTCAGTAGTGGGCCTCCTAAGATTTCGATAAGAGGAGGAAGAGACATTATCGGATTTCATTATCTAATTCATGATGGGGCTATCGGAGGAAGAGACCATTAGGAAATCACAGAAAGCATCATATGCATAGCAAAAAATAAAAATAGAAACTAATTTCCCAAAACAGATTAATCAAATTATCGTGTGAAGATCAAGATCGAAAAATTGGAAAGTGATAAAACCACGTAAGGAATATAAAATATTCTTCTCACCTAGGGAAAATCGTATATCCCCCAATCTATAGATCACAATCTATGGATGAAGGAGTTCTCACAAACTCCACTATAGTAGTAATCTACACAATAGATATGGCGACAATGCACCTCCTCTCGTAGCATATTTTTTCCTCGTGTTTATACACCACCACACTACAGGAACTAAGAAGAGATCAACCTCTCTTGCTGTCCTCTTATACTAGAGAGAGGATAATCGATTGGAGAAAGAAGTAAGAATGAGATGAAGAAGCAAGTTGGGGTCTAGATTATGATTCCTTTAAGCCCCAACTCCTACATATAGAGAGCTATTTTTACTTATCCTAATGGATCAAACCTTAATAGATACTAGACCTTCATCCAATTATTTTAGCTTAATAGATATTGATCCCCATCCAATAACCACTATAAGCCCTATTGGGTCTCACCTAATCGATTAAATAAAATAAGGACTTATTGGATATCTCATATCAAATCCATTATTCGTCGCATTGTCCACCATATGTAAGTGACCATTTATGCTCAATACTGAGCTGGTCGTGAATTGCACTTGTTAGAACTCTTTTTGACTTAGAACTCCTTCTAATTTAGTGAATTATTATTCTTATAATAATTCACTCTTAACTCATCAACTATGAATATACTAGGCCACTACACTATAGTCCCTAGACGGTAGAGGGAAATCTAATCCATTATACCTGTTTGCCCTTAGTTATCGTATATCTATAGTTCCTCATCCATCTAATATTCCAGAAATCGTATACCGGGTATGGTGCTATCAAACCCATATAAAATCTATCATAGTCTCACTTTAATTAGATTCTCCTAGAGAACTTTTTTTTCTCTCAATCTGAATCTCATACTTATTAGATTCATCATGATCCGATCAACCCTATCCTGAGATTTCCCTAAGTGAGAGTATATGAGATATTCCTCTTATGATATTGAGAGTGGATGATCATTTATTGATACCCAATTACCTTCGTGAGGTTAGCTACCACTCCCGATGACCGATTGTATTAGATCTAAAACTTCCAAACTTATAAGTCTGGTATCAAAAGAATAAAGTACTCAAACAATGTATCCTTGGTGTCTCAAGTCTAAGGACAAAATACATAATTGGGATAATGAAATCATTATTTGACGATGATGTATCATTAACCATCTATCATTCCGTAAGTGGATCATTCAGTGAACTTATTCTTCAATGAGCACATGTACTATATCTTTAGTATCCCTATACAAGTAGCTATGAAACCAACTATCTCTATCATATGGATGTGTATATAGCATATCAGTTTGTCTAGCTATCTCGATATCCCTCTCGAATAACCTATGATCGAGAATATTTAGGATCTACGTTTATAAGTGAATTGGTCTTATTATCATAATCTCATTATGATCTAATTTTCATTGTATAGCTCTAAGGATATCATAGTATATTCATCATCTAATATAAAGTAAAAAAATATCATAATAATAATAACTAAAAAGGTTATACAATGTGCCACACATGTCATCACTCATGTAATTAACCAATAGAGCACTTGTAACTAGCAAAGACACTATCGGAGGAAGAGACATTGACACTCATCTATTGCCCCTTATACAAACCTTTACGATAGGGCATAGATCCTTTTAAGTATTTAGGTTATTGATAAAGAGATTACCATTGATAGACTACCATCGATAATACCTAAGACACTCCAGCATGCAAACCAGTATATCGCCCTCGAAATAATGTTCTAAGGCAAGAGTACAGAGTTGTGTAAAAAATACCTGATACACCCCTATCGAGTCCAAAAAATGTCCAATGGCCCTCCCAACGTAAGTATTCCAATAACACTCAACGTGCCCCATCTTAAGGTGAGCGTCCGATAAATGCCTAATGTGCCTCTATCAAGATGAGCATCTCAACAACACCTAATGCATCTCTCTAAAGCTGACATACAAGAAATACCCAATACACCCCATTTGTGGTGAGCATGTCAATGACATCTAACATGCCCCTCTTAGGGTATACATCGAAGCAATGGATAATGTGCCTCTCTCAGGATGAGCATCTCAATGACACCTAATGTGCTCCTCTTGGAGTAAGCAATGATCTTCCAAGAAATATTTGATATACCTTTCTCAAGGTGAGTATCTCACCAATGCTCAATACACCCCTCGATATGAGCATCCAATAATCAACTAAGATACAGTTTGCAAGGCGACCTCCTCAATAAGCTCTCGACCCCAACTAGGTTGAGCAGCTCTCGACTTCCTCAATGAATGATCGAGAAGTCCACCTTAGTGAGCACCTAAGGTAATCAGGTCAACCAATTCCTGACCTTAACTCCTCGATGAGCAGCTATTGACCTATTTGGCAAACGTGTGAGATATCCACCTTAGCAAGCGCCTAAAGCGACTATGTTGATCAATTTCCGACCTAACATCTTTAACAAACACCTGAAACAATCACCTTAGGGAGCCCTCGACCTCCTTGGTGAGCACAAGACCTAACCAGGTCAGCCAAGCATATGAAATCCCTTTTGCTTCCATATAGTTTATGCATCAAGCTGTCCAAGAGCTTTATTTTCAAACCTTTTTAGAAGATCCCTCGTGGTAGAAGGGAGGACAAATGATAGAATTATTTTTTTAACTATCAATAACTTAATATGTGATAGTTTGGTTGGTATAAACGAGATAAGACTTATCCCTTTAATGTGCTTATGTCGATATCAATCCAAAAGGGATGATTATGGATTATATTCCTCATGAAATATTTTATAAGATATTTTTTTCTTTTAACCTAATATAAAAAATTATCTTTTGCATAGTAATTAAGGTTAGACATTCTTTACTATTTTTACTCATTTATCTTATTATTAACTTGAGTATTAGAGAGATTGGATCAAAAAATATATCCAAACTTGATATTTATATAAGTCAATCCTAGAGCACGTGAGTAGTTCCATATCGACCCTTAGAAGAGCTATAGAGATATCTCGATGGCTATCTCATTATTTTTATGCATGCGAGAACTACATCGAGCTAACTCAAACAACATCAAAATTTTCTTTAACATTAATATTTACGTGAAAACTTTTATGTATCTTAAATTTGAAGGTTTAAAACTTAAAGAGATAAAAAAATATCCGCACAATGTACTGAAATGACAAAGGATTATGCTTGGCCATCAACTTGGGTGGGCAATAATGCTGCACAACCTTGTTATATGCTGCCATTATTGCTGCATCCATGGACACCTTGTGCCTCTAATGGCAAGAACACTTTAAAGGACGGCGGTGCCTTTTCATATTCTGCGAGCCAGGTTGTGTGGCTGCACCACCTTATTCTCTTCCCCATTATCCTTTCTATGAGATGGTGGTGGTGGGGGGAGCTAATGGTCCTCCTCGAACGCCTCTCAAGACCCCCTCACAAAAGTGGAGTAAAGATCTCCTGCACTTGATCTCAGAGCCATGTTGCTGGTCCTTCAAGCAACTTGGTGGATTCTCTTCTCCGTCATTTGGTCAAGTCCATCCCTCTCATCATCCTTGCAAAGTTGTGATGTTTTATATTCATCCTCACAGAGAGAAGGACCTTCACATGCAACATCAGCTCACAGTGGGCCAACTCTGCGCTCAATCCTCTCTGTGGAAATGGCATCTAATTCACCCATTAATTTCTTGGTGTCAGCAAGACAAGTCAAGATATAAGAAGAGGTTATGCATGATCAATCTAGAGAGCTCTATGTAGTTTGTGAAGGCCCCATCAACCTTCTCCAACATGTCCCCCATGAGCCATCACTTTTATGGCCTTCACAAAGATTTCTTTTGTTTATTTTTATTTTTGTTTTTGCTTTTATGGCATCTATGAATTTTATGATTGTGTATCCCGGCCTTCCCTTTCATATTTTTCCTCTGAATTATTTTGTATTCTTGTTAGTAATGTGTGCTAATTATTTTGAAATGCTTGATTGATGAAACAAATAGTCAGAAGCCGACTCTTACTGATGCATAAATATGATATCTACTTGGCATCTATTTTTTCATTTATAGAAAATTATGTACTGCTGATCAGAAAAAGCAAAACTTATAAAATATTATCAAATAGATCTCGTCAATATTCAGGATTTATTGTTCAGTGTTCTGGAATGTTCATGCGACGAAAGAAACAGTAAGACAAAATCTCTCATGCATGCATAAATATGATATCCATTTAATATTTACATTTTTATTTTTAAAATAATTAAACTCAATAAAAATAGCAAAACTCACGAAATTATAAGAATTAACCAATTCATCCCCTCCTGTGATTTCATGTTCCTTGTTCACCACTTACCCTTCTCGAAACAAAATTCACTCTTTACCAAAGCCAAATTATCCAAACGAAGACAGATTTGTGATTATCTATATGAAAATTAAAATAAAATTACAAATCTCAAAATCTTTGCACAGGAAATTTAGGGATTTTTTTTCCCATCACGACCGTCCATTATTTCTCATCCGTTCGTTCATTGATGGAATTAATCTGTCCGCGTGGGCTCCACACGATTTGCGTGGAGATTTTTTATTGCTATTGTGGTGTTTCGGAATTCTGACGCTACCTCTGCCCGCACTCCTCGTTATAAATCCCACCACCTCTTTACCATTTGGTCCGAGAGAGCGAGCGAGAGAGAAGCGGCGGCAGCAGCAGTAGCAACAGCGGTAGACCGAAGCGAGAAGAAAGAGGAGCGGTTTCTGGAGAGGAAAGGGGAGTGAAGATGTCGTGGCAAGCATACGTGGATGATCATCTCATGTGCGAGATCGACGGCATGCTGCTCACGGCCGCCGCCATCCTCGGCCTTGACGGTAGCGTCTGGGCCCAGAGCGCCACCTTCCCTCAGGTATGAGTTCTCCCCCATCATCGCTTGACCTATTCCAGTGTTGTTGATGGATCAGATCCCCGCTCCCTTGGGTCCTGCACTATTCTCATTTGTGTGCGGTCGCGTGGGATCGATTGTTTCCGTCCAGTATCTTCCTTGTTCGATTTGAGAGGTCTGATGGTTCACAGAAAGGGAAAAAAAAGAAGAGGAATTGTGTTCATCCTAATGAGTTATTCATTCATTTTTATTGTTCGTTGAGGATTTTGTTCTGGTTGTCGCTTGGTGTTCGGGGGTTTTAGTCTCGGAAGTTATGGATCAAAAAAAAAAAAAAAGATCTCACCTTGATGTCATCCCTTATTGTTTTAGCCCTTTCTTGTCTTTCTGGAGTGGTTCGGATTGTATGAAAGAGATTCCAGCTTGCATGCCGTAAAATCGGATGCACCCTTTATTTCTTGTCTTTTTTAGATGTTTTCTGCATCGGAACTATGGCCCTGTTTATTCATCATTATTTCGATTTACACCAATTTGATCTTGCCTATTGGCGAGAAGGAAAAAAGAAATAAATTCGAATTTGTTGGTGAATCCATCAACATAATAGTTGTAGAATAATCAATAATCAGGTGATGGGGTAAGCCGCAGCAATTGATGGAGGTGAGTTTAATGATTAAGCGTCGTTAAGCGTGGGCCACCATCTGGGAACTTCAATCTACACTTCCAATCACATGGGACTGTGGGATCTTTTCCTTTTGATCATGTATATTGTGACCTAGGGTAAGTTGATGGATGGATTACAGGCATATATCTTTTGGGATGTGATAGAATGGTAGGACACATGCTTTTGCATGCGCTGCCAGCAGTGGGTGTTCTCTGAGAGTTATGATTTTGCCTACCAACTTGGTGTGACTAATGAACTCTGTTTTGCCCTTGTCACATGAAACCCGAGCTTAGTCCCCAAATTGAAGTGAGACAATGGTTATATGACCACTAACTTGCTGTTCTGGTTTGTGACACATGAATTCGCTACTCTTGCCTTGAATATACTTCTTATATATGTCCTTCTGTCTATGTGTTACAAGGAATCTTCATTTGGTGATGTATGTCGACAAATTTATGCATCTTGAAGACCACTAACTTCTACATGTCATTCATCTGTCAGGAGTAACTTAATTTAATTTTGTATGATGTTATTGAGTTGTCACGTTACTTTTTGTTTTGCCATGTTACATAATAAACAGCATTTAGCTGCCACTCGGTGCATATTTATCTTATTAGTACTTAAGATATTCCAATATGGATTATTCTTGTAAATTATATGTGGCGTACCTTGGAACAGCAAAATTCACTTATTCTAGTTTTGTTAATCCTACTTTTTAAATAGCTGGAGTTAAGGGAAGAAGAAAGAATAATGTAGGGTACCGTTTTTCTGTTCCTCTTGTTTTCTATGGTTAGAGTGGGGGTTGGGAAAAAAAATAGTGAATAATCAGTTTTCTGGATTTTATATGGACAGTAAAGTGGCTCCTTTTCCTTGACTGCCAGCATATTTAAACATGATAATGTACATGGTCATGGTTCTATGGAGTTTTTTTTTTTCTTGTCTTATTTTATGCATTATCATGGTTCTATGGTTCTATGGAGTTATATGGAGTATTATGGAGTTTTTCCTATGGTTATATATTGCATATATCATCTGTTGATGAGTTGCCTTCTCAATACAGTTCAAACCTGAAGAGATTACTGCGATAATGACTGACTTTGAAGAGCCGGGATCCCTTGCGCCAACTGGATTATATCTTGGTGGGACAAAGTACATGGTTATCCAAGGCGAGCCAGGTGCTGTTATTCGAGGGAAGAAGGTCAGTGTTCGATTAGTTATCTATGAGCTAAAAATACTTTCACAGTTTGTTAGACTCATAATATACATTTCAGTCTTTTAACTATGACCTCCAATAATATACTAGGCCTTAAATGCCACAAAGAATTTACACAATCTGACATTTAAAGATGTGTACTTGGGCATTTCTTGTCTAAGGAGTTATAGTTGATTATCATGATTAGACCTGCTTTGGGGTGTGTTTGTAGGAAAGTTTTTGATAGTCAATGATGGATATCTCTCAACTGGTTTGCATAGCAAACTTCTAGTGCTTTAATTGGCTTGACTAAGTATATTCTTAAACTTTAGAGGAGATCTGTTACCTATCTAAGTATGGACATGCTTGTATCCAAGTAGTTGCCTTCTTTCTTCAAAATCTTCAGGTTGGTATTTCGGCGGGGTGGAACTTGTAGCTGTATACTTTGGTTTCATAAGTTAGCAATCCTGGATGCCATGTTTTCTTTAAATGTTCAAGTGGAATGAAGCTACTCTTTTTTCTATGGTGAAATGTCTTGATTTCATAACTCAATTAATTTGTATTGCCATGTGCCATAATCAGATTCATTTTGAAATCTTGTATAGTATCACTAACTCCTTGTACCACTGACTAATCAAAGCTTTTGTATAGTATCAATGATTTGATCTTGAATTCTCTGTTTGACTTGACTTTCAGGGTAGTGGTGGTGTCACCATCAAGAAGACCAATCTGGCTTTGATAATTGGTATTTATGATGAGCCGATGACTGGCGGCCAGTGCAACATGATTGTTGAGAGGCTTGGTGATTATCTTTATGATCAGGGTTTTTGAATTTGGTATTGACGCATTGGATCTTCTCATTTTGGTATTTCGTGAATGAGCTTGCAACCTACCTAATCATCTTGAACTCAATTTGGAAATTTATCAAAAGTCTTGTTGGTCTAGTCTGTTGGTATGGTCTGTACGTTATGTGACTTTTTTATCTGTTTCATTTATCATGCCAAGGCCGTTTATATTCTCAGACAAGTTTCCTGGAAGTTTGATGTAGATTTGACATATATGTGCATGGTTAATGTGGTACCTTTATAGTATTCTGGCACTGCTCTTGGTTTGGCATGTCCATGAATGCAAAATGTGTTGCTAATTATGATGTTTAGTGTGTATTCATTAAGAGATGCACTCTATAAGTGAGAAGAAAAAAAAATGGATTGCTTATGCGATATGGTAGATTGTTGGCGTTCTCCCCAGTTGACACGTTTATGATCAATCAAAAATAAAACTAGGACTATTAGCATAGCCAGAGTGATATTTGTCAAAGCTAGCAAGATGGATGCGAAGACTAATGTATGGTTCCATGCTAGTTTTCAAGCTAATGTATGGTACTACCAGGGTCTGATATTATCTTGTTGATCACTATATTATACTTTCAAAAATGCTCTTTATGCTTTATATATGCCAAATTAAGCTCATGTATGCTATCGATCTAAGAGACCAAGAAACATGTCCTGGATCTCTTTTGAACTGCTCTATTAGGCAGCTGCAGGCCTGACCATGTTATTGGTGTCCCAAATCAAAACTACAATAATCTTTACAGTTTGCAGTAAAAAGGTAGGTATAAGTGCATTCTCTGTAGGTCTGGAGCAAGGGATTATGCAAGGATTGGACCTGCAGTGTTTGCCAAACTCAAGTGTGGTTTGTGCTAGAAGAGCTACAACAACAAAAATAATAGGCAGTGACTTTTACATTCCTTGGGTGTTGAGCATGAACTTTATATGTAAATTTACAGCATTCTGGTCAGTAACTGTTATTTTCTAGGAACATGGTAGAGAACTACATCTGCTTGGCTGTTGTATACCCACATTATCATCATCACAGACAGCAGGAGCAGAAATAATTGCTGGCAACTGTTGGGCAAGGAATGATGATCTTGTACATCACCAGACAACCACATTGACAAGCATCATCAGTGGAGCCCAATGGGGCTGGGCTCTCTTCGTCTTGTGCTTTCATCAGAAGAGGAGGTTCAAAAAGAATAGAATTTCTGTATCTGTTTTAATTCAGAGTCTGATGATTTAAATTGCTTCCCTACAAGTAGAAATCACATGAATTCCATTATCATTCAGGAGACTGTCTGCAAGCCTGAGGTTGAGATAATTATCAGCAAGTAGACACCACTACATTGTGTGGACTGCATGCATTCCCCCACAGAATCTTACCCAACCCAGCTTTGATCTCCAATTTAACGATAAAAGGAAGAACCCTATTTAATTCTACCCATAATCTTGATTGATAGTTCTCAAGATTTAAAGGGTTCATTGCTTGAAATTACAACTCCGAAGAGACTTAGCATGGTCAGACATTTGGTTTGCCTTTTTTTTGACATCAACAAATTACAGCAGCTTTTGTGTGGCGGAGATCATTACTCTCCTTGTTTACTGCATCAGTTTAGTGGGCACCAATGTATCATGAAGAGACTTTGGGACCTCTCACCTTCAGGATTGAGATTCCTGGACTTGGTGGTCCAGAAATGGAGAGAATCCTCTTCGTCAGCTCTCATTATAAGCTTCTGTTGTGTGGCAACCATCTCTCTCTCTCTCTCTCTCTGTGGATCTGACCGACACTGGGAACTGTGCAGGAGCGGGGGTGTGTCAGCCATATCTCTCCCGGAGGACAGCTTCTGTGCTCCTGTTGCGTGCCCAGAGATGAGTCCTGGTCAAGCTGCCATGGCCACCCAGCGAGTGCATCATGAGAGCACAGTATAAAGATAAGCCGTCTTGGAAACAAGAATTCTCCTCGGAGTCAGCATTTCACTTGAAGAGATGAGGCAAAATGATGAGAAGGTTGGGCCCTTCTCGCCTTCAAGAGAGGAGGGGGTGATTGACTGGACGAAGTTTAGGACAGAGTGAACGGAGGAGGGAATATGCCGGTCTGTGCCTGCACAGTGCGCACACTTCCAAACACTCATCGATCAAACCGATCACAAACGACTGCCGAAAAGAAACTTGGAACAGATTCTCATGATCTCCACGCTCGGTCATCTGCACGTCTGAACTCCCACTACATCTCTCTCTCCCTCTGGTGCAGTGTGCGTAAGCTTCAGATTTGACCTGCCCGACCAAGAAAAAAGATGAGGTCTGCTGATTCAGTACTCTCTGAGATCCGTTAGTTCATGATCTGTTGCTATCAATGATGCAGAAACACAGAGCCAACAAACCAAGAGCTCGAAGAAAGTCATCAATGGAGCGTGGGAATCCAATCGCTCATCGACATGTTTGCCAAAGTGGTACGCCAGATAGGTAAAGTTTCTTGGGGATTAGCCGTGGACTGCAGTGTATGGTCACGTAACTTTCTTCTCCCTTTAATGATGACAACTACGTAGGAGATGTCACATCTTGTAGATGGAGCTGGGACATGTGGATCCCATCACATCAGATCGGTGAGAGGTGAAATCATCGTTCAAAGGCGATTCAATCGATCTAATTAATATATATCCATTTCTTGCTTTTTCTGAGAGAGGTAGAGAGAAAAAGAGTCGATTCAGATGTATCGGCATCATCCTACCGTTCCTACTCCTACAATTCTGACCTCCGGCATGATCTGTCAGTATAAACTTCAAAGCAATCCTCTGCCTTGCCAGGGAAAAAGGAAAGATGGTGGTATCTGTCGACTTCCGGCTATTCTGATCTATGGTTGACCTACATGAGCAAGAACAAGAAGAATAATTTTCTTGACGTAGAAATAATCACGACATTCTATCAACAATCTCATCCAAAGTGTACGCACAAACAGGAAACGAGAACACAGGCAAGAGGAAGAAGAGAAGGTGATCTCTAGCTTTCCTCTTATTGACCCTACAGACTCCATTGCATCACCACATTCTCTGCAAGTAGATTTCCTTCTCTGTTTCCTTCCGCGGCTCCGAGGACCTGTCGAGCCTCTCGACCACTGCTCTCTTAAAGCTAAATGCCTCTTGAGCATGAGGGCAGGATTTCTGCATTCCAACTCCACCCAAATTAGCCTTGACCTCCACGTTTACCTCGCCCAGAGGCTGTCTCTTTCTCGTCCTTGGATCTGGCAGGTGCTTCAGTGCACTGAGGTGCCTCAGTTTTGCCTTGGATGACTGCGTGCACGCCATGTATTTGGGAGAGTCTGATACGTTCACATACTGCCGGAGACCTCCCTCGCCACCGCGCACGCTCTTCACCGGAGTGGCAGCCTCGTCGCCGGCGGGTGCGGTCATGTATCTGGGTGTGCTGTGCGCGGTGGCTGAGAGCCGGCATTGCTCGCCGTTGACGCACCAGTCGTTATTCTCTTGGAAGTTCCGGCGGCTGGGCACAGAGATTCGTGCTGGAATTTGGCATGCAATTGGAGAGGAGGATGCGTACGGAGGCAAGTCATCCGTCGGATCGGTGGCATGGGAATTAGCAGCTCGACAGAAAGATCTCAACTTTGGATGGCATGTATCGATCTCGACGATCTTTGGGCTTCTGCTCAGGCTGGCAGTGTCAAGGCTGGTCGAGAGCCTCAAAAGCTCGCCTCGGGTATCATTGGTCCTTTCCTGTGATCAAAGGTAGAAGGAAGCTAAGCATCTTTAGCTCATGAGATCGAGCTGTGATCAGGAACTGTAACATACCGAGGATCTTTGACGGCGGAATTCAGCCGGTGGAAAGCGTCTGTCATCGGGGAGAAGATCCCGAGATGTTTGCGCTCGGACAGTAGCCTGAGATCTGGCGAGAGCTTGAATGCCGTGAAGAGATGCAGCGGCTTGCTTACGAACAAGATACCCTCTAACCAAGGCTTGCAATTTGACCAACCCTTTGAGAGCTCGCAGTGCTTTCCTTGCCTTCAGATGATGCAGAGGAAATCTTTAATTGTTACCATGCGAGGAACGTAGAATGGGAAGAAGAGTAACGTAAAGCGGAGAAAGATGTATCGTCTATTGAATGAAATGTGAAACCAGAAAGATGAAGAGAATGAAATAGGAATTGCTCGCAAAACAACTGAAGAAAGAAGCAGACGAAGAGAGAAAATAGCAGCACAACATAACAGTGAGAGAGAATCTTCACATGCATTTGACTACCAAAACGACATGAAGTCAATAGATTCGTCACCAGGTATCCCCTGAATACTGTTTGGATCTTGACCGCCGCCAACCGAACGGAGCCGAACGAGGTGGTGGCGCTCCCCCGGCTGGTGAGACGCACCATGGCCACCGCCGCCCGCGCCGCTGCAACCGCTGCATCAGCCGCAGCGGCGGTCGCGGCCGCCACGGCGATGGCGTGCTTGCTCTGCTCCTCCTCGCTCTCCGCATAGGACCTCAACCATACCGCCATAGAAGCATTCTGGCCCGACGCAACATCGCCGGAGTCCCGCGACCTCCTAAAGCTCCATCTTCTCTTCTCTGTCCTCTCCTCGCCGCCGCAGCCGGGGCTGCCCTTCGTCTCCTTGTTATCCTTACTGCCACCCCAGAGGCTCCGCAGCCACCACGTCGCCCGTCCCATCTCCCGGCTGTCGGAACCGACCAAACTCTCGCGGGATCACGAATCTGCTGCCTTGAGGTTCTACAAAGAGAGAGAACATATATATAGAGAGAGAAAGATGCCTCTTTGAGGTGGTGAAAAGATCAAAACGCAGCGGTAGATGGGAAGTTCAAGGGAGAAAAGAACTCCGCATCAGAAGACAAAAGGATCACACAGGATTAAAGGGAGGGAAGCAGGGGCAGGAAATGTAGGATTCCCCACCACCCGAGCCCATGGATCCAGTGGATATCGAGACACAAAACACAAGGTTGAGGCATTAGAGAACGAAAATGACAGCAAAGAGGTAGGTCCGAGAGTGGGGAAGGGATCGGTAGACGATCTCAAATTCAAACAAGACATGAGTGGAGGGGGCTTTGCTGGTTGTCTACTTGTTAGCTTCAGCCGACTTCGGAGCTTTTGCTCGATAGATGGCGCGACGAAGTCGTGTCTTAACAGTCCTGTTGGTCTTATCAGATCCTAACATTTGTTGTCTTGGGACTCGGACATGCGTGCTAACGCCCCCGCTTCTGATTCTTCCGACAACGATGGCCGAGAGCAAAGCTAACCGCAAGTGTAAATAGAAAGCACAAAGAAGAAAAGAATGAATTTGTACAACAAAACTGAAGTTTTCGTATTGTTATTCGAGATCGTAGATATACGTACCGTATACAGATAGATAAACATCAACATAGACTCCGAGCAAACCAAAATGAGGCAAAAGTTCAAATGACCAATCCAAATGACAGAGTTACAATCCAACTCGAGATTCATTTGAACTTTTCCTGCAGACTGCTTCCTGCTGGAGGAACAAAGAAGGACAAGGTGAAGTTACTACAGTTAACGGAAGACAAAACACATATGAATAGCTCCTATCGGAAGTGGACAACCAAAGGTAAAACCAGCTTCACTTACAGAGGTTGCAGAAGGTTCAGTAACTCTCCGGAACATGCAACTCTTAGCAGTGGAAACATTCATGCTGCGAGTAGTAAAGGTAGAAAGCAATACGCATCAATTCAAAAACAGAGGATGCCAAAGTTCTGCATCACAATTCAATGTATTTTGGATCTTAACATATATCGTTTGGTATCTTTCTCTTGTCTGGAATGTGAATTGTGGAGGAACAATTATTGACACACACATTAAGTGAAGCTAAATGCAGGGAGTTGAAACTCAATTACTTACCATGGCAGATCACTGTAAGGTGACAAAAGACTTGGTCCCATGAAGCATTACCATATTGTACAAAACTTGCAAAGAAACCAAAATTACTACCATGACAAATCATATCACTTAGCATAGATGATTTTGAACAAGTTATAGAGCAAATTCTGGCCTACAAATTCTCATTTAGAAGGAAGAAAACCACAAATTGCAGAAAAAAAGAGCATTTTTTTCCTCATATCATATGCATGAAAATAATACTGAACAACAGTTCCAATGTAATGGAAACATGACAAGTTTCCCTACAACACATGTCGAAGGTTATTCTCCACCAAATATGCAGATTATGTAAAATAATGTATATATATATATATATGTATGTATGTATGTATGTATGTATGCTGCTTCTGTTCATGATAATGCTATTCATGAGTCACACAAACAACCATACATTCCAGCCAGATTCCCATAGTAAAACTGCAAGACTTAATACCCCATATTCCTAAAGGATCTACATATAATTATAAATTTTATGAAGGAAATATTTATAAAAGGATTAGAAGCCTAATAGAAAATAACTTTTTATGCAAGAAGGATTCTCAAGATTTGTTAAGTGATATAATCTACAAATTCTTACCTTGTGGGTTATCTCTATGCCCGAGAGAAGAACCCACTTGTAGATCTTGTTCTTAGATATTAGTTTTAGGTATGTTTATGACTTTTTAAAATTTATATTAATCATCACAGCACGTAGATCATAAGTCTATCATCAGATCTATGTGATAGAGATAAATATACGAGTTGATCCATGAATATTTATTTCGAACTATAATGTGATGGATATCTTGGATCTTGGTATACGCATAAGTCATGAATTAAAATTGTATAAAAAAATTACATTAAATGTTTGATAAGGACGTCTCTTTATATGATGAAGATCAGAATCTTGGAAGAAAAAAGAAAGAGAAAAGAAACTGATTGCCGCGACAAGCCAAGCCATGGCTTGCCGTCAGCGCATGTTTGTATCCTGCAGCAATTTGGTCGGCGGCGTGTGGTGGTAAGCGGTCAAGCAACCTTCCTAAAGAAGAAAAGCAAACGTCTCTACTGCCGTAAGTCGTATGGTGGTATGCAAGAAGAAAAGCATGTGAACAGTAATGAGAAAGGAGGGAGAAAGAAAAGGAAGAAAGGAAAGAATAAGAGAAAAAAAAAAAGGTGCGATTTGCTGTTGTTTGAGAGAAGTGGGAAAAAAAAATAGTTTGCTGCAACACAGAAAAAGATGCGAGGAAGGAGAGAGTCGGGAGGAAGAGGACAGCGGTGGCGCCCATGCCGTGCGACACACAGAACAGAAGGAGAAAGGCTTACAGGGAAAAAAAAAAAAAAAGGAGAAAATTTTATTGCAAGATATTTGACGGGTTAATAGGAAGGACATAGATGTTATAAGGCTTAGTTGTATGTGAGGTTAACCATGTTAGTATTTTAAAATATTATATTTGTGCAAGATTATTAATTTAGGAGACGACGAATGATTCTCATCATAACATCAATTTTAATAGCCTAGGATGAAAGTATGTACTCGAACCACTTCGTCGAACTTGTTTTCAAAATAATAATATATGTTAGTGATGTGTGATTTTTGATTGATCTATGAAATACTTTGTTATTCCAAAGTATTGGAAATATATTAGGTATGTTTACAGCCATTGAAAATGTATGTATGTTTTGCAAATATAATTTAAAATAAGTATTGGCTTATAAATTACTTTATGATTTAAAACATTATGAAATTATTTTACAAAATCAATTCTGAAAAATATTGCTATATATTTCTGTGAAATATTTTGTAAAGATCAATTCAAAATTTTAATATATGATATGTGATGTCTTAGTTGTCGGTTTGGTATGCCTACAATTTGAGTCCTACCAATGAGGGTTAAATATTGATATTTGATCAGAAATTATTTTTTTAATCTTAGCACATCAATAAATGTGTTACGTATATCGTGAGATTAAAAATGATTCCAGGTCTATATACCTGAAATAGCTATTAAAGTATTTAAATTTTTATTGTCATATGGATTTGGATATTTGAATGAATATGTAAGATGAATGATAGAATTTTACGAATGTAAATTTGGGATCACAAGTGATTTGTATTGATTTTGACCTTACTTTTCTCATAGAAAAATTTATGAGGATTGTGATATTATATGGGTCGTGACTTTTCATCGGGTTGAGAGCATTATAATTTTGCCATGATAAGTTCTTTATTCCCAAGTTTGTCATAAAAATAAATGAGACAAGAAAAGATTTGTTTGGAGATGGTCGTCAACATCTTGAGCAGAACAAGAACAATATAGACTAGCTAATAAATAGTAAATAACATAAGTTTCTTCTAGAAAGTTAAAGTTCAACATGGATTCACATAAACAATGTAGTTATTCTAGAGTTTATAAAGGTTGCTCTCTTAAGATTTAAAGTGTATTTTTTGAAAGATTATTTTATTATTATTTATTTTATCTTTTAGATAAGTTGATTAGATATAGTCTTAGAGATAAACGTTTCTTAGTTTAAATTATTACTCGATACCTATAAATAGATGATATTTGCATATATATATATATATATAAATCCATTCAAATCTACAAGGCTCAAGTCAAAAGAAGTTCAAGATGTTATCAATGTTTTCTTTTTGAGAAGTACAATATAAATATTCTTTTCCACTTTTGTCTTAGTTATTATTTTTTATTTGATCTCATCTTGGATTATTAATATCTTGTTACTATTTTTCGAGAAAAGGTTATACTAATTTTTCTATTTTTACATATGGTATCAGAGCCACAAAGGTAATAATCTATATTTCAATATTTTCTTAATAAAGAATATAATAATTTTCAACCATGGATTACAATAGTCAAGTTATGGGTTTAGTATTAAACTTTTCAATTAGTCTAACTACAAGATCTAGAAAACTTGTTTGGAATCCAATCTCATAGGAAAAGATCTATAGTAGTTGTTAAAAATACAACAATAGTATTCGATACTATAGATGGAGACGACACGAAGAGATGGACGGCATTAAATATAAAAGCTGAATTTATTTTAAGAAGATCTATTTTTATCTCAATGAACATATTATTGGTTGTAAATCAGTTTTAAAGATTTGGATCACTCATTACTATATAAAAAAAAAGAATATGACTAGACTTTAAAATTTAGAAAATGATTTAGCAAATACTATCTAAGGTGATCTCTCAATTTCTCATTACTTTTTAAAGATTAAAAATTTATACTAAGAGATATCACTCATAGATTTAAATGAGTCTATTTTTAATGCATAAATAAAACGTTATATTATTCGTAATCTTAATATATATATATATATATATATATATATATATATTCCTTATGTTATATCTAATTATGGTTTGGTTCAACAATTGTTCTTAGCAAAGTTAAAAAATCTTCTTACTTCTCGGAATCTTCTTGTTTCTCGAAAATCCTTAGCTCATCAAATAATGAGAATTTATACTTTAGGAGAGATGGAGATGCCTCCTTTACAAATAAGAAAAAAAGATAGAGAGTCTTCTTTTGATAATGATATAAGTCGAAACAAGATCAAGTGTTATAAGTGTGAAGTTAGACCATATTAAAATAAATTATCATGTTAAGATTAAAGAAAAAGATATTATAAATAAAGTAAATTATTCTAATGCTATTGTTGAAGATCGAAACAAATGTTTTATGGCTGCAGCTATTGAGTCCATGACATACATCAACTTAAAAAATGATTAGATAATTGATTTAGAATGTGGTCATCATCTCATAGGTAATGATACCAAATTCATTAATTTTTATTAATATGAAGGCAATGATATAATTATCATAACAGATATTGTTAAAATCTTATATAAAGATGTTAATCCTATTACATTGAAAAGTGTGTATCATGTTCCAAGTATGAAGAATTTTTTTTTCTATTGAAAATGTACTTAATGGTAAAAATTATCTTATTTGTAATCTTAGTGAAGTCAAGCTTATTCACTAAATTGAGAAGAAAGGCACAGTTAGAATCTCATATAAAGATAATAATCCTATTACACTGAAAAGTGTATATCATGATCCAAATATAAAGAAATTTTTTTTCTATTGCAAATGCAGTTAATGTGAAAAATTATCTTATTTTTAATTCTAATGAAATCAAGCTTATTCTTAATATAAAAGAATTAAATACAAATATAGTACATACTAATAAAAGAGTTAAAGGTTTATATATTGGAGAAAAGGGATAGAGGGAGTAACGAAGTTCATGTAAAAAAAATTTAACATTGAGAAGATAAAAAGAATAATTGTCAAACTACCAAGTTATATAGATGGAGACAATGTAAACATATATCATTATTTTTTTTTGAATCAATTGATAATTTTGAGCTTACATATTTTGATAAAACCAAAGGTGTTAAAAAGTGAGAGAATATTATAGATGAAGAAATAAAGGCTCCTTATAAAAAAGAAACTTGCAATTTTGTGCCAATAAATGTAGATCTAATTACTTGCAAATGGGCCTACAAAGTAAAACATAAGTCAAATAGAAGTATCTATCACTATAACACAAGACTTGTTGCAAGAGAGTTTTCTCAAAAATATTAAGAAGATTATAAGGAAATCTTTAGTCCTATGGCTAATATGACATCTATCAAGACAGTGATTATTCTAGTAATTAATCTTAAATGAATGTTTTGACAATTTGGTGTGAATAATGCCTTCTTATATAGCGACATTGGTAAGGACATTTATATGAAACAACTATTGGGGTAGACTTCTATTTTCAAATCAAATTATGCATATGAACTTAAGAAAATCCTTTATGGGTTAAAGCAAGCTCATACAAAAAATTATTTAATACTTATATTTTTGTGGTTATATTTCTTCTTATTCATATCCTAACTTATTTATTAAAGAACAAGAAAGCCTACATATTATTGTTCTTCTATATGTTGATGATATAATCATTATCGATAATGATAAAATAGAGATTTCAAAACTTCATAGTAATCTTTCTCTTCAGTTTGAAATAAAAGTCTCAGTAAAAAAGCTATACAAATAAAATTTGGAATTAACAAACGTAAGAAGGTTTCTACTCCACTTGATGCAAATATGAAGCTAAATTATAATGATGGCAAGGTTCTTTCTGACCCTCGATCTTTTCGTACTCTTATTGATCATCTTATCTACTTAATAATTACAAGATTAGATATTATATTTTCAATTGGTTGTATAAATCGTTTTATGTTATCTAAAAAAAAAGTCACATCTTATTATAGTAAAGAGAATTTTAAAATATGTGAAATTTATCCTTGATTTGGGATTATTTTATAAGGACACACATCTTAAATTACATGGTTATATAGATGCTAATTTAGGAGATGATTTTGATAATCGTAGATCTACTTTTAGATGTCTTTTTATATAATCTTGCTTGTATCTCATGGTATAGTAAGAAACAATAATCAATCTTTTTTTTTTATTACCAAAGCAGAATACAAGACTTCCTTACTTATTGCTAAAAAATGTATATGGTTAAAGTATTTAATCGATGATGTTAATTATCAAATTAATAAACTAACTATTTTATAATGTAATAATCAAAGTGTCTTAAAATTAATTATAAATCTAATTTATTAGGCAAGAACCAATCGTACTCATATTTCTTTAAAGAAAAGATACTTCAAGAAGTCATTAAAGTGATGAAGATCAATAATAAATATTGTCACATCCCAGATTTATAAAATATAATAAATCATCATTTTATTATTTATAGAATACACTTCTTTCCTTTTTTTTTATCATTGAATTCAAATCCTTGCCTTTACAATAGTAAAAATTTTATTAACAAAAAAGAACACATCTTCTTGGTAGGATCACAAGTCTCTTCCACCCAAGCTTTAAATCTATTGCAACCACACATGTTGGTAGGAATCTCGTAAAATAAATATTAATAATTTAATAATAAATAATAATAATATATCGAACATAAAACTTATATATAAAATGATAATAATTTTAAGCAAAAATAATTTAATAAATAACAAAAATACATAATCGATGGTACACGGGATAGATTCCTCCCAATAAATTGAGATAATCTATATATCAATAAAATGATATCCTAATGGGGACACATTCTTCCAATAGCCACAAATATATCGAAAATGATAATAATTTCTTAAGCAAAATCATACATCAGCCACATGCAACATATATATAATAATTAAGTAACAAAAGTGTACATCACACCGATGGTGCACACGGGATGGATTCCTCCCAATAGCGAATTGAGATAATCTATATCGCACTCCCAACAATGGATGGAGTGTCATCCCTCATCCGCCCAAGTGGGGACACATTCCTTCCAATAGCTGATGGAGGAATCATCTAACCATCACGTCTGACAGTCCGCTAATCCTAGAAGGGAATCGTCATACCTACCCTCGACAGGGATACATAAACATCCATGATCATTCATTCATTCATACATGTTTCCAAGAAATAGTATGATCAAATATTATAAGAGACCATGCTTTATGTACGTCTACTAGACTATGTCCATTGGTGACTCCACATTATGATGGGTCTGCCACTCCTTTCACAGGTTGCACTTCCAATATATACATCTATTATATGGTTACAATTGTGTCAATATCATAAATTAAGAAGAGTAGAAAACCAATAATCATTTTCAAATGACACCTTCAAATAATACCTTTAAATTCATCAAATCATAAATGCTTAAAACATCAATCTATCAATAGTTCTCAATCAACCAAAACCCTAATTGGAATAGCTCAAATGACTTAAACCAAATTCAATTCAATTATGACCTAACAGAACTAATCTCAAATCCTTATAGAATCGGTTTGGAATCACCATAGTAATTTAGATTTGATTGATCTTGATTAGGTAAAGTAGGTTTGAACAAGTCAAGTTAGTCTAGAATCACCATAAACTGACTTTAACCGATCAAACCTATATGATTTAGTCAATTAAAGAGCTCAAACCAATAAAGAAAGAGGAAATCGGACTATGTCGTATAGTGCTAGCCCAAACTGAATCAACCCACCTAATTCTTGGACGGGTCATATGCGTTGCACATGCTTGTCCCAAGTAATATGTTAAGTTGAGGTACAACGAGCTATATAGAGGAGCGATAATGTGTCTAACGCCATTCGCATCGTTGGGCAGGCTTAACTTTATGGACTAGGTTAAGCCTTACTCATAAGTTGGGCTGAGCCTTACCACTAAACTGGGCCATGCTTGATTCACGAGTTGGGTCATGCTTAGACACATGATTTGAGGTCGTATCTGACCATATGGACTAAGTCATACTTAGCCACATGAGTTGGCCTATGCTTGGCCACATGATTAGGTCATACCTTACCACATGGGCTAGGACGTACAATATCACATGGACTGGATCATACCTGATCATATGGCTGGATCAAGCATGACCACATGGGTTAGATCATATCTTACCACATGGGCTAGCTCCTACCTGACCACATAGGTTGGGTTATGCCTAGTCACATGAGCTGATTGTACCTAGCTACATGAGCTGGGTCGTACATAACCACATGGGCTAAGTCGATTTAGTCTGATAGATAAACTTAACTCAAGTCAGACCTCAATTAGAATCCTCTTATCAAATTATATTTCAAAAATCTAAATTATCAAGAATAACTCAAATCCATGAATTAAAGAATTTAAATCTATAATCTTAAATTTAAAACTAATTAAATCATAAAAATTTACACATAATTCATAAAACATAGATATATCTAATTAAATACATTAGAATCATTAATCTAAAAATTAAAATTTTAATAATTAAATTAATATTAAAACTCACTTAAGCTTAAGAAACTAATATTAATCAAATAATCATTCTAATATCATGAATCAATTATCATTATTTATTAATCATAAAATTTTAAAATTAAAATATTATTATGCATCATAAAATTATAATAATCCTAATATTAAGATTTCAAAACATAAATCAAATCTAATTAAAAAAGAAAGGATCCTACCTCTCCTCGGTTATCCTTTCCTCGAAATCATCTCCTCAAGAAGCCTTCTCCTCAATCCTCCCATTGTCAAGCTTGGTGAGGAATGAAGGAAAAGGAGCCTCATTATATAAGAGAAGATGAGATCTCCTCGAAAGATAAGTAAATATTTAATTTTATATTAAATTTATTTTTATTTTACTTTCACACACAAAGATAGAAACATAATATTCATTTATAGTGGTTCATACTAAAAAATGGAATGTATACTATTTAGTTCCTAAAAATCATATCACTTATTAGGAAATAAATCAATTAATAATCTAATTGATTTGTAAGATTCCTAACTTATTTACATGATTAAGGAAATCAAATTTAATTATTTCCTTAACTATAATGTGTAAACATAGAAGTTAATAATAAAGTAACATATTATTTCTAGTAATTAATTTATATTAAGAGAGAAATTATTGGTGATTACAAAGATTGTGTTGCATATATCTTTTTCAAATCTCTCTTTTGAAGGACCATTTGAAGATTTTCAAAACAAGGTAGGATTTATCTTTAAAAATATATTTGATGAAAGAGCGTAAGAGTTTAAAGTATATTTTTAAATTTTTTTATTATTATCTGTTATTTTATCTTTTAAATAAATTGATTAGAAAAAGTCTGAGAGATAAGGGTCTCTTGGTTTAAATTATTATTCAACACTTATAAATAAATGTCATCTACAAATGTAAATCCTTTCAAATCTAAATATTAAAGCCTATGAGGTTAACTATTTTTTATAAAAGTTTAAGATCTTATAAATATTTTTTATATGAGAAGTTTCATACAGTGTTCTGTCTTAATTTCTTTTTTTTTGTTTGATTTGATGATAGACTAATAATACCTTATTACTATTATTTAAAGAACATTATACTTATATTATGATCAATCCTTCATATTGTGATTAACCCACCCCATGGACGCTTTTGGTAGGCAGTTGGGATATGTCCTGCCGTAGTCCAATAAGGGAACAAAACAAAAGTCATCCATCATAAGCTATTATTTAAACAAAGTCATCTCTTATTTAGAAAAAAAAAACATTATACTTATATTGTGATCTTTCCTTTTTCTTGAGACTTTTGGCTGGCGGTTGGATCTCTCTTTCCGAAGTCCAATAAGGGAATGAAACAAAATCATCTATCGTCAGCTACCAGTCGATCCATGCACACGACAGACCAACGCACTTCACAGGAGGAGATCCTCTCTCACGTGATGCGTGATGGGACACATCACAGAAGAACGCTGTCTCTTTCTCTGTACCCTTCCCCTCCGCTGAAGCAAACAAGGGCATCTCGCAGAGCCGGAGCAAAGAAGTATGCATGGCTTCGCAGGTGAGTTTTCTGACACTATGAGGACTCTCGCAGAGCTAAGGACACAATTGCCGAAGGTTCTGAGATAAGTTGGCCGTGGAAGTCTGTCTTGGATTCATCTCATGCTTTCAGTAGGTAAGTGCAGCTTGCAACTCTTTTGCCATTCTTCCTTGCTGTTCTTGGTTTTTTATGGTAAATGAACGTACACGCGACGGAATTCTTGCAGCACTTGATCACACAAAAAGAAATTACTATCTAGATAATTTGTGGTTAAATCCTATTTGAGTTCAGCACTGCAAAGGGTATCTGTGCGTCCTTTCGGAGCATCATTAAGTCTTCCATGTTATCTATAGATCATTTTACGATGGAGTTATATGGGTTTTCACTGATGTTGAGGATTTTCTCACAACCAACACGTTTCAACAATAATTTTTGTCTTCTCCCTTTTGTTTTTTTTTTTTTTGGGTCAAGCATTTTCTGCCCTCCCAAACAGAACAAAAGGAATGATGTTCATTATTGATACCTATTTCTAGCACAAATGGCTCCCGATTTACTGGAACCTTGTTACCCAGCGGTACAAGTATGGAAGCTTTCCAAACACAAAGGAAAATGATTTCCACTCTTCAGATTCTTTATCATAAGAACACTGTAATAAGCAAAGCAGCGAAACATTTCATTGCTTACATACCTGGCACTAACATTCCTCAATCATTTCCTCATGGTAGACATTTGCAACTCTCTTAGTTTGATTGACATGAGAAACTATAACTTGAGTGAGGTTGAGTGTGCAGCAACCACCACTGAGGCTTCTTATGTAGCTCTTCTTGGAATCTAACTCGTTCTCGTGGAGGCTTCCTGAAAGTGGACCAACCTATAAAATGCACAAAATAATTCCTATAGAATACATCAAAATATGATTTTGTTTTGATCAGCAAACAAGTGTAGCATTCATATTTGATGTTTAACTGCGAGGTAAGTGAATGTGATAAGCAGCAAATGGGTCATAGATCTATTCAATATCTTTAACTTCAATAGAGATTACGTAAGATCAAAAACCTCATTGTATTCTGCGAGTTCAAATCCATCCGAATTGAACTTATCCATTTCGATTTAGATCAGACCAAATTCCATTCTATTTCTGATAATAATCTGGCAGTATCTGAAGTCCTGGATGAGACCAACTAACCTTCAATGTGGTTGGACTACATAAACTGGTAGCTGAAAATGCAGACCAAAGTTCCTTTCTTTTGCCCTTCTTGTGAAGAATTCAACTCACTTGCAACTTTTGGCAAGAACTCCCAAGAGTTTTAAGATGAATCTATTATCACCACACCAACTTCCAGTCAGACCTAAACTAACAGTCTCCTTGAAGGAGCAACAAGACTTGCATTGGAACCTGGAATTTCCCAAATGGTTCTTCAAAGTAAATGCTATTATGCCACATTATTTCTTATTGTAAGATGAAAACCTGAATAGTTCATCGGAACTTCACCCTGGTTACTTCCTCTATACTCATCTTTCTTATATGCAGCTCGTTGCATCTCTCAAATTCTAACACTCTTCCATTGTGACTCTAATTTGCATTTGGTTCCAGTGCTGAAACTTGCGCCTCATAGCCTTATGAACTTGGTAGTTGATTAAAGAGATAAATACTTGTATGCGAGAATTAAGCTAGCTAGCTTAAGAATTATCAGTACTCAGTTGATGATAAAAGCATCGTCATAAATCAGTCAATATTGCTGCTAATGAACTTTATATAAACCATTGATAAAGATTATCTCTCCAATATTCTTCGTTCGATACAGACTTTAGTATCTCACCATAGTTTGTTTGGGGTCGAAGGTGCAATCTACTAAGCAAGCTCAAGGCTCTTAATTCTACTTCTGATTACCTTCTATGCCCTTGATTAGTTCAGTAGTTGTCTGCTTGATGTAGTATATGAATTCGTAACTAATGATAGCCTCGGACACAAAACGACCAGATTTAAGGAAAGATGTTCCAGCTGACTTTACTCTCTAACACGTGGTTGAGATTCTTGGTTAGATCAGCTTTCCATTGTTCATATCTGACGATATTTCTGATAGCAATCATGTATGATATGCTTCCAAAATATATAAGAAGTTGTTTTCGTTTGTTTCCTTCTATATGTTGTTTAGTCTTTTCGAATATGGTGACAACCAATGCTAAACTTACATACGGATTTCCCAAAACCAGTGTGAGATCCTTGCTTTATGTACTAGTTCCAAAATTCCATAAATTTAACTTCAGATTACCCAAATGAATCACTCCTAATTAATCATATTGGACACAGCCATGAGATAAATGTAATACTGAAGTCTAACTATAACAAATTATGAGATTAGAGAAGTAATAAGTGTAGTGATACTATTGAGATGCGGGAATGTCTGAAGATTCATCATCATGAATATAGTTCTAATTGATATATCTGGACATGAAACCATCATCCATCTCCACATGATCTTATGCTTGTTAGATTCCCAGAAAGTTATGATCTTACAAATGCTAATTACAATAACAAGCAGTAAATCGTAGGATAAAGATTAATTATTTGCGTTGGTTAAGGCACTTGATTTCTTTCATGACATACAATTATCTTTTTGCTAGATGATGGAAGTTTCATCTGGAGAAGCAATTGTGATGATGGGAGTTTCCTGGTTCATGATGCATTTGATCTGTTTATACTGTATGTTTGCTTGGAATTCATCTTTAACATAAGTGCATAGAATATGTTTTACTTGCGGAGACGAACCATATTTAATGCAATAGTTCATATCTGCAGAAAGGATTTGCATTAATTCCGTAGACATCAATGGAGCCAACAAATGGAAAGCATACTACCACTTCTGATGAATGATGATGCAGAACTCTTAGCAGAGCTGATCATGTAAACTATGAACACTTTGTGTAGGATGAATGCCATATAATTGATGATAAGAGGCTTACAATTCAACTAGTTTCCAAGTGACAGATAAAAAGACAATATTTGGGACTCGAATACAGTCAGTTGCACACCTTTTATTAGTGCTGAATTTATTGCAATATAACACTTAAATAGTTTCCAGATTCAGGACAAATAATTAGAATTATTTGCCTGCATGATCTACGTATTGCCAGGAAAGCCTTGATTCAGATCAGCCAAAGTAAGTGAAGGCATCTTCCCACAGACCTTCAAGCGCAAAATATGGAACCGACGATGGACCTGTAGGATCAATCATCTCACTGTTCTTATTGTTATCGGTAGTGGTGATGGTAGTGTTATCAGCAATATTGCTGCCATAGTTGTTATTGATATGCTGTTGCTGCATGAAGATGTCGTCGTTGACGAAAGAATCTAAGAGGTCCGAGAGGACGTCATCCACTCCTCTTCTCTCCTCCTCCCTGCTGCCGTGAAATGCTTGGTTTCCTTGGGACGCAAAGGCCTCGCTGGTCTGCCATCCGACACCGTCGTGGCGGTGCAGATTGAACCCATCAAGAACGCCGTTACCCGGTTCTTGAGGAACAGAAGGTATGGTGTTAGGGTTTTCGGTAGGATGGCGTGGTGTTGATGGCGCAGCAGGAGCGGGATCGGTGGGAGAGGTGAAGGGCTTGTGGGTGCGTGGATCTATTCCTAGCTTGATGAGCTTTCTGCTGAGGTGGGTGTTCCAGTAGTTCTTGATCTCGTTGTCTGTGCGCCCCGGTATCCTCCCAGCTATCAGCGACCACCTGTTTGTTTTAGAGGGAGAAGAGAGGCTGAAACCCACAGAGAGAGAGAGAGAGAGAGAGAGAGAGAGAGAGAGAGAGAGAGAGAGAGAGAGAGAGAGAGAGAGAGGCCGGAGGTGCAGCTAGGTACCTGTTGCCGAGGAGGCGGTGGAGACGGAGGATGAGATCCTCCTCGTCCGGGGTGATGGGACCGCGCTTGACGGAGGGGCGGAGGTAGTTCATCCAGCGGAGGCGGCAGCTCTTGCCGCAGCGGAGCAGCCCGGCGCGCTTCGGCAGCGTCCGCCACCGACCCTCACCCTCCCTCCGCACGAACCTCGCCAGCACCTCGTCCTCCTCCGCCGTCCACGGGCCTCGCTTCATCCCCACCTTGCTGCAGCACGGCGTCGGCGTCCTCGTCGGCCCTCCCCGCCGCCGCTGCACCTCCATGGCATCCGATGACTGCGAGGGGCTCCTCATCGCTCTCCCTTTCTCCTTCCTCCTGATCTATATCTCTATATGGTCCTATTTGGTGCACTAGATTTGTTGCTGTCATCATGTTGTTGGTTTGCTTCATTTTCTCCTCATCTTTCCTTGCGGCAACGCCTGCCGTGATTGCTGAATTGTCCTTTTGCTTCCGACCGTGGTAGGGACCAGTAACTGGATAGACCTCATCCACAGTGATGCAAGGAAGAAGATGTCATCCGGAAGTCCTTTCTTTCTCCCATTATTTTCGCTCTACCGAGTCTGTAAACCGAGCGATTACGAGAACGTTGAATGCACTCTTCGAGTCATAGAAGGGAACAGTAGATCACAGTGCACGTGATCTACATCTATCGTACTTTAAGATCCGTGCCTACAGTCGATTAGCAGTCGTATCGATCCGTGTCAAAATTCGTGGACATGAACCGCGCGTCCGAACATAAGTCGAGCTAAACCAAATGTTGCCTTTGGAGGAGTTGCAAGCGAAACAAACTTTGCACCACCAACGCCCGTTTCTTATCGACCCGCGATTTGTCACCCCAACTTCGACCCGTGTACTTTCTCTCATATGGTTACTTAGGGGTGACGTCATCCGCGGGTACTTTAGAGGGTTAGGTCTCGTGGTTTTTTTTTAATGACTTTTTCAATTGGTACCCCACTTTTCTTTTCCAAATAATGCATTCTAACTTTTAAAAATATATAAATTATCCCTCAAAACTTTTCTCGTATATTACAATTAAAACCTAACCCAAAAACAGAAAAATTCAACTTTTGAGAGGGTATTTTAGGTATTTTAAAATTTAGAGTATAATTTAAAAAAAAAAGAGAGGTACTTTTGGAAAATACCTACGGATTTTCTTTTTGTGCGTGTCAAGGTGCCTTCGGCCTTCTCGCCGCGTCGTTCGAGTCTGGATCTCGAACGCCCTAGTGGTCGCCCGAAGCCGTCGAGAAAGCTTTCGATATTGAGATATCGGACGGATCTGACGGCGGCGAGGGTTGGGATTGATCGGATTACATCTGGTCTCGGAATCTTTGATCGTGATCGCAACGGGATTGAAGTTGCCCTAGTCGGTCCTGTTTGTGAAGATGGCTTAATCGGTATGATTTCTGTTCGATTTGATGCTTTAATCAGATCATACTTTTGAGATCAATTCATTGGTTTCTCTTCTTTCCTCCCTCTTGTGATTGCATGTTTTTTCTCATTACTTATCGGGATGGTGTTGCACTGTACCTTAGATATCATTTTTCTTTGTTCTCTTTTGTTGTTTGAAACCACATGCAATTGAATTGTTATAAATTGATCGGTATTTTCTTCATTGGAATAAAAGGTTCTCCCTTTTTGTTTCATACCCCTTCGATCATGTAGGATTTTTACCAACAAACGTTCTCGTTGTTGTTTGCAGATTAGGGGAATCATATATAGGTCTCGCATCAGAAATTGTTTGGTTAAATTTGAGCCTAAATTTACTCCCAGGATTTGCCTAATTCTGTCTTCTTCCTTGTTCTTATTATCAAATATCTAAAGATATTTTTTTTTTCCATCAAAAGTTCAAATTATGTTTAAACTTGTATTCTACGTACTGTAGTTACCTCTATATTGTTTGAGTCGCTTGTTCTCAATTGTTGAATTCTTGCTGCCTCCATAATTGGATATCTTTACATCTTGCAATTGTTTCATGTTGTTCCGTGAGAAATTTTTTACCTTTCGTTTTATTTGTTGTTTATTCATTATTTTTTGAGTTCGACTGCTTTCCCTTCTTCTTGTAAATTATTTGATTGCACCAAGAGATATCCTAGGTAATAAAGAAACATATATCCTAGGTGGGATGTTTTTTAATCCAGATTTTGTTCCATATTTTGCGGGCAATAATTGATATCTGCTAACATCATGCTTTTAGTTGTGTCGACTTTGTAAACATCAATACATCCAGATCTTGAAAAGTGGGTATATGTAATATGGATGTACCAGTACCGATTCTTTTTCACAGTCACCATGATAAATTAGCACTGAAACTCAGTGTTTTCTGAATTAAAATAAATATAGAATAGGGTATTCTGATGTTTGATTTATGCCCGAGCAAATTTTATTTTATGGCTTAGGGCATTGAATTAAGCATCAAAATGATCTTTATGATTAATTTATTTATTTGTGGATCTATTTTTTTGCAGATATATGTGGAATTTATCTCTTTCAATTCATTGATTAGAGAAATTTATGTCCCATGATGTTCTGGATATGGCAACAGCAATATTCTCTCATTTGCAAAATCTCTGGCCATTTTCAAGATCAAAGACTGATGACCTGCGAATTTCAGCTCAACTAGTTCACAAGCTCTCAGTCCCAGATAAGACAAAGCAGTTTGTTTTTGCTCTTCGTGAACCTGATTCTGATGCCGTAGTGTATATACTAGCTGCTCAAAACTTGTCACTACAATCTGCCTTGGATGCAGAGTACCTCATCAAAGAAGTTCAGCCCAAAGCTGTAGTAGCTCAGATTTCCCCATCAGTGTTGGCTGATATTCAATCAGAAGAGAAGTGCTTAAGAAATGATCAAGTAAACCATGTACCAACTTCATCACTTGGGGTGCTTAAAAGATGTCTCATGGAAAAGATCAACAAAGATCACTATGAAAGTTTTGCGGGGTGTCATGTCTTGCGTGAGATTTTTGGGGTTGGATTTTATGGCCATTTCTTGGCAGCAAAAAGAGCTGCGGAAGATGAACATTCGCATTTTATGTTACTGGAATCACCATATGAGAAAGGATGTACTGCAACTTCTGTAGAAAATGACACAGATGGAGGTCAGAGCTTTGCGTTGCACATACAAACGAGTGGTTTGCTTCCTGGAAAAGTTACTTCCGCCATCTACTCAAGTTCTAAAAGAATTTGTTTTGATAATGCACTTCAGTCACAAGCAATTAAGTCAGTGATTCCATCCCTTGATTTAATTATCTCGAAAGAAAGTCTGTCTGACCAAAATTCAGAAGCAGAATCTGGAAAAGATCAGCCAAATTCCAGTTTCAAGGTGCCCTCATTTGCACAGTCTTTTTACCCGTTACTTGCAGATCTACATCACATATTCATTGAACTTCCATATATTGCAAAAGCCATGGTTTCTGTACAGAAAATACTTGCTGATATCAATGATGGACAGCCGGTTAACACTCAAACCTTATCCGATGTCTATATCTTCAGAATTGCGATTGAAGGTGTAAGGATAGCTTTAAACAATGCTGCACGTTTACCTATGGAAAGAGTGGGGAAAAGCAGCTCAACAAAATTGGAGTTTTCTGAGCTCCCTTCTGAAGAAAAATCACATGTTCTTTTTGTGCAAGCTCTCAGGAGCCAAGCTAGGAAGTTTGGATCTGTGGTGGCTATAGTTGATGCAGGATGCTTGGCTGGTCTCAGGAGGCATTGGAACACGCCTGTGCCTCTCAAGATTGCAGATTTAACTGATCAATGTTTCATGGAATATTATGCTGATGATCTTGATGCTAACCTTGAAAAGGTGGAGATGAGAAAAACAGGGCTTCTGGCAGATAAGCCTGTCGTGGCAGTTGGTGCCGGAGCTACAGCAGCCCTTGGTGCATCATCACTATCAAAAGCCATTCCCGCATCAACATTCATTAAGCTTGCAACATATAAGATTCCTGCTACCTTGAAATTTGGCTTAGCAAATGTGCAAAGGGCAGCTACTATCGGACTTGGGAACATTCTTGGGTCATCAAATCCCCTTACACATGGGCTTGCAAGTGTCGGAGCCAAGACCTTGCCCTGGAAGTTCACAGCGTCAGCAGAGAAGATTCGTGCCATGACACACACCATGATAGCATCAGCTGAGAGGACAAGCTTGTTGGCCATGAGGACATCATTTTATGAGATTATGCGGAGAAGGGGTGTCCGACCACTTAGATTTATGCCATTAGCTACTTTTAGTTGTAGCATGGTTGCTTGCACTGGACTTCTGGCTTATGGAGATGGTATTGAATGTGTTGCTGAATCATTGCCTAATGTTCCCATGATTGCTTCTTTGGGTCGTGGGCTAGAGAGCTTAAACCAGGCATCCAAGGAAGTGAGAATGACTGATGGTTCCAAGATTCAGGAAGTTTTACAGACCCTGGTGTACAACTTGAAGAAAATGAGAACACAATGAAAAATTTTGAGATATATCCTGGTTATTCAATTTTTTTTTTTTAATCAGGATCATCAAAGATGCGGCACATGGGATTTTTTATGATTATGCTCGTCGTGCATGCATCTCCCTGTCTCACGTCGGTGCACATCTTCCCCTTTCTTTAGACAATGTGATAATTGTGGAATGAAGGTCATCATAGGAAGCAGAAAGTGAAATTGTAGATTGTGTGAGGTCTTTGGAGGCTAGCTGTTTGAGGAATATATGAACAACATTTTTTTAGTGTCTTCCTACTTGGATACTCAATTATTTATCACAATGGTTGCACACAAATGAAGCTCAGAATGTTCAATCTGTGAACCTCTCTCTTGAGAAAGCTAGTTAAGGAAGCATTGATATTAGATCCTGGAGACCATGCAAAAGCTCTCTTTTGGGTCCCTCGTTTCTGTCCGAAGCTGCTGCTTTGATCTTTCGTTTTACCTATGGAGTTCTCTTTTATTTTATTTTTCTCCTCATATGCGAGTTCCTTGGATCTTGAACATGTGCCTAGATTCTCCGGGGTCTGTTCCTTGCATAGAATAGTATCCAGGATGGTGAATCCCAAAGATTAAACTCTGGACCCTGATAGCATATTCCAGTTCTAAATCTTCATGGATTGCAACCGTCATCGACTGGTTGCCCATATCCTGCTGGAGAGATTTTGTTGCCACTATTTTGGCATGCATAGATCCACCAATCAAACAAATCACACAACCTGTTGATACGAGGAAATTTGAACACGCGGATAGAAAACCAAACATGCATTTGATGCTCGGAACATCGTAGCATTTTAAATATGTTGTTTGCAGCCCAAGATTGATACATGACCTTTGGACGTGATTGACAAACTAAACTTGAGATATATGGTAACTACAAATAAGAAGTTTCTTAGTTTGTTTAACGGGGGATCAGCGACATCTTCTTTTCCTTTTCTGGACAGGGGTAGTTAAACGAAGGACCAATTAACAAACATGAAGCATATGCAGTGGGCATTGTCTTCGTTGTCGAGCACTTTCCAAGCAACAGCTCTTTCATAGGAAACAGGCCTGCCCATGCTAGAAACGCAGAGGCCAGCTTGAAGGCAAATGGAACCCTGCACATGGAAGAAGGAACATGAAATCTAAATGAAAATTCCAAAGATGTTGACTAGGATTAAGTAGATATGTGAATCTTAGATATAGCTAGGGATACTCGTGTTATATACATCACAGGAGACAAGCTTTCTGCCCCTAAGATCCTACTATAAAGAAGCATGAGATTTAAGAGTATTAAGTCTGCAAAAATCAGCTCCTAAAGCAAAGCCTTTGACATATAAATATTTTTTTTAATGTGTGTATAATCATATAAATATTTTTATGTATATTCTAAACACTGAACAATAGAAAAGTTGTTGAGAGGTCATGAACCTGTTGAATTACATGAGGTAGCTCTGCGCAGATCGTCTTCCTTCCTTCATCCACAAAAATTTTTTCCAGGGTGATATCCTGCAAGGCAATTAGTGTTGTCTCAAGCATGTCAAGACCAGCCTGGTTGGCAAAGGTGAAGACTGGCATAGCCTGCACAAAAATCAACACATAAAATTATTAGCATTCCTACAATATAAATGTCAAACGAGACACAATAAAAAAGAACTAGTAGGCAGTTAATACATAGCTGTCTTGTAGGTAAGTAGTCAATGGTGGACAGAAGGAACTAAAATTGCAGTGTAGCGGTTCAGGTAAAAACTTCTATGACGGTCCAATGTCTTTCTTGAAGACCTCATTTAGTCAACACAGGGTTAATATAATCCCCCAAGATATTAATCCCTTTTGGCTTGAAACTAGTTTGAGTTGAATTGTTTCCCTTTTTTTCATCCTTCTGCTACCGTCCATTCCAGAATTGGAATCTGCGACACAGCTGCCCTTCACTCCTTCCACCTTGGTTATCCGTCAGTTCTGTACTCCCGCAGCTTCTGTTTCCTCTCCACCATTTGCTCCTTCCATTGCGCGATTCTGTCCTAGCATCAGAACACTGCGATGCCGACTACCATAAACCCCAACTGACCACACCCCACTGTCAAACCCATCATGTCACTATCGCATAGCACAGGCATCACCTAGCAATATTGGGCATCTAAATGGTACATTTGTGGGGTTTTTGCATGAGATTTGAATGCATATGGAAACTGAACAGATTTGATCAATCTTTTCCCTAAATTATAACTGCTACCTTCCTGGAAATCATTCTGACTGTAATCTTCTGGATTAAATTTCACTAATTGTTTGCTATCTTGATCCCAGATCTCGGTATCTTACCTAAAACACCAAATTAGTAACCATGTATATCTGAACAACTGTCACAAACTAATGAATAGTACGGTGTATCATACATTTTCATCTACAATAACTTTACCTCAAGTCAAATTAATTCCTCTCAAAAAGCATAAAGTTGACGATCATCATTAAGTTGTACCTGTGTCTCAGTTGACTATTGTTTTCTGATTAGTGTTGGCAAAAAGATTTATGGAAGCTAAAACCATTTTATGTTTGTCATGTGAGCATAATTACTTTGGTTAAAAAGATAAACCCTAAGTATCTCAACACTGTTACACAATCTCAAGCCAAATTTTCAAGTCAGTTCAGACCAGAGTTTTTTAACAAAGATTATACTTATAAAACGGACAGATCATCTGCAACCAGGTAAATCCACTAGCAAAATTATGTAATGCCAAGATGTCATCAGTATTATTCTTTATATTCAATTATTGCATCAATACAGCTTCAATATACTAAGTTAACAGTCTAGAAGTCAAAAAAATTTTGATGACAGGGCATTTTATTGGATGGCATTGCTCTCTTACTAAATAGAATGCACCAGTCTACATTTTTCATTTTAAGTTCCCATTGCTCTTTTAAAGCATCATCTCCATATAAAGATCAAAATTTGTCATCTACTGTACCATACATTTAAATATTTTTTTATTACCATATCCATGCCAAGCCATATCCTATTTTCCAAGAATTGATGTAGATGCATATCATATTGCCTTCTGGTGTCCAATGTTCAAATCCATGATTTATAGGTTAGGGTTCTCTTAACAAAAAAAAAATCTGTATTCTACTTGACGGAAATATATATACCATGCTTTATTTACTTGGTCCTTAAAATTGAGTTGAATGGGACACACTCCTCTCTGTCCTTTCTTCCTACTCTAATTTTCATTTTTGCCTATATGACCCTCTCTTAGCTCCTTTGTTTTGAGTTTAGAGTTCGGACATGAGCTTTGGAGGAAAGTCAGCAGTCAGTGGTGTTTTTATTTTATTCAATGAGTCAGGAGTAAGGAGTAAGCACTTATATTAGTTGCATTCAATTCTTTAGAGTTCTTTCGAAACGGATAACACACACTTTATCACTTCATATTATGGGCTGCTCATGTTCACCGCTCCAGGATAAACTATCTAAAGTTAATCTTTGTTGTGGATATCTAACCATCTATTGTAGTGTTGCCCTCTACCTCCTATCTACTGTCATCTTGGACAATTTCATTACTGTTGGTTGCTCACTGTAATAGTGTTACCAATTATGCTGCCTGCCCCAACATACACATCTGCTATACATCAATCCACTATAGCAGATTGGTTCCAGGTTGATCAGAGCAATCTGCCAGCAGGATCTGGTCGGTGTTCTGTGGCCTACCAGTGCATTAGATGGGCTCAAGGAAAACGGTGGTATATAATGGTGAAGCTCAACTTGATCAATATATCTTAATTATTTTCACTGTACATAAAATGGCAGTACCATATGCAAGCAAATATCAGATGTAATGATAAAAAGAAGTTTCTGTAGCAACTCAAGTGGAAAGACTGGCATGGTTCAATATTGTCCAAATACATGTTCTATACAACTTAAGTGAGAAAGATAATCATCTCAGGAGGTGATAACTATCAAACGACAGCACTCAAGAAAATTAATATGAAAACATGACTTATAAATCATGAAGATATTTTGATACTAGCTATAGAAGAACTTGGAAGAAAAGGGCAAATACAAACCTTCAAAGAACAGCAAATGATAGCATCTGAGTGATGCCAAAGCATCTTCAGAAGTGAGTCACTATTATCCACAGAAGGTTTAAGAAATTCTGCTCCTGAATAAGACCTGTAGAAAAGAGGCAATACACTGGCAGAATTAGATGTCTTAATTTATGACGCTATTAACAAATTAAAAAAATACTTGGAAATGCAATTTGAGTAACCATTTACTGAAAAACTGTGGTGGATTGATAGTTTTTAGAGAAATCTGTGAAGCTATAATGCTTGTGCATGGATGGAACTGGGAAAGTTTGAGAGTAAAGACATTTTTTATGAGCACTGTGAAGTTTCTGGTGCTAATTTGTTGCAGAACTGTTATATTCATGGTACAATTTGGTTCAGATAAAGGCATAGTTTATCCTTCTGTGACTAGAAATTTTGAAGAGAATTGTTTCACCATGTGTGAATTTACAATACATAATTGTCTGCATTCAAGTATATATTAAAAATATGAATATCTTATGCAAACTGCTTTTCTTACTTCGTGCAAACAACTTATAGTTGCTCTTCTTCTGTCACTCACATGCTATCATGTAAAGTAATAGAACATAAAATTGAATCTAGCAGAAAGGCTCCTGTTAATGCAGGATCTAGAGAGGATTTTCTTTTTTTACAGCCTTACCTCCACAAGTAATACTTAATAAGATGTATACAGGGAAGTTTATTACTTAAGATGATGACAAACCTGTAGCTGTGACAAATCCAACGAGCAAGTGTTGCAGCTTCTGGACTTCCAGGTGGTATCCGGAGACCACCATGAGATCCAAGATGTGAAGGTGAGAGAGTTAATGATAGCCTTTGCACAGAGGCTATGATGCTACGAATGTATTGTCGGGCCATGGATGCCACATCATCTTCGAGGTGGCTCTCAAAAGCAAATTGAAGTGCCATAGTCATCACAGATCTAATGTTTCCACGATTACCAGAATAATCATTATGTACTCGGCTGCCTGTTGGTCCAACCTCAAGAGCAGAAGCAAGGTCCAAAGTGCGATTAGGACTATTAGTGTCCTGAATAAAGCACCATAAAAATAAATACATGAAAATCTTATATGTATTCTGTGTATAGCTCAGAGATAAAACAATTTATCAACAAATGCTTACAAATCAAGTCATTATTTTGTCTCATATTATCCGTGTCCTTACCATCTTAAAGTCAAGAGGAATAATACGAAAACCAGAAGGCAGCAGCGGGGCATCATCAGCAAAAGATGCATCTATTGGGGCAAATATAAGCTCAGAACAGGTACCAACAGCATTCTCATCCACTCCATTGCAGAGCTGCCAAACCAGTTGTCATCATGAGTATCACTATAATTATCTAATACCTCAATGGTTTATATCCAGAAATAAAAGATGAGAATGATTTTTAACAAAGAGGTGATTTATTAAATAAGTTGATTTCAAGATGTAAAGGAAAATTTAGAATGACAAAAAGTGTAAACAACTGACTCTACTTGAAAAAAGTTAGCACTTCAATTAAAGCTAATCAACCTGTCAGAATTGATATCAGTGTTATAGATGAATATTTCAATCTTACATGACTAGTCAGCAATAAAATTATAGCTACTAGTAGTTCATTTTTCAACAATGTTTCTCTAGATTTTCCTTCAAAGAATAAAAGCCACAGCCACATTAATGTCTCTGCTGTGCCAACAATTAAGTTCTGAAGCAACAACTGGAGACATACTTGCAACAGGTACAGATCTCGGGGCATAGGCATTTCCCGATTGTGGCCAATGCTTTCAAACTTAATTACCTCCAAGAACTGGCAAGGAAAAGATAGGAATAAGATATTAGTATCAAAGTTACAGAGCTAACTGAGGAGCAGTGATGTGGGTAAAGTGCTAACATCAATCATCCAACATAATAAAATTAAAAAACTGCGATTGACTACCTCTTCATGCTCGAGTGTGTGAGCCAGAGGTAGTATGACCTGACTACCAGAGCATCCAGTGCGAGATATCGGTAAAGTGCAGGGTATGGCCTTAACAGCTGCAGCAGAGTAGACATCTATGTTGCTGTCTGCCCACTCTGATCGATGCTCCCGCAGAAACCTCAGGAGCATTGGTGGAGATATGTTCTAATAAATATAGATAGGTAGGATGATGTCAGAAACAATACTGATTAAATTGAGCTAAAAAATTAAAATGACAGATCTTTACCACACAATCAACTATCCAGAAGATACTAACACCATTGTTAATCAACATAGCAATATTCAACTTTCCATGGGAATGTTATGCAGGTAAGCTAGTATAAGGATTTCAGCTTCGGCACAGTACCAGTCTCAACCCATTAAACTTGCATGATACAGCTATTACCAGATGGTGCATTGACTCACATCACATAATACCAATGAATAATATAATAAAAAAATAAAAATCCTTGATTCATATAGTAAGGCATTATTTACGAGCATTATCATTAAGAAATAAATCATCAGGTAAGCAGGTGTCATGATCAACTTCATTTCAACCAGCTGGCTTTTCCACTTTAATTTTTATTCCAATTTATACCAAATTAATACTGTAATAATGACCATATGGCAGTGAATCTCATACGTGCCATATAACTAATTGCCAAAGACACCTCAAAAATTGAAATCCATCACTTGCAAACTAAAATATAATCAGTCAGATGGCAGTTGCTTATCAAATTGCATCTCCTATATAGTGCTTAAATGCAAAAAATCTGAGTAGTTGCATGCAATATTATCTAAATAGATAACAATAATCTCAAGGAGTTGGTGTTGTGCAAAACCTTCAGTTATGTTTGTTACTGTTCTATGATTTTTTTTTTAAATTTTGGACATCTTTAATTGAAAAAAAAACTGAAAACAAAGAAACATTAAGTTGAACTTACCAACCTGTAAAAGCATGGTAGCCTTGGCACAAAGCACAGAACTGGTTGTTGAGGGGAATCCATTCACAAAACTAAGATTTGAACCCATCAGCTTACTACAAGATGAGTTGACAAGAACTGTTATGTCTTCCATGCCATCACTACTGACCATAGACCAACCATCATCCGCAAATCCATTAACTGCTTCATTAAATCCCCTGCATATAAATATGCATGAATTTCTTGTTGGAAAAAATCCATAAAAATACACAGATGGTAAGGCTCAAAAAAAGACAAGTCAGCACCTGCTGAGCCTCTGGCTAAGTGCTCTTAGAGCTGCAGGTCGTTTGCCCCATCCAGATACAGAAGAATGAGTAGTTTCATGTGCAATCTGTCTTAGATGTCGTAAAGCCTGTAAAGCAGGATAATTTAGTGAAATAATAATGAAATACAGTTGCTCATGGTAAAGCACAAAGTCTGCCAAAGTGTGCACAATAACAATTTTTCTGCAGTAGGAAACTATTGCAGGATTATTTTCTATTGCGAAGATAAAACAAAACCAATCTGGGTAAAATTTCAATGCAACAATTCCACTCAGAATTAATAATAAAAAGTCGGGGGAGGTTACTAACAACCATTGTCGTCTTCTGAGAAAGCACCGTAGATGATTCATATAGTGGCCTTAGAACTTCGGGCACACTCCAAGGCTGTTTCATGACCAAAATAGCCAACATTAGAATTACAGATATGCTTATGAGCAAACAAAGATGGACCATATTTGCCTAACCTAGATAAAAACAATCGAATTAACCAAAACTACTTTTACCTCCAAATCCAAATGATCAACAATGTGAATGACAGATCCACCACCTTCACATGGTCTTATCAAGTAACCACTCGGCAGCATTTCTGCCCTGACGAATGGTTGCACGGCAGGCATGCTTGGACCACCTAGTGTGCTATTGAGTGATCTTTCACAAACCTTACAAATATTGAGATAGATGTAAGATTGTAAGGGGGACTCGATCACAAAACAAAGTTGAATCACTGGAGAACAAGCATTGTGCAAGTGACAAGAACATTCTAGCTTACCACAAGACTTGTGTCTTCAAGAACTGATGTATATCTTAGCAACCAGAAGTCCCGAGCAGGTGCCAGTGTTGTTGGTGCATAAACCTACAACTAAGTCATGTTAGTTTGCAAAAATAATTTCATCAGGTGCCAGAAGTAGTGAGACATGAATTTGCATAAATCTTGATAAATTCACCTGCATGTATAGAAGCTCAATGGTTCCATTACTTCCAGTCGGCAGTACATTAATGATCTCCACAGATCGACAGTCTCGAAACCACGATAGGCGATCTTTTAGGATTTCTGCAACCTAAAACACACTAACAGATAAGACTAAACACAGGCAGCAATCGGTTAACTCCCAGTGTGAACATACCTTTGTGGGTTCAAGGCCTACAAGGCCACAAGCTCGTGCCGCCACACCAGTGCAACCATGTGAGATAGCAACGATTCCAATGGAATCTGGACCAGGCTGCACAGTAAAAGAGGGGAGATTAATGGAGAAGAATGCTCAACTCAACTCAGATATAAAAAGGAAAGCATTAAAGAACCTAAGACTCGTTGAAGAACCAGGATGATACATATACATGCACATATGTTCATCTTTCTTTCTAGATTTTGCTTTCAGACCTTCATATTCAGGGAAATCGATCATCAAAAAATAACAAACGAGAAATCAAAAGGGTGCTCACACCTTCATCCCAGGCATTTGGACCCACTCAATAGCAGTCCCAGTAGCCTTAGACAGAAACTCTGTTAAAGTTTCCTCTGCAATGGACATTAGTCTGCAAGCACAATGAACTTTGTTGGAGGCAGCCATGAAGTACCTAAAGAAGACAAATTGTACACCAGAGGGAACAGCAATCTTTGGCATACCCAGCAGGACTAGCATCCCTTGGTGGATGCTGAGGTGTCAAATGTTGCTGACCATTTGTCACCACCGATTCACAGCTTGTGTTCGTCGTCGTTAAGGCAGCCTGTTCAATCGAAAGAGCCAAACCACAATTTAGAAGCCAATGTAGGATGACAACAGCAACGAGAAACTTCTCATAAAGCACACATTTTGCGTCTGCTGACGGAAGTAACCATTCTCGTAGACCAGCTGAGACACCTGCTTCTGCAACCTATCATTTTCCTCCATCAAAAGCTTATTCATTGCCGTCAGCTTCCTATTCACAGCCTGAAGTCGTCCGGCTTCCTTTCGCTGTTTCTCACGGCACCTAATAGGAAAAGACAATACAAGAAGTTTGTGAATAAAAGTATATAATCTGTACACCCGTGATGCATAAAATCAGTAGCAACAAATTGTTAGCTGGAAAACATCGATACCTCCTGTTCTGGAACCAAACCTTGATCTGCTTGGGCTCGATGTTGGACAGGATGGGGCACTCCCTAATGAGCTGCTGCCGTCGCATTGAGCTTGGCTTCGGGCACTCATGGTACAGTCTCTCGAGTGCTTCCACCTGCTCCGGAGTGTACCGGACATACTTTCCCTGGTCGACGATCCCCATCTTCCCTTCCTCGCAAGAAGATAGAGCTATCATATCTCAAGGAACAGCAGCCGAAGGCTAGGGTTCTCCACCGTTATTAAGCACCCTTTTCAGGGACGATACAAGACGTCGTAGAGAATCCAAATCTGTGATCTTTTTTTCCTTTTTACCATTCGCAACAAAAAGGAGCGATCTCTTTCATCAAACCCCCAACAAAATCACCACTTTAATCACCAAAAGCTCGGGAATTCAAGCCGAGACCACAACAACCGCAAGCACAAGAAAGGCGGGGCCTTTTCGAGATTGAAGATCTCCTAAAAGACCTCAACACCAGAGGCCAGCGTTGAACAGATACAGTGGCATGCGCAGCAAGTAGAGGAGCGCGAAGCCTCGAATAATTGAAGGCTTTATGAGATGCCTCTGAAGATTCTTCGAACCTTTTCTTTTCCTTTCAATTTTTTTCCTTTCTCTTTCACTTCTTATATTGCCGAATCTTCTTTCTTTCTCGTCCTTTTTAGTTCTTTAAGCCCTGCGGCCATAATTCCCAGCTGCGTCCTCTCGTTCTCCAAAGCTAGCACGCTGCGAAAGAGATTTAAAAATAGGAAGGATTGCGGAACTACCGGTTTCCTCGAGATCCGAGGCGAGGCCTCCCTTAGCGGGACGCGGCCGAGTCGCCGACTCGGATCTGAGTCGTTTCGCCGTTTGGTTGCAAGAATCCTTGGGAAAAGAAAGCAGCTAGGGGCGATTTCTCGGCATCCGGAGCTCGATTAAAGGCGCTGAGGCGAGATATCTCCCAAGATCCGCAGCCTTTCCTCGGATCGGCGCCGAAATCCAGTCTTTCCCAACAGCCAAGCCCAATAAATGGCAGCGAAAGCAAAAGACGGACCGGTGGCAGCGATTCGTACCCGCAACCCTCGATCTACACTTCACCCCACAACAGTACCCATCAGTGCGGTCGTACGGCGAGGCACCAAATCCCTTTCTGCTGCTGTATCGGCGGACCTTCCCCGCCCTTGGCGACACCTTATTAGGGTTTCTGACGACGAAAACTAAGGAAAAGGGCAACCACCCAACGGCTTGGAACCATCAAAATCTCGAACTTCAATGAGAAAAAGGAAGGGAAAGGTGCGATCTTTGATCGAAATCCAACCACGGCTGTTCTCCGCGACTCGATTTCTTCGTCGAAAGAAGGAAAGAAAGGCTAAATTTGCGCAGATATCTCTCTCTCTCTCTCTCTCTCTCTCTCTCTCTCTCTGGTGCTTCGTTTTGGAGAGGATATCACAGTATGCAAGAGTGACGGAGGCGAGTAAGCGCTTATATACGACGACAATTCTTTGACGGAAATATCCTCGTGTCAGCTGCGAATTTTATGGCGCTGCCAGTTCACACAGTTAAATAACATAAATTACAATTACCATAATACCCCTTTCATTAATTTTGACCATTTTATCTTTGTCATGACTAAGATCTAAGAGGGATGTTCAAATTAATCTCTAAATTCGTAGGGGTAACATAATAATCACAGCATTTTGGCCAATTAAAACAACTTAATTTTAGATTAAGCTTATACATCATGGCCAAGCTAGATCTACGTGAGAACTTATGATTTGTTACGTCCTGTCATTTTTGGGATTAGTGCAGCATATGCAGGGGCACGCATGTCAAAATTTCAACACCCAGTGTTCTAATCTGTTCGGAGATGTGCATTACTGTGTATTAATCAATGAAAAGGCCAAAGAAGTGAAATAGTTCCGAGTCACATCATCTTTTATTTTCCTTCAATTGGAGGGTAATTAAACGAGTGAGAGACGATGAAGAATGACTCATGCATGTGTATTTGTATTGGAATGTTTCTGACATGAATCATGAGAACAGACAGAGGAGTAGCAATCACTGGTTGCTCTTCGTTACATTGAGCTCGGATTGCATCAGAATTCCATCAACATGTACCTTCAGATTACTATTACAAACAAAAATTAGCATGTAAAATTATGTGATTAAATCTGTCAAGTTTATCGAAGCCGCATGTTTTGTGGTTCAGATTAAAAAGTGATGAGTCAATAATCTTTTGGATCTCCATCTGAAAGAAATAGGCTCTTTCAAGTCATGAAAGGAGCTGTTGGACATGATTTCCTGCCTGTAGCAAGGACAGTTGTTGAGTCCCACTCTGTTGATGGAATTTAACATTTTTCTTTATACATTATCCGCAATATATTTTCATTCACAAGTAATTTGGATATTATTTGATGCAAAAATCAAAATGCAAATAAATATTCTGAGGACTGCTAGTAAATATTTTGGCATCAGTGGTGTATATATGGAAAGAAGGAAAGCAGAAAGAAATGGTTTGGAGGGCCGTGCGGGACGACAGAGGGCAGAATTATGAGGGTTTCTGCATGCGCCTCGATTTCCTCCTTCCTGCGCTCCATGTGTACATGTCCAAAAAGACTACGTACGATCGTATGGCGTAGCCGTAAAGTATGAGATAACGTAGACCGTATCACCGAGAAAAGTACATGGTCATCACCATACATGTGAATGCAGAGCAGAGCTTGCAGATTTAAAAGCCGCAAACATGCATGATTTAATGGAGAAGACGTTGTTGTCACGTAGATGTGATGGCCTGCGTCAACTCTTCATCTGCTACCCATCCCCGGAAGTATGGTTTAGAGGTCTATTGTGCAGCAGTTGCAGAGTGGATTAGTGTTTGCAGCAGAGAATGACACATCAAGAAGACTTTCCTGCGAATACATGCTGATCAACTCACAGGGAAAAGAAACACGGTGCGCCGACCAGTTGTAATCTGAAACATGGACCGAGCACTTTATGATCAGGATCATTAAGATGATAAGGATGCTGAAAAGGTGGCGGGAGAAAACCCAGGGCTGTGGCTGGGAGTGGGGTGGACAGGGAAATGTGATGCGACTGGGGGATGATGGTGATTGGAGTCTTGTCATGGGGGCTCAGACTGGCAGGTGAGAAGGCCTGAAACCAATGTAATGCCTTGGGTATGTCTCTGATGGGGACTGGGATTGGGAAACTTGGCCTTTAGTCATATCAGTGTGGCATAAAGTTGCCTCATGGGAGGTCTGGGAGAGCAGGGAGGCCTCTCATCTCCATGATCGCCAACATGGGTGGCTCTGCTTGCTTGGATAGCAATGGCGGACAGGGCTTTGAGTTGGTACACAACCGCCGATACCTCATGAAAGCTTTTGGTAGCAGTAGTCGACCACAATTGTTCTTAACTGGAGATTAGCATTCTTCCTTGCCTCACCCGCAACTGAGAGAATGAATGGAGAGGCAATGAGATCACAGCGGGGACCCAAAGAAGAGGCCTCGTGCTCCGGTTAACATGCTGCCAGTAGGTGGGGACACACGCGTGACCTCTGCTTGGTTTCACCATGGCGTGTGCGCCATTCGGGAGCAGGAGCTGGCAGCAGGGCTCTCCTTTTCTGTAACTCTCTTACGTCATATTCCATTAATCATCTCGGCGCCTGCCATTAATGTCTCTCTCTCTCTTTCACGTTTCTCTCAGCATGCACTTGTGCGTGCATGATTTGTGCGAACAGAGTCTGAGACGCCGATGAAATTTACAGCCTCACGCTATGGATGCAGGTAAGATATGAGAAGAAAAGCTACACGAAAGCAAGCAGATCATGTGTGATCCTGCATCAGCGGGCGGGATATAGGCTTATTAATCCGCCTGTCAGCTTTGTCGTTCATCTTAAATGGTGATCTCGACAAAGTAGATTGAGGTCACACTTCTTTCAAGATGACAAAGATATACAGACTCCAGATACTTAGAAGAAATGCGTATCTCCTAATGCTGGAGGGGGAAGAGTTGGCTCAGGACTGAGGCATCACGACCATTCTTTTCCATCCAAAAGGCGAGTTTTGGATGAGGAGGAGGAGGAGGAGGAGGGATTCAAGGGAAAGCAGACGACGGAAATCAATGAATGAAGGGGACAAATGAGACGGTGTAAGTGCAGCAGCAACATTGACTGAGCCCACGGCGCCATGTAGAATCCTTCCCTCATCGTTATCACCGGCATCAAAAGCATAGAAGAGCAAGCAGCATGATAAAGAATGTATATAGAAGAGCAGGAAGGGCCCATCAGCGGCGAGAAAGCAGAAAAAGCTTGCACTCGTCTCATCCGCCCACTTGGATGCACCTCTTATTTTAATCACTGGATTCGGATCGTCTATGTATTCTAATTAGTTTGGCATTTAAAGCGGATGCATGGAAGAGATGGTGGTGGTGGGATAGGAGATAGTGGTGGTGGCGCCACCGCTCAGGAAAAGGAAGCAAGCCGTGTGCTTTGTTTAGCTTATCCATACTTGTAAACATTCAAGCATAATCCTCCGTAGTGGCCTTATTTTATTTTACTTTAATTTAGTTTATTTTTCCCGATCAATATTTCAATCCTTCGTGCCAACCTCGAGCTGACTTAATCCAGTTGGAGATTGTGGTTTCAATCGAGCATTTATTGGGCCGGTCCACCATTTCTTGAGCCGGTGTTTCACAATTAGACTGATCGATTTATTGAGCCGGCCTTTCATCTATTGGGCCGGCTTGGATTGCCGGCTCAGCAACAAGTAGGGTTTTGCTCCCTCCAAACTAAGCCGCCTCGCTACGCTTAGCAGCCATGGCGTCTCGCTGTCGCTCGATCTCGAGACCCGCTCTCTCCTTCCTCAAGCACGCGGCCAAGAGACCCGCGCGTACTTTTCTCGCCCCGAATTCTTCCTCTCTTCCTTGTCCTCCGTCACGAAGGCAATTCTCTCTCTCTCTCTCTCTCATGCCCTACTTCTGCCGGTATTTGCGGTGACGGATTTTGATTGGTTTTGATCGCTCTTTCTTGCAGTGTTTATCGGGAACTGGGGTCACTTCGAACCCTCTTGCCGCTCCACAGCGCGGTGTCTTCGGCTCGGTTGATCTCGAGGCTTGGGATCGATGCCTGCGGGAGCTCCTCGTCGAGGTCCTTGTCCCAGGGTACGCTCTGCGGCTCCGACCCCGGTGTCTGATCTCCCAAGACGTGTTCTTTTTCGCTTGGTTGAGTAAGCAGCCACTGGTTTCTTGGTTCTTTGTTTTAATTCCCTGTTGATACGTGTATTGACTGCATAATTGTGGTGGTAGTGATATTAAGTCGTTGAAATTGAATTACAAGTTGGATTCGAGGCAGTATGGGTATCCATTTAAGCTTCAAAAAAGATCAAGCAAATGCCTCAAGTTTGAATTTTTTTTTTACCATTTACTAATTTATTGGAATCAAATTAAAATTTTTTGAAGATAGAAACAAGTCACAATTAGGCAATCAGAAAGATCTTATAATTCAATTTTAGATCTCTCTGTGAGTCTCTTTTTCTCAGCGTTGTTTGACTAGCTACAGGGAAAAGATCGGATAAAAATAATGCAACATTATGTTCTTGATGTTTGCTTCTCCTTATACAGTGCTTCCTTCATTGACATTCTTAACGTTGTGCTCATTGTGTTGGATAACCATTTATAGCTATGTGTTGTAATCCACTGATTGATATTTATCAAATAGGGTTGCTGACTTCTAAGTGATATTTGCTTTTCGGTCTCTTGGCCTCAGACAGAGTTTATCAATTAGGTTTTGGCTTCAGACAGAGTTTATCCCTGAATTGGCAAATTCAAGAAAACACTGGATATAATATTTAACTTGGGTTGAGTTGCTGCCAATTCCTTCCTTAATTCCTTCCTTTTATATTGCATATGCTGAACGTACACATATTATTTCCTTTTTGCTTTTCAAGAAACTTTGCCATCTCTTTTTCACATGGGATACATCATTTTTTCTTTCTACTTTAGTTTCGAATTATAGTTGACTAGGTGGTTTTCATGGTTGAAAGTCAGGACAATACATTGGTATGTTTGATTGCTCTAGTAATAGTCTGATTGCTCTAGTAATAGGAATATATTGGTGATCTATCAAGTTCCAGAGCAGTAAGGAGGGAGAGAGAGAAGTGGATATATGGCCATTTGTGACTCAGATAAATTGCCTTCCTGATCTTAGAGTTGGACATGCTACCTTGTAGATGCTGCTATGTTTAATATGTCTGCATGTTAAATTGCTTAAGAACCTAAAAGCTAAGAAGCATATGCACATGGGACATGGATATGGCGATACATCATTACATCATTTTTTTTAAATTTAAGACATGGACGCGGTGAGGATATGCGTATGTGTGTGTGTATATATGTATATATATATATATATGTATATATGTATATATGTATATGTATATATATGTATGTATATGTGTATGTGTATGTATTTGTGTGTGTATGTATATGTATTTGTATAAATATATATATATATATATATGTATACATAGATATAAAGACATATATATGTATATATAATTACTAGGAAGAAACATAATCTTGATATATTATTGAAATTTTTATATTTAACAGTTTATTCAAATTATTATAACAATTTAACCAGAAGCAGTAAAAAACTCAGATTTTAAAAAATTAAAATTAAAATAGGTTAATAATATGTTAACAGTTTAATAAAAACAAAAGATAACAAATTAATGATGAATTCCTGGAAAACTCCCTTGAGTTTAAGAATTTTCTTTAGAGTGTGGCCATGTGAAAAGACTGTTTTACTCCTGCCTCAATTGGACCCACAGCTGCCTCCCGCCCTGCACTGCCGCTGCCTCCGCCACTGCCTGTACACCCTCACCGGACCCAGGGGTATCTTGAGCATGGGCATAACTTTTGTCTATTAACATAGCATAACGTGTTTTTCCTGGGCCTTCTTTACGGCTGTGCTTATTCTTTTTTTCAGCTGACTATTCAGATGCAGCAACCCGTCTTTCATAATTTATTTTTTCTTGCATTCATTCCTTTAGCAAGAAAGAGCTGATGTATTCTCTTATTTTTCTACAGAGCTGGGTCTTTCGGTGCCTCGATAAAAGATCTTGCAGCATTAGGTGAAGTTTGCTTCTATCTTTGTCCCTCCAATGGAATCAATTCATTTTTTCTTGCTTTCATTCCTTTAGCAGGAAAGGGCTGATATATTCTCTTATTTTCCTACAGAGCTAAGTCTTTCAGTGCCTTGAGAAAAGATCTTGCAGCATTAGGTGAAGTTTGCACCCATCTTTGTTCCTCTGATGGGATCATGGTCATTTATCTTTTATGAACAGTTCATGCAAGTTCTGATACAATAAGGATTATTCTATTGCTTGCCTTCTACTTGTAGGGGACTATACATTTGCTGTAATTTATTTTCTTACTTCACGTTTGTTACTTCTTCAACCGGAAGAGCAACTCTCCAGTGATTTTTATGAGCTTTCGCCACTTTATACATTGAAGTAACTCTACAACATCCATATAGCTTTAGGTAGTAGTACCTGTTTGTTATACTCTCCTGGCTTGTCCAAGAGTTGCAAAGTTATCTATTGTCCAATTGTTTCTTTCTCCTTTTTTTTCCTTTTAATATTCTATTTGCTCATGTATTCCTTTTAAAATTTTCTCCCAAATATGATTAACATGACAATAATTAGGTGAAAGTTACTGCCATCACAACCCATCGGCCCAAGATCCCATTATCGCATCAACTTTTCAAGAACAAATGCTTAACTCGATCGATGGTCCTTTGCGCTGTACCCATCGAACCATAGTGTACTGATTTAATCATTATTGAATTTGATATACTTAAGATGTTCTTCTGTGTTTTTTTATGTTGTTCGTGTTTGGTACATGGAATTATAATAATTTGAAGTACCAGATATGAATATTCTTGTACCTTTTCTAATGAAAAAACCACATCAAGATAAGGTAGGTATTCAATTCTTGCACTTGATACAATTTAGTATGAACTTGGAACTTTAATTGGTGACTGGGGCCACTCTCCTCGCCTACTTGCATTGCACATACGGTTACCCATCAAATCACCATCATCATTTTTTTCTTATTAAAACTCAAGATGGCCAAGGAATCGATGCCATATTGATTTGGCTTTGATTCCTTTTTGAACAACCATTGATCCATGGACTTGTGTGATCTTGAGCAACCTAAAATATGATATCGCAAATGGTTCGTAATGTTTAATTATTTGTGTTTCTGCATGCCTATAACAAAGGAATATGTAGCAGTATGTGGAGAAGAACTTCACCCTATTCTCAGTAGAAGCTTGCATAGAGAGAGAGAGAGAGAGAGAGAGAGAGAGAGAGAGAGAGAGAGAGAGAGAGAGAGAGAGAGAGAGAGAACTGACACAACATGCGTGCAAATGTCAAGAACTAGGTAGAAGAACTGTGAACTAGGTAGAAGAACTGTACATATACATAGAGAGAGGGATGAACTTGATGATGAGCGAGCGGTGTCGGGGCTGCGAAGGTGATATGATGGTTTTGGTTTCACTGTCATGAGATCGGGCTGACAACGATGTGATGTCCTACGTGATATCATGTGACCCTGCAGATGATCACGAATCATTATACTACTTGATGGGTTGTCATTTGGGGAAGTGGGGAGCGTAGCAACCCGCGTTGCTTGATCAGCAAACCTCTCGAGCCAATGATTAAGAATCTTTCTTGCGAAGAAGACAATGGCTGAGCAACCAAAGAAGAAAGACTTTCCTGACTTAGCTATGCTCCCCGTTCTTCTGTATCATCACTGCAACCCACTACAAAATATAATAGTCAAAACGATCACCGCGTTTCAGATCAAGAGCCACGAGGCTTGATGGAAGAAGAGGTCACGACCTTCTCGCAGTTCCGGTCCAGATTCGAGTATGGTGGAAGAGGTCAAAGCACTGCGCCAGAAAAGTGCGGCCCCAATGCAAGGCCTGTTCTAATCAGGTCGCCCAGCTCACTGTCTGAATCGACGGATCGTCTTCTCGTAACTGCGACGGTGTGCGAGGAGGGGGCACGTCTGTTTCCATTCATGCAGAGGCAGCGTTGGTCGGACAAAATCTTTCTACAGCCGCAAATCTTGAAAAGGTTGACTTTTGCCCGCTGGGGGCAACGCAATATTGACTGGTGGCCCAGTCAATGCCCCCACATGACGATACACGCGGCACGCAGCGGTTGTGCCGACAGTCGCTTTCGAAGCTACACCCGATGTCCCCCGGCGGCTTTCCATCAGACAGCGACGCTCCGGTGATGGCAGAACTATTGGGACGGCATCAACTCGTCACGCGACAGTGGAGCGAGGTGGTGTCACACCCACAATCCACGCTTTTGTATTGCTAATGTGAGTCATAACACCATGATCACAAGCTAATCTTCTCTGATCACCAACCTGTTCTTTTCCGGTCCACAAAACCTAATCTATATGTGGTGCCAATCAGCTAGTATTTTAGAAGATAAAGTGTCATTTTTTTCCTGCATTTTCCGATTGCGAATTTCTATAAGGTGAAGTGTCATTATCCTACTTTGTCCAATCACCCAGGCAAAATCTTGGAGATCTATGTAGGGTTTCTGTCTCTCTGCGTGGAGAAGGGAGCATGAAGGCTCCACAAAAATGAAGTATAAGCATCACCAGCCACTTTGGTAGCTCTGGTGAGGTGGATGCTGGGTGGAAGATGGATCCTGCTGATGCGTGCAGCTGTGGATGGCAATCACACTCAAACAGATGCCTCTATGTTTGTTTCCTTCCCCCTTCTTTTCTGCTTGTGGAGCCTGCCATTGTTTAGCCTGTGGGAGTAGAGTTGGCTGTCACCTCTCTCTTCTAGGTCTGTTACTCGACTCTTGCCAGACAATCGCAGCATCATCATCATGTCCACCCGACGAACGGAAGATGAATTGCTGTAGTACGTTAACATGTAATGATCAGCGAAGCTTTGCTTCGGATAAAGCCATTCCGACGCAGTAACTTGAAACCGAGCAACTCTGGGAGCTGCACAGGGACGAAGGAAAGCGCGGTTTCCTGAAGAAAGCAGACAAATGAGAGCCTGTCATGAACTGAGTTTGTAGGGATTCCCTACAACATGGGATGTAGAGTTCTCCTCCACAGATTATGCCTACAATGATCACTAGCAGATTCCCAACTACAAGTCATGCCTACGAATTAATGGACGTGTTGTCGAGCTGTGTGACAACGGTATATGTTTGTCCCATCTGCCTTGCAAGTGATCTGAAAGCAATTATGATACCAGAAGGTGAAACAAAAATATGGAGCACTTAGGAGCAACTCCTTTTACATCCTTTTACTGATATTTGAGTAAAAGTGTACCATAACAATGTATCTTAGATGTGGTCAAAGAAATGAAAATAATGACTAAGAAAGCACCCAAGGAAAACACTTTTTTTTTTTTTCTTCCCTCTTAACTGAGTGAGCTCCACATTTATTTGATCAAGTATTATTTATTTTCTATTTTGTGGTAGCATGTCATCATTGGATTCCTGCATTATGGTCCTAACAGATGCCTATTTGGCTTGGCATGTTGATAGCTTGTGACATGAGAGCCAAGGGACTAGAAATGGACAATAGGCATGTCTGTGAGAGATTGAAGGATGGCTTTTGAATGTGATATATAATGTACAAACACAAACACACACATAGTCACATATATCCCTTAGGAATGTTACAATCTATCACCGTAATTAGAATAAATCATTACAATCTATCACTGAATCATGAATATCAATTCATTGTCATTCGATGTGCAACGGGACATCATTTTATTTTAACAAATAATGATGAATTATATGATTGGTTATTCTCATCATTTGAATTATGCATGTCGCATCTCACAGTCTTGGTTTCATTAGTAATATTGTGCTAAATAAAAAATACAATTTAAAAAATAAACAGATCCAATTCCAAATAAAATGGGGACTCTATGGCCAGCTTGTTGTTGTTTGATTAAATCACCAATATAGTATCTCACTATTTGATGTATAAACACATTGTATTTAAGATCCATCTTACTACAAATTTCAATAAGTAGTACCAAAAAAATTGTTTACAGAAAAAATATTGATTCTTTTTTTAAAAATGAATTTAACATCTTCATTTCTTAAAACAGTTGTATAAATTCATATTAACATGGTTGAATCAATCAGAATAAACTGCTAAATTAACCATTATTAACTCATAAATCTTTTGACCTCCTTGGCAAGTCTTTTATTAAAACATGGATGTGCCATATCAAAGGAAGCATACATGACCAAAAGGGAACATATTAGTCAAAATTAGTGCTCTCCAAGGAACTATATGTCAATGTAGCATTTTGACATTTTGATTCTGATTATTGTTGTCTCTGTAGTCAGATAGATATCCCTATCAATATGTGTATACATGTGTGCAATGTCTTTCCTTCAATAAAAATAATCCTTACATATACTAAAAAATGTAGGAACAAGACAGCACCCCCCTCATCATAAATCATGCCCCCAACTACCACATTATCATGTCCAATTCTTTATCATTCTGATGGTAAAGTCAAGGGAGAACATTGCACTTATAATTTGTACCCTCCACCCTCAACTTTTATGTGGATGCTACATGTCTCCTTATATTTATTTCTACTAGTAATGATGTAGTTGTATGTAGGTCCTTCTTCACATCTTGAAATATCTCAACCACCATGTGTATAATACCTCCACAATTAATTAAGTGCTAATCACATTAGGCTGACAAATGAGATATCATAAGAATAAAGAAAAGTTACTTTGACTTGTTTTGCCAAAGCGCACATGACACAACAAGTGTTCTACATATATTAACCAGGGATAATTAGGCTATTATAATCATGTTGAGTAATCTAATCACTTGTTAATTCTAAAATTAGAAGGCACAATAAATTATCAAGATAAGCTTGTGTTCTTATACATCTTACTATACAAATACATACATGGACTGATGCTCCAAAAGAAACACATGAATGTTCTCGCTAATACTGATGGCATTTGATTATGATATTAGATCTTAGAAGGCATCAAAGTGGACAAGAGGAATTTAGTGGAAGTGGCCATTTGATGCTTCCAATAACAAATTAATGAAAAGAATTAAGTGTGGATTTGACAGGACAATTATATGTGTAATTAATAAGTTAATTAGTTGGGTTCCAAAGTACAATACTATACAAAATTAGTTTTATGCCCAAACTTCTCTATGATCAATCTTATAATATTCCATTATTTATATGTGCAGATTTCATGATTTTTGTGGGTATTGAATGATCGATTCAATATGGTTATTGACCTCGAATTAACTATATTAATTTAGAGTAGTTGAAGGCATGCATGAAACCATAATATATGTATTTTCTGTCCTATTGGTGTAGATATAATAAACATATGATCATGTACGTTCTCTACCTAATCATGCGATAATTATCATTACCTACTATTAAGATTAAATGCACATAAAAATTGTTGTAATCATGTCCTATGCAATAGATGTGTAGCAAAAAAAATTCTTCCACCAATCAATTTTATTTTGACACTTGAACAATGATTTGTAGTGGTTCCACCACAGTACGAGAGAAGGGGGGGCCGCAGTCTAATCAGCCATACCCAAGATAGATAGATATCTAAATCTACATTTCAAATCTATGGATGTGGCCTCGGTCAATTGGGCCCCTCTATTTCTCGCCCCCAATCCCATTGACTGAATAATAATCTCATGAAGAAGGAGCTGAAAAATCGTGAGCTAATTTTTCATATCATATATATATATATATATAATATGTATATATAATATGTATATGTATGTATGTATGTATACATGATTGGACCGCATTGATAGTGGCAGGGATGGATCTCAACATCACTGCCAAGAGAGCAATGAAGGAGACGATGCTACTGACAAGAGAACAAGTCCGCTTGCGCGTGCTTCATCCAAGCAACGTTTGTGCACAAAGGATTCCAAGTCCACGCAGCAAACAGCATTGCTTACACCTTCTTCTACTTGGACAAGGATGTGCCACGGCGTCAGGAGGATGTGCTGTTACGTTGCAGACACCAGGCCGTCTCCTACCCCTGCTCATGTCCTTTTACTCCCCATAACCATGGCAAAGTTTTCCATGTCGGACAGCGAGCCGTCGCTGTTCCGATGGCCTCCTGTTTGGTTTATTCCCGAGCTCCCAAAAAGTGGCTTTGCATGTCCTTACGTGTTTAGGCAGGAAGAAGAAGGTCACCTAATAGCGGCTTAATCATAGTTTTGGGATCGCTTCTGGGACGATAAGTTGACTGTTCGAAGGTGGTGGGTGTTTGATCGAACGCTCGACAAGGTGTTTGTGGAAAAGCATTCCTGAGGAACCACATCTCGGGAAGAAATTGAAAGGTTATTGTAAGCTTGTGTTTTGGATTAAAAAAAAGGATAAAACGGAGGAGGAGGGAGCTAAAATTTACGATACATTATAAGATCTTGATTTCCTTGAAGTAATCCGCCAAAGATTTGGTGCTATATATGTACTTCCATTGACAGTACTTGTGGTACCTGAAGGACAAACGGGGTTCCCATCTGCTTACACTCACTGATTGTGATATCAAGTACGAAGGTAGCAACAATTAGTGTATCACAGCTCTGCAGATGAAACAGCTCTGCAGATGCCATTTCAATGGGTTCTTAGCAGTAAATGAGAGTGAAACCATTCAGTGTCTACTGTTATTGAGATCTTTCGAACATATACTTCGCCAAGTAATTGACTATGCTTTGCAGATTGATTCAATCATTTCTAGTGGAATGTTGGATTCTTTGGTCTGTTGACACTTGACAGCAGAGAACAAGGGAAGCAGCAGCAGCAGGAGAGAAGTGGACCAAAAGGATGCAACACCTTGTGCGGGATGTGCCAGTTGACTCATTCTGATGCTTAATCTCCATCACTCTCTTTTGTTTTCCAGGTAGGAAGCTGGCAGCAACGAGCAAGCCGAAGCTGAGCTGAAGGAGTACAAAAGGAAGAAAGAACAAGAGAATTCCATGCCATGGTCACAAACACAAACAGCACAGAGTTACTATATTCACGCAAATGGAATGCTTCATCCCCTTCTTCTCCAACACTTCTCCCAGAATTCCAGACAACATTGCCTGGAATTTGCTAACATTAATGGCGGACAATAAAAGAAGAATATACATGGAGCGATCGAGCGAGCGAGAGAGAGAGAGAGAGAGAGAGAGAGAGAGAGAGAGAGGAAAGCCAGCCATGATACAGAAGAAGAGCCATCAAGCCCTGATGAATATTAATGGGCACAAGAAAGCAGAGAGATCAGTAAGCATTAGAGGACGAAGAAGAAGACTTCATTAAGCTTGATGCTTAGTCCCATGGAAGAGCCTCGAAGATGGTGGTGGGAACAACAGTGTCCGACGCGGCCCACAGAGGGTCTGCGTTCTCCACCCACGGCAGCGGGAACGCCCACGCGTCGACCGGGTCTTCGTATAGGAACTCGCCCCCGGAATCGGCGGAGTCGACGAAGCAGCAACCGTCGTCCAGCCGCGGCAGCTCGACGATCTCCCCGAGCTCGTCGGAGTCGGCCGGGATCGACGCCGGGTGCTCGGACCGAGCGCCGGGGTCCATCGCAGCGGCCTTGGCGGCGGCCGCCTGCACGTCGCGGGGAGAGAGGGTGGCGGGGCGGGGGAGGGAGCCGGCGAGCTCCGGGAAGTTGAGCACCGCGGCGGCGCCCTTGATGCTGAGCGCCGCCACGTCGTGGGCACGCGCCGCCATCTCCGGCGTCGGGAACGTCCCCAGCCAGATGCGCGACTTCTTGCGCGGCTCCCGGATCTCCGACACCCACTTTCCCCAGTTCCGCATCCGGACGCCGCGGTAGACCGGGTGCTTGCTCCGGTCCCGCGGCCGCTTCTCGATGGCGGCGCCGCCGGCACCACCGGTCCCCTTCCTCGATGCTGCCGCGGTCTGCTTTATTCGGTCTTTAAGAGGTTCCGAAATAGAAGGGGAGGAAGAGGAGGACGTCGAGGAGAGGGAAGACATGGAATTGGCGCTGCTTTCCGGCTCAGAAGAGTTCGGCGGATCCGTCATTGACGCCAAAAAAGCTATCTTTTTTGTTTGCTCTCGCACTTTTCCCCTCTCTGAGGCTATGCATCCAAAAAAGCCAGCTTTTTTATGAACTCCCTGCGCTCATCTCCGTGGTATTACAGTGAACAGACGCCGGTGTTTCTAAGCGGCGGCACAGAAGAAGCTAACACCAGAGGAGACGCTCCATCAACAATGGAATAACCATTTACCACAAACAAGAAAACTTAGCTGATCGCCAATCTCGTTAAGCAGCACATAACATTTCACACGAAGAAGAGAGCAATTGCATACTGACATTGGCGGCTTCGACACATGATCCCAAAGCTTTCAGGAGAAGAGCAGAAGAGATATATAGATATGCCATCTTCCATCAATGGTAAAATTGTCGGAGAAAATTCTAATCTTCAGTGATAAAGAAAGCGGCTGCAAGTATCGAAATCAACTGCAGAAAGAAGAAGACATGAGCCAGCATGAAACTACAGCGCTTGAGATCACCAGATCGAAGACTCAGAGAGGAAGAGAGAGATGGGTGGGAGAGATAGAAGAGGGAGGGGCGTTTTAGTAGAGGAAGAGGAGACGGGGAGGGCGCAAACGTGCCAAAGCGACACTCCGCTATCACTACCAAATGAGAGTGACCCACACCTCACCCTGATTGATAGATACTGATGAACCCTTCCCAGTAATCCACTCCTCTCGCCCAGCTTCCCCTTCCCTTCACTTTACCACTTCATCACCTTCTTCACCTTCACTATTGTCCCCACCTATCATTATTCTTTTCATCAACAAAGGTGGGCCAATTTAGCTAGCTTGATTTCTCCTTTTCTGCACCTAGGCATTTAGATATGGGCCACCTAGCTGATACGGAGCTCATTTGGCCTCTCATGACTTTTGTGCACTCAGGAGTTTCTGATTCCTTCCATTGCCATGAGTAAGAGAGTATTGTTAATTGCCATAGCAGTCCTTCAGAGATTGAAAGACGTGAGAGCCATCTTCCCCAAGAAGGTTCCCATCATGATTCTATAGCGATGTGTCATTTTATCTTAGGTAAGTGTTTTCGCTATTAGATGATCAGGACTCGTATGTTTGTTTAATGCTTGCGGAGGGGAGGGTATGGCTGTCTTCCTCGGTCGTTTTCTTTGATGGTGATTTGACCTCATGGGGACCGAGAGAAGAAAAAGGTAGCAGCTTTGGTAAATCGAGGAGCATCCCAGTGAAGCCAAGTTACTAGAGACCCCAAAGCTTTTCCTTGATCCAACTCTTCCTATGACTCATTCCTTTTGTCCATCAAATCTGCCAATGGACCATCGGGAAGACAAAAAAAACCGCTGATAGTGCCACCGGTGCACCTCTCATGATCTCGCTCTTGGGATGTCCATGGTATCCCTGTTCATGCAGCTTGCGGAGGAAACTTGAATCACACGATTGCAAATGGCCTGCACACCTGGTGTTGATGAGCACAACCAGCTTGAGAATTTGAGGACCGCTTGCTTCGGCATTGGATACACATACTCTCGGTAGAGCGATGGCGAGAAATCGTCGCCCCTGCCGTGATGGATTCACGTGGAGACAACGATAAAGTTGTATTAAATGTGGAGCTCGCAGGGACACGGAAAGGAGAGAATGTGCATTAATGCTGTCGGGGCCATGCAAGGAGGAGTGCAGGTATGGGCGGTCAGCTTTACTACTGCAACTAGTTCCCTTTGTGCGAGAACAGCTTCCTACCGTCGGAAAACGGCATGTGCATTTGCGCTTCCATGTACCACTCCGAGTTCTCCACTTCCCTTGGATACGGTGAATCTACAGGGGCGTCTTCCCTGATACTGTTCATACAAGAAGACCATCATGTTCGAATGCGGTTGCTTGCATGACGCAGACAAATTGGACGTCTGTTTCTTGTCAAAACTCTCGTACGAAGCTCCTATTTCATCGACAGACAGCAATGTGAATTAACCTGCAACTTGCCCTCTGTAACTTGCATGCATCATCACAATTTAGCAATCAAGAAGGAGAAAAGAAAAATCTCTTTTTGACATTGTATCTGGTAGCACAGAATTGGAGAATGCATTGGAGGAAGCCTCAGAGTACAGGAGCAGGACGTGATCTGAAAAAGATCACAAGATATCGTTTTCGTGTGTTTTCTGGACGCGATGAGGTAACGCCGTCATTCCCGTTCTCCCCTGTCTTCACATCCGAGAGCGCCCAAACTTCGCGTCGTCTCCCTTCTGATGGTGGGAGATTAGGCTTCGATCCCTGGTCGGCGGCCGACACCAAGATCATCGTGGACACGCCGAGAAGGAGATCGGCCTCGAGTAATCTGCTTACTCCTCCAACCCCTGGATCGAGCCACGCCCTCGCTTCGGTGCGCGATTGCATTCTCTCCTCTTCCTCGTCACTAGTGAAAGATTGGATCTTTATTTGTTTCTTTGATTATTCAAACGCACAAAAAATTCGGATCGTGGTTTCTGTGTTCACTAATGATTGATTTGGTAGAGGTGACATTAATTTCGATATAAATGCACGATTTTTTTTAATTGCAATGTGAGAAAAACGGCTCCTTATTGAATGTTTTAGTTGGTCCACACCAACCTCGATGCACAAAGGAACGAGCTGAAGGACTCGGAGCATGAAACTGAAATCGAGATTGTGCGGATTGCAGAAACGTAACATTGCAAATGAGATCTTCTTCCATGTTTTGTCTCAACCTCTCTGGCCAGGAGCACAAGATGCTTGTTAAAATGTTAGAACACCGAGGTGATTTTGATCAGCAACTTTTGAAGGATGATGCTTGGAATGATCATAAAATTGAACAGTGGGGAACAGGAATACTATTTGTTTATGTCAAAATGATGGAACTCATACAGAAGAACACCAACCGAGATTAACCCGAGGTGATTTTGACCGGAAATTGTAAGAACATGCCAAGGAAACAGTGTCACAGACCTTTTCTCATAAAGGTGTATGAATCTCAGAACAAACAATAAGAAATTGGCTTGTTCTATTTCATCATTATTTAGTGAAAAGAAGGAGCAGTGTTTCCTTTTGGTAGGTTGGAGTAGCATATGCCATCAACTTTTTGAATTGAATTATCCGCATCACTTAATAGGTACTGTATATGTATAGTTCGCAAGCCCTTTGTCTCTCTGTTTTGATCAAACTATCTGTTGCAGGAGACAAGACTCAGAAGACAGAGGGGCACTGCTTGTCCGTAACAAATCTGAAGGAGCAAGCACAAAACGAGAAACTGACCATCTCAATAGTCCTGACTCTGTTAGTTCTGACAAAGAGCCCACTTGGACATGACTATTGTTTGACTTTTTGGTTGGTATGTTAAATCTTTTCGACTCCCCTTTAACCGGAGCTCAGTTTCTCATGAGCAGAAGCATCACAATTTGGAGTTCCCAATTTGGTAGAAAAAGCTTTCATCATTAACATCAATCAGTGTCTTACTGCCATTGCTCAAGAACTGAAACAGAAAACTTCGAATGGCATGAGTTATCATTTATCACCTGCAACAATGCATCGACAAGAAAACCTCTTTCTATCCATCTGTTCCTTGATTCACTATCGCTTTCCAAAATGCAACACTAAGGATCTAATGAGAAATGCGACATTCATGAAATCTCTCGCACCCTCCTTGTCAACGGAGTAATAGATAATACTGTGGAGAGAGGCTTTGCTGTCATTTAGACAATAGAGGATTTAGCATAATAGTTTGACACTTGGTCTTACTTGTACTGAGGAGTGCATAAGCAGTGATCAGAAAGTTAATTGAAGCCATTAGATGAATCAGTTACCAGAGCCTAAAAGTGAAACACATGTTTTTAATTGCCATAGTAATAAAAATGTAGGGTTCTTCATATTATGGGCAGGAGAATATTGCACATTAAAAACTGTACATGATTAGAATGAATACTTGATGAGATTGCGTATCTTATTGATTAGATGCTTTTAGTCACTATTTTATTTGCTTATGCCTTTCTATTTTATTTGCTGATGCCTCTGATTTCGTAATTTTGGATTAAAAAAACCTGTATGCTGTAGATGGTTTTTCCAAAGGTGTGAATGTTGACCGAGTGTAGTGCCGACCTATTGAATAATAGGGATATGCTGGTTGAAGGCTTGAAAGTTTTTAGGCCCTAGAAAGTTGGCCAAGTCTTCTGTTGTGCAGTCAAATATGAGACGAGATTTTCTGTAACCTAGCTGAAATTTATTATTGGCATGTTATTGTTTTTTTACTCCTTGGAGGTAAAAAATTGAAGATTTACTTTGATCAAACTCAATGGAAAACGATTGTTGGTGGTTTATGAACTCCAGTGGTTGATGGAATTGCCCAGTATGTTGCTCTCTTTCCTGCTCATCGGCCAATGAAGTGGAGTTGGTTTTATTTATTCTGCACTTGTATTGTTTTCCTTCCCAAAACGTCACTTTTTTTAACTCAATGCTTTGAGTACCATGCAAGCAAAACTTTCAAGTCCTTTATGGAGACAACCAAAAATATTTTTGAGCAGGTTTAATATTTTCCAATGTTCACAATGTTGTTTTTCTTTTACCTACACAGCAACTATCTTTTATGGTCAGCTTTGGCATGTTGGGAATTGATGGTGCCAGTGTCACATTGGAGTTTGGTTTTGTTGAGAGAAAGTTATTAACAGTGATCAAGTTTGTTCCTCTCATTTTTTGCAACTCACTTGTGCAAAAGATACCTTCGTTTCCTGGTACGACTTATTCACTTTTATGGTTTCCTGCATTCTTGTTAAACAGGCATGCTGAAATGCTGAATGATTAAAGTATACTAACATGAAAAATCTATTTGATTTTTAGTACAATCCTGTTATTTGTTCTCAGCACCTAATTAAGGTATTTGTTCTAGTAAGTAGATGCCTTTGTATATGCTTGTTGCCTTGACTTCATTATGCAATTTACAGTTGTTTCTATTAGCTTGTAACAGCCAATTAACCTGTTTGTTCATTGGAAATTTTACCTAGCCTTAATTTTAGCTCAAAGGTAAATGTTTTATTTCCTTCATGCAATCTTGAATTTGATCAAATTTATGTTCTTTCGGTTCCAAAAAATTATTTATTGTGCTTGTTTATTCATTTTTAGCTCCACCAGTATGAGACTCCTGAGTTCAACTGCTGAGTAAGATTAGCTATAGAATTACTTTTGAGTTTCACTGGATGTTAAGATAAAGGGATATTCTTATAATAATGTTTTTGAGATATTGCATTTGAAGATGGTCAAATTTGGTTAAAAGTAATAGTCTGATTTGGTGAATGAAATCTGTCTGAACAATGTTGTCCAACATGTTTGTGTACTCTGTACCTGAAATTATAGTGATTTATAAGATCAATCATAGGTTTTTAAGACCTCATTCTGATATTTCGCAACTTGTGAGAATTGCAAAAGGAGATCGTAAGATGGTTTTCAGAAAGCCCATTTTTGGAGCAGATCTTCCTAATGGACATGCAGTCATTGCTTGTGCAACACGATATAATCTCATGGAAAGATTTAGTGCTTATGATTTCATGCTCCTTAGATACCAGCCACATCTGTCCTGGTTATTTTAACCCTACATTTCCAACCTTTAATGATCTAATCTGCCATCAATTCATATATGTAAGAACACAAAACCTACAGGTTTAAAGAAATGCAAACATACCTACAGATATACATTTACAAGTAGATAACTCTGATTGATTATTCTCTTCTATTAGAATGTGACAAAAGTCTCCTGGATTCGAAGCAACTCATATATGTTTCTGCAATTCATCCCATTTTCCCAACAAATCTTATTAAGAGACCTTGTTATCGCATCAATGTCAAAAGTTCAATATTGATTTATGCTAAATTGAAGGATGTCTTCTGCTTCTCACCATGAAAAAAAGCTGTCAACTCCAGTTGCTGTTTGGTCATCCTAACATAAATCTTAGTCACCCACATTTGGACTTGTAGTATGTGTAAGACTAAGTAAAGATTTGTGGAAGAAATCTTTGCAGGCTACAATGGGAATTTTGTGTCCAAGGCCCAGCCAAAGTAGAGTGTTGTATTAGGATGGCATTTACTGGAACGATTAGAACAAGTTGCAAGTAGAAGAGCAGAGTAGTTAAGGCTATGAAGTTTAAAAGCATAGCATTCTGTGGTATGGAGTTTCATACTCACATGATCAAGATGTAGTTAACATTCAAGTTAATTTGGTCAACCAAACTAAGTCACACCACCATACCACAGCTTCCTCATTTCCAAGATGATCCCAAGCATCCTTCATGATAAGAATCCTTACCCTCCTTTGTTTAGTGTATAAAGCAGCATGCCTTGTAGCTCAACAAGTTTCCTTCATGGTTCTGCAGTTGAATGGAGCCCTGGCCACCCCTCTTCACCCCCCGCAAGTGGATTTAGCCCCATGAAGTGGCTCCTCACCACGGCGGTGTACACCTACTCACAGGGAAATCGACCCGAGAACGGAGGCAAGCAGTCTTGGGGAAGAGAGGCAGGTGATGACCACCATCCATGATATGTAGATAGTATCTCGATGCAAAGTGTAGATAGTAATATTTGTTGATAATTCATTGACTTCTAATAGGATTTTCGAAAACGTTCATCTCTTCCTCCACTTCTAATTTGCTCAAATTCAAGCATGGTCTAGAAATCAGGAACTCTCATCACTAACTTGGCTTTCGATAATTTGCACACCACCATATCAAAGTATAAATAAAACACAGTCTTATATGTAGGACAACATAGGTGACAATAACTGGAGTTAATTGCCCAACAGAGTGGATCAGTATTCTAGCCATATTTTTGGAGAAAAGGCTCAAATCATCATCATATTTTGTCATATATTTCTCAGCTGATCTTGCACTAGATTTCTCTCCATCACCAAAGCTCTACATCTGCAGAAGTATCTTCATAGATTCATCATATCTCATCTACATGAATGACAAAATGGATATATAGATTATGCCTCCAATATTGACATGAACTCATTTTATGTGATCCCAAAAGTATCAAGGAACGTGGAAATGTGTAAATGTGGTCATACCCTACCTAGCTGGAGGGCTGTCCTCTGCTGGTGAGTGTAATGTTGATTAGGCTGCATTATATTCACTTGTAGAAAGTTCCTTGAATCATAGGAAGGCATAACCTCGTATTCAGTTGTCGTCGCCGTCGACGGCAGCATGTCCATCTGTTGTTGCACTCTCTCGTTTTCAGCTACCTGTTCCACACAGGCATCTCTTCAGCTTGTTGAAATCACAATGCAAGAGAGAGACTAGAGAGAGGACCTTGTTCCTCAGATACACATTGTCATTCTGCAGCTCCATCTCCTAAGAACAAGAAAGTGTGTATGAGTAGGTTATCAGAAGTGACCAGACAAGAAATACCATCAGTGGAGTAAGAACTGATGCTCATTACCCTTTTCTGCATGTACTCAATCTCAGCAAACAACAACTCATTCTGAAAAAGTCAATGATGAGGAATAAGCATCTTCTTAACGAATCCATGCAGAAAGAAAACAAACATGATCCTGATAGCAAATAAGTTGGCACAAAGCTTCAAAAGGTTTGCCTTTTTAGTTCTTATTTTGTTTATGCCCTTCTCCAATCTAGTCTCAAGCTGCTTCAGGTCCCGTAAGCTCATGGAGTCCAAAGATTCACCCATCAAGTTCCTAATAAGCAAGTATATTCATCTTTACATGCACCTACTGGTAAAGAAATAATATAGGCTTTTGTTAGCACTACTACCTGTTTGTGCTCTGTATGTTATTGATTTGCTGATGGAGTTTTGATGCCTCTTGCTGGTAGTACTGAATATAGAGGATACAGCAGAGATATGAGATCGTTAGCACCAGCATATTAGTAGGTATTCCCACTATATTACAATAATCACATCACTGAGTGCATGCAATAAGAAACATTTCCACTGTATTTTGGGTCAGTTCATCTCGTTACAATAGAATCATGCATCTTATTGTTCTAGTCTTTTATTAGCAAGAAGAGGTTGACGATCAGAGTGTTTGGTCAGGCAAAAGAGGGTGAAGATTGGGAGAAGATAAAAGCCTTTGCATGACTGACAACAAGCTACAGAATGCTTACCAAAAAGATGATTAATCACAGAAGGCAATTTAATTAAGAGGACATGACCTAGACCTCGTAATTGTGCATTCTCTCATTGTCATGAAACTATAACACATCTCTTCCTACTCGCAGTCTTGCCGAGGCAGTATAGGTTTGGATGAGAAGCTACTTCGATGTGAGAGGAAGGACAAGATCTGTTTCTTCTTGATGGAGCTTTCGAAAAGACAAAACAACTAAGAAAGGATACATGTGGTGTTGGGATGCTATATGTCTTTTATTTATGTGGTCTTTTTGGGCTGCAAGAAATACTTTCTTCTTTAGCCAAAGAAAAAAAAAAAATCTTGAACAGCTAATTTAACAAAACTTTACTGTTTATGCTTCTGCTACTAATTGATAATTTTACTGCATGCATTTAGAAAATGAAGGCAACCTGAGATCCTTCTTTATTTAGAATTAGCATGAATCATTGCCAAGTTAACTTCTTACCAATGATCATTAACCTTTAGGATAAAGAAGAATTATGACCTCTATAGAAACATCTCTCAAGCACCTCTCCAGTCATATGATATTTTCTGACGTGAAAATATCATCATGATTAAACCTCCATTATCTGTTTCTTTCCAGTGAAATTTGTCCCCTCCAACAACACAAATCTTTTATATCTGCGTATTACCTTTCATTTTTTTCACATGTACCCAGAGCCAAGTATGATTCATGTTTCTTCTCTCCCTCGCAATTTTAAGAAATATGCACTCTGACAACCTTTTCTAAGAAACATTGCTCATGACATCACCTTATTTGTTACTGATTTCTCCTCAATCACAGTGGCTGAAGGATGTAATATTTTTAATCAGAACTGCTATGTTTTCCTGTAGCTGATAAATATTTTCAGCAACAACAAAACTGCAATGCCCAACTTATCTATTTACCATGACTATATTTGTTCTTAAAGAAACTTCTGATACTTTCACAAATTTCTTCCTAAAGAAAATTATGAACTTTCATACTGAAAACCTTTTTTTTTTTTTCAATTACTATGATGAACACTTGAATATTATGAATCATAAAGCTAGCTAGAGTGGGATTTATTTTTAAGGTGCGGTACTTAACCAAGAAAAGGTGTTGCAAGAAACATAAAGCTCCATGTAGGCAGCAGAAAGAGGAGACAGAAGGATGATGCCATCACTATATTTCAACTGAAAAGGATTGAGGAGGTATGTAAGAGAGATATGTTACCTAAAATGATGCTGTATTAATAACAGACTTAGATCTTTGTTCTGAAACATTAATCAACATATAAAGGATATTCATATGCATATGGATCTCATCATTAAGAAAAAGTTGAATTTTTCTGTTCACCTTCATTTAACATCTGCCCATTATTTGAGTTTGTTTTAAAGGAAGCAATCAACAAAGAACTCAAACTAATTTTTTGATAAAACTAATTCCAGATCTCAAGCTTCATATAATGTTTAATGAGTTTAATGTTGAGATTCCTCAAAACATTCCATGATCCATTATGAAAATTACCAAATTATGCCTAGAAATAGGCAGCTGAAAAGTCTTCAAGTCTCTTTAACAAAGGGGAACAACCTTTATATTTAACCAAAAATTCAGGGTTTGAGGTGCACAAAGTTGTCCATTGGAGCATTAGGCGTAAGGTGAAAGAGACCATCGGAGGCTATGGTCTCTTCACATTACGTTTTTCTAGAAAAAGAAGATAAAGGTGAAGGAACCATAGCCTCCAATGGGCTTAGTTATGAAAGATGATCTTGAGAGAGAGGGAGGGAGAGAGAGAGAGAGAGCATTGAGATTTATCCATCACTAGATAAAAAGTAAACAATCGAAACATTGATTTTTCATTTATTACTTCAAATAGTGAAGAAATTTACGTGCAATGAGACAAATATCTAGGTTTCAATCATGTGTCGCTAAGATAATTGTCAGTAAACATATTCTATTGTTAGTTGAATGAAATATTTTAGACATAGCCATGTAGCTAACTCATTAGATGCATTAGGGGTGTGCCTTGATTAGTATAGGCGAAGCCTTAAGTTAAGCTTAAGATTTGAGCCTTTTGGGACCATAAGCCATCTTGCAATCTTAATGATCTCCATCAGTATACTTACCAGGTACTTTGTGCAGCACGTATTATTATTAGCTTTAAATGTGATCCATGGTTCCATACAACTTGTTGAGATACTTGTATGGAATAGACCTTGCCAAAATAACACTTGGTAGTGGATAACTCATCTTCACCTTATAGGCCTCTTGGGAATTTTAGAGTATGATAATTGGGTCCCCGATAAATTCTAAAGTTCCTCATGGGTGACGTAGAATGTTTAAAAGCCCTAAATTACCTCCTCCTTGATGGTAATATAGGATTCTAAAAGCATGGCCAAAAATTGTATAAAGCTGATATAGCAACAGGGCTTAAAATTGCTTGGCCGCACTTGAAATGTGTTCAACCACACGAGTCATAATTATTAGGGATTTATCGGTAGCACAGTTTATTGTCTCTTTGATTTACTTAACATTTTATTGTTAACTTATTCAGATACTAATAGAGATACTCACCACAAACCCAATGTTTTCAACTATCCCTTTCTTAATTAAAATTTTCCAGTCATAAGACTCATTTGATGAACCTTATTTGGTTGAAGCAGATTTATTTTCTAATGTTTTGTTAGAGAAAGTATTGAGAAATCGAGCAAATTGACTATGCTAATATTATCAGGAGAATGGGAGATAAGAGGAAAAAATGTTCCAAGGAATTGGCTATACTGACATGATAAATAAGAACTTCCAGAAGAGGTTCATGTTGCTAGTACCATAATGTTAGACTTCTTCAACACTTGTGTGACATGTTCATTGTCATGAATGGAAGGGGTTTGTTAAACTTTGCCACAGTTTTCACTAATCTCTTTGGATTTCCTTCAAAGGCTGTCAAAAGTCTATGTGAACAAAGGTTGCTTTTCATAGTAGTAAATTGTCAGAAAGCTCAAGAGGATCAAATTTTGCAACCACAAAATAGCCACAGCATGTATGCTTGGAATGGTAAATGCAATAAATATAAGCAAACACATGCCAAGCTTCTGTGGCCTAATAATGGAAAAACATGATGTCTATTCTTGCCCGCTATCAAACATCAGAAGAATTTTCTGTCTGTGGTACGGTGTGGAACATAAAATGATAAGGAACATAGCATGACCAACCTCAAAGATAGTTTCCTGAATGAGTTAGCATGCCACAAGTTGTGACTAGAGTTGGAACAGATGTTACATGGACTGAGGCCTCTATCAAGAATCAGTGTGCTTGGAAATATGGGACACAAGGACCTTCAGGAAGGTATTCCTTATCATATAGACATGAATGTAAACCTATTGATAACTTAAACAATTTCGAATAATTGCATGAGACGATGGAGCCTGCGCAAGACTCTATGTGGAAGCAAAATAGGCTGTTGAGTTCTTGAGATCATATTTGCTCAAAATTGCTAGTTGAATATGAAGTGAAAAATTTTCCCTCAAAAAAAGGAATTCTTGACGATAAAGCACGTAGTAGAAAGCCTTGGAAGCACCAAGGATGCATGAGGCACAGACAGTTTCAATTCTTTATAATTGCTTCACATATCACTTGCTAGTAGTCGATTGCATTTTTGGATCCAAATTTATGTTGACACACCACTCCAAGATTATGTAGGAATAATACCTGAGCATTGGCTTCTGAAGCAAATCCATTGTTGGTAGTATCACTGCATGCTTTCTTGTACCTCTCGATACTTGCCTTCACACTGCATTCACAATTTTGCTGTCAACAGTTATGACATACTCTGAGATGACAATCAGCATAGCAGGTGAACCCAATATTCCAGCAAATTACTTGTTGAGCAACTTCATGTGCAAACTTCTATCAATAATACTTATTAATGATTTCAGAGGCCACCATGCATCAACAGTGTCAGCAATGGTGAATGAACTTTTAACTTGTCTTTCAGAATTTCTGACATAATCCATCAAACTTGGCAAATTGCAAGTTGATTCAAATCTTGAGAAGTTACAAGCATTGAGAAGTTGATTCACTATAGCTGCAAAATACATGTATTGCTGAGTCATGATGATTGTTGCCTACTTATGAAGATAAAACCTTAAAGTAGACAAACCTAAAACAACAATTACGATTGCTCGCCGTCTCCTTTTTAACAAAGAAAAAAAAATCTAATTCGCATAAATCTTTTCGATCATTCTTAATCATGCAAGAACTTGTACCAAGAAAAACTTGGATTATATTATGACAAAACACAGATAAAATCCAACAAAGACAAATATCTTTAAAATTACTTACAACAATTATGTGGCCTTAATATTACTTTTCTTTGCTTAGAATTATTAGAAATTGATTCATAGTAGTTATCTAGGTAGTTACCATGTTTTAGGTAGTTATAGGTATGATCTAAGAAATGACCCATGATCTAAAAGTTGTAGGGTAGTTCCTATAACTACCTCAATCATGGGTGACATGATAGAGAGAGGTAGTTACCACTAGGTCCTATAAATAGGACCATAGTTCATGAAGCAAGGTAGAGAGGTGCATTTGAGTAAATCCTGTAAGTGTTCTATATCGTTCCTCTTATTTTTAATACTACATCGGTTTTCTTGATTAAGAACATTCTCTCTTGAATCGTATATTCTGTTTTTTATTATTTTCCTTGCTCCTCCAATCCCAACATTTGTGGTATCAGAGCTTGGTTTCAATTTGAACTAAGCATTATAACTTTTAATGATAATTTCATATCTCAACCTCTTATTCCCATCTTCTCAGACAAATGTTATGAATTTTGAAGTATCAAGATGAAGACTCTATTTTAGTCTCAAGATCTTTGTGACTTAATAGAGAATGGATATGCAGATCCAGATGAGGAAACCAGGTTGAGGGAGAATAGAAAGAAGGACTCAAAGGCATTGTTCTTCATTCAATAAGCTATACATGAGACAATCTTCTCAAGAATTACAGCAGCGACAACCTCAAAGCAAGCTTGGTTGATATTTCAAAATGAATTTCAAAGCTCATCAAGGGTGATTACGGTAAAGCTTCAAACCCTTCGTCGTGAGTTTGAAATTTTGTTCATAAAAAGTAATGAATCGGTGCAAGATTTTCTTTCTCGAGTGATTAAAATTGTTAGTCAAATGAAATCTTATGGTGAACATCTTCATGATCATTACAAAAGAGGTGATTGATCATGTTGTTATCGCAATTGAGGAGTCAAAAACATATTCATTTGATGAAACCCTTAAGCACACGAAGCAAGAGTTAAGATTGTTAAAAGAAAAAAGCAATAGTTTTCAAAAGAAGGATTACCCAAAATTAATACACTTGATGTATGTGAAGAAGAGGATATATTTATAACAAACAAAGAATTCAAAAAATTAGTTTCACATGAAAGCAGATTCTTTGGAAAAGAGAAAAGCAAGTAAGCTATTGGAAAATCATGGACTCATTTACAAGTTAATAATATCTAATGATATTTGAATTAATTCATAAGATCAATATTTAGACTTATGTTGGATCTATGAATACAAAATCATTCAAGGGAAGGTAAAACACCTTGGAAGTTGATACAAGCTGATAGATGATGGATATTCAGTTATATTTTATGGTTCATGCACTATTAGATGATTATAGCAAAACAAGACATGCTCTTGTTGCAACTCAAAAGTTGAGTATAATTTATGACATTTAAGATATTGACACATTAACATTAAGGGGTTAAGATTGTTAAAACAAAAGAAAAGTTTTGGATTACCCAAAATTAAACATTTAATAATTTCCTATTGGAAAAATTGAGAGCATTCTAATTGTCTTGAATTAATTCATCTTTGACTTTTGGACCTATGTAGAAAGGCATTTAGTGGAAGCGATAGATACATAAAGACATTTTTGGAACTAAAATCTGGACATTTAATAAGAGGTGGTGAATTTCTATCTAATGAATTTAATTAATTTTTTGTGAAGAAAATGGTATTCATTGGGAATTGACAGCACCATATACACCGGAACAAAATGGTGTAGCTGAACGAAAAAATCGAACTGTCATTGAAATGACAAGAAGTTTGCTTAAAGGAAAGCATCTTCCAAATCAGTTTTAAAGCGAAGCGGTTGTAATGAGAGTTTATTTGTTGAATATTTCACCAACAAAGGCTGTTATGAATCGAACTCCTTTTGAGGCTTGGTATAGTATAAAACAAAGTGTAAGCCATTTAAGAATTTTTGGTTGTATTGCTTATGCTTTGGTAAATTCACAAAACCATCACAAGCTTGATGAAAATATGAAAAATACATTTTAATTGGTTATTCCTTACAATCCAAGGCATATCGATTGTATAATCCTGTTAGTGGCAAAGTTATTATTAACAGAAATGTTGTGTTTGATGAAAGGGCAAGTTGGAATTGAGAGTCCAATGAAGGTGAAACACAGACTCAGATTCCAGTAGAACTAAACACTCCATAGAATCAAGTAACAGATCCTGCTCCAACAAGTTCATCATCAACCTCACCTAATAGCAGTTTGAATTTTGATTCCTCAGATGAAACTCCTTCAGGAAGATTCAAATCACTAACAGAAATTTATGATTCAACATTTGCTTTATTTATTTCAAATCTTACAACTTTTGAGGAAGCAGTTGAAAAAGAGGAATGACAAAAAGCAATAAAGGAAGAAATCAAGTCAATTGAGAAGAATGAAACCTGACAGCTAATGAATCTACCGAAGGAAAAGAAAGCTATTGGATTGAAATGGGTGTTCAAAACAAAATATAATACATATAGAAGTATCCGAAAACATAAGGTTTGGCTTATAGCAAAAGGATATTCGCAGCAACAAGGTATTGATTTTGATGATACTTTTTCTCTAGTTGCTATATTCGAAATCGTAAGAACTTTCTTGGCTTTAGCTGCTCACTTGAGTTGGCCTGTTTATCAATTCGATGTTAAATCTGTATTTTTAAATGAGGATTTACATGAAGAAGTTTTTGTTACTCAACCTGAAGGTTTTTTGGTTAAGGGACATGAAGAAAAGATGTATAAGCTAAAGAAAGCTCTTTATGGGCTTAAACAAGCTCCAAGAGCATGGTACAATAAAATTGATTATTATTTTCATTAAATAGATTTAAGAGGAGTAATAATGAACTTACTCTTTATCTAAAGAAGGAAGGTGAACATAATATTCTAATGGTTTGCCTTTATGTTGATGATATTATATATATGGGTTCATCTAAGCATAATTTAAAAAATCCATGATGAATAAGTTTGAAATGTCAGATCTAGGTCTACTGCACTATTTTCTTGGGTTGAAAGTAAAGCAATGATCAGATGGAATTTTTATTTCACAAAGAAAGTATGCAATGGATCTGCTCAAAAAATCTAACATAATTAATTGTAAAGTTACAGCAACGCCTATGAATATAAATGAGAAACTGAAACTTGAAGATGGAACATGTTTGATAAATGCAAGATACTATAGAAGTTTGGTTGAATGTTTGATTTATCTAACTTATACTCGACCAGATATTACCTTTTCTGTTGGTGTAATATCCAGGTTTATGCAAAGCCCCAGCAAACATCATCTCGGAGCTGTTAAAAGAATTCTGCGTTATATTGCGGGAACTACCGATTATGGCATTTAGTATTCTCATAATTTTAAATATAAATTATTTGGTTTCGCTGATAATGATTGGGCAGGAGATTTGGATGATAGAAAAAGTACTTTAGATAATATTTTTAGCCTCGAATCCGGCGCAATATCTTGGAGTTCAAAGAAGTAAGCAACAACTACATTATCGACATCGGAAGCAGAATATGTAGCTGCAACATCAGGAGCTTGTCAAGCAGTATAGCTTAGAAGACTTCTTGAAGATCTTCATTAAGAACAAAAGGAAGCAACAGAAATATTTTGTGACAATAAAGCTACAATTGCAATGACGAAGAATCCAACATTTCATAGAAGAACGAAGCATATAGAGATACGCTATCATTTCATCCGAGATCTTGTAGCAAGTGGAGCGATAATAATGAAGTATTGCGGTACAAATGAACAAGTTACGGATATACTCACCAAGTCGCTTCCAGTTTAAAAGCATGTTTATTTTATGTCTCAAATTGGTGTATGTAACTATGAATCAAGGGGGAGTGTTAGAAATTGATTCATAGTAGTTATCTAGGTAGTTACCATGTTCTAGGTAGTTATAGGCATGATCTAAGAAGTGACCCATGATCTAGAAATTATATGGTAGTTCCTATAATTACATCAATCATGGGTGACATGATGGAGAGAGATGATTACCATTAGGTCCTATAACTATGACCATAGTTCATGAAGCAAGGTAGAGAGATACATTTGAGTAAATCCTGTAAGTGTTCTATATCGTTCCTTTTATTTTTAATACTACATCGATTTTCTTGATTAAGAGCATTCTCTTGAATCGTAGTATTCTATTTTTTATTATTTTCCTTGCTCCTCCAACCCCAACAACAATTTGTCTGTGTGTCACTTTAAACATTATGAACTTGAGGCCTACTTATGCATGGTTTCATAGCAAAATATTTGGTTTTGTCACCTGAACAAGACACGCAACATATCTTGGAGTCAGTTTAAACAAAATGAGTCAAATATAAATAAAATTTGAACCATTTGGAAGATTTTTCTGGATGATATAAACATAGTGGCTAGAAAACATAGGAAAAATGAACATCAGGTAAAATAAACTAAAGTTTCTTCTCCTTGTCAGATAGCTCGTTCATTCTTTAAATTATCAGAAACTCCTAAAACATTTGTCTGGCCACTTTCTCGGTTATAATTTTGTCTGAGAGCATTTTTGACTAAACCGTATGTCACCAAAGTTCTCTGCTTGTAGAATCTTAAACAAAGTTGCTTACAGATTTTGTACCCAATGCAGGTTGTTGATATTTATCAAAGATTACAGCCGGTGAAAGGAAAATGGGTTTGAGAGTGTCTGGGTTTTCAGAAAGGAAGGTGAAATCTGATTCATCAATGAGGCATAAGATGAGAGGAAAATCCTGCAACTGGATTAGCAATTTCAGTCGAAAGATATTCTAAGAAAAGCATTTGAAGTTGGCAAAAAAGTTCTCCAGTGAGAATGTTCTTTATTTGCACAACATTATGCTTCCTGTCTTATCACCTTTTAATATTATTATTGTGGATTATATGACATGATACAAGGCAGGAGGGTTAAATGTTGAGTTGTATGAACAAAACCACATTCTGGCACAAAGTTCTTTGATGAACGAGCACTCTGTTTCCACAATGTGTTGCCTCATTCTCGTCTGTTCATGAATGTTCCCTGGTATCATTCAATATGCAGAACGCCGAACACCACAACATGCGGTTCTCAAGGCAACCAAGTAATTCCATATAATGACATGTTATATGAATGAGCTAATGCTTGTTCTGATCTTTATGCATATAGAAGCCAAAAAGAGCAGTAAGAAGATATATTACCTACCATTTAACAGTAACCCTCTTCAGAAGCATTGATGTCAATCTCCAAAATATCTTTTCCCAAGTTCTAACTCGCAACCCAATAGAACCATGGCAACCAGACAGACACCCACATAAAATACTACACTGCAGCAGTGTGCCCGCTGGAGAAGGCAGGCAAACCATGGAGAAGATGTCAGCCCAAATGCTGCTGCTGTTGCTCCTATTCCCGAAGTCCCATCTTTTACTCCTTGCACCGGCATCGTCTCCAACCTTAGTTTCCTCGAGGATCCGATTGGTCAGTCCCGCCACGTCGGCACGCGATCCCACGATATGATTGGCCACTTGCCTCCCCACATCTGGGTGGGCCCACGCGGTCTGCCCTCCCCCGCCTTTCTACCCTCGGTGCAATTTACCTTCTTCGCCTCTTTTACCCACGCCTCGGTCTTCCGAGTCTCTCCCTCCCTGTGGGCTTCTTGTGAGCTCTGAGACCTCTTCTTTCCTTCCCTTGCTTTTTATGCTCCCCATGCAAAGCCAACGCACAGTACATTCACCCCAATGGCTCGTCAGTCTTCTGCAACCTCCCCCGTACTCGCCTTCCCCTCTCTCTCGGCCGCTAAAGTTGTCTTCACGCTGTTCTCTCGTTTGCTGTTCCTTCAAATCTAATCTAAATCTATTACGAGAGGGTAGAACAGGAAAGGCAATGTTGCAAGAACCCTAACTCACTCGAGAGGAACCGGATGTAAAGAAGAGCTGTGACGCGTGGGAAGGCCTGTGGTCCTTTTGGTTGAGGAAGGGGCTAATGAGAGCGTGACAACTCTTGCAGCAGGCTTTCTTGCACTGACAAGTGACGTGAGGAGAGAGATGAGGTGTGGAAGAAGGAGAGGAGGAGGAGGAGGAGGAGAGCAGCAGGTGGAATAAAAGAAGGGGAGAGAGAGAGAGAGAGAGAGAGAGAGAGAGAGAGAGAGAGAGAGAGAGAGAGAGAGAGAGAGAGAGGGAGGGAGGAAAAGAGAGAGGAAATGGCAAAGCTTAGATCTAAAAGGGGGTGGTTGGAGGTGGCCATATGCCCCAACCAACACAACACCCATCCAATGCCAAGGCCTCGCCCTTTACTATTCCTACTGCATCTCCTAACTGCTGTGGCTTTCTCAGATCCATGCTTCCACCCAACAAAGCAATGAAAGGGAAGCCACATAGCAGAAAGCTCATACACATACAATAGCATCACCCTTAGAGGAAGGAAGAAGCATAAATAGAGAAAGAAGAGGCCCACTGGCCAAGCAAACATAAGCTCAGCTGTCCTAAATCTATCTAAACATCTAACCTGCCCATAACACCGGCTTCCTACTGTTAGATCTACTGCTAACAAATTCAGATCTCGCTTTCACAGACACGAACCAAAAAAGAAATGGAGATCTAGCTTAAGAGGCTCAGAACTCCTCCCTCCTCCTTTCAAGGACCTCCATAGGGAGAAGGCAATATCTAAGACCTGTATGGAAATGTAATGGCTTTCTGTGCTATGATGTATTGATGAGACCGGCAAGACATAGCATGACATAAGAAAACCAAAGAGTTCATATCACCTGCTGGTTGCGTACTCGTAGAGGCGGCCGCGGCTGGAGAAGACGACGAGGGCGACCTCTGCGTCGCACAGGACGGACAACTCGTAGGCCTTCTTGAGCAGCCCGTTGCGGCGCTTGCAGAACGTCACCTGCCGGTTGGTGGTGTTCTCGATCCGCTTGATCTCGATCTTTCCCCGTCCCATCTTCGCCGGCGGCTCCAGTGAGTGTATCGCTTCTTTCCTAGCTTATCTGAGTGGAAGAATTGGGAGCAGATCAGCCGTATGTTTCTTATGTTACGGACAATGACAACAAATATCTATAGCTTATAGCTGTGTGATCTGAGGAGGAAAGGAGTGAGATGAAGCAGAGAGTTTGAGGAGAAAGGGAGCAGAAATTGACTGTCCCTCTTGCCTCAGTGTTTAGAGAGATGCATATAAGGAAATATATGGACTACACAACCCAACCCTTCCTTTCTTCCACTTCTGCTTCCTCCTCCTTCCTTCTCTATGACTTCTTTATCTCAATCTATGATCCAATACAGTGGCATCCACTGCCCTCAGTTCCAACTTTCATGGGTAGTATGATGAGTGGAGGCTAGAGACAGAAAGAGGAAAGAGACTTTGGAGAAAAGCGTCTACTTAATGGAGTGTGAATAAGACTTTGGCCTTGAGTTGCACTCAAAATATGTGCTGTATAACATAGAGAAGAGTGAGAGGGGCTCCATTGTCCTTTTAGTTCTCACATTTGGTTTCTTCTTTTCCCTCTCTCTCTCTCTCTCTCTCTCTCTCTCTCTCTCTCTCTCTCTCTCTCTCTCTCTCTCTCTCTCTCTCTCTCTCTCTCTCCTCCCCTCCCCCCCTCCCCTCCCCCCCACCACCCCTCTCTTCTCTCCCTGTCATTCAAGATATGGGGCATTTCTTCGTTGGTGGTGAGGAATTAATTAGGACAATGACATCTAACTTCAAGCACTGGCCTGCCGCCCCCCATCTTCCACCTTTACCTTGGACTCCTTGGGTGTTCTGATACAGGAGAAGGCAACTAGGAAGGTGAGAAATTAATCGAGTACCGGACTGCATGCCTCCTCCCTTCTTCCATCTTGTCTTTGTCTCATCTTTGTGATTACTGATACCACAGATGGCAACCAGGATGTGAGTGCTGCCTTCCATCTCTCCACCAAAAATCTTGCGTTGCTTGTGTTGATATTTGGATGGTGAACATTTGGTGGCCTACTGTTCCACTGGCACCAAGTCATGCAGACTGTCACATCAAAAATAGCGCTGCTTGATACCCTTGCCTTCTTGCTGATCCTTTCTTGGATCATTCTAATTGGAGTCCATTTTAATGACCTCTAATCCTTCATATCTACTACATCATACATATTTTAAGAAGCTCTCAGTGGAGTTTGTGCTTATTGGAGCGTTTTGATACCGTGCCATCTTCATGAATTGAAAGGCCCCCATCCATGTAACTTTTTGTATCTTCTCAGCTGCTTGCATAACTTAAGAATCCCATTTCATTGCCTAGATTTTTCAGCATTGCTACCAGGGAAGGACATCTGTTGCCAAAGATCTGCAACATCCTCCAAACAAGTCAAAAAAGGAAAAAGTGCCTAAGGACATCATCAAGAAGGAAATTTCTCACGAGACTTCAAATATGATGATCCTATAGTACCCAGTTTGTGATTTGATCATCTCTTTTCCTTCATGATTTGAGTTATTGCACTCAGGATTATACTGAGAACAGGCATATCAACCATGTGATCTTTCTTACTAGCAGGAAACCAATCTTGAGAAGCTTCATATATGGCTGAACAAGGTCGTAGTCATAAAAATGCTCTTCTACCATCAACAAGGACAGCAGTGGAAGAAGAAAATTGCATTGAAGATGAATGTAGGGTTTTCTTGAAAGAAAAGTTGGCAAATGGCACCACTAGTTCTTAGAATTTAGGGCAAACCTTAATTTGATCCTTGTGTTTCCAATTAAAACATACCACAACTAATCATTAGAGAATCTTGTTATACACAATTGAGACCTTGGGGCAATGAAGGATGGAATTTGAGGTCCAAATAGTTACTAAGGATCAAGTGGAGAACAAAATTATAAAGCCCTTACACTCCTTCAATTCTCATTGTTCCAAGTCTGGGCATTTCTAATAAAGCTCACGCCTGAATCACATCCTATCTTCTTCATCCTACCACCATCTTTAAAAGACAAAATAACTGCATGTTCCAGACCTAGTTTGGATCAAAATTAACCAAATCAGCGATGAATTATAATTATCAACCAAATCAGTGGCGAAACCTTCCAGCAGAAGAGAAGGTTTGTCCCATTTAAAAGGGCTGCAAGGCTTCTTGGATAGAACTTCGGACAGCACCAGATGACACTTTGGGGACAAGTATTGCATTAAATTGTATGGTGGGTGGAGATTTTAATCTTTTAGGTTTAGATCATTCCATAAGTGGTTTGATGAATCTCACAGGACCTCCCCGTAGATATTATCGCAACTGGATGAGACAAACCTATGCTTGTGTAGATTGTCTTTTCTTTTCTTGGATTTGGGTCTCTCACAGTGTTTAGTTAGCTCAAAGAGAGAGAGACTGCAGGGGACAGTAGCCCACCAAGAAGTTGGACTAGTGTCTGATGAGTATCTTCGAGAACTTGGAGCCAATTGATGAGGCTGTGAATCTACTGATCAAGAACTGAAAATAACTTGAATTGATGTGCAAATTAAATACACAGTCACTGGCCACAAGTCATGAGGCAAACTAGAGAAGACTTAAAAGGTTGCAGGAAGATGCATGGCTCATGCAAGCAGCACATGCTCTCCTGCAACTAATCCGCTGAGCTTGTTTGCCAAACAAGAAAGATCTGCTGCCCCTTTTGCGATTCTCGAATTGTTTCTTGGCCATGATAGCCATGGCCTCACAAGTGCATGTCAAAATGCTGAGGGAGAAGACTCCCACCTGCATCCCCACACCGAAAGAGAAAGGAAACGAACCAGCACTGCAAACACATGCACGGCACCCCCACGAGTCCCTTCACGCCTTGTCTTGCCTTCTCGTCCTGGCCTTCTTCTCCCTGGTGCGTGCCATCGCAATCTTAGCCGTGCCTAACGAGCGAGGCAAGGCGAGAAGCCGATGAGAGCACATGAGACATAGCTGTCGTAGCAGCACCAGCCTTGAACAAGGGGGTTGCACCGGAAACGACTTCCATTTTGCTGTGTTGCTTTCCTTGTTGAACTCGTCGCAGGATCGATATCGATGTGGAGCAGAACTTTGATTACACAGATGTCACAGTTAGCAAGAAACGCTGTTATTGTGGAATGCGTCGTGGTTAAAGACTTTTAAATACATCAGAGCATGCATCATGGAAAGCTAAAACTATTGTTCCTTCACATTGTAGCATATACTACCAAATCTAACAGAGACATGCAATGCCAAATGTTATCACAATTCCTTAGCACATCTAATTAGTAAAGCTCCTTTCAAGATGCTCTTCCTTAATGAAGTCTTTAGAAGGAACAAAAGGATCTAATTATGCAACAAAATTGGTTCTCCAATAATATTTTCCAACTTATCGCAGATTATGGAGAGTTATTTCAGGTTGCTTACGCTAATCGATCGAGGATGTGACAGTCTCCACGATCTGGAATGACCAGTTACTGTTATTGCTGATGGGTCATCTTGTTGGGAAAAAATCTATTAATGTGGAATAATATTTTTTCCTGTATCAAAATGGGTTCCTCATCAAAAATATCAACTTGATATTAAAAACAAATATTAACAAGAACAATATTAATAGCAGAATAACTGATCAATCACAGGTGAGACCGAATTTTTAACGTGAAAAACCCAATATGAGAAAAACCATGGGACCGTAGTCCACTTCAAACTTCCACTATCACCAATAATGATAACAGGTTTACAATATATCTTCTCTAAAATAATAAGAGGATCATAGTAACATCAAGATCAGATATCTTGGTTCAGTAATAGTGTATCATCATCATATACGATCTCATCTAAGAAAAACTTTAGATCTCACCAAATAGGTATGGCAGGAAAGTATCTTAGAAAGGATAAACTGCAGATCGACACCGTTACGATTATAGAGTTTACTGCAAGGATTCTCCATATCAAATTTGGGCCAAAATCGACGAAGTTTAGCCACCGATCGTCAAGCAGAAAACTCAGAATCTTAGTTTTCTTCTTTTCTCTTTCTCTCTCTTCCCTTTCTCTCACTGCGTCGCACGTTGCACGCTGCTTCGCTACCGTTCCTTCACTCAACTACACTACCGCATTGCACACCACACGTTGCACGTTGCTTCACTGCCTCGCTGTGTGCTTAACTGCACGTTCTACCGTTCCACACAAAAAACCCTATCTCTGCCCATCTATTTAATTAACTGATTTGGGCTCAGGCCCAATTATCTGGTCCAAGCCCACTTATGGGCTGGACCCAACAATTCTCCCCCTCCAGCTCATATGGTGGGCTGTACTAAGCCCGCTCTTTGCCTACAAGCTTCAAGCTTCTCCTTAGGCAATTTTACCAAGTTATAGGTGTGGTTCTCAAGCAAGGATCTCATCTCTTCTTGCATGGCTTTAACCCACTCATTCTTGTGCTCATGTAGAATAGCTTCCTAGTAAGTTTCTGGCTCTCCCCTATCAGTAAGCATAATATACTCATGTGGAGGATATCTTGTAGATGGTTGTCGCTCTTTTGTGGATCTTCTCAATGAAATCTCAACTGGTGGTGGAGGTGTTTGCTCAGTTGGTTCAACTTCATCAACTGTAGGAGTATTATCACTAACATTCTCACCACATTCTTCTTCTTCATCTCCCCCATGATCATCATGAACTATAGGTGAAGGAACTAAACCCAAACTCTAAGGAATATAAACAGAGGTTTCTAGCTTCTAAATATTATCACCATTATCAAACAATTGGTCTTCAAGAAACACAATATCCCTGCTTCTAACAATCTTCTTGTTCACTGGATCCCATAATCTGTACCCAAACTCTTCATGACCATATCCCAAGAAAATACATATCTTTACCTTATTATCAAGCTTGGATCTCTCATCTTTAGGAATATGTACAAATGCTTTGCATCCAAAGACTCTCAAATGATCATAAGATACATCTTTCCCTTTCCATACTCTCTCTAGAACATCATCTTTCAGAGGAACTGATGGAGAAAGATTTATCAGGTCAACTGTAGTTCTCATAGTCTCCCCCCAAAATGACTTAGATAACTTGACGTGAGAAAGCATATACCTAATCATTTCTTCAATGGTTCTGTTCATCCTTTCTGCCACACCATTTTGCTGAGGAGTTTTTGGAACTGTTTTCTCAAGCCTGATACCATGAAACCTATAGTAATTCTCAAAAGGACCCCTGTACTTGCTACCATTATCTGCTCAAACACTCTTTAGCTTTCTGCCAGTTTCTCTTTCAACACTGACATAAAATTCTTTGAAGACATCGAATATCTGGTCTTTAGATTTCAAAGCAAAAGCCCAAACCTTTCTAGAATGATCATCAATAAAAGTAACAAAATAAAGAGCACCTCCAAGAGTTCTAGTTTACATAGTACAGACATCAGTATGAACTAAATCAATAATATTTGATCTTTTAGATGACGGATTTATATGAAATGCAACTCTATGTGTTTTTCCAACTAAGCAATGATCACAAGATTTAAGAGATGTACCTTGCAACTCTGGTAAGAACTGTTTTCTAGCAAGAGTTTGAAGTCCCTTCTCGCTGATATGACCAAGCCTCTTATGCCAAAGATCTATGCTTTCACCCTTTTGAATTGCATTAATCTCTCCTTTGTGTAGCTTAGCTTCCATAATATAAAAAGAGTTCAACTTCTTTCCTCTCGTCACAACTAGAGAACCTTTAGTGAGCTTCCATTTGCTTTCACCAAAATAATGTGTAAATCCCTCATCATCAAGTCTGCCTGTAGATATCAAATTCAGACGAATATCTGGAACATGTCTAACATCTTTGAGTATCAATTTGCTCCTAGTACTGGTCTCTAAGTAAATATCTCCAATACCCACAATCTTGGATGTACCATTGTTTCCCATTCTAATATTGCCAAAATCACCAATAGTGTAGGATCTGAAAAAATCACCATGAGAAGTAACATGGAATGAAGCACCAGAGTCAATTACCCAGTTGTTGTCCTGAGCTACAAGACTAACACATCCATCATCACAAACAGTAATGATATCACCTTCAGCAGCAACTGTATTGGTCTCCTCTTTATTTTTCTTCATTTCATTCTGTTCTCGCTTCCAAAACCTACACTCTTTCTTCATATGACCTGGTCTGTTGCAGTGGAAACACCTGATATCTCTTCTAAACTTGGATCTTCCTCTGTAATCATGTGGATTTCTACTGTGACTTCTTCCACGTCTTTCCTGCTTTTCAGTAACAAGTGCACCAGAAGAAGATTCTCCCTGTTCTTTCCTTCTGGCATCTTTATTCAGTAAACTATCTTTAACCATGTCTATAGTTAGAGTTCCCTCTGACATGGAGTTACAAATTGTGACCACATACGTTTCCCAACTTTCTGGTAAAGAGCTGAGAAGTAGCAATCCCTGCATTTCATGATCTATATTCATTTTCATAGTAACCAACTTGTTTGCAAGACTCTGAAATAGGCTTATGTGCTCAACAATGTTGTCACCATCTTTATACTTCAAATTAACAAGCCTTCTAAGGAGAGAAATTCTATTTCCACTGTCTTTTTTGCAAACAGATTTTCTAGCCTTTGCCAAACAAAATCAGCTCTAGTTTCATCAGAAATATGCTCATGCAGATTTATATCCATCCATCTTCTAATATAAGCAATAGCTTTCCTATGTTGGACCTCTCATTCCTCCTCTTCCATATTAGAGGGTTTTTCTTTAACTTTGATGGGCTTATACAAATCTTTGCAATAAAGCAAGTCTTCCATCATATGCATCCAAGTGGAATAATTTGATGAGTTCAATTTAATCATACCATCTGATTCTTCCCTTTCAATCACACAAGAAAAATTAGTAGCAAATAATAACCTGTTGCTCTGATACCACTTGTTGGGAAAAAACATGTTAATGCGGAATAATACTTTTCCCTCTTTGTGTATCAAAATGGGTTCCTCATCAAAAATACCAACTTGATATTAAAAGCAAGTATTAACCAGAACAATATTAATAGCAGAATAACTGATCAATCACAAGTGAGACCGAATTTTTAACATGGAAAACCCAATGTAGGAAAAACCACGGGACCGTAGTCCACTTCAAACTTCCACTATCACCAATAATGATAACAGGTTTATAATATGTCTTCTCTAAAATAATAAGAGGATCATAGTAACATCAAGATCAGATATCTTGGCTCAGTAATAGTGCATCATCATCATATAGGATCTCATCTAAGAAAAACTTTAGATCTCACCAAGTAGGCATGACAGGAAAGCATCTTAGAAAGAATAAACCATAGATCGACACCGTTAGGATTGTAGAGTTTACTGCAAGGATTCTCCACGTTAAATTTAGGCCAAAATCGACGAAGTTTAGCCACCGATCGTCAAGCAGAAAACTCAGAATCTTAGTTTTCTTCTTTTCGCTTTCTCTCTCTTCCCTTTCTCTCAATGCGCCGCACGCTGCACGCTGCATCGCTGCCGTTCCTTCGCTCAACCGCATGTCGCTCACTGCACGTTGCACGCTGCTTCGTTGCCTCCCTGTGTGCTCAACTGCACGTTTAACCGTTCCACACAAAAAAACCCTATCTCTGCCCATCTATTTAATTAACTGATTTTTACTCAGGTCCAATTATCTGGTCCAAGCCCACCTATGGGCTGAACCCAACACACCTAAAGGTCAAAGGCTTCCAAAGAGTTCTTTGTTGAAAGGCTACGTATCCTCTCTACATATTCTTTTTAGAAAAAGTTAGAAGGTCTCTATGAAAGGAAAATAGCTAGCAACAAAGCTTTCTTAATCAGAAAACTTGTGAGTCTGAAATGAAGATTGTGCTTCTATTATTGAGCATTTGAATGAAATGTAGAGTATTACTAATCAGTTATCCTCTATGAAAATATCTCTTGATGATGAGTTGTAGGCATTGTTACTTCTTAGTTTATTATCAGAAAGTTCGGAGACATTAGTGGTTTCCATAAGTAATTCTGCACCAAATGGTATTGTCATCATGAGTCAAGTAACAACTAGTTTGTTGAATGATGAGTTGAGAAAAAAAAACTCAACAACATCTCAGATTGATTCATAGGCACTTATCTCAGAGAACAGAGGAATGTCAAAATCTAAAGATATAAGCAATTCACGTATGGGTAGAAGCAAGTCAAGATTAAGGAAAGATATTATTTATTACAATTATGGTGAGAAAGGATATTATAAGAATCAATGTAAGCAACCTAAGAAGAGCAAGAAAAAAGAAAAAAAAGTGGAGTATATAGAGTCAAAAGAGAATACCACAACTATAGTGTAGAGTGGTGATTATTTGATTTTATCCTCTTCTAATAATATTTTTTCTTGTGTGTATCATGATCTCGAGTGGATAATTGACACATGAGCTTCTTATCATGCTAACCACAGAGGGAGTTCTTTGCTACCTATAGGTTTGAAAATTTTGGTGTTGTCAAGATGAATAACTATGGCACGACAGACATCATTGGTATGGGTGACATCCATATAAAGACTAACTTTAGATGTAAGTTGGTGCTTAAGGATATGAGCCATATGATTGACTTGAGGTTGAATCTAATTTCAGTTGGAAGACTAGATGATGAAGACTATGATAGCAGGTTTCACAGAGGGCAATGGAAGCTCAGTAAGGTTTCTCTTGTTATAGCTAGTGGAAAGAAATGTCACACTTTGCACAGGTTGCAGGTCAAAGCTTGTGGTAAGCAACTGAATGCTACAAAGAAAGACTTCAACATGGAGTTATGGCATAGGCGATTGGGACACACGAGCGAGAAGGGACTACAAGCTCTAAGGTATTGCCAGACCTTAGAGGTACATGTCTGAACCATTGTATTGATTGTTTGGCTGGTAAACAACATAGAGTGTCTTTTGCTAGTCTTGTTTTGTCTAGAAAAATGCATGTCTTAGACTATATTTATATAGATGTATGTGGTTCTTTGAGGATAAAAACTCCTAGTAGTTTTATTAATATTTCTGACATCAGTGGTATACTTTATTTTATCACTTTTATAGATGACTTTTCTGAGAAAGTTTGGGCCAATGCTTTGAAGACCAGGGATTAGGTTATTGATGTCTTCAAAGAGTTTCATGCCAGGGTTGAAAGGAAGACAGAAAGATAATTGAAATGCATATGATCAGATAATGATGGTGAGTATACAGGATTATTTAATAATTATTGCAGGTCACATGGCATCCAACATGAGATGATAGTTCCTGATACACCTTAGTATAATACAATTGTAAAGAGGATGAATCACACAATCATTAAAAGATCATATGTGTGCTAAACTACCCAAAAAATTTTGGAATGAGGCTTTGAGGACTGCAGTTGAAGTGATCAACTTATCTCCCTGTACAACCCTAGATGGTGATGTTGCAAAGCATGTATGGGTAGGAAAAGATGTTTTCTACGAGCATTTAAGAGTATTTGGTTATCATACATTTGCATATATTCTAGACAATGAGAGGTCCAAGTTGGATGGTAAGATAAAAGAATATATTTTTCTTGGCTACTCACATGATCAATTTGGTTACAGGTTTTGGGATCTAGAAAAATAGAAGGTATTTAGAAGCAGAGATATGGTCTTCTTTGAGAATCAAACTCTTGAGGATTTAAAGAAGAAGGCACCAACCAAGACTTCTGTAGAAGAATTAGCAGATTGTGACCTAATTATTCCTCCAAGGTGATGGGGGAGATGTGTAAGAAGATGGTGTAGAGCCAAATATTAATTTACCTGTAGGACATGTTGAGCAAGAAGAAGTTAAGGAGCAGGTTCCCCTAAAACCTCAATTGAGAAGATCTTTTAGATAACGTCAGCTTTCCAGAAGATACTTTACAGATGAGTATGTGATGTTTATTAGTGTAGGTGAACCAGAGAGTTATCAAGAAGCAGTTGAAAGTGAGTAGAAAAAGAAGTGGTTAGTTGCTATGTAAGAAGAGATGAATGCTCTACAGAAGAACCATACATATAATTTGATGCAACTATCATAATGAATGAAGGCTTCGAAGAATAAGTAGGTTTTCAGGTTGAAGACTCAAAAATATTATTCTTAATCAAAGTACAAAGCTAGATTGGTTGTGAAAGGCTTTGGTCAAAAGAAATGTATTGACTTTGAAGAGATTTTTTTCTCTTATTATTAAAATATCTTTTATTCGTGTTGCTCTTTGTATTGCTGCTAACCAAGACTTGGAGATTGAGTAGTTATATGTGAAGATAGCTTTTCTTCATAATAATTTGAAGAAGAAAATTTATATGGAGCAACCAGAAAGTTTCAAAGTCAAAAATAAAAAAAAAATTATTTGCAAGTTGAGAAAGAGTTTATATGGGTTGAAGTAAGCTCCAAGACAGTGGTACAGAAAGTTTGATTCATTTATTATTGAAAATGGATACAAAAGAACAGCTTTAGATCATTGTATGTGCATCAAACGGTTTGGTGAAAATTTTATTATTCTTTTATTTTATATTGATGATATGCTTATCCTTAGGAAAGATATGTATATAATTGATAGGTTGAAAAAAGAACTGAGTAAGTCCTTTACAATGAAGGACATGGGGCCAGCAAAGAAAATATTGGGTATACAAATTTCTCGTGATAGGAAAAACAGGAAGATTTGATTGTCACAAGAGAAATACATCGAGATAGTATTATAAAGGTTTAGTATGAGCAATGCAAAGCCAGTTAGTTCTTCTCTTTCAGATCACTTTATGTTATGCTAAGAATAGAGTTCATCAAGTTATGAGGAGAAGGAGAAAATGCAAAAGGTTCCTTATGCTTCAGTAGTTAGAAGTTTAATGTATGTAATGGTATATACAAGGCCGGACATCGCATATGCAATGAGTGTTACTAACAAATTTCTTGCAAATCCAAACAAGGAGCACTGGGCAGTAGTGAAGTAGATTTTGAGATATCTCAGAGTAAGCTCTAAGGTTTGTATAAGCTTTGGAGGTGGATCACCTATACTAACGGGTTACACAGATGCAAATATGGCTAAAGATATTGATACGAGAAAATCCACATCATGTTTTGTACTTGCTTTTGCAAGGGGAGCTATATCATGAAAATCCAAATTGCAACGGTGTATTGCTCTCTTCACCACAAAGGCAAAATATATTTCTGCTATGAAGGTTTGTAAAGAAATATTATAAATGAAAGAATTCTTTTAAGAATTGGGGTTGAAATAGGAAAACTATGTGCTGCATTATGGCAACCAAAGTGTCATCCATTTGTGTAAGAATCCAACTTTTTATTCCAAGTAAAAGTATATATATATAGATACTATTGGATTCGAAATGTACTTGAAAAGAAGCAGTTGTAACTTCGAAAAATTCATACAGATGATAATAGAACAAACATGTTAACAAAGGCCTTATCGAAAGAGAGACAGGAGATGTGCCAATAGTTGATCGGTATAGCTTTACATTGATGGGACAACCTCCCTTATGGGCTAAAGGGGGAGGTTGTTGGGCAAATAGTCCAATTCAGCCCATAGTGGGCTTTAACAACCCACAACCCACCTCTCCTTAATATAAATCTTAAGTTTAATTAGAGAGCTATGGTGGCTATGAAAATTAGAGAAAAATTACAACAAAAGAGCAGTAATTTTACAGTAGAAAGGTGATTCAAAAGGAGGAGAAAAAGATAGAAAAATAAGAGAAAAAAGAAAGGGAAGAAGACAAGAACTACTAAAGACTAATCTCATTCATCCAAATAATATTCTTATCTTAAGTTAGATCAGATCTACAGTGAATTCTTACTGTAATTACTTAGGGAGGTTTTGAATATTATGCACAGTGACGTGATTCTTGTATCCCAGTTATTCTCTTGTGATTGTTACTTTTTGAGTAATAGACTTAGAGACTTGTACATTCATTATTTTTATAGTGGATTTTCTTTGGTTTGTCCCGTGATTTTTACCTTTGGAGGGGTTTTCCACATAAATCTTGGTGTTCTATTTAATTATGATTTTTATTTAATTCTGCTATGTTATGGTCTATTAGTATTTGTTCATATACAAATGGTCTTTCTTGTTGTTTTTTATCCTATTATAAATAATATAAACACTGGATGATGTAGACAAGTATTATGACTTTACATAAGAATTAAGCTAACCAGTGGCTTGAAGAAAGCTTCACATCTTTTGGAGGGTACTCGATCGCATACTGGACGGGCAGCATTGCTGCTCAGTATCTTCCCAACATTTTCATTCTCTTTTCAATAGACTATATTATTCTTATTACAATATCAATTATTATAAACTGCTACTTACCTAATAAGATCTAATCATACAACACTCCTCATCCCAGTTCTTGATTCTTATATCTCAGTCGTACAGAGTTGACAAGATCTATCATCAGCACAATTGAGACATAGCCCTATAGTAGATGAAATTTCTATAATTTGATTTTTAAAAATTAGTACCTTTTTTTATTCATTATTAATATTAGAATGAGATATCACCGTAAATGGATGGACAATTCGACCAAAGGAAGAAAACCCTAGGTGATCTTGGGAAACCAAATAACTAGCTTTGCAAGAATAGGCTTTCTTCACAAAACTATTGATCGCAAGGTGGTGGTTCATGTATTAGATTACCTAAAAGAAACTAATTCATTGATCAATCTCTCCTCTAAGGTTGGAGCTGAAATTAAATAACTACATCACAAATCACAAATGTCAAAATTGTCACTTCAAAATACTTCGTTCAAATTTAGGGTATCCCATGAACTTTATTAATAATAAAGTTTTAAACTTTATTAACTTTAAAACAAATCCTTTATTAACAATACCAAGCATCCCACGAACTTCCCAAATAATCCCCGAGTATCCAGGGCAATCTTGTAGCAAATGAAGAGGATTGCGGAGAAATTAGGGTGAAAATTACAAATTTAGGTTAATTTACTAGAAGATGAATCCCTAAACCTAGATCAAATAGAAACAATTTCTCCAATTCACAATAGCAAGAAATTTCAATTTGAAGCAAAATCCAAATCAACCCTAGAAAATTAGCTATGGGCAGATGAAAATCTTTCAAAAAAAATACATCTCTCGTGCAGGTTAGAGAAAAAGCATTCTCTCTGTCTTGAAGAAAAGAAAAGGAATTGATGGATGCTAAAATCAATGTTGATACCTCTTGCCACCTAAGATGTTTAGGGGAATTGGAGCTCGAGATTGACCAGTAGAAATTGGAGAGGAAGGACCCTAAAGCAACGGAATCATGTCGAAGAAAACTCTCACGCAATGGCGTTGCGGTCTCTCTATGAACCGCCGAGAGAGGGAAGGGAACACACAGTCTAAATTCAAATACCACCACCTTTTATAGTTATGACAGACAATTACGACGTTCAGATGTGATCAGGTATGGTTTGATGATCATGGTCCTCTGAATAGTGGCATTACCGGATTGAATCCATCTAAAATCCGAATCCAATAATATTGTGAACTAATCCACGTATTTCATACAGATGTGAAGATTATGACCACAAAATTAGTTGAATTAGTAATAGATTGTAGCGACTTAATACCCTCTTGTAAGAAACTCTTTTATTTCCTCCCTCCCCTTATCCCTTCCCCATTGAAGCTTGCTAATCTACTCAGTGATACCCGACGATACCAGTCTGGTTTCCTCAACATTGGAGCTCGTTGATCTACCTATTAAAGTATCAAAGTCATTCCACAGCAACCCTATATCTCTTAATCTATTGACGGTTGGGGTCCACGTCTGACGAACCTTATTGTTAGTGTGGAATTACAAACCCATGTTCAGTAGTCGACTCTACTCGATGGTCTTCATCCCGTTGCCTTCGCCAACACTCATGTGGTGGACGTCCTTCTATTCTATATTTCTTAAATGAAAATAAGGATCTATGCATCACCACTGCTCTCATCGATGTCCCTGTCCAATGCCGGATGTCTCCCCCAAGGTCGGAATCCTCCTTCCCTCTTTGATTCTCTCTATCACTCTAATTGAAGATCTCAACCATTATCCTGAGATCCCTCAATGCTACTCCTTCCTTGTTGCCCATTGATGATTGCTAGGCCCCTACAAATATTGCATTACACAATTCGCCATTGTAGATCTCCCTTCATCGGGCTCCTCTCCTACACAACTCGGTTCACTACAATTTCTTACTATTGATTTGCTAATCGATCTTGCTTCACGAGATATCTCGGTGCTTCTCCTTCCTCATCACCTGTCGATAATCACTAAGCCCTTGCAAATATAGCATCACATAATTTGCTATTGCTGTTAGGGATCGAGCGGCACTAAGGGGGGGTGAATTAGTGCAGCGGTAAGGAACGAAAAATTTTCAACGATTAAAATAAGTTTGAAAACTTCGTACGAATGGATGCAGCGTTTCATTTGAACCCGAAAAGATTGCATTTTAACTTTAAAGCATATGTAATAAGATGAAAATGAAGTTGAGTAAATAAGACAGCAAATGAAGAGGGTTTGCAGCAAAGTAAATAGCAAAAACGTAAATGCGAACCAGATTTATAGTGGTTTGGTCATCCGACCTACATCCACTTCCGAAGCCTTCTCCGATGAGGCTCCCAACTTCCACTAGCAAATCTTTTTATAGGGGAAGAACCAAATACCCCTCTTACAACTCTTTTACAAGAGGTTCACACTCTTACAAGTTTTCACAAAGAGAAGGAAATGAGGTGAACACTTAAGCAAATGAAGAACAAGACTTTCACAAGACTTATTTGCTCAAAATCTAACTCTCAAAGGGTTTTCCTCTCAGTTGAGAAAAGGGAGTATTTATAGATCCAAAATGGATTCAAATTTGGGCTCCAAATTTGAAATCAAATTGAGTTCAGTCTTTGAGGCGGTGCTCTTTGCTTGTCGAGGCGGTGCTACGCTTGTCGATCTGGTGGCCCGACCGACAAAGAGGGGCGATACTCGCGCCCCCGGACATAGCAATGGCAGATACTATCGTCCCGGCCAGGCGGTGCTACCGCCGCTGGCTATTTGGCGGTGCTACCGCCTAAACATTCTTTGGCGGTGCCACCGCCAACGCATATCAACTTCGGTTTTGGGTGGAAAACTCGCCCAAATGGCGGTCCCAAACAAGGCCCAATGGGCCCATACTTGGGTTAAAGGATTAACACATAATCCTAACCCAAATTAATATGCTAACTACGAAATTAAAGACATTCCTAAGCTATTACAAAGTCCGCAAGTCAAGTCTTTTTCCGGCGAGCTTCCGACGAACTTCCAGTGGTCTTCCGACGATCCCTCGGAAACCATCCTGCGGACTCCCGGCAAGCTCTCGGACTCCACGATGATTTTGGTGAGTTCCCCCGAGCTTCTTTGGCAAGCTCTGCGAACTTTCGACGAACCTTCCGGCAAACTTCCGAAAACCCTTCGGCAAGCTCCCTACTCATTCTCGGCTGGTTCCGGCAGCACTCCCAATGAATCTTCGGACTTCCATCGAACACTTGAACTCCCAACGATCCATCGCACTTGACTTCGGCCCTTTGTTTTGCTTTACGTCTTCATCCTTATCGTAGTTACTCCTGTACAAATAAACACCAAACACCCTACTTCGATCTAGACAGTTATTACAACATGAATTGACATTCAGTTTCCCGGCATATCATTGGTCGGCGCTTCATCCGATCCTTCGGCACATCACCCTCTCTTGCGGCTTGTTGCCCAATCGACGATTGACCTCCGCAACCCCGATATCCATGGCGCAACTCCGCACTTCTTAGCTCGATGCCCGACGTCCGAAGCCTCCTGCCGATAGTCGACCGAACCTCTAGCTCGACATCCAATATCCTGACATGATTACCTCCGGCACAACGTCAATTCCTCCAGCGTCAACTGTCTAATCCTGATCGATAGTAGACTTGCGTAACTCAACACGCAGTTAAACAACAAAACACACTTAATTAGTTTCATCATCAAAATCCGAGATTCAACAATCTCCCCCTTTTTGATGATGACAACTAATTGATGACTAATGGAGTTAACCTTAACTCCCCGGAGTTTAACACAAACTCCCCCTATTAATATGTCATTGATAGAAACCTTGGATTATGCCAAATCCAAGCAACATTCATCACAATGTTAAAAGAAAACAACAAACCATCATGCAAATATATAAAATATTCAAGCATCATTACATTGCATGAAGTCATCAATCTACTTCTCCCCCTATGTCATCAATAAAAAGGAGAAGTAGCATCATAGCCATTTTAAAAGATATGCAAATTTTTACACCACACTAGCTATTTATCACATCATACAACATTTTGCAGTGCAACACCAAATAATACCATTCAATCATAGCAAGTTTCAAGGATGGGCAATGATGGTAATTTTTACTTGCTTCTTGAGATGTGCAAGTTTGCACCTTGTTTCTTACGATAGCAATATTTGCATCCTTTGATATAACAATTCTTAGCTTCTCATGAAGTTGCAAAATAGGAATCAAGATGGTAAATTTTTGTAATATTCGAGCTAAAAACTTTCTCCCCCTTTGTTAGCATCAAAAAGAAAGGGAGGATCAAATACTTCAAATAATCTTGCATGAGATTCAATAATAACTTGTAACAAAAATGCAAGCAATTTTGAAGAAGTAAAATTGAGCAAGATTTTTGCCTCTCTTGAGATAGCAACTTTTTGCTTCTCAATGTTCAAGCTAGCAAGATTTTCTCTTTTAATGCACAAGCTAGCAATTTTCTTCCTCTTGAATGAGCTAGCAAATTAATCATGCAAGCTAGCAATAAATCTTCTCCTCCTTTGATTTTGTCAAAAAGAAGGGAAGAATACAATTCTTTTCCCTTTACATGAATGCTTCCATCATGACAAAATAATAAATTTTCATCATGAATTTTTAACATATCAAGTCATGAATTCAAGGGAGTCCTAAACAAATCATGGTATGAGGGAAATTTATGACAAGCAAGCAATAATGATAAGCTAGCATACTTTGCAATACGCAAACTAGCTCCCTTTCATTTTTTCTCTTTTGCACCTAAGTTTCCCTTTTGCAAGTCATCAACTTTTTGTTTGCAATGAGCTAGTAATTTTTGTAAAATTTATAACATTTTAAACATGCAAGCTCATGAGTTAAAAAATAATGTAACTTTACAATTTCTTTCTTCTCATTTTGAGAAGTGCAAGTTTTGCCTTTTGCAAGTTCTAGCTAGCTATGTTTGTCATTTTCACTTGTGATACATAAGCTAGCAAGCTAACTCCCCCTTTGTCACTATCGAAAAGAAGGGATGAATAATATTTCAATGAAATAATTTAGCACCAATCAATATTTCAATTTTTTCATGATGCATACAAAACATAGATGTAAAGAATTCATGAAAGATATCAATATGAAATATCAATAAGGATCAACACCAAAAGACATCATTCATGATTCATCATAAAGCAAATTTCATTTATGTCAAATGTTCAATTTACTACACAAGGCAAAAAAATCATGTCACTTTTAGGGTCATAAAATATATGACATCAAGGCTCATGATTCATTTAAAAAGATATAACACAAAGAGTAACTTGATTCATGCATAAGAATTCCAAATATCAAGTATTAATATATCAAGACTTGGATTGTGATAAAGCTCACTAAGTTCGAATCATCAAAATCATTAACATAGTTTATGAGATTCACAAAAAAACATAAACTTGAATTGTTCTCCTCTTTGGTAAATGATAAAAAGAAGCAATCATTTTCAAGATTCAAAATGCTAGCAATTTGTATTAATCATGACAAGTGATACATCAAAAGTCTACATCATTATTTCAATCAACAAGTCATGAAGTATACAAAGTAGTATTGAAACATGAGAGAAAAGTTTAAATTATCAAATCATAATCAATTCATCGAAATCACTTCTATAATTTATGAGATTCTTAAGATATCATGAAATCATTAATCTCAATAAATATAATTTCTTTATGTTTCATCATATAAGTATGTCTTTTGCCTTTATATACCAAATCAAAATATTCGAAACCGGAAGACAAACTTCATTATAAACATTATCAAAACAACACATTGTTTCAAGACATGAGATTTAATTTATCATGATAATGTGTTTCATTTTGTTTCAAACAAGTGTGCTCATGTTTCAAAAGATGAGTATCAAATTTAAGATCAAAACATGAGTTTGTCATCAAGATATGATATCACAAAGTCATTAAACATGATAACAAACTTTTAGTATTTTCATTTCAATGATGATTTCATAATGTATGTTTAAACATTTATATGGAACCCATCATTGTAGAAATTCAAAACATAAGTTTGTCATTAAATCCATCAAGATCATATGTATCAAACATCATGATAGTATATTTTCTCATCTTTATGAGTTTCAATTTAAGTGATTTGATCTTTCATAAGAATGTTCAAATTTTTCATATGAAAATGTCATGCATCATATTCAAAAATAAAAATATCATCAAAATCATTTTAATTTTTTCTTACATTAGTTATAACAAGATGATCGATGTTCAAATTTTTTGGTAAAATCATGCATCATTTTATAAATCTGAAAAATAATTTTCGTCATGAAAATCATCAAGTCCAAATGTAATACAAGGCAACATTAAAATCACATTTCTTTCATTTAGAAAATTTATGGGTTAGGTCTTTATAATTGATTTCATGACGACATGTATCATCTAAAAATTTTATCATAAAAAGGGTCAAGACCCATTAATCCAAGATAGAAGTTTTTAAATCAACAACTCATGCATGATATAAAATCATCAAGTATCATGTTTAGAGACAATATAAACCATCAAGATACTCATGCATGGGTTAATCCTAAGCATTATCACAAATCATGCATCATTCATATTTTTAATTTTCAAAAAATTACTAGAAAGGAAAAAGCATAAAAAAAATCCTACCAACTATTTCAAGCAACTCATGAAAGGATCATGTAATTTCAAAGTAAGGTAAGAACAACTTGGGTGAGTTTCTTACCTCATTGTCGAAAATCGTCAAAGCCCATTTCGCCTCTTCTTTACTTGATTCTTCTTTGCAAGTCTTCTTCTTCTTCTTTGGCCTCTTTCTCTGTTCAAGTTCATTTGTACTTTTTAATTTTTGTTTAATGAACTTGTTAGCATTCATTGTTATATGTTTAATGTCCTCATTGTCCTCATCACTTGAGTCATCACTCAAGTGGCATTCATTTGTCCGATGTTCCAAATCCTTCTTGTTCTTTAGAAGGTGGTTCATATGTTCATCATGTTCTAAATGTTCGAAGAAACTCATTTCATATACCATTAGTGAACCGATTAGTTCTTCCAATGAAAAATCATTTAAATTTTTAGTCTCTTGTACTCTGGTTACTTTTGGATCCCAACTCTTTGGGAGGGATCTTTAAATCTTGTTAGTGAGTTCAAAGTTCAAAAAATATTTGCCAAGACTTTTCAAGCTATTGACGACATCCGTGAAGCGAGTGTACATATCGTCGATAGTTTCGCTTGGTGTCATTCGGAAGAGCTCAAAATCATGCAATAAGAGGTTTACTTTCGAGTCTTTAACTCTACTAGTTCCCTCGTACATGATTTCAAGTGTTCGCCAAATATCAAAAGCCGTTTCGCACATTGAAATCCGATTGAACTCGTTCTTATCTAAAGCGCAAAATAAGACATTCATAGCCTTTGCGTTTAAAGAAAAAGACCTTTTCTCCAAATCCGACCATTCGTTCGTCGGTTTAGAGGAAGGTTGAAAGCCATTTTCGATGACGTTTCATATATCCAAATCCATTGAAAGCATGAAAACTCTCATTCGAGTTTTTCAATATGTATAGTCCGATCCGTTAAAGAACGGTGGATGAAAAATTGAAAAGTCCTCTTGAAAACCATTTAGAACCATTTCTCACGAGTGTAAATCCGAAAGAGAAAGAACCTGGCTCTGATACCAATTGTTAGGGATCGAGCGGCACTAAGAGGGGGGGGTGAATTAGTGCAGTAGTAAGGAACGAGAAATTTTCAGCGATTAAAACAAGTTTGGAAACTTGCGAATGAATGCGATTTCGTTTGAACCCGGAAAGATTGCGTTTTAACTTTAAAGCATATGTAAGAAGATGAAGAGGAAGTTGAGTAAATAAGGCAGCAAATGAAAAGGGTTTGCAGCAAAGTAAATACCAAAAACGTAAATGCAAACCAGATTTATAATGGTTCGGTCATTCGACCTATATCCACTTCCGAAGCCTTCTCCGATGAGGCTCCCAACTTCCACTAGCAAATTCTTTTATAGGGGAAGGACCAAATACCCCTCTTACAACCCTTTTACAAGAGGTTCACACTCTTATAAGTTTTCACAAAGAGAAGGAAATGAGGTGAACACTTAAGCAAATGAAGAACAAGACTTTCACAAGACTTATTTGCTCAAAATCTAACTCTCCAAGGGTTTTCCTCTCAGCTAAAAAAGGGGGGTATTTATAGATCCAAAATAGATTCAAATTTGGGCTCCAAATTTGAAATCAAATTGGAGTTCTCAGTCTTTGAGGCGGTGCTCTTGCTGTAAGGCGGTGCTCACGCTTTGTCAATCTGGTGCCCGACCGCTTGTCGATCTGGTGGCCGACACGAGGGGCGTACTACTACAAGCGACTACCGCAACCTCTTGCGGTCGCGAGGATGGTACTCGCCTGAACCCACCAAGCGTTGATGGCGGTGCCACCGCCAACACATTGACTAGGTGGTGCTACCGCGCAAGACATTGGCTATTAGGCGGTGCCACCGCCAAAGACATATCAACTTCTGGTTTGGGCCAACCGATCCCAAATAAGGCCCAATGGGCCCATACTTGGGTTAAAGGATTAACACCTAATCCTAACCCAAATTAATATGCTAACTATGAAATTAAAGACATTCCTAAGCTATTATAAAGTCCGCAAGTCAAGTCTTCTTAGCGAGCTTCCGCGAACTTCCGGCGGTCTTCCGATGATCCCTCGGAAACCATCCTGTCGACTCCCAGCAAGCTCTCGGACTCCACGATGATTTTGGCGAGTTCCCCGGAGCTTCTTTGGCAAGCTCCGATCTTTCTTGGCAAGCTCTGCGAACTTTCGATGAACCTTCCGGCGATCTTCCGAAAACCCTTCGGCAAGCTCCCTACTCGTTCTCGACCGGTTCCGACAGCACTCCCAACGAATCTTCGGACTTCCATCGAACACTCGAACTCTCAACAATCTATCACACTTGACTTCGGCCCTTTGTTTCGCTTTACGTCTTCATCCTTATCGTAGTTACTCCTGAACAAATAAACACTAAACACCCTACTTCGATCTAGACAGTTATTACAATACGAATTGACATTCAGTTGCCCGGCACATCATTGGTCGGTGCTTCATCCGATCCTTCGGCATATCGCCCTCTCTTGCGGCTTGTTGCCCAATCGACGATTGACCTCCGCAACCCCGATATCCATGGCGTAACTCCGCACTTCTTGGCCCGATGCCCGACGTCCGAAGCCTCCTGCCGATAGTCGATCGAACCTCCGGCTCGACATCCAATATCCTGACGTGATCACCTCCGGTGCAACGTCAATTTCTCCAACGTCAACTGTCTAATCCTGATCGATAGTAGACTTGCGTAACTCAACACGTAGTTAAACAACAAAACACACTCAATTAGTTTTATCATCAAAATCCGAGATTCAACAATTGCTACTTTCCCTCCGTTAGGCTCCTCTCCTTCATGACTTTGTTCACCGCAACTCCTCACATTTGATTTGCTAATCGATCTTGCTTCCATGCAAAGATCCCTTAGTGATGCTCCTTCCTTGTCACCCGTCGATGATCACTAGACACCCTTGCAAATATTGCATTGCATGATTAGGGGAAACTTGTTTGGTACTATTGCTCTCCCTTTGCTGGGCTCATCTCCTATAGCTTAGTGAATACAATTCTTCAATCTCCACTTGGATATGATCTATTAGGCGAGATTAATAGCTCCTTTCATTACCCACTAGAAATGATCCAAATACCAATAAAATTCATTCTAATATCAAATCCTGATCATAAGTTATGGCTACGATAATATCATCTTATTCTATAAGTAATTCAAGTCTCAATTGTTGATTTTATAGCACCATTAATCTTTTCATGTAATACTGTAACAAAAGTATAGTTAAAGTTACAAACTACCCTCACCTATCGGTCCCGCACTCATATGCTAAGTCTCTTATTGAGTCCGATGAAAATAATATAAGAGAAAAGTACTATTACTAATTATATATAAAATTTAAAAAGTTATTATAGATGACTTAGCTTTAATAAGTCATATCCTTAGTGACGAAGAAGTTATTGTTCATGCTTTCAATGGTATAAGAGATGAATATAAGGAATTGACATCAACAATTCGAGCATGTGACTCATTAATATCATTTGAAGAATTGCATGACAAGAGAGGATCATAGGACTAACTATCATAACTTAATTTAGTCAAAAATATAAAAGAAAGAGTAATCAAAATAATAAAAACTTCAATAAAAAACCAAACAAGATGCCTCCTAGATAAATAGTTAATCTTAGAACCATCATCCTTAATCATGGTGGCAACTTCAATCTAAAAAACCTAAGAAATAATTTCAACTACAACTATCAGTAGCTCTAGTGTCCCAACAATAACAATCAACATAGTCATCTACTAACTTTGTGACAAAATTAGATACTGTAAAAGTTTATCAATCTCAACCCAAGCCTACTTCTACACCCAATTGGCCTCAAGTAAATATCATGACTATATCGACTACTCATCCAAGTAATTGGCTTATTAACTCTAGTACTTCTCATCATATCACTTCTAATTTATAGAGCTTATCTATAACAACTATGGAGACAATAAATATATCATCATTAGTAATGGTAATGGAATTCCTATTACTCATACTAACTTCATAATACTTAATTCACACACCCACTTTTACAATTAATGACTTTTTATATGCGCCTCATATAAAAAGAAATCTTATTTTTATTTTTAAATTTTATAAATAAAATAACACCTCTATTGAGTTCCTTCCTGACTTGTTTCTTGCAAAGAATTTGAACACGAGGGCATCCTTGGTCAGATACCAGAATAAAGATAATATTTACAAATGATCGTTAGCTTCACAAATCACCTAACTAATCACTTTTACCTCAATTGCTGCTCCAATCGATATATAGCATCTCCAATCGATATGTGATATCATCATATTTGCCATCCATTATCCTCCATCCAACAATAATAATTATTTTTTTGTTACTCTCTTTCAACTTCCAAATTAAGTAAAATTGCAACTCATTATGATGCCTATCTTAATAATAAAAGTTGCATACTACCTTTTGAAATGTCTCTCATATACTACTTCAAATCATTTGAAATTATCTATACTGATGTTTGGGGTCTTACCAAGTCACCTCATTTGATAATTTTAGATTTTATATCATTTTTATATGTTACTTTACTAAATATACATGGTTATACTCTCTCAAATATAAATCTGAAGTCATCATAATTTTTACTCATTTAGAAAGATTATCGATAATTTCTTCTAATCTATAATTAAAACTGCTTACTCTAACAAAGGATGTGAATACTAAGCTCTAACAACTAACCTCTCATCTTTTGATACATAACATCTCAAGTTACCACCACACATACCTCAACTAGTTAGTTTCATCGAATGAAAGCATAAACGTATAATTGAAACTGGTCTTATCTTTTTATACTAAGCCTCCATGCTACTAACCTTTTCACCTTAATTCTATAACACTAGTCATCATTTGAAAAATTATTTAATAAAATCTCAAACTTTCAAATACTCAAAGTATTTAGTTGTTTATATTATCTCTATTTATACACTTATGTTTCATAAAAGTTAACACTAAGATCCAAATCTTACATCTTTACTAGGTACTCTCTTAACCATAATGCTTTCTGTCCTCAAACTCAAAAGTTCTTTATATCACATCATGTTATTTTTATTAAATTTATTTTTTCCTTCCAAAACTATGTGCCTTTAGTAATGTGAGCTAGTACAATAACTATACGTGATTGGGTTTATATGAGTATACCTCAAATCCCCTCAAACTCACCTCTCATCATATCAATCAATAGTTCTTCTTTAGATCTATACTCCAGTTCAGTAGCACCTCACCTCCTCTATAACTTCTCTATCTACTTTTGACTAACTCATCCTATAATACCTAATGAAGCAATACCCTCGACACCACAAATGATGTCTTTGTCCTGTCCTTGGACAAGTGACAATTAGGTACATCAACCTAATTAAGTATATATCAGTAACTCTTCACCAATTCTCATATCTCTAAAATAACTCAATAATACTATCAAGTTAGAACAATAACACGCTCTAAAAATAACATCTTCAAACTATATCAAATTCTTGATCTTCTTGCTACCACAAGCTCTCCACTTAAATTTATTGAATCCACAACCATCATTGAAGATTAAAAATATTCACACTAGCATAAAGTTATATATGAATAATGCAATACCCTACTATATAATGTTATATGGACATTTGTACCATTTTATCGTATACAAAATATCATCAAATGTAAATGGATCTTTTGAATTAAATGGAACTCAAATTGATTTATTGCCTAATGCAAAACACATCTAGTGGCTAAAGGGTTTCACCAATAACTATGTATTGATTTCACAAAAATATTCAGTTTAATTATAAAATTGATAACAATATTAATGATCCTAATTTTGGCTATCACTTAAGACTAGCATATATATCAACTAGATGTTAACAATACATGTTTACGGGGGATCTTAATTGAAGATGTCTTTATGCAACAACCTCTTGGCTTCATCCACTCTCATTATTCAAGCTATGTTTGTAAATTATGAAAAATTAATTATGAATTTCACCAAGCTCCAAGGGCCTAGTATATTGAACTTAGCTTATTTTTAGCGTTAATCGGTTTTGTTAACTCCAAGTCTAATGCTTTCTTATTTTTACAATAACAAAAGGGAAGTACTATATATCTACTAGTTTATGTGGATGATATTATCATCATAGGTAATAATCCATAAAGATTAAGTAATTTCATAAGTAATAACAGATCGATTCTCTATTAAAGATCTAGGAACCTTGAACTATTTTTTGGAAGTGAAAGTAATATTCACATCTTTTGGACTTTTTCTATATCAAAAGCAGTACATTCAAAATCTATTATCAAAAGTGAAAATATAAGATGCCAAAGAAGTTGTCACCGCACTCTCCACTACTAAATCACTCAAAATTTTATGATAACAACTCTACTACGGATCTCACATAGTGCCAACAAGTACTTAGTTCCTTTCAATATTTATCTCTTATACATCCAGATATCTCATTTGTAATAAAAAAAATTATCATAATTTATGTATCAACCCTCCATTAACCGATGGTTTGCACTAAAATATATCCTATAATATCTCAAGAGACTATTAATTATAGACTTCTTCTTCATAAACATTCATCATTTCATCTTCATGTCTTTATTAATATTGATTGACAAGCAACACTAACGATAAAACGTCTATGTCAGTCTACATTAATTTTTTTTATAACAAATAAATCAATTGGAGTTCTAAGAAACAGAATATAATTATAAGATCTACTACTAAAACTAAATACCGAGCCATCGTCATCATCAATACCGAACTTAATTAGGTCACCAATCTGCTTCATGAACTTAATATCACCTCCCAATCCACTCCTATAATATACTATGATAATATCAGTGCCACTTGCCTATGCACATGTTTGACTCACGCATGAAACACATTGTCATCAATTTTCACTTTATTAATAATTAAGTAGTTAGACATTAATTACTTGTCTCTCACGTTCATACTTCAAACCAACTAGTAGACCCTTTTATAAGCCCTTTGCTCATAGGATATCTGATCATGATAGAAGTAGATATGGAATGATATCTAATAAAAGATCATAATAAAAACAGACATGGAATGTCATCCTTGCATTCCTTTAATCCTTAATCAATTATGATTTAAGGATCAGACTTGAATGATTGATTTGATCGAGTAATTTGAGTGTCTGATTGAGAAAAATCCCTCTCAAAATATATATAAATACGTATCAACTTAATGAATAAAATCACTCATCGTATCAATAAGTTCTTCTATTCAACAGTAATAAACCAAATTTTGAATCTTATTTGGGTGATGTTGTTCCTAAATGATCATAAATAGGTATCTCAATCCTTGTCTTGTATATCAAATAATTTCTAACATATCTTGATTCTTCGTAGCTTATTTATAGTATTTTTAAATAGGCTAAAATATCATAACAATTAAGAAAAAAAATGCAATCAACTTTTTTAGGATGGTTGGAATATTTTTTTGAATTAGCAATACTATTTTTTTTAAAAAAATAAAAAATATATATGTTATTTGAAAAAACTCAAAATGAGAATATTTTCTAACGAAATCGCCTATTTGCGAGTGCTGGTAAAGCAACTCAAATCATTCCGAAGTTTAGTTTCCTGAGCAACTCAGCCAGCAGGAATAAGGCATGAACGCCTTCAACCTCAAGTTGGCGAGGTAGTACATTGCCTTTGTATCCCGTTCCAACGATGCAAATTCTTTATCATCGTCTGAAAAGGATCCCTTCTTTTGTCGTACCAAAAAGATGTGTACCTCCTCTTCTCCTTTGCATTTCTTTCTTGTCGGATCTGCCACTTGCGTTTCTTTCTATCTATCAGGATCCACAGCTAATCTAGTTTTCCTTTGTTATTACCTAAATATGTGATGATTATTAGTTTATCAAGAGATGGGAAAAAGACTGATCTGCAAGGAAGGAAGCATGAAATCATTGGTTTTTGCCTTTGAGGCGAAGAAGATGTCGAATTGTTGGGTACCCGATCAAAGAGCATACCGAAATCGAGACGATATCTGATTTCATCCTCCATTATTGAATGCTTCTTCTCGCACTCAAAAACTTACTTGAACGCCTGATGATAAATCAAGGCCTTTGATTACAAAAGCGGATTCCTCAACTACAGCGATAGATATCTGGGAATATCGTGGACGGAATGGGCTTCCTGCGTGCCGTACGTTCTTTATCTGCAGTGAACCTTCTATAGAAGGACTTCTCATCAGTTGAGCCATTCATCGATCTCAGCCTTGTTGAGTACGAACAAGCTTGTGCTCCTTCGTGGTTGCTTCATTCTGTGGAGTGTCTTGCAAAATGTCGAGGGACCCTCTGACTCTGGGTCAGGTCATAGGCGATGTATTGGACCCCTTCTCCAGATCGGTATCGCTCGGCGTCCTGTACAAGAATAAGGTGGTCATCAATGGCAGCGACTTCAAACCATCCGCCGTGGTCGATAAGCCGAAAGTCGAAGTTGGAGGAGATGACCTGCGGACGTTCTACACTCTTGTCAGTGCTTTTCCTTTCTGCATTCAGCATCCTCTCGCTTGCTTCTTACCGTTCGTGTGTTTGGCAGGTGATGGTGGATCCAGATGCGCCAAACCCCAGCAATCCCACGCTGAAGGAGTACCTGCACTGGTAAGAGATGTTCTGCTGCTGCTGCTGCATTCAGAATGAGAAAGAGAGACTTTTGTGGGTTGCATGGTGTTGATAGATCTGGAACTGATGGTCTTGCAGGCTGATCACGGACATCCCTGCCACCACCAACGCATGTTTCGGTGAGTACGTGGGTTTTCTGAAACTTGGGGAAAAGTTGAAGCTACTTTCTTCCAACTTGGGTTTGACTTCCAAATAGGCATCTCTAGAATTTCTCGTCCATGGGCGTCTCGCCCATATAGTACGTGGTGTGCATGAAAAGCTGCTGCTGATGATGATGGGGTTCCGCCCGTACAGGTCGAGAATTGGTCTGCTACGAGAGCCCGCGGCCGACGGCAGGGATTCACCGCATGGTCTTCGTGCTGCTCCGCCAGATGGGGAGGGGGACGGTGTTCGCGCCGCAGATGCGCCACAACTTCAGCACTAGGAGGTTCGCGCTGCAGTACCACCTGGCGCCTGTCGCCGCCACCTACTTTAATTGCCAGAGGGAGGCCGGCACCGGCGGCAGAAGGTTTCGGGGAGACGACTGATGCTGAGAGGAGATATATTATGCCCACTTCAGCTATAGTTAGTGCTTGAATCCGTAAATAAATGCATGCCACAAGCATGCCTGAATCCATTAAGAAATCTATGCTGTCAGGATCATACTGATGAACCGGCATACGATACAGCCATATAATCATTAATAACTTCGTATCCAACTACATAATAGATTTTGAAACTCCAAACTGTGCTTGATATTTACAATGCACAATTGCCATACGAGGATTAATGAATGATGTTTCATATGCACACATTCAAGCGTCACTTTCTGTACATAAAGTCAAAGAATAAATGCTTCGATGCAAGAGCAAGAACGAGGCCCTCAACTGGAAGCAAGAGTCGCATGATGCAGACTTCATTTGGGATATCTTTCCAGCTGAAAGAGTGATCATCAACCGGATGCATGAGTTGATCCATACTATGTTGTGCTACCTTTTGAGCTTGAGAAATAGATCGGAAAGAGCATCATAGAGAACAGCTGCTGCAGGTGGCCTTGGCAATGACCCGAGGAGTATGTCCGATGCCTTGAGCGGAGCACCATAAAATCGGGAGTTTTCTGAAGTGCGAGCGATTACTATGTTACCATTGAGTGCACAACCTACAAACGCACCTGCAGTAGGTGTCACAGACAGAACTAAATCAATCCAAAGCACTGGATGGCAACTCTTGAAGATGATTAACAAATACCAACTAGGATAATTCTAGTTAGTAATGGAATTAACTTTTTCTTTTCAGAACATGAATTTTTCCTTCTTTACTGATTTCCTACTTCTGGTTAAGGGCATCGAGTTAAATGGAAGGAACATCAACCTAAGAGTTTGCTAATTTCAAGACTGCTATAACCATGTAAGAATGGAGAAGCAAATGAAGGAACAAACGTCATTTCTCAAAGAAGTATTGCATTCAACCAGAAATAGTCAATCTCTTGTTGATCTGGAATCTCTAAAGAGAGGAGATATGCAAAATATACCCTAGTAATCCTAAATTGGGCAAGATGTAAAGTTTGTGATGGTATGCAAGTAACTAACCACCCAAAGAGCATTTTTTGAGTTTTTTTTTAGGAGCATGACCCATTTTATTTTCAGCTTCAGGTTGTGTCATGTGGTATCATTTTTTGAGTAATTTTTTAGGAGCATGACCCATATTATTTTCAGATTCAGGTTGTGACATGCGGTATCATAGTAGCCACTTGTGATGTGTGAGCCATATTGAGACTTACTATGCATCCTGGTGAATCTCTGATTAAACAGATTTAAGCATCATAGATGATGATAGTGACAAGATAAACTATAGCACTTCTGAATTGAATACCTATGGGAGATATTAGTGATTCATGTGATCTGTATTTGATGTGTGCAAATTTAATGAGTGAATTTGATATTTAGGTGGGAAATATTGTAATGCATTGGTTTGTCCTTGTCAAAATATTGTGTAACCAACATAATAATCAAAGATATGTATGTTCATATAGAGAGACCCACATTCTCAAAATACCATCCTGTCCTATCACTGGATTTGAACATAAGCTGTTTAGTAGGATAGTTCGGTGAAGCAAAATTCTAAATTGGATCAGAACTACATCAGGCAATTAGCATGCATCAACTATACTGTCTTATTTAAGAAGCAAGTGCGTGTTTGCACGAAACATACCTTTACTACAGCTATAGGTATAACAAGCAGCATAACCACCATCACCTCCACGGATATCAGCCTCAGCAGCCCGTCCAACAATGCCAGCAGCTGCACTCAATCCTGCACCAACTGATAAATGTGCATTTCCACTAAAAGTCCTGATAGCAGCTTTGTTCCTCAGGACAATTATGAAATCAGTTAGCTCACCTCCAGCCTGGGGAAAAATAATTAAATAATCATTTCACACATGCATCTCATGATCTAGATAACTTTTTTCTAATTTGATAATATTTAGAAATAAGAGCATGTGTAAGGAAAGGAATGAACTTTACCTGGGCCCCCCATCCCAAACCAAATGAAGAGATGGCAGAAGGTGGAGACCAGGAACCATCCTCTCTACGAGCAACAACAAGACCAGTCCCAACTTTATAAGTAACCATTAGTCCAACATTTACAACAGTCAGTATCGCAAGGCCTTGCGCTTGTTTTAGAATAGCATCAGGGATGGACTTCTCTGGTCTCAGTAAACCCACCTGGTAGTAAATTATAGTGTGATCTGACTTCTGTCAAAAAGATTGGCTACTATTTTGCAAAAAATGCATATATTATGTAATCTTCAATAACTATCACAAAAGCATAATTTTAAGTAGATCTCACAAAAGTACAAAACTTGATTCCCAAAAACATTAGAACTCTAGAAGCAGAGGAGGACGTGTTATCCAAAGTTAATCCACAAGTTAAAATAAGGAATTAATTGGTAAATTGGCAAGTCATCCAAAGTGAAGCACAACATTGTAATGTGATAACCCCCAAAAGAAATCACCTCTATCACTAACCAATAACAGCTGGCTCTTTCCACCAAAAAGATAAGTGGAAAAAAAATAATCCCTCCAAAGCCAAACTGATAAACCAAAGCACATAGATAAGAGACAAGAAAGTTCAGTTGTTAATGGTTGTCATTAAACTGTACTATATTCAGAATCTGATCAGTAGCATTATTTCTCTCTCCTTCCAAGCTCATTTTAGCTGAATTACTAGATTCTTGTAAGGTCGCTATCAAACCAAAACATGCAAACTAGACAAGACAGTACTTGGCGTATAAGGAATCCTATGAGGTAAATCATGGTCTATACCATTATGAGATGATTCAGCGATACATCAAAATGTTATGTGCAAAAGTAACAAAACTTGGATGCAATGCGATTAGTGAATAAGATATACCTTACTGTAACTACGAACTATATTTGCTGCCTTGTAAATTTCATACTCCATAGTTCGTCCCCATGGAAAATTCAACCATGACCGCAACGTGCTGAGATCTGTCAAATCCTGGGTTGGAAGCTGTGAAGCATGACTAACTTGATCCATTAAGTAATGGTGAACAGACTTGAGTCGGACATAACAAACATCACAAACCCGCTGTGGATCTGCAATTCTGAATTTTGGAGGCATCAAGCTTCTTCCTGTAGAGCAATCACCACAAAATATGCCACCACAAAACCGACAATGATGTCGAAAACACATAAAAGGATGAAACCGCACATTGCACAGCATGCAAGCAGCTGCAGCACTGTCAGGCAACCACTTTGGTGGCTCTGTTTCAAGAATCTCCATGCTATGCCCATAGTTGGTCTCTGCAAGAGAATTCGCCATCTCTTTCCAAGTTTCTTCTAGGAGCTCTATTGGCATCCAAGACATCCCACAACTCTTTAGATCACTTGATGCAAGGCCACTTAATTTGTGTCGGACCACAAGAAGCATCTCAGAAACCACATCCCACATGGTCATCTCCTTATCTACTCCGAGAGATTGGTCCCAACTGAATTCTCCCTCGGGGAAGTACCCACCGTTACAACCAAAGCCCCTGCTCCATTCATCATGTTCACTTTCTGACATTGGAGGTACAGAGACAGGTATCCAAATGCCAGTTTCTTCATAAAGTGGAGAATCATAATAGAAATATTTGCCTGATTTTCTTTTGGCAGAAACTTGAGGACAGACAATTCCAGGATTAGGAGCCTGAATCAATTCTGAAGAGCAGAAATTTTCATTCTTGAATGAAGAGCTAGTACTGTAGCTGTCCTCCATTTCATCAGATACCTAACAAAAAAACAGTAATTTCAAGTTTATAGTCAAAACTATCAGCAAACAACCTTCTGTAAAAATTCAAGTTACTCAGGATCTAATCCTGATATAATAAAGATGCAAGATGCAATGCATACTAAAATCAATACTACAGATAGAATTAAAACTCATGTCCGTTTGAGCATCTTTTGTGAATTCATAGACTTGATACCCCTTGGATTTGTAGCTCATTCTTTTTTCAATGAAAATTTATTGGCAGAACAATGTTTTAGTGTCTAAATTTCTGACGAATGAGGTTTCCAAATTCAACCGATGATATGTGGGTCTCATAAACTTAATGTCATGTACCAATTTTACAGAATACTTATCACATTAATTTTATTGAGCCTGCACCATTGATCCAAACTTTTTAAGCCCAAGCGAATGATAGACTCATCTATCTCTTATAAGCTCATTCAAGCCTTCTCTCACTTCCAACGTGAGCCTCCACTTTTAAAAAATCCATTATATACAAATTAATATTCGAGCTATTCTGCTACCTTAATTATCATCATGTTATCTTGAAATCATCTAGAATTTAATTTGTGATTAATAACAACATGTTGATCCAATATCACACATATAACCAACTATGCATACCATACGTGAATCACATATCTACAATGAAGAGCATAGTAGTATATGAATCATCAAAGATCAGAAGCAAACTAATAAAAACTCATGCAGCATGAAGTCACACAATAATATTTATAAATATTGTAAATCATGCATATCCATCTCACTAAGCATTGACACCCAACTAAAGGAGGATAATCATATAACACTCCCAGCAGCTAATGGAGTTTGACTACCACATTCTCTTATTCAATATAGTTAATAGAAACAAATGATGAATTTACACAGTCATCAGCAACATATTGAGATAAAATAGGGCAATCTCAATAACATATAAAGAGTTTTTACTCTATGGAATGGATTATTTACTCTTTCAAATTCCAAAAAGAAATGGAGAAAACTCATATCACACTCCCAGTAACAAATGGAACGATATTTCTCATCTGCCGAATGGGAACACGTTCCTCTAAGAGCGCATAGAAAAATTACCTAGCCTGAGTAATTCATAGTACTAGATGGTCCATCAACCCCTAGTACTGATCTATCTGCCTTTGCAAGGAACAATATAAACTTATGCATCATCAATCTCATCATTCAAACAAGTAATTCATATCCAACTATCATAGTGAATTATACTTAGTGAAAGATACATGAGACTAAATTCAATGAGTGCTACTTAATCCATGATGGGCCAATAGCTCGTGATGGGCTTATGCTAGTCTGGCTTAAACAACGGCTGGGCTAGTATTCAGCCCAATCCAACACTTCAAAATGCGTACAAGTTTCAAGCAATGTGCTAGGTTGAACCTTGCAGGCCCACAAGCAACAAGCAAACCAGCGAGTGAGGCTATAATAGTCTGTGGGTCTAGTCTCCTACAGACTAGGCTAATAAACCTGTAGCTTCTACAGGTGGCCATTGTGTTGTTGTGCCATAGGGCATGCTACGAGCTTGTCTTAGGTCGGCCTCCTTATGGTTGACTCACTGCAGATTTTATTTTTTTTTCTTTTTAATACCAAGGTTTTCATGATCTAATCTCTTATCTCGATAACATACAGGCGGTAAAAAGAACAATAAAAAAATTTCGCTTAGACAATCTTGAATCTCAATTGACTTCATGGGCAAGCAGCTCCTCAACGTTCAACACTTCTACTTATTTAATGTAAAAACCAATCACTTCATTATCACAATCCAATATGAGAAAAGGCGATTAGAACAAGGTCAATAGGAGAAAATCAAAGAACAGAATATCGAAAAGGATCTTTACTTTCTTCATGATGTTGCACCGTCCTCTCTTTCTTCGTTGCTTGATATTCCTCTTCCCCGAAGTGGATCTTGCTCCTCAATGACTTGAAAGGAGCTTCAAGGGGGATTTAAAATACAAAAGTCTGACCTCTCCCCAAAAGGCATAGTCTTAATTTACTCAACAATAAATTAATCAATAATCACATTCTATCTTTAACCAACATCCTTGCTTTGTTTAACCTAAACTAAATTGGAAATCATATAAACCATGATTAATAATTATAATCAAATCAATTATAATTTCTAATCTAGTTTTACCAAGTATTCGGGTCTAACATTACCTCCCCTTTAGGAAATTTGGCCCTCCAAATTTGAATTTCATATCTAGTCTTACCAAATAATTGGATCTAATATTTCCTCCCCCTTCAGTAAAGGGGTCCTCCAAATTTGGTCATCTGTGTTGTGACAATATGATTTAGTGTGATAATTAATTTTATTGAGCCTGAGCCACTAACTCAAAATATTTAAATCTAAGTTAATAATAATATATCAAATGTAGCCAAAGTTCATTCTCCTCCTTTTCATGTGGGGCTAAACCGGGGTGTCACTACAAACAGATACAGCTGATTCGATGCACTATGGCAAAGTCTTGTTCTAGATTTGAATACTTACCTAGATAAGAGTAAAGCTGCTGATAGAATTCCAGAAAGGCAACTGGAATTTTGTGTACTCTGCCCGATATAGTTACCTAAATAGTTTATAACAATTCACTCCCTAAACTTAGAAAGGTACTGACAATTTGTTGAACTTCAACTTTTGAAGCAACTAATAGATTGATAAAAGGGCGCAAAAACCTGAAATTGGGAAGCATTTGCCCTAAATAAATTGTGCTGAGCAAAGAAGTACAAATGCTAGTACGTACTACTGAAGCAAAATAAAAGAGAACCATCACAGACAAGAAAAAAACAACAAGAACTAGAGCAAAAGACAAATAACACATAATCGAATAAAAGGCATGATCTTTATATAAATAGCAGATAAATCCCCCTCCCCCCGCAAAAGAAAAAAAAAACCGTAAAAAATATTTCGCTAACCCGCCGTATACTAGGACCCAAGAACTGGAAGACAAATACGCATCCAACGAAAGACATCACCTCTGGGGACGAATGAAAGCTTCTGGCATCCGAAACCCTAGAATCAACCGCCGCCACGGACCTAATAACCGCGTCGGGCCGGTGAGCCTCCGGCTCCTCGGGTTCGATTGCAGGGAAGAGCTTGTCGGTCACAGCCATCAAGATACGATTGAGCGATCGAGGGTCACCGGGAATCGGCCATGAATGGAGGAAGTGAGAGAGAGGGGCACGGAATCGGAAGCCGATTTGGCCACCCGAAGAGGAAATCGGGGAATACGAGACCACCCGAAGGGGAAACGTTGGTGTGGTGAACCGACTCACCCCAGGCCTTTTAATTGATGGGTCAAACTTTGGAGATGCATGAATCCAACAAATTTCGGGCCCAAAAACACAAATGCGGCCAATTTGAGTCCTAATATATTAAACGTAAATTATATTTTCCCATCACACCTAGTTATTTGGTCCAACACCTAAAAAACTGAACACTTAATATATAATTCCAAACAGGATAAATATGACGACAAAAAATATATAAAAAATAAAAACACCGCTGAACATACCCAAAAGTGTCTCTCGTTAGCTTTAGCTTTAAAAACCGTGCAAGAAGTGACGGCCGAGGATTACATATATACATATAATATATGAAACTTAAAAGATTCCGGTCAAAAGCAACAAAATTTTGAACCGGCCAATCCGGTTTCCTCCAATTCCCCTGACGTCATCTCTAATTACGGCCACAAGTAAGAGCAAACAGAGTCTACACTCATTCAATAAACAATGGGCTTTAGATGAGCTCCATGGTATCCAGAGACTAATTAGGGATTTAAATTTTTGTAGCACTGTTTTAATTTTTTAATAAAATATAAATATCTATATTTATTTTTATATTGTATTTTAGGTAAGATAAAAACTATATAGGATGATCCTGTTACATTATGTGATTTTATTTAATTAGATAAAATATATTATAAATATGATTAGATTTATTATTAGTTAATAGAAAAAGCTAATTATTATAATATTATTTAGGAGACGATCTTGATGGGCCTAATTTTTTTTTTTCCTATGCATGTTCATGACGCAAGCAATGCTTCATGACATCTAAAGTATCTTATTGATTATCATATTCAAAAAGTATATATTTTCTATTTTTGAATATACTTTCTATTTTAGATCTATGATACATGAGACTCTTACCTCATAGCATCGGATGTGAAGTGGTAATGACGGCAATGCATAGGCAATGGACAATCATGCCCACGAAGCTCACTGGTGACGCAAAGGCCATGCACCGTTACAATTGAGAAGAAGGAAAAATAGAGTTTTTTTTCACCCATTAAAAGACTATTTTATCATCCTAAATTCTTTTAATTCTAACCGATATCCCCTTCATAGTTTTCTCCTTTAAAAAACATATATTTTCAATATATGTCCCAATAAAATTATAGGTTTATCCTTTAAAAATAAAATATTTTCGTCATATATCCTATCAAAATTAATTTTAACAAGTAACCTGCCCCAAATATGATTTTAACATGACTTGGGCTTTATTCATTTAGGCTTCTAAAACTTGATCGAGTTAGACTCAAATTTCGATTAAAATTTGATTTTAACTTTGATTAATTTTGTCTTTGACCTGATTTGAATTTTCATTGCAATCTGATTGGATTATAATCGTAACCTAATTTAGATTTAATTTGGTTAGAATTTAAGTTTTTGACTAATTTTAACCTCGATCAACCTTTATTTGATTGAATCCTAATTTTAACCAATTTTAACCTTAGTCAACTCTAATTCTAATAAGCCTAGTTGGGCTAATATTTGGTCTAAATTTATGAGTTCAATTTGGATGATCTAATTTTGAGTATGTCCAATTAAATAAGATTGATGAGTCTAATTTATGGTTTCATACTAAATTTAAAAAAATATATTTTATAATTTTTTTTATAATTTTCTCATAAGATATATTGATTAAAAAAATTACTAATGATAATTAAAATTTAATTATTATTCTTATATATTTGTATAGTTAGTCACATGCATATGTTTCAAATTATAAAATAATATTTATTATTCATATAAAAGTATGATTTATGTTTATCACGATTACAGTTATCATGTTTTTTATTACTGATTAATATTTAATTATTAGTAGTATTATTATTTTATTAATATTAAATTATTTTACATAAATAAGATCAAAAATATTGGTGAATATTATTTATAACTTATGTTCCTAAATTTTATTTTACTAGTAACTACCGAAGTGGCATAGGATAATAAACTTATGAGATATAAATTATAATAAATATTTTATTATTTATAAAATATTTTAAATTAGCCTTGTAATCTGTCAAAATGACTTAGATTAATAAATTTATAAAATTACATCAAAGAATTATTCTTAAATGACATTAAAAAAATTAATATTCAATACTCATAATTGAAAGATTTAGATAATCCCAAGAGAGAATATGGTTTGAATAATTGTATGATTCGATAGAATGATATTATTTTAGATATCTTTATAAGGTTGTATATCTAAATATAATAAAACTATTTCATAACGATGATATAAGTCCTCCGTAATAGTAAAATCTTATATGAACATTACATATATAAATATTTTACTTAAGGTTAAATAGAGATAATATCAATAGTTCAACATTTACTAAAAACATAAAGTATTAATATTATATTATTATATTATAAAAGTACTAAAAATATATAAACTTTATTATAGAATATAACTAGCACATTAGAATATCAAAAGATTGATTTAAAATTATTGTTAAATCATTAACTAAGTATGTAAATGAAAGAACTATTATATAAATGTAGATGAGTCATTCACATATAATTTATTCTTAATTCTATTTCTTTTAGTTTGGCTCATTTAAAATTATTATATGAGTCATATTTGGACTATATTAGAAAATATTAATAAAATTATAATACACACAAGAAAATATAACATTGATTATATATAACCATTATAGCTCATATTTCTAATCGGATTTAATGTAGTATTATTATATTTATTAAACTTATTGATCTATTTTTAAATTTGTGCATGTATAAAAAAATTTTAAAATTTTAAAATACAATTAGATAAAATTATAATGTATAAAAGAAAATATGATATTGATAATATATAACCATTATAACTAGTATTGCTAGTTAGATTTAATATAATATTATTATACTTATTAAATTTATTGACCTATTTTTAAATTCATGCATGTATAAATAATATTTAAAATTTCAAAATCCAATTAGATAAAATTATTTTTAAAATTAATTTTATATTATTTTTCTTGATTTTAAACCTTTTTGTATAATTTTATTTAATTAGATAAGATATACTACAAATATAAATAAATTCTGATTACAATTCTTGAATAATAGAAAGAAATTTCAATTATGATAAGATTTTTTAAAAGATGATATTGATGAAAAACACTCTTCTAATTACCCTTCTAAAATCCTCCTATATACAAATATATCTTCTAGCATTTATATGATAGATTATAAAGACGTCAACATCCAAGATAAGGTCATGTTTAAAAAATACACACCTTTTATCTTAAGATGTTAATTTCAATCCTAACATTAGATTTTGACAGATTAATTTTATTTCTTACGCATCCTTAAACGAGGGCAAGAATTAACAAGAAAAAGATAACACCAAAGACAGCACACTAATTTATGCTTTGGACTAATTACCAACCCACAAGTTTTGGAAGCATGAAGAGACAAAGTATGCCTCAGACAGCTAAGTAAACACCACATCAAACATCAAATGCTCTACCAACCCAAAGCCTTCCCAAAAGTCATCAGAACATGCACTAGTGATGCAGACTGATCCATGATGCCATCACCAACCACTACCAAACTTTTCAATGCTCCATGCAATATTAATTAACACCTACTCTATCGTTACCTTCTCTAATGCATGAGCTCAACAATTACTTGCCCAAAATACAAAAGACTATTACAAGCTGCCATGATAATCTATACACGGGTGTTGAGAGATAGCTTTCCTTGTTTCCATCTGATTACTTCCCCTCGTTAAATACCTAAATACTCTCCTTTCATCAGGTGCAGCACATACCAAGCACCTGATGACACCACAGCTGCCATTGGACGGCCAGCTGACTGCGCTCATTACCATTGATTGTCATCTGAAGTTGCTGGTAAGAGGTAGACCTTGCTTTGGATCAGTGTCCACCTTACTCTAAACCCAGGGACAACTGTGAACCCAACTGTGGCCGGTCTGCACTTGGCGGTTGCAACATCCTTGTCCTCCACAATGCTTTCCATGTAGACCTCGGAGAACCGGCTCCCTCGCCGCACCTGAAAAATTGATCGGTTCGACTCTGGTTCTCCGAATGAGAAGAACAAGCAGTGGAGGAGCCACACTCGCCTCGCCATTTCTGCAAATGCAGCAAAGAATGCCGAGTTTGGGAAGCTCTGGTCTGAGTACACAATGGCCCTCTGATCAAGATTGCCAAAAAAGGATGATTCCATCTTCGGATGTACCAGAGCCAGATACTTCACCCTGAAAAAATTTGCAATCGCAGAGTGCTGGCTTAGCTTCTGAATATGCTCAACATATCTCAGCTGAGTGAATTCATCAAAGAACTGACGCCAACCCCACATCGACCTATCTTCCATGGCAGCAAGGTTGTAACTTTTATGGTGGAAATCAGAGAACATCTTCTGGCAGACGTAGGACTGGAAAGCAAAGGTCCAATGAACAGGCTTGTTACAGTGGAGAACATCAGGTTGGATTGCACCTGCTGCGGCACCAAGGTCCCACCCAGCTGATTCCATTTCCTTCACCATAAGCTTGACAAAGGATTGAATAGATTTGAAGGTGAACCGAAGAACAGAAAGGAAATGGGTGGGATTTAAGCCAGAAGGGTGAAGGTCATCCAAGGCTGAGAGGGAGCGGCCAGGATGGAGCTTTGACTCCAAAGTTCGGTTATTTTTCTCTGCATCAAGAAGCTCAAACTGAACGGAGCAGATCTCCGAATCCTTGAGCTTAAGATCAGCTTTGAGCTTGTTCATGGTGATCTGGTAGGTCTTGATTAGATTGCGCTGCTCCTCAATCTGGGCAGCAAGTGCTGACTGAGACTCACACGACGTGTGAGGGATGAAGTCGTTCCTGAAGTAGGAGTGCTTGAGCTCTGAGACACGTTTGAGTTCGGAAACGATGGCGAGGTCAGAAGACTGTATTGAGTCAGGATCATATGGTGACTGTGACAACTGGAGCTGGGCGTAGGCCGCTTTAACGGCAGAGATGCTTGCAAAGAGATTAGCAAGAAGGGACTCCATGGCTTCTATCTCATTTGAGGAGAGATTTTGTGGCTGCTTCTCATGTTCAACCTTGTAGAAGTCACTGACACCTTCGGAAAGGATGCTGGAATGTTCGCTGAAGTTTTGTGAGAGCTTGAGCTTGGGGATTGAGTAGTCATCTTTTTCAGGGGCAACTCCGGCACCATTGGCAGAGATGTTGACAGAACGGTGGAGATGAAGGATCTTGTTAAAAGTCCGAGCTAGTGTTCCAAACTTTGGTGGTGCTGTCACTCTGGTGGACTCCATTTTTACTGTGTCAAGATTGAGAAAAAGAAACACCAAAATTAGAGAAAAGATGACCAGAGAAGGGGAAGAGAACTTTGACTAGCAGAACATGAAGCTCTACTTCAGATATGGTCCTTTGTGGGTGGTTCCTGTTCTTTGAAGAGAACATGCACATATTTAAAGATGGAGGGAAGAAAGAAAAAGGAAACAGCAAAAATCAAGAGCATTAATTTATGAAAGCAGGAAAAACAATGATATCTTTGACTTAAAGAAAAAAAAGATTTTCAAGTCGTGAGTTGAATATGAGAGAAAAGCTTTTGTTTTGAGACATCAGATTCTTGTTTTTGATGGGAACATCAACAATGTCCCCATGGTGGGGCAAATCTACAACGTACAACAAAAGAAGAAAAAGGAAAAAAATGAGAGAAAAGCTTTTGTTTATACAGGATTAGGTGGAAGAAGAATCTAGAATAGGGTGGCGGGGAGTGATTGATCAAAGATCAAACTAACCTGTAGGGATTATAATATTTGGAGCACAGCTTGCAGAAGTCTCGGAACTTTTTTTCCACTCTGAAGTCTCGTAGCAATGAGCTAATATCTCAGAAGTTTCTTCCTCTCAATCCGAACCATCGATACCAATATGGTCATTAAGGCCCCGTTAAATACTTGGGTAAGGTTCATATCATGGAGTAGAAATAGAATCCCCTCTAATGTGTGGTACATCAATCCTTCACATTCATCTTTTTCCTTCTTTATATCAGCACTGAAAAAGTTTCGAGCAAGTTGTTAGAATCGTTCAGGATAAGTTCATCCGTTGCATCTAAATGAAGATAACAAAAAAGTTTTAGTAATAACCCAATTTAGTAGAGGAATTGTGATGTATCAGCTGCCACTATCAAGGAGATTTTGCAAATTATTGAAATTAACATAACACATAGAAAACTCAAGAATATAACACCTAAAAGACCAGATGCCCAAATATGCCTTGAAAAATGAGTCCAGTTGGCAAGAAATGGGAGAACTGAGCAAGGTTACATGATGCATGAACTGGCACAAGTGGAAAAAGAGGGGGAGGGGAAATCAATTGTATGAAAAGTGGGTTTTCTATAACCAAAAGACAAGGTGGAAAGAAAGCCATCATGCAACCAATGCTTCATGGTCATTCACAAAACTTAAAGACAGGAGTAAATCTTAGGTTAGGTCATGTTAGGCTCATCATAGTCCACTCTGGCCCAGCTCAACCAACACAAATAAATTTGAACATACCTACTTGTACTCTGAAATATTCTCACACTTAAAAAAAGGTATACAATCGCACATAAAACTCTGTTTACATCCTTGATTGCGTCTGATCTCAACAAGGTCTAACATAGACATTTACCTAATCCTCAGACTTATATAACATTTAATTGGATATTATGATGGCAATGAGTGAGTAATCTGATGGCATCCAATGCCTAGAATTAGCTGAACTCTCAAAGAAATGTAATCAGAGTTCTGTCCTCCGACATCTCAATTACTTTATTCAAGGAATCAACTTGGTGCTACGATTTCAAAGATGCCTCCATACGAAAACACGGAATAAATATTCCCGATCAGGACCCACGCACCGCAGCACTTCATAGGTAAAACCAGTGTCACGTGCCACAGCAGCACTTTCAGATGCTAAGCTTTCGTCCCATGGAACAAAATGGAGAAATGTTCTCAGAGGTGAGACTAGACAAATCCCCCAGAGAGGATAACAAAACCAGATTTGTAGTACCAAACAGAAGCAAACTGCATTGTTTATTAAGACATGACACTTGCACTCACCTTCTCTTGTGTTCACACTGCTTCCTACATCCCTCCTAAACACGCATTTGCATGCACTGAAGTAGGTACAAGTCCATAGGTATCCTTAGTGCCAATAACAACTAAAGAAGTCACTGGAGTGTAGCATAAAAATTGGGGATTAAAACATGAAGGGAATACGATTATGACCCACCTAAAGATTCAACATCTAGCCGAAAAAGAAATAAAAATCTGATTTTTGGAACAAAAAATGGGGGAAATGACAAGAATAAAGAGAAATTTTGAGGGTTTTACCCTGTTCTTCGCGATAAGAGCAAACTTTATCTGGGATTATGAGAAGAAAGGCTGTCAAAATGGCCTATTTGAGGCCAAAACACGGAAGAACACCAGGAGAACCTCAGATTGGGGAGGGTCATGGCAACAGCAGAAGACGCCGAAGCAAAGAATGACCTCAAGTACGAAGCCGCCTACTCGATCGACCACGGGCAACGACCTTCATGTCGAAAGAAACCCCAAGATGGAATCTTTGAGACGGCCTCCTCCGTTTTCTTCCTCCTCTCTCCTATTCCGAGCTCGCAGGCGCGGGAAGAGGGACAGAAGAGAGAGAGAGAGAGAGCGCGCGCAGAGAGGCGTAGGGAGACGCGGCATCAGAGGATAAAGACCTCACCCCGGTCTTACCTTCTGTTCCTGTTACCGGAAATGCCCTTACCTTCAGAGGAAAGTACCAAAGTATCCCTACACATTTCAACTGTGTCGGCGCTATCTTCCACGTAATTAATCCTTTTTGTTAGGGGTAGACACGGGAATATGGCAGTCTTCGGGACGACGAAGTTTATCACAGCTGGATTCGGGTGGGATTTTTGTCTCTCGCCCGCCCTTTATTTTTCCTTTTAATTATTATTTTTCTGGGTGGTATGGGATTTACCGAGGAGGGTGTTTTCCCGTGATGGAAGGAATGGGAGTGCCACGTCTGTGTCAGCTGGTCGTCAGGGGGTTTGACTCGGTGCCGCAGCATGATTCAGATGGTCCACAAGCAAACAAAATTGACGCCGGGCAGGAAATGTGAAACATGAACAAATATACGGCGAATTAGGTGAACAGATGAGAAATGTAATTAAGTAAATTATAAAACCCTGTTGATTGATGACCCACGACTTGAACCGATTTCTTACGTGTGTTTTTGTGTGTATTCGAAGCATCACCCTTTTTTTGTGTATTTGAAGTATCATATCGGGTGAAAATAATTCAAACTTGGTTCAGACATCTTTATCATCAGAAAAAGAAAGATGGGAGAGAGAAAAAGATGGAGGATGCACTTCAGGCTCTCCACCATCATCATTACTTTCACTCGTCAGCGATGGCAGCAAAAGCCTCGTTGAAGATTTCAGAATCCAAGCACTCATCATCTTTCAACCTTTTTCTCCTTCGATTAGTTGCTCCCGCTTTGTTAATCTTGTCATTGGGGCATCATCGTCTTGAACAAGTCGACAATTAATAGCTGATGGCTTGGAATTTTGCTGCACGCCGCGACTGTGGTGCTCAGCAGGTGGGCGTTCCGTCGGCGGTCGACGTGGCTCGAGTCGTTCGCACGAGAGGATTGTTCGGCCCCATGAGACGACTTATTAAGTCACGGCCGTGCCTACCTATGGGGAAACCCGGGTCGTGATCGCAGTCGCGGTGCACGGGAAGTGAATCTCTTTCCCGTGCGAGAGATCTCGAACAAGATCTCGGTCAACTTATGGTGGATTCTCCTCTGATTCACTTGGCCCTCCACTCCACACTCCGCACACCGCACGCACACAGGCACTGCTTTTGACGCAAACCCAGCACCGTTCGCGCTCTCTCCCACACACTGGCACCAACGTCCCATCGACGAGGGGGGCACCCGAATCCAATGCTCGAGAGACACAGCCCGCCTCCCCCACGAATCCAACGCGCCCCCATTCTGGTCCCCAAACGACACGCGTGGGCGGCGGGGCCCGCGCTCCGCTGTCGCTCCTCCGTATCTAGCTGGACTCGGTAGGATAGCCGAGGGACGGCACCGCCAACCACGTTAGACGACAGCCACCGTCCAAAATCCGTAGCCCCGGCCAGGGATACCACTCGAACGCGAGGGATATCTACTCTATCTAAATCTCGTCTGAATCCACCACAAAAGTCTGCAGACCTATTCAGATTTAGTCGTGAACATATGGGAAAAAAACTCGATCCATTATCATTGTCATTTGGTAATACATATGAGAACATTTAGTACAAGAAATCTTGAAACTTGAAGAGTTACACATAGTCATAGCAAACTAAATTGCTCAGTTACTATTACATGGAATACTAGTTTGGTCATAGCATACTGAACTCCATCTGCCAGTTACCTGAAAATTGAAGCAAATGCTAGTTTAGTCATAGCTCACCTGCAGGAAATTGTAGCAATTGCTTAAAAGATACGAATAGGATTAGCTTTGAGATGCAATCCAAAAGTAAATCCACAACACCAACCACTGGTAGTAGCGTGGAATGCACTTACCATACAAAAGAGGCACTCTTATTCTGCGTTCACAGGATATGGTCATTACTTGAGCAAATATGGAATGTTATAGCAATACAACGATTAGCTAAACAACCCTTTGACTATTAAAATACCTACTCAACAATGGCATAACAGCAAGTAAAGAATTTGCTCATTATCAAACTGTTGCAATTCCATGATTCCCCGTTGAAATTGAAATTAAACGCTTAACAGAAGAAAGCTGCTTGAGTTCCAAAGATAAGACCTGATGTTAGGACGACGGCAACAACAATAATAGATAGCAGATATCATGTTAAGATATGTAACACAGACGTGACAAAAAATATAGATAGAAATCTGCTCAAGCAATCTCAACAATCTCTGGCCAAGATTATACAGTATATAAGACCACTGAGTTTTCTCTCTGAGGTCCCCGGAAATGCTCTAGAACCAAGTAGCTTTCGGTCATAAAACTTCTTGATATATATCTACCCAGATCCAGGAACTTTCTTCGGACGACACTTTCATTCCTGTAATGGGGGCGAAGCCATCTGCACAAATAAAGCAATCATAGAGCTCATGGATGATTACTGTTACATAAATGGTATATCATGATCGAATACAATGGACCGCAAAATATGACCTCCGTTGAACGTAATAAATCGGTAGCACTGAAGGAAGACCTATACCTCGGGTAGATTCTCTGTGACGTTTCCATCATTTGCTTTTGTATTTTGTGTGATGTCCTGGGGAAGGTGTTCCTCATTCTCGATCACATCTTTGTTCTGCACATCATATTACATTCTATGAAAAAATTTCGAGAGCCAAATAGAATAGTATTTAATTCCAGATAAGATTACCACAGGATACCCACAAAGTTCTCTAAATTTGATTACAGTAGTAAAAATGTGCATAAGCATGTATGTATAACACATAACAAAGGTATCCATGTGACTCTGTTCTACCGCAAAGTATACAACCGTATCTCTCTACGTCACTAGGCAAATCTTGATAAAGCAAATAATAAAGAGAGATAAAAACGAATTAAGCTAAACAATCATTGCCATTCAAAACAGAGTATAAAGAGTCTCAAGATAGCATATTAGCATCTCAAGAATAAGCAACGCAAATCACCTGGGTTTTGGCAGCCCCTGCAGAGGACTGGCCACCAGTGTCTCCCAAATCAAGAACAACGCCGGCAGACCTAATGGTGTCCCAACCAAGAACCTGGCACACAGCTCTCGCCAGTGCCCGATGTGCTCCCCTCCTCTTCGTCTTTGATATTGAGTTTGCGTGCTGCACGAGCCCCAAACAGTTCCCGAACTTCCTCACCCTCTTCGTCCCAATGGCTGCACACGCAAAGCAAGAGAACTCCCCTTTGTCATGATTTTTCTTATAGTACTCCGTAAGCTCATCATCCTTCTCAAATAGTTCCATAAAGAACTTGAAAGCTTCCAGTTGTCTTCCATCCTTCTCCTCCTTATCGTCCTCCTCCTCCTCCCCCTCCTCATGCGCTTCCTCTTCGTCATCGGATTCGCCAATCTTGGAGAAGAAGTCCTGGGAGGCCTTCAATCCGTCGTGATGGAGTTGAGCCGCGGCTCGTCGGGCCTGCTCCTCGGCGGAAACGGGAGGCCTTTCGACGAACGGCGGGGGCGCCACATCGGCCCATGCGGTGGGCGGATTGGGATTCGGCGCGGTGAGTGAGGCCAATTTCGCCCAGGAGTCGACGAGCGGCGGATCGGAGGTCCCGGCCTCGTCGGGGCGGCGGGGGGAAGCGGCCGTCTCCGTCGGCATTCTCTCCTTCCGCTTCGACTCCCTTTTGAATGCGACGCGGGTGGCATAGAGGGGGTCGGGGTCGGGGCCGGAACTAACTCTAGGGTTACGGTTGCGGTTGGGAGGGGGGCCGCGCCGCCAAAGGGAGTGGAGATAGCGGATTTCATTCGCCCAGAGGCGATCGAGGTCGGGCTGCGGCTGAAGTCGGGGATCCATGGTGGCGGAGGCGGTCGCGATGTGACCGACGGCTGGAGCGGAGGAGTGAAGTCGTTGAACGCTGGGGAACGAAGGAAGTATAAATCAACAAGCGCGCCGGGGAGTACATTCACAGCACGGTGACACGACCGCTTGTGGCCGCTTCCAACTCCGTCGGATCGAAGGATTTTGATCGCCCATATCAGGACCGTCGGTTCGTAAGCGCTCCCTTAACTATCGAAAAATGGACGATCAAGATTTCACGGACTGGAACGACTACGGAATCATGTATAATTACAGGTTTAACTGATTATCTATTCATACTACAAACTTCGTAAACTCATTTATTTATCAAAACTGATGGTTCGAAATTTCATCTAATATATTTTAGAAGATAATAATCGTTTATTATTTTCTTTTTCGACTTTTATCGCCAAACCATACCAAAAATCAAAGATAAGAAAAAGAAGAGAGGCATGAACACAACCTGACCTCTTACATTTGTACTCATCTATAATATTTTTTATTTTTAAAATAAAAAATTCTACAACGATCATATTACTATATCAAAGTAATTTATCTGAAGCCGATGATTGTGTAAATCATTCTGTAATCATTCAAACTATTTCATGTACTGAATTAATAAATAAGGAACAACATATATAATTAATTAGATATTAAATAAAGAAATTGAAAATTAATTTTTATTACCTTAATTGAAGATCCTTCCTCCTCTTGTATTGGAGTCAGGTGTAGTCTTGCTCTTCATTACCCTTTGAGGTGTACTAAATCGGGTCAATTGGTTTGACAAACCTAACCAAACCCAAAGTCAAACACGACGCCACTTAGTGTCGTAGGCTCGACTTGGTGTGACTAGACACTTGTGGTTGAAGATGATTGTAATTCAAATTGGGGATTAGCATACCATCAAACATGTTGACTAGATAATTCCTTCGTAGTTGATTGGAGCATGTTTCTCGTAGGTGAGAGATACCACTCTTGTTGAGAGTACGATAAAAGCTCTCTCAATCTACTACTAGATCAATAAAGAACTGTCGAGAGACTGCAGCAACGGAGACTTAGAATGCACCAATATACCTATGATAATGAATGCTGTATGATTTGGTAGACATGAGGTTTCACGAATGAAATAATATCATAAGATCATAAGACACCAGTAGCACAATAGTAGGCATCCAAGTAAGCAACATCTCTTTACAAAAGGAATAGCCCCTTTCAGGCCAAAAACCTGCAAATGAGGTCTTGGAGAAACCTTTAAGGTTAGCACTTCAAAACCTTTAAAGTCACCTACTACTCTCTGATGAAAAGAGAATAAATAGTGAAACATCCTGTGAATCGTACAGGTTTGACTTCTCCTGCTAGGTTTCTATAATCAACCTCGGATCAGATTTTGCAAGTCTAAAGATTCACAGAAGGAATGAGAACTCTGGATATGTATACCGCATTATTTTGACCAGCAATCTTGCTGATTAACCTGCTTGAAAAAAGTTCCTAAACAGTAAGCTTAAGGATCCACCCAAGTTTCCTGCGTTTTCCATGTAGAGGTTATAAGGAGCATCAACAGCTAGATTCATGCACATATGTACATCAAGAATGTGCACATAGAGAAACCCGTAATGATGCCATACAAAACAACATTAAACACCGATGTGTGAATAACCTTACTGAGTCTTACTGCTGGTAGTACTCTGGGTTGAACGCGAGGGCTTCCCTGTAGATGAGCTCTTTCATCTGTTCTTCGGAGAGTGCATGCTGCTCAAAGTCGAAGCTGAAGGGCATCATGCAAACTGGTTCGTCGCTGATGTCATGTAAAGATGCCAAATAGGGATGTGCAAGCGCATCTTCAACTGCCAACAAATGGAGGGCAAATGATGAATACTGAGGCAAGATACTAAAGACATGCCAAGGTACTAAAGCCACCACATTTTTTTCATGAACTGGTCGTTTAGCAAACAAGAATAGCAAGAAAAAATTAAGCAGGTAATACATCATCTCAATTGTCATTGGAGCCTGTCTCCAGGAACATGGACCTGCCGTGTATCGAAAACACTACATGAAAGGCTTGACACCAAAACACAAAAAGAATATGTGATTAATCATCACAATCGTCTTGGCCATATTATATACAAAAAAGAAACAAACAACCCATTATAAAATTTTTATGAAAAATACTATGTCCAAGTTATTATTTTTTAAGATTACTATATTCTCCATCATGAACACTCATAAACAGACACCCAGAAAATTGATATTTGCTCAAGATCCAGCATTACTGAATAGAAGCCTAACAGTGAAAAACAAAAAAAACTGGGCAAACCATCAGCCCATGCTCATGGTCAAGGATATCCAATATTCTTTTGCACAAACCATGTGCCATAATACCAAAAGGAACTGGCTTGGCTTAATATGTGCAAGTCCAACTGAAGGATCCCTCACTATCCAATTAGAAGTTTCAAACCATAGTATGCATACATATTTAACCTTGAGTCAAATTCAATTGGTTGGCCACCTTCTAAAAGTAATTTAGAAGCTTCTCAAAATACCATGTTTAGAAGTGCATTTGAATTCTAGAGAGCAATCCTCTAAGTGACTCATAAAAATAGTTGTGACAGCACATGTAATCAAATATTTCATCATTATATTCCGAAAATGGTGCAAATATTTTCATCAAATATTAAACTGATGACATCATTCATGTTATCAGTTTAAAGGGACAAAAAAGCAAAGTGCATCATAAAGCATTTCTACTCGAATCATATATAAGCAATTTTCCAAATTAATTAAAACCATCAAAATGCTGAAAACTAAGAACACACCAGTTATTCTCTGTCTAGGATCAAATGTTAACATCCTCTCAACAAGATCAACAGCTGTAGGGTGAACATGGGGAAATTTTTCAGGAAAGGACTGTCGTGGATGACGTGGAAGCTGGCGAATATATCTTCTTGCATTTTCATTCACAAAATCCAAATCAGCCTCATTTGGAGTGCCAATAAGCTGCATGAGATGGGGCAAATTACCAAAAACAGAGATTGAATGTACATGAAGTGAATACCAAATACATTAAAGTATTAAACATGATGCAAAAATAAGACAACTTTAAAGGTAATGCATGCTAGAGTGAACATAAATGCATGAGATTACATTCGTATAGCGATTACATATATTCTAGGCATGGAAATAAAGTTGTCATGATACAAGGAATAGAACAGCACTAAAACTCTATTTAATCAAAGTTTCGGAGAAGGTTGCAGCAAGGTAATCATTAAAAGAAGATACATGAAGACAACTATAGACAGCGTGTACTGGTGATTTAAGCAAATATTAGAAACTCAAGTGGTGATCAACTAATTTTCAGGTATGTGATACTTAAACAGGACTATATGTCAGCATGACTTATGTAAAGGTAAAACAAAATCGTATGTTCATTTATTAGCTTGTGTTAGATGTTCATAAAGATCCAAAACCAACTGATAAAGAAGCACCATAATATCTATCGAGCAACTTCCATCTAAGAATCCTGAGCCAGTGTTGTACAAAAGAATTCAATAACTCTGAAAGCCTATAATATGTAATTATGACTCACTGGTTCATGGAGAACCAATGCATATCCATATACTAGTAACTTCATGCTGGAATTAGCAACCAAGTGAAACCCAATGATATAGAAGAATACAATGAACAAAAAAGATATTTTTCAAGAAGATGGAAATGAGTCAAAACTTAAAAAGAGAGGACCATACTTCCATCAATAAACGTAGCTGGTGCACATGATCCCTTCCAGGAAATAGAGGCTTCCGGTCCATCAGTTCCATAAAGATGCAGCCAACAGACCACACATCAATTGCTGCAGTATATTCTGAAGAATTAAGCAAAAGTTCTGGAGCTCTGTACCATCTTGTGACAACATATTCTGTCATAAAGTCAGTTTCTGAGGTAGTACGAGCGAGCCCAAAGTCACAGATTTTCAGATCACAGTTGGCATTTAAGAGGAGATTGCTTGGTTTGAGGTCTCTGTGGAGAACATTTGCTGAGTGTATGTATTTTAGCCCCCGAAGAATCTGATAAAGAAAATACTGTACCAGAAGGAAACAAAAGAAACCATGGCTGGTCAAGTAAGTTAGGTGGTCAACTATCATCACAAAATATTTACATTAGAATGAAATAAATTGCTACATGATTAACAGTTTTGACCAGATCATGAAGAAAGAAAACGAAGAAGTCCTACTGAAACCATTGACCAGCTCAGCATGGCTTATTGACCCTTTGCAAGGCTGTCATGAGCCAAAGATAGTAAAATAGCTGGATTTTTATGTTTGTCCTGCTATATAGTTTAAATTGACAGTAATACCAAACTTGAACACAGTTTGGGATAAGCTTATAATAAGCTCGGCTGATAACAATTTAAAAATGGTTTTAACCTTTTCCAAACTTTTCTAAAGTAATCAAGCATCATTTATGCTTGAACAAACTTGTTTAAGTAAAACGAAACTAAAAGAACAAATGACATAGAACTAGTTTTCTCAGCCACATGTCAAACAATTTGGAAACAAACCAAATGAAAATTGACCACCTTTTGTTATTAACTGAAGTTACACACAAAAGGGCACTACAGTTTATCAACAGATAAAACCGATGTAAATCCATTAGAAATGGCCCATTCCCTTACAAAAACATGTGCCGGATGATTAAGTCCATCTACTAGTCAACAGTTATAGCATCATGATAGGTTCAGTGACAAATCAAAGATGACTAACTCTAAAAATGAAGCAATTATAAATCAATCTATACGGTGTAGAGGGTTAAAATACAACCTGACAATGCTCCTCAGAAAGACCTTGATTTGAACGGATAATTTGATGAAGATCAGTGTCCATTAACTCATAAGCAATATAGACATCATTAAATGTCTCACGTACAGGGGGTGGTATTATGTCTCTGATTGCAACAATCTGTATTCATTATACACAAATCAGAAAAGAAAAAACATGTTTTTTTTCCAATAAACACCATGTGAACTTCTTTGATCTAAAAAATAGAAATCTAAGGTTTTTAGGAACCTTGTTTTTGCCAAATAAAGTTAAGTAATTTATACATTCTTACACAACAAAATGAGTTGCAATAACAACAATCTCTTTCTCAGAGATAAAGTCAATGGCACTGAGAAATATAGTATAAATTAGAGAGATACTTAAGTTACTTATCTGCAAAACATAATTTTTAAAAGGCACTATAGTAAAGCTTTATAGACCTCAAGTAACAATGTCAGTGGTATGAATTATGTTTGAAAACTCGACACAAGTAATACCAGTAGTCATCTATGGATCTGAGAACTAATTGCTTTTATATCTTCACTAAACTAACTAATACCAGTAATCATTCTCCAGTCTATATATTCACTGAAACCACTCATCTTCCTCATTATGTTGTATCTAGGACATTCAGCTATAATGAATAAAGCAAAATTGGTATTTGCATAATTTAAAGAAAATCCACCAACAATTCACTCTCCGCCTTTGCTAAATTACGGTTACATTGTCCTATTCCATCTCCTTGTTCTTAACAATTAAATGTTACTAAAAGTGTCCATTTTAAAATCTCTGGACCAACAATTGTCAAGACTAACATTGACCCTATCATTACTTGCATGGCTGTTACAAAAAACCAACAATAACTACTGTTGTGTTTGTTAATTTGCCATATATTAATTGCAGCCCGTTCTCTTTCACAGTAGACTAGTAGAAGTTGTTTTGGCCTAATCAGCTGTGCTAGACTAAGCGAACAGATTTCCATGTGTTTCTTTTTTCCCAAGTGATACTCTCCATATAAAAAGACACTTCTCTCTACTTCGTTCGGACATTCTCCTATTGATATTTTCAATTTGTTGAACAGTTTGTCCTATATGTGAATCCTTGAAAAACAATAAATTTAGCGAAGTTCGCATTTTGCAAGCCTCAAAATTAAGCTTTTCATTTCGAAACATTTAATTACTTATGTGATTTGGTATTCATGACACCAACATTAGGAAAAAGTTAACCAAGGATGACCCTTTGCTAAAATATCTTGCCCATTCACAGCTTAAAAATTGTGTGCACAATTGCTGATTCATTCATGCTACTCACTAAACAACAGCGGGTGAATTCAATTGACCATGAAAGATCAAAAGAAACGCCAGACATATACGCATTGCAATAAAATTATCATTTGACACTTCATTAATGGATCTATAAATTGATCATTGGGAACTTTCTTAAATGAGCAAACAAAGACAAAAAGGGAAAGGAGAAAAAGACACAGTGAAAACAGAGCTGACAAACTCACTGACATTTTCGTGGTCCAGGTGCCTGAGAAGTTTTATCTCACGCAGCGTCCTCTTCGCATCGATCTTATTGTCGAATGCGTTGGCTATCTTCTTGATCGCCACCTGTTCGCTGGTCTCCGAGTTCAAAGCCGAGCTACAAACACCCCACCCAAAATTAGCCCCCAGTAATCCAGTCGAGATCACCAGCAACCAAACAAAAACCAGATCTTTCCCCGGGCTCGAGAACGCAAACCAAAAGGGAGAAATTACCAGACGATGCCGTAGGCGCCCTTCCCGATGGGCATGATGGGTGGCTTGTATTTGGAGGTAACCTCAAAGACGTTCCCGAACATATTGTACTGGATGAACCGCCCGCCGTGGCTGAGCGTCTCCTGGATGTTCTCCAGCCCCCGCGACGGCGGAGCTGCGGCCGGCTGGGGCGGCTGCCCTCCGGCCTCCGCCATCTCGGTATCCGTCGGTTGGGCTCCTCCCTCCATCTCCACCCCAACCCTCCACTCTGCCCTCTACCTCTCTCTCTCTCTCTCTCTCTCTCTCTCCCCACCCTTACCAAACCTATGGAACGATCCAATCTCCTCTCTTTTCTCTGAAGAGGCCACAAATTACCCTCCGCTTCGATTTCGTCACCGTTAGTAGGCAAATTTCCGCGTCATTTAGCAAAAAAAGGAATCTCGTTAATAATAATACTAATAATAATAATGTAACAAATTTGTAACGGTGGAGATCACATCGAAGGGATCGCGCATCGCACGGAGGGGAATTGAAGCAGTGAGGAACGGACGGCAGCTGATGTTGGTTGGGTGTTGTGGTGGGGAGGGGATGTGGGGTTTGAGTGGGTTTGTTTGTGGAAAGGGCGGCATGTAGATTTGACCGACAGGAGTGTCGGCACGTGGGACGAGAACGCACGGTCTGCAACACGTCCGGCGGCTATCAGTGGACACGTAGGAGTGAGTGACGTGTACGTACACTGGTGGTTGGGTTTTGGTGGCCGTTGGATGGAGATCGAACGGGCTCGGATTGAGGTGGTGAAGTGGGACCTCCTCCAAGTTGTATAGACCGTATTGCCCCTGCAATCTCCTTTCATATAAGCTCCATTAATTACTCTGCATTAGGAAGGCTTAGTGATGGTGTTTCTTCTAACCCATCAAGTGATTTAGGATTATGATCCTAAAGCTTGGTTAGTACCAGAGAAACTGTTAGATTGGGTAGCATGACATGACTTCATGTACAGCTACAACGATATGGTGAAGGACAAAAAAAAAATAAAATCCCAAGAGAGGATAACACAGAATGGAATATATGGAGATTGTATAACGTGTTGTTGGACTTTAATGGTTGATTCGGATGCTGTAGAATATAGAGCATGTCTTAAAGTTGATCAAAGTGGGTCGGTAGAACCCACTCAAGATGATGCTTTTGCCTTCCATGAAGACTGGTCTTCAAAGAAGACGAAGTAGCAGAAACCCAGAACACAATTTGTGGTGCAGGAATGATTCCTTCATCAGTCTTTGCTAAATGTAAGTCTCGTTGATGTTGATGCACAAGTAATATGTAGCATTTACCCTGGGAGAAGCTCCCATCAACCTGGAACACTCACTGTGGGATGGAGATATTAACGGAAGCTTCATCACTGGAGAGAATTCCTTGCCCTTTCACAGGAACATCATCAGCAGATGCAGGGAATGAGCTGGCCTTCTGTAGGTATCTGCCAAAGAAACTGTGCCTCTGACACCACTTTGTTTGGTGTGCAGAAGTCTGCATTGCATGTCGTGTAAATCCAAAGCTGAATGCTGTCCACATTCGGAAAGTTGCAGAAAACAAAAAATCTGCAAGTGGAATCTTTAGTCATAACACGTTGGGCAAAGTCGATTTAATTGAAACTAGGTAGATCGACCATCTAGTTCTTGGTCAACTCGAAGGAGACCTCTCACCTAGCATATGCAGTGTTTCTGCAACAGATAATGAATGCCCCGCTATATGACGTCCCGATTGTTGCGGTTGGAGGTGTAAAGAAAAAAAAATATATAGAATAGTATGATAAATTAAGAGAATATTTTTAATAAAAAAATCGATGTAATATTAAAATAAGAAGAACGATATAAAATACTTATAAGATTTACCTAAATACATATTTTTCTTGCTTGAGTTAAATGTAGGAACTATCCTATAACTATCTCCCTCCATCATATCATTCATGATTGAGTTAAATGTAGGAACTATCCTATAACTTCTAGATCATGGGTCACTTCTTAGAACATGTCTATAACTATCTAGAACATGATAACTACCTAGATAACTACTATGAATCAATTTCTAAGACTCCCTCTTGATTCATAGTTACATATACCAATTTGAGATATAAAATAAATATACTTTTGAACTGGAAGCGACTTGGTGAGTATATCCGCAACTTGTTCATCTGTGCCACAATACTTCATTGCTATGGCTCCACTTACTACAAGATTCCAGATGAAATGATAACGTATCTCTATATGCTTCGTTCTTACATGAAATGTTGAATTCTTCGTCATTGCAATTGTAGCTTTATTGTCACAAAATATTTCCGTTGCTTCCTTTTGTTCTTGATGAAGATCTTCAAGAAGTCTTCTAAGCTATATTGTTTGACAAGCTACCGATGTTGTAGCTACATATTTTGCTTTCGATGTCGATAATGCAGTTGTTGCTTGCTTCTTTGAACTCCAAGATATAGCACCTGATACAAGACTAAAAATATTACCTAAAGTACTTTTTCTATCATCCAAATCTCCTGCCCAATCACTATTAGTGAAACCAAATAATTTACATTTAAAATTATAAGAATACCAAATGTCATAATCGGTAGTTCCTGTAATATAACGTAGAATTCTTTTAACAACTCCGAGATGATGTTTGCTGGGGCTATGCATAAACCTGGATACTTCACCAACAGAAAAAGTAATATCTGGTCGAGGATGACTTAGATAAATCGAACCTTCGACCAAACTTCTATGGTATCTTGCATTTATCAAATATGTATTATCTTTAAGTTTTAGTTTCTCATTTACATTAATAGACGTTGCTGCAACTTTACAATTAATCATGTTAGATTTTTTGAGTAGATCCATTATATACTTTCTTTATGAAATAAAAATTCCATCTGATCCTTGCTTTACTTCTGACTCAAGAAAATAATGCAGTAGACCTAGATCAGACATTTCAAACTTATTCATCATGGATTTTTTAAATTTTACCACAAAAGAGTTAGATGAACCTATATATATAATATCATCAACATAAAACCAAACCATTAGAATGTTATATTTGTCTTCCTTCTTTAGATAAAGAGTATGTTCATTATTACTCTTCTTAAATTTATTTTGATAAAAATAATAATCAATTTTATTGTACCATATCCTTACCTTTGGAGCTTGTTTAAGCCCATAAAGAGCTTTCTTTAATTTATATACATTTTCTTCATATCCTTTAACTAGAAAACCTTCAGGTTGAGTAACAAAAACTTCTTCATGTAAATCCCCATTTAGAAACATAGATTTAATATCAAATTGATAAACATGCCAACTCAAGTGAGCAGCTAAAGCCAAGAAAGTTCTCACGATTTCGAATCTAGCAACTTGAGAAAAAATATCATCAAAATCAATACCTTGTTGCTACGAATATCCTTTTGCTACAAGCTGAGCCTTATGTTTTTAGATACTTATATCTACATTATATTTTGTTTTGAACACCCATTTCAATCCAATAGCTTTCTTTTCCTTTGGTAGATCCATTAGAACCCAGGTTCCATTCTTCTCAATTGACTTGATTTTCTCCGTCATTGTTTTTCGTCATTCCTCTTTTTCAACTGCTTCCTTAAAAGTTATAGGATCTGAAATAAATAAAGCAAATGTTGAATCATAAATTTCTGTTAATGATCTGAATTTTCCTAAATGGGTTTCATCTAAGGAATCAGAATTTGAACTGTTATTGGGTGAGGCTGACGATGAACTTGTTGGAGCATGATATGTTACTTGATTTTGTGGAGTATCTAGTTCTACTGGAATCTGAGTCTGTGTTTCACCTTCATTAGACTCCAAATTTCAACTTGCCCTTTCATCAAACATAATATTTCTGTTAATAATAATTTTACCATTAACAGGATTATACAATAGATATGCTTTGGATTGTAAGGAATAACTAATTAAAATATATTTTTTAGAATTTTCATCAAGCTTGTGATGGTTTTATAAATTTACCAAAGCATAAGCAATACAATAAAAAATTCTTAGATGGCTTATACTTGATTTTATACCATACCAAGCTCAAAAGAAGTTTGATTCATAACAATCTTTGTTGGTGAAATATTCAACAAATAAACTGCTTCTGCCTAAAACTGATTTGGAAGATGCTTTCCTTTAAGCAAACTTCTTGCCATTTCAACAATAGTTCGATTTTTACGTTCAACTACACCATGCGAATATCATTTTCTTCACAAAAAAATTAAACTTATTAGATAAAAATTCACCACCTCTATCTATTCGAAGCGTCTTTATGCATATACTACTTTGCCTTTCTACAAGTACCTTGAATTTTTAAAAATTATCAAATGTTTCATATTTTAATTCCAGAAAATATACTCAACTCATGCGGCTATAATCATCAGTAAACAATAGAAAATATCGACTTCCACCAAATGATTTTGTATTCATAGGTCCACATAAGTCAATATGAATTAATTCAAGACAATTAGATGCTCTCCATGATTTTTTAATAGGAAATGATTTTTTTACTTTGTTTGCCATAAATGCATCCTTCACATACATCAAGTGTATTAATTTTGGATAATCCAAAAATTATTTTTTTTTGCTTTAACAACCTTAACCTCTTAATGTTAAGGTGTCCATATCTTGCAACAAGAGCATGCTTTTTAATATTTGAAACATCAAGTGGAGACATCTTGTTTTGCGTCATGCAAATATTTACCATAATCAAACCAGATTTTTTATCTCTAATAATATATAAACCATCATCAAATATAACTGAGTATCCATCATCTATCAATTGTCCAACACTCAACAAGTTATGTGATAAACTAGGAACAAAAAAAATATTATCAAGGTGTTTTACCTTCCCTTGACTTGTCTTCACCTCAATTGTTCCTTTTCCTTCCATTTGTATTTGCTTGTTATCTCCAAGTCTAACATTTAACTTATGAGTTTCATCAATATTTCTAAATATTGATCTTATATCTGATATATGATTAGAACATCCACTATCCAAAAACTAAATATCATTTGAGATATTATTAACTTATGAATGAGTCATAAACAACTTACTATTTTCTTCATTTTTCTCCACATAGCTTACTTGCTTTTCTCTTTTCCAGCAATCATGTGACCAAACTTTTTACAATAATGACATTGAATTCTACTCTTGTAGTTTTTTTATTCATCATGCCCATCAAAGTGTCCTCTTCCTCTTTTATTTTCTCTACTACGAAATCCTCCTCTACCACGTCTTCTTCCTGTTGAATTTTTATCTTTTTTTGAAGTAGAAGACTCCCTCTTAATTTGAAATACTTTTTCTTCACTTTTCTCAAATGACTTGTTCAACCTTGTTTCATGTGCTTGTAAAGAACCCATTAGTTCATCAAATAAAAATGTAGATAAATCTTTTTACTTCTCAATTGCGGTAATAACATGATCAAATTTTGAAGTTCAACTTCTCAAAACTTTTGCAACAATTATATGATCATGAAGATGTTCACCATAAAATTTCATTTGACTAACAATTTCAGTCACTCGAGAAAGAAAATCTTACAACGATTCATTGCTTTTCATGAACAAAATTTCAAACTCACGAGAAAAGATTTGAAGTTTTACCGTAATCACCCTTGATTAGCCTTGAAATTTATTTTGAAGTATCTGTAACCGTTTCTTATTAATTATCATTGAATTTTATTTTAGAAATTGTAACCGTTCTCATTAAGTTCATCATTCATTTCTCCATTTATTATAATTTAATTATTTCGGTTTTTTCATTCATTATGAATTAACCGTTATTATTAAATTTCTATTCATTATCATTAAATTTTTTAATGATGGTCCAAACGTTACAAAACTTGAATTAATTCTTTAACGTTATGAATTTGGTGGTAATGAATGTTCTTGATGGGAGAACATCTATATAAAGAGAAGTTTTGGTCCCTTGGCTCTATCTCTCAAGAAAGTCTTCAGAATTTCCTACACCATCTAAAGGGAGAGTAAAGTCGAGAAGAACAAAATACCAAGAGAAAGCTATTTGTAGAAGTTTCTCGACAACAATGGCTGGAGGTACGCAATTTTGTTTCCGCATTCAGTTTCATCGTGTTTCTATTATAGTGATTAAGAAACACATTGTATTCTTCAGTTTTTCTAACATTTGGTATCAGAGCCTAAATTAACCTCTGCCTTGATATGAAAAAGGTTTTTATACCATGAATGTGCCTTGATTTAGGTTTCTCTTATGAAATTTTTAATGTATTCGATATTGAAGATCATGAAGACATAAGATTTTCAATAATTTTAATGAAATAAAACATTCATTATAGTTAAAATTGCTCATATGTTATATGAATATTTTGGTCATATTGATTTATGCTTATGAGCGAATTTTATTCAAGTAAAATGTCTAGTGATGTATATAATCTTAATTAATTAGGGACTAATACAAAGATCCTTAATTGATTAAAATTATATATAAAGTTAAAATTAGGATCACATAAGGAATTAGACATAAAATTATGATTGATTATATTTAATATAATAATTGTTATCCCACAGGATCTTTTATTATATTTATATAATTAATCAGGATAAAATATCAGATTATTTTCATAATTTACCCACAGGGATTATGAATTGGTACATAATTTGATAGTTTTATCATAAAGATTAATTGAATCTATTTGAATTAAAAATTTAGCCTTTGTGCAATTTTTATGTCATGAGATTCAAATTTTTGGCATGTTTCACATTGGTAAAGCATGTAATTTAGACTATTAAGCCTCAAATTTTTTGACATAAGCATTATGGATTTTATGCAGTTTCTCAAAATGTCAATTTCTCTGATATTCGATGTGACATTCCTGAACTTAGGGGTGATAACTATAAGATTTGGAAAGAAAGGATTCTCCTCCATCTAGGGTGGATGGACATTGATTATGCTATTACGAAAAATGAACCACCTACAGTCACTAATACTAGTACTCCAACTGAGGTTGCGCTATATGAGCGATGGGAGCGATCCAATCGGCTCGGCGTGATGTTTATCAAAACTAAAATAAGCTATTTGGTATACGTGGGTTGACCAAACATGAGAATGTCCGAGACTTGCTACATGCTATCGCGAGCAATTCGTCACTTGAAAAGGCATTAGCAAGTACCCTAATAATGAAATTCTCATCCCTTAGACTCACCAACGTAAAGGTGTGCGTGAGCATATAATGCAAATGCTCAACTTAAGAAACTCGAGGTTGATATGTCAGAATCTTTCTTGGTGCACTATATTTAACACCCTTCCACATCAATATGGGCCTTTTAAGATTTCATATAATACACATAAAGATAAATGGTCAATTAATGAATTAATGACCATGTGTGTTCAAGAAGAAGAAAAGCTAGTGATGGAGTGGTGAGAGTGCATTGGTGGTAACCACTCACAAGAAGAATAAAGCGACAAAAATCAAGCCAATCAGCAGGGAAAAGGTAAAATATCACCCAAGCTGATATCAAGAAAGAAGCAAAGTGTTTCTTCTGTAAAAAGAAGGGACACATGAAGAAGGAATGCTTAAAATTCCAACAATGGCTTGAAAAGAAAGGTAAACCAACCTCGTTTGTATGTTATGAATCTAATATGGTTAATGTTAATATTAACACCTGGTGGATTGACTCTGGATCAACAATCCATATTGCAAACTCTTTGCAGGGTATGCAAAACCTAAGGAAGCCAGTGGGAAGTGAGCAAAGTGTCTTATCAGGCAATAAGATGGGCTCACATGTGGAGGCAATTGGAACATGCATTTTAACTTTAAGTAGTGGTTTTGTTTTAAAATTAGAAAGGACCTTTTATGTACCAAGTTTCTCACGAAACTTGATTTCTGTTTCCAGACTCGTACCATTTGGATATTCCTTTAATTTTCAAAACACATCATTTAGTTTATTATATAAATATGATTGTGTTGGGAATGGTATTTTGTCTGATGGTCTTTATCGTATTTTATTACAAAATAATGACACTTATAGTTCAATGCATGTTTACGCTGGTATTAAAAGGTGTAATATTAATGAGGACTCCTCTATGTTATGGCACCGGAGATTAGGACATATCTCCAAAGAGAGAATTAAAATATTAGTTAATGATGGAGTACTTAGTACTCTTGATTTTACTGATTTTAGAACTTGTGTGGATTGTATTAAGGGAAAACAGACCAACAAGTCTAAGAAAGGTGCTAATAGGAGTTCAGACATATTAGAGATCATTCATAATCGATATATGTTGTCGGCACATGGACGACATGGTCGTAAATTCTTCATCTCCTTTATAGATGATTACTCACGATATATGTATATTTATTTGCTTCATAACAAAAACGAAGCATTGGATGCCTTCAAAGTCTTTAAGGCTGAAGTTGAGAACCAATGTGGTAAGAAAATTAAAATTGTGAGATCAGATAGAGGTGGAGAATATTATGGTAGATATACTGAGAATGGACAAGCACCTGGTCATTTTGCTAAGTTTCTTCAAGAACATGGGATTATTGCCCAATACACTATGCCTGGTTCTCCAGACCAGAATGGTGTTGCAGAAAGAAGAAACCGAACATTACTAGACATGGTGCGGAGTATGCTTAGCAACTCCAATATTCCTAAATTCTTGTGGACTGAAGCACTAAAGACGGCTGTGTATATATTAAAGCTGAGTTTGTCCAAAAGACACCATTTGAATTATGGAAAGGTTGGAAACCGAGTTTGCGACATATGCGCATTTGGGGATGTCCATCTGAGGTCAGAATATACAATCCACAAGAGAAGAAACTGGACCCGAGGACTATTAGTGGATATTTTATTGCATATGCTGAAAAGTCCAAAGGTTACAGGTTTTATTGTCCATCTCATACGACTAGGATTGTGGAATCAAGAAATGCTAAGTTTCTTGAGGATGACTTGATCAGTGGGAGCGATCGTTCAGAACATAGTTTTCTTACATGATCATATAGAATCTCAACCTTCCACATCAAATGATAGATTGGTTATAGTTCATAACACTCCTCAAGTACAAACTGGTGTTGAACAACCAATCATTGAGATTCCACAAGTTGCTGATAATATTCTAATAGATCAACCAGTTGTAATTACAACAAACCCCTGAACAATTAGTTAAACCACAAGTTCCTCAAGGAAACATTGGTACAACATTAAGAAGATCTACTAGAAATAAAAGATCAGCAATTCCTAGTGATTATGTTGTATATCTACAAGAATCTGACTATAATATTGGAGTGAAAATGATCTGAAACATTTCAAGCCATGAGTTGCAAAGAGTCAAATTTATGGTACAATGCTATGATTGAAGAGATAAATTCCATGAAGAGCAATGAATTCAGGATCTTATAGAGTTGCCTAATGAAGCAAAATTGGCTTGCAAATGGGTCTTTAAGACTAAGAAAGATTCATTAGGTAATATTTATAGACACAAGGCAAGACTTGTTGCAAAGGATTTACTCAAAAAGAAGGAATCGATTATACGGAGACATTTTCTCCAAAGATATCAAGAAAGAATCATTTTAGCATTAGTTGCTCATTTTGACCTTGAGTTACAACAAATGGATGTGAAAACTGTATTTCTTAATGGAGATCTAGAGGAGAAGGTTTATATGATACAACCTGAAGGTTTCTCCTCTAGTGTTGGTGAGCAATTGGTTTGTAAGCTTAAGAAATCTATATACGGTTTGAAACAAGCCTCCCGCCAATGGTATTTTAAATTTCATGGAGTAATTTCATCATTTGGATTTGTTGAAAATCCCATGGATTAATGTATATATCAGAAGGTCAGTGGGAGTAAAATATGTTTTTTTATTTTATATGTAGATGATATTTTGCTTGCAACCAATGATAAGGGTTTGCTTCATGAGGTGAAACAATTCCTTTCTAAAAACTTTGATATGAAGGATATGGGTGAAGCATCTTATGTCATTGGCATTAAGATCCATAGAGATAGACCTCGAGGTATTTTAGGTCTATCACAAGAAACCTATATCAATAAGCTTTTAGAGAGATTTCGGATGAAGGATTGTTCACCAAGTGTTGCTCCTATTGTGAAAGGTGATAGGTTCAATTTGAATCAATGCCCGAAGAATAACCTTGAGAGGGAATCAATGAAAAACATCCCATATGCTTCTATCATTGGAAGTCTTATGTATGCCCAGGTCTGTACTAGACCTGATATTGCATTTGCTGTGGGGATGCTAGGTCGATATCAGAGTAATCCAGGTATGGACCACTAGAGAGCTGCAAAGAAAGTGATGAGGTATCTTCAAGGAACCAAAGATTATATGCTTATGTATAGACATCTGAGATAATCTGGATGTGATTGGCTACTCATATTCAGATTACGGTTGTGTTGATTCTCGTAAATCAACATCATGATACATTTTTATGATGGCTGGTGGAGCTATTTCTTAGAGAAGTGTTAAGCAAACCTTGACTGCTACTTCTACCATGGAAGCTGAGTTTGTCTCTTGTTTTGAAGCTACTTCGCATGGTGTATGGCTTAAAAGTTTCATTTCAGGGCTTAGAATTATGGATTCTATTTCTAGGCCATTAAGAATTTTTCGTGATAATTCAAATTCTTTGTCTTTATGGCTAAGAATAATAAAAGTGGAAGTCGAAGTAAACACATCGATATTAAGTACTTAGCCATAAGAGAACGTGTAAAAGAAAAGAAAGTGGTCATTGAGCACATTAGCACTGAATTGATGATTGCTGATCCTTTGACTAAAGGCATGCCACCTCTGAAATTCAAGGATCATGTAAAGAAAATGAGACTTGGTTCCACTTTGTAATTGTATTGAAACTCTTATATACATTGTGATATTTTCTTATTCATGTGCACATTAAATTGAGAAAATATATTTTTACTGGACCAAGAATAAACATAAGGTTTATTCATTAAGTAATATTACCACATTAAGATTGATTCTTAAGAAACTAAATACATCGTGATACATGGATGATAATACTCGCTCTTAGAGAACTTATCGCTATAATTCATGTATTTATTTCTTAAGAAAAATGTTCGATAAGATTAATTCAAGTTATTAAGTTAAACGTATGGACCAAGTGGGAGAATGTAACCGTTTCTTATTAATTATCATTGAATTTTATTTTAGAAATTGTAACCGTTCTCATTAAGTTCATCATTCATTTCTCCATTTATTATAATTTAATTATTTCAGTTTTTTCATTCATTATGAATTAACCGTTATTATTAAATTTCTATTCATTATCATTAAATTTCTTAATGATGGTCCAATACAAAACTTGAATTAATTCTTTAACGTTATGAATTTGGTGGTAATGAATGTTCTTGATGGGAGAACATCTATATAAAGAGAAGTTTTGGTCCCTTGGCTCAATCTCTCAAGAAAGTCTTGAGAATTTCCTACACCATCTAAAGGGAGAGTTCAGTCGAGAAGAACAAAATACCAAGAGAAAGCTGTTGTAGAAGTTTCTCGACAATAAATGGGAGGTACGTAATTTTGTTTCATTCAGTTTCATCGTGTTTCTATTATAGTGATTAAGAAACACATTGTATTCTTCAGTTTTTCTAACAGTATCAACCAAGCTTTCTTTGAGGTTGTCACTACTATAATTCTTGAGAAGATTATCTCATGTATAGCTTGTTGAATGAAGAATAATGTCTTTGAGTCCTTCTTTCTATTCTCCCTCAGCCTGGTTTCCTCATCTGGATCTACATACCATTCTCTATTAAGTCTCAAAGATCTTGAGACTTGAATAAAGTTTTCATTTTGATACTCCAAAATTCATAGCATTTGTCTGAGAAGATGGGAATAAGGGGTTGAGACATGGAATTACCATTAAAAGCTATAATGCCTAGTTCAGATTGAAACAAAGCTCTGATACCACAAATGTTAGGGTTGAAGGAGCAAAATAAAAATAAAAACAGAATACTACGATGCAATCAAGAGAGAATGCTCTTAATCAAGAAAATCGATAGTATTAAAATAAAATGAACGATATAGAACACTTACAAGATTTACCCAAATGTATACTTTTCTTACTTCATGAACTGATCCTATTTATAGGACCTAATGGTAACTATCTCCCACCATCAAGTTACCCATGATTAAGTTAGATGTAGGAATTGCCTTATAACTTCTAGATCATGGACTACTTCTTAGAGTATGTCTATAACTATTTAGAACATGACAATTATCTAGATAATTATTATAAATTAATTTTTAATATTAATTATAGTGTTAATGATTGGATCTTGGAAAAGGAAGGAATTCATGAACATCAGTTTTCATTAGTGACATGGAATCTGGAACAACACGTGGAGAAAAAGAGAAGAAAAAAAAATAGGATAAAACCAGATAAATTAAAGAAACAGCTAAACAAGGAGTCACCCCCTCTTCTCTACATTCAAGCTTTTTAGTGCCAATCCTGCTGTGTGCCAGCCTAGTTCTGTAGCCACCCCATGTGAATTCCTTGTACAACTTTTTGTCTCCTTCTCTACCAAAGTAAATAATGGAGAATGGACTGCAAACCATCGGCCCCCCAGATATAAATTAAAGAGACCACAGGAAAGCAAACGCCATGAGGTATCTTGTTGTTTCACCTACAGATATGAAGTGATACTGATTCATCTGGCATGCAGTGAACAATGGAAATGCATAACCCAAGTCATATCTGTTCTAAAAAAAAAAAAAACCAGAATGGGTGTGCATCTTATTTCCTGTGTAAGAATGACATATTTGTAAGAGAAGGGGTGTGTCCTAGAAGGGAGGAGGTGCTTGTAGAACTAGTACTTTCTCTCATTCTGTAAGCCCAATCCTTCAGGCAAGTAGGTGAGATAGAAAAGGAAAAGCGTGGTTCATGACCACACGTAGGCATAGCGTTTGTATTATATGTAAATATTTCATGAACGAAGATCGGAAGAGCTGCAGGAAGACGACAGTGGTGGATTCCTATAAATATAGGGAGTTGAGGGCAAGTAGGAATAAAGCAGCGTTCTCTCTCTCTCTCTCTGGAAGTAGATATGGTTTCCACTCCGCCATTGTTTCAGCACGTGTCCACATGCACTGTCAAGCCCAGGGTTGCGCTTCCCGGCACACCGTGCCACCTGAGTCCATGGGACCTCTGCACGTTGTCCATGCACTACATCCAGAACGGCCTCCTGTTCTCCAACCGCCACTCCTCCCTTCCGGCCGACGACGCCATCCGCAGCCTCGAAACCGCCCTCTCCATTGCACTCCTCCACTTCCCTCCTCTCGCCGGCCGGCTCGTGTCCGAAATTGCTTACGACGATGAGGGCCAGCAGGCCGGCATGCACGTATTCGTCGTCTGTGGTGACCGAGGTGCGGAGTTTATCCGCGCCGTAGCCAAGCACATCACCGTTGCCGACGTGCTGTCGCCGTCGGATGATGAGCTCTCTTTCGTCGAGGCCTTCTTTCCCCTCAACGGAGTTGTCAACTACGACGGCCGGTCTCTGCCTCTCCTTGCGGTACAGTTCACCGAGTTGGCGGACGGCTTCTTTCTCGCGTGCTCCTTCAATCATGCGGTCGGCGACGGCGCCGCCTATTGGCACTTCTTTAATGCTTGGGCGGAAATAGCAAGGAACGCTGGAGCCGGAGGCCTCTCACGTCCTCCGGTACACGACCGGTGGTTCATCGATGGCCGTGAGAATGCTCCCCTTAAGCTTCCTTACTCTCACCCTGATGAGTTCATCGAAAGATTTGCGCCGACGGTACTGTGTCATGAGAAGGTGTTCCACTTCTCACCGGAATCCATTGCTCATCTGAAAGCCAAAGCCAACCGAGAATGCGGCACCGACTCCATCTCCTCATTCCAGTCCATCTCCTCGCTGGTGTGGAGGTCCATCACGCGGGCTCGCGACCACCCGCCTCAACAGAAGACCAGCTGCAGCCTGGCCATCGATAACCGCCAGCGTCTGAGGCCGCCGCTCTCGCCGGACTACTTCGGCAACACGGTGGACATCATCGAGGCGACCGCGACGGCGGGAGAGCTGCTGGCCCGCGGGCTGGGTTGGGGCGCATGGCTGATCCACCAGGCCGTGGCAGAGCACACCGACAGGGCCGTCAGGAAGGCTATGACGGCATGGATGGCGGGGCCGGCGATGTACAAGCTGAGCGGGCATGACATGTGTGGCGTCAAGATGGGGAGCTCGTCGAGGTTCGACGTCTACAGGTGCGACTTCGGGTGGGGGAAGCCAGCGGCGGTGCGGAGCGGCAGAGCGAACAAGTACGAGGGCAAGGTGACGTTCCATCCGGGGAGGGAGGGGGGAGGGAGCATGGATTTAGAGATCTGCTTGGAGCCGGAGTGCATGAAGGCGCTGCAGTGCGACGAAGAGTTCACGAGTGCCGTTTGCCGACCTCCGGAGCTGGAGATCAACTAGTACAAGCAAAATCTCGATCGCGTCAGTTCTTCTCTTGGGTATGAATAATGGCTGCACAAGTTAAAGATGGTTCATAATATATCCAATTTGGTTCAAGAAGTTCTTTGCAGATCGCACTCTTGATCGAAATCGTAAGCATTGAATCCACGAAAGCATTTGGACAAGCAAAAACTATGCATCGCACAGGCCGTCGTCTCACCAGAGCATGGATCCAAAATATTTGGTGAACGCAGAAATCTCTCTCTCTGTCTCTCTTGGATTCTGCGTGCAGAAACGTAACAGATTATTTTTCTACTTCAGTGCCTTTCTGACTTCGAGAAAATTGCCGGCAGAAACAGCAAAGAGAATCGAAGTTTACTGCACCATTGTCTTTATAGAATTTCTAACAAGGAGCAGGTTGAGCCAGGGAGATAATTGGAATCCTGGGACCATCCCGTCCTCTCCACCGAGACCCTGCGAACCGTAGACGTAGCAGGTTGAGACATGGACGGAGCTGGGCCTGGATATGATGGCATGCAAACATGGCAATGTTTAGTTCGCACATTTCATCATCTCCAGTAAAACACTAGCAGATTAACTGTTGATGAAACGAAGAAGAGAGAGAGAGATGAATTGTGTTCAATCTCGGATCATCGAAGGATTAACCGTTGAGTAAGATAATCGAACATTATGTTAAAAAATTATCATGTCAAAAATTAGACATCAAGCTAGAACATCGAACTAGAGGATTGGTTGACGTATCAAAATCAAAATTCATGCTAAAGATTCGGACATCATGTCGGAAGGATCGAATATTACATTTGTATTGAAAGATTAGATATCGTGAGAAAGTCAAAATATCGTTAGAATGAGTGATATGTTGAAGGAAAGAATAATATGTCAAAAGTTTGATGAAGTGTTGAAAGATCGTATAACATACTAGAATAGCATATAATGTGCCACAAGCTTTGTAAATATATCGGATGTATGGTTGATTTGTCCAAGTTTTAATCAAAATCATTATGGGTCAATTTGATCTGTCATTAGGTTGAAACAAAGTCAACTTGTCAAAAAAGTTATTGACCATGAACCCGAGCCGAATTAGGCCCATTAAAAAGCTAAATTGGAGTCCTAAATTAGTATTGGGCGGTACTACTATCATATTTGAAAGATTCAACATGTTTAATTCTCTTCTAAAAAAATCAAATTGTTCTTCACTTAGTGATTTAGTAAAAATATCTACTGGATAATGTTTTATGGCAACGAAATCCAAAAATATATCATGATTGCTTATATGATATCTAATAAAATGATGTCTAATATCAATATGCTTGGTTTGAGAATATTGAATAGGATTTTTTTGACAAGTAAATTGCATTAGTATTGTCGCACTTTATATTAAACAAATTTCATAATCTTCTAAAGTAATTTTCATTCAAATTGCTTGCACACATCATATACCCACCATAACATATTTAGTTTTAACTATCTAGTGTATAGAATTTTGCTCCTTAGATGACTAAGACACAAATATAAAAATTGATGAATTCTAGAGAAACTTTTTCTATCTATTTTACATCTTACAAAATCAATATGATCATAAGCAATCAAATCAATTTTTTTAGATTTATGATATCATAATCCCATATTAAATTTAAGATATCATTAGCATTAGCATACAATAATATTGCCCTTACCCCATGTGATGATGTGGAGTAAAGCTTCCAGGACAATTATGTATATCTTAAATAGAGTTCATGGTAAGTTGATTCCATCAACTTCATTGAAACCCAATTTGAGACATCTATATATTTAGGGTTATTCTATAGAGATAAGAGTTTTTAATCTATATGAAAAGAAATTAATTCCAATAATTACTTTTATATACTTTATTCGTTATACAAAAAATTTAAAAGATACACATTTTATTATCCTAATCATGGTACGATGATAGTAAAATATGATAATATAATATTCTTAGAAAATGATAAATCAATAGAAGTAAAAGAAATCTTAAAAGATTAATTTTCATATAAAGTAGATTCATGTTGATACTCCCTTATCATTTCTCATTCCAGATGTTGTTATTCCTTAAATCATTGAATGAATTGATGAGGATAAATAACAAAATAACATTGATGAACTCCCATATTATATTATTATCATCGCTAATGATTTTGTAATACAATCATAATCGATGGTTCTAAGAAGAACTCAAAGGGAAAGGAGACATCAATCATGAGTATTATGTGGCATATTTAGAAGAATACAATTATGATATATAAATTAAAATAGAACCCTTTTTATAAGTTATAAAAAGTAATAATTCTAAAAAGTTATATGAAGCAATGAAACAAGAGTCCAAATTGATTGATCAAAATAGTATTTAAGAACTCATTAAATTCATCAATAACTACAAAACAGTCATTTACAAATGATCTTTAAGATAAAACATGGCTCAAAAGGTAATATTAAATAATATAAAGTCAAATTTGTGACTAAAGTTTTTCTTAAAAAGATTATATAAACTATAATAAGACTTTTTCTTTAATTTATAAAAAGGACTCGTTGAGTTTCGTCATAGTATTAGTAGTTAATTATGATCTTGAGTTACATTAAATGAATATAAAAATAATATTTTTAAATAAAGATTTAGATAAGAAAATCTAAATTGAATGACCTTAAGGATTTATAAAAAAGGAAAAGGAAAGTTAACTTTACAAACTTAGGAAATCTATTTATAGCATTAAGCTCTATATAAAGTTTTATGATAACATTAATTCTTTCATATTTGAGAAAAATATCGTTGATCAATATATATGTTTAAAGGTCAGTGAATACAAGTTTATTATATTAATTTTATTTGTGAATGATATTTTAATTACTAGTGCTAATTTTGGTTTATTGCATGAAACTAAGATGTTTCTCACTGAGAACTTTAAGATGGTTTATATGAGTGAAGTAGATTATATTATTGATACTAAGATATTCAAGAATTAATATTAAGGATTATTATAATTATTTCAAACATGATACATGGCTAAGTTTTATAGAGATTTAGTATGTAACTTTATTTAACTAATGATACACCTGGATGAATGATTCAATTAAAGCTAGTGTCCTATGAATGACCTAGAAATAAATTAATGAAGAATATTTATTATGCATGCATAGTTAGAAATCTATTATATATTGTATGAGACTATATATCAGTTTTACAATTGAAATACTAGGTAAATACTAGAGTAACCAAATAATGTAATATTAGAAAATTATAAAGAAAAGTAATGAAATATTTGAAGAAGATAAAAGATTATATACTCATATACAAGATATCAGATTAGCCTAAAGTAATAAGATATTTATATGTTGATTTTATAAATTACCTCGACAGTAGGAAGTTTAATTCATGATTTATAATTATATTAGTTAGAGAGATGATTTCTTTAAAAGTATTAAATAATTATTTATTATATCATCAATAATGGAAGCTAAATTTGTGATATGCTTTGAGGTCACAAATTAAGTTAAAGAATTTTATCTCAAGATTTGGTATAATCGATTCAATTATCATACCGTTGAAGATATTTTATAATAACATCGTAATAATTTTTTCTCTAAGAATGATAAGTATAATAGTGGTTCCAAGCATATTAAGATAAAGTATCAGAGAAAGAGTCCAGAAATAATAATAAGTATGTTCAATTGAGAACTTGAGCAATACTTTGATAATTGTCAATCCATTTACTAAAATTTTATAACCTAAAATATTTAAGGAGCATGTACTTAGAACAAGGCTTTTGAGTAACTCATAAAAAAATGATGATGTATATCTAGGTGAATATTATTATTAAAATTTTTTACTATTTATTTAATTAAAATTATTTATTTCTACTATCCTACCTACATTTGTATTAATGTATATTATAGCTGAATGTTATGATAAGATTATCTTGACAAAATAAATTATAAGAATCATTATAAGCTATATTAGAAAAGACTAATAGTATTGTGATATATAAATAGGAGTATAACATTGCTGACATATAACCGTTATAACTCCTATTGATAATAGGACTTAATATAGTATTATCATATTGGCTTGTTTTAAAAATTTATGGCTATGTATAAACTACTTTTTAAAATTTTCATAATCTAATTAAGTAAAATTATTTTCAAATAAACTTTTATTTTATTTATTTAAATTTTTAATTTTTTTATATCTTACTAATTAATGGGTCAAGTTGAAGAATATTAAATTATGTGATCTTATTTATTTAATTAGATAAAAATATATTAAAGACTTAATTAGATTCTAATTATGGCTATCGGTTAATAGAAATAAAGTCCAATTATGATAGAATTTTTTGGAAGTTGAGATGAACTCTTCTAATTATCATTACTTTCACTTATAAAATGACAGGACTTTATAGGGATGAAATACAAGAAACTAAGATTATAGATATATTCTCTACTCATAATATCCATGTGAAGGATAGAAAAAAAAAAAAAAAGAATGTTGTCCTTTGCATATCAATATCACTATAGCCTTTTGATCCGATGATATTATATTTGTATATCAAAGAAAGATAAAAGGTACGTAATCCTATATTGATTTATTATTCTTTGATTTTGATTCTAACATCAAAATTTTTTCACATCAAAAATTTTCACATAATAATAATATAATTATAATTTTATGCAGATAATCATAATATCTCATAACAATTTAATTTTGATTCTAATATTAAAAAAATTTTATAACACTAATATAATTATAATTTTATGCTTACACGTATAATTCTAATATCTCATAACAATATGATATCTCGATGGAGTGATATTACACTCACCCCATCTACCATAGCAATTAAACAGCAGAACCAAACCATCTCATGTATCATCATGTAGCAACCCCACCGAACATCTAATATATTAACATGACATCAGAGATGTTCATTCATAATAGTCTTATGGTACAAGGAATAAACTATTGTCTAACAATTAGAAGATGCTGGAGATGTGATCAGACTTAAGGTAAGATTGCAGAAGACTAAAACTTACAAATGTCTTCGATCTTGATCATGCTTACCATCAACTTCATCATCATCCGACCATCGCATCATCGCCATCACTATCAAGATTAATATTGCCATTACCATGATCATATGATTTTTCTTAACAGGTTCGACTATTGACCAAGAAAGCAGGGGTGGAGTTTCCTGCCAAACTCCTTCAGCCCATTATGATGGGAAAGATCAAGTCATTAAATAGCAGCAGATTGAGTTAGCATGTTGAGCTAATGTACACCATTGCACTCCCTTTAATTCAAGTCCCTACTAGATTACAAAGCTTACTTTTGTCCACATCAATTTGGTCTATTCTAATTTATTGATCCAACAAGATTGGACTCGCATAACCCAACACCATAACTCCTGTCTCACTCGGATGGGGAGAAGCTTCAATTCATCAAACACCTACCTTTTCCCCTCTCTTTCTTGTTCATTCCTCTCTGATAGATAGCCTCGGTCAAGATAAACTGTACTTTCCAGTGCAGTAAAATTCCAAGGAGTGATGCTTGAGACATTGAATGCATATACATATCATTGTCACATGGATCACGAAGAAGCAATCTCACAGCAATGCGAAGCTTTCACTGGCCTTCCTGGACTTGAATGAGAGGCTGCTGCCAAACAGCCGAAGGAGGAACGAAAGTGAAGCTGAGTCTGCTTTCATGTGAAGCAACAGTGGGTGGGCCTTCGTCCGTCCATGCTGCTATGATCTCATGTCAGGATTGGAATGGCCTGGCTGACCGGGAAAGGACACGCAAATGAGTTGGCCATGGATGACTCGGATCGGAGAACATTGCCTTGTGCGGCTGTGTTCATCCATGGCAGCACCACCCTCTGCTGCTTCTGCTGCTGTCTCTGAGGGCAGGAGCGATGCCATGGGCATAACGAACTTTACAAGGATGTTTTCGCTTCTGATCACTCTCATGGTCCAAAGCCGAGGACAGTCCTGTGGTGTGACCGACGCTTAAGAGCAAGATGGAGACTTGGTTTCGCAATGAAGTGGGAATAAAAACTCTCGGGAAAGAAAAAGGAAAAGAGAAAAAGATTGCCTCTCAGCCAAGCAGGCTTTTAGGCACCTTCTCTGAGTGCTTCGGATGAGCTGGGAACAACTCACCGCCAGCTCGACTGCCATGGAAGTAGGGCTGGGTTGGGACCAACCTAGCGATGGTGGGGAAGAAGAACTTATAATGCTCCTGGAGTACCTGTTTGGATCTTTAGAGGTCATCGGAATCAGCCCGTCTAGGGAGGGCCATCCCCCCACCGGTGTTGTCATCTACCTAGTAAACCCGGTTTTGGTATCACGGTAAGATTATTCCAGTAAATTATCTCGAGGGCTACCCGAAAAAGCTTATGTTGATGCTTTAGGAAGCAGACGATGCCCACCATGTGAGGAGCCATGGAAAGCAAGCAACTTCACAGCAAGACTCCATGACCAAGGCAGCTACAAAGGTACTTGGGCCTTGCCTAAACCAGAATCATCATTAGGTTATATATCAGCATCACAATCTGAGGATTAAGGCTATCCTACGGAAATTGTTCTAAGTCTCATCAAGTAAACTGCTTGTCTGTGCTAATGTAGCAAGGGGTGGCCTTTCACTCGAAGAGCTGCCACAATAGGGGGCCAGAGTTGCTTCCGATTACTTCCTCCGACGGCCAACGCACAGGTAATGGAGAGATTAGGCACACAAGTTTCACCTAAAAGGTCTGTTGGCACTTGAATTTCTATTTTGAAGTTTGATCATAGGGAAAATCTTCATTTCCAGTGGAAGAAAAAAAGGAAAAAGGAAAAGGAAGGCAAAGCAGAAATAGTACAGAGAGGAGAACCGGTGATGCAGACGGAGGGCATCTCGATCTGACTCGACTGTCATGAAATCATAAAGGAGAGCTTTGCACGCAAGCAACAGTACTCGAGAGAACATGGCGGATGCTTCTAATCTTCCTGCAGTTCTAATTCTTTTATGTTCTTTGGCCACTCAAACGAACTTGCTGGAACAGGAAGCAGCATCTGTTCAGAGACGGAGACCTTCGACTCGGATGGGGGCATCTGATGTGCAATCATTGAAGCGCTTATTAAATCCATCGCCTTGGTTTGTTTGAGGATGTTGAAGCACCATCCAATGCCGCTGCTGCTCCTCTTTCACACAATACAAAACATAATATATCCAAGAAAGTGGGAGAGGAAAGACCATCGATTTCCAATCAGAGTAGCCATCCACCTCCTGCTTCTCAGCATGAAAACAACATGTTGCCTTCATGGCGCAATCCAAGCAGATGACTACTTATTTTATTCCCTTGAATCTGAAGCAGAACAAATCTCCAGAGACATTTCCAGAGTACAACAGTTCGCATGCGTTCCCTTTCGGCTGAAGGCCGCAAGGAAACATGAGACCACCGAGAAGAGCGAACAATAAGCGACCTCAGCGATGACGACTACTACTACTACTGCAACTACAATAGCAAACTGAGACTTACCACGATAGAAGAGCACACGAGAAGGCTTCGGAAGCCCATCGGAAGAGAGCCAAATGACAGAGAAGAGAGGCACCGACCAACCAAAGAATCCAAGGAGATGTCTTTTCCATGTATATACGGCAATGCAGCTGCTTCCCATCACCTTCCTCCTCAGCGGACCAGGCAATCCTAAGAAAATAACAGATGATACGTCGGCTTCTGACGGAGTCGAGAAGACGATGAAATGGTAGGTGTGAGAATTACCAGGGGAGGTATCCGATTGGTGGCGATCGCTCCTCCACAAACTCCATCAGTGGCGAGAAGCAGAGGCAGCAGAGGGCGGCTTGTCGTTGTGGCCGTCGTGCTCCTCTTCGCCCTGGATCCGTGCCGGGATGCGGAACCCTGAGAAACTGGCACCGGATGCGAATCCGATGGACGGCATGGATGGATAAAGCGCAGGTTGCATCCGGTGGTCGGCTGCGGCGTCGACAGGGTCGGCCCAAGCACGAACCGCGGGCGAGTTACTGGACTGAAGGGGTCCCCTCTGAGAAAAGAACAGGCTATGTCCGAGCAAAGAGTGCAGCGGCGCCGCCTGAGGCGGTGGGAAACTGAACACGTAGCCCCCACCGCCGCCACTCGAGTCCACCATATTCCACGGAGCAATCCGGTGGCTCTGCTCGGCCCAGCCGGCCGCATCGGATGCCAGCTGGGCGGAGCTCGGGAAATGCGCATCGTGCCTAGAAGGCGTTGGGCTCTGGTGGTACTGGCTGTGGTGGTGGTGGTGATGGGGGCCGGATTCTGGGTTGTGAAAGATCGGGTCTTGGAAGGATTGGAGGGAGAGGCGGAGGTCTTGAGCTTGGCCACTGGTTCGTGACGGAAGTTCCGGCGAGTAGGACAGGAAACCGATGGAAGGGCTAGAAGACGGAGGAGTTGCAGCAGCAGCCATTGGGAAAAAGGACTTGATAGTGTCAGCAATGGAGTCGGTGTCCAAGGAAGGAGGAAGAAAGGTATTACTTTCGTTGCCGCCGTCGCCCCCGCCGGCGCCGAAGCTAAAAGCAGTAGAAAGAGCTGGATCGGCTACGGCGACCGATTTGCTGCTGGACTCCCCGATGGTCTGCTCGGCGGAGGGGAGCTGACTGGACGGCGGAGGGTGGCGGCGGGAGGAGGCGGCCTGGGCGGCTGCGACTGTGGCGGAGGGGCTCCAAGGCGGAAGCTCGGCGAGCTCGTCGATGGCGGCCTTGGCGTTCTTCATGAGCCAGTCGACGGCCTTGCTGGGGCGGTCGTAGCCAAGGCGGTCCTGGACGTCGTAGAACTGGATGGCGGTGTGGGCGGAGAGGCGGACGCGGCGGTCGCGGGGGCCCTTGGCGGTGCACACCTTGCTGTGACGGTCCTTGCGGCCAGTGGACCGCACAATGTGGCCGCCCTGGACCTCCACGATCTCCCCGACGGCGCTGCCCCTCGCCCCGCCCTGCCTCGAGCGGGGCTGCGGCCGCTCCAACTGCTGCTGGTGGTGGTGGTGGAGGAGAGCGAGCTGGTCGTAGCCGGCGCTGTTGTGGCTGTGACCCTCCCCAATCCTTTCGGGAAGGCAGGCATACACGGAGGAGGAAGCCGTGGCAGCTGAAGAAGAAGAAGACGAGAAGTAAGAGCTCCTGTTGTGGTGGATTTGGTGAAGCTGGAAGCCTCGCAGGGATTGCTCTTCTCGCTGTTGTTCTTGGAGCCCCTGCGGCGCTACTTCGCCCTCTTTTTCGCTTTCGTTTGCGTCTGCCTGAATTGGAAGGTACAGACTCCTCCGCGGATCCAGATCCTGCTCCTTCTTCTTTCGCCCCTGTTCCAGCTTTGGATCTTACGAGCTGACGCCTGCTACTAGATCTCGTTTCTCTCAGCTTCCTCCTGCCTCTCCTGCTGCTGAACCGGTAGCATTTCCTGGTGGCGCTGCTGATGTTTGGCCTCCTGCTGCTTGCTTTGGCCATCCAAGTCCCAAATTCCCATCACCAAACACCACCAGCTCAGCTCTTAAACAACCACCACAAGACCTCACAATAAAAATCTGAAAAGAAACCAAGGATCATAGACAGACTAAGAGCTGCTTACACTTGGATCTCGCCAGGCGATTAAGAACACAGCCGAAGTAGCTTGGGGGCCAAGAGCCCAGGGACAGAGGGTTTAGAAGTCAAGCCATCACATTGTCTCAACAGGAGGGGAGGCACAACCCGTGGAAAAGCAGCAAGGACATGAGCGAGAGGGATGGGAAAAGAGGGTTTGGGTTTCACTCGGAGGAGAGGTAAGAGGAGATGGACAGAGTTAGTGCTCCTGCCCTTCGTCCGCTGGTGGGCCAGCGACTATTATTCGCAAGAAGAACGCAACCTGTCCATGCCAGTGTTAGGCAGCAGAGAGAGAGAGAGAGAGAGAGGAGCCGAGAAGGCAGAGGCAGACATGCACCAGAGATTTAAAGATCCTGCTCATCTCACTCGACCCATTTCCCAAGGCACAACCCCAACAACATCGACAGCCTTGTGTTACTCAGTGCGCCGTTGAAGAGATAAGAAGAGCAAAAACCTTCCTCAATATTGCAAACCTTACACGCGCGCGCGCACACACACACACACACTCTCTCTCTCCTTTTGAGCGCAGACTGTGACAGTTCCGCACCTTTAAACGCTTGGCCAAAAGAGCCATCACCTTTTCTCACCGTCCGCCATGTTGCCTGCCAGATTACTTGCTCTCCGTTCATCCATCCATCCCCTCTTCTTTTTCTTCTCCCCCCTCTCTACAAAGTCACCGCGACCAAACGCAACCGTGACGATTGCCGTTTTGCTGACTTCTTATATATCTGTCCCGACAGCAACATCTCTTCAAGATTTACCGCATCCAAATGTTAGATCTTGCTTCGCTTGTGCTGGGGCATTACATCGTCGGCCATGTTTAGAACGCCATTGCAGGCGAACCTGCTGATGATGAGGATTCTGGAAGTAGGAGGCGGTGGGGTCTCCCTCATGCCTCTTCGAGCCAGTAATTGCAGGGACAGTGACAGCACAACGTTGGAGGGGCTGATAGTATGATGGCTGCCCTTAAGATTACCATCGTACCCTTCTTTCCACATCTTACACGTAATCTTTGATTCCCGACACGTAGCGATCTGTGGGCTGCTCTGTGGCATCCGAGACAGCGGTCAGCCGAGGCGATCCTTCCCGTTGGTTGGGACAGCGCGCCTCGTGGATGGAGAGGAAGGATGCCTTCCTCTGCAACGCGAAAGCCTCGTGGTCGCTTATGACTTCGTTTTCATCTTTCGAACCATGACGACATCCCCCAACTTACGATAACGACTGAGATTTCAAGCTCTATATGTAGCGGCTCAGCGGATTGGCAGATGTGCTCTTCCAAGGGAAGTAATTTTACCGATCATTTCTTCGTTATGGCGCAGCAGATTGCAGGAAGAATTCGAGCTGCAAGAGTGTGGTTCACCACCTCATCCATGGAGCAGAACACCAGAAGCTATCCTAGCTATTGCACACTTACCGATGAGGATTTCAAGGTATAGTCGCTGGTGATAATGAATCGATCAAAGATGTCCTTCAGAACATATGTAGCTTTCTTTCTCCCTTGCAAGTTGATGTCCGTATGATGTACTTCCGAGAAGATTGCGAAATCCAACACCTCAAGGAGGCCATTGTCGATCCATCAAATCCTTCGTTCACTTCGGCTATAATATGAAATCTTCGGTGCTTGTCCAGAATCAATTAAATTCTTCGTTTATCCTCTCTCTCTCTCTCTCTCTCTCTCTCTCTCTCTCTCTCAATCCTCGTTTGCAGCCACTGCTTAATGGACTTCGTACTGATGGAGCTTCTCGTTCGCCATACAACCTCTGTCCCTTCGTGTTCCTCTAAACGCAAGAACCGGGAAAGGATGGATGGATCATAGCGAGAGAGGAATGATTGATCGCATCGTCACACGCCATGGAGTACACCGGCATGCGTTCGCGGCAGAGAATAAAGTCATGCAGCAGAAAGAACACCCAACTCATCCATGCCCACCGGATGACGCGTTGGGTTGATCTGGTCGAGTCATCGAAGTCGCAGGGTGTCCGGTTGGATTCTACGATAGGAGCGAGCTATTGGTGCTTTGTCGGTCTGATTTCTGTCAGAAAGGCCTGGGTCGAAGTTTTCCTGACTAGACCACTCTGATGTTAAAATTAGTTCTCCTCCTTCTGGAGTTAAGTGGGAGAGGTTTTATAGTGATGTTCGAACCTGGTTAAGCTTACCTCCATCCATGCTGATGACGAGGTCGTACAGGGCGACACCATACATGATGGCCCTACACGACATCATTTCGGGATTTTGAGGCCGGCTTGCTCCATGCATCGTCGTCCTGGGATCTCAGGACTACTTGCCTCGTGCGTCGTCGTTCCGGGATTTCGAGGTCGCCTACCCCGTGTGTCGTTGTCCCAGGATTTTGGGAATAATCGTAAATCAGTGTGTCACCTTCTTTAGATTTCGGGATGGACTGTTCCGAGTTTAGATAATATGACGATATCGTCACATCCGATCTGAGGTGATGGGTTTGGCCTGGCATCCCACGTGGGGTGTCTTTTATGTTAACGTGTTCCTTGGCTACTGCTACGTGGACGACGTGACAATTCAATACCAAATCAGAGAAGATAAAAGGAGAATGACGTGAGTTTATACAGGCATGCAAGTGCGTTCCACGTCGCAGGGCTGCTCGTTCTTGCAACAGTGGATCAAGGCAACGCAAAAGGTCACAAGTTTTTCTCTGACCACCGGGCAAAAGATGTTCGACCCTCTTCAAACTTGTTACTTTCCCTCGTTGTTTGGGTGAAACGGGGTGGTGTAGAAGTGAGCTCGATAAGAGTAAAGGACAGCATGGGAATACCTTATCTTCTTCGAGCTTGGAGACTTCCCAAGTCCCCTTTGCAAAAGAGAACCATGCATGCATGTGGATTGGGGGTGCAGGGCGGAAGGAGGAGGTAAATTACGGGAGCAGTCGAGCGACGACTTTTGTGCGTGTGGGTCAACTCCGACGAAGTCATAATTCTCAGATTCTTCACCGAACGCTGAGATTCTAATCTTTATTTAATGGTGGGAAAATAAGGAAATGGATCTTTCCCGAGCAATTCTAGATTTATATGACGTTTTATGTTTAGAAGATTAAAGTTTCTTCCTTTCATACCACTGATTGGTTGCGTCGTGAAGGAAGGAAAGAGAGAGAGAGATGACCAGAAAGTGAAATATATGAGAGAGAATTCAAAGGCATGCCTTTGGACAGAGAAAGGTGAAAGCTGCTGCTTGCTTCTTGTCAACGATCGAGTGGTCATCAACTGCTACCTTTCTCACAATTATATGTGCAATATAAATCAAAGGAAAAAACGAAAAATTATGAGGCTGTCTTGTTCTTTCCTTCCCAAGTATTCTCTCCTTTCTCCTTTCTGTATAGAAGAGAATTATTCACCAAGCCAAATCATTGCGAATTAAAATGCGTGGGATTTAAGAGACTAAATCGAGTTGCCATCCATTGGAGGGAGCAGTAGTGTCATACACGCCTCCACAAAGAACAAAAATGGCCTGATGCAATCCACTGTTACTTGAAGTATAACAGATATGACTTAGAATACGGTAGTTGACTCTTGAAGAATAAGTAACTACATGAGTTAAAATATGATAGTTGACTTTTGTTGTCAAAATACTACCAGGAATATATAATAGGATTACAAAATTACATCGACGGCCACACTCACAATAAGACCCAACATGGCACCAACCAGAACCTGAACCTCTGTATGACCAACCGATTCATTCAATACAGGATAATTGCTATACTTCGTAAGTAATGGCACTTTAACATTAACCTTTGAGCTGGGCATATCCACTTTGGTGGATGTAAACCCCGGTCCTCGAAATGAGTAAGATTCTGAATTTGGTCCGTACGACTCTGCCTTCTCTGAAATAGAGACAAACGGAGACATCTTCTCGCAATTCACTGAGGAACTTCGAGCACTAGGACTTTGCACATCATCCTCTTCTTGGGAACTTCGTATCTTATTAAGAATCTTAGCATGAGAGCCCACCTCCCTTCTGACACCCTGAATTTGACAAACCAAGGAAAGGAAAACATCATACTTTGAGAATTATCAATTGCATAAAGATTTTTTGCTTCAACAAATGACTTGAAGAGGAAGCAAGCCAATGAATAACTGATCATATATCATATCTAGTGTAATCACTCAATTTTAGTATGACATCATCAAGTCACTAATTATTTTGAAACATCATACTTTGAGAATTATCAACTGCATAAAGATTTTTTGCTTCAACAAATAACTTGAAGAGGAAGTAAGCCAATGAATAGCTGATCATATATCACAGTTAGTGTAATCACTCAATTTTAGTATGACATCATCAAGTCACCAATTATTTTGAAGGATAAAAATGTAATGGAAGGATAAAAACGTAGTCAACAGTTTCTAGTAATTTTAATTTGCTCGAGTACATATCTTTTATTTTTTGAGGACATGATCATCATTTCAAGTGGTGTTCATTTGGGTAAATCACTTTTCCCTTTACATAGTCCATATCTTTGTCAAGGCCTTTGTGATATAAATTTCATTGTTTTGATCATCTAAATGCAACAAAGACTATCACATGCATACGCTCTCAACAAATTCAGTACCATATTTTGCCTCTTCATTTTACATGTAAAGTTTGGTGAAGCTAATCTTTTGCCAGAAGCAGCTAAAAAAGATCAAGAAAAAGAGATGAAGAAAGCTAGAAAAGATTAAAGCAAAGAAAAGAACAAAGAAAGCATGAAAAGATTAAAAAAATTAATGGAAGGGAAAAAGACTAAGGACAGGATGATACATATACCCCCCAAGCATATACTCCAGAAACTCTCTAGTAATGTTTACATGTTATTGTATAGTGGCATAAGTTAATCCCACTGGTAGCTTTGCATTTGTCACAACTCGATCTGATGGATCTACTAATTTCGACGAACCTGAAATACTAGTCCAAAATTCTTATGCCCTAGTTAATAGTATTACATTAGATCCATTGCCCACTCCCAATGTGGGACTCAATCGAGGTGTTTCAGCATTTGTTAGAATTTATAAATTAGAATAGAAAGCAATTTCAAAATTTTGTATCAGACACTTAAACGTATGATTGAAACCCAAAATTTCATAATCCAACAAAGTGTTGTTATATTCATGCAGTAATATAACATCTCTTAATGCAGCTGGCTAAATACATAATTGGCATGTATATCATAGTCCTATGAAAATTAGTAACACTTCATTAAAGTAAAACACAAAGAATCCCTTCAAAAAGGTGTTCAAGAACATATGCAAATAACTAATAAAGCAATTCACTATACTAACATATCACCACTGCTAATGCTTATGTTTCACAAGTTCCAAAAGCAGCGCATAGTTAATAACTATATAAACAATACAGATTCATGCAGCAAAGACAAGGAGCTTTGCATAAAACAGGGGTTACATCCCTCAACCATGAAAAATGAAACATAAAATAATATGGATGGCAGGAGATTGAAACAAAAGAATTGACGAATTATGGCAGATACTAAACCAAACAACATACTGAAATTACACTGACTTACCTGGGCATCATACATGACGAGAAAAGCAAAGACCACAGACACGCCAAAAATTGAGTCCGAGAATCCCCTGCATTCTAAAAACTACCACAGTTACACAGGAGCAATACAAAGAGACCAATTCCTTGCATCAAAGATTTCCCTGATGTCCAGCTAAAATTTGAAGACAGTGATAGTGATTAACCGCTGGGGAATTAAACCAAACAGTTTCCGAGCTTACCTCTCTAGGCCAAGCGAAGTTGCCGCTGCAGCAACAGCCTTGATTCCGAACACAGTTCAGCAAAACACCCTCAGAATTCAAAGCCATCAATACAGAGGAACCAAAAGAAGAAGCAGAAGAAACATGTCTCACCGCGGAATGTGTGGACGGCATGCCACCCGCACTCACCGCGGCCCAGAGGTCGATGCCCTTCCCAGTTCGGATCGCTGATGTCAGCGGCTTCGAGAGCTGCCCAACAGCGCCGGAAATAGCAGCCGCCACCAGCACCTACCAGATGGGAAACAACCGCAATACACTGAAGCAAAAAGCCCACTGTCCCTCACTCCGTGAGAATCGGATTCGCGCGTACCTTGTTATGGGCCAGCTCGGCGAGGTCATCCACTCCGAGGCGTAGCGAGGAAGTGATGGCAGCTCTGGCTCGTCGTCTTGGGAGAATTAGCTTCTCGGAATGGTGGGGAAAAAGGAGAGGAGCTACGAGTAGAGACGCAAAGGAACACGACATGGCTGGAATCGCTCGATCGTTTCCACGGAAAGGACTGGAGATAAACAAGTGCTCGGGCTTCGTCGTTCGGCAGCTGCGTTCGCCGTTGCCTGCGACGGTCGGGCGACTTCATCCGCACCACATACTCAGAACTATTATCGGATTTGACGTACCATTTCGGGTTGGATTGGATTTAAAAAGCTAAAGGGTCCATGTTCGAGGCCCGTTTTACGGGATCCGGCTTTTGATCACCTTGCCCAATTAACACTCCGACAGAAACCATTGATGGGTTCGGGTATAAGATCCGCGCTGGGGATTTGGATTCGGGTTTCAGCCAGGTCCATACCACCCAGAAACAAGACGAATTCCAACACAGAGTAACCACTGTTTAGACTGCATCTTCCATAACACTAATAATAGAAGAAATGCCAGTGTAAAAAATTAAGAGCAAACATTAAGAAGTCACCATCACAAGAATAAGCTTCAACTGAACATCTCAAGGGCTTGTTTAGAAAGAAAATAGGATCTTACAGTTTGTGAAATTTGAACACATTCAGCTTCGTAATGTTACACCAATCTTGGAAGAAATGCAGGAATGTAACAATATTCAGGTTTCAACCTCATGTTCTGGAGAAAAATAAGCAATGGTCCAAAGACAGACCATTAATGTACTTGGAGATGTCATCACAAAACTCCAGTGCAGTATTATTCAGGAGGGTGAGGAACAGCTCCGCTCCCACATCACAGTAGCATTAAAAGCAACCACCCAACTGCAAAAAAAATGTGTTAGAATTTCTTCTTTCAACACAGGTACAACAAAAAGAAACTTTCTTAGATGATCAATCTCGACCGGCTAACTGCCAGATAGTGATAAGTAGTTACAGTCAGATGCTTCGGCTTCTAAAAAATATGCATGCAAAGAATTATTGCAGCTAAATGTGTAGAATTTCTTCCATTTGCACAGGTACAACAAAAAGGAGGATTCTTAAATGATCAATCAAGCTCTACCGGTAAACCTAAATATAAGTCAGATGATTCGAATTCTAACAAATATGCATGCAAAGATTTACCGGAGCTAGTGAATCGCGAAGAAACATAATAGTATATTGGTCCAATATCCCATGTAATGCAGATTTGAGAAAGCTTGAAAAAAAAAAATGATAGTCGCATAGGCAAAAAAGAGATTATGATTGTATACAAGGGGAATCAACCAAATGAATATTCCTTTAACGGTTGAAAACAGAGAAGAGAAGAGGAAAGAAAAGGAACTCAGACTTGAAAAAGAATGAGGTTAAATTTCAGGAGAAGTACATAAGCTATCCCTCAGAAAAGAAAGAGACATTCCTGCCCCTGCAGTAAACTGATCGGGACAAATGTTCTAAACTGGTTGGGACAAATGTTCTAGACTGCTCTATTGAAGTCTTGATAGATACAAACATATAAAGCAAAACTCAAGGAAAGAAATTTCACGTACCAAAATAGCCTCGATCTCTTTATCTGAGACTGGTGTGCGCTTTGGCAAGAGTGAAGCCTTTCCACCTAAGGCAGTGTTAGAAGGTGGAGCAGGAACATCTGATTGGAATCTATAACTTGGGGTGTCACCAGATGATGTGGCAACCTTGGGTTGGGATGTCACATCTAAACATGGAATACATATATAAATTAATAGAGTAGAATAAAACTTGCTCCATGATGTAAAACACACTGGATCTAGGCTACTTACAAATACAAATAAATTACCAGATAGATACAAATACAAACATAGGAGAAAACGAATATAAATAACACTGAATCTAGGGCTCTGTGATGTAAAATCATGGGATTCAAAAAAGCATATCAGCAACCATTGTTTCATTTTAGAGGGTCAAGTGAACGGTTCTTGTTTCAAGGGGTTAGCATTGGAGATGTAACTATTATTACTATGATAAACTTGGTGCTACATTTTGTGCTGGAATAGGGCGACAGTAATTATATCCATAGTCTGTGGATCAAGATGGATTTCTCTTGTTGAAATCAAGATTCCTCAACAACAAACATTAACCTATTTTTATTGTAAAAAAAAACAATAGATAGATGTCAGACAAAATAAGACAATCTTGAGGAGGCTTCTTTGGTTCAAGGAAGGATGACAAAGAAAGGGGCTAGAGATTTACAATGAGAGTTGAGGCTGAAGGAAAAGAGGAAGATGACAATGAGGAGTTGGAGGCTAAATGAAGAGTGGCCAACATGATGACCAATTTGGGTTGTATTTGAGGCTTATAATTAACGACCTATGCACCCATCAACTCTCAGTACATACAAATTCATAATGGATGTACTTCTTTCTGCCGATGAGATATTTCAAAATGTGATATTTCAAGTTAATAAAGTAGTAGGAACTAAGACATAATTAGCTTAAGTGCAAAAACACTAAGTCTCAAGCAGAAATTTTGTAATTGTTGCCAGAATTAATTATATTCGAGGGACAAAATCATACTGTGCATAGAAATGTTAATTACGAAATGATCTGCAAAGCATTTTGTGGATAGACTAGTTCTGTAACTGAGAAGTGAGAACCTACTATGCATTTTGAGTTCTGAAATAAGCAGAATTACGTATTATTATTCATAATTAATAGATTCTTTTCATGGTAAATAAAATGTAATTAAGAATATGTCAGCCTTTGGGAGACAAAAAGTTAACAAGTCCATTATATTCCTCAATAATTATAATTCTACACAACAACAATATAAAATTCCTTCTTCTCCTTGAATTTTATGGGCATCATATTCATGAACTACAATTCATGTCGCCCTACAACCATATTTTAATAAGCATTCAATTATCTCCATAAGCTCATGATTATCTTAAACGAGATAACCGTTGTCAATTACAAGAACCGAAATCTCAGATTCAAACAAAGAACCAAATTTTCAGGTCAAAATAACCCCGTTACCAATGATAGCATCCGATAACCACGGCCATTACATTCTTCCATGCGAATCAGAACATGAAATCTAACCCAAAATCGAAACGAAATATTCGTCTTCAGAGGGGTGGGGGAGGTGGTGGTGCGGGAAGAAAGAGAACATACTTGATTTGAGGAACGTAATCTCGTCAGCAGGTGGCGATGATCCTACAAGAAGGAAGCAGAGAGACCACAGAAAAGAGCGATTAGCGAACCCTAGAAGGAGATCTCCGAGGAAGAAAACGGGAGGAGGACGGAAGGACCTGTGGGCTTCGGCGGGTGCCTCTGCGGAAACTTAATTCGCGGAATCCGCTTCATCCCTTCGCTCGTGTGGCGCTCGTCTCTCGATCTCAATACGAAGATAGTCGAGGTTTCTTCCGAGGCAGGCGGCCGAAAGGACGAGAGGGGCGGTTTTGGGACTAGTCCTCGGCACGTGCATCGCCCATGGGATAGTGTGTCGTCCAACGCCTCCTTTAAGAGTCGTCCAGCCTATCGATACTATACAGTATCATACACATACGTCACCTTCGTCCTGACGTTCTCATCGTATTAGGACCGTAAGATTCGATCATATCCTCGTTTCCCTCGCCGTTATTATCACACTTAAAAAGCGAATTAAACGCCATAGGACCCCCGCAGTCACTCGCTCCTTCTCCGGAGCTGAGATCTCCGTAGGAATCAAAACAGCGTTCTTCTTCCAGCATTAAATCAGTTGCTTGAGCGATTTGGTCACCTCGTAGCACAGCCCTTGGCGTGCTGCGGCTGCTGTTTCCCGGTGCTTTCGTGCTCTCCTTGTTGACTGTCAATCGTCACCTATCTTTCCTGTGAACATTCTTCTATATAAGTGCTGCTTCCTATGTTCTTTTGCTCGCCGTCTCTCTAGCCTCCTCACTTTCTCTCCTTCCCTCTCCTCCCCGTGAGGAAGCTCTTGGATTGCTTGGCAGCGCAGGAGGAGGCCGAGACGGCCATGGCTTCAAGGATCAGCAAGCAAAAGTTCCATGCCTTAGGCACCCTATTAGGTGGGCTTCTCAAGTGGAGGAAACCGAAGAACCGAGGTCATAGGAAGGAGGACGCCTCGACACATGGGGAGCAGACGAATGAGTGCGAGAAGAAGGGAGCCATTAGGTTGAAACTGGTACTCACCAAGGAGGAGGCAGCTCAGTTGCTGGCTATGTACGTCCGAGGCAAAGAGGAGGCGGTCGAGGAGTTTGTAGGTGAGCTCGAAGGCGCGCAGGCTCGACGAGGCAGTGCATGGCGACCGACGCTTGAGAGCATCCCCGAAGATTGATGTTTCATGCTCATGTAGAGCCATGCAAGCTCGAGGTCTTTGCCTCTGTATATGTTCTCATCTGTAAGAAGGATAGAGATCTGCACTTGGTGACTCTTTCACCAGAGATGTTTCATCACTTCTCTTCTGCAATAAATGTTTGCTTTCGAGAGCTAAAACAACTGTCTCGACTTGAAGTTTCCACACCGTGAGCTTTCGTAATAATCATTACAACATCTCTGAGATAATCACCAGAGAGTTTTAGATGTGATCTAAAGGTGTTCCATCAGTTGGAATACAGTAATTCCCGTTAGTTCTTCAAGTAGTATGATCTGAAGGGTTTGGTGGAAGAGGAAGAATGTGTACTAGAAGTACTAAAGCTGAAGATGGAGAAAAACTCTTGCGGGTAACCTTGGGTTGCCCATAAACTCAAAAGTTCACCAACCATCCCTCGTTCCTGGTGTTCAACACCTGCATAATAGACCTTCTCGATCCAACTCAAGTTTGGCGAAACTCGAGTTTGACTTGCACGGCCAAACGATGTCGTGTATCGCAGTTTATTCCGGCACATTTCCTTCTCATGTTTCGTGAATGAGAACAGGAGGACTTTCCATTCTTCCGTCCTTCAAACAAAGAAAGGATCTCATGGAAGAGACAACAAGAAGTCGTCTTTTGTGAGATACGAGTACTGTTTCCAGCCAAATCACAAGCTGAGACCCACATCGGATTTGAAACACCAGGGTGAGCGGTCTTATGATATGTTTGTGTTTATGTCATGGTTGGCAATGGTAACGACTGGTTTCACCTACCAGCTTCAGAACATGACAGAACAACCTTCGTCTCCATGCTGTGACTTTTCCTTGATCTATAATTGTGTGACTGATATCTACCATTGCGGACTCTTGTGTGAGACATAAACCCACCAAGGAAGACTCGGGCTGAGAACGGTAGCTGAGGTGGCGTGCACCAACGAGAGACTTGGTGGCGCAGTGAGGAACACTCCTTTGCATGGCTGAAGTGGTTCAAAATGCTTGCCATGGAGTCGGTGTCCCAACTCCCACCACTCACCTGCATATGCCTCAATCAACATTAAATGGTCATGAGGCGTGAGTCAGTTTCTCTTCTGCCAAGAGCCAGATGAACAATGTGATACTTCCAAGTCATATGTACGATTAGACCATGCCATAGTGAACAAATATGAATAAAGATTTTAAGTCTTTATTTTAAGCTTCATCAGTATAGGAGGAATAATGAATCGACAAATCCACAAGTATTAGTGTCAAAAGAGCAGGGGCATCCTTGTCTTCAATTAAGAGAGCAAATTTATGGACGCCAAGCATGAGAACTCATTGTTCCATATCTAATTTCCAAGCATGATTCTGAATGCAAAACAAGAAACAAAAGAACAAAAACAAAAAGGTTATGTTGCTGTAAATGCCAGAACAGTATTGCTAATCAAGGCAACTGATCATTAGATCATATAATATACTTGAAAGTATCAAAGAGTAGCTAAAAGATGCCCAGCACGTATCCATTAGAAGTACATCATAGACCTCTTCAGCAGAACTTCTGAAAGACATCAAATGATACAAAGGGTAGACAAGCCCAGCATGTCATAGCTCAAGGCAAAACCTCCAGGCTAACTGTAAATGATGCCCATAAACATAAAAAGACACTTAGGATAACCTCTGTTTCTTTTTCTTGGCAAGATTTTCAAAAACTCCCTTTATATCCTCTGATGTAACAGGCTTTGACTGATCAAAAGATTCCTGCAAGAACAAAAACATATGATTCATGAAGCTAGTGAAAATGAAATTCATAGATTAATGAGGGAAAAAAGTATAGAACACAAGCACTTTAACCTTGCCAATTGCATGCCAACATGGTTCATGAAATTGGCAACTGAACATGCAACCATGATATGCAACATGAAAGCAGAAGTAACCAACTTTGGGCTTTACATGCGGGCAATAAAGATGAGCTTATCTGATTTAGTTGGACTACAGCAGATGTGCAAAATTAATCTGAGAAAACAACTTCAGAAGTTCAAATAAAACTTGCACCATCATTGTGAACAATGCTACTCTTTTGCAGAGTTCTGTGGCTTCCATGGACCATATTGCATATGAGATTACTATTTTTTACCAGAAAATCAATAGTTCAAAGAGAATGGTCAGATAAAAAGAAATCAAACATCAAATATGGAGCACACTATCTTTACCAGAAAAGTGCGAAATTCATTCTTCATGTCAGCAATGCCACTCAAGATTTCTATTTTTTGGACATGATTCAAAGTATTGAGAAAGTTCAATTCAGCTCCTTCCTGTTGCTTCAACTTTTCCTCCCTCTTTGACTTAGCCATCTTCTCATATGCCTCAATTGTGTCCTCCTTGTCAGTTAAATATTCTATACCATTACTTGTATAGAACTCATAACAAGTTCCACATTTGCAAAGAAGCTCTCTCCATTTCTTTGAAAGAAACATGGGTTCCATCTTTTCCAAAAGAACAGAAGATACGTTAATGTCCACACCAATAATGCATTTGGCACTTAATTCTTGATTTTCATGGCATGGTTTTGTATCCTCTGAACTGACATTTATTTCTGTACCTTTGTCACAAACAGATTCCTCCTTGGTAGACACAGATTCTGGCTTGGAGCCAGAGCTTGAAGAGTTTCCCAGAATCTCAGCAACAGGCACATTATCTTCATTTTTATCAGGATACCTAGAAGCCAAGGATCCATTATCCACCACATTCTCAGCATTGCTTACTGAAGGAGCATTATTTTGCTTTGACATGGCCCAAATATAAGCAGGATAAAGTTTCAGGAAAGAGCAAGTGATGGCACACTGTTGACAGATAAAATCCTCATACAAAGGCTCTCCATCCTCATCTCTTGGAATCTGTTATGCAATAAGTATTTTGCACAAAAAAGTGTTAAGGCATTGTAGACAAACCAAAATAATTATTCAAATGCTGTAAATGTGGCAAAATCACGAAAATAACTTATTCACCACTGTTTCCTAAAGAGATATGATGCTGGATCTAGCTTCTTTTTGATGATACGAATGATTTCAGGATTTTATTTAATTAGCTTGACATGAACTTAATAAATTTTGACAGAAAAGAGTGTACTATAGACAACCTCATCAGAAGAGTTGAGCCCTAGGTGATTCTCATGAAACCAGTCTTCACATATACAACACTGTATCATTTCAATTTGCTCTTTCACATCTGGATCAGGATAAGGACGACCACATGTGCAGTAAGAACCTCTGAAGTTATGGTTGTAAGAATTCTCGGAGTTTTCAGTCTCTTTAGAAGGACAAAGCTTGCATAAAACCCCTCCAAACTTTGAGTTGCCACAATCACAGCAAAACTTCCTTTTAGTCCACAGTTCCACAACCTTTTGAAGAAAATCAATCACAGAGAAAATCAGGGACAAAATTTTAAAGCAATCATAAGACAAAAATGCATAAATAAAAATAAGTGAAACATTGAGAACACAAACACTGGTTTGCACAGAAACAGCAATACTGTTCACCTAAGACTGGCACCCATAGCAGAGGCTATAACTTTTATATTTTAATGAACTCTCAAAGCCACTACCTATGCACTTTTTCTATAAATCACAAAATGATGCATGGCAGACCAGAGTCTAGGTCATCACCAGTAAATGCACTGATAGGTACAGCCCTTATCATGTACAAATATGTAAATTATGGTATATTTAAGTTTAGCATCACAAAATCAAATACACTCAAGATGGAAAAGCACTTGATCAACAGTACAGCTTACCAGTTCTGTGACAAGATTACTGATACAGATTATAAGAACAAGGTGGATTGGAGAAACAACAAACTGTGATGTCCAAACTACTTGGAGCCAGCTACATGAATATCTACCGACAATAAGAATTATTTAGGACACCGGCACTAATCAAACTGAGAACAATCATATCTGTTTTAATTGTTTCTAATAAAATCTCAAATTTCTCCACCTACCTCTCCTCACATCAATACTTATAATAGGCTTACCTCTAATACCCGAGGCATCAATTGGTGTTTTTGGAAGATCAATGGAAGAAATTATTCTGAAAAGGGAGAAAAATAAACTCAATGGCATATATAGATCCCTGCTTCCATGAAAGAACACTCAGACTAAAAACACTACAACTAAATATGTAGTCACAGAAAACAAACCATAGAAACCAGCATCAAGCTTCTTAATTGCTTCTTCAAATGCTTCTTTTATTGTATTTCGTTTACTTCAGGGAGAAACTGATAGGATTTAATACAAGAAAAAACAAATTGCGTTTACAACAGGCACAAGAACATCTTGAGTTAAAAAAGAACAATAGGAAGAAAAACATCACAGAATTTTGTTTCATAGATGGAGTTTCACCTCATAATGATGCGCATGCAATGGAATCCAACTTCTTCTGATTTATCGAAAAATCATGTCAGATGAATCCATAATAGCTGATTTGTCAATGGAGATGCTGGCAGGCCTTTGCCTGGAAGCTCCAAGTGCTGGACATGGCTGATACTTGATTCAACTTGGAATGGATTTCCTAGGAAGTGCATATCTGACGTAACTACAAGACTTACTTCTGGCTTGGTTATTTTTGCTAATTGTTTGCTAAATTCTCTAAATTCTTTTTATTGGTATAGTAGTTGTTTAGAGTTGGTCCCATAATTGATGTTTTATGAATACAATTGTACAGCTTGTAAAAATTTGATAAATAATAAAGTCTTACCTATTTGGTCAAAATGATATTTATGGTATATTTCTCATGGTTCTCATAAGGACTACAATAGAATAAGGTCTATTGAAACAAATACATCAGGTTTAGAAAGAATAAAAAAAAGAAACTTACAGATATTTGACACCACAAAATCAATAACTTTAGGTATAAGATAAGCAGACAATATGAATTGAATTCAAGATATCCTATAAAGAGTGAAATTTTATAACAGTGAACATCAGGATGCTGTGGTCCAAGACAGGTCCCTAGCAGCAAAGATAAAAAAATGAAACCTAAAAGATTATCAAGCAAAACTAACAACACATTGGATGGAGCTTTTGCAGTAAGTGATTGCAAATGATTTTGTCCATGACAAGGTTAACCAGCACATGCACAGATTAGATTATCCACCATTCAACCTACACACACTATAAACGAGAAGAAATCCACAATCGAAAAGTTCTTCAGAATTAAACTACAAGAGACTACAACACCTAATTTCTACTATTTCTAGTGTGTATTAATGTATATACTTTCTTACTAGTTGAAATCAGATAAATCATATAATTTACAGCAGCAATCTTCATGTAAGAGCTTCAAGTTCACCTATAATTCACAGAATGTTCTCACTGGAGATACATGAAACAAATGTAGAAGAAGAACCTGATGAAAATGTAATCTTTAGACATACTTCCATAAAATCAACCCATTGATGAAGGAAATCCGTTATAAATGAACAGAAGAGGCGACGTCGCCTACCTCATGGCCGTCATGGCAGGAGAGACTGCACGCCGTGCAGACACCAGCGGTCCCATCGGGAACGCACGTCAAGCACGAGAATATCGCCTGCCTCTTCATGTACCCACGCGGATACGTGCACTCCGTGCCCTCATCACCTCCCAGAACCAGATCGGCTTCCTAGGGTTTCAAATCAAACCAGGAACGTCACCAATTTCTTCAAGAAAGCCCCAAATTCCACTCACGAAGGAAAATAGAACGGGGTTTTTAAGAGCGAAGCGTACCAGCTCCTCCGCCTCGAGCTCTTCGATGTACTCGTCGATCGTCACCGTCTGATCCGCCTCATCCTCGAAAGCGTCCGCCATTCCGAGCCCGGATCGAGGAACCCTAGATTCGGGAGGGCTCAAGTTAGGGTTAGGGTTTCTAGTGAGCGGAAGGGCACCGAGAGGATCTAGATCGAGACACGGAGAGGAGAGGAGAGGACGTGAGAGCGCGAGGGTTCCTTTCGTAACAGTGCGAGGAGACGCATAATATGCAGAATGGAGGCGGCGGTCCGCAAGCTTTATTTGCTTCCCGCCCAATGAATTTTCACTTTTTTTTTTTGTTAAAGCAAGAGGAAGACTACTGCGCGAGTGGAGAGAATGGATGAGATTTAGTGAAAGGATTAATTTGGCAATCGGATCATGCAACCCATGAAGAATTTTAGAAAGGGAATAGTAAGAGAAAAAATAACACAAAAGATAATAATAAAAAAATTAATCTAAGAATATTCTGAAATACATGGTATGATTTTTTTTAGAAAGCAATATTTCTAATTTGATTTGAAAACTAACTACGGCGCTCATCTTCTGTCAAATTTTGCAATCTTCAATAAAAAATGAATCTAATTTTTTATTTATTTTCTTTTTCTACTCATTGAATAGATATTATCATGTTATAATATTATTATATAATGCAAAATATTCTAAATTAATCAAATTTATTTTATTAATAACTAACTAAATTACTCTTCAAGTATATTTCACAATGAAAACATACATTATTATATTTGAATTCATTTATCCATCCATTAACTCCTCTAACAAATTTAAGCAATGTATTTGATATATAATGATAGAACTAATTAAGCATGATTTGTTCAATTTAATAAAAGTATGAGACCAAAGTTAATTAAATTAAAAAAAGTGGGATGAAGAATAAAATCTCAACCCTTCAATGATGACTAAGAATATCTGAATGCAGTAGAGGAGCAGCTTTATGTTCCAATACTTTCTTAAAGCAAATGTCATTGTAGTAGTAGTAAAGGAGAGGGATAAGTCAAAATAACCTTTTTCTTCTCCTTAAACCTGTCATAACATAAAATATCATGTTGAATATGGGGATACACGTAGAATTCAAGTCTATTGGATCAATTGAAGGAGGAAATTAATTAAAGATCCATGAGATTTCCGATTATGACCCCAAGTAGAACCTCCTCATGCAGCAACTGGTAGCTTGGAGTACCGCATTCATGCAGACCCAAGTTGCATGATGATCTAAAAAATGGTTATAAAGTCCTTCGAGTCCTGGAATTCTGCCAGTGGGAAGGAACAACTTGTGACCTTTGTGATCTTAGTCAGAGAGAGAGAGAGAGAGAGAGAGAGAGAGAGAGAGAGAGAGAGAGAGAGAGAGAGAGAGAGAGAGACTCACTTGTTGCAATCAGTGGAGGAGGAGAAGGTGGAAGTTGAGATGCACCCCACCACTAGTATGGGAGATTTGAGACGGAGGTAGTTGATCCCTGGGAAGAGGCACAGTGACTTGATTGCTTAAGTTTTAGAACCTGTAAAGCAATTATTAAGCAGCTCCACTTGACCAAGTAAAAACAAAAATACAAAATACAACCAAGTTCAGAATAAAGAAAGATCATCAACAACTTAGTTCTCCTTCAGATATGTTGATGTTTAAAGAGTAGTAAGTAATGGAAGGTAGAAAGTTCCATGAACAAATGGAAACAGAATTGCTATTTTTGCATGATGAGTAAGATATTTCCGGAAATCCCAGCGACACCCAACCAGATGATAAAACTCCATATAAGCTGTAGCATTCAGTGATGTAAATTCTGATCATATGCCAGTTTGGCTGCATGAACTACTCATGTAGCCTGCCATATAAATGGCAATGCTGCTTGACTGAAGTTAGCAGTAAGGCTACTCTTAGACTTCAAATGTGGATTTATGAGGTGGTTTTGCCTTTGTCTTTGTAGCATAAACAATCTACCTGATCTGTGGGTTATAAATGAGATCAACCATCTCTAAATATTGACCTATATATGTGGTTTATTGCGCAACAGCTGATATCACCAATGTACGACTTTACTACTAATACTGGGAGAGCCAGAATACTAGTTGTAGAATTTTCCAAAAAGGTGAAAATGGAAAAACAGATGTTTGCTTCTCCAAGATTTCTTTTCACCAGACAAAAGAGAGCATGATCCAACAGCAACATTAGCCAAGTATTTGTCAACAGAAACAATACTTATAATCACCAATGATTTTTCTCCTTGGACATAAATTAAATTACCATAAATAATATGTTACTTTATTTAAATTATTAACTTCTTTATTTGTATAGTATGATTAAAAAAATTAAAAATAATTTTTTTAATCATATGGATAAATTAGAATATTTATCAATCAATTAAATTATTAATTTATTTATTTCCTAATGAGTGATATGATTTTTAGATAGTAAATATATGAATCATAAAAAATAAATATTATAATTCTATCTTTGTGTGTTGAAAGTAAAATAAAAATAATCTAAAAATAAAAAATTAAACTAGGGGAGAACTCATATTCTCTTATATAAAGAGGGTTCCCCCCTCCCTTATTCTTTATCGAGTCCGGTAAGTGGGAGGATTGAAGAGAGGATTCCCAATAGTAAGGATACTCGATGAGAGGTATGATCCTCTATTTTTTCTTTTTACTAATTTTTGTTCATATATGAAATATTTTATATTAGAATTGTTATAATTTGTTTGATACATAATAATATTTTAATTTTATAATTTTATAATTAATAGATAATTATCATTGAATTATGATGTTAAAATGATTTGTTAATTTAATGATAGTTCTAATTCATTTAATTAAGCATATTTACACTTAAGGAAATTATGTGTGAATTTTTACAATTTAATTGGTTTTAAATTTGGAATTATAAATCCAAATTAGTTAATTCGTAAAAAAATAAATATGAGGTTAATTGTTATTTTATAATATTTTAAAGTGCTTCTGAAAATAATATAAAATAATTTAATAAGAGGGATCAAATTGAGATTTGACTTGAATTAAATTTATTAGCCAAATCAACTCATGTGGCCAAGTATAGCTCAACCCATAAGGCCAGGCATGACCCATCCAATATGACTAGATATAGTCTAGCTTTGGTTAAGTACGACCCAACTCATGTGCTCAGACATGACTTACCTTATGTGGCTAGGTACAATCTAGCATATGTGGTTAGGCATAACTTAAGTTATGTTGCCAGATATGATCCAACTCATGTGATTAAATATGACTCAACCCATGTGGCTAAGTACGATTCAGCCCATATGACTAAGTACGATCCAGCCCATATGGCCAAGCATAACTCAATCAATGTGGCCAAGTATGATCCACCTCTTGTAGTTAGGCATGCCCCAACTGATATAGTCATATACGATACAACCCATATGATCAAGCACGACCCATCTTATATGCCCAAGCATGGTCTAGCTCATGTGACTTGGCATGTGGCTAGGCACGACCTAAGCTGCCAATCAAACATGGTCCAATTCAATGGTAAGGCTCAACCCAACCCGTGAAACTAAGCTCGCCCAACTATACAACTAGCGCTAGACACATTATCACCCCTCCATTCAACCCATTGTACCTCAACTCAACTTGCTACTTGAGATAGGCATGTGCAACGCACGTGACCCGTCCAATACTCAAGTGAGTCGGTTTGATCTAAGATAGCACTATGTGATAGTCTTGTTAGTTATATGTGTCCTATAAGCCAATCATATGAGTGATGACACCTGTGATACGCTACGTCGATCTCTTTGCTTATTATTACTGTCATTTTCTCACATTATCTGGATGAATATTGTGATGTTTTTGAATATGTGCAATGAGAATCAGATCGTGATGAGATCACGATAATAAGACTAATTCGCCTTTAAACACAGATCCTAAATCATCCTCATCATAGGTTACTCGAAAAAGGACATCGAGATAACCGGATAGACCGGTGCACTGTATATTCGTCTATATGATAGAGGCGATTGGTCATATAGTCGCTTATGTGGGGACACTAGAGGTACAGTGCAGGTGCTCATTAGGGAATGAATTCATTGATTAATCCGCTTATAGAATGTTGGATGGTTAATGATACTTGACATTAGACAACGATTCCGTAGTCCCAATTGTGTATCTAGTCCTTAGACTTGAGACACCAAAGATGCCTTATATGAGTACTCCATTCTTTGACGTCGAACTTATAGGTTTGGAAAGTTCCAGATCTAGTATAGTCGGTTTTCGAGAATGATAGCCAACCTTACGAAGGCAATTGAGTGTCAATAGAGAATCATTCGCTCTCGGTATAGTGAGAGGAATATCTCGCGTATGCTCGTTCAAACAAAATCCTTGGCCAAGGTCGTTCGGATTGAGAGAGAAGTTTTCCAAGAGAATCCGATTAGAGCGAGACTCTGACAAGATTCCGTAGGAGCTTGACATTACCATGCCCAATATATGATCTCTGGGATATTAGATGGATGAGGGACTACAAATACATAATAACTGAGGACAGATAAGTCCAATGGATTAGATCCCCCTATACGTCTAGGGACTATGGCGTAATAGCCTAGTACGTCCATAGTCGATAAGTCGAGTGAATTATTAAGAGTTTTGACGGGAGCGACTCACGACTAGCTCGGTATCGGGCCTAGAGGATCACACACATATAGTGGATGTTGCAACGAGTAGAAGTGCGGATATGAGATATCTGTGGAGCTCCTAGTTTGGATCCTATGGATAAAATCCAATTGGACAATTGGATGAGATCCAATTGGATGATTGGATAGAGATCCAATTAGATGATCGGATGAGATCAAATTTGATGGAGATCTAATTAGATGATTGGATAGGGATCCAATGAGGATAGGATCCATTAAAAGATAAGCTTCATGCACCTCTATAAATAGGAGGAACTCTATGGTTCATAGGCTAGAGCTATTGGTGGTCGCCCCTCCTACTCTTCTCAGCCTCCTCTTCTCCTCCTTGGCTTCGACAACCTTGTGGTGCACATGGAGAGGGAGATCCTGTAACGATCTGAGAAGCATCGTCATTATGTCCGTTATGTAGATTACCGCTAGAGAGGAGTACGCGAGTGCTCCTTCATCCTCTTCATCGGATCTGAAATTTTTTGGGATATATGATCTCCCCAGGTAATGCTTCTAATATGATACGTATGGTTTCTTTTCGGATTTACGTTTTTTCGTGCACCAATCGTCGCACAACGATCAAGTACTTAACTATGGGAAATCTGGTCTTGTTTTTATTTTTCGCTACGCATGAGATGCCGACTCGCGATTTCCCAACAATGGTATCAGAGCCAAATTCGTCGTGCGATGATTGGCTTATAAATTGCATGTGTTGTGTTTAATCGCGTAGAATTGTTTTACGCATTCTTGCTGCGTTCGACGTAGTTTTAAGATCCGAAAGGTGTTTTAGAGCGGTCCTTCTGTGTCAAATTTGTTGACGTAAATGAAGGAAAAAGATGCAGCAACAGTTACTGCCCGATGGATCGACTAGAGGCGGTGCGCACACAAATGTTGCGAAGGAGTCGCTTGTCCGTCGAGGTAGAAGGCGATAGCCGCCCACACGAGGCGGCTGCGTAAGGTGGCATCGCAAAGGCCACCGGTTGCGCGAGGCGACCGCCGATTATGCTTAAGGCGATTTTGGGGCCAAAAAGATAATTTTGCCCCCTATGCATTTGAGAAATTCCAGGGCATGTCCTTTATGTCCAAATTATCGAAATGCCCTTAACAATTAAAAAAAATTCCCTACATGTTCCTGATTTCAGAAAAATTAGTTAATTAAAAAGTTTAATTAACTATTATTATTTTTCTAGTAATCCTACATGATGATATATACATGTGATGTATGCTATAGGAAGATAATCAGCATGTGATGTATGCTGTAGAAAGATTATTTTTCTAGTAATCCTACATGCCCGATGGACCATGTGATGTATGTATATGATTATTATTATTGGGCTTGCGAGTCTCTATTTTTTTTGTTGATTGTCGAGCTTGTGTGCCTGTAATTATGTTGTAATTACACAAAGAGGCGCGGCAAAATCCTAGAGGTGGCAACGGGACCCTCGAGGTCGATTCAGACGATCACGACGCATGGAGATGCGTCGAGGTGCCAACGATGACGTGATAGATGATCATCGAGCATAGAGATGCACCGATATACACAGATCCTGATGTAAGTGGTTAGGCCTATTGGCTCAAGCCTAATCATCATCTGGTGTGCCTATGTATGTGATTGCTATACACCTACTAGATAAGTATATATATTTGAATGCGATGTAAACATAATTAAATATATATGTGTGTGACACGTCATATTACAAGACCGAACCTAAATCTCCTCCTGTGATTAAGTCGGTAAGCGTGAAGCAATTAGATTGACCCAAGTAGCCTTCTATCATTATAGGTAGGAACCGATTCACGACGTAAGTTAAGTTGGTCGAGACCCTTGAGGCTCACCTATTTCGTGATTCACTATCTTGCCTACGATATAGAGATGTCACCGGTGACCTAAGGACATGGCATGCTTAGTCGAGTCCCTCGATGGCATATCATCGAATCAAACTCATCTTGTAACGATGGTGATGATTTCACTGGACATCATTGTAACATCCCTCATTTTTGAAAAAAAAAATTTTATAAGGGCTTATTTGTAAATATGAGGATTTTTTTTAATAATCCTTTAGCTCTAAATATGTTTATATTTAAAGTTTAAGTGCTTGGGACCAAAATGTGAATACTAATACTTAGATAGGATTTATGAAAGATTTATATTCAGTTTAAGAAAGAAAGAAATAAATAAATAAAATAAAAATAGAGGACATGTGACATTAGTTAACCTAAGAATGAGCCACTTGTGTTTATTTTAAGAATGACACCTAAGCCTCCATCATGCATGCTTGCCACCTTGCAAATCTTTGCATGATGGCAAACTTAAGCAATTAAAGGCACAATTAAGGGGAAGCTTGCTGCCAACGTAGAAGAGAAGGAAAAGGAATTGAAGAAGAAAGAATTGAAGGAGAAGAGGAACTTTTGTCTTAGCTCAAGGTTTTGCATCAACTCTCCATAGTTGGGAATCAAACTTTTGTAAGGCAAGTGTTCTAACCCCATCCTAGAAATAAATTTTGATCCTTGTTTCATCTTGATTTTGAGAAAATTGGAAGATTGTAGCTTCATGTAAGATATCTATGTCATTTATACATCAAATGTTGAATCTGAAAATTTTCGGATTTTTTGACCTTTCAGTACTCTTGTGGCCATAACTTTTTGTACCAAATTATGATCGAAGAAAAACCTTTTTCATACGAAAGAAGACTTATACAACTTTTATTTGATATAAAAATTGAAAGATTTGGAGTAAATTTACCTATCCAAATATATGAATGAATAAACCTCATGTATTCGGTGAAATAGATACTACAGCTCCTAACCTTCCGTTACTAAATGGCTCGTAACTCTCTTATGAAAATTCTGAATTATGCAAAATTTTATTCTTTGGAAACTAGATTCGTGTATATTTCTTTTGATACATAATTTGGATATTTTGAAGTATGTTTGCCCTCTGAAACATCTGTTTAAATTGATTCTACCAATTCTGCAAAACAGAGATGATCAATTCTGACCTTTCTTTACTCTATTTGTTGTAACTTCCTGTTAGGAACTCAAAAATTTACAAATCCAAGTTCATCTAAAAATAGATTGATACAACTTTCCAATGACACATATTTTGAGCAAATTGGAGCATAATTGATTACTCAAACAATTCAGGAAATATACCACTCAAATTCTGCCAGAATTGAAATTTTGTTGAGTTTTGCCTATTCAAGCTTGATCCTATTGGAAATTTGATTTCTGCTAAATTCTTCTTCAATTGAGCTTTATATTGGTCCTTTGAAATTCTTATATTGTTCATCCTGAAATTGTTTGTATATCTAAAATCTATTATGTAATGTTCATGTTGGCACTATCTTGTTTCGTAAAGGCACACGCATATTTTCGTTGTTCCGCATGTGCTTTCGATATGTGCTAATGTTATTGTTTATACTACCCTTTTGTATTCTGGTGTCTTGTGGGATTATTTGGACCTTTGCCAGAAATGGTAAAGGGATTATTTGGACCTTTGCCAGAAATGATAAAGGGTGTATGCTTAGAGCCCGCGATGCTCTGTCGGCCCCCTCTGGCTTCATCCAGACGTGGATGTATGACGCTCCCAGACGTGGGAGATTCTGTTTGAGTTCTCACTACACCCTTTGTGTTTTTGATATGATATCCAAAGCCTTGCTTATGTGTTTATATGTACGCTTTGGATGAGAATGAAATGAATGAACGTCAGATATGACATTTGAGCTTATGTTTCTGATTTGTTCTTCTGATATGCTTTGAGATATCTCATATGCCATTGTTATCCTTTGAAATATGTTCTGAAACCATTTCATATGCTATTTGTTATATTCAGAAATGTTTCATCTATTCTTCATTCGCTCCGAAATATTTCATATGCCATGGATATGTTAGTCACTTGCTAAGCTCTGTTATGCTCACTCCGATTGCTATAATTTTTTTTTTCAGGCTAGCTTATCAGTCCTTGAAATGTTTAAATTGGGTTGAGGAAGGAATGCTAGAAGATTTTGGCTTGAGCTTTAATAGTTGATAAGTTTTTGTTGTACAAGAATATTTTGTGCTTAAGGAAATGTCTATGATAATTCTGAACTTATGTGTTTTGTAAATGTTAAAGAACCTCTTTGTTAGGATTTGGAATGTTAAGTTTAATTTGTATAACGATATAAACTAGTGGTAAAGGTTGGTTTTGAGATTGTATGGATTTCCCACACTTGTGGATTTATGATGTGGATGTTGTTTGGTTGCGTTAATTTTGGACTTTATGAATCAATGAATGAAGTGGAGTATGATTTATGAAACCGTACAGGTTTACGAATTGTGAATTTAAGGGTTTAAATATTGATTTGAATGGTTCTTAGTATCCTCAAATTGTTAGAATGGATCCTGGATTGAATTGTTCTTAAAATTTTAATGTTATGGATTTTTAAGACAGGGTCACACCTCCTGAATGTGATAAATTCGGAGGGGGCGTGACAATCATAGTTGGTTGAGTCTCTCGAGGCCATGGTGGTTCGGAGGCCGAACAGGACGAGAATCACAAGTTGTATTAGAGTTGCCTACCTTCCTGGGCTTAGCGTAATTGGTCGAGTCCCTCGAGGTTACACTAAGATGCCGATTGGCTCCTGATCCCCACTAGAACTCTGCCGGAGACTTTCGTTTCACGTGCTGAGGGTGTCACGTGACTCGCTAGAAAAATAGCGGGAGCACGTCAAGATAGAAGTCCATATCTTGATTGTTTATTTTTCTGCGAAATCTGCGTGTTATTTACTTATGCTACATCTCCTATTTATTAGAAACATATCACCATCAAATCCTCTATGTGGTATACTTGATGCCAACCGCCTCATTGGTCTAAACTATGTGGATTGGCTCCGTAACCTAAGAATAGTTCTCACAGCGGAGAAAATCGCATATGTCCTGGATATGGTCATACCACAGCTTGAGGCAGGAGCACCTCAAGAAGAGTTTGCCCGATATGCGAAGTATATAGATGATTCCACTCTCACTCAGTGTTACATGTTGGCCTCTAGACCCCTGAGTTATAGAGACAACATGAAAACATGGATGTTAGATCCATACTTCTGCATCTCCGCAAACTATTTGAGGAGCAGGGAATAACTCAACGATATGAGATATCCAAGAGTCTCTTTCGCGTTAGGATAACTGAGGGGGCATCAGTTCAGAACCATGTCCTGAAGATGATAGAGTGGATTGAGAAACTCACAGATCTAGGAATGATCCTAGATGACAACTTGTGCGTTGATCTTATACTTCAGCCCCTACCAGATTCCTTTTCCCAGTTCATTATAAATTTTAATATGAACAAACTTGAGATAACTCTCCTTGAGCTCCTCAATATGTTGAGTGAGGCAGAGAGCACCATCAAGAAAGAGAAACTAATTCTCTACGTTGGTGAGGCCAAAAGAAAAAAGAAGACTCAGAAGACCCTTAAGAAGGGCAAGGGCAAACGGGACAAGGCAAAGGTTGTCAAAATTGACTCAGCAAAGGACAAAGATCAATGCTTTCACTGTGGCAACGATGGGCATTGGAAAAGGAACTACAAGGAGTATCTTGCAGAAAGGCAAAATAGAAGCTTGGAGAAGCTTCAGGTACATTCATGATCAGTCTCCATTTGTCAGATTATTGTGATAATGCATGGGTATTGGATACCGATAATGCTTGTTACATCTACAATTCGCTGCAGGTTCTGACAAGGCCTAGGAGATTAGCGAGAGACAAGATGGAGCTCAAGATGGGCAATAGAGCAAGAGTTGCTGTTGTTGCTATCAGCGAGATCAATTTACATCTGCCTGATTGAGCTACTATTGCATTAGATGCATGTTATTTTGTTTTCTCCATTATAAAAAATATTATTTCGATTTTATGTTTGACATTGAATGGTTATAAAGTGATTTTTAAGAACAATAGTTGTTTAATTATTAAAAATAATGAGATCATTACTAAAGGAACATTGCATAATGATTTGTTTATGCTGAACACTGCTCCACATATCATGAATGTAAACATGTCCAAAAGGAAGTGGACTGGAAAGAGTATTAAGACTCTTCGATCAGATCGAGAAGTCGAATACTTGAGTACGAAGTTCACTTAGTTCCTCGAGGATCATGGGATTCTGCCCCAATGGACACCTCCTTATACACCATAGCCCAATGGTGTATCAGAAAGGAAAAATCGCACGCTATTAAATATAGTGCGGTCCATGATGAGTTTTGCCGACCTACCCATCTCATTTTGGGGATATGCCATAGAGACCACAACTTACCTTCTGAACACAACTCCATCTAAATCAGTAGTGTCTACACCATATGAGATATAGAAAGAGAAGAAGCCCGATCTTAAGGTTGTTAAGATTTGGGGCTGCTTTGCCCACGTCAAAAGACACGACCCTGATAAGTTGGAATACAGGACGGAACAGTACAAGTTCGTGGGATACCCCAGGGAAACTTGTGGGTATTATTTTTATCACCCTGAGGACCAAAATATTTTTGTTGCCAAGAGAACAGTGTTTCTTGAGAAGGAACATATTCTTGGCGAAGACAATGGGAGTATGATAGAGTTGAGCGAGGTTGGAGAACCTAGCTCAGGCACCATTCCGGAGACCGAGTCTGTTCAGGTACTTGATACACAAGTTCCAACTTTGCGCAGTTCTAGTAGAGTGTCACACCCTCCTGAGATATGTGGGACATATTAATGGAGAGGACACTCAGGATATTGATCCTCAAACCTACGAGGAGGCTATTATAAGCATAGACTCCGGGAAGTAACAAGAAGCCATGAATTCTGAGATAGAATCCATGTACTACAACGAGGTTTGGAACCTTGTTGATGCACCTGAGGGTATCGTACCCATCAGCTACAAATGGATCTTCGAAAAGAAGATCGGGGTAGATAGAACGGTAGAGACCTATAAGGTAAGACTAGTGGCTAAGGGGTATCGTCAAAGGCAAGATGTTGACTATGATGAAGCATTCACACCCGTAGCTATGTTGAAATACATCCGAATTCTATTAGCTATTGCAGTACATTATGACTATGAGATCTGACAGATAAACGTGAAAACTGCATTCCTCAATGGCAACCTCGAAGATGAGGTATATATGATACAGCTTGAGGGATTCATGTCCAAGCAAAGTCTAGATAAGGTGTGCAGGTTACTTAAGTCCATTTATGGACTAAAGCAGACTTTCTAAAGTTGAAACATAAAATTTGATGAGGCGATCAGATCTTATAACTTCGTTAAGAACGAAGATGAGCCTTGTGTGTACAGGAAGGTAAGTGGGAGCGTTATCACCTTCTTAGTGTTATATGTGGATGATAACCCAATCATTAGGAATGATATAGGAATGCTCTCCACAGTAAAAGCTTGGCTATCTAAACACTTTTCCATGAAGGACTAAGGGAAGCATCCTATATTTTGGAGATTCAGATCTATAGAGATAGATTCAAGATGATGCTTGGCTTGTCCGAGTCTAGGTACATAGAATTTCACTTTCTCAGAGTATGTCCCTAAAAACTCCTGAAGAAAGGGCAAACATAGATAAGAGATCTCATGCCTCTGCGATAGGATCTATAATACGTACTATGCTATATATCAGGCCCGATACAATACATGCTCTAAGTGTCATAAGCAAGTATCAGGTAGATCCAAGCTTGAAGCACTAGAAAGCAGTAAAGTGTATCCTTAAGTACTTGAGAAGGACTAAGGATCTTTTACTGGTATACGGAGGAGACAGTCTCCAGATTGAGGGCTATACAGACTCGAGTTTCTAGTCCGATGTCAACGATAGCAAGTAAAATTCAGGATATGTGTTCACCTTAAATGGAGCAGCAGTAGGTTGAAAGAGTTCCAAGCAAGATACTACTGCTAACTCGACCACAAAGGCGGAATACATTGCTACGACAGAAGCAGCAAAAGAGGATCTCTAGATAAAGAAGTTCATCATGGATTTGAGAATTATATCAAGCAGCGCGGAATTGATTCCCATATATTGTGACATAACGGGGCGATCACTCAAGCTAGGGACCCCGGGTCTCATCAAAAGTGTTCATAGTGGTTCCACCTGATTAGATAAATCACAGCCTATGGAGATGTAGCAGTGGAAAGAGTTCCATCCGAAGATAACATTGCAGATCCACTGACAAAGCCATTGACTCAAATTGTAAACGAGCATCACAAAGGTCTGATGGGGATCAGACACGTAAGTGATTGACTTTAGGTCAAGTGAGAGATTGTTAGTTATAGGTGCCCTATAAGCCAATCACATGAATGATAGCACCTGTGATACGCTTGGTCGATTTCTTTACTTATTATTATTAACATTTTCTCACATTATCTGGATGAATATTATGATGTCATTGGGTCTGTGCAATGGGAATCGAATTGTGATGAGATCACAATAATGAGACTAATTTGAATTTAAACACAGATCCTAAATTATCCTGATCATAGGTTACTCGAAAAAGGATATCGAGATAACCGGATAGACCGATGTGCTGTATACTCGTCTATATAATGGAGGCGACTGGTCTCATAGTCGCTTGTGTGGGGACACTAGAGGTATAGTGCAGGTGCTCGTTGGAGAATGAGTTCACTGATTGATCCGTTTACAGAATGCTAGATGATTGATGATACTTGAGGTCAGACAGCAATTCCGTAGTCCTAGTTGTATGTCTAGTCCTTAGACTTGAGACACCAAAGATGCCTTGTATGAGTACTTCAATCTTTGACGTCGGACTTACAAGTTTGGAAAGTTCCAGATCTAGTACAACCGGTTCTCGGGAATGATAGCCAACCTTACGAAGATAATTGAGTGTCAATAGAGGATCATCCACTCTCGATATCGTGAGAGGAATATCTCATGTATGCTCGCTTAAACAAAATCCCTGGCTATGGTCGTTTGGATTGAGAGAGGAGTTCTCCAGGAGAATCCAATTAGAGCGAGACTCTGATAAGATTTTGTATGGGCTTGACATTACCATGCCCAATATACGGTCTCTAGGATATAGATGGATGAGGGACTATAGATACATGGTAACTAAAGACAGATAGGTCCGATGGATTAGGTCCCCTTGTACCGTCTAGGGACTATGACGTAATGGCCTAGTACCTCCATAGTCGATGAGTCGAGTGAATTATTATGGAGATAATAATTCACTATATCAGAAGGAGTTCTGAGTCAGAAGTTCTGACGGGAGTGACTCACGGCCAGCTCGGGCATCGGGCTTAGAGAGTCACATACATATAGTGGATGTTGCGACGAGTGTAAGTGCGAATATGAGATATTTGCGGAGCCCCTAGTTTAGATCCTATAGATAAAATCTAATTAGATGATTGGATAGATATCCAATTAGATGATTGGATAGAGATCCAATTGGATGATTGGATAGAGATCCAATTGGATGATTGGACAGAGATCCAATGACGATAGGATCCATTAAAGGATAAGCTTCATGCACCTTTATAAATAGGAGGAACTTCATGGTTCATAGGCTAGAGCTATTGGTGATCGCCCCTCCTATTCTCCTTAGCCTCCTCTCCTTTTCGACAGCCTTGTAGTGCATGTGGAGAGGGAGATCCCGTAGCGATCTGAGGAGCGTCGTTGCTACGTCCGCTGTGTGGATTACCGTTAGAGAGGAGTATGCGAGTGCTCCTTTATCCTCTTCATTGGATATAAAATTTTCAGGAATATACGATCTCCTTAGGTAACGCTTCTAACATGATATATGCAGTTATTTTCGGATTTACGTTTTTTCGCGCAACAATCGTCGCGCAACAACCAAGTACTTAACTATGGGAAATCTAGTATTGTTTTTGTTTTCCGTTGCGCATAAGATGCCGACTCGCGATTTCCCAGTAAGTCTAATTTTCTCTCCTTATTGGTTTAAGCTTATTAGTTGACTGAATCAGACATGTTTGATCAATTCAAGCTGGTTTAGAGGTGATTTCACACCAAATTAATTGGTTTAAGCTCACTTAACCTAGCTGAAACTAATCAAATCCAAACTAGACCAGTCTATGGTGATACAAGACCAGTTCTATAAGGATTTGAGCTTAATTCTATTAGGTTCTAATTGAATTGAGTTTGATTTAAGTTAATTGGGTCGTTCCATTTATGGTTCTAGTTGATTGAGGATTATTGAAAGTCTGATGCCTCATATCTTTATGATTTGATGCACTTAAAAGTTTTATTTGAAGGTGTCACTGGAAAATGATTACTAATCTTCTCCTAATTTTCAAATTAAATTGATGATATTGATGTGATTGTTACCATGTAGTATATGTGACTATGCTGAGTGGTCTACATTGGATATGGAACCTATGAAAGGAACTACAAGTTTATCATGGTATGGAGCTATTTATAGATATAGTCTAACAGGTCATACATCAAATATGGTCCATCATAATATTTTATCATACTACTTCTTAGATGCATGCATAAATGAATGGATGAATGTTAACGAATGATCATGGTTGACTATGTAACTCTACTGAGGGTAAGTAGGGTGATTCCCTTTGAGGATTAGCGAGACATCATACATAACGGTTAGATAGTTCCTCCATCCACTATTTGGAGAAATGTGTCTCTATTTGGATAAGTGAGTGATATAACTCCATCCACTATTGGGAATGCGATATGAGTTTTCTTTATCTACTATTGAGAATAATCCATCTCGTAAAGTATGTCTCTTCATCTGTTGTTGGAAGAGTGTACCATTGCGTGTGATATACGCATTTGTTATATGATTATTATGTATGTCATCGAGATGTATTGTATATGACTGATACATAATTTTATTTATTTCATAAGAATTATCCTTATTTTTATGATACATAAGTTTCATAATAAATTGATATGTTATCATTTCATATTAAATTATTGATATTTGTATACGTATTATGAATATTAAAGATTATTTTTTTGATTTTTTTGGAGTTTCCAACTAGCATATATGGCTATTGATATGTTTTTATCATATATTTCTTTTAAAAGTAACCTGCTACTTTATAATTGATCTGAAGCTTTGATGGAGGAGATTTTTTTCCTCACTTGTGGCCCTGCTAAGATGATATAATTTTTTTACTTAAAAATATTTAGTGTTATAAAGATAGAGATTTAAATTCAAAGATTAAAAAAATTATGAATAATAAAATGATGATTTATTTTTTTTATAGATATAAGATGTGACAATGTGTATCAAACAGGGACTAGGTATTTTTTAACACGAAATGTGATGACATCACTATCTGTGTTGCATGAGAGGAGAAACAAAGAAGAAATTTGAAGGATCATATCACCTTATATCATCTTGTTGTGAAGAGGCAAGCAAAATATCCGAGTATGATGTCAATAAAGGAGAGCCCTTGTAGTCTCCCAGAACTCCAAGATATTCTATAAACCAAATAGCATCAAGATATCAATAGAAGCAAAGACATTATGGGATAAAAAATCAATTGAATAGGATGATCATATTACTCACTAGTACATATCCAATAACCACCACATCATGCTGTAAGGTACAGAGCAATAAATGTGAGAACTTACTGAATTTTAAATAGGTAAATATATAGTCTGCAGATCACCCTATAAGTCAAATTTCTAACTCTTTTATAAAATTAACCAAAAAAATTCAGAAACCTAACATATCAATCCCACTGGCCAATCATTGGCTTTGTGGAACTAGTGATTTTTGACCTCAAAAACTAAAAAAGGTTGTCTTAGGAACTTACGGATATAGGTAGACGTACATAAAAGCTACAGGCTTCATCGCTCAGGTGAGACCTACAGAAGCAAAAATGCCAGAATCATGAGAAAGAGCTTGTAGGGAGTGCCTCAACATAAGATATTATCATGTCATAAGAATACAGTTATACATTTGGTCTGTAAATTACAGAATAAATATCCATAAACATACATGCTATGCCACTTGAAAAGAAGTGTGATTTATCAAACTCTAACGGAAATGTGACAGAAAGTGCACATGCTAATTTACCTTCTTTTCATTTGAGCAACATTCATGAAGAATGTAAATTGTATCACAGAACTAAAGAACATAGAAAGTGTTGAGTTCCATTATTAACAATGAGTTGGATAATTGACAAAAAGGCGAAACCGCATATATACCTTGGCATAAGTCTAAATTATGAAATTCTATTTCATATCAAAATATTATACACATACCTTCAGAATCTAGAAATCATCAAATATGTAATTTCAATTTATTGGGCTAAAAGTGTAATTTACAACCTCTGCGGGACTACATATATTCATCAGCCCCTTCATAAACTAGGTGCAGGAGCTTGCATGTAGCAAATACACAGAGGTGAAATTTTATTCCTAGTTCATGCCTTTAGAATCAATTTCCTGATAGCAGGTTAGAAAACCCATGTTAGTTTAACCATTTTAAACATATTGGAAGGGTATACCAGACTAAAAGGTTGTTTATCCACCTAAGAATCTCTGCTAGTTCATGCAAGCTCCGCAATAATCATTAATGGTTAAGGATGCAAAGCAACACCAGTTACAATATTGTAAAAGATAAAAAAGGAAAGAAAAGTTTCTGAATATATCTGCTGTACTAGAAGTCGTCCAAGGAGAATATCTACTGTATCAGGTTGGATAAGATGGCAATAATCTTCGAGTAAATCGGAGCTACTAGAAGCAAATTATAAAGCAACTTGGAAAAACCTTTGCAGAGTAGAAAATTCCTATAGAAGATAAATTGCCAAAACTTGAATAGTGTTATAATATTCTCCTTCACCAGATGCAGCAGAACTTGCGGCCACAAGTCATGACAAGGTAAAACCAAACAGACGCCAGACGCCATCTCGGGCAGCAATTTAAGCCACTAAGAGTTAAATGTTCCGTGCATCCACGATGACATTTCATGGCCCTAATTTCGTCGAATCCCTTCAAATTTCACGAAGCCGATGAAACCAAAATGTCAAATAAAAATAGAACATCAAAACGTATGAGCTCCTAAAGGCGATAAATTTACGATTTACCGTCCGTTTTAAACAACATAGAACCCTAGGATTCGAAGAGATTTAAAAAAACAAAAGAAACAAAGAAGTCATCAGCTGCAATCAGCAATGCGTTCGCACGTTGAAATTCCATTCGTCGTCAGCGATTTCTATACAGAAAGAAACCCCCCAAAAAAGATATCTTTTCAATTCCAAAAAGATTTCCACGAACGCTACGCTTGCGAGCTTACCATTAGGCAAGGGAGCAAAGGCGCCGGGGATGGAGAAGGGTAGGACTTTAGTGTTTCCGAAGATCAATTCTCCGCCTCCGAACGCATAGGAAGACTGGGAAAGAGACGAAAGGGAACGAGAGAGGGAGGGAGAGAGCCGTGAGTAAGAGAGGAGCCAACGGTGAAGCCGGACTCGTCCTGCATTAATGGTCCCATAGATATCTCTTATGGGGAGATCCGCACTCGGTGTCCACCATCACACCCGTGGATTCCCTCACACGGACGTGGCTATTTAGCAGGACCGAACAACCCGTGGAACTTTTCAGGGGTGATGTCGCCTCTAACATCTAACGCTATTTCGATATTTGAATACGAATTCTTTCAATAAATTAATTGTAGGAGACCGCAACATCTTTCCCGCAAAATAAACAAATTATCAATTAGGTTACGTTTTTCCCTATTAATTGTTAGTTATTGAGTGATGGTGTCGATTTCTTTATTTATTATTATTGATATTTTCTTATATTATCTGGATGAATATTTTGATGTCCTTGGATATCTGCTATATGAATCGTATCGTGATGAGTTCACGATAATGAGACTGATTCGAATTTAAATACAAATCTTAAATCATTCTGGTCATATGTTATTCGAAAAAGGATATCGAGATAATCGGATAGACTGGTGCACTAGATACTCGTCTATATGATGGATGTGATTAATCTTATAGTCGCTTGTGTGGGGGACACTAGAGATACAATACATATGCTTATTAGAGAATGAGTTCAGGGTGATCAAAGATACTGAGAATCTTTGGATGGTTAACGATACCTTACGTTAGACAGTGATTTCGTAGTCTCAGTTGTGTATCTAGTCTTTAGACTTGAGACACCAAAGATGCCTTATATGAGTACTTCAATTTTTGATGCTAGACTTATAGGTTTGGAAAGCTCCAGATCTAATACAATCGATTCTCGAGAATGATAGTTAACCTTACGAAGACTATTGAGTATCAATAGAGGATCATTCACTATCGGTATTGTGAGAGAAAAATCTCACGTGTACTCACTCAGATAAAATCTTTGGTCATGGTCGTTCGGATTGAGAGAGAATGAGTTTTTCGAGAGAATCCAATTAGAGCTAGACTTGGACAGGATTTCATGTGGGCCTGATATTACCATGCCTAATATACGATCTTTGGGATATTAAATGGATGAGGAACTATAGATACATGATAACTAATGACAAATATGTCTGATAAATTAGATTCCCTTGTACCGTCTAGGGACTATGGCATACTGGCCTAGTACGTTCATAGTCGATGAGTCGAGTGAATTATTATGGAGATAATAATTCATTATATTAGGAGTTCTAATGGGAGTGACTCACGACCAACTCGGTATTGGGCCTAGAGGGTCACTCAAATTAGGTGGATGTTGCGATGAGCAAATGTGCGGATATGAGATATCTATGGAGCTTCTAGTTTGGATCCTATGAATAGGATCCAATTGGATGATTGGATGAGATCCGATTGGGTAATTGGATAGAGATCCAATGAGGATATGATCCATTAAGAATAAGCTTCATGCACCTTTATAAATAGGAGAAACTTTATGGTTCATAGGCTAAAACAATTGGTGGTCACCTCTTCTATTCTCCTCAATCTCCTCTCCTCCTCCTTGGCTCCGACAGCCTTGTGCTGCACATGAAGATGGTGATCCCATGGTGATCTAAGGAACATCATCGCTATGTCCGTTATGTGGATTACCGCTAGAGAGGAGTACGCTAGTGCTCATTCATCCTCTTCATCAGATCTAAAAATTTCAAAGATATACGATCTCCTTAGATAACGCTTCTAATATAATACGTGTGATTTTTTAAATTTATAATTTTTCTCGCACCAATCGTCGCACAACAACAAAATACTTAACTATGGAAAATCTGGTCTTGTTTTTGTTTTTCACTGTGCATGAGATGCTGATTCACGATTTTCCAACAGTGGTATCAGAGTCAGGTTCATCATGTGATGATTAGCTTATAAACTACATATGTTGTGTTTAATCATGTAGAATTATTTTACGCATTCTTGTTGCATTTGACGTAGTTTTCAGATTCGAAAAGCGCCTTATCTTATTGATAAAAGGTGTTTTAGAGCGATCCTTTTACGTCAAATTTATTGATGTAAATGAAGGAAAAAGAGGCAACAATTATTGTTGCCTGGTGGATCGACTGGAAGTGGTGAGCACGAAAAAGTTATGAAGGAGCCGCTTGTCTGTCGAGGTAATGTCGGCGGGCAAGGTGTTGCGGCAGTTGCCTTGCGCACGACAACTGTCGGTGTGCAAGGCAACTATTGCCTGCGTGTGCAAGGATAGTGTCCGTAATGGTTGCGGTCGGTTGCGTGAGGCAGCGCCTACTGGCTACCGTTGGCCCACAAGGCGACACCTACATGGTAGCTGCCGACATGAGGCGATGCCACACTGCCACCGCAGTAGGGAGGCGACTGTTGAATCTCAAATTTTGATGATGAAACTAATTGATCATGTTTTGTTTATCTAACTACGCTTTGAGTCACGCAGGTCTATTATCGATTAGGATTAGACAGTTGACACATAAAGAATCAGCGTTATGCTAGAGGAAATCACATCAAGAAATTAGACGTCAAGCCGGAGGTTCGATCGACAATCGACAGAAGGCTTCGGATAAAGATATTAGGAATCGGGCCAAGAAGAGTGAAGTTGCGCCAAGGAGATCAGGGTTGTGGAGGTCAACCGCCGATTGAGTAATAGGCTACAAGAGAGGACGATGCGCCGAAGAACCAGATGAAGCGTTGACCAATGACATGTTGGGCAACAAGAAGTTGATTTGTTGTAACTACCTAGATCGAAGTAGGGTTAAGACTTAATTAGTGTGCAGGATTAACTATAATAATGATGAAGACATAAAGTGAAATAAAGTGTCAGAGTTAAGTACGATCGTATTGTTGGTAGTTCGAGTGTCCATCGGAAGTCCGAAGATTCATCAGAATGCTCCCGAAATTGGGCCGAGAATAAATCAGGGGCTTGTCGAAGGATTGTCAGAAGTTCACCGAAAGGTTCGTTGGAAGTTTACGGAGCTCATCGAGAAAGATCGAAAGCTTGCCAAAGAAGTCTCGTCGAAACTCGCTAAGGTCGTTGTGAAGTCCAGGAGCTTATCGGGAGTCCGTAGGAAGGTGTTTGAGGGTTTGTCGAAAGACCGCTGGAAGTTCGTTAAAAGCTGGCTGGAAGAAGACTTGACTTGCCGAATTTTGTTTTGCTTAGGAAATGTTTTTAATTTCATAGTTAGCATGTAATTAGGGTTAGATTTGGGAGGTAATCCCTTTAACCTTGTTAGGGGCCAATTGGGCCCGAATTAGGGCTGTGTTGGGTGGGATGAAAGGCCCAAATAGTGACCTAGTGCCACGTCAGGCGGTGGCATCGCCAGTTGGGCGGAGGAACCACCTGAAGGCTCAGTCTTCAAGACTAAGTCTAGGCGATAGTACCACCTAGTGATAGTGTATCTGGGCAGTAGTACTGCTAGACTGGGCGGTGGTACCACCCAGTACACTAACAAGGTTAATGTGCCCAAGCGGTGGTATCGCCTAGGCTGCGCAGTGGTACCACCCAGTACACTGACAGGGGCAGAAAGCCTAGGCGGTGGTACCGCCAGTACCCTTGAAATTCAGGGTGATTTAAATTTGGAGCTCAAATTTGAATCACTTTGAGGCCTATAAATACTCCTCTCATTTACGGTTGAATAACACATAACTGAGAACAAATAGGAGGGAAAATTTTATTGTAAACTTGAGAGATATCCTCCCCTCAAACTCTAAGTGTTGGCCAAGTTCAAGAGAGGGGTAAGAGGCATTGTAAGAGTTACCTCCTAAGCCCGTCAAAAGGAGAGACCGTTGTAAAAGGGAGTTGGTCTTCGCCCGTTGGAAGGAAGACAACTAGTGGAAAGCCAATGACCTCAAGAGAAGAGGAATCAGGAGTGAATGTAGGTTGTATGACTGAACCACTATAAAAATCAAGTTTGCACTTCTATTCTTGTTTATCTTTGTTGTAAGCCTTTACCTTACTACAATTGCTCGAATCCTTCTCATTCTTATGAACAGCTTCAAGCTTTACATCTTTCCAATACATGCAATTGAATCGATTTTCATCGAAACGTGTTTTTATCGTACAAAATTTTTAAAATTATTTGAAATTGCTGAAATTTATCATTCTTAATTGCTGCACTAATTCACCCCCCCCCCCTCTTAGTGCCGCTCTAGATCCTGACAACGGTGACCATAAGAAGTTGGGACCGTCGACTCTGTTTAGGGCGGTTCTAGCCAAAGGATAATTTTGCCCCTATAAATTTGAGAAATTTCACGACATGTCCTTTATATCTAAATTACTAAAATACCCTTGATAATTTAGAAAATTCACTACGTCCCTAATTTCGAAAAAAAATTAGTTGATTAAAAAGTTTAATTAACTATTATTATTTATTTAGTAATCCTACATGATGATATATACATGTGATGTATGATGTGAGGAAATGATCATAGACCATATAATGTGTATATATGATTATTATTGGGGCCTGCGAGCCTTCATTTTTCGTTTATTGTTAGGCTTGCGTGCTTGTAATTATTTTGTAATTACACGAAGAGACACGGTAGAAGCCTGAAGGTGGTAACGGGACCCTCAAGAATGATTTAGATAATTGCAACACATGGAGATGCGTCGAAGTGCCAACAGATCCGATGATAATGAGATGGATGATTACTAGGCATAGAGATGCACTGATATACACAGATCCTGATGTAAGTGATTAGGCTATTGGCTCGGGTATGATCATATTAGGTTGAGGTCCATGATCATCTGGTGTGCCTGTGCATGTGATTGTTATACACCTACTAGATAAGTATATATATTTGCATACGATGTAAATATTATTGGGAAATAGCGAATCAATATTTCATGCGTAGTAGAAAACAAAAACAAGATTAGATTTTCTATAGGTAAGTACTTGGTCGTTGTGCGATGATTAGTACATGAAAAATTGTAAATCCAAAAAATCGCATGTATCATGTTAGAAGCGTTACCTAGGGAGATCGTATATCCTTGAAATTTTCAGATCCGATGAAGATGATGAAGGAGTACTAGCATACTCCTCTCTAGTGGTAATCCACACAACAAATGCAACGACGACGCTTCTCAGATCACCGCAGGATCTCCCTCTCCACGTGCACCATAAGGCTATCGGAGCCAAGGAGGAGGAGAGGAGACTGAGGAGAATAGAAGGGGCGACTACTAATAGCTCTAGCTTATGAACCATGAAGTTCCTCCTATTTATAGAGGTGCATGAAGCTTATCCTTTAATAGATCCTATCTACATTAGATCTCTATCCAATTGGTGTTGAATCTCGAATTTTGATGATAAAACTAATTGATAGTGATTAAGATCTAATATGTATTTTGAGTAACGCAGGTAGCTTCGATCAGGAATAGACAATTGAAGCAAGAAGAATCGATGTCAAGCTGGAGGAGAATATGTTAGAAGATTGAACGTCGAGCTAAGGATCGGTCGACATATCGATAGAAGGCTTCAAATGATGGGTTCGGGTATTGGGCCAAGAAGAGCAGAATTATATGAAGAAGATCGGAGTTGGCCGATTAGACAATAGACTACAAGAGAGGATGATGCACCGAAGAATTGGATAAAGTGATGATGAACCAATGACATACCGGATAATATTTGATTGAACTTTATAATAATTATCTAGATCGAAGTAGGTATTAGGTCTAATTGAGTTGGAATTGAGCCAACTCAACTAGGAGCAAATTGGGCCCAAATTTAAGTTGTGACGGGCTAAGTGAAAGGCTATGTGAAAGGCCCAAAAAGTGACCCAAGAGTTGGGTCAAGCAGTAGCACCACTAGAATAGGCGGTGGAATCGCTATCACGCACTTAGCTGGAATTACCTAAGTGGTGTGGCACCCTTACGACAAAGTCACGGACTTAGCTGGAGTTGCCTAAGTCGTGAAGCACCATTTCGCCACCTTCGTTCAGACTTAGCTGAGATTGCCTAAGTCTCGAGATGCCCTTGTGACATACGCATCCGTAAATGATCAGCCAAGTTACAATCTCATATAGGTCCCGTAGGACTTGTGAAACAGAAAGTTGATTAGCTTTGAAACGAGCGACGGACAAGCCCCAACGTCTCACGAAGAGAGAAGCTTTATAAGCAATTCAGCGAGCACTTGGAGTGCATGAGAGAAGAGAGAGAAATGAGAAAAATAAGGATTTTAAAAGGGTGAATGAGCAGTTATAAGTCTGTAAACAACTACTCTCCAAGTGTCAAGTGCGAAGGCAAATTTTCATCATGTTAACATGCAAACTTGTAAAAGTTATTCAACGCCCAACACTACCCCAAAGCCCCATCCGCCCTAGTGCCACTTGGGGCATTCCAGGGTACTGAGATGACTAACATTTCGTAAGTAGCTATAGTTTGCGGAAAACAAGCTGGAGCACACGAAAACGGAGCCTTTTTAAGGTTGTTTTACCCGGTGCGATGAGCGATCATGCTACAGCACTACAAATTATTGTTTCTTACATTTTTACAAGCAAAACATACCAAAACTATGGGAAAATAGACCGCTAAGGATATGTATAAGCATACAAAAGCGATGAACGGTTCATTAAATGAAGTTGCCGTGGGTATACGACGACCATTCGTGATATTCTCCCCCACTTAAATTGTCGATGCCCTCATCGATGCTTACTGGTAGGCTTTGATGGCTATTTTTTCATGTCAGAAGGCATCTTCTGGCTCCCAACTGACTTTAATTCTGGGAAGCTTTCGCCACTTCACCAAGTACTCGATCTACTCTACTTCGTTGGGTAGCTTTGTCTTACTCGATCTAAAATAGTTTTAGCTCGCTTCTCATAGGAGGCTCTAGTAGGGGTAGCCGAGTTCAAACGCTTCGGGAAGCATTTTGCGGATCAAAGTGGTAGGCTTTCAAGTTGCTAGCATAAAATACATTATGAATTTTGAGCCACGTCGGTAGTTGCAACTTGTAGGAGATGTTGCCTAACCTACTGATGATTGGGAAGGGCCTTTCATACTTGCACACCAATCCTTTGTGCACCTTATTCCTAAAAAAATAGAGTAATGCTAGTTGGAACTTTACCAATACTAAATCGTAAATTTTGAATTTTTGTGGTCGCCTTCCCAAGTCTGCCTACTTCTTCATCGTTTTAGATGCCTTCTCCAAGTAAGCCCGTGTAATATCTGTATTCCGATATCATTCTTTTACAAAGTGATATGCAGACAGACTACTCCCAGTATAACCAATAGCCAAAGTGTGAGGAGTCAACGACTTGTCACACACTTAGCTAGAATTGCCTAAGTGGTGAGGCACCCTCGCGGCAAGCCACTGACTTAGCTGAAGTTGCCTAAGTCAAGAATCACCTTTGCGCCCACTTCAATCAGACTTAGCTTGAATTGCCTAAGTCTTGAGGCGCTCTTGCGACATACACGTCCGCAAAGGGTTAGCCAAACTGCAACCTCGTGCAGGCCCCGTAGGACTTGTAAAAAGAAAAGTTGATTAGTCTTGAAACGAGCGGCGGACAAGTCCCGACGTCTCGCGAAGAGGGAAGCTTTACAAGCAATTGAGCAAGCACTTGGAGTACAGAAAAACAGAGAAAGAGAGGAGGAAAACAAGGACTTTAGAAGGGTGAATGAGCAGCTGCAAGTCCACAAACAACTACTCCCCAAGTGCCGGGCGTGAAGGCAAGTTTCCGTCAAGTTGACGTGTAAACTTGTGAAAATGTTCAACGCCCGACACTATACTGAGGACCCATCCAGCCATGTGCCACCTGGGGGGTTCCAGGGTGCTGAGATGGCTGACAAAATTGGGGTGACTGTGAGCTACAAAAATTAGCCCGCGGCACACAAAAACGAAACTATTTTGGGGGTTTTTGGGCAGATGTAGCGAGCGATCATTTTGCATCACTACGAGCTGTTGTTTCTTATATTTTTACAGGAAAAACACACCAAAACAGGCTGCCAAGGATATGTATAAGCATGGGCAAGTGGCGAACGGATCGTTGAACGAAGTTGCTGTGAGTGTGCAACGATCGTTCGTTACATTCTCCCCCACTTAAGCTATCGACGCCCTCGTTGACGCTTTTTGGTAGACTTTGATGGCTGTTTCTTCATGTCAGAGGGTATCTTCTGGCTCCCAACTTGCTTTGGTTCTGGGAAGCTTCCGCCACTTCACCAAGTATTCAATTTGCTCAGCTCCGTTGGGTAGCTTTATCTTGTGATCCGCTAAAATGGTCTCAACTTGCTTCTCATATGAAGCTCTGGTGGGAGGTTGACGAGTTGAAATGCCTCGGGAAGTATCTTGTGGATCAGAGTGGTTGGCTTTTAAGTTGCTGGAATGGAAAACATTATGAATCTTGAGCCACGCCGGTAGCTGCAACTTGTAGGAGACGTTGCCCACCCTACTGATAATTGGGAAGGGGCCATCATACTTGCGCACCAATACTTTGTGCGCCTTATTTCTAAAGAATTGGAGTGATGCTGGTTGGAGCTTCACTAACACCAAATCGTCGACTTTAAATTCCTGTGGTCACCTTTCCAAGTTTGTCCACTTCTTCATCTTTTTGGCCGCCTTCTCCAAGTAGGCCCACGCAATATCTATATTTCAATGCCATTCTTGTGCCAAGTGATATGTGGACGGACTACTCCCTGTATATCCAATAGCCAAAGTGTGAAGAGTCGACGCATGTTGTCTTGTGATGATCTCAAAGGGGCTCTTGTTGGACGCAGAGCTCTACTGCAAGTTGTAGGAGAATTGGGCTATGTCCAACAACTTCACCCAATCTCGTTGGTTGGCACTCACGTAATGCCGAAGATATTGCTCCAGGAGCGAGTTTATTCTCTCAGTTTGGCCATCTGTCTGGGGGTAGAGGCTTGTAGAGAAGTATAGCTTTAACCCCAATAATTTGAATAGCTCGATCTAGAACCGTCCCAGAAACCGAGCATCTCGATCACTTATGATATTGTGCGGGACTCCCTAATACTTCGCCACATTCTTCATCATTAGCTTCGTTGCTTCCTCTACTGAACAGTGTAGGGGTGCAGTAATGAAGGTTACATACTTCAAAAATTGATTGACCACCACAAGTATCGATCCGAGTTCCCCTACTGCCGGCAAGCTTGATATAAAGTCCAGAGAAATGCTCTCCCATGACCTTTCTGGTACGGGCAACGGCTTTAAAAGTCCCACCGGCTTCCGCTGCTCCACCTTATCTTGTTGACAAGTTAGGCATGTTTGAACATATTCCTCTACATTCGTCCTCATCTTCGGCCAATAAAAGGCCCTCTCCACGAGAGCCAATGTTCAGTGAATGTCCGGATGTCCTGCCCAAAGGGAATCATGACACTCTTTCAAGAGTTCACGCCTTAAATTGTCCACTCGAGGGACATAAACTCTATTCTCTTTAGTGTAGACGAGTCCCTCCTGGACCTACAATCGTCGTGCCTTGTCTTCTTGGATCAGTTGGATCAAGGTTACTGCATGGGGATCACTATACAGTCCATCCTTGATCCAAGAAAGAAAGTTGGAGTGCAACTGACTTGCTTGGCCTCCGCCCTCCAGTTGCATAGCATTCACTCGCTCCACTTTCCAGCTCAACGCATCGGCTACAACATTTACTTTGCCGGGCTTGTACTCCATTACCATATCAAATTCCGCCAGGAAGTCCTGCCATCGTGTTTGCTTTGGAGAGAGTTTCTTCTGAGTCTGAAAGTAACTCAAAGCGATATTGTCTGTCCTCAGCACAAATCGCGATCCGAGAAGATAGTGTCGCCACACTCGTAGATAGTGGATCACCGCTGTCATCTCCTTCTCGTGCACTGGATACCGTCGCTCAGTCTCATTGAGCTTGCGGCTTTCATAGGCCACTAGGTGACCCTCCTGCATGAGTACTCCCCCAATAGCGAAGTCTGAAGCATCTGTATGGACTTCGAAAGGCTTCCCATAGTCTGATAATTTGAGCATCAGCTCTTTCAAAACTACAGCCTTTAGGTCTTGGAATACCACTTCACATTTATCGGACCATCTCCAAGGCTGCTCCTTTTTCAACAACTCCATCAGTGGAGCTGCACGCTTCGAATACTCCATTATGAAGTGTCGATAGTAGTTCACAAAACTAAGGATCTTAGCTCTGGCACCTTCCTTGGAGTACTCCATTTCGTCACACTTGCACCTTTGACTTGTCCATTCGAATGGACCCATTGCCGATTCGATGCCCCAAGAATAAGATCTCCGTTTGAGCAAAGTAGCACTTCTCTCTTTTCACGAACAAAGTATTCTCCCTAAGAACTTTGAAAATTGTTCGAAGGTGCTCAATATGCTCTTCAAGTGTTCGGCTGTAGACGACGATATCGTCCAAGTAGGCAATCACAAACTTGTCCAAATACTCCTTGAATAGTTGGTTCATAAGAGTGCAGAATGTGGCTGGAGCATTGGTTAAGCCGAAAGGCATCACCAAGAACTCAAACGCTCTATACTTGGTCACGCAGGTAGTCTTCGCTTCATCACCTTCAGCAATATGCACATGTCAATACCCCGACCGAAGGTCGAGTTTGGAGAAATACTTTACTTTGCCCAATTGGTCGAACAAGTCCGCAATGAGCGGGATGAGATATTTATTCTTCACAGTCACTTTGTTGAGGGCTCGATAGTCGACACATAGTTGAAGACTCCCATCTTACTTCTTCTGGAAGAGAACTGGAGCTCCGAATGGTGTTTTGGAACTGCGGATGAGACTACCGCTTAGCAGTTCATCTAACTTCTTTCTGAGCTCTGCTAACTCAGGAGGGGGCATGCGGTATGGTGGTCTCACTGGAGGCTTCACTCTAGGCTCCAGCTCAATAAGATGATCCACGCCTCTGCGTGGTGGCAGAGTTTTCGGCAACTCAGGTGGCATAACATCTGTGAAGTCATTCAGAATGTTTGTCACCGCAGTAGGTTCTTTAATGGCCTCCCCGTCAAGTGATTCTAGCTTCATCGCAGCCACAAAGGTTAACTCTCCTTTACGTACACCTTTCTTCAATTGCAGCGATGATAGTTGTTGGGGATCCTACGTTCCTCTCTGAGAGATGGAAACCACACAGGGGTTGTCACCTCCCATTAGACATATGGAGTTTAGGAATGACATCGGCACCAACTTTGCTGCGTGCATGAATTCCATTCCGAGAATCACTTGGAAGTCATCCAATGGCACTGCCATCATGTTTGTGTGCCCGCTCCATGATCCGATCTTAATAGAGACTCCCTTTGCTAGCCCGAAGATTCGTTTGGCCTCCGAGTTGATCGCCTTTATCCGACTTGGGTTCTTCTCCAAGATTAGTCCAAGTCGCTTTGCTTCTCGGTCGGCAATGAAGTTGTGAGTAGCACCCGTGTCCACCATTACCCGGGTGGTTTGGTCGTTGTGCCTGATGTCCACATACATCAGCTCACTATTTCCTTTTTTTTGTTGCTTCGGCTTTGTGTTCTCCCCCACTTGACCCCGCAATGCATTCAACAAACGCATCGCACCCATTCGGGGTCCTTGCGACTTCTCATCATCGCTATTTGATTCTGAGCTACTCAAACTGAGAGCAATTGTCTTGCCCTTGTCTGGCTTGGGGGGGTTGATGGAAGCCGACAAGGCATTGAGTGCCTGCTTTTGTGAGCACTCCCACATCCTGTGTGGCCCTCCGCACAAGAAACATCTACTAGGTTTTGAGTCCCTACCGTTTGAGTTCGGCCCCTTATGGAAACTCTTCTTCCTTTGCTCACCCCCAAGTTCCTTCCTAGGAGGATACCTTGGATGACGATTCCTGTAGATTGTTTCTTCTTCCTCGGGTTCTCTGAAGAAACAAAGTCGGTGAGCCTTTCTACAGTTGCAATTACTCTGACCAGATCAATGACATTCCATCGATGAAGTTCCTGTTGAACCCATGGCTTTAGGCCGTCAAGAAAGCTGAACAGCTTATCTTTTTTAGACATGTCCTGAATGTCCAGCATCAGTGCAGAAAATTACTTCACATAGTCCCGAATGGAAGTCGTTTGGTGGAGTTGTCTCAACTTCCTCCTTGCGACGAACTCAGTATTCTCGGGCAGGAATTGAGTTCACAACTCACGCTTCAAGTCGTCCTATGTGTCCATTCGGCATCGACCTTGTTGGATCTCTTCCCAACGGGTTCTCCACCAAAGCTTTGCTTCTCCATTCAGATACATGGTCACTATCGAAACTTTGGTGTCTTCAGAGTCTGGTCTCGTAACTCAGAAGTACTGTTCCATATCAAACAAAAAATTCTTGAGCTCTTTCGTATCTCTAGCACCCCCATAACAATGTGTGTCGGGTGCCCTGAAGCTTTGTGTCAACGCAACGCGGGTGTTGCTTCCCCCCGCATTCAACGCCCTTGTGAGCACTACTACTCTGGAAGTGAGTTCCGTCACCATCTCTTGCAAATGTTGCATGGAGTCCTTGGTGTCATCCGTCAGTCGGTCGACTAGGGCTTCAACCTTGTCGATCCGGGATTCAGCTTCTTCTTGTGAGCTCTCTACACCAAGAAGCCTACTTTGGCATTAGTAGAGTTCGTCCAAGCTCGCTTCAAGAACATCCAAGCGGGTTTTCGCCGCTATGATCCTCTCTCTATGGGTCTTTTTCCCGATTGGCGCTCCAAATTGCGCCTCCTCCGCTCGTGGTGAGTAGCCAACTTCTCGCTCATCGTGCTCGCTGCCTTGATCCTCATGAGCGGCTCCAGTAGTGAGTGAGTGAGTTTGCACGTGCAGCCCTCCTGCGGCTACTTAGGGCAACATTCCGGCTTGCCCCATTTTGCTCGACACCACGTTGTTTCGCCATGGCAAGATTGCAAAGTTTTTTCATTGCTTGCTCGAATTGCTTGCCTGCTCTGATACCACATTGTCACACACTTAGCTAGAATTGCCTAAGTAGTGAGGCACCCTCGCGGTAAGCCACCGACTTAGCTGAAGTTGCTTAAGTCAAGAATCACCTTTGCGCCCACTTCGATCAGACTTAGCTTGGATTGCCTAGGTCTTGAGGCGCCCTTGCGACATATGCGTCCACAAAGGGTCAATCGAACTACAACCTCGTGCAGGTCCCGTAAGACCTGTAAAAAGAGAAGTTGATTAGTCTTGAAATGAGCGGCGGACAAGTCCCGATGTCCCGTGAAGAGGAAAGCTTTACAAGCAATTGAGCGAGTACTTGGAGTGCAGGAAAATAGAGAAAGAGAGGAGAAAAACAAGGACTTTAGAAGAGTGAATGAGCAGTTGCAAGTCCGCAAACAACTACTCCCCAAGTGCCGGGCGCGAAGACAAGTTTTCGTCAAGTTGACATGCAAACTTGTGAAAGTGTTTAACGACCGACACTATACCGAAGACCCATCCAGCCATGTGCCACCCGGGGGGCTCCAGGGTGCTGAGATAGTTGACAAAATTGGGGTGGCTGTGGGCTATAGAAATCAGCCCGCGGCACACAAAAACGGAGCTATTTTGGGGGTTTTTGGGCAGATGCAGCGAGCGATCGTTCTGCTATTTCTTACATTTTTATAGGAAAAACACATCAAAATATGACAAAACAGGCTGCCAAGGATATGTACAAGCATGGGCAAGTGGCGAACAGATCATTGAACCAAGTTGCTATAAATGTGCGACGATCGTTTGTTACAGACTGTTGTCCTATAATGATCTCAAAAGGGCTCTTGTTGGACACAGAGCTCCACTGCAAGTTGTAGGAGAATTGAGCTATGCCCAATAACTTCACCCAATCTCGTTGGTTGGCACTCACGTAGTGTCAAAGATATTCCTTCAGGAGTGAGTTTATTCTCTTAGTCTAGCCATCCATCTAGGGGTGGAGACTTATGGAAAAGTATAACTTAGACCCCAACAATTTGAATAGCTCGATCCAGAATCATCCCAAAAATCGAGCATCTCGATCACTTACGATATTGTGCGGGACTCCCCAATACTTCACATTCTTTATCATCAGCTTGGCCACTTCCTCTATTGAATAGTATAGGGATGCAGCAATGAAGGTTGCATACTTCAAAAATCGATCGACCACCACGAGTATCGATCCGAGTCCTTATACTACCGACAAGCTTGATATGAAGTCTAGAGAAATGCTCTCTCACGACCTTTCTGGTATGGGCAACGACTCTAAAAGGCCCACAAGCTTCCGCTGCTCTATCCCCATCTTCAGCCAGTAGAAGGCCATCTCCACGAGAGCCAATATTTGGTGAATGCCCAGATGTCCTGCCCAAAGGGAATCATGACACTCTTTCAATAGTTCACGCCTCAAATTGTCCATTTGAGGAGCATAAATTCTATTCCCTTTTGGTGTAGATGAGTCCCTCCTAGACCCAAAATCGTCGAGTCTTGCCTTCTTGGATTAGTTGTATCAGTATTATTGTTTGGGGATCACGGTACAGTTCATCCCTAATCCGGGAAATGAAGTTTGAGTGCAATTGACTTGCTTGGCCTCTGCCCTCCAATTGCATAGCTTTTACTCACTCCACTTTCCGGCTCAAAGAATCGGCTATGACATTTGCTTTCTTGGGCTTATACTCCATTACTCTATCAAATTCAGCCAGGAAGCCCTGCCATCATGCTTACTTTTGAGAGAGTTTCTTCTAAGTCTGAAAGTAACTTAAAGCGATGTTGTTCGTCCTCGGCACAAATCATGTTCCAAGAAGATAGTGTCGTTACACTCATAAATAGTGGACCATCGTTGTCATCTCCTCGTGCACCGGATACCATCACTCGATCTCATTGAGCTTTCGGCTTTTATAGGCTATTGGGTGGCTCTCCTGCATGAGTATTCCCCCAATAGCGAAGTCTGAAACATCTGTATGAACTTCGAAGGGCTTCCCATAGTCTAGTAATTTGAGCACCGATTCTTCCAAAATAGAAACTTTTAGTTCTTGAAATGCTACTTCACATCTGTTGGACCATCTCCAAGGCTGCTCCTCTTTCAGCAACTCCATTAGTGGAGTTGTGGGCTTCGAATACCCAATTGTGAAGCGCCGATAGTAATTGATGAAACTAAGGAAGGATCTCAGCTTTAGCACCTTCTTTAGAGTTCGATATTCCACCACAACTTGCACCTTTGATTTATCTATTCAAATGGAACCATTGTCGATTTGATACCCCAAGAATAAGATCTCCTTCTGAGCAAAGTAGCACTTCTCCCTTTTCACGAACAAAGAATTCTCCCTGAGAACTTTAAAAATTGTTTGAATGTACTCAATATGCTCCTCAAGTATTTGGCTATAGATGATAATATTGTTCGAGTAGACAACCACAAACTTGTCCAAATACTCCTCGAATAGTTGGTTCATGAGAGTGCAGAATGTGGCTGGAGTGTTGGTTAAGTCGAAAGGGATCACCAAGAACTCAAATGTTCCATACCTGGTCACACAAGTGGTCTTCGCTTCATCACCTTTAGCAATATGTATTTGCCAGTTCCCCGACCGAAGGTCAAGTTTGGAGAAATACTTTACTTTACCTAATTGGTAGAACAAGTCTATAATGAGTGGGATGGAATACTTGTTCTTCATCATCACTTTGTTGAGGGCTCGATAGTCGACGTAAAGTCAGAGACTCCCATCTTGTTTCTTCTAGAAGAGAACTGGAGCTCTAAATAGTGATTTGAAACTACAGATAAGACCACTGCTTAGCAGTTCATCTAACTACTTTCTGAGCTTCGCCAACTCGGGAGGGGACATGCGGTATATGGTCTCACTAAAGGCTTCACTCCCGGCTCCAGCTCAATATAATGATCCATACCTCTATGTGGTGGCAGAGTTTTTGGCAACTTAGGTAGCATAACATCTGTGAACTCCTTCAGAACATTCACCACTGCAGTAGGTTCTTGAATGGCCTCCCCATCAAGTGGTTCTAGCTTCATAGCAGCCACGAAGGTTAACTCTCCTTTGCGTACCCCTTTCTTTAATTGTAATGCCAATAGTTATTGGGGGTGTTAGGATCTAGAGTGGTACTAAGAGGGAGGAGGGGAGGAGGGCGAATTAGTGCAGCAGATAAAAACCATAACTTTGAAATGATTTTGAAAAAGGTTATGCGTTGAGAAGTTTCGATCTAACAAAAAAGATTTTGGCAAAGCGAATGTTTCGATTGAATACGAAAGAGAGTTGAGAGAAGGAGATCGAGAGATTATAGCCAAGTAAAAATTGAAATGCAGTAATTTAAAAACTCACACCAAGAGAAGTACGCAATGATTTATAGTGGTTCGGTCAAATGACTTACGTCCACTTCTGAAACCTCATTCGATGAGGTTCCCAACTTTCACTATCAATTCTTCTTGAAGGGGAAGGACTAAGCACCCCTCTTACAAACTTTTACAAGTGGTTCACACTCTCTTACAGAACTTTTACAAACGAGACTTGGGAGGTGAACACTCAAACTTTCGAATGCAAACTTTACTAGAGTTTTGACTCCATTTTTATCACTTCTCAATGTGCTTAGCTAGCTGAGAAGTAAAGGGTATTTATAGGCTCAATTGGCTTTAGAATTAGAGCAAAAAAGAGTCACATCCCGAATTTTTGGATACTAGCAGTACCACCACCTGGCACTGGTGGTACCATCGTCAGTTGACCTTGCTCTGTTAGTGCACTGGGCGGTACCACTGCCCAGTCTGGCGGTACTATCGCCTGACAGGGTCCTCAGACTTTGTGGAGGGGCGGTACCACCGTCGAGACCACCTGGGAACTTATTCCCGGGGCAGTGCCACAACCCCAGTTTGGCGGTGCCACCACCAGACATGGTCTAGCACTACTGAATAGGCCTTGAATCTAGCCCATTTCAGTCCAATTAAGGCCTAGTTGACCCCTACTAGGGTTAATTAAGATTAGCACATAATTCTAATCATAATTACATGCTAACTATGAAATTGAAACATATTTCTAAGCAAATTATAATCCGGTGACGTCAAGTCTTTTTCCAGCGAGCTTCCAGCGAACTTCTAGCGGACTTCCGATACAGCCTCGGATATCTTCCGATGGACTCCCAACAGGTTCCCGGACTTAATGGCGAGTTCCGATAAATCTTTTGACAAACTTCCGAACTTTCTCGGTGAGCTCCACGAACCTCCGATGAACTTTTCGGTGAACTTCCGAACCTTTGGCAAGTCCCCGATTCATTCTCGACTAGTTCCGACAGCACTTCCGACGATCCTTCAGACTTCCAACAAACTCTCGAACTCTCAATGTACTTGACTCCAGCAATTTATTTTATGTCCTCGTAATTAATCCTGCACACTTATCTCAATAATATAGATTGGATCAAATAACATATCAATTGACTTCATCATCAAAATATGAGATTTAATAATCTCCCCCTTTTTGATGATGGTAATTAATTGATGATGGAGTTAATCTCAACTCCCCCTATCTATATGCCATATTTTGATAAGGGAAACACTTGAATTCAAATCCCTTGAATTCAAGCCAAAACTGATAAGTTACATTTGTTGAATTGATCGTCATGCTCAATAAACATGATTTTTCATAAATACGAAACTTCATTTTTTTCTCAATTTGAAAATGATATCAAGGTATGACATTCATTTTCTAGTTCAATGTCAAATGATGATGGACAACCATCATTTTGACACATGATACTAACTATAATTTTGAAATGTAGTAAGGATCAAATTATATCAAAATAAAATACATAAATCCAAATCATGATATTATTTTACGATACATCATCAAATGAAATGATAACTTATCATATCAATGAAAGAGACCAAATTGAAATATGATATGAAATCGATCTTACAAAAATTAACATTTTAAGCATGTATAAGTCATTTGCGATGCATGCGATACATTCCACACAATTATGATACGCTGTGATATACTACATTCAATTGCGATACATTACGATGCTTTTAATGATAGCAAGCATTTTACGATATAAAGCATGACAATTGTGATACATTAGAATACGATACATCTAAAGCATTTATCATTCCTTCAAGTCATCAATTCAATTTGTCACATTTTTCTCCCCCTTTGTCATCAACAAAAAGGAAATGAGCCTTGATACCAAATATAATAATTGAAGTTTTTGAAAAATGACAAAAAGAGAAGGATAAAGCTATCAAGAAGAACAATGAAAAATGATTCGTTGATTCTTATTGAAGGTTCATATCTATAAAATCATAAGATAGATCATCGAGGCCAAAATTCACAAGAATTTCTAAGAGCTCATGAAAGATACATCCATGAAAAATTAAGAGTTAATTCTACATAATAATTCTTGAAGCATAAAAGTGAATCATTCAAGTTAGTAAATGCTTAAAAGAATCGTTTCTACCAAATAAAATTAGTGAGGTAGAAAAGGGATCATTTGAACATAAAGTTCATAAAACTCATAATAAGAATTATGAATATTCATTCAAGAAAGATTGAAAATTCAAAAGAATTTGATTGAAAATTTAAGCCATAAAATCGTTAAGTGAAAAGATAGATCATTGAAACCAAGACGTTCTTCAAACATTTCATTAAGAGCTCATGACATTCATTCAAGAAAAATTCATGAGGAAGAAAAGAGAAAGATCATTTAAGCTCAAAACTCATGAAAAGAGTCTGTTTTCATTCAAAAAAAATATCAAAAATTTTATAAAGGGCTAACTTGGCATTCTCATAAGGAGGAATTCATGAAGGCTATCTTGGCATTATCATTCATCAAGTTGAAAATAATCAATCAAACCATTTAAAGCTCAAGACATAGAATTTTGCACAAGAGTTAAAAATTCATCAAATTTGTATAATGAAATCTGAAGAGAGCATTCAAGAAATAAAAACTTGAGAGCTTCTTTTTTATGCAAAGTTCATGACATAAAAATTATGTATAGTTGCATGTGTCATGAAGACAAAATCAATAAACATCAAATGATGCAAAAATATGGAAAATCATGAAATCCATTTATTCATGCCAATATAAGTAGAGGGAGTATAAAATCGATAGAATCAATTTTCCCAAATCATTAAAAGGGCATGATATTAATTAAAGATCATCAACAAAGATTCATGTGCAGATGCTAAAAATCATTAATTGAAGAAGGAGGAGTATCAATGCAAGATCGGATAAAGATAAAATGTGAGCTCCGTTTAAAATACGATATCAAAAAGATGTCATCCGAAATCTGAAATGATAATATCAAGATGAGTTCATGAAAACCGAAGTTGAAAAATTTTGAAAAAGAAACATACAACAACTTTATCTATTAGGACAATTTAGCATACCTAATTTTCTTCTAATGAAGTCAAATTATTCTTTATTTAAAGGTTTTATGAGGATGTTTGCTAATTGATGTTTTGTATTAATAAATTCTAGAATAACATCATTATTATTGACACGATCTTGTATAAAGTGATGCATAATGTCAATATGCTTAGTCCTAAAGTGTTGAATGAGATTTTTAGTTAAGCAAATAGCACTTGTGTTATCACATTTTATAGGAATATTCTTTCAATGAATTTCATAGTTTTCTAAAGTATTTTTCATCAAAACAACTTGTGCACAACATGCACTTATGGCTAAGTATTCAGCTTCGATCGTAGATAGTGCAACCGAGTTTTGTTTCTTGGAAGTCCAAGAAATAAGTACATGTCCTAAAAATTGGCATGTTCCGGATGTGCTTTTTCTATCTATTTTACATCCGCCAAAATCTGCATCCGTATAGGTTATTAAATCAAAGTCATCGGATTTTAGATACCATAATCCTTGGTTAGGAGTTCCTTTAAGATATCTAAGGATTCTTTTAATGACTTTAAGATGAGATAACTTAAGATTAGCTTGAAATCTAGCATAAAGTCCTACACTAAACATGATATCTAGTCTAGTTACGGTGAGGTAAAGGAAACTATCTATCATTCCCCTATATGTCTTTTGATCAAAATTTTCTCTACTTTCATCCATGTTTAGCTTAGTGGAGGTTCTCATAGGAGTGTTTATGGCTTTTGAACTATCCATGTTAAATCGTTTCAATAATTCTAATGTATATTTAGTTTGATTAAGAAATATACCATCACTAAGTTATTTAATTTATAATCCTAAAAAGAAGATTAGTTCACCCATTAAACTCATTTCAAACTCATGACTCATACACTTGGCAAATGATTTACATAGTGATTCATTTATAAAACCAAAGATAATATCATCAACATAAATTTGAACAATAAGAAAATTATTTTTAAAATATTAAATAAATAATATAGTATCGACATTTCCTTTGATAAAATTATTTAAAATAAGAAAAGAGCTAAGTCGCTTATACCAAGCTCTTGGAGCTTATTTTAACCCATAGAGAGCCTTAGTCAATTTAAACACATGATTAGGAAAAAGAAAGTTTTCAAAACTGAGTGGTTGTTCAACAAACACTTCTTTAGAAATAAAACTATTTAAGAAAGTACTTTTGATATCCATTTGAAACAACTTAAAATTAATACCACTAGCATAGGCAAAAAGCATCCTAATGGCTTCTAATCTTACCACAGGAGCGAAGGTCTCTTCATAATCGATATCTTCTTCTTGGTTGAAACTCTTAGCCACTAATCTAGCCTTATTTTTAACTGCGATACTAAATTTATCTTGCTTTTTTCTAAATACTCATTTAGTACCTATAACTAAATGGTCATTAGGTCTAGGAACAAGCTTCCACACCTCATTCCTCTCAAATTAGTTTAATTCCTCTTGTATTATGATAATCCAAGAATTATCTTTCAAGGCTTTGTCAATGCACTTACATTCAATTTGATAAAGAAAAGTAGTATTGACACAAAAATTCTTAAAAATAGAACGAGTTTAAACTCATTTTGATGTGTCTCCTATAATTAGCTCCTTTGGATGGGCATCTATATACTTCCATTCCTTAAGTAAGAAAATTTGGAAAGAAGATGCATCCAAGTTGCTTCTTGGAGGAGAGGTTTCATTCATATTTAAACTATTAAAATCAAGATCATCATCAAAATCATTTCTCTTAAATTCAAAAACTTCATTGAAAACAACATGAATATATTCTTCTATAACCAATGTTCTTTTATTAAAAATACAAAAAGCTTTAGAAATGAAAGAGTAACCAAGAAAGATGCCTTCATCAGATTTTGTATCAAACTTTTCTAAGATATCCTTTTCATTCAAGATAAAGCATTTGCAACCAAAAACTTTAAAATAAGAAATATTTGGTTTTTTGTTATTCCACAATTCATAAGGAGTTTTAGAGAGACTTGGTCTTATTAGAACCCTATTCATGACATAGCAAGCCATATTAACAGCTTCGGCCAAAAAATATTTGGGTAAATTATATTCATTCAACATGGTTCTTGTCATTTTTTATAAGTTCCTATTCTTTCTTTCTACTACTCTATTTTATTGAGGATTCCTCGGAGTAGAGAAATTGTAATTATATCCATTAGATTCATAAAAATTTTGGAAGTCATGGTTTTGAAATTCACCACCTAATCACTCTGAATCGATGAAATCATAAAATCCTTTTCGTTTTAAGCAAGTTTATAAAATTTTAAAAAATATTTAAAGCAATCACTTTTGTGAGCCCTGAGCATCCACTATCAAGGTACCATCTCTTACTCCTAGCTTGTGTGGGTGAATGTGTCTACAAAAGATGATAGTTTTTAGGCACCCATTTGAACTTGGGTGCATCAAAAATTGATCTACTAATCTTGTCATTGTTCATTGAATTCCTTATAGTTCCTTTAGGAACCTATATCTAGGCTAAGTTTCTTAAACGAACATTTATAAATAACATGTCTGGGTTTGTAACAAAAGTTACATTTTGAGTGAGATGATATATGTAGTGTAGGTCCTTTAATGAAAGTGGTTAGATTTCGGTGAGATCCACTCACAAATCCAATCTTACTTCTTTTTCCGACATGACCCATGTTTGCAAAGATCATGTCCAAGCCCTTACTACCGACCTTAAACTTATTTAAGGTCTTTTTAAGTAGCAAGTTCTCTTTCTTAATTACCTCTAAGTATTCATACTTAGAGCATGTAGGTAAAGAGAGAGTATCAAGTTTAAGACTATCAAGTTTATTGACTAAGAGAGCTTGTTAAAAAAATAATTTTTATTAACTAAATCACATACCTCTTCTCCGAAAGCCATTAAAGTGAAGTTAGCCATCCTTGTTGCTTACTTCTTTATCTTCGGAGCCACTTGAGTCATCCCATATTGCCTTTAGAATCTTCTTCTTCTTTGGTTGCTTCTTCTTGGCTTGAGGGCATTCACTTTTGAAGTGCCCCAGCTTTTTGTATTCAAAGCATATTACTTGTTCCTTTTTAGGTTCAAATTTATTTTTAGAATCGTTTTTAATTTTTTTTCATTCTTATAATTTTTTTGAATTTCCAAGTCAAGAGTGCAAGTTCATCATCAAGGTCCTCATCACTTGAAGATTCTTTCAAGTGGTCTTCTTGTGTTCTCAATGTCATATCCTTCCTATTCATTAGAAGGGAGTTCTCGAACTCATCATGAGCATGATATGTCATTTCGTAGGTCAGCAATGACCCATTGAGTTCTTCGAGAGGAAAATTTTTTAGGTCATTGGCCTTTTGAATAGCCGTAACTTTTGAATCCTAACTTTTTAGGAGGAATCTTAAGATTTTAGTTATAAGTTTAAAATTAAAAAAATCTTTCCCAAGTGCTTTGAGTACATTGATGACATCCATAAAACGGGTGTACATGTCTCCGATGGAATCACTTGGTTTCATCCGAAATAATTCATAAGAATGCACCAAGAGATTTATTTTAGACTCTTTCACTTAGCTAGTGCCTTCATGAGTAATTTTAATAGTATACCAAATATCAAAAGTCGATTCACAAATCGAAACACAATTAAACTTATTTTTGTCAAGAGTGTAAAATAAGGCATTCATAGCCTTTGCATTAAGAGCAAAAACCTTCTTCTCCGATTCATTTCATTCGTTCATTAGAAGAGAAGATTTTTTAAATCAGTTTTGACAATATTCCAAAGTTCAAAATCCATGGAAATAAGAAAAATCTTCATGCGAGTCTTTCAATAGGTGTAATCCGACCTATTAAACATAGGCGAACGTGTAATTGAATGACCCTCTTGCATGCCGAAATACACCATCTCTCTTGGGTCTTAAACCAAATGAGAGTGACCTAGCTCTAATACCAACTGTTAGGATCTAGAGCGGCACTAAGAGGGGGAGGGGGTGAGAATTAGTGCAACGGATAAAAACCATAACTTTAAAGCGATTTCGAAAAAGGTTATGCGTTGAGAAGTTTCAATCCGACGAAAATGATTTCGGCAAAGCGATTGTTTCGATTGAATACGAAACATAGTTGAGAGATGGAGATTGAGAGATTGCAGCCAAGTAAAAATTAAACTACAGCAATTTAAAACTCACACCAAGAGAAGTACGCAACGATTTATAGTGGTTCGGTAAAATGACCTACGTCCACTTTCGAAACCTCCTTCGATAAGGTTCCCAAACTCCACTATCAATTCTTCTTGAAGGGGAAGGACCAAGCACCCCTCTTACAGACTTTTACAAGTGGTTCACACACACTTACAGAACTTTTACAAATGAGACTTAGGAGGTGAACACTCAAGTTTTCGAATGCAAACTTTACTAGAGTTTTGACTCAGTTTTTATCACTTCTCAATGTGCTTAGCCAACTGAGAAGTAAGGGGTATTTATAAGTTCAATTGACTTTAGAATTGGAGCAAAAAAGAGTCACATCCTAGATTTTCAGATATTAGCGGTACCACCGCTAGTTGACCCTACTCTGTTAGTGTACTGGGCAGTACCACCATCCAGTCTAGTGGTACTATCACCTGACAAGGTCCTCAGACTCTATGGAGGGGCGATACCACAACCTGTCAGGTGGTACCACTACAGATAGGTAATAACTATCAGTAGTACCATCGTTGACCTAAGACGATACTACCGCTCAAACCACATGTGAACCTATTCCGAGGTGGTGCCACCGTTAGACATGGTCTAGCACTACTGAATGGGCTTTAAATCTGGCCCATTTTAGTCCAATTAAGATCCAATTGGCCCCTACTTAGGGTTAATTAGGATTATCACATAATCATAACCCTAATTATATGCTAACTATGAAATTGAAATATATTTCTAAGTAAAACATAATCCAATGACATCGAGCCTTTTTCTGATGAGCTTTCGACGAACTTCCGATGGACTTCCGACACACTCTCGAATATCTTCCGATGGACTCCCAACAAGTTCCCGGACTTAATGGCAAGTTCCGATGAATCTTTTGGCAAACTTTTGAACTTTCTCTGTGAGCTCCGTGAACCTCCAACGAACCTTCCGATGAACTTCCGAAACCTTTGGCAAGTCGTTAATTTATTCTCGGCTAGTTCCGACAGCACTTCCAACGATCCTTCAGACTTTCGGCAGACTCTCGAACTCCTAACGTACTTGACTCCGACAGGTCTAGGAATGGTCCTAGATGATAACCTATGTATTGATCTTATACTTTAGTCCCTACCAGATTCCTTTTTCTAGTTCATTATAAATTTTAATATAAACAAACTTGAGGTCACTCTCCCTGATCGCCTCAATATGTTAAGGGAGGTAGAGAGCATTATCAAGAAAGATAAACTAGTTCTCTACGTTGGTGAGACCAAAAAGAAAAAGAAGATTGGGAAGACCCTTAAGAAGGGTAAGGGCAAGGGCAAATGGGGTAAGATAAAGGTTGCCAAAATTGACCTAGTAAAGGACAAAGGCCAGTGCTTCAACTAGGGCAAAGATAAGCATTGGAAGAGAAGCTACAATGAATATCTTACAAAAAAGGATGAAACAAAAGTTCAGAGAAGCTTCAGGTACATTCATGATCAGTCTCCATATATCAGATTCTTATGATAATGCATGGGTATTAGATATCATTAGTACTTATCATATCTGTAATTCGTTGTAGGTTCTAACAAGACCTAGGAGATTAGTAAAAGGCGAGATGGACCTTAAGATGAGTAATAGAGCAAGAGTTGTTGCTGTTGCTGTTGCTGTTGCTGTTACTATCAACGATGTCACTTTACATCTGCCTAATGGAGCTACTATTGCATTAGATGCATGTTATTTTGTTTCCTTTATTATCAAAAATGTTATTTCCATTTCATATTTGACATTGAATGGTTATAAAATATTTTTTTAAGAATAATAGTTATTCAATTATTAAGGATAATAAGATCATCACTAGAAGGACATTACATAATATTTATTTATACTAAATACTGCTTCACATATCATGAATGTAAACATGTCAAGAGGAAGTGGACTAGAAAGAGTTTTAAAACTCTTCGATCAGATTAAGGAAGAGAATACTTGAGTACGAAGTTCACTCAATTCCTCAAGGACCATGAGATTCTGTCCCAATGGATACCTCCTTATACACTACAGCTCAATGGTATATCAGAAAAGGAGGAATCACACACTATTAGATATGGTGTGGTGCATGATGAGTTTCGCTGACCTACCAATTTCATTTTGGAGATATGTCCTAGAGACCGCAACTTACCTTTTGAACAGAGTTCCATCTAAACCGGTAGTGTCTACACCATATGAGATATGGAAAGGGAAGAAGCCCGATATTAAGGTTGTTAAGATTTTGGGTTATCTTGCCCACGTTAAAAGACACAACCCCAATAAGTTGGAATCCAGGATGGAATGGTGCAAGTTCATGGGATACCCTAATGAAACTTGTGGGTATTATTTCTACCATCCTAAGGACCATAAGGTTTTTGTTACTAAGAGAGCAATGTTTCTTAAGAAGAAACACATTCTTGGTGGAGACAGTGGGAGCATGATAGAATCGAGCGAGGTTAGAGAACCTAACTCAGGCGTCATTCTGGAAACCAAGTCTGTTTAGGTACTTGACACACAATTTTCAACTTTGCCCAGGTTTGATAGAGTGTCACACTCTCATGAGAGATATGTGTGACATATCAGTGGAGAGGACACTCAGGATATTGATTCTCAGACCTATGAGAAGGCTATTATAAGCATAGACTTCGGGAAGTAACAAGAAGCTATGAATTCCGAGATAGAATCCATGTACTCCAACAAGGTTTTACATCCAAAGATAACATTACAAATCCACTGACAAAGCTATTAACTCAAATTGTATTTGAGCATCACAAAGTTCTGATAGAGATCAGACACATAGGTGATTAGCTTTAGGTCAAGTAGGATATTGTTAGTTATATGTGCCCTACAAGCCAATCACGTGAGTGATACCACTTGTGATATGTTACATCAATCTCTTTGATTATTATTATTATTGGTATTTTCTCATATTATCTGGATGAATATTGTGATGTCCTTGGATCTATGCAATGAGAATCGAATCGTAATGAGATCACGATAATGAGATCGATATACCTTTAAATATAGATCATAAATTATCCTAATCATAAGTTAGTTGAAAAAAGACATCGAGATAACCAGATAGACTAGTGTGCTGTATTTTTGTCTATATAATGGAGACGACTAGTCTCATAGTCGCTTATGTGGGGACACTAGAGATACAGTGCAGGTGCTCATTGGATAATAAGTTCACTGATTGATCCGCTTACGGAATGCTGGATGGTTAATGATATATAACGTTAGACAACGATTTCGTAATCTCAGTTATGTGTCTGGTCCTTAGACTTGAGACACCAAAGATGCCTTGTATGAGTACTCCATTCTTTGACGCTATATTTACAGGTTTGGAAAGCTCCATATCTTGTACAACCGATTCTCGAGAGTAGTAGCCAACCTTACAAATGTAATTGGGTGTCAATAGATGATCATTCACTCTTAGTATCGTGAGGAATATCCCGCGTGTGCTTGCTTAAACAAAATCCATAGCTAGAGTCGTTCAGATTGAGAGAGAATGAGTTCTTCGGGAGAATTCGATTAGAGCGAGACTCGGATAGAACTCCATATGGGTCTGACATTACCATGCCCAATATACGGTCTCTGGGATATTAAATGGATGAGGGACTATAGATACATGATAATTGAGGACAGATAGGTCCGATGGATTAGATCTTCCTGTACCGTTTGAGGACTATAACGTAGTGGCCCAGTACATCCATAATCGATGAGTCGAGTGAATTATTATGGAGATAATAATTTATTATATCAAAAGGAGTTCTAACGGGAGCGACTCATGGCCCACTCGATATCAGGCCTAAAGGGTCACACACATTAGGTGGATGTTGCGATGAGTAGAGGTGTGAATATGAAATATCTGCGGAGCCCCAAGTTTGGATCCTATAGATAAGATTCAATTAGATAATTGGATGAGATCCAATTGGATGATTGGATAAAGATCCAATTGGATGATTGGATAAGATCCAATTGGATAAAGATCCAACTGTATAATTGAATAGAGATCTAATGAGGATAGGATTCATTAAGAATAAACTTTATGCACCTCTATAAATAAGAGGAACTTCATGGTTCATAGGCTAAAGCTATTTGTGGTCACCCCTCCTATTCTTCTCACCTTCTCTCCTCCTCCTTGGTTCCGGTAGTCTTGTGGTACACTTGGAGAGGATGATCCTGCGGTGATCTAAGGAGCATCGTCGCTGCGTCCGCTGTGTGGATTACCGCTAGAGAGGAGTACGCTAGTGCTCCTTCATCTTCTTTATCAGATCTGAAAATTTTAGGGATATACGATCTTCCTAAGTAATGCTTCTAACATAATACGTGTGACTTTTTGGATTTACAATTTTTTGCGTATCAATCATCGCACAACGATCAAATACTTTACTATGAAAAACCTGATCTTGTTTTTGTTTTTATGTACCTCTATAAATAAGAGGAACTTTATGGTTCATATGCTAAAGCTATTGGTGGTCACCCCTCCTATTCTCCTCAGCCTCCTCTCCTCCTCCTTGGTTCCGGCAACCTTGTGGTACACTTGGAGAGGATGATCCTGCGGTGATCTAAGGAGCATCGTCGCTGTGTCCACTTTGTGGATTACCGCTACAGAGGAGTACGCTAGTGCTCCTTCATCTTCTTTATCAGATTTGAAAATTTCAGGGATATACGATCTTTCTAGATAATGCTTCTAACATAATACGTGTGACTTTTTAGAATTATAATTTTTTACACATCAATCGTCGTACAACGTTCAAATACTTTATTATAAAAAATCTGATCTTGTTTTTATTTTTCGTTACGCATAAGATACTGATTCATAATTTTTTAACATTAATTCATACAAATAAGATGACACGGAATTTTTTGACAAAATTGTAAAATGAATTTTTGTACTTATAGTTACTTACCGACAAATATTTAATCCATTTGCTAAATTTGAAGTCATTTAGGCCTCAGTTTTCCGAATTAATACATCTTTTAAAAATATATGTTTTCAACAAGTAGTAAATATGCCACATTTAGGCTTCAAAGTTCACTAAAAACGAGTGATGTGACGTTATGCTGCATTACTTGTACTGTGTTAGAGGAGTGTTGAAGGAAATCGAAGAGACTTTGCAGCACCTGCATCCAACACCAGTCTTCTTTCAGCAATGTAGTCATGAAGTACATGACTGTGTTGGCTTCATCTCTCTCTCTCTCTCTCTCTCTCTCTCTCTCTCTCAACAATGTTCTTGAAGCCTTTGGTTTTCATCGTCTTCAGCTGCTTTCTATGTTGTACTTGTAGAAAAAACTTGGTTGTTTTCTTATCTTATCTGATTAAATTTCAAATTCAAATATTATGTAGACTCCAGTTAGATGTCACAGTTCTAACCTTCCTGTAAAGCCTATTTCTTTACTGAGGCTTTCTCTCTCATGCACATTATAATGAACATATCTCCTCAGCTTTCTGCATAAGAACTCAAGAAAATGTCTACAAATTTCAATCTATAAGCCAAACTAGTAGATGCATGATGTTCCTGTAAAGCCTACTAATTTACTGAGGCTTTCTCTCACATGCACATTATAATGAACATATCTCCTCAGCTTTCTGCATAAGAACTCAAGAAAATGTTTACAAATTTCAATCTGTAAGCCAAACTAGTAGATGCATGATGTTCATGCAATAAGAATGGAACATTCAAGAACATGGAATCCACAGGCAGAATAAGATCACTAATTGTCATACCATATGACATAGGAAACATGTTCAAACACAAACTACATAGCTGTAACTATACATTCCACAATATGGAATCATAGAAGCATAGTAAGCAGAAGAACACAAATGACACAAGCGTACCCAATGTTCATAAATATGAGTCGTAGCAGCAAATATACCAGCAGATTACTACTCGCATCGTAATTAGTCCCACATGGCCCTGAACCAATTCAACCATCCATGCTGCTCCTTCCTCCCCATCCTCCTCCCAAATTTGAGCTCCTTCTTGCCCATCTCCATCTCCTCCTCATCATCGGAGTCCGAATCCGAGTCCTCCTCCTCGGCCCTCTTCTTCTTGTGCTCCTTTTTCTTCCTCGTCCTCCTCTCCCCTTCCCACTCCGTCGCCAAAGGCCACTCCATCAGGCCCTCCCTGCCCTCGGCCTCAGATCCGGCGTCCACTTCGCCGCCCTTGGGGAACGGGATCATGTCGTTTCCGTAGGGGACGACCCTGACGCCGTGGAACCGGTGGCCGTGGCGGTCGTCGTGGTGGTGGTGGCAGCGGTGGCGGCGGAACTGGCGGTGCATGGGGCGGCGAAGGGAGTGGGCAACGTGGTCGAATCCCTCGACGAATGCGGGGAGGGGATGCTCCGACGTTATCTTCTCGATCGAGGCGGTTAGGGTCGTCGCGTCCGCATCCTCGGCCGGGACCTGTTCGGCGGTCGTCGGATCGAAGTCCTCCTGCACCTCACGGAAGGCGACGGCCGTGGCCGCGTCGGGGAGGAGGGGGACGCGGGTGGCGTGGGAGAGAAGGAAGAGGAGGGAGAAGATGACGGAGACGATGACGGCGATCTTGACGGAAGCCATGGATTCGGGTAAAGGCGGTCAATTCTAAGAAATGTGCGTTTGAGGGACGCTCTGCATCGGTTACTTATAGACGAAGGCAACGGAGTGAACGGTCAACCTCGATCGTAAGAATAAAACCACTCATTTTTAATACTCTAATTTTTCCTTAAATATTTTTAAGTTTTATTTGTAGACATATTCTACGGATGATAATTATCATATAAACAGTTATAGTTCCTAGAAATTTTATAAAATAAATCATAATGGTTTGTAAAAAAAATAATTCAAGTAATTTTTTGATTTTTTTAAATAACTCACATTTTAAGATATCACTTATAGTATTTTTAATATCTTAATAAATCACAATAACGTCATTGGAAAACATGGTAAAGAAGTCGAATGAGAATATTCTGATAGTTTAAAACTGATAAAAATATACAAAAATATTTAAATAATTTTTTTAAGGGGTATTTTAGGTTTTTTAAAATTATAGATACTGGTTGAAAAAAAAAGAAAATATCTTTTAAAAAGTATATAAAATATGAATATTTTTTATAAAAGTTACTCTCTTTTTTTCTTTTTATTTTCTCGAGGATGAAGTATTTAGATATCTCTTTGCCGACACCCGACCATAATGAAACTTTTTGTTGTCTGATACGTAGGCATTTTGAACTAAAAACGTGATGCCAAAAATGTTTCTTTCAGTGCATATAAGAAGTCAAAATATTCAAAATCGAGCTGGATTAACTGAATTAAACTAGCAAAAAGAATATAATATATCAGAGAGCATATAAATACATTGCTTGTTTCCTATTTTAAATTTTCCAGCCTGCACCACACAACTATAATAGTATTAGAATTTACTTGTATTTGGTGCAGGTGAAACGTGGAAAGTCGTCTGAATCAATTAGTTTAATTATGTCCTGCTTCACTTTCTCTGGACTGCACAACACGCGGACGATTTAGTCAAACAATTACGTGCACACTGCTGTCATTGATTGCAACAACACACCAATATAATCTTCCTTCCTTCCTTCCTTCCTTCCTTCCTTCAGTCATATTGCATTGCTTAACAACGAAGGAACCTCAATCAATTAATTGTATCTCCAAATTGACCACTGCAGCTGTTCGTGGACTTCCTCCCTAGAGGACAACATGTGGGAAAGATTAACAAGACGAGAAGGTCGGAAGAGGAGATGGAGAGGGAGAGGTTGGTCACAAGCAGGATTCTAGAAGATAGAAAAATATTAACAGGAAATGGATGAAAAGGGCAAGAAGAAGGGAAAAGATATAAATAAAATAATTATATTATATGTGGGTTAACAATTGTGATTTATATAAGTTATGATTGAATAACTTGGTACTTTTGCGGATTTGGATTTGGATGATGTAAGATAGGAAAATTATAATTACCAGAAGTCATTCTTAGGAGAGAGTATGGTAAAAAAAAAAAGAAACTCGTAAATTATGGCTTATCCCTAAATATTTCTTTTTCATACTTTTTCTATTTTCACATAAAAATTCTGGCACCTCCGCTTTCCATCGAACCTATACTACAAAGGCCCATTGGGCTTTCCCTTTGGCCCATTGGGCAGGTCCCTAACTCTGACTTCCGCCCGCTCGCCCGTCACTCGGTCCTCTGCCATCGCTTTCGCCCAATCCCTAGTCGAGTCACTCTTCGGCTCCGACATGGTCGATGGCGCCAATGCTTTCCTCGCTGATTCCTTCGCGCAAACCTCCACTTCCCCCACGGATCCGTTTCGTCGGTCTCCTCCTCTCTCTCCCCTGTCAAATCCGATGATTCTGTGCCGCCGTATCCTTTCGCTACTCCATTCGGTGACCCTCAGAATTATGATGAATTGCCTGGGCAAGTCGGGCCGCTTGGACGTCGCACACCAAGTGTTCGATCATACGACTTATGGTTATGTGAACTCGACGTGATCCCTTGCTATGCATTAATCCAATTCTTCAGAAGGAAAGGACGGATCTTTGATGCATTCAACGTTCTCCGTGAGACGCGGAAGAGCAGGCCGAATGGGCGGGCATACGCAATTGCAGACGATGCGGAAGACGGATCTTTTAACGTGACTTGCTTCGACGGTTCAAGTTGGAAAACAGGGGAAATGTGGTATCATAAGCTGGTTTTACCGGTATAAGAAAGATTGAAGATGCAAAGTATGGTTTTTGTCGAGATGTCTGACAAGGGGTTATGTCCGGATGCTACGACATACACAGTCTTGATTCCTTAATAAGCTTGGTTTGCACGGGCGGATTGAGGACGGCAAAACAATGCCGCGTAACATGGTTCACTCTGGTCTTGCCCCAGATGTGTCTGCATACAGTGGAGTGATGAGAGGGAACTATATAAAGAGGGTGGAGTGGTGAAGGTATCGAGACATTCAGTTGCAATGACTCAGCAAGGAATAAATTCTAAAAACTGAAGAAGCAATGCAGTTGTTTCACAGATTACATGATCTAGGACCTGGATTTTGCAAGGTAGGCTGGGCGGACGAAAAATAGTAGACCACTTAATGTGTTCATGCAGAAAGGATCCAGGCCTGATGTAGTTACATATAATACCTTAATAGTTTGATTCTGTAAAGCTGGAACGATTGTGTCTGTGCATAACTTATTGCGATATGGAGAGCCAGCGCCGGAGATCTAATGTCATTACATGTAGTGCCTGAATGGCTGGCTTAAACTAATGTGGCAGATATTGAGCATGCTGCACATCTGGTAGAAGAGATGGCTGGTAAATTAATAGAGCTTGATCTCATCTGTTATAGTATACTTTCAGATGAGATGTGTCAATCAGGGAGGTTCCATGATGTAAAATATTTGTTGCATCATATGATAAAGAATGAGATAGAACCTAATTCCATAACATATGCATACTTCAAGTATACTGTATGAATATGCAGTTACAGAAAGCCAATAGAGTAATTAGAAGGAAGAGGAAAGGGGGAGCTCCAGGTAAATTTAATAATTTATTCTATTATCTCGCAGGTGTTTTGCATAAGAGTTGAGATTGAGGAATAATTTTGGTGCTTCATGAATTTTTTCTGACTACTGTTGTGCATCTACTGGTAATTCCTCTTATTCTCAAATATGTTTTTGTCAGTTTGTTCAACTTGACATTCTCAGGACACAAGAAACAACCAAAACAAATTTGAGAAGTTTTCATCATGAGAAATGCTGAAGCAATGTGGATCTTAAGCTACAGTGTTGTAGAGACATTAATTCATCCAGTTAGAAAGTATGTTGTGCTACCTAAGACTTCAAAGCTGATGACACTGGTAATAAACTGCATGGTGCTATCAAGGATATAGTGGCTTGGTCTAGTGAACTTTGAAACTCTGATTATTTGATCTAAACTTTGGTATAAGTGCTTTTTTACAGCGCTTTTTTACATTCACATTATTTGTTAAAATTTTTGTTGCATTCATGTATCTATTTAGGCTTTATTAGTTTGCATTTTCTTTTCTTGTATGCATTTTGGGGAAAATGAGTTATGAGGGTCACCTCACATACATGGGAGGCAGAAAGTTCTAAAAAAATTCTGAGAATTAGTTTCTGGATTTTTTTTTATGTATATCATAAAGGCACAATAAATGGCATCAGTGCATGAGTATCTTTATCGGGTTCCTACTTTTGTATCTGCAGACTATGAGAGTGTGTTTTCCTTTTTCTCATTAGCAGTTTAATGGTTATTCTGGGAGATTGTGTCCTAAGCAGCTGATTTATATGTTTTTATTCTCAAATATACCTGTTCCTCGTTATTATTGCTACCAATCTTCTTTTCCTTCTGTTGTTGTCATTACTGTCAGATACGAGTTTCTTTTAGTTTGTTTCAGTATTCTTGTGTAATTTTTCCATGCTGATAGATGTATAATGATGGTATGTCTCATCAGTGATGATTGTGGTGCTAAGGAAGCAGAACTTGTATGCCTGTTGTAGCAATTCACCTTTATCTTATGATGCCATGAAGGTTTCATGCATCATGTTGAACTTTTTGACCACATCTGTTTTTGTAAATGTTTCGTTCTGCTTGTTTTACGTCTTTGGGAATCTAGGTAAAAAGGATATTTATGTATTTGTCATAATACTTGTAAATTGCATTTGCTTTGGTTTTGTCGAACATCTTCTGTGCATTCATGTGGTCACTATTTATTTGTCTGAAAGCTATCCTTCCACCCAGTTGTGCTAGACAAGATTTCTTTATGAGCAAACCCACTGCTTTCGTGCAGGGCACTAGGTTCTAACTTTGACCTTGCAGAGTATAGATTCTGACAATGGCTTTATCATGACGGAGCTGCATGTTGAGATTAGTAATGTGTCCACCATAGTGGTTGCTACATTGACTGCATTTCCACATTCCAGGCAGTAGAATTTGTTACTGGAGATTGTGGTGACACTCTCTGCACAATAATAAAGTAAAAGCTTTTGATGTATTTGTGCCGGTATATTCTAGTGTGCATGCACATTTGCAACACGTCTGTTTGTACAATGCAAATATATGCATATGCTACTTCTGTAAATTCATTAGCTTTAGGTTTATATATGTCGCACAATCATGATCAATGCTTTATTTTAGTCCTTGACAATATGCAGAACTGAGACATGAGATAACACCTAAGCTGTGGTTGTTTATCCTTCTCAACATAATTCATTGCTAAATAGCTTCTCTTGTTTTCTCTTGCACTAATAACTTACATGATGTAAATTGCAAACTCATGAGTATTTTCACATTTTCTCGCTGGCGTATTCTTATTATTGTGATATATATTGATCCTCAGCAAGTATAGCAATATTAGTCTTTAATTTTGAACTTATTTCTGATTGTCTTGCAGTTCTTTGTTCACCTATGTGGTATTGTGAAATAATAGGATTGGTTCTTGCCATGTTCTTCTGCATACAACCATATATACGATCACTTCATATCTGTCTGAACTAATTTGCTTCTCTAAATAAGCCGCAATTCAAGTGTACATTTAATTTTGACATAATCAAACTTGTAGAAGCATAAGGACAAGACATCTCCACAGTCTTCTAGATAAGAAAGCTTGCATATGAGTACTTGAACTAAGCCAAGTCAAATCTATTTATTGCGCTCATGGTGGAAACACAGAAATGTAACTTTATTGACATTAACAAATCTAACTTAGAAAAGCACAAGGAAATAACATCTCTAGAGAGATTTGTAGATGATAAAAGCTTGTCTCTAGTTACTTGAAATTAAGTATTCAAAAATCTTTTAGTCACCGTATGATGAAAACAAAGAGATGCCACTGACTTTATTCCAGTAGTTTGCTTCATTTTCTTGTGTCTTCTTATCCTTGGTGTTTGTATTTTCTTAACAAACCCAATGAGTTTTCTTGCGAAGAATTTTTTCAATGTAGTATCATGATTTTCTCAACTTTCATTCCCAGAAAAATTCTGACACATCCTATGTGCATGCTACGGATATGACTATGTTTCATCTAACACGTCTAGAGATGTACATATTTGTAGAGCCCCACACGCTTATTCAACTCTTAGCTCCTAGTGGTCTCTGATACAGATCCATTCCTGTTTCTAGACTGCTTGTTCCTATAGCTCTATTCATAATGATTGTGATACCAATGTAGCAGGGTTTGCTTCCCACTGTCTTGGCAATAACCAGTTAACCACTAGTCTTTTTTTTCACTTTATTTTGCCACACATATTTCTTTCATCATCTTATATGAGAAATTTACTATTATCAACTGTAGTCAGAGAACCAACATATTTTCATTGGTAAAAAACTTGTCCTGAAGAATGTGCTAGAACAAAAACCTGGAATCTTACATGTAAGATCATGTCATCCTGATCAATAGTGTCTCCATTGTGTTTCACAGTCTACAAGGGACTCTTAACTTGTGTCTCCGTTCAGGGCAGTGGGGTCTCTCAGACACCAGGAGAGACCCCAGCTTATTGGTGACTACTGTTTGCTTGACATGCATAGCAGTAAAGTGACTGTAATGCATGGACAAACTGGGCAAACAATAAAAGTATTTGATCTTCCCAAGTTATTTAGTAGTAGAACTACCCAATACTTGGTCCGGTGTCATCAGCTCATTGCTAGTGGTTGACTTTCTTCTCTCTGGACTGCAAGTGGATGAATGATGAAACTGGCAAGGCTGTTTGCACTTCTACTCTTTAGGTTTGGTTTATTCCAGAGAATCACATCCAGGGATGAGATTACTAAACTTGCTTCTCTTGCTAACTCTGCTTGAACTTATGGAAAGTGCACTCATGGCATCTTTGCATTGCCTGCATTGTTGGTTTACAATTAGCAACCACTGCATGATGCAAATTCGTCAACCATATGGATCATCTTATGTGTGTGCACTGCAGATATCTGACCACTGAGCATTTGCTGCTGTTTCTGAGACTAATGCACCACTACAAATGCATCATCATCTGTAGTCGTACACCTTCTTGTGCAATTCATATGTCACCTATTCAAACACTCGAGTGATGGGCAAGTTATCGACTCTCTCAAGTGATGGAATAAGCTATTTGATGGCCGGTTCAGTACAAGTAAACTGGACATCAGCTTCTGCCATTTGCTTATTAATGGTCACTGAGTTTAAGGGCTGAGTACATGACTTTCCCTTGTTCCCTGAGGATTGTACAAAGGACAGATACTACTAGTAAACTGCCTTGAGTCAACTGTATGTATTACAGTATTGTTGTTTAGGTAATGTGCAGTTTTTGTTATTAGCAAACTGGTAGTGGTCAAAGCATCTCTCATATTCCCAATAGCTTTGCTCCAAAAGATAATCTTATTTGAGTATCCAAAACATTAGCCACAAGATGAGTGTTTTTTTTTATTTAAATCATGTTAGACTTTTTGGGCTTCCATACAAAATAAAAGCTTTCTAAGTCAAGCTATGAAAACCACATAGAGCCTGACTTCAAAAACAGAGTCATGAAATTTCCTGGCAGCTCTGGACTGAGTTTACTACACTAGTATTTGGTACAGTCAACTGTATTATTCATTCCAAGCTTGAAGACACATCTCATGCAGTCAAGCAAGCTCTTGGTTCTTCTCAACCACCCTCACCTCCTTTGCAGATCTGAGAATGGCTGCCTGAAGGAAGGAGGACATCAAAAGACAACACGGCGTTTCCATCAGGGGTGACACAAAACATCTTAAATCCAAGAAGGAATACCTGCTCTTTGGTTATCTCCACTGAGAAGCCATCAACAATTGCCAGAGAGGACTTCTTCCTGTAGGAGTTTGGTGGGAGAAGCTTTGCCAGTAGCTGGTCATGCTTGTGACTCAGGTAAGTGTCGAGCTCCTCAACGCCTTCCTTTGACCTGAGCCATCCCCACAGAGAGGCCTTGTGAGAACAGAGGAGGGAGGAAGGAAGAAGGAAGGCAAATGCCACTGCTGAAAAGAAATGAGGGGCTGGGAAGATGCAACATGACACACCGATCTGCACGCAGACTCTCGTACTCTGGATCAAAGTTCATGAAGACAAAGTAGAGCTCAGTGTTCTGATCTCCCATTGCCACCAGATACTCTGCTTCCCTGCTACCTTCTTGTGGCAGTCACCCAACACATGAAGTGAGGGTGCTGGTATCCTTGCATGGTCTATTTATACTGACATGGAGCAGCAAGACTATTCACAAACTTGAACAAGTCTTCTTCCTCCACTGTCCTGCACTCTTATATAATATTATTTCCTATGGTACTGCCGGCGACTAATTAATTAAAAGCTGCATAAACTCCATTATTGATCATTTTTTGCAGGGAGAAACTTAGCAATCATGGCACTTCATGAGGTAATGTAGTAATATTCAGTGTATGCATGTTGTCTTGCGGTGCAGGATACTTGACCATCAAAGAGATATGGGAGATTTGTTGCGGGCGAAAAAAGCCCATAGGAATTTTGAGTGTTGAGATTTAGTTCAGTGAGTTCAATCTAAACATACACCAGGATCGTTTTATATAAGGTTTGTTCAATCTATAAGAAAAATATTTATTTATTTTTTCTCTCATTATATTTTGAAGTGATGGCATGTTTATTCAAGCTCACTAATAATTGCCTTTGTTAGAAGACAATTAAGGTGAGCACACCGCATATAAAAGATGTATTCATTTGGTAAGACATGTCAGTACTTTAGATGTTTCTTTTCCAGGTGGATATAAATGTTTTAGCTCGGTCGATTGCATCAAAAAAAAATTTTTTTTTTTTTTTGGTCCCAGAATGCATTGTGTAAAGTGATGATGCTTTGACTCTGTCAATCGCAAGTGCTTCATTTGCCTCTCTTTTTTTTATACAAAAATAAACATATTGATGTATAGAATACTTATGTTGCTTTTTTGTCTTGAGTGGACGTCTTCCCATACGAAGGATGCTTTGACTTTCTCAATTACATCACGTACTTGTAGATTTTTTTTTTTTCTTGGGTGGATATATCATGTGCAAAGAGGATGTTTTCTTGGCATTAGATATCATGATTTCTTTTCTTCTTTTTTTCCCGTTGAAATGAGGTTCTTAGCCATAATATGTTAGTTTGCTTTCTAGAATAGGTCAGAAAAATTCATTGAAAGCTTCTATGTGTCCGGTAAGAGAAATCCAAATAACGTAAGGTTGTTTAAGAAGTTAATGAGAAGTATGGTTCGGCCACCTATCATATTTTGTTGTTGTTGAATGTTATGATATAGTTGACTAAAGGCTTGTCCTCGTCTTCTTGAATGACGATACGACTAAGACGAGGGAAAACTTAAAAAGTATCATTCTTTTATATTTTCTTATAAAATAGTTGAAAAATCTATACACATAAAATATCAAAAGTGGTGTGTATGGCCGCTTGTGTCTTGAACCTAGATAATTTATTCTATGGGGTTAATGCTTTCATCGAGTCCTAAGATTGAACAAACAAAAATAGAAGGAAATAAGTTTACTATATCCTTTAGTTTAGGTGCAAGGAGATTGATTTTGAAGATTCACTTGATCGGTGTCCTTGTCAAGTCGAATCTCGTGCATTGTGTCATCGAGATGCTTATTCGATTCTTATAATCGATCAATTAAGGAGCATTTAATCCGGTTTTAACGGATTTGGGAACCTATACTCGACTTCCTTAAACCATATTCGGATATTCTTTAACTCGATGACAAATGCCAAATTGGGTGTGCGCGGTTTTGTCCATTTTGGGATGAAAATTCGAATGGGGAAGCTGACAAATTTGACATAACGTTCGTTTGGCCTGCGTGAATCCCTTACGCGGCTCCCTGTGATTGGCGCGCGGCGTGCCGTTCTTGTACTCGGAGGACTTCTCTGGTGCAGCGTATCTAATGGGTCCAAAATTGCTGCATGGCTCCTTCCAAGCTTCCACCACGTCCTCGCAAATGATGGATGGAGGGGGCGTGGAAGTAACTCATGAATCACGTGACTACATATGCAAGCGTCGGAATCCTCTGATCTGCATTATGATATCTCCCCGGCTTCGTCTGTCAGAAAACTACAGGCTGCTTGTGAACCCTTCTGCTGAGGTGGTGGAATCAGCCACTTCGACAGTGATGGATGATAGAATTATGCACAGTTATCTTCTGAGAAGATCTGCAATCACTTGGACTGTTCATCGTTTCAAATGATTTTAGATGCTACGCCGAATGGCTTCTTGCTGAAAGCAGGTTCATGTAGTTGACAGCTTAATCATCAAGCTGAAGGTTTTCTGCAGCCAGCAGTAAAAGTCTATTCACCAAACTCCACCGAGCATCATGCTTTCCTCGGTGTGCCAATAGATCTTGGTCTGCAGAGAAAGATTTGGCAAGCAAGTCAGAGCTAAGGGAATGGATGGTGTTCTTGCAGTCCAAATTCCAAAGCTAGCGTATTGACCAATCAACACCCCGAGGTCCACTGACCTCTATCTTTAACTTGTGATTCTTATCCTGATGACCACCTCGAGCAAGTTCCCGAGTCCACACACCGCTACCAGGACAGTAATAGAGATGACTAGCAGGCAATAATATAGATTGAACTCCATGTTTTATCTCATTTTGCTGAGGAATCCTTCAAACATATCAGTGTTAGGATATAATAAAATTTGCCTTTCTCACTGATGCATGTGATGAGTCAAACTAAGCAGCTCTTTCGGAACGCGACGAGCTTGAACTCTGGCACAAGTATGTAGTGAGATACATACTCCATGAAACAGAGCTGTTGTCACGGAGCAATCTTTAAATGTAGGGAGTCGATTAAGACGGGGAAAGTGCCATGGTGTGGAAGCACATGGGCCTTGCAGATGGAGTCAACAGCACACACATGTCCATGCAGCCTCGGGTCAACCAACTTGACCATGCCCACAAGAGGAGGGAAAGATCTAAGGTAGCAATCATAGGATTTATCATTGTTTCAACCACGAGCAAGAAATGAGTGCTCCACTGCCTAACACTGCTAGAACAAATCATTGTCCTCGTGAATCCAAGAGTGTGGTGTGGATAGTTGGACATCCTCAGCCTTTGCCTGATGAAGAGCAACATGCACAAGTTGTCTTGCATCTGCATCTGTGAGATGAACCAACTCCATACACTTCGTGCTCTGGCTCCCAACGACTTTGGGACTCTGATTTCGAGATTTTGAGATTCTGCTAGTTGCTCTATATACTGTTTGACACAGCTTGAAGAGTGCCAGTAAATCCATTTCTGGATGCTTGTTGAGGTCTGCATGAAACCAATTCCATAGCCACCAATGTGATTAAACTTAATGCATTCTTCGGCCTTGAACTCAATTTACATTAAACCTTGTTCAAAATTTAGCATTCAGCTAATAACCACATTAATGGTTGTGGCTGATGATCAGGAGAATTATCAACTCTGCTACTATTTTTAGCCCTAAACACAATGCATAATGCGTTTGCGAAGCCCGACAGATATCACTGAAAGCTTGCCAAATTCATGCAGCGTACCTGAGGATCATGTTTGCATGAAGCTTTTCGATCAAGAACAAGAATTCTGCCACCAAGAAACAGAACAATCAAGTGCATATGGAACTTGAGGAGAAAACGATGAGAATTGGTGTGAAGGCTATGTGTCCATTTTATGTATAGTGGTGCTTCAAGAGTTGTACCAGCACAATTATATAGTAGTGATTTGTTTCTGTTTTGGGCTCGGTCTCTTATCACCATGTCAAATACAAATCACATGAGCCCCTTGCAAGGATGGCCCAATCAGTTTCACCCGTACAACACATAGCAGTCTCTAAAGTTGATGGCAGACTGCTGTATTGAATAGAACAATAATTCTTGCACGGAAGAGTGCACACAAGAAGATTTAATCCTGTGAGAAGCTTCGGGTATTCCAGCAACACGTCCAATGAATGAATGGAGAACAGAAGAGAGACGGAGAGAAGAAGAATTGAACTGCACAATCACAATCCACAGGGGACTGATATCATACCTCATCGACTCCTTCAAACGATGCTTCGAGTTAGGCTTCCAAGTAGGGCATCCTTGTAAGGCGTAGGAACCGATGTAGGAGCTGATGCTGGCCTCCCTTCCTCCTGTTGCTTCCTGCTCTTCTTGCTGCTTTCCAGTATCAGCGGAAGCTCCTCCCTTCCTTTAGCTAGTCTCTCGTATGCGCTACCTCGAAGCTTCTCCAGCCTCGACCCTTCCGTTCGTTGCATCTTGAACACTCTTACCGTGTTCATCAGCCCCCCAACGAGGAACAGTGAACTCCCTGACAGGCACAACCAAACCCAGCTCCTCCCCTGCGTTGTGGTTCGTCAACGGGCTAATGCGTTGCTTGTATGAATCAGAGACTGCTGCAAACTAACAACTCACCATCAGCATGTGAAGTGTCTCATAATGCTTGTTGACGATCCCAGCGACCAAGAAGAGCAAGCTTCCCATTATGAGAGGAACCTGCACACTGTTCTGGAGGAGCTGAACATGGCCGCCTGCTCTCTCGTAGATCTGACACACGTTGTGGATGGAGCCGATGACCCAAAAGATGGGCCCAGCGATGAGTGTGTTAAGAGCATGCTTTTCTAGCCTGTAGCTGTATCCTTTCTCCATCTGTAACATATCACCTCATTATCTGAGTGTAGTCATTTCATTGATAACATGCTGAAAGATACGAGTCATTAGAATCACCTGGATCAAGAAGAACAGGATGCCGACGAAGGTCAAGATGACGCCCACAGTGTTCATCAGCGGCACGGCAAACTCCACGAGCGCCAGCTGCACGTCGAACTCCACCAGCGAGAGGCAGTAGTCGACGGCGGCCAGGTGCGCGACCAGGTCGTGGGCGTTCACCGCGAGGAGGAGCGCGAGGGCGGCGAGGACGGCCACGAGGCCGGACTTTGCGCCGGCTGATGATACAGGGGAGATCTGTGCGGCGAAGCCGCCGACGAGGAGGGCTGTGGCGAAGAGGTAGAGGCCGGCGTTGATGTACTCCCACCGGGTGCGGGCGAGGCGGGAGCCGGGGCCGTAGGTGCGGCTCTCGCGAGCCGACGCGAGTTTCACCATGACGTGGACGGATGCTTCACGCAGGAGGGATTCGGGATCGCTTGGGATCCAAGAACCAGTTGCAGGTCTCGATCTGAGGCCGGGGGTCGGAAGAGTGATGGAGGAGAGGAAGCGAGAGAAGTGCGGGGGGCGGATCGGAACGTGGCGTCCTGCATGGGGCGCTGTTACTCGCGATACGTGCCATCCATAACATAACACGTAGCTTAAGAATATATTAGAGATTGAGCCCAAAGCATGGATATTTATGTGTTCTTTGAGATCAAAACGCATGGAATCTATCGTACTACGATTTCATGTTCTTCTTAATTGACTGAATCATCCATACCAGAAGGAACAGAGGACAAGTGCCGGCAAGACGAGGAAGCGTTCTCAGATCAGACTTGTCATTTCGTGCCAGCCGCTGTTGCACGTTGAAATCCTGTGTCTCAAGTTATCTCAGTGGTCTCTCATGTAATTTCAATTTATTATATTTCATCTTGTCCTTCTGCTGGCATGAACAGGAAACTGCAGGCAGATCACAAGTCTGTATGTCCTCACAAGAGTGCACAAAACAAGTGGATTTCGGTGTCGGGACGATGAAGAAAAGCGCAGATTATATATAAGTATACTTTTTTTTTCAAATAATAATAATAATAATATATTATTAGAGCTAAAGATAAAATGAAATAGAACAATAAGAAATAAAAAAGTAAAAAAAAGATTATATTGAACTTTAAAAAAAAAAAATATTTACATATCTTAATGAATGGATAGATATTATCTATTTATAGATATAAAATAATAATTTAAATCAAGAGATCTTTAAAGACTACATCTCAGTTACTCATTATCCTCACAGAGATCAGTGATCAGAAGGACCCATGTAGCAGAACTTAATGCTTGCAATCTGCAGATTCTTTGCTGCTGCCGCTGTGTGTGTGTGTGTGAGGAAGCCAATACATTCGGGTCTTGTGGAACAAGCAATCAACAGCATGGAACTAAGGAAATGGATCGAACCGCACTCAAAAGTTCAGAATGAAATGGAGAATCTTCAGACTACAAGAGCAAAAAACTACTGCTGCTCGTTTGCTAACCAGACTTGGACTTGATTTAGGCGCCTCCCCCATTCTCTTTGCTGCTACAGCTCTCGCCTTCAGAGAGGAGAGAGAGGTGGTTGATGTGCTGTGAAGCAGCTGTAGCTTTAGTAGAATGTTTGCTGAATTTTTTGTGCGAGTTCCTCGGCGCTGAGCTCGCACTCTATTCCGATCTGCAGAGAGAAATAATCATCAATGATACATGAATCGATGCAAGAACAGCAACGAAAATGAAAGAAGTAATATGCAGCGATGCATCTCCTTCTTTTACCATCATCATAAAGCTGGCTCTCTGTATGCTTCTTGAAACCCATGCTTAGGTTATAAAGAATCCAACAACAGTACGTATGAGAGCTAACTTCATAGATGTGTGAATACCAGAAGAAGAGCATGGCTTAGTGGATAAGAGGAAACATGCATCAGCTGCCAAGAACTGCATGAGAGATGGACCTTGATGGTGAATGAGTTGAGCATGGTGTCATCGGCGGTGGTGATGCTGGCACGGAGTATCTCGAGCGCGAGGGCCTCGAGAGCTGCAACTATCTTCAGAGCTTGCCCAGGGATGCGAAGCGACACTGTTCTAAGGATCACGTTTGGGCCTGAGAACTTCACCTCCACATCGGCCACCGCGGATTTGGAGTTGGCTACCAGCTCAGAGCTGTTGCTGTCAAGAGAAGGAGAGGAGGATTCATGGGGGGAGACCAGTGTCGGGGAGAGGTAGCCGCGTTGCATCCCCGGCCCGTAAGGGCTTCTCGGCTGTGGAGTTCTTGGACTGATGGGAAGAGCCATTCTAGGGCTTAGAGGTGGTGGTCTGGGGCTCAAGGTTGAAGAAGACCTCGGGCTGGAAGCTGGCCTTGGACTTAGCAGTTCACCATAAGCTTTCCTTTGCTTCTTGGCCTCCAGGGACTGCAACACTTGCTGCAGCTCCTTGATGTACTCCACTACCCCTCCTATGATGCTTGCTTGATCTCCCTGAGCTCAAAAAGTACATCGACATGAAAGCTACGAGCATCAAAGCCGAAGAAACACAGAATAGCTGCGAGATCCATCTTACTCTTTTGACATAGAAGCAAGGCATCAACGAGCGCAGCACCGACAAGTGATCGTTCATCTGCTTCCGCCGGTTGCGCTCCACCGTGATGTGAGACATCTTCTGCTGTCCATCTTGGGCAACCGCAGACTCCGATACTTTCTGCTTCTTCCGAGCTTGGCCGGCCTCTTCATCATCCTCATCGGCCTCGAAAGGGCCAGCTAACCCTTGAGAACCTACCGGAGGTAGCTCCACATTTATGGCATCCTCAAATGTTTCCAAGATGCTGAAAAGATCCTCCGGCGAGGAGGCTCCGACCAACTCGGCTTGCGTCAACTTCGCGTGCCCGAAGACTTCAGTCAGGTCTTCTCCCATGTTATCCAGAAATGGTATTGGACGAAGAACCAAAACCACGAGGGGATCAATGGCAGCGCGGAGCCTTATGCTATGTTGCTCTAGTAGGCATAAGAGAAGCTCTTGGGGAGGATAGATGGCAAAGAATCCTTTGGCAATGAATCAGAGGAAACTATTGGATCAGCTTGGGCATTAAATTAGGGGTTGGCAGTCACAGAAAAGACTGGAGAAGGCAAGAAGATGGGGCCATCTTTTCGAACTGCATCACCAGAGATGGCCATTGGCTAATGTAGCTTCAAGTAGATACAGTGATGTCTTTTCACTGTAGGCTTCTTCCTCATGGATTCTCCCTTCTAATCTAATTATTCTGCTTTATTCAGGTGATTAGATATATTACATATGTATATATAATATCATCAATTTTAGAGTATTTTATATTTATTGTTTTTTTTTTTGTCATCAAATCAAATTGTAACAATTAATATTAGAATCGATCTAATTTATAAGATATGATGATAGGCCACGGAGCAATACCGAGGGATATTGATGTGGACATTAGATCTTTAAGCAAGAAAAATTGCAATACTCTTGATTAAATCTCATATTGAAAGTGGACTAAGATCAAAATTAGCTTAACGAAAAAATAATAACAATTAGCACGTTAGTCTCTTAAGTGACCTCCCGATTTGTTCATCCAATCGATTCGAGATATATTGTTAGAACAAATTTGTTAGTACGACATGCTTTTTATATGGCAGCACTTAATGGACAAATTGTAAGAATGTTTCTCGGATCGAAACGGGAGCTTGATGTAAAACAGAGGATCTTTCAAACAGGAGAATGTTGGTGCTGCATGCAGGAGAATGAAATGCAAAAGTCGTGTAAGAAAGTGATTCCAAGGAACTAAATTTCCTTTCGGCACAGAATTGAACAGTAAGCATGCGAGGCAGCAATCATCTGTCAGAAGGCTCGAAGAAGATCAGCACAACCATGCTGTGCCATGTCGAATGGATTCACAAATGGGAGGAAACAAGTGATCCTTCGCCTCTCGTTTAGTGATCAGCCGTCATCGGTCTCACCATATTCCTTCTTCGTGTTGTCTCCCTCTCCTCATTTACTGTTTCATTTACCGCATCCAACCACCGCTGTCGTTTTGCATGAGTAGATAGAACCGTGAAGATGTCCATCTGATCTTTTCAGGGCCTGCGGAGGTGACCTCAAATCCAACTTTCATGTTTCCGTCTTTCTTCTAATAAACGTGAATTGTCTAATATATTTCATTCAAATAACAAAGCAGAAATCTGGAAACTTTAGATTGAACCTTCACTACTAGTCATATAAAATTTTAAAGGCTCTCTCTCTCTCTCTCTCTCTCTCGCGTCAGATTTTGCGGTCCTCCACATGTAACACCATAAATACGCATAACTCACAAGAGACACGCAAGATCTAAAGCACGGGCGACAAGGCGGCAGTACACTATATAGCCACTTTGCTGAGACGTACCTCGCCCGTTCGAGGGCTTCAATGAAGGCTGCCCAGGAGACATTCAATGTCACCACGAAGGAGGCATGAGAGAAAGAGAGAGAGAGAAGGGGGCACAAAAATCGGAGACTGATATGATATGAAAGCCGTCTTAAATGAGGTGGCATGTTGTCTTCATGTGCACTGACCGCAGCCAAGCGACACAGAGCACGACGCCGCCGACTCGTCGCTCTCAAAAGCGCCTCACCGTTGGCCTTCGCTCCAGGGTTTGGGTCGTGGCCGGCGTCTGTCTATTGTTCTCTGGAACAAAGGCAGTGAGTTGTCACAGGTGACGAGAGAAAAGAAAATGGAATCGACATCATGTAATTACAGTGGATTACACGAGCTATTTTAGCAGCGTCAGGGATCATATCATAGTGTTATTTAGCAGAAATAACGCCCAAGAAATCATCCTCACATCTGTTGATGAAATCTCGTGTTCGTGTAATCTTCACATCTTCCTCTGTTTTGAATCAATTCAATTCAACTTCATATTTTGGGTTGGCTGCCAAATCCAACTATGGGAGTTTGCAATACGGCCAATTAGGATGCAAAGTTAGGATGCTTACTTCCCTCATAGAAGTCAAGAATTTATGAGGTTCACCGAGGAACTCGGTCTATATCTTCCATTGTAAATCTTGCAACTTCATGATTTTAGCAATTCAAGTGGTTGGAAGGAACCAAATCATGATCAATGCTCCTAAGCAGTGTTTGAAGAAGTAATGTGCTTCTGTTCTTATCCAAGTGAAGGAATCAACATGACAGAAACTAGAGCTAGTAGACCTCCACAGTGATCATCCATTGAGATGTAGAAGATAAAAGAGAGCCACAAATTCTTGCATTTTGGTGCAAAAATAAGCATCTTCTCTGATATCAAAAGAATGCCAGAGAATCGTGGCAACAAAGATTAGGCAGGATTCTCATCAATCAAAATTTACAGGTGATTACAGTTATCCAAGTGAGAATACAATCATACTCTTCTTCAGCCGAACCAGATTCTGTGCAGCAGTTTGAGAATCCTGTGGCTTTGGCTTTCCTGTAATTTGATCTCGACACAGACGATGGGTGCTAAGAAACAAAGTTTCGCCTAGCAGAAGCTGTAACTGAGATTCACTCATTCGTTATAAGCTCCATAATTAACTCATTCCAAGTATCAATCGCGCCGGGCAAGCACCAATGCAGACAGTCATTCTGAACCTTTGCATTCTTATTCTTGTCGAATGGACGGAATGTCCTGTAAGGACCCGAATGAGCATCAGGCCGCAGCAATGAGAGCTGATAAGTGTCCAAGAGTTTCAAATTTGCCCCATTCTCTGACCCATCGGCTGTCGCTGCCCTGTCAAACTCCTCCAACTCAATATTTCGCATCACATGGTCCACATCCTTGCCATTGAACTCCCCGATCTTATACGGTGAGGTCCTGTTACATTTGCCACCACTAAACCATTCACCATTTTCGAAGTGGTCTGGCGTCCATGTCCTATAAATTACAACGGGCTTGTGCTTGGAAGCGGTGACAAAACCGAAGACAGAACTAAGGATTTTGCTATAAGCAGACTCAAGACTGAGCTCTGATATGTTCAGCTTGGGGCAATAGTGGCAACCAACAACCGTATTATTCTCCAAATAAATTGCAGTTTTCAGAAACCACTGGCCACCAGATATCACTATGTAATCAAAGCTATTATACTGACTTGTCCACTTTTTATCAAGCGTGTCAATGTGGAGCTGGTTTTCAGACTTCGACTCACCATCGTCATTTTCGAAGATCTCTGCTTTGATGAGGAACGGGCTCCAGATGAGGGAGAGTGTGAAGTTGTGAGAGGGGAAGTGCCATCTTCTTGATTTGTATTGGTCATCATGGTAGACCTCAACAGGATCTTCGGCCTGAGATACAGTTAAGTTGATCAGTTATGATAACCAGGAATAACAATGTATCTTACATAAAGAAACAATTGATGCAGCAAACCAAAATACAGAATTATAATGTTGCATGGAGATATAATATATACATATAGTTATAAACAACCGACTAATTTCAGGATTGTATCAGTTTATCCAGGAATAATCCACCAATTTGTAAAGTACTATGACAACAAATACCAGATGTAAAATCGAGAGATGACACTGCTTGTAGAAATTGCAAACCTTCTAGGGGTGGATAAACCAACTCCTCAAGGTGCCAATTCTGCTACGATCTTCATAATTGCAAACCTTCTTGGTAAATGTAAGTTACTTATCGAATATACTATACAGGGCTTATCATCATAATTTTAGGTTTCATTGCTTGGAGAAAGAATTTGCAAACAAGGTCAGAGTGGAGAAAATACAAGAAAGTAGAACTGATATATATATCAGGGATTTTTTTTGCATTGACATGTACCTTCAAGGGATTATGATTATAACTGAGGGATTGCTTTCTTCCTGAAATCACCAAAGGCCATACTGTTTGCCAAAACAGAGGTACATTACTATAAGTTCTATTCGGACAAACTGCCTTTGAATTCCACCATAGCGATAAGACACACTCCTGTCAAACTTTACCATGCAGAGTTCTAAGGAGTATTAGACAAACTTCGCTTCATGCCAGTATTTAAGGCTGGATGCAGTTACTGAACTGCAAATTTATTGCAACATTTAAGACACCAATTTGGAGTTAACATTTATCCTATATTCGATAGTCTTTGCATGGATAAACATTTATTGGAATGTCAATGTTTAAGATCTTAGAGCTCACATTGAATGCCAAAACACAAAAAGATCAAAAGTAAACTCATCTAAATAAGTCAAGTTGGACTACCATAACATGAAAAAATTCAGACTAATAATTTAATAATTAACCCCAAGTTTAGGAACAAGAAGAACACTTGATCCTACAAGCAAGAAAAATAAAATATATGAGAAATTTTATACACATGATGGGATAATCACCGGATGCAAGTGATGAAGTTGATAACTATAAGGTTCAACTAAAATTATACTCACGGATGTAGACATTGCCATATATCAAAACAACAGACACACAGAACATTGTAGACTAGTTCTGATCATAAGCAAGTCAGCTTGGTTAAGAAGCTGTACTCAAGGACACCACATAGTTAGCACAGTTTGCAGCTTAACGACCTAGTGGATGGTGATTTTGACATCCAGGTTCCAACATGAATCATGGTAAAATCAAATGAGGCACCATGAAAATATTCAGCCAAGCATCAGTTGTGCTTAAATTGATAATGCTGGAAAAAACACTAGTGAATCTAGTTCTGCTCTAATCAGATGTTTTAGAAAATTAATGCTACATGGTCCAATTAACTAGAAAAAGTTAAAGTTTTAAACTTGTTGCACTAGATACTGTTAATAAAATTCACCTTAGAAAGAAGACAAATCAATGACTGTGCATGGTTGCGAAGAATTGAATCACCAACTAGTGCCCAACTTTTGTTCTGCATAGTTCCCAAAAATTTTGTGGCATTGAAGGGTGGTACATGACAACCATGTGGTTCCCATCTCCAGAAAAGGAATCCCACATCAGGACGTCCATTCTTCATACAATTTTGAGGAGGTTCTATGAATCGGCAGCTCTCATTGGTGTACAGTGGTCCTGACGGATTGGGGATCCACTCTCCCGTAAAAAGATCACACTTATCTGTAAGTGCATGTCCCAGTCAAATAATAGCACAAAAACTTTAACAGAAACAAAGAAAACAACAAAAGAAAATAGAGAAGAAGCTACAGCAACATTATTATGGAAATACAAAGTACATTACACAGAATTCAGACTACAATAGTAAACAAATCTTTCAAGTTTCAGGCCCCTTGCCACCAGTAAATATGTCATTAAGCATAGAATATTACTACGTCCCATATATAATGTTTAACAAGAAGCAGATAATACTAAGAGTTATTTAGCATTTTTAGCCCTTCCCCCTCGTCTTGCTTTTTCCCATTGCCCAGAATGAAATCTAAAACCAGTTCAGCTGCAGCTAATTTGTCATGCTTGCAAATTCATGAGCACACATACAGATCCTGGAAAAGATTGTTTATGCACGAAGGATCAACACCAAAAATAACATCTATCTCAAATCCAAATTAACACAAATACTATTTAGATACCTGACCAAGCTTAGCTGCTTGACGGTGATAACAACACGAAATTGTCCCTGACTTGGCTATTTAGAAAAATAAAGATATGATTTATTTTCTCATATTTGCTTTCCATTCATATCCGTATTTGAAAGCCCTGGACTTCCTACCTTGTTGAGAAACTTGTTCTTCAACATCTAGGGTGGCTTTTGGAGCCGGGGCACCTGCATCTGTTGATGGTAAGTCTGAAATGGACAAAGATATTTGATGATTTTAGATGAGAAGATAACTGCAATAAAATGAAATCTAATATGCATAATAAGTTATAATAGCTGCCAATTTTTTTGGTAAAATTTTACCTCTAGAACTTACTAGCAGATTCATAAACTGCTAATCAACAAGGGGCAGATACGCTTAATTGACCTTTTAAGTTTTCTCACTTTCTCATAGATCTAATAATTGAGCTTTTCTTGCATGCACTTTACTAGTATGTAATGATGTTATAGCAAATTATGCTGATGGGATCTTCAGATCTAACCACCATAACAGTGTTACAATGTCTTGGTTAATTACACAAACTGCACAATAAACAACTAGTCAGGACACCGTCATCATATAAGTTATCCTCTTTTTCCAAAGAATCAAATGGCTTACTGGTCTCGACAACTGCGAAACCTTAAAATCCATTTCTTTTCTCTCTTATACTAATCCTTTATAATTATTCAATAGCATTGATGTGACAGCAATCTCACTTTCATCACCTGAAATGACATTCTGACTTCTCGATTTCTCATACCCACTAACATAATTTATCATAATTCAGGGGAAACATAACTAAGGTCTTTATCAAGAAAACCAAAAACTTCGACTCTACAATTTTTTTCATCAAATCAAATCCCAACAACAGGAAACACATACCTCTAACGTAAAATCCAGAAAAAAAAAAAAAAGAAACATATTTTCTTCTTATCAAAGTTCAGATCACTCCACTGTAAAGACGCAGAATTGTTTTTTGTTTCAGTGCACTCGACACACAAATGAAAACCCCCCGAGATCGGTTCTTCGAAAGTCCCATATAAAGAAACACCACGAGCGGCACCAAGAACGACTCCTTTACGTCCTTTGTTCGATTATGCATCCCACCAAAACTCAACCCCGAAAAAGAACTCATCTTGCGAACAAGATTCCCCAACCTGTGTGCGGCTTTGCGTTCCCAAGACCCACGACCGCCCCCGCGGAGGCCGCTATCTCCGCCACGGCGACGGGCGACCCCGGCACGGCCTGGAAGTCGGTGGAGTGGGAGAAGAGGAGGCGAAAGGAGAGGCCTACGAGGATCACGAAGACGAGGAGCTTGACGACGACGTGGTTGCTTTTGCGCTGGTGGACCGACCAAGCCTCCCAGTCCCACCCCATTCTCCCCTTCACCATCTACGTTCTCCGCTCGCCAAACAAGATCACAGAAACAATGAAGGTGATGATGCAGAGGATTAGAGATCAGAGATTTGAAAGAGGGAAAGAAGAGGAAGAGGGTGACTATGTAAACTTGTAGAAAGAGCCACTCCAGGACGACGCAGAAAGAGAGAGGAGAGATAGAGGGGGGGTGGCGGGGGGCGCGTGGACTGTGGTGGGGAGCGGCGGTGCGGCGCAGGGAAAAGAGACATTTTAATGATCATATTGCAGAGACAGAGTGGGGCACGGAAAAGTGCCACCTTTTATTCTCTTGCTTTAAAATCCATAATGTTATCACCTTGCAGCAAACAGAGTAGAATAGTTCCTGTGACAAAAATAATTACTCGGGCATGCAAAGCCTTTAAAGATTGGAAATTTCCCCAATTCTATTCCACTTTCTTTATGAGGATTGGTGGACCAAGATATCATCTTGGATTTATAAATAGACTGCCAAATGATGGACCACTGGTTTGCAGAACAGAGAATAAGTATAAAAGGAAAGGAAGAGAAGGAACAAGGAGCAAACTACACTGATTAAATCATCCTTTTACTGCTACAAAATGTAATAAATGTCTCTTACTGTTGGTATGAATGACTGGAGTATGTAAATGCTGTTCCACTATGTTTCTTCTAAGTACATAAATCAGTGTGTACTACAAGGTGATTGAGTCCACATAGTTGTGGAGCCACTGATGGAACAGTAGCTTGAAGAATGTGAAACTTCTTGAGAAGCTTAGCATAAAAAAATCCTTGTTCAATTATGTATTAATACTGATCAAGATTGTAGCTTAATATTGAAAGAAAATATAATGATATGATTGCTCTGCAGCAATTGAAAGTGTGAGAGTAGTTGTACCTGTTTCTGGCAAATTGAGACATTGATGCTTTAAATTTCAAATCTTGCAACTTTGATGTGCGGATGGATTTGGTCCCCCAGTGCTGCCCCACTTTGTTCTTCACCACAGGCATTTGGCAGTTCATACAAGGTCCCAAATAACATGCCATGTGACCATCTCTGTCCACTGTTGAGCCAAATGGCTTCTCCCTCACCATCTCCCCCCCTCTGTGTCGATTCAACAAAAAGCAAGGAGCAGAAAACTTGTCTTCCTACAACAGACATGATCTGTCCTACATCGCCAGTTCATCAACCAAGCCACACCATTTCTAAGTTATAATAACTCTTGCCACACTCAAGTCCAAACAATAAATGCAAATGTGCAACAAACTGTCACAATAACCTTATCATCCAAGTAACACAGCCTCCCAAGAACAAAGCTTCAGGTTGGATCTTTCTTTGCAAGTCAATGAACTTGTTTACCAAGTTTACCTTGCCCATGTATGTTTCTTTGATCCAAAGCATCCTCTTCAGCAAGTATCTGCCAAGCCAGAGTGATTCAATCACTGAGGTAGATTGTTTACCTCAGACTTTTCAACTCAACCTCCCAATGCACTTCCTTAAATTTGTGGCATTGGATAAAAGTTTGTAGTAGTTGGTACCTTCCAAAATGTAATGGTGGCCAGTGGAAAAAAGTTCAGCTCATATTGGTAGATCCAGAAACAGTACTAACATTAACATCGACTTGTTCATATTTTTTCAGACCACCCCAAGGCACTTTAATTGCTCCAAGAAGTCACACTTTCAATGTTTGGTCCCAAAAAGGAGAAAAGATGGGGTGCATTGATTAGGCAACAAGCAATCTATATCCATCCAATCGTGTATCAACCTCTACTATTTCCAGTAGGCAAGGAAGTTCCTCCCAGCTAATTTGGAGAATTTAGCAGTCATGTGGTTCACTGTTTCTCCTATCTTATCAGCCAAGAAATTGTCTCTGATGCTGAAGGCACCAAGACCTTCAATCCCTTTAGAAGAGCAGAAATGGCTGCCTAGTTTCCATCAGAAATTTTACCAAAAGCTCAAGGTTACAGCAACAGCAACAGAAATGAGATCCTGCACTAAGAATAGCATGCCTACAAAGAATTATCAAGCAAACACGAAGTCTTATTTAACTTAACCACCAAGCAGCCCTAAAATAATTATTTCAGTTTGTGATTCTCACTCCTGGTCTAAAACATCAGATAAAAAAATAATTAAGCTGGAATCAGTGAAACTAACTCCGTGACACCGATCATGCAGTTTATACTTGTCAAACCTCATGAAATGGAAGGACATAATACTTGAGAAGAAGAGAAGGAACACATCAAAGAGAAAGTAAAGAACAAGAGGCCCCATCCTTACCTCAATCAGAAAAGGCAGCCTATTCCACAACCTGTTAGCTGGCAATTTAGATCAATGGACCCAAAGCAGAGAAGAAAGCTGACACTTACAGTTCTGTGATAATGATGCACAATGTCTATTTGATTTCAACGTCTACCAAGTTAAAATCCAAGTACCATACAAGTGTCTTCAGGTTGGTGAGACAAGAACTATGTCAATCCAACAAATGGACTATTTCATGTGCTCATCTAGAAAAGCAGTAACATCTTGGACCTACCCATCAGATCTTCAAATGCCAATCAAGTACCATTACAGAATCTTTAGTACAAAGAACATCTTCAAATTTCACGTTATCAGATTAGAGTAGCTAGCCCTGAATTAATAGTAAATTTTTAGAACAAGTTTGAAGCCCAAGCAAAATGCAAGCACAGTCATCTGCATATCAGAATAAACAGTCATCTGAAATCCAAACCCACATTTATTTAAGATTAGTCAACTTATTAAATAACAATATTGGTTGAAAGAGATCCAATGAACTGTTCACTTTTTAATATTCTGAATTCGAGTAATCAAGATGTTCTAACTCCTGAACATGTGAGACCTGCACATGTGCAAGATCTCTCATCCCTAGAATCTCTCGTACAAAGTAGATAATAATATAATGTAACGTAATACTATATAAAAAAAATGCATTGAAGGAATACACTCCAAAAATTACCTAAAGGCTAAACCCATTTCAATCGAGATTTGTCCAAACAAAAGACTTCACAAAATAAAAATCACCACAAGCACCTGCATGCTGAATGCTGTAAATCTACAGGAATATGGGAGGAACATGGCAGACAATCAAAAACTGCACATTAGAAGAAGTGCTTAGAAATATCTTAGATATCAGGTTTCAGGAAGCTGCATTGATGGGCTGACTCAATAATAGTAGGAGATGCCCAATGAATGAAACTAGAAGGCTGGAAACATGGAGACAACAATGTATATCTAAGAGACATCATGTACAGTTAAGAACAGTTCAAGTAGTACACATGATAGAGTGGGTCAGATGGCATCCTTTGCGAATAGAAGTTTGTCATGAATTAGACAGCTACATTCCCATTACCATAACTTGGGAGAAGTTTCAACAAACAAAAGTTGTAGAGAATCACATAAACATAAAAAGATGGTAACTCTACGTTCTGACTTTGATCTGTATTTATCAAAGTTGAAGCTTCCCAAGAAAAATTACAACAGAGAGGGGAAAAGGGAGGTAATAGGCAAGAACCTTTCAAAAGATACAAAGTGACCGCAGGGAACAAATGAAGTACAATTACTCCCCATCATGACATCCTTTGCATACAGGAGGATTGAAATCTCCATTAGATGATCCGCTGGCACCAACTGCGACCCTTAAAGTCATCACTTAGCAGACTTTTGGAACACACATGCAAACTAATGCAATGACGGGTCATTTGGACTGCTTACGAAGACACGCAGCAAGTATCGCCAAACTCATGCATGTATGGGAAAGGGGTAGTGAACTGTAGGTGCCAAGTCTTCTACTACTCACATCCTCTGACGCATTCCATCGAACATGTCAAAGGCATGAACCGCCCACTTCTTTCCACTATACCCTACGCGCATCCTCCCCTTGATGGGACTTGAAGTAGACGTTCGATCTCAGAAACAATTGTGGCGTCCAGGCTACGGTACGAATCATTCTCGTGTCGAGAGGAGAGAAGTATTTTTTTGACATACCAGTCCTCTTACCTGGCTTGTGATTGTGAGAAGCATGAGTCGCTTGCGGGACCCACTTACCGACAGTAGGCACGTCCACCGAAGAGACGGGTACGTGAGACAATTGGTTCGTAGAGGGTCGAAGACATCGCAACTGGGTCGGTAGCCTCAATTGGATAACCGGCCGTGAACCTATTGAGCCGGTCTGCAATTTTGGGCCGTGAACCCATTGGGCCGACATGGACTATTTGCCAAGGCGGACCGGGCAATCCAATCTGATCGATCTCGACCGTCCACTGCCTCATTTCTCGCCTCCATCGCTCATCCCCTCCATATAATAAAGAGGAAGCACCTAGGGTTTCTCTCACAGCCCGTGCTCTCTCTCCTATTATCTCCGCCTCCTCCACTCGCGTCTCTTCTCCATCTTTAGAGGTTAAAGAGACAGGGCTCGCCCGGCCCCGTCCGCCTTGACGACGCTTCTTAGCCTCGTCTTGGCCCTCAAAAGGATATCGTTTTTGGTGCCGGTTACATAGAACAAGCAAAGCAAGATGACGGTGAAGCTGTCGAAGGCGGAGAAGAAGGTGGTGTACGACAAGAAGCTGTGCTCGCTGCTGGATGAGTACAGCAAGGTGCTTATCGCGGCCGCGGACAACGTCGGTTCCAACCAGCTCCAGAACATCCGCAAGGGCCTCCGCGGCGACTCCATCGTCCTCATGGGCAAGAACACCCTCATCCGCCGCTGTATCAAGATCCACGCTGAGAAGACCGGCAACAAGAACTACCTCAACCTCCTCCCGCTCCTCGTCGTAAGTTCCTCTCTCGCTTATCCATTTATCGCCGGTGAAATGTTCTTGTTTTATGGATGTTTGCTTTTGTTATAACAATTGTTTGATTCAGGGAAATGTAGGGCTGATATTTACGAAGGGAGATCTTAAGGAAGTCAGCGAGGAGGTTGCCAAGTACAAGGTGTGCTCTTGTTCTCCTTCTATTTTGCAGTTGGTTTCAAGTTTGAAAATGATATTTTTAGGTTTAAATAGAAGATGAGGAATTGTAGTGGTTATTTTTTGATATGGTCGCTTGAAACTCTACTAGGAAGTTGTTAAGTAGGTTATTTGCATAAAGACTTTTCGTGTACATATCTAATAATTGTCATCTGAGTTCTTATTTCTTGCAAGTTGCGGATGTTGTAATCAGTAACATGCAAATGAGACCAGATGTAGATCGCTGAAGCCTTGTAGATTTATACCTTCATTGAGCATTGCATGCATGAACATGTACAAGGTTGCGGAAATCCTATAGTCACTCCGATACAGAATCTCAGGCAATTTTGAGCCAGCCTTCACCTCTATGTTACGTTTAGAAGGAAAAACCCCTTTAGCATGTCATACTTGGAGACATCAATATGGTTATCAGGCATTTGAAATTCTTCTGTATCATTTGCATCATTTGACTTTGACTAGACTTGGTTCGCTTCTAAGACTGAATTTTCCTTTTTTTGGCTTTTTTAAGGAAACAACTGTGATTACTTGATATAATACTCATTTGGTTTTGTTAATTGGAGATTGTATAGGGAGCTCTGGGTCAGCATAATTATGGACATAATATTGACTGAATTTACACTTTTTAGCCTCCCCCATATGTTTAGGGAGGGCAACAGATGTGCAAATTGGCTAGCAGCCTATGCTAGGTCAAATTGTTCTTCTTTTGTTTCGAAGGGGTAGTTTGTCCCTGCTTTTTACAGTTTTTTGTGCACTGACTTCCAAAGCACAAGGTGTACCTGTTATCTAAGTTAATATAGCTTTTTTCCTTGTGAAAAACCCTAATTATGCTGGACACAGGATACATCCAATGTATTTGCATGTTTGAATGTATTTAGCAAGTTGAATGCTTGTCAGAAAGCTTGACTGCAAACTTTAAATGTTGAGAGGTCCGGACCTCTTGTTTTGAACAAGGTTTTTAATTTTGAATGATACACGTACCGGTCTGTCAGCTGATCGGTACACAGACCGCTCGCTACTGGGTGGTACCATTGATTTGGGCTGTTTTTGCCCCGTTATTATCCTAAATCGAGCGACGATCGAGGGAGAAGAAAGGAGAGGGATAAGGGGAAGAAAGAGGAGAGAAGAGAAGAAGAGAACCTGAAGATCGGTGTCGCTCTCCCTCCAGGTCTGTTGGTGACTTCTCATCCGCACGAGGAGAAGAGAGGCGATGTCTAGTTTTTCTGTGATATCGCCTCGGCGACGCCACAGAAACTTTATATATATATATATATATATGCCGAGTGGTACTGAAATATATCGTTCGATATACAGTATATTATACTGTACCGAGCGAATCTCAAAACTTTAGTACAGTATCAAATTTCAATCCTTGGTTTTGAAGTCTTTATTTGAACACATTCACTCAAATACTGGTATTATCCTTTGTAAGATCTTTCAAAGTAGGTTACATATTGTTTCTTGTGGTGTTGGACCCTTGGGGCATGTACTTTGACTCATAAGATTCTTGTGTCTGTCTGTGTCTAGTAACTTTGTTCATTATAAAGTACCTTCACTTGATAGTTCTTTCTTATCTAATGTGCTTTACTTACGGTAGCATAATATGTTGAATAGTATATGTGACGGAATGTAGTAGAAAGCCTTTAAAAATATACTGGTCTAAATTTATGATCAAGATTTCTGCAAGTGGAATCTTTAATCTCTTGCAGGTCGGACGTATTTGCATTGTGAAGCAAGAAACTCTTGGTTGAGCTTACAATGACTAATAAACTTGATCAACTCTTCTGCAATTGCATCCAAAATATTACACAGTTTTTAAATTGTGATGATTTCTTTCACCTACAACGCTTATAATGGGTTTGAAGATCCTTTTATTACTAATGAGGTCTGGATATTGTACTTGCATTCTATCATAGAATCGAGAGTGGTTTTAACTTTTAACTACTGAGAAAAGAATGTCAGAAAGTTGGAACAAGATAGATTCATATTTGCTAAGTCTATGCATAAAACATCTAATGCAACAACATAAGATCGTATTTTCGTTCAACCAAATCAGCAAGACTTCTACATGGTCTGTGCTTACTAAATATCTGTTTTCACTGGTAGATGATATCATCTTTTATGCCGATGTAAGTAGAGTTTCTCTGTATTCCTTTCTGCTGACATGTATAGCTTTAAAATACTGCTGTTCCTGTTGGATGGCTGGTTGAGGAGTGGTAGTCTTCACTTGGTTCATCAAATTTCATGTAGCATTTATTTTTTCTCTTTTCCTGTATGTTCAGGTCGGAGCTCCTGCTCGTGTTGGTCTTGTTGCTCCCATTGATGTTGTTGTCCCCCCTGGGAACACCGGATTGGACCCTTCGCAGACATCCTTCTTTCAGGTGAGTAGCAGAAAACTTTTGTACCTCACACAAAATAGTATTGGTGGTTTAACCTTGAAGCCCCTTTTGCTTTCTCTCAGGTGCTCAATATTCCAACCAAGATTAACAAGGGTACCGTCGAAATCATTACTCCTGTCGAGCTGATTAAGAAGGGAGAAAAAGTGGGTTCATCAGAGGCTGCTCTCCTTGCAAAGCTTGGGATAAGGCCTTTTTCTTATGGCCTGATTATTCTGTCCGTCTATGACAATGGATCCGTCTTTACTCCCGAGGTGCTGGATCTAACAGAGGACGACCTCATCGAGAAGTTTGCAGCTGGCATCTCCATGGTTACTTCATTGTCTTTGGCCATTTCTTACCCGACCCTTGCAGCAGCTCCTCACATGTTCATCAATGCATACAAGAACGTGCTTGCAGTTGCAATTGCAACAGAGTACACCTTCCCAGAGGCGGAGAAAGTTAAGGAGTACCTAAAGGTAGATTTCATATTCCCTTCTATAGGTCTTCTTCTCACTTCATCCTATAAATCTATGGGATACTAAACCCGTAATTGGTGCAGGATCCAAGCAAGTTTGCTGTTGCTGCTGCTCCTGTTGCTGCAGAGACTGCAGCTGCAGCTGCACCTGCTGCAGCACCTGCAGAAGAGAAGAAAGAGGAGCCAGCCGAGGAGTCCGATGACGATATGGGCTTTAGCTTGTTCGATTAGAGTGCTCTGAGTTATGCCTAGCTTAAGAAATGCTACCAAATTTATCGTTCAAAGTTCATTTTGCTTTTATAATCCCTAGTTCCACCAAGAAATTCCTGGTTCAAGTGGAGTTTTAGCCGTCGTGTTCTACCGTGTGTTTTCTTATTTAGATTTTAGACATTGCGCTTTATTGTGTTTTGTGGAAATATAACTCCAGTTTTTGTTGCATGAGCACAAGACTAAAGTTGGAAGACGAATGTTTGGTTATTTGGAATTAGAAATGCCTGCGAATGGTTAAACCAAGTTGTAGGATGTTGCTTCGTGGTGTAATCTGCTCGATCTTTCCGTCTCTCTGTATGCATTTGTGTATATAACATTCTTCTGTGGTTTGGTGGCTTGTCGAGAAGGTGAGCTGGACCCACCAGTCGATGAGCTGGCTTCTCGCCTAGTAGGAAGCCATGGGGTCCAGTCTGGCTGAGTCCAGCCTAAATCGCGTGCCCCGTTTCTACCTATCCTGTCACAGATGGGTCCCAACACGCCTCTCTCTCTCTATATGCGCAAATTGGTAATCCGTTGTTCTTCGACAAAGCAAAGAAAAGAGGAGCGCGAGAAGACCGAGGGGACGGGAGATACGAAGGAAGGAGGGAGGAAAAGGGGAAGCTTTTGCCGTCGAAAGGGCGCTTAGCTACTTCTTGCGTTTCTCGTCGGTCTTTCCTAAGCCTCCAGAGATACGGGGGACGCGAGGTTTACCGTGTGGTGGTCGAGTTGAGGGTAATGGGTCGGGTTCCTCTTGGTCTGACGGCTGCCGTTGTGGGCCTCGCCTTCGGCATCGCACTGATGCCCGCCGTCCGGGCCCAGGCTCCGGCGCCGGCGCCCTCCAGCGACGGTCAGCGCCTCTTCCCTCGATCCTTCTCTCCGTCCCTCTACAGTCTCTTTCTTTTTCTCTCCCCAGATTCATCCGTTTTTGTAGGAAAGACGTTGTTTATCCGCATTTTGCGTCCCTTCTCCATTACGCTTCCTATTTTGTGCGAAAGATCTTCTTCTTTCAGCATGCTCGACGATTGTTGGGATACGCTGTGTGTCAAAGCTGCAATATTTTCGTGAGGACTACGAGATTCTGATGGAAAATGGTTGCAACCTTCGTTTTGCCATGAACCTTCATGTTTCGCTTTTGCTGCAATCGCACCCAAATCTGCTTCATATTTCCGAAGTAAACACAGGAATTTAAGGGGGAACAAATCCTCGGCTAATTTTTGGTCGGCTATGGCTACGTTTTCTTGAAAACATCCCTCTTTTGTCTCCTAAAATGATCTCCCAAATCTTTTTCTTCTTTAGTTTGGCATTTATGATGCAACTTCTTCCATGTTCTTTGTAGGGTTAGCAATATATTAGGAAAGATCCTCTGATAGCATCGAGAATTACTAAGCAGAAGTCTCAACCACGGAGAAAGATTGCCAGCTCCCTTGTTGTCATTCTTTTAACACATGCATTTGTTTTGTTTCTCATTTGTTCTTGTGCCTGTTTTGGGTATTTCTGCAGGAGTATCAATTGACCAAGGCATAGCTTACCTGCTGATGCTGGTTGCCTTGGTGCTCACCTATCTCATCCACCCCTTGGATGCATCATCTCCCTACAAGCTCTTCTGAGCATTGAGTTGATGATGGTCTTGTTAGGAACATGAATGTAAGAGAAGGTTGAAATGGTTGTTCCTTTTAGCTCGAGTAGTGTGCGATGCAATTTGGACGTTGTCTTTTGCTGGTTTTGGTTTCTGAGATTGTTCTTGCTGCCTGTTCTTCCGAGGGAAGCACCAAACCGAAGTGTTGTTCCTGTGAGCTGTAGCAAAATAAAGCCTTGTCTCAGCATTGCAGTTGTTCTTAGTTGTTGGAGCTGCTTCTTGGCCAAAAATCTGCAACCAAAATAGACAACAGTTTATTTCATCAAAATTGGAGCTAAATTTTAGTCTCCAATTTTTGTTTACTGATACCCATACTTTTTCCCTCCCTAAGACATGTGGTTCTACACCTTTTGACTTCTATGAAACAGGAAGAACTTTGGAATCAGTGGTTGCATAACTTTGTTGATGCATGAAAACAGATTTGAGTTTTGTATCCTGGCTTATGACTTTTGCCTCTACTGGGCGTATATACTAAATTCAAGTGTTGGATGGATGAGATTAAAGTGCAACCCTAAATTAGATCTTCCTGTTTGTTAGTTTTCTTGCCTTCAATGAACTTACCACCATCTAAATTGATGCATCTTGTAGATTTTTCTTAAGCTCTCTGCATCTACTTGGATTTTGAAGGGGTGAGTGCCAATTCGAGTGAAGAAAGGCTTCACAGTTCTGCTTGCAATCAATAAGCACCTCCACTTTCTCACTTCTGACCTATGTAGACAAACGTTTGTTCTGTGACTACTACACTGCAATCATGTCTGCAGCTGATCTGAATTCAGAAACATGTGAACCTTCCCAAGCAGCAGTCTACAACACAACCACCCATGAGAGGGTATTTATTACCTTTAACCAAGTGACAAACATTATTGTCATCTAAGACAAGTCAACAACATCAATAATACTCAGATTTCTCAGCAGTCAAGAAGCAGCAGCTGCTCAAGTGACTAGCTAAAGAAACAGAACACATCAAGCTACTCAATTGCCTTAGGTCACAGGGAATCCTGGCCTACAAAATACATTTTTTGCACTGGTTTGATCCTAGAGAAGGTGAAACATCCTTTATCCTAGAAAAGGTGAAACATTGCCAACAGAGCTGAAGACTCTCCAAGAGAATGGTGATACAATAATGAATCACACTACTGAGCAGTGTCACAATAAGCTCGGCATAGAGAAACCAATGTCTCACTGGGGAGTTGATGGGGCTTCTGTGCCCTGAACTGGTGTTGGTGTTGACCCCTCTGATCTGGCTTCTGTTGATGGCCGGTTCCCGCTATCGAGCCTTCTCACTCCCTCGATCATTCTCACCACTTGTGCCATCTTAGGCCTCCGTTCGGGTACCCTCGCCACGCAGTTCACGGCGATCTGAAGCATCTCCACCATCTCCTCCTCGATGTTAGGATACCTCATCAGCTCAACGTCAAACACCTCTGCAGTCCACTCCTCGCGGACGACAGACTGAACCCATCGAACCAAGTGAATTACCTCATCACCACCACCCATTATCGGAACGGGGGATTTCCCTGTGAGCAATTCGAGCATAACAACTCCAAAGCTGTAGACATCAGAGGCTTGCGATGCTTTCTTTGTATCAGTCACCTCCGGTGCACGGTAACCCACAGTGCGCGGCACAAGCGGGGCCATTGGGTTGATGAGGGATGGCAGGCCCAGGTCGGAGACACAACCATATTGCTGGTTGTTGAGGAAAACGTTGGAGGATTTGATGTTGCCATGGACAAGCTTCCCATTGTTTTCCATGTGAATGTGAGCAATTCCTCTTGCAGCTCCAAGTGCGATCTTAAGCCTGGCTTCCCAGTCCAGAGGGGTCCTGTCCTGCCCTCTCTTCGCTGCAAGATATTGAATAGGTATAATTTTAGCATACAAAGTTTACACTAGAATTAGGCTTCATCTTCCATGAAGAACATAGTGAGTGATTTGAAGCTTGTTATTGATGGAAAATATGATTGCTTGAGCGAGGAAAAACACTTGAAATAAACTTCATAAGTCTTGCATAATATAAAAAAATGATCATACGACACAAAGGAGACTCTATGCATGTGAGGACTAGTGATGTGAGGAGATCTAGAGAGAGAAATAAGAATAATTTACTAGAAAAAGACCCATATAACCGATCCCAAATAGATGGGAAATTATAGACTGTATTTTCTGTTGTCGTTCTTGTTGTTGTTCTGTATCAAGAGAAGATACAAACATTAAACTGAAAGCAATAGAAATCATTGCATGCGTCTTGTATCTACTGAATCAGATTGTAGGTTCTGACTATGCCCAAAATTGCTTTTCATTTCCAACATATAGATGAAATTGCAAAATAAAGTCAGCATCTTTGAAATATTAAGCATTGATTTTTTATGCGCATCTGTTCTGTGAATTTGATTTGAGGAAACAAAAAACCGGTGCTTCTTGTGCCGGTGATTATGTTTCAATTTTTAGCAGCTATTTGGAGATGGCTTGGGCAGATAAGAAAATTGTCATATTTAACATGGAAATGTTAACTATTACAAGCTAAAATAGCTATGTCATCCAATGCTCAAAGAAGGAAGCAGAAAAGAAAAGAAAGGAAAATATGCTTGCAACAGAGAGCAGAAAGGAAAACGAGAGAAATAGGTAGAAGGGCCAAACTACAGACAATATCTGCCTCAAGACAAGAAGATAGGAGCTACTAATTTGGCATTAGATGGAATATTAGGTTAGAAAAAGTTAATGGAGATGCAATCACAAAATTCCAACATGACATGTTAAAAAAGTTATAAGTCCATCAAAGACTCTACAAAAAGGTTAAACATATGAAGTCACATCGATGCCCCATGTAATTAGTCTCTAGTAGACATGACCTTGGTAATAACCAAGCATAAATCAAAATCCAGTACCAGTTGACAATGGGTAAGCAATTTAGCAAAAGGAGTCCTGTGAATTAGCAAAAATGTTGAAGGCTTGAAAGATTGAGAAAGGAGAATGATGGTACAATGCAAACTAATTAAGTAACAAAAAGACACTAACAAAGCATTGTGTCATTTCTGAAGTACTTTCTGCTTCTGTGCTGATTATTCATCAAGTTCCTATGACCAATAAACTTGTGAATTATTTAGTAGACATGTACACCTCCTATCCATTTCAAGGAAATGAACTGTGGACTCCATGAGTCACATTTGCAAAAGAATTTGAAGGGATATTACATCAGGTGTTACACCTCGATCTTATACTACAATATTAACCAGTTATTGCTACCTGCCGAGGTCCAACCACACCTCTCTCTCTCTCTCTCTCTCTCTCTCTCTCTCTCTCTCTCTCTCTCTCTCTCTCTTATTTCCCTCCCTTTTTCTGAATGAAGTTGCCCAAGAAAATAAGTTAGAAAGAAGCAGAGTTAAAAGCGCTGCTAATTATGCATAGACTATATCTACTACCTCTCCCTCAGGGAAGTTCCAAATCACCTCATTCTAGCCTGCAATTCCACCTTAAGGAAAAAAGGTTCAATTGTATGTCAACATCAACTTAGAATCATTTTCATATGCCCTTAAAATTATATGTGAAGCATAACTTATCCACTATGATTAATTGATACTTAATCCTTCACTTCCTATCAATGAAAAAGACAAAGGAAACCCTGAGTCAGGTATACATCACACTGAAGTCACCTAGCAGCCTTTCTCAGCTTTAGACCTATAAGATGATATCTTTCTACCAAACTATAGGAGCAGCAAGCAAAACACAGCCCACCATGTGACAATGCAACCCCTACTCCAACCACTAAAGGATAACACTTCACTATAAAAGCCAAAAAAAGGTTAGAAAATGATTTTTATCATTAAGTGGAGTGATTGACCATCTTTAAGAATTTGACTGTTGATCTTATTGCCCCAGGACAAGCCTTCAAATTAGACTAAATTTAGGACAAAAGAGAGAAAAGTCTAGGTAGTTGACTTATCTGCACAAACTAGCAAAGACCAACAACCATACAAGCAAGTAGAACACATCAAGAACTTGAAACTTTGACATGCAATTCAGTGTCTTTAACATTATGAAATATGAGCATTTAGGAGCAATTTTTATCAAATTACACCTCAGAAAGAAACTAATAGACCAACTTAACAGTGTAAAGAGAGTGATGAGCAACATACCATGTAACAAGGAAGAAACACTGCCCTGGTTGAAATAGTCATACACCATGAGCTTCTCATCTTTGGAGTAGTAATACGCCCTCAGCTCCGCTACATTCTCATGCTTTATCCTCCCTGCCACCTCCATCTGCTGCTCAAACTCTTTCTTCACGACACTAACATCCTTCAGCCGCTTCACCACCACCGTAGTCGCATCCTCCAGCACTGCTTTGTACGTTGTCCCAAATGTACCTTTCCCCAGAACCTCAGCAGAAGCCCGCAGCAGATCCTCTAAATCGAACGCAAATGTGCAGCCCTCGAAGAACACAAGTCGGTTGTTTGCGTCCTGATTCCTGGTGACAGCCTTCTCCGGTGACCGGTCCCCCTTTGACCCCTTCCCGGATATCAGACTCTCATCTTTCCTCTTTGAGTAGCAATGATAGAGGAACAGCGCAAGCACCGCGAACAGCAAAGCACATCCACCGACTATAATTCCAAGAATTGCTGATTCGCTCAGCTTCCTCGCAGTCACTGAACTGGGAAATTGGGGAGGAGAAGGCGGCAGTGGGGATGGCAGTGATGATGGAGTTAAGGGGTAGGGTGACAAATCGTTGCCGGAAAATGATGAATTTGGAAACCTTTGGAGGGATTTGGGAATTGTGCCCTCAAGATGGTTATTGGAGAGATTGAGGAACAGGAGGTTTGGGAGCTCGAGATCTGGAATTTGGCCCGAGAACGAGTTGTTAGAGAGGTTCAGAGCGGTGAGCTGAGTCAAATTGGAGATGGTAATTGGGATGCTCCCGTTGAAGTCGTTGAACGAGAGATCGAGGGCGGTGAGATTCTTCCAAGGCGAGAAATCCGACGGCAGAGGGCCGGAGAAGCTGTTGAGCTGGAGATGGAGGCCGGTGAGTGCGGTGAGGTTGGCGAAGTCAGCCGGGAATGGACCGGTGAGGCTGTTGGACCGGAGGCTCAGGATCTGGAGGGCAGAGAGGCGGCCGAGGGTGTTGGGCGGGATCGGGCCGCTGAATCCGGTCCCGGGGAGGCGGACGGCGATGACGCGGGAGCCGTCGGCGCTGCAGGTAACGCCGTACCACCGGCTGCAGACGTCGGTGGACGGGATCCAATCGAGGCTGCGGCTGTGCACCGTGGAGACGAGGAAATCGACCAACGCTTGCTTGTCCTCCACCAGGCTGCCGGCGCCGACTCCGACGTAGCAAATCGCCAACCAGAGGGCAATAACAGACAACAACACTCGATTCGAACTCATTTCTTGCCCTAGATTCAGAAATCCCCTACACAGTACGATAAAAATCTCAACTTTTCTGCATTCTTCTCTTCAGAACCCCAAATCTTCCACTGAAACCACGAAAAGATACAAAGAATAATCAAGCTTCATCTGTCATCACCAGTGTGCCAGTCAAACCAGGTACAAAGAACCTAAAGATTTTTTTCCTCGATCTCAGCAAGAAACCCAACCAAGCTAGATATTTGTGTGGAGATCTAGCCGTGAAAGAAGCGCGAACGTAGCATAGACGGAAGCAGGACTTTGCTTGAAAGAAGGGCGCATCGGAAGAGCTAGCTCATGATGGGAAGCATCGTATGCAATCATTCACTCGTCCAACTGCAATCACCAATGAAGGGCAGAGAGAGAGAGAGAGAGAGAAGGAAGCGCTAATGTCGAGCATTATCATGCATAAAAAAATGAGGTAAGAGAGACAAGCAAGTTAGTCGCCATGTGAGAGCAGAGCAAAACGCGGAAGAGAGAGAGAGAGAGAGAGAGAGAGAGAGAGAGAGAGAGAGAGAGAGAGAGAGAGAGAGAGAGGGAGAAGGAAGCCTTGGGAGAGGAGAGTTCCTTAGAGATCGGCAGTTGCCGAGCTCGAGAAGCAAGTGGGGAGCAGCGACGGGATCGAGCTCTTCGTTTCGTTTGTCTCCACGCTGAACATGGCGGTAAAAATGGGAACGAGCGGGAGAAGAGGGGCGGCGGGGGTTGGTGGCTTCGTCATAGCACTTTTACATATTTATCCTTTCAAAGGAGAAAAATAGCATTCTTGCCCTTATAAATTATATATTATCAGTATAATAATTATGGGATTGTTAAAGTGAATGTGTACAATCAATAGATTAGATGAGAGATTTTTTTTAATTTATAAATAATTATGTAAAATATTATCATTAATTACATAAAAAGGAAAAAATTGAGATTTGTAAATAAAAATTTAAATACTATAAATTTAATTATGAATATTTAGGAATTCACTCTTCTCCTCTTCTCCTACTTGGACTTGTCTTCTTTGCGAACATGTAGGAATTCACTCTCTTTATTCCCTCGATCGTATGCACAGAGACGACAACTTCTCTCTGTACAATTTAACTCGGAGGACCCAACAGGCTCACAACAGCAGGAGAAATCTTTAAATGCTGGTGAGTCGTTTGGTCGCTCATGGAGGTGATGGCACAGAGGAGATCGAGGAATGGGGGATTCCGCTGTCTCTTCTGCTGCTCTCCATGCTCTTGTCTTCTTCTTCCTTCACATATCAAACTCCGTATTGGGAGAAAGGAAGAAGACAGGAGGCCTCAGCCACTGCTCGATATGACTTTACTGTTGACCCCATTGTTGTACTGCAACTATGGCAGAAAGATAACTATCACTGTGATTAGTCATGGATCACTATCTTTTACATCGAGTGATGGATCCCTCTCTGGAGCCTCAACGAGTGCGTTGAGTCAAGAAAAAGTTGGGAGAGACTCCAAGGTTGCACTTACCTTGGCCATGGCATCAACAGGAAGAACTGATAAAAGACAAGTAGCAGACCTTCATAAGTATTTCAAGGATCGTGACAGTTTCCTAATCCAACCAAACCTAACATTGACTGTGATTTGAAGGTTCATGTTCATGCATAAGATGATACAAGTAATGTTGTATGCCACAGATATATATCTTATATTGTTAAAGATACAAGTCTTAGACTAATATATGGTCAACTGTTGCAGTATCTAACCTTGTCATTCTATTCTAATTAAGCCTGTCCTCACTGAAGATGCTAAACATCAGCAGATTTGTAAGTTAGGAGGAGAAGAGAAAGGTTATTGATCTCAAGATCATGTACTTGAATCACCATGCTCATTTCCCAAGCATTTGGTATTGTAGACTCAAGAGCAGGTGTAGAAGTGATGAAGAAGAGGCTATCCTCTGCCTAAACTACATCAAATACCTCTGCCAACTTGATTTGGAATCATCCTTATTGTCGGGAACGAATGAGAGTCTATAAAAATCTATAGATTCAGGTAGGATAGGATATACCCAACAATACCTATTCGATAATTTAGTCAGAAAATATGTATTAAGAAACATTAATTTTCATCGAGATTTTATGTGTGAGAAAGTTTCAATGAATATAATTATTTATATTTAGGGTAGTCATTTCTTAATGATCAATTTGATCTCTACTTTGTAACATCCATTGTAGTTGTAGATTGGAAATGAGAAAGAATTCAATTGGTTTGTAAAATTTTAATGAATTTATTATTATTGATTTAAATATTTTAAAATTAATAAATTAAATTTAATACACTAATGAACATAATCAAATTATATGAGATCATGATAGGACCCTAACAGGGTTGGGTCCTACTCAACTAAGTAGCAGCTAATAAAAATCCTATGAGAGTATAATAAATCTCATCTAGTCATCTCTATCCTATAAAGAAGAGTGACTAGGGTTTACATTTGGGCCTATGGGCTTCTTAACCGTCGCCCCTCTTTACTAGGCTGGTCGGCTAAGGTTGAGGACACAATGGGTAGTTCACTTACGAAGCAGCCCCTAGGGCTAGGGTTTGGAACCCTATATAAGCATGTAGCCTCCATCTCTTTGGGATAACAAGATTCATCTACAATTGTAGCCATTTGGCTGACTTCTAGGAGGGTGAAACCCCTATAACGTTCCAAGAGTTAATCCCCTTCAAAGATCAATCTACATAGAATTCCTCTATGGTTCTATCATCTGGTATCAGAGTAGTAATTTTGCTGCTTTTGCTACCATTCCTATCGCCCACCATCAACCAAGCAATTTTCATAATTGCTCTTGATGTCACCGTCTCCACCGTCATCTTCTGTCGTATATCAAATCAATCTACTACTGCCACCTCCAATTGCATCAGAGATTTGGTATTCTCCTATCATCAATACCTTTTGCTACTATAATTTTCTATTCAAAATATAAAAAAAGTATTGCTATCTATCTTTTGCTACGAATTCCTTTCGTCGTAAAAGTTATCATCTTTGCGAACGAAGGATTACTGCAGAAAATTTTAGCTGCATATTGCTGTCTTTAAACTAATCTATTTGCTATCCATTTTGAACGAAATTTCTTGTGTACTTTATAGATCATCTTGGTTTTCATATATGATTAATCTATTATAGAATTCATCTCTGAAACATTCTTGTGTTGCTGTAAATTTTCATCGTAAACCATTAAAATTTTTCGATGAGAATTCTTCCATCGCAACTTGCATTAATTTCGTTACTGTTATTCTGTCGAAATTTTCTTGACTCAATTTGTCATCATTCCTGTTATCTAAATCGAGAATTTGTTATTAAATCCCCTCCTTAAATCTTAGGGTTTTTGCTAGGAATTTTGTCGAGAAATCGCTGTTTCTTGAAAGATAATTCTGCTCTTACAAGATAGCACATATCTGAGCAACTTCTACTGATTTGCTATCGAAATTTTCTTGATCCAATTTGTCATCATTGCTGTTATCTAAACCAAGAATTTGCTATCAAATCCCCTCCTCAAATCTCGAGGATTTTGCTAAAAATTTCATTGAGAAACCGTTGTTTCTTCAACGACAATTATGCTCTTATGAGATAGCACATATCTACAGCAACTTCCATCGATTTCTATCAAACCCTTGCTGCTATCTACTACAAATCTAAAATTCTCTTTCTAACCTTCATCCACTACCATCACAGCCCTAAAATTCTATCAAACTGTACCCTCAAACTGCATGCAAAATAGCCACAAAACAAGCCTAAATCACAGCATACATCCACCAATCCACCAACCCTTTCGGCCACCACCTCTCTTAGTCGATACATATCTTTAACTCGACAACAAAAGAGAGTTCTTAACATTATAGATTTGGAGGCATATACTATAGCATCTGAGGAGGCAATCAATGCTAAATTCAAAGCCTTCAAGACACGAATAGAGGATAAGATTTGGACTCTCTTTGTCGAACTCAGTTTGGGTCGACCACCGAGTCCGAAGAAATCATATCAAGGAGAGAGCTCTAACCGAAGAGATAACTTCCAGGAGAGGGGAGGCTCTATGACTGATCCCTACTATCCACGCATGAGGGTGGACTTTCCTAAATGGGAAGAAGGAGACTCGATTGATTGGATCTCGCGTGCGGAGCGATATTTTTGATACCATAAAATCGCAAATGCATATATGGTGGAAATTACAGCTATACATCTTGAAGGGGATGTCGTACAATGGTTTGATTAGTTTGAACACACTCATAGAGTCCTCTCATAGCAATAATTCAAAGAAGGACTGCTGATCCGCTATGGACCAACCGATTACGAGAACATTGACGGACAACTAGCAAAGATCTGACAAACCTCCACCATCCAAAAGTATCAAACCAGGTTTGAAAGGTTATCTAATCAAACTCATGACTAGTCTGAAAAATAGCTATTGGGGATGTTTATTGAGGGCTTAAAGCCAGAGATCTGGGAAGAAGCTAAAGCGCGACAACCGTACATGCTTATGGCAGCCATCTCTTTCGCACGACTTTAAGAGGAGCAATTGAACCACGAAGCCCGGAGGACTATGGTCGCCACCCGACTAGCAATATCGAAGCCCTCAGCCCCTCTACTATCAGCTAAGCCCATGCACCAAAAAAGTTGATAAGAGAATAGCTTTGAGAGCAATCTATAAAGGGGTTATATTGGCATTGCGATGAGTCGTGGAGCTGTGAGCAACGCTGTAAAAAAAGGGAGACTTCTTGTGATTGAATCAGTGGAAGAAGAGGTCATTGAATAGCCAGAAGAGAGCCTTGAACATGAAGAAGAAGATGTAAAAGAGAAGTTATAACCGATCAACTTTATGGTACACGCGTTAGCCGACTACTCAAATCCACAAAAGATGAAGGTTAGAGACCTTCTCAAACAACAACCGATCACTATTCTCATCGACATGAGCAACACTAATAACTTTCTAAACAATAAGGTTGCTACTCGGATGGCGCTCCACATTGAAGGTTACAGCAAGTTCGATATAAAGGTCGCCAACGGTTGAATCCTAAAATGCGACCAAAAATGCCCATAGGTGAAACTATTACTACAAGACCAAGAAATTGTCATCGATTTCTTCCTCCTACCAATTGATGATTATGATGTCATGTTAGGCATAGAATGGCTAATGACGTTAGGTGATATCTCTTGGAACTTTTTCAAATTAATTATGAAATTCTACTGCAAAAGCAAACAGGTCACCCTACACGGGAAGCGCGGAAGCAACGTAACCACTATTTCGACTTAACGAATGGAGAAAGTTTTATACAAGATAAATGGTGGCTTTTTGATACATCTCCAGTAGCAACCAGAGGGGAAGAAAATTGAAATTGAAGATCAAAATCTCACTTAATTGTTTGCTGAATTTGATAATATTTTTGTTGAACCACGTGGTCTTCCTCCTACTCGGCAACATGACCATCGAATTTTAATTCTTCCGGGCAAACCACTAGCAAACACTCGGTCGTACCACTATCCTTACCTTTAGAAAAATGAAATTGAGAAGATTGATAAGGAGATGCTCATCATTGTGCATGCAGTAACGAAGTGGAGACCCTACTTGATCAATCGACGATTTAGATTAAAATCGACCATAGAAGCCTCAAGTACTTTTTGGAGCAAAAGATATCATTCTCAAAGTAGCAAAAATGGATAACCAAACTTCTAGGATTTGATTATAAAGTTATTTACAAAAAGGGGAAAGAAAACGTTATTGTAGATGCACTTTCACGGCTACTTGAGCAAACTAAATTTTCAGCCATCTCTCTTCCTACCACCGACTTCCTCGAGGACATTAGGGAGAAATAGAAGAAGTATCCAGAGACCAGCAATATCATTAAAAAATTTGAAGAGGATCTAGGCGCAATAGCTCACTATACTTGGGATTCGAGAGATCTACACTACAAAGGTCATATTGTGCTTATACCCAACTCCCTTTGCATCAAAGTCATGCTGCACGAAATGCACTCCACACCTTCAGCAGGGCACTCTGGATTTCTGAGAACCTACAAAAGAGTGAAGCAAAATTTTTATCGAAGATGGATGAAAAAAATTATTTTTGAATACATAGCACAATGTGATGTATGTCAATAGCAAAAGAGTGAAATAGTGGCGAGTCTAGGGAAACTACAACCGCTACCCATACTAGACTTGGTGTGGACTGATATCTCTATGGACGTTATCGAAGGGCTACCACTTTCCAAAAGTAAAAGCACAATCCTCATAGTAGTTAATTGACTTACGAAATATGCTCATTTTTATGTTGTGCGAAATCCCTACACTACTGTTAGTATTACTTATATTTTCATAGAAAATATTGTTAAACTACATGGGATACCAAGGTCCATTGTAAGTAATCGTGATAGGATCTTCACCAGTAAATTTTGTACCAAGTTATTTCAATTGGAGGGCACCAAACTCAAGATGAGCACAGTATATCCTCCACAAACTGACAGCCAAACAGAGGTAGTGAATAAGTGTTTAGAGATATACATTCGGTGTTTCGCCAGTGACCAACCAAAGGAGTGGACGAAATGGCTTCCTTGGGTCGAATGGTGGTATAATACTATGTATTATTCATCTACAAAATATACCCCATATGAAGCATTGTATGGTCGGCCGGCCCCTGTGATTCCAAAGTATATAATTGGCTCAACCAAGGTAGATCAGGTCAACTAATATTTAATCGACAGGGACAAACTCCTACAGCTGCTAAAGGATAATTTCTTTACCGCTCAAGCCAGAATGAAATAATAAGCCGACACATGACGAAGCGAAAGAGAATTTTCAGTAGAAGATTGGGTTTCTCTTCGTCTATAAACATATAAGCAACTCTTCATCAACACACGAGCCTCCATGAAGTTATCTCTATATTTTTATGGGCTCTATTAGATCACAAAGCGTATTGGAGCCGTGACATATAAACTTAAATTACCTAAGGATGCCAAAATTCACCTTGTCTTCCATGTGTCATACTTGAAGCCTAAGTTGGGAGAACACGAGTCACTTTAGATCCAACTGCCTAACACCACTGATAATGTAGATATTCAAACCCAAACATAAGCCATCCTCGACTGCAGAATCTTGATGCATCGTCGATGTCCCTCTATTGAAGTACTAGTGCATTGGAATAATTTACCACTCAAAGATGCCACATGGGAATCATATGAGAAGCTGAAGACCCAGTTCCCTAAGTTCATGGAACCTCAGCCTTGAGGACAAGGCTGATTTGAAGGTGGCAGGCTAGATAGGACCCTAGTAGGGTTAGGTCCTACTCAACCAAGTAGTAGCTAATAAAAACCCTATGAGAGTATAATAAACCTCACCTAACTGCCTCTATCCTGTAAAAAAGAGTGGGTAGGGTTTACATTTGGGCCTTTGGGCTTCTTAGCCGCCGCCCACCTTTATTAGGTCGATCAGCTAAAGTTGAGGGCAAAATGGATAGCTCACTTAGGAAGTAACCCCTAGGGCTAGGGTTTGAAGCCCTATATAAGCATGCAGTCTCCATCTCTTTGGGATAACAAAATTCATCTATAATTGTAGCTATTTGATCGACTTCTAAGAGGGTAGAACCCCTATAGCGTTCCAAGGGTTAATCTCCCTCAAAGATCAATCTACGTAAAATTCCTCTGAGGTTCTATCAGATTTGAATCATAACAAATTATAACTATGACTAGATTATGTTAGTTCTCATGATAAAAAAATATATATAAGAGCAAAATAGATTTTTTATTATATATATATATATATTAATTGCTATGTAGATTATTACTATTTCTTGTTATTAATAATCCCATGTTCAGAAATTTTAATATTCCTAAATTTTTTAAATAAAAAATATTAAAATTAAGTTATATATCGATGACATATACATTATATGTCATCGATTTATGACTTAATTCTAATAAAAATTTTTACTCCTTACTTATAATCCCTTTTTTCTCTTTTTTTTCATCTTTCTCTCGAAAGTGACATAAAATAATAAAAAAAGATAAATAATGAAATAAGACAAACCAGAGATCAAAATGAGGAGATGAGAAATAATTCTTTATAATTATTATAATAATTTAATATTTTTAAAATTATGTATATTTTATAATAACTCAGAATATGCCATCTTTTAGATAGTTATATTAACTCAAAAAATATCATATTTTGGGTCTTTGCAAATTACCTGCCTGCACAAGCAATGTTTAGAGGGAGGGGAAAAAAAATTAAAAAGGTTATAAATAGTAAAATATTAATTTATTAATTTTTTTAAAAAATTATGAATAAGAAAGACTCTAAATAGTATCTCTGTTCCATGATCTATGATCGCGTTATGCCACAGGCAAGGTAATGGCCACGGCTCGCGGCGCCGCCGGGCTGTCGTCCACCGCCACCAGCGTCTGTCCCTCCGGCTTTCTCTCTTGCCTCTGAACTCTCATCGTTTTCGACCACCGTCCTCTCACTTCGTGCTCCGTCTCCTTCACCACTTGTCGCATGCAAATGGAAGCCACTGGCGGCCGATAGCGAGTCCTTGGAGACCGAGGAGACACCCGTGGTGGTGCCGGAGCCCGTTGAAGAGCAGTTAGCTGCTTCGACCGCGGCCGAGGCCGCCAAAGGGGAAGACGTCTTCGCGGTCGTAATGGTGAGTCAAAGATTGCATCTTGATTAGTGTTCTTTCTCCGGAGAGTCCATGCTTTCTTGGAGATTTTTCTTCCTTGGCATCATTGTCAACTTCATTTCGAGTTCCAAAGTTCTGATCTTTTTGGGTAAAATGTTCAGGTCGGGTCGCGGCAGTACATTGTGTTTCGTGGACGGTTCATCTACACCCAGAGGTTGAAAGGTGCCAATGTTGATGATAAGGTTAGAGGCATATTTATTGGTGATTCTTGTCCTTTTCAAGTTTCGTGCACGCAACTTTTGTTCATAATTTGAATTGATTTTAGGTTAGGATTAGGGAATCTCTGTCATTCGGTCCTGAACTTGTTAAATTTGTCCTATCAAGAACACTGATTAAAATACCTGAATATTAGGGCTAATAGTTGATGGGTTTCATCCACCAATCTGTTCCATTTTAGTGGTAATTATTCGGAAATGTCTTTTAAAGGGCATGTTCAAGAGCATTTAGTGTGGGAAATGGAGTAACCAGCACAGGAAATGTTTCACCTCTGAAAAAACATTCAATGTTTGAGTAAGATGCTAATGTATTTGAATGAAAGTTAGCCTTGCATCATTTAGGACATGCACATTTAAGACATAAGAAAAGTACAAAGTATTTCCAGATTATGGAATATGCCTCCTAAACCATCCTCAAGATTATTGTATATCGGATCCAGAAATCTCATCTGACATGCAATAGAATTGCCATTGTCGATGGCCCATTGATGAAACATGGGGTATCAATAGTTTGACCTTGTCAACTTGTATTGGCTCAGATTAGGGGTTGATCAATCAAAAGATTAGTGTCAATTGATAAACCTTGACAACCTTATCACTATGAAACAGGCATGAGGTTTAATATCAGCAATGGGTTTGATCAGCCACCTCTCATGATATCCAGTCTCTCTTTCATGAAATTGGCCAAGCTAAAGTTTTTGCGTTCTTTATGTGGTGTAAACCATATTGCATCGGTAAACAATGGGTTGTGACTCACAATTGACGAGATCATTCATGGCATTCTGGCGAGTGTAATGGATATTGGAATAAGCAGTAATTGCACTATAAGTTTGACTTCAGGTGTCAAATGTGATTCAGATAAAGCACATGGAAGCTAATCAGAACAAAAGAGATGGAACACTAAAATGTAAAGTTTCTGTTGATGCCTTCAGCTGATGAATCTATCATTCTTAATTTGACCTCTGTTATGTCTTGATTTTCATCATCGATTTCATACTTTGCGTGACCATAGATGTTTGGTTTGTCTTTGACTTGTTTACCGCCAATTCTGCAAAAAAAGGAATGGTCAATGCCAGGGAAAGATGCATCTTCTTTTCTTTTATTTACCAGAAAGTTTCAAGGGGAAAGTTGAATTAGGTGTTTAAGTTGACAAAAACACTTGTCTTTGCATAGAAGTCAACAAATTAACTGTGACGAGAACATGTCAGTCATTAGAACAGTTGATGTTTGGGAATGTTTATGGTTTTAATGACCAGCCAAAGCTTCCAACCTATGTGACATTGGAATAGGTGATATTTTTTTGAGCATTTATGGGTTTTTATAACCATCCAAATCTTCCAACCCATCTGACATTGGAATAGTTGAACTATTTGGGAATGTTTATGGTTTTCATGAGCAACCAAATCTTTGAACCTTAATCTGAATGATTTGTATGCATATGAGAATGGTCTTGGAGGTCAATGCTAAATTTCAGCTGATGCCTATGGGCCCAGGTCACCTAAAGAAATGAGTTGCAGTTGTTATGATTGAAGGGTTTCCTTGGATCAGGTCCAGTACGAGAAAAGATTATTGTTGGTGCTTAACCACTTAAAAAATGGAGGCCATATTATTTATTTTATTTTGAGCTGGAAAATTATTAATCAGTGCATTCATCTTGTAGAGAGTGAAACCACAAATAGAAAGGCAAAAGAGCTATCCAGAGAACGAGCAAGCGGAGAGGGTCAGGAATTGCTCAATGAGGATTTAACTTGTACATGCACGTTTATCCTCCAACGTTACAGTTCAGATTATGGTTGTCACCCGATTACTGCCGATCATATCAACAATATGTCATGACCACTAACAGGTGACATGCCATTTTCTATGAGCCTACCAACTTAAATTTTTCCATGAGCTTAGAGTTCAGATCAATGTTGCACACAACTTCAATTTTTTTTCCCATAAAATGCCAGAATAACTTGAAAAATCTTGAATCATTAAGGTTTCCTTGTTTTCAGGATTTTGATGAATAATATTAATGCATGAAAACTCTAGCTGATTTCTCACTTGGTTTTCTAATTTTTCTCTCTTTTGTTGACTGTCAAATGTGCTTCACATGTGATCCATATTGGAATCTGTATGCAGATTATTCTAAACAAAGTACTGTTGGTTGGAACTAGAACAAAGGCTGCTGTACATGCTGTGTTTGAGGAACAGGTTTTGTTTTTGTGTTTCTCAACAGCTAATGGAACTTCATATCAACTGCTTTAACTTGCATCTTTTCCTCTGTTTCTCGTGCAGGGATTAGATTGTAAAGTTATCGTTTTCAAGTACAAGAAGAAGAACTATCATCACACCATTGGTCATCGACAGATACCTCATTGTACAACAATGTTTATCTGAATCATAAATCAGAAATCATCCACTGCCACTGTAATATTTGTCAACATTGATGAAATTTTAAGGATCCTGAGTGCAGCCAAGAGCACGGATAACGATAACTGGCATAACCGGACATCAAGACTTCCCTGCCGAAACTATGCCTGAGACATCACCTGCATAAGGTGAATGGGAGAAAGGGAAGCCGGCCTGTAATCTAAAGCATATTGCTTAAAGCTGGCTGCTAAAACTTGCTGCGTTCTGTGGTTATTTGGGGGTTCTCCCTAAGTTGCTGATGTCTTTGTAGATTGAATTGCTTGTTGTTGTGGCCATAAATGGCCTAAACTCTCCATTTATCCCATTTCCTCTGCTATTGAGGCTGCATATCTGATTGATAATGCTTCTGCAAACAGAGGGCTGTACTTCAATTTATTTTTAATGGAAAATTTCAATATTCATCAGATATATTGGCAAGTTGCCATCCATGGATTACGTCTTTAAAGCTGATGTACATATTGTCATCAACAATTAAGCATTTTGATTAGAACTTTAAGAATGTACTCTTGGCAAACCATGGAGAATGTATCTGTCAAATCGTTTTCTGCATTCAAAAGCTTCTTTTGATAGTTGTGCATTCAAACCACACTATCAAATCCCCGTGTGAGCTTTACCTTTGTTAGCTGTCACCACGGCACTCATGCGTCTCTGTTTCCTTCTGTCATTTACTCGCACCCTTTGCGTTGTTATCATGTTGCAATGTTTCTTCCATTACAGCCCCTTCTTTTCTTTCTTCTCCCCCATTCTAAGCTCCATTTCTTCGAACTCTGACATTCCAGCCAAAACATATATAACTTTCTACTCAAGAAATCACACACTCAAAATCCTACTTCCAAGTGTGCCACAGCTGCTACTTGCGTCTTTAATCTTCTACTATACTTTAATCTATCGCAGCCATTGCATGCCAAGCTCTGGAGAGTTTGGTTTGACTGTCACCTGGACCCTGCGTAATCCACGCTAGGTTTGCAGCAAGACATTCGAAGATCAACAGTACGTGTACAAATCAAGTCCTTTTCACAGGCTTGTTGGTTTGTGATTTAGACTACCGATTCGAATGCCGCTCGTCTGCGTCGTTGAGCTGTCATATGTGACCTGATGCCTGCCTTGTTCTTATCTGTACCACAATCCTAGATTTAATTTCCCTGCGTAAGACGTATGATGAATGATGATTCGATGTTCCGACAAGTCTTACAGTTCAATCCACATTTATATGAAATGGGAAGTCCAGAACGGTTATGAATCATCCACGCAAGGTTGCACTGAGCTATCAGATTCCATAAATGTCGAAAGAAACCTGACCCAGTGCTGTTCTTCTTCCTCCTGCATCAATGGCGATGCCCGATGAAACATGGGCGCAGTCGAACGGCGACGAGTATTCCACGCAACGCAGCACTGAGCTATTAGATGCTTAAGTGTCGAACCAACCCAGAATAAAGAAAGACGAAGAAAAAGATGGAGGTCATCATTCATACTCATTACTGAGCGTGGTGGATGTGTATTGAAGACAGCATAATATTAGTTCCTAGAGCACATGGGGAGGCCATTATTCTATTGTCCTTCCTTCACCTGCCTGGAAGAGCCTTGTCCTGTACTGCCTCTCCTTATAAATGGGAGAGAGAGGAAACGATGCTTCGAGCACACACACCGGCCATTAGTGCAGTATCTGCAGCAGGTGAGTTGCTGCACGGCTGAATGATCTCACAGCAGGAAGAATGGTTTCCATTTCTCTTCCTCCTTTATACGCTTTTGCATTCTCTGTTCTTCTCCTCTTTTGTTTGTCTGCTGCTTTTGTTGTGCATATCATTCTGCATCTATATTTTCTCAGGTTCTTTCTTCCCATCTTTTGAGTAATTCCAAGGAACTTCTACTTTAACGAGATTGGATGCCACATTACTTTGATTGCCACACAGCCTTCAGATCTGATGTCATGTCTTCATTTTTTGAGGAGGGGAATGCTTAATTTGTGATGCTTGATGACTTCCAAGTCGAAGAACATTTAGTGCATTGGAAACTTAGAGAGTCTCTTCCAGATTTCTTTCAGCTATATCAATTATATTGATCCTTAGGAAATTAATTGGCTCGCGTATTGTGATCGTGAGAAAACAAGAGCTTCATGAGAAAATTGTGTTAAAAATTTAAATAAAATTAAAATTTGATCTTTTTTATGGTCCAAGAAATGGTTTTAAGTAATTTGTGAGCTGTGAGTCGATGAGACAGTTGGCACGGCGACGCGCATCAAGAGTCGCGCCGCGGGTACATCCCACGTACAGTTGGCACCGCGGCGTGTCTCTGTTCAAGATGAGAAGGGAACACAAAGGCGGAAAGATTCTCCAGACACCGAGTGCGGGCGCCGGTGTTCGAGCCGCTTCTCTTCGCGACTTGAGCGCCGGAATTAGGGGTAGGTTCGTCCTGGCCTCGATCGCGGGATCGCGGGAATCCGAACGAACGCGGAAGATCCGCGGGCGAGACCCGGATTTAGGAAGTTTTTATACTCGATGGAAAGCAAACAAAGGCTTGCTTTCCATAGCGAAAAGGGCACGGGAATGGCAATGCAGCGGAACTTCGGCGAAGTTCCTCGAAAAGCGTGCTCTTTTCCGGAGCCAGGGAAGCCCACCCCTCTCCGTGGCTGCGTGCCGTCGAAGCTCATCCCCTTCTCGGTGCCAATAGATAGAGGTAGAAGAGGTGGTCTCTTCTCGAACCGAAAGTTGGTTCTTTGGAAGGAAAAAAGATCCCGTTTTCACCATAGGTATGCAGATTCTTAAACTCGGTTTTGCTCTTGCAATGTGGTAGCTTTCTTTCTATGATACGAGCCAAACATTTTCTTGGTGAGTGATCTGTTTTCAATTCGTTTTTCTCATTTTTGTACCGCTTTCTCTCCCTTGTAATAAAGCTGGTGGACTCGTAGAATTAATCCTCTTGTTTATTTACCATGGAACAACTCGTGTCTGGTTTTGTTCAGGGGCAAAATTATCCTTGGATAGTGTGACCTTAGATTAGTGTGTTATAGCTCAGCAAACCGAGTGTCACTAATTTAAATTCTCCTCGACATTTGCATTATCAGAACACGTTGTAGTTGAAAATTTTCAAGTTCCAAGTATTTATAAAAGGAATTAGGGAATCTTCTTCAGCTTTGGTGGTTGGAAGGACAATGCATGCTGTGTGATCTACAGGACTGCCTGAAATTATAGCACTTAAAACTTTTTCTTTGGCTGGTTAAGGTGGATGAGTAGAGAGTTTCTTTCAAGAGGCCAAGAGGGGCTCTCCCATTTTGAGCAATCTTCTTCAACCCTTTGTTGATCCATACGGATCCTACTCTGCTAGCTTGAACTTTGTTTCAAAATTTGTTTAGTCCACCTACCTTACCGCAACATCAGATCTAGGGTTAATTGAGTAATCATCAGCTGCTTGTTTCTTTTTGTTGTTTCTGTCAATACATGTGATAAAAATAGCAATTCTCTATGTTTAGCATTTCTTAGCATATTTTTCTTTTCATTCTTATGCATTTGAAGTCGTTGTTCTAGATGGTTTTAGGTCAATTGGATAATATATTCTTGTTAATTCAAATGTTTCCAGTAACAGTTTCTTTCATTAGAATCATTATTAAATTGGTCAGATAAAATTTATATTCCTGATCAACCATCTCTTTCATCTTTTTCTTCTTCTTCATAGGAAAGATTTCACAATAGATTTTACATGCTTATATATGTTCCTTTTCTGGCTTAGGTTTAAAGTTTCAGATGGGTGGCAAAGAGTACCAGGGTTCATCGAGTCAGGGTTCCCCAGACCCTGAGAGTTGTCCGTCTCTTTTCAGGTACATAACATCCAAATCAGTTGCTGGTTTTGATGTTACTCCCAGCCCTCGAGGGGATCCCGCATTTACTGAAGTAAGTCATGATATTTAATGACTAATCGATTTTTAATTCTCATTGGCCAACTAATGTGATGTTCTACTGGATGCTAAAGTTCTTGCAATACACTCCTGTTTCGAAGCATCCACCGAGAACACAAGATGGCTTGGACAAACTAGCTGGTACCACTGACCAGTTTCTGTGGATGTTGGTTCTGACCCTTTTGCCTTCATATGAATTCCATGGGATTAATTTCACCATTGCTTGCCGAACCTTGGGGCAAATTCGATTGGGTCTCCAAACTTTCAGTTCGTGCGTATATAATATCTCAATAAAATCCTACCATAAGCTTCCAAAAAAGAAACCTTTACGAAAAGCTGATTTCGCTGCACGATAAGTAAGGCTTTATTTTCTAGTTTGACATAAATATCAGCAAGAAAAAAAAGCATATGATATGCCCAATATGTTCTGGAAAAAGAAATTGTCACATTGAACTTGGCCCACTTTGATTTACTGGCATATATGAGCACACCGGACAACATTTCTTGTTCACATTTATGATAGTTTAGCAAGATCACTGTGCAATCAGGCAGACTTTTGGCAAGATTTATGTCTCCAGTTCAAATTTGTCTCGAAGTTCAACTTCACCCTTTGTCATGTAAATGTTTGTTTTCAAATTGATTGTCACTTTAAGTGCCATCGTTTGCTATGAAATATCTAAAGTAGCTGTTTCCTTTTCTATTTCAGGTGCCAGAAGCTACTGATGATGATATTCAGGCCCAAACGCTTTGCACGCCGTCACTAAGTATGCCAATTGAAATGATTGGACCTCATCATGCACATTCTATTTCAATCAGCATGCCTACAACACCTTCTGCATTTCATGAAGAACATTCAAAAGCAGTCCTAGAAAATGAAAATGGTGTAGCATATCCTACTGGTAGGCAGACACATCATCCGATCAGTTCTACTGCTGGCTTGCTTCGACAAAAGCAAGCAAAGTTCCATTCTCAACCATTACCGATCGGAAATTCCCACACTAACATGCCTCCAGATACAAAATTGGATCATTTGGTGCGCCCTCAGCAAATGCCAAGGAACAGTAGATTCAAGGACAAACGCTATGACTCCTTCAAGACATGGTCTGGCAAACTTGAAAGGCAGATATCTTCCCTACGTGGAAAGCCACAGGAACCAGAGGAGGCTAATGACTCAAAGAACACTAAACCAGAGGCCGTGCCAGCAGATCGCTTCTTTGATGCCTTAGAGGGGCCTGAACTGGACAAGTTAAAGGTACTGTTTTGAAGTCTACTATCTATGAGAATTAGTAATCTGCTTACTCTCAAAATTCGTAGGAGCCACATACAAGTAACTGCTATATAATGTCTATTCTTGCACCTAAATGACACTAAGATAAGAGTTGCATACCATCAACTTTTTTCAGGCGTCAGAAGAGTTGGTTCTTCCTGAAGACAAGAAATGGCCTTTTCTTCTTCGCTTCCCTGTGTCCTCCTTCGGTATGTGCCTTGGTGTCAGCAGCCAAGCTATCCTGTGGAAGACACTGGCTACATCACCATCCACATCATTTCTGCATATAAGCCCGACTGTCAATCTCGTTCTCTGGTGCATCTCACTTGCACTGATGGGCATTGTGTCCGCCGTCTACGTGCTGAAGATCATATTTTACTTTGAAGCAATCCGTCGGGAGTACTACCACCCCATCCGAGTCAACTTCTTCTTTGCTCCATGGATAGCCTGCCTCTTCTTAGCAATCGGTATGCCACCCTCGGTTGTCGCCACTCTGCATGCCGCTCTATGGTATGTGCTGATGGCTCCAATTTTCTTCCTTGAACTGAAAATCTACGGCCAGTGGATTTCCGGAGGGCAACGCAGGTTATCGAAAGTAGCAAATCCTTCGAATCACCTATCGATTGTGGGCAACTTTGTGGGGGCTTTGCTTGGTGCATCTATGGGGCTCAAAGAAGGCCCCATTTTCTTCTATGCCGTCGGGCTGGCTCACTACACTGTACTCTTTGTGACCTTATACCAGAGGCTTCCAACAAACGAAACACTTCCCAGGGATCTTCATCCAGTTTTCTTTCTGTTTGTGGCTGCTCCTTCTGTTGCTTGCATGGCATGGGCCAAGATAACCGGAGACTTTGGTTATGGCTCGAAGATTGCCTACTTCATCGCTCTGTTCCTCTATGCTTCTCTTGTGAGTTCCATGCACCCTATAGACTTTGTTTTCATTTAACGTTTAGTGTTCCAGTGTTTGTACTTATCATTGTTTTCCTTTATGATTTCTAACGATTGTTTGCATCTCCACTTGCAGGCTGTTCGTATTAACTTCTTCCGGGGATTCAGGTATCATGATTTGTTCTTCAGAGCAGTTCATCTTCTTGCTAGTTTCTGCTCCCAATCTCACTCTCTTGTTCTATTGACGTTGTAGGTTCTCGCTAGCTTGGTGGGCTTACACTTTTCCGATGACCGGAGCGGCCATCGCAACCATTAGGTATTCGACGGAAGTTAAGAACATATTCACTCAGACATTATCTGTTGCACTCTCTGTTTTCTCGACCATTACAGTAGCAGCTCTGCTTGCTTCGACAGTCGTTCATGCCTTTGTCCTCCGTGACCTTTTCGCAAATGACATCGCCATCGCCATCTCTGGTAAGATGGCGAAATCGAGTACGAAAGACGACGGACGTATACTAGCGTCGAGCTCAGATACCGCAGATGTCGAAGCAACTGTTGACGGGCACTTGTTGCCCGTTTTATCCGGTGAACCGATGATCTGAATCACATCATGGAACAGAGTTTGGAGGATGATAGTAAGTCAGCAAGCCAATGTATCCTTGGAGACGAAGATTGCACTTTTCCGCATGAATGGAGCTCTCATCAAGTGACGTTTTGGTAGATGGCAATCATGATGGACAGGCCACACTCATTCAATTAGATTGAAGGAAAAGTTGACAGCTTTATAAACAAGATAAAGAAAGCGTCCTGACACAGATAAATCATTGACAGTACTAACGAAGCCCATGATCTAGTGCTTCTTGGCCTTCAGTGGACCTCGACGGATCATACTCACAACCTTGGCATCAAACACCGCATACTGCTGCTTGATTGCTGTCATTGCCTTCTCTGCAGATGCATCAATCTTGTCCTCGTACTTCTCGTAAAGAACAGGCACTGTGAGCAGTGTCATGAATGCTGGTTTTCCAGGAGAGAAAAACAACAAGAATCATTCAGGCAGCGAGGAGAACAAAGCAAAATGGAAAGCAACTTCCTTACTTGTGTAGACCGAAGTCAAGAAATTGACAGAGCTTCCTACAGTCGATAGAATCCAGAGCACAGCAATCACCTAAAAAGAACTTGAATGATGTATTACTATAGAACAAAAATAAAACTATGAAGATACGATGATTTTGCTATCTGAGGAAGGCATCATTTAGATCAACGCACAGCGAGAAACTTCTTTAGGTCCTGTCCCAGTGCGATCTCCCTAAGAACAGCAGAGGCCCTGTTCATCTCATTCCTCATATTGAATGCAACTTCTATGGCTTGTTCTTCCGATATGTTCACGTCTGGAATGCGTGGTGGAGATCTGAAATGAAAACCCGCAACCATTAGCTCTATTCGAAGTGAATGATCTAAGAAGAGAATAGACCCTACTTGTTAATCAAGGTGTAAGCTTTGGACCATAAGAAGAGGACAAGTAAAGAGAGCATAAGGCCTTGGCAGATCAAGGTGAGAAGATGGTAGCCGACCAACTCGAACAGAGCCCAGATAGCGGTAGCACCGCTGAGCACTCCAGCTGAGATCTTCTTGTTCCTCCATAGCACTACATCGGCAACTAAAATGGAGCAAACAGAACCATTTCAGGAACAAAATAGGGCCTAATCCAACAGTAAATTTCGGTTCTTGATTTACTTGATCACATAAAAGTTCCTTTTGAGATAAATTCTTTTATTCTTTGTACAAAAATGTGTCTTTTGATGAACAAACCAATCTAGAGTTCATAAGAATCTCGGCAAAAATAGAATTTTTTTTACCTAAAAACAATGAAAACATTAAAAGGAGGGAGACATTTACTTGCCTTGAAGGCACGATTATAATAATGCAAATTGGGGATTAGAGCCGTAGAACAGAGAAGAGAATCATTGGCATCACGCCATTTTTTCCTTCTCCATCACCAAAAATTCCAAACCCCAAGAACTTGCCAGAAGTAGAAATTCAACCCTTACAACAGTGACAACGATAACACTAGCCCGGTTCGAAGGAAGTAAAGCATGGATAAAAAGTCATGTTAGATCCGGTGTACACGGTTTCAAACGAAGTCGCCGATAAAAATTCGATCTTTTTCCGCAAAGAAATCAAAAATCGACCCAAAAATTTCAAGAACAAAGTGGTTTAACCGATCAAGAAGGGAAAAAGGGAGCTTCTTTGATCGTTACTTCTGCCGCTGCCGAGGACTTGGTGGACAGGCCTCTCCCGGCTGAAGAGGCGGTAGGGTGCGACCTTGGCGGAAGGTGATGGCCCGGACTTCTCCGCATCGGAATCAGACGACAAGGAGGATGAGGAGTCGTGACCTCGGGGCTTCTGCTGGATCTCCTCCGTCAGGACCGACTCCTCGGAGTGCTCCGCCATGGCCAACGCGTAAGTACTCCGACGCCCACCACAGCTGCTCCGCTCTCGCTCTCGCTCCTCTCTGCTTCCGCTTCGCCGGGGTAATATGAAGACGGGAGTAGGGCGGCGGAGCGATGAGAAGCCGTCGGATGTGGACACGTGGGGGGAGGACCAGCGCACCGCTCGAAGTGCGTGGCGCAGCGAAGGCAACGGTGTCCGAAGAAGGGGAAGCGGATGCGGATAATTTCATTACATCCGAATCCATTTCATACATTTGATCCGTTTAAATCCAATTTGGATGTCGATTTTTACCCGATTTTAATAATTTTAATCGATTTCGAGATGAAATCAATTAGGGTAGTATGAGTTCACATAACTGTACGTCATTTCTAATACGAAATAGGAATGACGGCATATGTATATGGATATCAGAGTATATAATAATTTAATCGAATTTAGGATATATTCGAATGTGAGAGTGGGCATCTGATTCCGATTGAAATAGTTGGATAACTAATTAGAATCTTACATCATATATTTCGATGCATTATTTGCAGTGGGATGAGGTGGGAAATTACTGATTTCTTAACTCATTACAGTTCATAGCAGAAGGATACGATCTTAATGGGCTTAATGGTTCATCAGCATTTATGGTGGGATCGTTAATAGATAAGATTTCCTCAATCGCACGAGGAAATCTCGGTAGACGGTTGAGGAAAATCCTCTCCTCTTCCTCTCTTCCTATGTATAAATAAGGCTTTGTCAAGCTACATTGATCAATCAATTATTCTTTTCAATTCATTTCAACATGGTATCAGAGCCACTTGCCTAGAGCAAATTCTCTTCTTGCTGTCCGGCGACAGAAATCATTCTGCCATTGCAATTGCGGCTCCGGAAGTCCCCCTTTCTCTCGCTGCCGACGAGCGTGGACTCGCCCTTCTCTCGCCATTGAATCGCGGCTCGGAAGTCCCCTTTCTCTCGCTGACGAGCGTGGACTCGCCCCTTGCTTCCTCTGCTTCCATGGGCTGTTCCTTCTCCCACCGATCGCTACCCCAAAGATCGACAGTGGAGTGCTCCAATAGGTGATCGCTAGCCCACCTTATAAGCGCAGTGTCCGAGGAGTTTTCTTTCCTCTACTGCAACTTGTTCTTTGCTCCTTCGGCGACCCCGGCGGAGTTCCTGTCCTCCAGGTTTCAGACAACCGGAGGCCCCCGCGCCGCCCGCCACCACCCCCCCTCCTCCCGGAGCCCCTACGATCGATTTTCGGCTCCCCCAAGCGGCAGGACATCCTCTCGCTCCTCCGCTTCCTCCTCCGATGCCTCTTGTCGATCCGGGCCCCGACCGCCAGCCCTACCTTCGTGCGGATCTGCATCCGCCGCATCTGCGAGATCGAGGAGCGGCGGTGGGCTGGGAACAGAGGCGAGGGAATCCTTTTCCATTTTTCCCCAGAGAGAGCTCGCAACACATGCAGAGACCAATAGGTGGGAAGTGAGACGAGGCGCGGCCACCACCTCTGCCAGCCCCTTTCTCGACAGAGGCGAGTGCGGTGAGGGGGCAGTGGCGGCGGTGTCGCCAGCATCCGGAGGATCCACGGTGACCATTGACGCTGTCGCTTCTTCAAACCGCCGCAACGAAGCGTGCGGTGTGACGCAAATAGGACAGCGCCACTGATCTCCTCTGCCATCGAACTCCATCGAACGGTGCGATCTGCACCGGTTGAGTCTTCGACGCCTATTCTGCATAAAGCAAATCGGGCGGGGTGACAGTAATTTCCTTCTCCTTACGACTCGTTGAAGCCAACACCATCATATCATCAAATGGCTTCATCATCTACTTCCTATACTCCAGTCATTGTCCCTGCAGGGAACAATAGCAGTTCTCCATCTTCAAGCCTCATCACTATCAATGCTGCGGCACTCATTCCTTTCAAGTTATCCAAAAGCGAAAATTATGCATCTTGGCGTGCCCAATTTTTTAATCTTCTATTTGGATATGACCTTATAGGTTACATTGACGCTCTCTCCATTGTCACTGCGGTGCTCAACGACCAGGAGGATCTAGTCCCATACCAAATCCAGACTCACAAACCGTGGTTACGTCAAGATCGTCTCATCCTCCAAGCCATTCAAGCTTCCGTCATTGGGTCCGTCGCCCCACTAATATCTTCATGTCTAACTACGAAGCATGGTCCAAGTTGCAAACAACATTGGCAAATCGCTCGCGTACTCGCATGCTCGGACTCTTATCGATCGATGAAAGTGAAACAAGAGGGAAGTACTATCGCTGATTACTTACAAAATATCAAAGTGATCATCGATGACTTAACTGATAGGTCATTCCTCGGTGAAGAAGAACTCCTCGTTCATACCCTTAATGGCCTAGGGGCGAATACAAAGAATTTGCAATTCGAGCACGTGACTCTCAATATCATTTGAAGAACTTTATGACAAGTTGACCGACTACGAGACATATTTGAAGCGCGATTGCCGGACCAACTATCACGGCTCAAGTCGGTATAAATCCAAGAGAAAGAGCAACCAATACAATAAGCACGTCAATCAAGGTCCGACAAAGCTGCTCCTCGACCTTATGGGTTCCACACCAAATCCCTCTCATCCACATTATCAAGGTGATATCCCCTATAATCATCAAAGACTTGCGTCGACTCGGCCGCCATCGCCGAATCATCATCGGTTGTGTGATAAGATCGGACACTCGCAAAAGTGCATCGCTCTCGACCTCGACTTCTGCTCCAACACGGTGGCCTCAAGCCAATCTCACAACTACTCCGATGACTAGTCAACCCAACTGGATTGTGGACTCGGTGCATCACATCACATCACCTCCGATCTTGTAACTTGTATCGACACACAATAACTATGGCGGCGATGAAGATGTCATCATCGGTGATGGTAAAGGACTCCATATCACTCATCTTGGTTCCACAATACTTAATTCACTCACCACAACATTCACACTTGATGATGTTTTGTGTGCACCCCACATCAAAAGAAACCTTATTTGTCTCTCGATTTGCAAGCAAAATAATACCTCCATTGAATTTTTCGACTCCTTTCTTGTCAAGGATTTGAGCAGGGGGCATCCTTAGTCCAAGGCCGAACAAAGACAACATTTATGAGTGGCCATCCGCTTCGAAAACAAACCACTCCACTGTTCACTCCTCAGTTGTTGCTTCAGTTGATGTGTGGCATCGACGTCTTGGTCATCCTCATCTCTTATTCAAAGAAAAGTTACTTTCCCATTATTCACTTCCTACCTCTACTAGCAACATTTTAACTTATTGTGATGCTTGTCGTAGCAATAAAAGTCATAGACTACCTTTTGGCACATCTTCTATATCTTGTTCTAAACCTTTTGAAATTATTTATATGATGTTTGGGGTCTGCCCCAACCCTTTCTTTGACAAGTTTCGTTTTTATGTTATTTTTGTTGACTATTTCACTAAGTACACATGGTTATATCCCCTCGTCATAAATCTGAAGTTTCAATTTGTCTTTACCAACTTTAGAAAGTTAGTGAGAATTTCTTTCGGTCTTCCATTGCAGTTTACTCGATGGCGGAGGTGAATATCAAGCCCTCGATCTGTCTTGCGACTTGTGGTATACAACACCTCAAGTCACCTCCTCATACTCCCCAATTGGTTGGTTCACTGGCGCAAACATCAATATATAGTTGAAACTGGGCTCACACTTCTACATCAGGCCTCGTTGCCATCACCTTTTTGGACAACGGCCTTTCAAACCGCTGTCTATCTCATTAATCGTTTGCTCACTCCAGTCTTACAATACAAGTCACCATTTGAGAAACTATTCCACAAGCCTTCAAACTTTCACAAACTCAAAGTCTTTGGTTGTCTATGTTATCCGTGGCTACGTCCTTATGCCTCACATAAGCTTACACCACGTTCTAAGCCCTGCATTTTTATTAGATACTCTCTTGAATATAATGCTTTTTCGTTGCTACGAGCCACAAACCCAAAAAGTCTTTCTGTCACGTCACGTTATTTTTGTGGAGTCTTCTTTTCCTTTTCAAAATCATGAGTACTCTACCATGCAAGCTACTCCGACAAACACACATCACTGGAGCATCTCCTCAACCCCGTCGCATGAACCTCCCACAACACCATCCAATCATAACCCTCATGGTCAGTACACTCCTCCTGTTCAACACCTCCTACCTACCCCTCCAATCCCCTCTTCACAAGTTTCACCTATTAATGAACCAATACCCTCAGCTACATCATCAGGTGCTGTTGAAGTACAGCCGACTAGTCCACTTGATCTCGATGACTCCCCACCGACTATGCCAACAACTCAACCTACCACTTATGTAGCTCCTAGTCATCATATGTTAACACGCTCCAAAAAGTGGTATTGTTAAACCACGTCAAGTTCTTGATCTACATACCACAACAAACTCTTCCCTTCAAGCCAGTGAACCCACCACAATTAATCAAGCGCAAAAATCTCCACCTTTGGCGTAAAGCAATGTGTGAAGAATATGATGCTCTTCTTCATAACTCTACATGGACCCTAGTTCCCTCTTCTCACACACAAAACATCATCGGGTGTAAATGGGTCTTTCGAATTAAGCGGAACCCAGATGGATCTATTGCTAGATATAAAGCACGTCTAGTTGCCAAAGGGTTTCATCAACGACCTGGGGTTGACTTCACAGAGACATTTGCGGTTGTCAAACCAACAACAATACGGCTTATCTTGAGCTTGGCTATCTCAAAAGGTGGCATATCGACAATTGGATGTTAACAATGCCTTTTTACAGGGGACTCTATCTGAAGATGTCTTCATGCAGCAACCCCCTGGCTTTGTTCATCCACAATATCCAAGGTATGTTTGCAAACTACAAAAGGCTATTTATGGACTTCGTCAAGCTCCAAGAGCCTGGTATAATGAACTTGGCATATTTTTAACATCAATGGGTTTTCTCAATTCCAAATCTGATACCTCGTTATTCCTACGACAACATCATGAAAACACTATATATCTTTTGGTGTATGTAGATGATATTGTTGTCACAGGAAATAATCTTTTGGAAATCCAGACATTCTTAACGCAACTAGCCATTCGGTTCTCTCTCAAAGATCTAGGTACCTTGAGCTACTTTCTAGGAGTGGAAGCTACATTCACCTCTTCAGGTCTTTTTCTATCACAGAGAAAGTATATTCAAGATTTATTATCAAAGACAAATATGCAGGATGCTAAAGAGGTTGCCACTCCCCTCTCTACTAGTGAGTCACTGAAACTTTGTGATGGAAGTCTGCTACTGAGACTCTACTCAATACCGGCAAGTACTTGGCTCCTTACAATACTTGGCTCACACGCCCAGACATTTCATTTGCAAATCAATAAATTGTCATAATTCATGCATCGACCATCTACAATACATTGGTCTCATGGTCAAACGAATTTTGCGATATCTTAAGGGGACTCTCAATCATGGCCTCTTTCTCGCATACACACCCCGCTTCAACTTCATGCCTTTCCGTCTTGATTGGGCAAGGTGAAATTATGATGATAGAACGTCCACATCCGGGCATATTATATTTCTTGGAGCTAATCCAATCGATTTGGAGTTCTAAGAAACAAAAGACGATTGCCCGATCCACAATCGAAAGTGAATACCGTGCCATTGCCATGGCTACTCATGAAATAAATTGGATCACAAATCTACTCAAGGAACTCAACGTCAACTCTACTGCCCTCCTACAATATCTTGCGATAATATTGGAGCTACCTATTTATGTGCCAATCCAATTATTTCACTCACGCATGAAGCATATTGTCATTGACTTCCACTTCATGCGAGATCAAGTTATCGAGACATCAACTACGTGTTTCTCACGCACATACACCGGTGATCAACTAGCGACTCACTTACGAAGTCTCTCGCTGTAAATTATTTTCATTAAATCGGTCCAAGATGCCCTTGACAGGAGCATGATCTTGCAATGGGGCATGTTAATAGATAAGATTTCCTCAACCGCACGAGGAAATCTCGGTAGACGGTTGAGGAAAATCCTCTCCTCTTCCTCTCTTCCTATGTATAAATAAGGCTTTGTCAAGCTACATTGATCAATCAATTATTCTTTTCAATTCATTTCAACAGGATCGTGGGTAACATTTCGGTTTGACTTGAAGCTAAACCGTGAATGGACTACAGAAGCTTAGTCCTTCAACATTTGGAATTAAGTAATTGCTAATTAAGTCTTAATGATTCATTCTTCTTTTGTAATTGGAAGGGATCTCATGCGCCAAGTGCACATGCTTTAATGGAGTTATTTTGTTTGCTTCATGGATAAATGAAGAATAACCACTAATTTAAAATATTTCAATTAAAATTAATAATAACATATTTATTAGATCCTTATTAATCAATAAAAGTGCTTAAATCGATTCAAAAAATACCAAATCAAACTAAAACGATTTTCAATGCGGTTCAATTAAAGTAAGATATATTCGGATAAAAATTGATTTGAATATACTTAATCGAAATGATTAAAAATCAATTAATTAAATTGTTATATATATATAATGAATCTGTTCAATTTAATTGAATCATTTATGAAATTATGACATGAAAATTTGACCAATATCATTATCATGGCCTTTGGATCAGTTTGATTAATCGATTTGAGCCGACAAAAAATTTGAGATAGTAAACTATGTTAGATTAATAATTTTTAAATTATTTGATTCATTCTGGACTAATTTATTAAATAAAAAAGGTATTTTTAATCAGAATTGGTTTTGGCTGAAATCAATTTTAAATCATCCGATTTGAATTTCTGATTCGATTTAAAGATAGCAAAATTAGCATTCATTTCTGACGTACCACTAAATCGGATGTCACTGTTGTTCAAATCAAATTTGTGAACGTTTCTTTGAGAGTTATTTTTTTTAATGTATTTTCCCATCTTCGCCGGTATGTAAACCTACTGTTCACTTTCTTGCAAACAATCTCACAGCATAGTAGACTTCATAATGGCTGCTACAGCCGGCCATAATGTGGCCTGTAAAGTTTCTCCAACTGTTGTCTTCTCGAAATCATTTTATTTCAAGTGTGTTTCGTCTGATGTTTGACCGCCCTCTCACAAGTGGCTGTTCATCTTGGATATGCAGTGTGGTAGGCATAAATTAAAATTTTAATACAGTGAAATTGCATTAATTATTGTTTGACAACACATTATTTTACTCCCAATTCCATCACTACTTTTGCCCTCAATTCGTACATACTTCTCATCACTCCACTTAGAGAAGCATGCTGTTCATCCTGCTGCCCATCACCACAGTGATGCTCTCTCTCTCTCTCTCTCTACCTCATCTTTCACGTTCTATTGCATGGAAGTGGAAGCTTCTTACGTGTTTTTAGCTTATTTTTTCTGCATTCGCAGAAGCAAATGTGACCAATGGCGGATACTGTGGCCCAAACAAGCTACTACATGAACCACTGATTTCAGCAACAAGAAATGGAGATAGTAATGAGCTCCAGGGGCACTCTGACAACTGGATTGGCACTCTTGGTGATGATCCCAGAATGCAACCGAAAGAAAGAAAAGAAGTACACGAATCCATAGGCTCAGCTTAGCATCATGGTTAAACAAATGAAAACTACCCTTGGCAACATGCTTCGTTGCGAGTGGAAGATGGAAAGAGATCGAAGAGCGGGGGGAACGCACTTTCCATCCGCCAATAACGAGATCTCCACCACAACAAGAAGGTGGAGATTTGTCTGCAAACATATGCTTGTTGACTTGCAGCTTACAAGGTATAATAGGTAGCCGTGTGATTCATGAACTCTCTCCATCCACTATTTCCGAGCTACGTTTCGTAGGTGCATCGGTAGTGTACCTAGGACCGCCATCGACGACACGCCATGCATGCTTTCCTCGATCCAGTATGGTACTGAGATGTCAAGACGCTGTCCCTTTTCGTTGTTCTTTCAGTCGATCCGTCCCTTTCGCAGTTCGATCAGATAAGATCATAAGAATAGTTCGGACTTTCTGGTAGACTTCTTTATCTCTTTGCGTCAGCTCCATCCCTAGCTATGGCTGGAAGCCTAGCACTGTTGTTTTCTTGACTTTGGCAGATTGCATATGATTGGCGTGTTAGGTAGGAATGGAACAGCCACCGCAGACCAGCATCAAAGAACAGTATTTCTTTGATCTTGTCTTTGTTTCTTCTGCCTTGCTTTCTCTCACTGCATGCATGTGACTGAGGTCATAGGAGGATGTATTCATATTGTCCTTCTCAGTCACCAAAAGATCAGCTGAAACAGGGATCCAAATCGCTCTTACAAGTTCTTGTGTTAGAATAAGAGTGAAGGAAGGCACAACACACACACACACACACTCTGGCTCTCTCTCTCTCTCTCTCTCTAGATGCTGGAAAAAGAGATGGGCATGCACATATACAAATACTAGTGGTAAAACCAGTCGATCTCTCACAATCTTCTTGTTCAATCAAAACAACAGTCAACTAAATCGATCTGAAGCGGGAGAAGGTCATTAGCTATTTCTTCGTAGCCTTATACCGTAGCTCGATGTCTTGCGCGATCCTCCGTGCATCCAGCGATGCTCCGAGCAAGCCACGCTTCGTGAAGCCGACGGCATAGAGCCCGTTGCCCCCTTTCCACCCGTTCGGGAATGGCCTCCTTGGGAACCCATCCTTCTCCGAGAAGAACTCCCTCTCCTGCAACAGCAGAACTCGACTGACATGTGGACCGAACATGCATGATGTACTCATCGATGAATGCAATGTTTGGTACCTTCAGCCAACAGGGTACGTTGCTCTTGTAGCCGGTCGCCAAGATTACCGCGTCGAATTCCTCCGACCTTCCATCGACGAATTCTACTCCATGCCGAGTGAAACGTTCCACCGCAGGGCGCACCTGTGTTGCGTATGATTCATCATGATAGTAATGCAATCATGCAACATACGGATCTGGAATTTATGCTCAGTGAACCTTGATGTCTCCGGACTTGATCATTGCCAGCGTGCCAACGTTGAGCACCGGGGTCTTTCCGGTGAGCGACTTCAGCTCGAGGGGGCCGAGCTGGGGCCGCTCGAGGCCGAGCTTGGCTGTGTCGCCGAGCATGAGGCGGGCGACGAGCAGCAGGAAGCTGTCGACGGTCTTCATGGACAGCCACTTCATGAGCCACATGGACAGACCGAAGGTGGAGCGGCCGAGCATCTCCCGTGGCAGGATGTGCACCTGACGAAGGCAAAGCAACAGGAGAGATCAAAATGAGAGCAACAGCGATATTGGATCAATGCACCGACCGGCCCCAGACACCTCAATCCTCGCCCATATCGCTAGTTGCTGCAGTACATGCACTCTCCCCATCCTCTTTCTATCCCCAACATAGTTTATTATGGCCACAAAAGGAAGAGAGATGCACAGAAGGATCACTCGATGCCAAATCCCATGAGATCGCGATTAGTACATCTGAGATTGCCTTTGTTGTGGCAATCGGGACCCATGCATTTGTGTTATGATAATAGCCTTTGCAATGGACTTTGTGGAGAAAATAAAAATAATAAGAGGTAAAATCTGGAAAAAATAGAGAGATGTACAGATAGAGAATGAATGATTTAAGCATGACCAAATCTTTCTTCTCGTGCCATGAACTTGTTTCATATCCCATCAGCGAGGCTAAATACCAAAAGCACGTTTGCATTTGCTCATGGTGAGAGATAATAGCATAATTAATGTTGTAGTGGGAGGCATTAATCAGAAGCAACACCAATTAAACAATAGATTAATGGATCTGTGTTGTTAATCTTTTTCTATCGATGAGCAGAAGAAATAATAGTAAGATTGCAGCAGAGCAATGAAGGACTCACCGAGTCTCTTACGACCATAAAAGGGTGCGCATTGTGATCGCAGAGATCCAAGGAGACCTCCATGCCGGAGTTACCGCAGCCGACGACGAGCACTCTCTTATCTCGATACGAGTCGCCGCTCCTGTACAAGCTTGTGTGCACAATGGGCCCCTCGAACTCCTCCATTCCGGCTATCTCCGGGACCACCGCCTCGGCGTTCTCTCCGGTGGCCACCACCAACCACCGGCACACGTACTCGTGCTTCTCCTCCTTACCCTTACCTTTCGCCGACGCCGTCCGCAGCCTCCAGAAGCCGATGCCTGCGTCGTACTCCGCGGCCACCACTGTCTCATTGAACACGGCCTGGATGTTGAACTCCGTCACGTAGGCATCGAGGTAGGCGATGAACTGCTGCTTCGTCGGGTACGTCGGGAACCACGATGGGAACGGCATCAACGGGAGCTGGCAGAACTTCTTGGGGAGGTGGAGGCGGAGGCGGTCGTAGGTCCTGAGCTGCCAGAGCGATGCGATGCAGTCGGACCGCTCGAGGATCAAGCTCTGGATGCGTTTGCTCTTAAGGCACGCGGCGACCGCCAACCCCGACGGCCCAGCGCCGACGATTATGGGGCCCGGGAAGAAGATGCACTTCTCGGTCTTCTCGGACTTCATCGACCTGAAGCAACTGCTGGAATTGCTTTGGGGATGCAAGCAAGATGGATCGTGGATTCTTTTGCTTTCAGGCTCCCTCCAAAAATCCATGAAATCTTAACTGGTCACGGTAGTTGCTGTGAGCATCTATGATCCTTTGACGCTTCTGCTGTTGTTGGACTTAAAAGAAGGGAAGGTGCATGGAGCCGAGAGAGAGAGAGAAAGAAGAGATCTAGAAAACCTTGGAATTTGGTGTTCTTGAACTGTGGGCGGTTAATATATCAGAAGAATTCTCTCACTCTTATCCAAACATGATTTGACTAGGAGAAAACTAAATTGCGATTCTCCTGAAGCCTTATCCATTTCCGGATCTCTCTATTATTTCCGGCGGAGGATGCGAGTCGAGCCCAAAGGAAGCGAAGAGAGAGAGATAGCGAGCAGTAGTATTCGTAGTGAGTTAAAGATCGTTGCAAAGGGCTATTTAATCTGGTCATTGAGCCAAGCTTAACGCGATTTGCTCTCTTAAGTGGACATGTAGATGTGACATCTGTAGCTTTCATGTGGATTGGCAGAATGAACACACACTACACGAGCAAATTATAGCTTTTGGTGATGGAAGCTGTCTGTGCAATTCTGAAGGCTTAACATCTTTAAACAGCATTACATCGGTCAACTCTAGTTCCACTGAGGTGACTTGCCATTAAACATGAGCACAAGGTTATTGCGGTCTAACACTATGGCAATTTAAATTGCTTTAACTGGATAATATATCTGATCATAACTGATGTCATTTGGGATGACAGTGGATCACAGGAGTTAAAGAATTAATGATAAGGCCAGAGGAATACAAGATGGGATGTACTTCTACTATTCCAAACAAAATGATGTCCTTTATGTACTGAAGTATCTGCACCGTTTTCCTTAGTTTCCACTACCCGAACTGCAATTGTTAATGAATTTACAACTATAGGCAAGAAAGATCCATTCTCTCTCTCTCTCTCTCTCATGGTATGGAAAAGATGACACAAGGCCAAAGCTGACCTGCGGCACTGAGGCTCCCCACGCTGAGCTGCCGTACGTAGCAGGTGTGTGGCATGCACGCGGTAGCAGAGAATGGCAGAAGCCATGCAAGCGCTCGCTGGGCTTGTATGGCTGTTCTTCTCCCACCGTCACAGGTTGAACTCTGCCTCAGCTTCAGTAACTGATGATGAATTCCGCTGTTCCATCGAGTTGTTCGCGCACACCATTAGTTCTTTCCCCAAGTGAAAGTTGCATTTGACTTTTGGAGTTCCGAGCTACTCTTCTACTGGCTATCACATTCAGCTTTAGCATACGCTTGTGCAGTATCTGCTGTTGCTAACCCCCACTTCGAGCAAAGATACGTAATGTGGATGAGAAAAAGGTGATCATTAGTATAAGATGGAGGTAATGACAGCATGCCATTCTTCACTTGATACAAGTCCAGATCAAGCAAGCCATACATCAAAAAGAATACACACATGGCTGCAAAATCACAGTGCAGTGTAGCCTAAAAATTAAAGCGCATGTGTAGGCCAACTTACATTGGTAGAAAGTAACTAAGACAGCACTTTACAGTGAGTGGGATTATGGTGTCTGCTCCTGAGCTTCCCGAGTATTAAATAGGATTGCCTTTAGAAAGTAGAAGACATGTCTGCAAAGTCTCATCTTGTAAGCATTAACCAGTGATCTGATGCTGTTCAACTTTCAGATAAAAGCTATTTTTACTGCAGAAGTGCTTCAGACAACGAGACTTATGCTTCAACCAACCGGGTCATCTCAGTTGACTTGCAGCAACCGAAAAGAATTAGAATGAGCAATGAGTTGCTACGATGGTGCATCGACCTTTGTCATTATTATATGAAGGGGAGGTGTTGCAGTGTGTGATGCATTACAGGGTCACTTAAGCACTAAGTTTAATGTGCTTATCCTACAATCTCTCCATTTTGCCACCGTCAGATAAGCATGACCATAAAAGGTTCATATTAGTACCCAAATATGGAACCCCTAACTCGATCCTATCGACTACCTCTTGGAGGCATGCTGATGCCCAATTGGTCAGTAATGCTATTGCTTCAAGTTGAGACTACCACCTCACAAAAGTTAACTGAGTTGCAATTATACATTCCATCATTTGGTTTATTAAGGAATCTCCCTCCTCATAGCACTCATCAAAAGAACTAGTAGTTTATGATTGAAAACAACATAAATCAAGCTTTGTTTTGAGCATGCAGAAATATGCTCTCCATCATGTCAATGATTGCTGTGGATTCTGATATAAATAAAGAAGCTCATGCAAAGCTATTGAGAATCTTCCCAAAGCATGAGATAGAAACATAATTATGGTTGGTGATGATGATGCTGAAGAAATAAGGGTTTCGAATTCCCTTCAACCGACGAGATGGAAGTGAGCTTAAGAGACAACCGGAGAATGGAAGAAGAAGAAGAAGAAGAAGAAAGCCACTTCCTGGAAAAGGAACGATGGTGTAGATCATGACCCAGTTTCATAGAGCTTTGAAGGATGAATCCGTCCAAAAACACCGGCTCCGACGTGGCCACCACGAGAGGATGATAGCAGACAAACGAGATCTGAGATAAGAAGAACCGACACCGCACTTCCCTGCTGAGCAAAGGAGCTGTTGATTAATGAATGGAATAAACCGAAACATAAGCTCGTAAGGAGAACGCAGAATCTATAAATCATCATGTCGTCCACTGACACTGTGAGCTTTTTTGCAGGGATGTGAGGAGTATACCCCATGAGCTCCAATATATAGACAATCGTGGAGATGCAACATTTCCATGATTGCCAAGTGCATCTGCTTTGCGGTAGATCCTTGGAAAGTGTGGCACCAAAACCACATTCTATTTGTACTTCCACCATGAAGACAGAATAAAGCAATTCTACTGGAAACATCGAGTTGGGTTCTTTCATGGATCAAAGGGCGGGGAGGATTGCGCGAGGGCCTATCAGAGTTTGGCTGGCTGAAGTACCCCATCGAGCACCGAATGTGTCGTTAGGTAGATGAAATCAAAGTTGATGGTGGTGGGAGATTTGGCACACTGTAAGTTGGGAATATTTGAATTAAGCTAACATATACTGAACCATCACATTAGATGAAAGTAACAGTGGCCTGCGAAACAAACACTAAGAGTTCACATCATCAAATAAAATTAGCAAATTAATAAAAATATATTTCATATAGCAGAGATATACTCACAATAAATGTTTCATAACTGTCGTATATTAATTATCTATTTATCTATGCATGTACTTCGATTACATACTTCATGTTTTGTTGTATCATGTTTCATGTTACAAAGCAACATCATCTCAACAAAGAAAACATCATAATCAATACAAGGATCAAATCCATATTACATATCATGCATTTTTCTCTCTCTTTTTTTTTAATTTTTTCTTTGTCTTCTTTTGATATCACATGTCATATCGTATACATATATTTTTTATGTTTATATAAAAAATAAAAGTAATTATGAAACTTAGATATATACTAAACTCGAGAGAATTAGCCTCATTTTATGAACAACATCTTTGGTGAACTTAAACGTCATCCCACATGTCGAGTCACAGATTTACCACCCAAGAGTATATCTTTTACAATACGAAGCACATCATCTTTGCTCACATAATATTAATGAAAATCAACTTATTTTGGTAAAAAATATTAATTTTAATTCTCTTAGTTAAGTCACTATTGGGTACAATTTATACTATCTCATTGCTTCCATTTTAGTGGACTTAAACGTCATTCTAATGCTGATTTGAATGTTTATCATCTTTGAATTCCGGAATAAGGTATAAGTATGGTAAGGGACCTATCAATATCTTAGGTTAAATTAAAATTATATATAATGAATATATGGATTGCCAAGTTATGATTCATGATTTTTTGATGCATGAAAATAAACTAAGTAAATAATAATCGAACTATTTCATAACACAAGCAATATAAAAGATCATCGTATCACTTGTCAAATAAAACAAAATTTACTCTCTAAACACAAGATTCATCCTACTTAAACAACCCATTAAATATATATTTAGTAAAAATTTAATAGCATGACAATATGTCTCCAGACACTAAGTGTAACTCTGGTTATTTAACCATAACATGAAATTAATAATTAGCCACATCGGACGCTTTAACACATAAAATAGAACATTCATTATTTTACAAGATAAAACTGATATTTTTAGCATACCAATTCTTCACGCGACATCATATATGCCAAAACCAATTAAAAGGTTAAATACTACTCAAACGTATATTTCCATTTCAATTAGTTAAATTAATCAGTAACTAAGAAATTATCCACATTGTATTTTACTTACGTTCTTTATGTTATATTTCATTCAATTATATGCACTATTAAATACTCATGCAATCAAATTATGTGTTGCCTAAGAGTCTCAATCAACCTTAACGGGCCCATTTAGGCATTACGGCCCACTGAGGTAAAGCCCACATGAATGGAGTCAACTATATACTCTGTTAACCTTTGTAACGAGTTTTAGGATATCATTGTCTTCGCGGCTTGCTTATAAACAAGTCAATGACACTGTTGATGCTTTGGTCGCTTGTCTCTATCCCTCGATCATTGATTAGGAGTGTCAAGAGTCCATTAGATCGCTATCCCTTGGTCAGGCAAAGCTTGCATACAGTAACGAGTTCTTACCACATATTTAGAATCAGAAGCCGCTGTATTCACATGTACTTATCATGTCCGCACTATTGGTTTCTTGACTGGGGATCACAAAGCTATTAGAGTCATTGCAGAACAAGATTTGAAGCCATAAAGAGAGATGAGAGAGGATATCTCGTACTATTTTCGACATCCTGCTGAAAGGAGTTCATCTCATGCATGATCATCGCACTGGGGCGGCTTCCGCCTTTTTTCGCTTACCTAATGATTAATCTGCTATTCTCGAAGAAACTGCGACATGTTTTGAGATGATCTCTAAGTTTCGAGCTTGTTCTTTTTCATGTCATCGGAGTTGTACACAGTAGAAATCTGATTCAAAGCACCGTCCGCTATATGATGGCAGGTGGTTTCTGCAGCGGTGTGTGACGGGCTTGTCGATAGCCGATGACACGTTGAGTTTGGAGAGAAGCTCATGTTAGCTGTGAAAGATCTTACTGAATCAGACATTTGTGTGACTGAGAGACCTATGCGCAGGTTTTCCATCATCTCCGGCTTCTCCTTTCTTCGTCCTCCTGTCCTTTTGTTATGTTTATGTCAGCATGGTTTGACCACTTGAAGATCGTCTTGTGTTGATATCTGAACTCTACCAATCACCAAGAAAAGATGGTTGTGGAAAACACGAAGAACCTGCGACGCAGCAGTCCTCAGCCAATGTTATCAGCAGCAATCCACGAACACTCACTGTTGCGATCGAAGAGTTGGCAGCGGCGACGAACAACTTCTCCGATGACAATCTGGGGAGAAGGCTTTAGGAATTCCTTGGATTCTGCAAAAGGCTTAGCGTAGTATTTGCATGGGGACTCCGAGTTTTTATCTTTCATGTCCTTGCTATGTGTGGCGATCAGCTCAAATGATGCTTGTCAAGGATTGGGGTCAATCTTTGATGGTGGAACTTGGTAGGCCAACCAAGGATCATTCTCCTGGATAATTCTTTTAGGGCAAAGGTAATGTTCTGATGGCAGAAACAAGACCTAAAACTGACATGAAAGGCTTTGACATCTTGAAGAACTCACGCAGATTGCAGATTTCGGGATCGCAATGCGTTTCTCTGATGAGAAAACGCATTTTTCGACTCTCGTAAAGGGCACTTACGGGTGTACGGATCTCGTGCCATATAGTTCCACTGCATCCCTCTCAACAAGTCTCCACCCCCGATCCATCTCGTGCTGATGCACAGATACCTGGCGCCAGAACACGCTGCGACTGGGCGGCTTACGGACAAATCCGATGTCTTCTCCTTCGGCGTGGTGCTTCTGGAACTGATCACCGGAAGAAAGCCTACAGGTTTGGTTGATTGGGTCAGTGTTATATACAACTCTCAGCTTCGAGACAAAACCATCATTTCCTTCATCTTTTTTGTTGGCAAAACCATCGTTGCCTGTGGTTTCGTCGACAAAACCATCGATTGCGTCGAGGCAAACGCCGTCTTCATCTCTAAAAAACTATAATCCTACGGAGATGGGGAGAATGGGTGTTTGACTTGTCCTTGTACCATGAGATCCATTATGGCATAAGGACAAGTCAAGCGATTGTTTATCTTCTGTCTTAATGTGAGGGAGACACAGCAGATAGGGAAGAATTGTACTGCTCCGATCTTTCCAGCAACTATCATTGATCTGTTGATCTTTCATATTAGGTTCTGAACGTCCTTCGAATAATTATTTGGGTTTAAACAGTAAACAATGACAGGTTATGACAGAGATGAGGACAACAGTGTTGCATGCTTATGAAACCTATCGATCTCACAGAAGACAACATTATGTGATTGATGTAGAACTTGATATTTTCATGGGAGACAACATCATGTGTGGCCAAAATGATGGCGAAATCTTGTCGTATTGGCTGCTCAACCTTTGTGTTCCGTCACTTGTTAAAGACGACAAATTTGGAGGGAACACCTGCGCAATTTATTATGAGACATTAAATAGGAAAAGATGCGATCGTCAAGGAGAAGCTAAAGAGAAGGTGAAACTTCTCTTTTGTGCGAGGTTGGAGGACCACAAGTATAGCTCGAGGCCAACATCCATGAATTAGCAGCCCCGCTTCTTCTCCAGGCATCTGCACTCTGTGAGGAATGGCATTTGATTGAGTGGAAGACATGTTCCCCTTTGTTACCCATTATTCCTGGTTAGCAGCCAACGCACTCCACAATGTCCATAGAAAACTTGACCGATGCAACTTATTCCTTTTGTAGCTCGTCGCTGTCGCCGTGAGCGTTGCTTCTCACCTAAACGAGGCAGGTGATGGAGCTCCTCTACCTGCCCAGTTCTCTTGGCTCGCAACCCTGCCTAACACTTCCATCCCCCCAATTCGTTGTCTCTCTCTCTCTCTCTCTCTCTCGCGTGCTTCCTTCATCTATATCCGTACATATACATGAGCAGGGATAGATTAATGCAGATGCGCAGGGCACTGTGTACTTGTGCTGCTTTAACCACGGCAGAGAAGATAAACTTATGACAATGATAGCCGCTTGTTTGTATTTGATTCGATCTAAATAAGTGCTGAATAATTTGACCAAATCGATTCTGAACGGTATGAATGATCACTGGATTCGAAGCTTCTTTCTCCAACCTCGATCTCAAGTGATGCACACCAACAACTCATCTTCATATAATATGCGAGGGGAAATGGCATTGTCGCCGGTCCTAGTTTTAGAGGGCGGCGCCTAGAAGACTCAGTGTGGTCAACCATCTCCATTGCCGGCTTCCTTTTTCCCAAGTCAGCTTTGAATCTTGAAAGAGAAATGTCGAAGATGCCTATGCACAGATGCCAAACGCTTTGATGCCATCTAAATATTTTAATCGCTGCCACTGCATTTAAAATCTAAAGCTGAGATTTGATCATTAATCTTCTGACAACATGCATGATTTCGTAGCAAATGCCCCCCACATTCCTTGTGATCTCCTTGTTGGTCTCTGCGAACAGATGTGTGCGAGTGAGATGGTCGATCCAAAATCTGACTATACTCACACGCGCCAATGCAAAAAGTCAAATCACACCGACAAGAGCAAGAAGTTGATGCAATCATCCACGTGAAGACCGGAGAGCTGCGTCTTTTGCACTATACATTACGTGCATTGAAATTTTCATGCAAAAGCAACGCTTACGTACCACAAATGGCTTATTTCGCTCACTTGGGTGAATTAATAGTGTCACCAACCCATCTCAGAATGAATCAATTGATTCTTTAATCATTGGAGTCAGCACAAACAAGTTGGGCCTCCTCACCAGCTGGAGTTTCCCCGAAGAGTTTAGTGAACATAGATGAGATAGGTCTTGGACAAAGGACAAACTTCCAGTGATGTGAAAGCTGGAACCTTGACCATCTCTTTCAAGTCACTGTGTGCTTCGCCTGTCTCCTGCTCATATTTGTATGTGGCTTTGTTTGAATGGATCGTCGTCGGCAACTGGAGCGGTAATGCAACTAATCCCTTGGACTGCCTGCCTGTCTCCTCCTTGGTGTTGCGTGGCTGTTGGCCTCTTTGCTTCCGAGACAAACAAAGGGACTCCTTTTTTTAGTGTCTTTAAATTGAAGAAAAGAACACTATGAACTGCTATCATTCACAAGACTGATTCTTGCAGCAGATTAAACGTTTGAATCGTGCAGCGAGCAGTGCTTAAGCTGATGCGGTTTGCTAAACTTTCGCTCGCGCGAGAGAACAGAAAGGCATGAAAACTCAGCATAATTATGACTTGGCTGTTCTTCGATCTCCATCCTTATTAGAAAGGTTTTAAGAGGAATGATGAGAAATCATCAGCATCAAGACTTGCCCGTTCTCCCATCGCCGGCCTCGGTGGGAAAGCTAAAGACGAACGAAGAAGAGAGGCCTGCGCAGGCACGGTAGGAGAAGCGAGGCGTGCGTGCACTCGCGACCGGCGCGGCGGGACCGTGTGGACCCCGCAGGCGCGCTCTCGCGCTCGACCTGCTCGCGCTTACCTTTTCTGGTGTGAGGATTCGCTGCCGAAATCGCGCAGGGTTCAGGTTTTATGCGGAGCGTGATTCGGTGAAACTGTGGGACCAGGACTGGAAGTGGAGAGCGAGAGCTTTGGATGTTGTGGTGCGATCTGACAGTGGATCCGTATCCCTGCGGCTACCTCAACGTTGAAGGGTTAGCACGCACTCGTTGAAGAGACAGCGAGAATATATCCCTTTTTGCTCCTTCCTCTGTTCCGCCACCGAGACGCGCCTCCACGGCGCTGCTGCTTAGCGTGTATTTTACCCCCAATTACATTGATTTCGCTCGATATCAAGAAGAAGGTTTTGATAAATATACCTCGAAGACTAGCCCGAACCGCGGTCGCCTGTCATGTCCACTTCGCCGCCGGCTCCCTCGCCTTCGTCCCCCGCCGATTCCTCTCCTCCGGCCACCCCCGCCGCCCCGCCTCCGGCCACCCCGCCGCGCCGCCACCGGCTACTCCTGCTGCCCCGCCCCGGCCACCCCTGCCGCGCCGCCTCCGGCTACTCCTGCTGCCCCGCCCCGGCCACCCCTGCCGCGCCGCCACCGGCTACTCCTGCTGCCCCGCCCCCGGCCACCCCTGCCGCGCCGCCTCCGGCTACTCCTGCTGCCCCGCCTCCGGCCACCCCTGCCACGCCGCCCCCGGCTACCCCTGCTGCCCCGCCTCCGGCCACCCCCGCTTCCCCGCCTCCCGCAACCCCTGCCGCCCCGCCTCCGGCCACCCCTTCCACTCCCCGCCCACCTCACCCCGCCCTCCCCGCCAACCCGCCCCCAGCCTCGTCGCCTCCTTCCAGCCCTTCCGGCTCTCCGCCCCCGCCGCCCTCCGGGCAAACCCCGCCGTCTCCTCCGCCGCCCAGGACTCCGTCTCCGCCGCCGCCCAGGACTCCGTCTCCTCCGTCGCCCAAGACTCCGACCGCCCCGTCGCCGCCCCCTCCGTCGTCGTCGTCGTCGTCGTCGTCTTCGAGCTCGGTCTCGACTCCGCTCGTGGTTGGGATCGCGGTGGGCGGGGTGGTGATCCTCTTGCTGCTAAGCTTAGTATGCGTCTGTTGTTGGAAAAAGAAGCGCCGGCCGCCGCCTCCACCGCCTCCACCGCCTCCACCGCCCCATTACTACGGTGCTGCCCCGCTGCCTCCGCATGCAAGAAAAGGTTGATCTAATTTTCTCGTAACAATTACCAAAAAGTTCTTTTTATCACTGATTTCGATCATAATCTACAATCTATAATCTATAATGAAAATTAAATATCGTCTATTTCACTGTACTTCCGCAAATTTCTATTTTTTTCGTGAATGTTGTCAGATTTTATGTGGAAAAAGTGATTTTTTTCTTCTTCTGTAATTTTCTTTTTTCCATAAGGGTCAGGATTCAAGGACCAACTATTCGATTATTCTCTATCAGAAGACAAGGGTGAATATTTAGACAAGAGAATTAAATATTAAGCAGATCGTTATACAGTGAGAATTTTATATCTGAGAGAAAGATGCAGATATTGCATATTAACTCGACTTGATGATTCAACCTGGAGTATCAAAGCATATTTACGAAATCCTTTTTTTTTTTTTCTGTTTTTTGGTAAAGGAAGATACCTGCATGAATGGAGGTACCTGGGTTTCTCTTCATATCACATCTGCAATTATGCAAGTATCAGAAAATGGTTTTCAAGTTGATATAGTTTGCCTACTTTTGCAACTAAGATTTGCATTGCCTGGGTGTTGACTTGTCGCTATTGTGCATCAAATGATCACATCACTACCTTTTGTTAAGACTTTAAATAGGATTGTTATTTATGTTTCCTAATTCTGTTTGCATTTTCTGACTACTGATTGAGAAACGTATCATCATCTAAATGAATGTGATGGTGTTTTTAGATGATCGGTATGGTGAACATTGGCAACAGATTGCTCCACCTCCAGCAGATCATGTTGTCAAACTGCCTCCAGGTCCTCCTCCACCTCCTCCATTTGCATCACGTCCACCACACTCTCCAGGCCATCTGCCCCCGCCACCTCCACCTATGATAAGTAGCAGTGGAGGGTCTGGTTCCAATTATTCCGGTTCTGAGGTGCCACTGCCTCCATCTCCTGGTGGCACCCTTGGCCTCTCAAGAAGCACATTCACCTATGAACAGCTGGTTATGGCAACTGATGGTTTCTCTGATGCTAATCTCCTTGGGCAAGGTGGTTTCGGTTATGTACACAGAGGAGTACTTCCCAATGGTAAGGAAGTTGCAGTCAAACAATTGAAAACTGGAAGTGGGCAGGGAGAGCGCGAATTCCAGGCAGAGGTTGATATCATTAGTCGTGTACATCATAAGCATCTTGTTTCGTTGGTTGGATACTGCAGTTCTGGAGGCAAGAGGCTGCTTGTCTATGAATATGTTCCTAACAATACATTGGAGTTCCATTTGCATGGTGAGCCACAATCTCATGTTGTCATCTGCAAATTTTAGCTTGGACAGTTCTGCTGTATTTAATTTTTCTTTTACTTTGGTGCTAAACTTTCTATACTAGATCATCGTGTTTGTAACTTCATTGCATGGATTTGGATTAGAAATGGTTTTTCAGCACATATTTGAGATGTAGTACAAGTTCATATAAGAAAATTCAGATGGTTTTCTAAGAAAAATGATTTTTCATTACTCTTGTATCATGATTTATTACATTATTGATAATGACTGTCTGTAGTTATGCATAGTGTACTCAATACACATTCAGATGAAAGGGACCTTGAACCCTTCTAATATTGCTTATTATTCTTAACTTGTCTACTTTTCTTTCAAATTAACTCAGAAAATCTTATCTTCTTTCTATCAGTAGAATTTTCTGCCATATAGTTTATACAAAGATTGGGGATCGTGATTGAGGAAATTACTCTAATGTTTTATATGTCCAACCCATCAATTTACATGAAATAGTTATTAGGTGATATTCCAGTCGTTTGTACAGGTTTATGAACCCTTAGCAAAAGAAAAAGAATGTCTAGTTAGTAATGACCCTTCAAAATGAATGCTAAATTATTTTTAATTAACTTGTTTAAAGCCAGAATTGCTGATTCCAACAAATGGTCCTTGTGACTATTGTTGGACACTTAATACAGTCCATAAGATTTTGTTTTCGGATGATAGATGTTTGATCCAACATGTCTTTTGAGGATGATCCTGCATTCCTGTAGGATTTGTTCCCCAAAAGTGTAGTCTTTTAATAGCTGATGTTTTATACTTGTTTCATCCTTCTCTGGATTACTATTTTGCTACTAGAAACTTTCGTCTGAAATTAATCTATATTGCTAGGGAGAGATCGGCCAACTATGGAATGGTCTACACGATTGAAAATTGCACTGGGTTCTGCAAAGGGTTTGGCATATCTTCATGAGGACTGTGAGTTTGTTCTCCTTTTTTTTTGTCTTTATTACTTCTCAAACTTAAAGCTTAGTGTTGATTTGCCTCGCTTAATTTTTTTTAATTTGTTCCTAATGAAGGGCATTTTTCTCTGCAGGCCACCCTAAGATTATTCACCGTGATATTAAGGCAGCTAACATTCTTCTTGATTACAAATTTGAGCCAAAGGTAAGCAAGTGCTGCTTTTTTGTCCATTGAATTTTACTCAAATCACCACATCATCTATCTTGGATACATAACCAAGTTCAAATATGTTTTGCTTCTGCAAGAAATATGCGCTTCCTCGTTACTATTGATTTTCATTTGAATTCTGTTCCAGTAACATTATGCAATAGGATCATGTATCTCTTTCTTTTTTCTTTTTCTTTTTTTCATTTTTGACATGTATACATTTAAAATGCAAATAATGCTCTTGGCTTAATTTTTCCTAATCAAACCAGCATTTATTTGCACTGCAGTTTTTTTTTTGTTGCACAGTGGTCTTTTGGTAAATTCCCGTTACTATTGTTTTTTATTTGAATTCTGTTCCAGTAACATTATGCAATAGGATCAGGTGTCTCTTTCCTTTTTTCATTTTTGGCATGTATACATTCAAAATGCAAATAATGCTTTGGCTTAATTCTTCCTAATCAATCTAGCATTTATTTTTCACTGTAGTATTTTTGGCAAATTCTTGTTAGTTTATCTATAAGATTGATAATGAAAGATTAAGTTTGACAACATCAGTAATGAATGAACTTATTAGTCATTTACGGGATAGACACTATGATATTATTTTAGTTGATGAAAGTTCAATTGAAAATAATTTTAATTTAGGTTATGGAGACATTTTATAAGTTAAAGGTTTTATATTAATTCGAACTAAGGTTGGCTATATAAATTAAATTATAATTTTGGTATTATTAAAAGAACAGTTTAAGATATTAAGATGGAGGGATGAAAAGCTTCTGTATAATAAAAATTTTAGGTATCTCAGATTATTATTCAACAAATGGGGGGATTGATTTAATTATTACTTGTAAGGTAGAGCTGAGTGTTTGTAAAGTCGATGTCATTGTTTTGAATTTGAATTTTGTCCATGAATATTATGCAAATTTTCTATTTTTTCATGTTTGCCATGTATGCCCTTAGAATGAGAATGATGCTTTTGATTGAATTCTTCCTAATCAACAGTGTTTATTTTGGTAACTTCCCGTTAATTTATCTTTAAGAACATAGAAAAAAACTAAACATTGCGTTCTGATCTTCAGGTTGCAGATTTTGGTCTTGCAAAGTTTGCTTCTGATAACAACACCCATGTTTCCACTCGGGTTATGGGAACCTTTGGGTATGCTCACTTTTGCTTTTGCTTTTATCCTGGACTTGTTTATATTAAATGGTTGATTCCTTTGAAAGACTCATTTTTTAATTGCTAGGGTTCTTGTATCATGTGTCAGTCTTTATCAGGAATCTGTTCTGCTATCAATATATTTGTTGCAATTTGGATTCTTACAGTACAATGGTTGAAAATAGTTTTTTTGGTTATTCTCCAGCACAACCGCAAATCGTGTAGTTTTTAGGTTAGATGCTAATTGTGCCATGTGGAAGGATTTTAAATTTGAGGTTCCTTTTGGTTATTCTCCTGCACAGCTGCAAATCGTCTAGTTTTTAGGTTAGATGCTAATTGTACTATGCAGAAGGCTTTTGAATTTGAGATTATCGTAAGGTTTTCATGCTCATGATATCCTTTACCATCACAGTTTAACATATAATCTCTGCATTCTTGCAGTTATCTGGCACCTGAATATGCATCTTCAGGTAAACTCACTGATAAATCAGATGTCTTTTCGTTCGGTGTCATGCTTCTGGAGCTAATCACTGGACGCCGTCCTGTTGATTCGTCCCAAACTTTCATGGATGATAGCTTAGTTGACTGGGTTAGTACATTGTGTGCCTAATCTTGTTCTGTATATTTTTGTGTATCATGCTGTTGCTTCTGCTTACCTTCAGCACTCAATTCTTGGACTTGCTTGTGTTTGCAGGCAAGGCCATTGCTTACTCGAGCTCTTGAGGATGGCAATTACGATGCCCTTGTTGATCCAAAGTTGGGAAGGAACTTTGACCCGAATGAGATGGCTTGCATGATTGCCTGTGCTGCTGCTTGTGTGCGCCACTCAGCACGGCGACGGCCAAGGATGAGTCAGGTGCTGTTTCTTTGTTTTTTTTTTATATATATATCTTAAATGATTCTTTTTCTGTCAGATCTGGTTTTTTTCTCTGTTATGACAATTTCTCTTGAATCCTTTGTTTCCATTTTGCTGTGTCTGCATTAGATTCTCTCGTGATACTGATCAACAAACACCTTCCTTGAAGTTAACCTTCTTTTTGCTAGTCTGTAGGAACTTATCATCTGTCAATTAAAATTATCTATCTTCTATCCATTATTTCTGCATCCTGTTTCCTCGGATTATATGAACTCCTCAACTTCTCAAGAATTCTTGGAATCAGTTCTTGTCTGAAGCACATGGACTATCTGAGTTTGATGTATATTTCAGCCTTTGCGATAATATGAAAGATGCTTCCTATTCCTACATCGAGCTTTTACTAACTAACCCCACTGACTGAAAACCAATCAGATCATGCGTGCTTTGGAAGGAGACGTGTCTCTCGAAGATCTGAACGAAGGCGTCAGGCCAGGTCATAGCAGGTTTTACAGTTCGCATGGCAGCTCCGACTATGACTCTAGCCAGTACAATGAGGACATGAAGAAGTTCAGGAAAATGGCACTGACACCGGAGGATGGCAGCAGCGACTACAGCGCGCCTACCAGTGAGTATGGCCAGCAGCCATCGGCGTCGGCCAGCAGCGAAGGGCAACATACACAGGAGATAGAGACGGAGAAGAAGAAAGACAGCTCTGGCTTTGGCAGCAGCTTGTGAGGAGAAGAAACTTTTGCAGATTGTTCAATTGTAAAGCACAGCCATCATGTTCCAGCCAGAAGTATAGTTTCTGGAATGCTTCTATAGGCTTCTTCAAATATGTTTAGGCCTTCTTTTGCCAATAATGATGAACATCTGACTGATTCTTTCTATGATTCAACTTCTTAAGCTCTCCCCCCTTGTGCATACTCTCTGGTCTCAGTTCAAAGAATTTTGGATTGTTTGTGTCAAGAACATCTCCTTGAATGCAAGTCATTGTTAGCAGGAAGTCAAAGCTGAGTTGTCTTCCAACTTTTCTTCTCATCTAACTTTTGTAAGAACATTCAAAAGGTCATAAACTCCTTCGGCATAATTATAAATTATTTCTATAATTGATTATCTTAATATTTTTAAAAATTATATTAGGATCTTTATGTTTTATGAAAGTAAAACATTTAATATTTATTTATTTTTTATATCGATTTTATTGACGAAAATATATATGATTTATCATTAAACACGCGTAAGGATTGAGATGTTAAAAATAATTAATTATAGAGATAATATGTAATTAATCCTCCAAAAGTGATGATGATGATACTTAACCAGGCCAGCTCCTATAACAGAGCACAAAGTCTTCAGTACCGTTCATAATGTGCTACTCTATTTTCCACCTGACTTGCGACATCACCAATTCTGCCCCGAAAGTGGGCTCCACATAAGGCCACTCACCTCCTTGGTTGTTCGGGTAAGACAAGTGGGTTACCTAATCATATTGCTCGTAATAATACACAGAAGCAGCGCACGACAGTCTTAATTGGGTCTCAGTCGACGCTGCCTCGCGCTCTTGTGGCAATAATTCTAGGGCTCGATCGGGTGGCGAGGGAAGAAACCGTGGGTCGCCAGGCTCTTATCGGCTCTGTCGGTCGTCGGATCTATGGCGTCCCGGCGGCGGGTGCTCCTGAAGGTCATCATCCTCGGGGACAGCGGGTGAGATCTCCACCCGTTTGTGAGTGGAAAAAGCCCCTCCTTTGTCTTGTTTTATGTGTCAGGATCTTGCCTTATGTGTAATGGTGTTCTTTGATAGGGTTGGGAAGACATCTCTCATGAATCAGTAAGCGTTTAATTTTTGAACGAAAGATTTGTTCTTTTGGTCTTGATTCATTTGTCTGTGGTGGGTGACTTGGGGTTGGATGCTAATTTGAATATAGGTATGTGAACAAGAAGTTTAGTAATCAGTACAAGGCTACGATTGGAGCCGATTTCTTGACTAAGGAAGTCCAGATCGATGACAGGTTGTTCACATTACAGGTCAGGAACTCTTCGCCATGGCTTGTGTTGGGATTCCTTTTGGGTGCTTCTTGTTCCTAAGCATGATATATAACTCAAAGTGGTTTCATGATGAATTTTTATGGTGTGATGGTTTTCTTCTGACTTGAACTGTTGTTTTCGTCCAAGGATTGTAATTTGTGATATTTATGCTTACTTAGAAGTCAAAATTAATCCCTTTTATCTGAAATATTACTTGATGTTCCTAGTTGTGGTCATGGGCAGATGAAAAAGTACTTTGCACCTGAATAATATTTCCTCTGGTGATTATGAACAAACATAAGTGTAGGTGACCAGCTTGTAAAGAAACAAAAGAAACATAAGCAAAGCAAATATCGGTCATCTTTCTGTTCAAGTAATTGTGAACATGCATCAAAATAATGACATGATAAAGCTAATAGAATTGGACAATCAAAGAAGCACAAGGTCATGATACAAATTAAGCTTGAGTACTGAAGCATAGAAAAGACATAAATACAATTACCACAGATGATGTTCAAGTTAGACAAGCTTGATTCACATGTAACATAACCTTGTAAAGAAATTTCAAGACAAAAGCTTAGTTGATATGGCTTCATTTGCTTGAAATATATGAACATTTTGAGACTCTAGCCACTAAGGTAAGCTGGTATTCTCATTGATGGTGATTTGGCTTCTGATTTGTGCATGTATTGAGGAGCCTGATACTTGCACTTCTGTTTGTGCAATAAGATTCATGTGGTTTGGTCGTATAGCTACTTAACATGGTTCTAACTAAACTTGGCCAAGCATGCCTCCGGCTGAGATTGGGTGTGGCTCTATCTGATTTGAGCTTGACTTGAATCCCTCTTAAATTAAGAGTGTTCATCTTTAGCTCAGCTTGCAGTTAGGCTTAACTGTACTCAAGCTGATCATGACCTTGTATTAAATGACATTCACTTTCTGTCTTATGTAAATGACTTGGTCTATCGACCTTTGAAAATATTCTCAACAATGCAACCGACTTATTATCATATGTCTAGAACTAGGTATTTTCGTTCTTTTGCTGTTATTTTCAGAAGGGAAATTAAAGAACTTACCCACAGTTTGCTGACCTATTGCAGCTTCTCACTTGTATGGTAAAAGATATAGTTGAATTATCTTACTAGAGTTAATCACTGAGATGTCTTCTCGACAAATAGGAGATTACCCGAGTCTAATCAGACTTGAATGGTATATTAATGGAAACATCAAAGTTCAGCAGAATCATCATTTTTTAAAACTTTACTAGTCTGTTATGCTGTTGGGCTTTCGGCTTTGGAGATATCTTTCTTGTTTTTGTTCTCCGTTGTTTATAAAATATAATTAGCTCGTTGTCTGATGTTTTATCTTTCAGATATGGGACACTGCAGGGCAAGAAAGGTTTCAGAGTCTTGGTGTGGCTTTCTATCGTGGAGCTGATTGCTGCGTCCTCGTGTATGATGTTAATGTCATGAAATCATTTGATAATTTGAATAATTGGCGTGAAGAATTTCTGCTTCAGGTAAATGATACTTGACTTTCTTGATAAATTTGGAGCAGTACTCGTGGAAAAAAAAAACCCGTGTACATCTGTATTGGTTGTGTATATTTCAGGCCAGCCCATCGGACCCTGAGAATTTCCCTTTTATAGTTTTGGGTAACAAGATTGATATCGATGGCGGTAACAGCCGAGTGGTGAGACACTCTTTCCTTCTCAATGCTATATAGGAAATGAAAAGTTATCATCGGTGGTAAATCTCTCTTCCATATTATCCAAGCAAACAAAGCAAACGGAAGAGATAGATTGAACTGTAACGACATCATTTCGGTGAATCGATAGACGTCAATATGTGATACTGTTATGTTTTTGAGATGGTTCTTTCCATATCTGGATTTTTCAGGTGTCTGAGAAGAAAGCAAAGGCATGGTGTGCTTCCAAGGGGAACATCCCCTACTTCGAGACATCAGCTAAAGAGGGACTCAATGTGGAAGCTGCTTTCCAGTGTATCGCCATGAATGCCCTCAAGAATGAGCCAGAGGAAGACATGTAAGTATCTCTCGTAGCACCTCCCAACCCATCTAGTCCTATTTGTGCATCAACTGCCATTCACATCAACTCAAAACCTAAAGATCATCATTTAGATCACATTATCTAAATCAAAATTGAAGTTTTAGGAATCTATTTATTTGGTGATTGATCACCTCTAAAATTAGTCTTGTTTTTTTTACTTGGCATTTTGGTGTTAATGCTACCAATGTCACTTTTACTACGGTGAAGATATCTTCCTGACACCATTGATGTGGCGGGTGGTGCAAGACAGCAGCATCGATCATCTGGTTGTGAATGCTAAGATGAGAGTCTGTCGGCGTCAATTCCGTCAACATTTGTTGCCTTGCCAAATTATTTGTCTCATACTTCGTGGTGATTATTATTTGGACGGTCTGCGTGTATGTGATGTGTAATCTGCTTTGCTATCTTCTTCTGACTCTTCGGATGTGACGCGATTTTTCTTATTATAAATATTTGCAGTAGTAAAACTGAGATGGATTGTATTTTGTTACCTTCCGTGCGGTGCTCCGCTTCGAGTTTACTTCCACGTAGCCAAAGAGATATGTACTAGTCTCGGAGGCGTTCCACACGTGGCTGCAGCTCTTGCCCCTGCAAACTAGCCAAAGAGATTAATCGAGCATGTTTTCTTACCTCATGAAAGAATGAGATGGTGGATACGGAAGCAATGGATTTGGATGACGCAGACGCCGGTCATACTGAGCCTTGGAGAAGCCATCGCCCGAGCTGGCACCTGCATCCGGTCACTCGCTGCTTCCTCCGTGGCTGCCACAGAAGACGATGAAGAGAACAAGAGGTGCGTTGAGGACCCCGGGCCGAGCAACGGTGACGTACCAGATGCCCTTCTGGGCGGCGAGGCCCAACCTTTCCCTTCCTGTGGCAGCGGCGACGGTGGCACTGGTGACGAAGAATTGGAAAGGCAGGGGGCAAAAGACACGGTAGTGGTCGTGGGCGGTGGAGAACAGCCAGCAACAGCTGACAGCGTGCCGGTCGACCTTGCCCTGTGGACGGGCTAGAGATTAAGGAGAAGACGAAGATGGGGAGTATGACAGCGGAGAAGATGACAAGCCCATACTGGTTGGGGACGTCATCTAAACCAGACATGTCCACTGTGATGAGTGTGTAACGTCCTCGTAAACATATTTGTACTCTCTCTACACGGGTGCGCCTGTAAGAGATAATACCTGCAAACAAATTTTACGGAAGAGTTTAGGTCCAAAAAACCTGCAATTATAAGAGTATAACTGGGTAAAGAGTTAGGATGAGTTAACCATTTCCACTTCATCCTTGTATTCTTGAACCATGAGCTTCCTACCGGGCTTGACCGATGATGAAGAAACACGAGCTTCGGTGCACTACAAGCCCTACTGCTGAGAAAAGAACATTCCTCCACCTGTCACTTCAGCAGGCCAAAAGGTCGGAAACACGAAAAGTAGAGAACCTGGGGGAATACAAGAAAAGTTATCCCTTTCTTCCTCAGCCATATGCAGATACTTTCAAGGACTTGCATGTGAAAGCAATGCCTTAACTTTCTTGTCCAGAACTCCATCTCATCAACATAAATTATCCAGGCCTGACTTTGTTGCCAAGCTTGGTCTCTAATAAAAGTCCATATGGATCCCTCCCTCCTGCTTGTATCAATTGCAAGCTCCAAACAAACTCCCAAGTTCTGTACCAGCATGAACAATCTGTTGAAACAAATGAGGTACAGTGCTTCGTAATGGTGGTCAGTTTCACCCTTCCTTGGAGCTGTTTCTGTATCAAAAGGTTGGATATCTTCCGTAACATCCAACCGAGTTCCTCATGTCTTTCTTGCTATTATGAATGAATTTTTCACCTGCATGCAGTAATAAATGATGATAGGTAGCAGCGCTAAGAAATACTCTCACTGATGTCATGCAAATTGCAACATGCTGTCTTTAGTATGATTATAGATGACATGCAACCGCAATTAAGAATATAAGATTATGTGACAATTCAATGAAAAAAGCTTCATATCATGGCTTCTTTAAATGGTTCTGCAAATGAATTCATCTAATTTAATTGTTAGGGGTGAGATTTTCTGATTTAGGAGAAGCATACCAGGAAGAGCGCCAGAATACAAGCGAAGGAAGGATACCACCACGGAAGACTGCATCATCTAAAGAAGGTATCATATTTATGTTTCCAGTGGGTCCTTCACGTCTTATGAAATGAAACATATGTTTTGCATGCCAATTATTTGACTAAAGCAAAAGAATTTCTTCAAGTTAAGCTAGTCACCGAGAATCATAAAAATGTGAAAATATATTATTTTTCTTCTACATCAATATCAGCAGTTAATAAACTATTTCAGACGTATTTTTCCGAACAAGTTATATCATAATTTCTATAGACAGTCTACTATAATCAAACACTTGTTTTATTACTACATGTTGCGTGCGCATCCATTAGAAAACAAGGATCCTCTGCACCAGTCATGTTGCCAAATGAGAACAAGGTAATGGCTCAGCATGGATGCAATCTGATCATTCTATTGGCCTAACAATTTGGATAGAGTGGATGCCAAAAACCAAGTTACTATTCGTAGGTCCATCTAGTCTCAATCCATACTGTGCTCTAATCTGAGACTGATAAGGTTTGGAATGTATAAACAATTAGCATTCATAATAAGCTTCACAACACAGAAGCAAAGAAGCATTTTCAAAGGAAGCCAAATAAATACTACAATCTGTGTTTATGTTGAAAGAATGCATATAAGAAGTCATAAAACACCTTCTTTTGTAGAAAGAAAACATACCTGTATTGGGTTCCAGAGGCAGTTTTCGGGCCAAATGAGTGACGTCAACAATGCCAGCGATGCTGCGTTTGCAACTGCAGTTGCAGCAGCTGCATATGCTATCACTTCACTGGAAGAAGAAGATCCATTGAACCAGAAGCGCCCTCCAGCCAAGCCAACTGATAGCATACTATTGAGATGGTTGACTGGTAAACAGCCAAAAGACGATGAAAAACAATCAGGTACTTTCCTGTTATATGTCCTTCTGCAGTTTCTAGCATAATAAAACTGAATCATTGTGTCCTCATCAATTTCCATACTGATGTGTATAGTTAAGGCTTTTTTTGTATCCGTTTCCACATTCAACCCAAGGATGCATAGAAAACATTAAGCAAGAAATCCAATACCCAAAATGTTTGTGAAGGATAACACAATTTCAGATCATTCTCCAGTGAAAAAGCCGGTAGGAAACAAAGGAAAAATGCTAGACGAATCTGGGTTCGATCGCAAACTTTCAGGAAAAGCAAAGGAAACTAATCTAGTCACTAAAAGGACACCAACGATCTCTGATAAGTATCCAAATGATACAGGCAGCAGTACAACTGAACACGGACAAAACCAACCAAGGAGACAAGCATCATCCACAATCAAACCTACAGCATCACTTTCTGGGAAAGGAAATGGAGTTGACAAAACAACTGGTTATGATACAGTGGAAACAAAAGCAAATGCATGGGAGAGAGAAAAGATGGATGAAATTAAGAAAAGGTAACCACAGCTTGCCTAGCAATCTGATGTATCAAAAAATTTCAGCAGCAGCAAATTCTTTAGTGAACCTACTTCTAACAACAGAAACAATTTTCAGGTATGAAAGGATGATGAATGAAATTCGGGAGTGGGAGACTCAGAAGAAGTTGAACGCCAAACACCGACTGGAACGAAAAGAGGTTTATGATTATTGCTGTTGCAATTTTCTCCTTTTCATCTTATTTCTATTTGAAGACATATCCACCCCAAATAATAAAAAGACCTTTAGAAGTCCTTGATGAAGACACAGTCTTCCTAAAGCATCTGAACTGCAAAAAGCAATAGCAGCTGCCATCGCTTTCAGCTTCTCAAACCAAAATGACCAGATATTATGTCATTCAGAACCTTGGACTCAAAAAATCCTAAAACACTTCAGTATACATGCCCTTATTATTAAACATACACCATAGATAAAGTTTCAGCTGCACAAATAAAATCTCTCTCATGAAATGGCAAAGTCCAAGGTAAGAATGCAGATAAGCAGTGTGATCCCTACTAGATAATTCACACATTCCAAGAAAGCAAATCTCCCTTGGCAACTCTTAAATTAAAGCAGACACCATACCATTAAAATCTTCATTTTACAGAAAAAGGAAATAGAACATATTCATACTTCACATCCACAAGAATATACCTCACTACTTTACAAAAAAATAAGAACTACTTCTCCAATAAACATTTTGTTTCTCGGAATTACCCAGTCACAGTTGACATTCAGAAAACAATTTTACCAATGGCTTATCCTGGTAATTTGGACAATATCTTCTTTTATTATCAAAAGCACTTGTCTGTATTACATCCCAATATAGATGCCTATGGACACACCATGACATCAAAATGCAATCCTACCATATCCAAGCCTTACTCTATCCCTTATATTTCAGTTGAACAAAAGACAAACCTATCAAGCTCCGATGTGTTTTGAATGCATCTCCTCTTGGAAGTTCTCCTAGTTCTTATAATCACTACATGCTCAGGCTTCAGTTGCTAATGAAGCATGCCAGGGCATAAAATGGTTCTTGTTCACTAAAAGAAAAATAAAACAAAGTTTTATGATATTTTAACTGAGATAGAAAAACAGCTGACTGCTTAATATGGAAATTGCAGAGAAGTGTGGAACGCAGAAAAGAAAAGGCATTACTAGAATATCGTTACAAGATAGAAAGAATTGATCGAGTTTCTGGTGACGCAAAAGCCTTAGCAGAAGAAAAGAGAAAAAATGATGAGACCAAGACGCAAGAGAAGGCCAGAATGATGCGTTCAAAGGGGAATGAACCTCATACATGCTTGTGCTTCTAAAACATCAGAAGAGAAGAAACAAACAGTATCTGGTCAAGACACTACATCAATATAACTCAAAGGCAATTTGCTTGTGGATCTTTCATTCTATGTATAAAAATCAACATGTGCAGATCAATGAACATCTGGTATATCTTGGTTTAATTTGTAATATATATTACAACCTAAAAAATTCATGTTCATCAAATGAAACCAAAGCAGAACTTCAAATAGTCCAAAAAAATAGAGGATGTGTACGTGGCTAACGGACTGAACCCAAGTTTAAACAGATACATGGGTTAACCTCATGCACATTCAATAAAGTTCATGTTGAATGCAGGATCAAAGAACATGAAAAGCAGTACAGTATGGATACCACAGTGATTAAGTGATCAAAATTATCACCTATAATTTGAGCTAGAAGTAGAAGAAACCTAAAGAAGCAACTTGCACATGTTTGCAAAACATTGGACAATCTCCTACCTAACTACATGTTCTGTCACTTCAGAAGATAGTGAATTTCAGGTACCTACATGTCACATCCTGGATCTTTTTTTTTTTTTCAGGATCACATCTTTCCACACATACAGAGCCAAATAGATAAACATCATTTTATTCATAATTATAAACATTTATTACAATTTATTTGTTCATCAAGTCATAAGTAGAAAGGTAAACATAGTGATGTTAACTCAGAGAATCATCTAAGTGGCTCTACCTAGCGGTAGAGGAAGGTCCGCTCTCCACTGGAACCTAATTCAGTGCTAGTGGGAGGCTGCTCTGAAAATCAAAAACAAAAAAAATTCAGCAACGCTGAGTAGGAACTCCAAAAGTCAACTCAAAATAAATGCATGATAAAAAATCCATCATCTCATTGACGTATATCAAATACCCGAAGGAGCACTCCTCCAATAGCGGATGGAGAGGCTTTATCCTACGGGATAAGTTTGTGTTCTCCTAACAGCGGATGAAGGCAAACTCATATCGCACTCCCAATAGCGAATGGAGTGACGTTCCTCACCCACCAAAGTGGAGACACATTCCTCCCAACAGCGGATAGAGAAACCGTCCAGCCGCTACGTTTGACGGCAAGCTAATCCCCAAAGGGAATCGCCTTACCTGCCCTTGGGAGGGAAATAACATAATTTCACATTGATCGTGTCTATATCGGGATGAAATAACATATTTAAAACATCTCTTTTCAACATCATCAATATCAATAATACCAATTAGCCCTCAATTAGCTTGAACCATAGTTAAATCGGTCTAATCAAACTCGATTCATTAGAACCTAACTGAATCGATCTATAATTCTCATTTTACTGGTCTGGAACCACCCTAGACTAATATAATTTGGACTAGATTTGGTTCAATTTAGGTTAAACTGATTTGAAAAGTCAGACCAATTCGGAACCACTCTGAATTGGTATAGACTAATCAAATCTGGTTTAGTTCAATCAATGTTTGGGCTCAAATCTAACAATTACATAATATTGGACTAGGTTGAGCCGACCCAAATACCGGTCATGTGCACTGCACATGACTGTACATGCATCACACCAGGCTGGGCCAACCCTGACCCATGACTGCCTACGTTGGCCTGGGCTGGGTTAGCCTGTGAGCTAGGGCTCGACCCATGGGTTGGGCCTGGCCTATGAGTTGTTTCAACCCAATTCTATCCAATTTCATAAATTTTAAATTATAATAACATATATCCACTAATAATAATACATTAAAACATAATAAGAGATTAAATAAATGATAAGATTGAAAGATAAACTTCAATATAAGGAAATAACATTCTAGATTCAATAAGAATTAGAAACCATACTTTTAATATATGTAACATAAATAATTTCAACGTGACCAAATCAAATAATAACATTCTAAATCTCAAAAGGATAAATTTTTTTAAATAACATATTCTGATCAATAATAAAAATTTTAACATCTAAAAGATTAAGAATTATTATTTTTTGAACTACTCATGGTATATTTAAATTTAAATAAGATTAGAAGGTAACTGCAATAAAATAAAATAACATTCTTAATCTAAAAAATCTGATATCATAAAACATATATAATTTCAGAATATTTAAAAATGAAAACCTTTAAAGGGTATCAAAGGGTAAAATATTTTAATTCAACAAAAACTAATATCAATCTAAAAATTTCAACATGGAATCCAAATAAAAATCTTTAATTTCTAAATTAAATAGGAGGAGGTGAGCCTCCATTAAAGGAAAATTTTCTAAATTTTTGTATTTATTTAATATAAATTATTTTTATTTAATATACTAACAAATATGATATCACCTTATTTGGAATGCTTAATAATTATTTTTTAATTCGTAATGACAAACCAGGAAGAAGGATTAACATTCCCTAAATTATACTAGCATGTAAGGAAATAATATTTGATTCCTAAATCAAATATTTGATTTGATTACACTACAACCTATCATATGGCATATTTAAAATCACTCTGTTATATGCAGATTTTAATTTTATTTCACAATGGATATTACTGTAATCGAGATGTTGTGGCTGGTCTTCCTAATTGAATTAGAAATAAGATACTGTTAGATGATAATATAGAGAGAACCCTGCTTGATCTAGGGCTAGACTTTAACTTTGGAGAATTAGAGTTGGTCTTGGTCACCTCTCTATAAGTTTCCCTACATCTTCCCTCCTCTTAATCCATCAAGGGGAGCAAGATCATAGGGAAAATAGGTGTCATTGAGATGGGTAGGTATCATCCCAGCCTTAGTTATTTAGTTTCTCTAATGAAAGTGTAGCTAGACATTTACTTATACTAATATAATGAGATTCATTGGGATGTATTTTGAATGATTGACAATAAATATATATAAATTTATTGTTATTGTTTTGCATATTTCAGATGATTGAATGATGAGCTTATGCACGGTATGATCCTTTTGATTTATGAGACAGGTCATTCCGGGGAAATCTCAAAAATCAAATAAGAATCAGCTGAATTTATAAAGACAATTTTGCCTCGTACGTTAGCTTTTACTTGATTGATCTTTTCCCACATGTTTCAGACTACCACAAATCTCACTCATGTCTAATTAACTTTACAAGGTAGGCATAACAATTTACACCACAAAATGTGTCAGTTATGTTTCTTGATAAAAGGAAAGCTTGTCACTTCTCTTTGCAGGTAGCCGTTCATCAATGCAGATATGGCCTCATCACTTCTAAGATTCCATATCACTTCTCTCCAAAGTTCATCAACAAATAACAGGGTTATCCCCATGTTCCTAAAATGACGCAAATCTATAATATTTGACACTATTAACAGAGGTAACATTCATTCAACATGAACAACTAATATAGTTCACCAGAAAGTAGAGTTGCAGAAACATGAATTAACATAATTCCATCCGATGAAAATTCCTAGTAAAACAGACGACTTGAGGTCACCTTTCCCACAGAACGAACACCAATGAGAAGAATAAGAAGATAAAAAGGTCTCAAACGCAAACCTCGGTAGCAAGCTTGTAATCCCCCTTGCCCTCCCACGCCCCACCTTCGGACAAACCTATCCGCTTCGCAGATCTCGCTACGATGGCGAGGTCTGCGACGCAGAAGGAGGCGACGATCTCATAGCGCCTCGATGGTCTGAGCGTCGGACCCCCATCGTGGAGATCCCCAACAGCGCCCGGACGGAGGGGACGTCGGAGCTACTCCCGGAGCCGGAAGGGCTTGCACCGCCGGCGTAGGGAAATGTAACGTCTCTCCTAATTGGACATAGAGTAGTAGATATAAGTCTCAGGCCACCGTCATTGGTTGAAGTAATGGATGAAGGTATTCGATCATAAATTTGTTTTCTTAATAATATAATTATATTACAATATGTAATACGTTATGCTAAAAATATGTCACATAAATAGATAATTACATAAATTAATTTTTATAATATGGTGGATGGGAAAATAATAAATACAATAAAAATTTTCTTGTCTCATTTGTATAATAAAAATTGAAATATTTTTGAAAAATTCAACACTGAAAATTAAAATTATTTTTAAGATTTAGCACATATATATATAACATTTTTTTAATAAGGAGAAAAATTCCCGGTCTCTTTGCCAGCCTCAAACCCGATAACAGAAAACTTCCTTATGCATTCTCTCTCTCTCTCTCTCTCTCTCTCTCTCTCTCTCTCTCTCTCTCTCTCTTCTATTTTAGTTCTTTGACCCTCCACCACTTCCTCTCCTCCTCCAAATCCCTTCAATCTGCACCCCACGTTCGATCCCCCCCAATAGAAAATGTCAACACCACCTCAAAAGCCCCTTCTCCTCGTTCACCACAGCTCAACAAGAATAGGAGCTCATCCAACTCTTAAGCAATCCTCATTCTCTCAAACACCTTCATCAATAACTCATCTTCCCCTTCTCTTCCCATCCTCCTCTCTGCTCTCTCTTCATAGTTTTGGTTGTTCTCACCAACGACGAAGTTTTAGCCTTCTCCTTCCGTTCTTCCCACCTCCTTTCCCCGTCAGGAGAGGTGGGGAACAAGGTCCAAGCTTTGCCTCATTTTACGTGTCCAAAGCCATCAAAGTTACCATCTTTATCATCCCATCGATCTCCTAGCCCTGTTCGTTCACATCGTACGCCATCAAGTTCCCAGCTTTATCTTCCATGCCATCGGTTGGCATTGTATTTTAAGTGGGTTTCTCGTACACCGTCAAAATTCCGTTCAGGCGGCTAACTACGAGGCCCTCTTACCTCCAATCTCTCCGTTCCCCTGATCGGGGAGATGACCCGGTGCACCCCCGCACACTATGGTATAAGGTCAGGGCGTTCAGTCTTGTCATGGTGCGGTTTCTCAGGCGGGGGCACGGCTTCGACAAGTCGGAGGAGGGAGACGAGGTGTGCGAGGTAGGAGGGCACCAGGCTCATAGCCTGATTCTGGAGGGCAGTGGGAATGGCTTCGGAGTTGAGGAGGATATCTTCTTCCATAGCCAAGGGGCAGGCGCAGGCCGCCCTCTTGGGGCGCAGCAGATTGGCTCCGTGCTCGAACGCTCGTCGGGCATAGGCCCGAGGTCTCGACTGCGCAAGGATGAAGGTGCTCGAGCTGGACCGCCATCAGGCAATTTTTTTTGAGATGCTACACAACACGCATGCTTATATGGAAAGGAGGATTCATGATTTGATTGTTATGACACCAGTATGTTCTCTGTTTTGTGGCTTTTGATTCAGATATGGAGTTGATGAAGGAGAGGTTTGCAAAGCTGCTTCTTGGTGAGGACATGTCTGGTGGTGGTAAAGGAGTCTCATCAGCTCTTGCTCTCTCCAATGCCATCACCAACCTTGCTGGTAATTCCACACTCCCCGAGGCCTAGCCACGATTTGTCATACTTCAACACAATCAGCTGAGGGGCAAAATAAAATGCTGGATATTGTCATCTAAGAAATAGGAAAATTCTATTAATATATGCAATTTGCTAACCTGTTTGATTCTGATGAGTCTAAATGCTCAAAGGATCATTAGCCATTGTTTACTGTTCCTGATACATGCAGCATCCGTTTTTGGTGAGCAATGGCGTTTGGAGCCTATGTCTGCTGAAAGAAAAGCTAGGTGGAGGAAAGAAATCGGTTGGCTTTTATCGGTCACCGACTATATCGTAGAATTCGTTCCTTCCCGGCAGACATCGAAGGATGGATCCATCATGGAGGTCACACGGGACCTATAAGCTCTGTAGATTGTGCATAGCACGCAGAGAGATCTGCATAAAGTTCCATGCATGTTCAAACTCATGTGTTTCCTTCACTTGCAGATAATGATCACGCAACAACGCAAAGATCTTCAATTGAACATTCCTGCGCTGCGCAAACTCGACGCAATGCTCATCGTAAGTGAGCCTCTCCCTCCTCAGAAGAACAAACAAATGAACTGCCTTCAAGTATATTTCTGAATTCTTCATCGTTATGCATGGTGACTCAGGGCTCCCTGGACAACTTCAAGGACCAGAACGAGTTCTGGTACGTATCAAGAGACGCTGATGAATCTGAGAAAGGTGCACAGAGAAAAGACGACAAATGGTGGCTTCCGACGGTGAGAGTCCCTCCCAATGGACTCTCGGATGTCTCCAAGAGATGGCTGCAGTTTCAGAAGGAATCAGTCAACCAAGTTCTCAAGGCAGCAATGGCAATCAATGCTCAGGTCCTTATGGAAATGGAGGTCCCTGAAGCCTACATCGACTCCCTTCCCAAGGTAGACCACCGTAAGCTTGTGAATGTATGTTGATTTCTCATGTTCCTAGCCAAGCCTCTTCTCCCTTGATCTGGTTTTGCGACAGAATGGGAGGGCAAGCCTAGGAGAATCGATTTACAGGAACATTACAGATGATGTCTTTGACCCCGAAGAGTTCCTCGAAACGATGGACTTGTCGACGGAGCACAAGGTCCTCGACCTCAAGAACCGAATCGAGGCCTCCATTGTCATCTGGAAGAGGAAAATGCACGACAAAGACAGCAAGTCCTCCTGGGGTTCGGCTGTCAGCTTGGAGAAGAGGGAGCAGTTTGAAGAAAGAGCCGAGACCATCTTGCTCCTCATCAAGCACAGGTTTCCTGGACTCCCTCAAACATCTCTCGACATAAGCAAGATCCAATACAACAGAGTAAGGGACACGATCTCTGTCAAGGATCAGAACCTATCAGATCTTATCCACTTCCCCAGTGCATTTATTTGACGGCCATTCCTGCAGGATGTTGGACTGTCGATCCTGGAAAGCTACTCGAGGATTCTGGAAAGCTTGGCTTTCACAGTAATGTCCCGAATCGAGGATGTCATCTACGCGGACTCTCTGGCTCAAAATCGAGCAACCAAGAATTCCAACAAGAGGCAATCGCTGCATGATGCAGCAGCAGTGAAGAAGCTGAACGCGAAAGAAGAACCGGAGAAGGTGGAGTCGCCGTCGTCGATGACCCTGTCAGATTTCATGGGTTGGAACTTTGTGCCAGAACCAGTCATGAAGAAGAACTCCGGGTACGTGGACGACACCATAAGCTCGAAGAAGAAGCTTCCTGACGTCGAGGCCGTGAAGAAAGTCTCCTACATAGAGAGGGTAGAGCACGTAGGTGGCATGCGAAGTCCTACAGCTCGCCATTAAAGAGTGCTGCAGGGTGAAAGAGAAAGCCGCTTTGGGTCAAGTGTGCATAGCTCACACGGGCATATTGAAAGCCTTTGGTAGGTCTCATGTTATATTGAAATTGACAAGGACAAATACGATATTTTCCAAACTCTATAATTATTTCCCACTATGCTTATATGGGATTGAAGACAATGTAATTGTAAGTATATTTTGGATCAGAAAATTCAAATGATCAAAAATACCTCAAAACCTTAAAATCAATTAATAATTTTTTATTCCCAATATTTTTTTAATTTAAGTGTTCTTTAATTATAAATTGTTTGGTTTATTTGAAACAAATATGCGTTGTTCGACCGTCTGCGGACCTTCCTTCGCTGACCCGAGGATGGATTGGACCGTCCTTCGCTGCCTCTGTTTGATTGACACGTGGGCCCTTGACGCTGCCCCCGCTCGGCACCGTTTCCGTTCCCATCTGTTCCTCGATCACGCGACGGAATGACCGAAGCTTTTGTCCGTTTGTTTCCCGTTACGGTTTTCTTCTTTTTCTTCCATTTTTTCCCCTTTTTTTAAAATAAAAGATTCGAGACGGGGAGAGATCCATATAGAACTGGCTAAAGAAACACCGACTCGAGTGGGAGAAAGGGGAAAGGAGTTTCGATCTGCAGCACGCGTCTGCCGATTGGGGGACGCCGCCCTCGCCGCTTGGCTTCCCGGTTCGTCCATAGATTTCCGGTTCCCGTCATCAGGGTTGGCGCGGCTCCGGTAGGTCTCGCAGGAACGCGTTCGGATCTCGTCGGTGGGGTCGAGCTCTCGATCGATCGGGTTTTCTAGGGCCAGAGGGATGGCCGGCGCTCTGGTGGATCGTGCGACCAGCCATATGCTGATCGGTCCGGATTGGGCGATGAACGTCCAGATCTGTGATATCCTCAATCGTGATCCTGGGTATTGCTGTCGGTGTTGTTTACTGTTTTATTCGTTTGTGAGTTGAAATACTAGTCACTTGATGCGATGTGGTTGTGGTTTTTTTTTTCGTACGATGGAATCGTTGCAGCCAATTCCATTAAATTTTAGCAACGTTTTAGTTTTGCCACGCTTTCCTTTTTTTCTTGATTTGCTCGTCATGAAAAAGTTTGGATTTTTAGGCAATATACGACGGAAATCGTTGGTGGATGTCGTGAATTCTACTTTCTAGGATACGACGTGTTGACTGTGTGTCCATTTGTTAGAAATTCCACAAACGAAAAACTATTCTGACAGTCTCTTTGGTTCTTCCTAGAAATTTTGATGAAAGTCTACACATTTGGAACCTTAGATCCAGTATAAATTAGGCTGATACAGGAAATAAGACCTTAGAATGAGTATGTTTAGATCTGAGCACTTTGCATTTAGATCTATTACTTTTGGTAAATAAAAACATTAAGATCAATCAGCAATAACATGCAACTCTTATTGGTAAAAATAAAGCAACCTTGAATTTGGCTTCAAGAAGTTACTTGCATACAGTTGGTATGCTGGCTGCTTATACTTGTGGCACTACACATACACATGGCTTTGACAACATCCCAAGAGCTGCAGAGAAGGTGGTAACAGTTTGTGATGCTATGATGAGAACGGCCTCATATGAAAGATCAAATTATTGATAGGAGCACAATCGGGAAGGGGAGACTAACATGTTATATTTATATTTTTTGGGTTTTCAAGCAACATCAGCTACATTTTTTGGGTTTTTTATGGTCCTTTTGTCTTTTACATTATTTCAGTTGGTTTAAGGGTTAATTTGTAGATAAAAAAAAAGGCCAACTTGTATAAATATAGGTATCTCCAGCTAACAATGTGGGACTTGATGGCTGTTAGTTTGACTATGATATCGTCTTCAACAGCTCTTAATGTAGGAGATGATGTCTGTAACTAACCACAAATAGTCGGTGTTTACTTTTTCTTGTTGTCAGCTAAATTACCAAGGTTACAAAAATTTTAAGTCACTAAGTTTTTCTGGAGGACCCTAGTGGATTGACTGTCATAAGGGGAAAATTATGGGCTTAAGCTATTGATGTTATTGTAAGCTTCTTTTTGTTCATCTCCTTATCTTTCTTTTAATGCTCAAAAGACATTTGAAATCAACTTTGCTATATGCTACACAAGACAAGTAATATGACTGGTTGAATTGTTATGGAGGAGGCAATGTATATTCTTGATGAGCTGTGTATTTGAGATGTTGGCTGATTATATCTGTACTCTCTAGGTGAAGATACTCTGACACTAATTTAACTCTTCACATTCATTTTACCAGACAAGCAAAGGATGTTGTTAGAGGCGTCAAAAAGCGTATTGGTCATAAAAATCCTAAAGTTCAGCTACTTGCACTAACAGTAAGTATATATCTAACTTGTAATTCTTGTCATCGACTTTTGGAATTTATCATATTGGATAATTAACTTTATTCACGAAATTGTTTGTTTCATATATGCCTTTTTCCTACATGAATTCATCCAAGTTAACTATGACTACACTGTAGCATTCCATTTATTTATGATAATTAAAGGTAGTGTTTGATCATAATAATAGGTTGAGGATGCCTCAGTGCAAATTGAAGTTTAGGAATAGTGAAATTGGCTCCACTTAAGAGCCATTAAAATTATTTGTCCTATTCTATTTTATGTCAACAATAAATTGGTTATTTTCTTTTCTTAATTGTTCTGTAGCTGATTTTGAATTAGGCCTAGTACCAATATACATCACAAAAACTTTTTTGTGGATTCCATGAGAACCAGGATTGGCAAAATACTAGCAAACTTAAGTTTATGACTTTTTCTTTTAACCTAGATGATCTCAGGATCAATTATGTTGTCATCAAAGAGCACTCTTAGCATATGGCTGTTTGTTTGATCTGGATCCATATGTCTAGGTAAAATAATGCAGAAAAACACAGCCTAGTCTAAGAGACTCCTATTGTAGCAAGGTGTGGGAAGGGAAAGATATATGAACAAGATTTATGAAACTTAATACTTGTGTTTCCTCCCATAGATGGATTGTGTAGATTATATCAAGCACCGCTGGTGAAAAAAATGTGTTGATTAGGATCTATATCTATGCTCACGGTCTTTTGTATTACTTTATTAATGGATCATATAATAAAGTTGAACCTTGTGAACTAAAATTATTAGTGAAGGTTAACTTTTAAAATTTTGATGTTATTATTTTTTGATTTTTTATTTGTGATATGCAAGTTTATTTATTCCTTTATATTACATACAATAATTTAGGCCATAATTTTCATATGAAATTGCAGCTGTTGGAAACAGTTACAAAAAGTTGTGGTGACATTGTCCATATGCATGTTGCTGAGAAAGGCATACTCCATAAGATGGTCAAGATTGTAAAGAAGAAGGTTACGTTTCTTGGGTTTATAATGGGCCTTTGTTTCATATGTCATGATGAAGATTCTTTTATATTGATGATGTTTTTCATATTACAGCCAGATTTGCAAGTCAAAGAGAAAATTTTAGTACTAATTGACACTTGGCAAGAAGCATTTGGTGGCCCTCGTGCAGCATATTCACAATACTATGCTGCATATCAGGACCTGTTGGTAATTGTCAAACTTATTAATTTTTGTTTGTCTAGCATGATAACTGTATATGTACTATTGTGAAGCACTCAACACTTAAAATGTTGATGTGGAAGTCTGCAAAATATGTTATTGGTTGCTATGCATCATATGAATTAGATTGTAGAAAGGATAGGTTGTAATGAAAATATAATATATAAAAAATAAGCACCGGTTGCTGTTTCTTTGTCATGTTGTCTTACATTTATAGGACATGTAGTCATATGCTGGCATGTCTATTTCCATCCTTCGTATCTGCACTTGCTGAAGAAAAAAATTATCCAAATGAGTAGTGTTGTGGAACTTTATGCCGTGGCCTAGGAGTCGGTACTACTTGGTCCTGAGCCGAGAGTACAAGGTCATCCACGTGAAGAGAAGGATGGAGGAGTGAGGTCGGGTCAGGAGGTTATGTCCTAAGCTCTTGCTGCGTACTCGTGCCCGACTCGAGGTGGGGCTTGATCGGCTTCGTACGCTTCTCGATCCTGCACAACAGATCGATGTCGGGAGGGGGATTCCCGACCTGACTTCTCCGTTGGTTAAGTCAGTAAGTGAATTTTGTGAGGTAAAAGGTTCGATCCCCTTTACCTGGGCTAGGGGGTTTGCTTTTATATCGATGGAGCCGACGCGAAGGTGCGTGGGTTGTTAATGCCCGTTGTTGTCCTCGTTCGACGCGATCGTGCAAGCAGTCGACCCGTACACTCCCGATGGTGTGGGTCAGCCTATCCTGTTCCTCGTCGTGCAGCACCAACACATATGGTTACCGATGACTCAAATAGGTCTGTCCGGTCCGCCATTGTGCGGGCCGACTCGTACAGTTTTGGATAATGCGGAAATAGTCATTTGTCATCTGCTAGCTCAGTCGTCTTTGCTGCAGACGTGTGTCGGGTCGTTCCACGTCGACTCCCTGGTGGTTGCCAATTGTTAGTCTGCGGTCAGTGCTAGGATATTCCCTATCACTTTGCTATGAGCTAATATAATAGCACAAATCACAGATTAACAGCTGGCAGCCGCAAGAGAGCCGACATTGGAATGACTCGACACACGTTTGTAGCAAAGACAACCGAGTTGGCAGGCAGCGCATGACTATTTCCGCATCACCCAGAATTGGATGGGTCGGTGCTGCAGAGTTGGGGACTAGACAGACCTATCCGAGTCGTCGGAAACCATACGCGTCAGCGTCACAAGACGAGGAACAAGATGGGCTAGCCCGTGCCATCGGGAGTGTACCGGTCGGTTGCTCGCACGACCGTGCCAAACAAGGACAACAGTGGGCATTAACGACCCGTGCATCTTTGGGTCGGCTTCACAGGCATAAAGCAAACCCCTAGCCCAGGAAAAGGGGATCGAACCTTTTACCCCACAAAATCCTCTTACTGACTTAACCATCAGAGGGGTCGGGTCGGGAATCCCCCTCTCGACATTAATCTATTGTGCAGGATCGAGATGCGTACGAAGCCGATCAAGCCCCACCTCGAGTCGGGCACGAGTGCGCAGCAAGAGCTTAGGACACAACCTCCCGACCTCACTCCTTCGTCCTCCTCTTCACATGAACGACCTTACGCCCTCGGCTCAGGACCAAGTCGTACCGACTCTCAGGCCACGACATAAAGTTCCACAACAGGTAGTATGTTAATAATAACGCAAAGCAAGTTACACTTTTTGAGGAGGTTTTTTAAATTAAAATTCAAATATTGGGTGTTGGGTTACTGTCACTTGTAGGTTCTTGACATTATGATATCTTAGTGACCCCTTCTGCTCTCAAGCCACTCCGCCTTTTTTTTGTCTAAAATTCTTTTTTTTATTTTTTTTCTTCATTAGCAAGCTGGAGCTGTATTTCCGCAGAGGACTGGGAGGTCTGCTCCTATATTTACTCCACAAAATCAACCTTTGACATTGTATCCTCCAACTGCACGGAGTACTGATGATCACCAAGAAGTGCCTGAAACATCAGTCGGATCTGATTTTCCTGCTTTAAGGTGTATGCCTAACTCTTATCTTCTAATCCTTAAATGTATTTTACTTGCAAATCATACTAGCAGGAATAATGGTCTGTGGTTCTGACATCTCGTATTCCTTTTCTTATTTTTTTTACTTCTCCATACTTCTAGCTTAATTGTTAGACTAGGACTTGTTTACCTTTAGTACTAATGTTAAGGAACTAAGTTGGCCATTTACTAGTACTGACCATATATTGCCTATGAGCTGAAATTAGATAGTCATATTCAACAAAGTGGAACAAAGAAATGACGTGAGCATATTTTGATGTAAGATCCTAATACAAAACATGTTCCCAGCTTATAGTCCTCAATTGAACATATTGTACTGTTTCTTATCATGATATTCATTAAATGCTAGTCTAATTTATCAAAAAAAATCTAGCCAAGCTAAAGATACGGATTGTGCAAAAGTGGCTCAAAGTTTTAAACTTCTTTTTTTCATGTATATTTTCCATGCGCAAATTCATAGATGTGAATATTGGAGTCCGGTTGGCACATGTAAGCGGGAACTCTCCAAAATGCTAACTAGTTTACTTGCAAACCACCTTTTTGATCTATGTTATTATTAGAAAAAACTAGCAAATTGCAATACCTTTTCCTGTTATGTGATTCCTGCAACATTTACCACTGTTACCATTTAAGATTAATTTTATTTAATTTTTCAGCCTGACAGAAATTCAAAATGCTCGTGGCATCATGGATGTTCTTGCTGAGATGTTGAATGCCATCGACCCTGGGAACAGAGAGGTATTGTCAGTGTGGCACTTCTGTATTAAATTTAGAATCCTTGAAATGTATTTCGAATCCTGAGAATCTTGACCCATGCTTTTAGACCATCATATTTCAATATGCATAACACCATTATGCTCAATGACTTGTTCTTATCTTCTTAAACACCTATAAATTAATTAGACAATTTAAGTGGTCCCTGTAAATTGAGATTTTTTTGTGTGTTTTATCCAATACTACAATCTCTGACATGATTTTTTAGGCTATGGCTGATATAGCATAATCACACAACTGCCACCTGCTCCAACTTTCATTTTCAGGGGCTCAGACAGGAGGTTATTGTTGACCTTGTTGACCAGTGTCGAACTTACAAGCAGAGGGTAATGCAGCTTGTCAACACAACCACGTAAGTTTATTAGTAAATTTTTAATACTTTTGACTTTTTCAAAGAGAAGGTAGAAATTTAGAATATGCTGTGTATGCTGTAGTCCTCTTTGGAGAAATCAGTTCCTCTCATATGGCATTTGAACTTGTTTCAGTTCCCTCAGCAAATCTATCTGTTTTATCATGTATTAGTAAAAATAAACAAAGGCCTAGTGTCTTTAGCAAACTTATCCTAAAATAACACAATATAGGAATTTAGACTGGTGTGTATGCTATGATCCTTTTCTATGGCATTTGAGCTTGTTCAATCTCTTTCTACACTATACTTTCTATTTTATTAATTTATCAGTAAAAATAATAAGTCCTACCATCTTTCTTTAAGAACAAACATCTTTATTCATATTTTCCATCCCTTTTCTTTCCTTGCTGTGAAGTTTTATCCTTTGTTTATAGGTTAGTGTTGTTGGTGGAGCCAGGTATAGCAAAGTTGATATTGTGATGAATGTAGGCAATGGATTGTGCGTGCTGGCTGGCATGTGCTGTGCTAGTGGGTTTCAGCGGACAGTTGTTTGTGACACTGGGACAACTGTGTGCCATGATTGACACATGACCAACAAGGTGTGGCATGGTCCCCATCCAAAGTTGCATGATCCATTCATGCCATGCCAGTCGCTTCTGCTGTGAGGATAGAATCCTTGGGGCATAACCTGTTTGCCATATGATGAAGTATTTTCATATTTTGGTGCTGCCTGGTTTATCATACCTGTCTGCAAAGACATGGGATGCATTTTTCATTATGTTTGTTTGCTTCTCTGTAACAGAGATGAGGAGCTTCTTTGTCAAGGACTTGCTCTTAATGATGACTTGCAGCGTGTACTCGCCAAACATGATTCTGTTGCAGCAGGGATTGCCGTTCAGGTGGAGAAGCCAAAAACCCTTAAAGCGCTTGTAGATGTTGATGACTCTGCAGCCAGCAAAGACACAGATCAAAGGTGATTAATTTTCCCTTACCATTGTTTGCTTGTTAAAGCAACTGCAGTATAACAGTTTAGAAACATGGTATTCTATCTATTAGATGTTATAAGGAGTACAAAACTTAATTCTTGCTAAGCTTTTTGGCTTTCCAGTAGGGTAGATCTATGCATAGTAGTTTGATTATTTGAATATTACCGGCTTTCTCAAATACATGTAATTGAGAGTATTTTATGAGGATACTAAACCTTTGACCATCTTTGATTCTCTTCAAAAAATGATTTGCTAGTTAAGTGGTGGTTTCTTTCTTAATTCCAGATGTTTAAGTATATTTCACTTTGTGATGTATGTGATATGTAGGTCCAGCACAGGCACCAGTAGCAACCAGCCTCCTCTTCAGCAATTATCATTGCCCGCACCTCCGGTCTCCAATAGTTCTTCCAACTCTTTAGCAATAGTTGATCCAAACATAGATCTTCTCAGCGGAGAGGATTATAGTAAACCTGCAACTGAGAATACGCTAGCCCTTGTTCCTGTCAGTGAACCACATACTAATTCTGCTTCTGACCAAAACATCTTGGCCCTTTCAGACATGTTTTCCAACACTGGTGCTCAAGCGAACAATAACAATCCTACAAACGTTCCTGATTCTTCATTGACATTGTCAGCCCCACAGGCTTATCCTTCTGTATCGCCACTTCAGCTGCAGCCCCAGCAGGTACAGCAGCCTGCCCCTTACCCTAATGGAACCAACCCAGGACCACCTCGATATGAGCATGCGATTAATGATGGTTCACAGTTAAACCAAGCAAATACTGTGTGGAATGGTCAAGTTATTCCCAGCTTAACATCACAGCAGGCAACACAAGGTTATGGTAAGCCAAATTATTTGCCTGATTATTTTTCTTTTAATTGCATTTATTACATCAGCCATGTCATAATTACATGCTTGGAGTATTTGCTTTCTGAGTGTAAGACAATTGGCACAGACTAGTGAGAGTTAAAACTTTGGTGTATTGGTACATGAATAATCAGCAACAGTTTGCAGGGAAAAGTTTGTTTAGCTTTCACATTGAGATCAATTGATTTCTTATCTGTAAGCTCCGAATGCTAACATTTCATTTTTCAGGTATAAATGACCAAAATGGAATTCTTCCTCTGCCCCCTTGGCAAGCTCAACCTGTGCGGACCACTGAAGTGCCTAATTTTCAGCCTCAACCTGTGCAAAATGGCCATCTTGGAGGTGTGAATTCATTACCGGGGCCAATTAACCAGCCCGAAGGCATGCAACTTCAATACCCCCAATCCATGCCAGGCAGCTTTGTGGGAGTAACGCATCCACAATTTATGTTAGGAACACAGTTTGGAGGTCTGCAACCGCAGTTTGTGCTGGGTAACCAATATGTGGGGCAGAACGGTCAGATGACTGCTATATATTCGCAGCAAATGCTGGGAGGACATTTGCCTGCTATCAATCAGCAAACTCTCTCCGGCATCCAGATGACCGGTTATGGGTACAGGAAGCAACCGGAGTCCCAGTTCTATGATCCGAGGGTTCCCGGATACAATTATTCCAGCCCAGAGGAGATTTCCCAGAGGATGTATGGGCTCTCCATGCAAGACAATAGCATGTTTGTGAACAAGACTTCTTCCTACCAGAGCTCAATGCCCTCTTACCTGCATCAATCCAACACGCCATCAAAGCCCGATGATAAACTTTTTGGTGATCTTGTTAATATGGCCAAAGCAAAGCAAAATAAGCCTACTGCTAACAAAGTTGGAAGCCTCTAAGATCAGCTTGGGACCATTTTAAGTCATCTTTCGCATTCTTTTATGTTCATGTACTTGTTCTAATGTTTTTGTTATATAAATTTGTCTTCCGATCTCAGATCTCATACTGAATGATTTCCCGACATATTAATACTTGTCTTTGAGTTTATCATACAAACTGCACTCTCTCTCTCTCTCTCTCTCAATTTTTTTTTTCATTTGGTTAATCAGTTAAGCTGTGCATTGCCAACCATATATATATATATATATATATATATATATATATATATATATATATATATATATATATATATATATATGCATTTAAGAAGTAACTTCCAATTGTCTCTGGCAAACACAGAATGGCAAATTCTACGTCAACTCCCCATTAGATGCTAGCTAGAAGAAAAACCTGCATTTCCAATTAACAACTCCAAGCTGGTGGTAGTATCACATCTCAGTCTCATGCCTCCTCCAACTACAGAAAGCTGCTTAGATGCGCTTATAATGCTCGATTTATTATTGTCTTGATGAAAACTAAAGTTGTCCAAGTTCTTGACCCCAACCCAAAAAGATTATACCGTAAAGGTTAAAGTTTTTGAATCGAATTTATGCCGCTCAACCGGTTCGGCTCATCAGCGATCCATATCAATTTCAAAGAGAACTATGATGATAATCTCACAAATATATTTTAGTGAGAACTATATTCTTTTATTGTGTTTCCCAGAGTAGATGAGCAAGGAATGTGGAGGAAAGAGTTATAAGGGTGTTGCCGGCGGTAAAAAGAAAAATAAATGCTGAACATATACTGCGTGCGATTCATCATCGATATCAGCTTCTGCCCAAACGTAAATAATGCTGACCATATACTACGACTCAGTGGTACTTGCAGCTGTTTCTACAAACCGGCATGAAGTCGAACTCAGTGGTACTTGCGGAGTCTTCATTTACTCTCACGGCTTCTCTACTCTTGTTTAACGAATGATACGTGTGTGGCATGAGAAGGTCAAAAATGAAGCCCTACTTGGCACATTTCAAGAAACTGCTGGATAGATCACACTGGAGTAAGATATAATAATCGTGGCTGATTGCCGAGAGAGTCTGTGGAACAAACATGTCTCTGCTCTCTGGCCTTATCTCCTACCACACCATGCTTCGGTACTCGCAATCCACACCACCATAAGCGATCAGTCTTCTCTTTTGGCAGAGTGACAGCCAATGATGCCTTGCCAACCTGCAGTCCCCAAAGCAGGCAAAGCACGAAGTCGTAGGCCTCAACGGAAGCCTCCACCGAGGGCCGGAGCGCAGAGATCGGCTCCATTACCACTCCCTGCATGCATCATGAAGGCGACAGGGACGAGGCAGAGCCCTCGACTCCTGAGGTCTTTCTTCTGTTCATCATTGCATTCCTGCAGTAACGAAGAACGGCAGCAAAACGATCATACTCTTTGGAAGTCGATCGATCGGTATCATTTGCGAGGTACCTGATCTTGTTCCCCACTGTTCTTCGTGCCGTTCTCATTCAACATCTGCGTTTGTCCCGGGAACGATAGAGTACAGGCAATGAGTGGTGGTGGTTGATTTCCTTTAACGTCGTATACGAGCTTAAAGTGATGCATATTTAACCTCTGGTCTCGAGGGAAAGGAGAGTAGAGTAGAATTCTATGAACGACCTACCAAGCATAACATGTGAAAGTAGAAGAAGACAAACCCTAGAAGAAGAAAGCGGAAGATATGTATGCATAGATACTGAAAAGATACCACCCATCTTTCATTCACAGGTTGTCGAGCGATGCCACTAAAGGCTGACTCAGTGCAAGACTTTGGGCACAACTCGTGACCGCGACATACATCAATTATGGGGATCGGTGATTTGTGGCTTAAGCCGCCGACGGTAGCAGTGCTACTACGGCACACCGAGAGGAACTGAGCAGATCTTTTAATGAGAACTCATCAAAAAGAGACTCTTCAACAATGAAAACAGCTAATCTCACAGTATGTGTGAGCTCAGAAACAGATCAATTATGTGAATGTTTTGTATGAATTTTTCGTGCATGCGCGCGCGTGTGGGAGAGAGAGAGAGAGAGAGAGAGAGAGAGAGAGAGAGAGAGAGAGAGAGAGAGAGGATGGTAGGGATGAGGGTATGATTACTTACAGGCTGACTCAGGTCTCCTGATGCAGGGGGCAGGTACGACGAGCTCAGAACCTACATGAAAGAAAGGGATGGTTGAGACACTGAGGAACTGCAGACGCATGGCTTTACAAGACCACCAGCAACAAAAAGATACTGCATCGCAACAAACACTAATTCGATGCTGTGTCAATAGCTTTTTCTGCGTGCCCTCTCACCACACCCTCCCTCTTCCTCTTAGCTTGCTTTCAGTGCACGAGAGAGAGAGAGAGAGAGAGAGAGAGAGAGAGAGAGAGAGAGAGAGAGAGAGAGAGAGAGAGAGAGATTGACCTCAATTTGACTGTGGAGGAATCTGATGTAGCCAATGGCTTCTAGCAATACGGATGCAGTGTCTGTCTGAAAAGTGTAGTTCTCGTCAGATCTCCTTTCGGTCGAACAACAAAGCAAAAGAAAGCTTATATATATATTGCAAAGTACTTGAAGAGCTCCAACCATAAGGGAATTTGGAACCTTAAATTTGCTGCATAAACTCCATGTAAACTCGAAGAAGCCTTTCCTAATACCTTTCCAAACGGGGAAACTATCTGGTGAAGTGCTGTTAGTCTCTCCCCTAACTTCTCCTTCCTCACCTGTAAGAAACCATGGCAACATATTGCTAGATTATGTAAAGAATGTGAATATACATTTATATGTGCTCTTAGTTTTCTTCTTTAACGAAATGGGTTTGCCGAAATAGAGTCGGATGGTAGACATATATAAACCTTGGGATTAGATTTCGGGGAGGAAGAGCCTTCGAGCCTAGCCTTCTTGAATGCTGGAGCGGTTTCGATGCTGTTGCACTTGGGAAAGAAGCAAGATTCGATTAGAAGAAATAGTCCGGAAGGAATCCATTTACGTGTGCATAGTTTTATGGTTTGGGGGCAAAGAGAGCATATGGATATAATTTATGATTTGGATGACGGTAAATGCTATCTTTTCAAAGCTCAAGACATGATTTTACACAGATCGGTACTGAAAATTTTCATCTGTTCAATTACATTTAACTCTGGAGATGGTGCGATTTGATGTACGTTTCTCTCACCTCAGGTGAAGTGTCGGGGAGCTGATCTGCTTTGCTCGAGAAGGTCAACACATTGGTGGTGAAACCGGTCGTGATGCAGGAGTTGGGAGATGAAGCTGGTAGGACTTGGCTCCATGTCGATTTAGAGGCGTGGAATTCTTCGTTCCCACGGCTCATGTGCACGTATCCTCTTCCAAAGAGCTCTTGTTCTGTGTCAGCTATCTGTGCAGGAGCTGATGGGTAGACCCGTTGCTCACAGTTCATGGTCTTCTTGGTCTGCAAAGGCATCATCAAGCCATGCTTCTCTTCTTCTCCCGCAAGCCCTCCGCTGAAAGATCAACGCCATGACAACAAAATCTCTAATTGGAAGTCATGTCAGAGAGAGAGAGAGAGAGAGAGAGAGAGAGAGAGAGAGAGAGAGAGAGAGAGAGTTACAACAAGAGCTGGCACCATGACTCTGGTATGCCTTGGCCATCTTGCCAAGAAGTCATTGGAGTATTAGAAGGGCGTGAGAACTGAGGGCAGACTGAAGAAGAGGAAGAGGACCGAGAAGAAGAAGAAGAGGGCTGGAGTGAGAAGGTGGGCTGAGGAGGTGGTCTCATGCCACCGTTCGTGCTCCACCACCAGGTTGGTTTTCCTTCCACCATCTGCTGCACCATGGAACTGTGAAGAAGCACTCCTCTTCTCATGCCCGCATGTTGCTTCTCCTCCATCTCTCTTTATACTTCCCACACCCTTTATCTGTGGACGCTGCAAGTCAATTCTAATTCGAAGCCTTTCTTCTGTTCCGATAACGGAGAGAAAAGAATGAGAACGCGAGCACGCTTGGAGAAACCTAAAGAAAGACTCACTGAAGCCTCGTGTGGTTTATCTTCTCTTTAATGCTTTTGCTTGCGTTATCTGTTTCATATTCTTTCTTCGTCCTTGTTAATTTTTCCTGCTTTTGCTACATGATAAAGCATGGCAGAAAGGAGGCGGCAGTGCATTCACAACAGGAGATGGTAGTGAATGTGCATGTTAGGTCCCAAGGTTGGCAACATAGGCTTGGCCACTCTCAGAACCTCCAGTTACCCAACTGTTCTAATTGGATGGGGATATGATGAGAAGAAAGAGTTTAATGTGCGGTAATTATGATCAAAGAAAGAATCTTTATTTATCATATGAATCCCGTGACAAACAATATAAAATTAAGATGACCCTAATCTTGGGGCATGAACATAAAGCAAGCAAGGCACTGCTCTTCTCATGCATCTGAATCTACCTGACCAGCTAAAACCATATTGGGTATGTTTTGATTGGAGGTGAGATGAGTTTGGGTAGAAAAGTAGGAAAGGATTCGATTCCCAAGTAATAGATGAATTAATGTTCCTAAATGATGAATTAATAGTGAGAGAAGCAGCAACTGTTCGACATAATTGTGAGTATACATACACTAAAACAATTTAGAGCAATCAGTGGCAATTTATACCAAAACAATGTAGAACAATCTTGAGTAGAAGCAGCATTTGTAAGCTGACATTGGAACATTGGGATTGAATAGAGGCAGCCATGGGCAGTCCCCCCCCCTCTCTCTCTCTCTCTCTATTCCTTTTAGCACTCCTCTGGCTTGTCTGCATCTGGCCACTCACATATTCCTTTGTAGATTGCAGCAGCTTCACTTTCCTTCAGCTTTGCCTGGTGAATAATCATGGTCCAGTTTTAGGTTGCAGAGGCTATGAAGATCCAGTACAACCTAAAGTCCACAAGTTGAAAGAAAAACTATTAATAATTTATCAAGATAGAGGTTCCTTTTTCCATAAATATTCAAAATGTAGATCTGTGTTTTCTCCAAGTCAGGTAGCTTCATCCTGAGATGTAATAGGCCAACAAACCCATGCTCACACTGTAGAAAGTGTTCTTGAAGGCTGCACACTTCAATAACTCAGGTTTAGGTAGTGAAATTTCTCAACTGGTGCCTACGCTTGCAACAAAATTCACAAGCCAAAAGATCTGGTCGACACTGCCGAGGTCATAAATCATTACAAACAAGCTACGCCTCAATATTCAGACGTCATCATCTAAGAGGAACCAAGAACATGGGGAAAAAAATTCAAAGGATGGGTTTTCTCCTTTGGTACATCAGGATAATTATTCATCTGGGGCATGATATATTCACTAGCATCTACAAGAACTTCTACAGACTTGAACTCATCTAAGAACATACATGTCGTTCAAACGAGTGCCATGCCCCCAAATCGAAGGTCATGGTGATCCATGGATGACCAGAGTTGAACAGCAAAAATATGCATGGTCAGACTTGAACTAGTCTATCTCACCTTCACCCAAATGGAAAACTCATACACACTATCACGATACTCAAGAGACTAACTTAATACAAGAACGAAAATTTATTACATCATAGAATATCACCTAACTATTTCATATATCCACGTCACATTTCTATTTAAATAATTACTTTCAATACGCCTTTAACATATACTTCTTCCCGACACATGTGGAGCACCAAGATGCATATCCAACCCTATATCAACCATACATTCTTCGATGAATTACCTGTGGAGATGGGGTAAGTGGGTTGAGTATTTAAATAAAACACTTAAGTAAACAAGCCTCCCTCATAGGGCCGATAAGCAAGGATTTAAACTCATTATAACTCTTCATATCACAAACAAAATAATATTATTAATAGCATATACATTTCATACAATCAGATCAATAAGTGCAAGAATAAAGAAAAACTCCAACTTATCACATACATTGTGCCCTCGTATTCATGGATTATTACATTTCTCTTTTTTCGTTTTTTTTTTACATTTATCATATGTCACATACTTTTCAAGATAGTCAAATACATACTAAACTCGAGGAAATCAAACCCCATTGTATAGACAACATCCTTGGTGGACTTAAATGCCATCCCACGTGTCGGGTCATGGGTATACCATCCAATGGTAGATCTCTCACAGGATGAAAGCATGTTTCCTTAGAAAATCATCTGATAAAATATTTTTTCTATAATTCCCCTTACAAGGCTACTATCGCATATCACTCTCAGACTACCTCATCGCCTCCACCTCGGTGGACTTAAACATCATCCATTCGCCGGTTCAAAGGTTTACCACCTTTGGAATCTACAATGAGGTATAATCACTGGTAGTGGAATTAATGAGAACTAACTTAAAATTACATAAATACATATATAACATTTGCACTGGTAGTGGAATTAATGAGAACTAACTTAAAAATACATAAATACATATATAACATTTGCACGGATCTTCTTTGCCACTTGCTATAACCACATACATCTTCACTTGCATTAATTTATGATGAACAAAAGTTCATGATTAAAACAATCACACTAACATGCCATCGAAGTATATCATGGTACATGTATATAAAGAACAGGAATCATATTTAAAGCAAAGCCTATAACATTTTATCATATCCAAGCAATAGAAATAAATGCTTACCCAGATTTTTACTATTTAAAAATAAAAATTAATATTTAAAGAAAAAACACTAATTCGGTCGATGAGCCACTTACGGTCGGCCAGAGTCCAAGCTAATCACTTTAACTCTAGACACTTTATTGGAATTTAATGAGGTATCCAAACCATTCAATAGCTGCAGTGTATCAAAAAAATTTAAAATCCAAACATCCCATGAACAGCACATTTCTTTGTGTTCTGGTCTCACCCATGCAGCTTACAAGATTCTATGCATTATTTGTACATCCAACAACACCATCCCATGGCTTGTCAAACTTGTCAACTAGTGTAACTCAACTTGTATAACGTTCTCTGTAGACATTCCCTTGGCAAATAGGAGCTTTCAAAAATCTAATGACAACGGAGATAAAGGAAACATGGACCACATTAGTTTCTTTCCAGACCATTAACCATATCAACATTCTTCTAGCCATAGACTGAATAGACAGATGGTGTGAAGAACTATTTCTGTTTAGGGATAATCAAAGGCACATGGATCATCTGACAAAATATATAACTGATGTCATCACTGAAGTTATACTAACAAAGAAAGCTAAAATTACACTAATTCAAGACACATTTCTAAGCACCTTTAGATTGTCTTCCAGTATACGAGTAAAATAATTCTGAAGCTCAGAGACACGGATATACATCAATATTTCCTGCCAATCAGGAGGGTTCTGCAAATAGACAAAAGTTTAAGGATAACAAATAAGCATCCTTCAGAAATAACCAAAAAGAAAAGACCCTCATCAGCCATTACATTGAATCGTCCCAAGTTAGGCTTCAACTTCCCAGCCAACACTTTAAGTGCAGTTGACTTTCCAATACTATTTGTCCCAACCAGACCCAGGTCTTGGAACTGGCAAACTGTGTAATAAATATCCATCATACAGACTCCATATAAAAGAAAATTATAGAAACAAAAATTATAACATCGTGTATGTTCTGAAATAAAATTTCTGCCAACCTGTGCAATTTAAATATATTTCGACCATAACAGTGGGTTGTATCTGTATCTAAATCCTTTGGCAGATTGATAATCTGAATGGCCTCAAATGGGCATTTCTAGATATATCTTAAAATACTTGAATACCTAGATCAACAATAGAAACCAAAGGGAAGATCCAAAGACCTTAACACAAATACGACATCCAATGCATAACTCCTCAGAAATAAAAGCAATTTTTGAGCCAGGGGTTACTTCTATGCACAGTTTTCCTGTCAGAAGCAGAAAATTGAAGTAATATAAGCTCATGATGTGATTACAGTAGGAACAGAAATCAATAAACAATACAAAGTCCAAGTAGAGAGGGAAATGGTTATTTACAATAAGAAATGAAATGGAAAGCTCTTGCAGTCAAAAAGAACTTTATAATGGTTTTCTAGAAGATCAAAATAAGAAGCCTGGTCGTGTGTGGGGTGGAACTAGATATCAATCAACTACACAAGTTGTGGCATCTAAGCTCATAAAATTACTGTTTTAAAGGAGCAATATTGCTAGAAGGTCCTTTCAATTTAATGATTTTCCTAAATTTACTGACCAGTAATTTTATAATAAAAAAATTGAAGAAGTTATCCATCTACATATGATGAATTTTCAACATTAGGAATTCTATTCATCACATTGCTCGCATCTCAACACCGCTTAAAGAAAAGTGGACTCCTACAATTGCACTCTGCTAAGTGCTAATAACCTAAAAAAAGCATAAAGCCAAATGCTTCACTAGGTTTACTGATCCGGCTCACTTGTTTCAACTTTGCCTGTTAAGGCAAGCCATTATGAAGTCTGCGTAATTGTATGTGTGCCACACAGACGACCATCTAAATCAGTTGCATACCAGATGCGCCTCTTTTAAAAACTAGAATCTTCACAATAATAGTCGAATACAAATTTGGCTCTTGACTTGAATCATAAGGGGGAAAACAGGATAGGACACAAGGGCATAGCAATTGCAGTTCCTCCTTTTTAGTGTGATAAGCCGACTTTGTGAAACAACATCTACAGTCAACTTATTAATCAAAAAATTTTCGCTAACCAACTGCATCCCAGCTAAGATAACTAAGAAAAGATACAAACTTCCAATAAAGGATTATGAAACCTAAGTTAGATCGACTCGCACCAAAAACCAGCATTCAATTATCAAAGATCCCAAAAAAGAATAAAAGAATGAGTTCTGTAAGGCGACTTGCATCGATTAGAGCTGACGATTGCGATACGGGTCAGCCAATCCGACATGATGAAGGGGACGACAAACTAGCGCCGCCTCGAATTTAGCCTAATCCATGAACACAGAAGAAGTGAGAGAAGCCAATCATGATAAATACCAAATATAGAAGCTGTAACGCTGTCTAGAGATCGATCGAGAACAAAAGAGGAAGAAGGGTGCGAGGTGTCCCACCACATGCTACAGGCTGTTCGCAGAAGAAATAGGAACCCTAATTCGGCATTCCACGCGCGAGATATACGAAGAAGAAGGTTACTTTTGGATGGCCAACCGACTCAAGTCCAAAGCGGGGCAACGTTTCGGCCATAGTCATTAAACCCGGCCCGGATCAGTTGTCCACTCGGTCGATCGTGAACCCGACCTCCACCCGGTTCGGTTCACTAATTAGATCGTTTTGAGTGTATACGGACCCAATTACGCTTCCTAATTCTTTAATATATTAACTCGTATGGTAGCTTAAGTACATCCTTTATAAAAGGTAATGGGTTCGAACTTATATAATAACGTAAATATTTTTATACTTAATTTTTTTATTTTCATTTAATTCTTTATAATATTTCTATTTTGATATTGTTTCAAATATAATTATAAAATTAAAAAATAAAAGATTGTAAAATAGTATTATTTACTAATTAGACCATCTAAATCTTAAAATAAATTAAATGCTTGAATTTTTATTTACTATCAAATAAATAATATCCCTTCAATATGTTTATCTCAATCCTAGCATCTTATTTTATTGTATCATAATCTTATTTTTATAATATTATTCATATACTTTATATTTTTAACATAGATATATTTTTTTATTTTTAAAATATTAAATATATGATTCAATTAGTTGACCCATCGATTGAATGAATGACCATGAGCCTTGATCAAGTTGATATTTAATTTGGTTTTGATAATCATACCTGTCGGGTTTCGGATCCCCCATTTGTTCCTAAATCCAAACCCAAGTAGAATATCCTTTAGGAAAACAATTCCACATAACTAATCTTGATGAGTCCGACAACAGCATATTGATACACTTGTTAATTCTAATAAAAGAAGTATGCCCTTTGTGTGTGTCTATACACACATACATACATACATATATATGTATACATACATATGTATATATATACATATGTACATATGTATACATGTATATATATATGTACATGTATATATATACATATGTACATATATATATATATATATACTTTTAATATTAAACATCAATCAAAACTAACATTTATGGATTTTCAACATTGAAGCTGAAAACACAAATTTGAGGCAGATGCATATATAATTTTCTGTCGATTAAATATCTTGAAAGTGAAACACCTGTATTCTATAATCTTAGCAAAGGATCCAGTAATCGCATCTCTCATAAAGTCCAAGTCAGGTAGCAAAAGCTTGTTTGACCGGCAGTTCTTAGCCACTTTAATCACCCATTAACCACCAAGAAGGAAGTACAACTGGTTGAATCATGCAAGCTGATGATATTTGAAGTATATGGAATACATATAATTTTCTGTAGCATAATCATTTCTCTCAGTTTTGAAATCAGCTGCCTTGACACCAGAGATGGTCCATGAGGTCTTTGAGTTCTCTCTTACATCAGCTGTCTCCAGTGCATGTTCATCTGAACGAAAATTAGGAAGAATTCTTGTGTGAATTAACTTGAAAATTCATCTTCTTAGCATCATTATTGGAGTTGTGCGATGAATTATCCTGCTTCTCTCTGTTTAAATGGATTGCTTTCACTAATAACCTTGTCCTAGGTTCTGGAGTCATTCCTTTTGATCTCATTTCACTGTAGAATTGCAAAGCCTCATCTAGCTTTCCCTGACTGTGAAGTCTATGAATCCTTACTGTGTAAGACCGCTGATCAGGACCTAACCCACTACTCTTCATTTCAGCCCATACAGATCTAACACCGTGTTGATAATTCCAGTGCAAATAAAGATTCAGGATCAAATTGTAAGTGTCAGCATCAATTCTGCAGCCAGCCCTTTCCATTCTCAACAACAAAACAGAAACCTCTTCAGGTTTTTCCATTGTTTTCAAAATGTAAGAGTAGGTTCTGGTATTTGGGAGGCAACCCTTTTGTTCCATCTCATCCAACAGCTCATGTACTTTCTGCACCCTCCTGATCTTACATAGATGTTTGATGAGAGAGTTATAGGTTGCTACATCTGGAAGGCAACCACGCTCATTCATTTCACTAAATATCTCAAGGGCTTGCGGGATTCTCTTCTTAAAGCATAATGCATCAATGATGCAATTGCAAATTGTAACATCTGGATTGCACCCCTTCTTCCACATGGATGTAAATAAATTCACAGCAGAACCAAGCTTTCCAGCTTTTGTTAAAGCATTAATGAAGATGCCATAGGTGAACAAATCCGGTTTGCAGCCAGAAGAGATTATGTCATTCCAAACTCTCTTGGTATCATGTAAGCTTCCCAACACGCACCAACCATTAAGGATGATATTTTTGCTCTTTATAACAGGTGGGAACTCATCTTGTTTCTGAAGAAACAGAGCTTCTGCTTCCTCAACATGTTTATATCTGCAGAGGGACATCAGAAGTGTCTGGAAGCCGATCATATCAAGCTCAAAGCCATATTCTCTCCTCTTGTAGAATATTTCTATAGCTTCTTGTACCTTATGGGTGCCTGCATATCTATTCATAAGAATTGCAAAAGTTTTGTCATTAATGATGGATGGATCTATATCTCTTGAAATCTCATCAAAAGTTTGCCTCATTAGCCTAATTTGCTTCATTCTACCAAGAATGTCAAGCATCTCATTGTAAGCCCTTGATCCATGCTTATAATCATTTTGCATAGAAGCCCAATTAAAAAAAGACAACGCAGGCTTCCAATCAGAGCGGTGCCTCCGAAGAACATTCATAACTAGGTCTTCGGTTAACTGAATATTACATTTATCAAGAACTGATGGAAGCTCAGTGCTGTTCTCATGAGACTTTAGTATCTTTTGGATCATCATAGCATCTCTAGCAGTTGGAGCATTATCAGATGCCAAGCCATCACCGGTGGGTTTTTCAGAAGTCACTTGTGATACTGAACTTGAAAGACCTAGTCTAGATTGCATAGAAGTGCCCAGGAAACCTTTTGGATATATGTTTTGCAATGAAATAAAGGAATGAATTCCTGTGTTCTGCGAGAAGTACAGTGATTTTCTAAACAGAGCACAATGGTTCCACAATGCGTCTTGGATGTATGAGGTGTTGCTTGATGCTATGGTTGTAAATGTCTGTTTAAGCACATGATTTTGGTTGACGAGTAGCAATTGATCTGAACATAATTAAACCTTAGTACTCCAGATATCAAAACGGTCAAGTTCCAAAATTTCTACATAAATCATAATCTTGAGGACAATGACTGCAAAACTGGCATATGCTAGCAATGCTTAGAAGAAGGAAAGATTATATCATGTGCTGGAATAAGAAAATTTCCCACATCCAGATCTATTACTGTGGTGAATTCTTCCAATAAAGTGGTCCAAAAAGAGGCTGAAAATTTATCAAACTAACAGATTTAAGCAACCCACTGAGAACCCAAACCCACAAATCACAAGAACAGTACCAATAACCAGCACAACCATTCAAACTAAGCCAGTTAAATGCAACTCATTAGTAATCAACCTAAGTCCAGAAACCCAGTGCAAACAAGAACTTCGTGGCACAAAGTTTGGCATCTTTCTTGTCTAAAATTAAGTAGAATGATCAAATTTGGAAATAATGCATAGCAAGGCTCTACCATCCAGAAGAAAGTGGATCAATTAATTGCCAAACTGTATTCCAGATAGAAGAAAGAAAATCAAAACCAACGGAAGCAGTCTGATCATGAAAAGGTGTTACACTGGGATTCCTTAGCTATTACAATTTATTCAACATATTGCGTGACCTTATTATCTATCATCTCCACTAAGGTGGAACCAATTAGAAACCTAATTGCACGAGGTTCAGATCTTTCTTCCTCGACACCAAGCATCAAACTTAGAACTTGACAAAATAGACCAATTACCAGTACCATGTAAGACATCATGCTTCAGAAATAAAAAAGATGACGAAACTTACCAAGGATGACAGGAGTCGCAGCCAAAAATAGAACCCTGGCCTTGGAGACCCTCGAGCTACACATCGGAATATAGAGGATAGCAACGGCTCACAAACTTAATTGAGGGGCAGCAGCGAAGGGCAGAATGTCGATTAGAACACTGGGAAGGCCACATGAAAGAGAAAACCATGCAAAGCAGGAGATCACAAGTATGCCGCTGCAAGTTGCCAAGGGTTTTAATAGACCGCAGAATCCGCGATCCCAAATATACATGCTATCAAAGACATTTCAGCAAACGACTGGTGATCAAACAAGTGTTTCCCATCTTAAGCCTCACTTCCCAGCGATAATCAACAGGCAGCTGATCGAAACAGAGACTCGGCTCGGATCACATGGTAAGATGACTGACGGCAGGAAATTGAAGGCTGGTAGCAGTGTGTGTTCGGAGCGGAGGAGGCGAGGGTGTAGTGTTGTGATCGGGGCGGTGTTCCAGCTATAGTGAGGTCATGGCCGTCGAAGCGGTCGCAAAGCCCGGAGAGGCATTCAGGTTTCTGCCATGTTGCGACCCAACCCAAGCCCAGCTCGTATAACGAGTTAGATGTATTACTTTGGATACTGCTTTGTTTGTCCTGTATACATGCATTTGGTCTATGAAGCTTGACATAACTTAACATGCGCTAATTACATATTATCTATAATAAGCTGCCCTTAATATCTCGATTTTTATATTTTTAAAAATTATATTGAGATTCTTATATTTAAAAAAAATAAAATATTTAACCTTATTGTCTCAATAAAATCCTTTTCTCACTTTCGTAAATATAAAAATCTCAATGTAATATTTGAAAATGTAATGATCAAAATACTAAATATAACTGAAGGTAATTTATAATTAACTCGTTTAACAATAAACATAAGGTAAGAAGCAACGATTGTAACTGTGCAAAGAAGAGGATGATATAGTAACAAAGGGGATAGACTTTATATCAAACACCTCAAGGGTTTTTATACTGGCCTAGAAATAAGAGATTAAACTTTTCAACCACACATGCAATCCTTGAGTTCATATCACTCATCAACGAGGGAGTAGATAACATAAATATTTTTTACTACAAAAAATTTCTGTGGACCAGAAGAAAATATATAATTTGAGAATCCGATACATTCTTTTTTGTTTGACATGAATTTAACAACAGAAAAGATCGTCCTGAGATCAACTGAAGGTTACAGTTACCATTTTATAACCACAACCAAGAATTTTCAATCATAGCAAGTAGATCTCTGCACTATAATAATAAAAAAAAAAAAACTAGAACAGGAGCCGTTTTTTTTTTTTGGGTTCCTAGAAATACTCAAAATCAAGATAGGAAGAATCATTTGAACTGCCCTTGTTTGCATTACTCCTAGAAAGGCCACTTTCAGAGCCCTTCTTCTCTTTACTCGCAAATTGATTATAGTTGACCGGATCAGGAATATGTGGTGGCGTCATGCTTCTCACCAAAGCCCAATTTATACCATCGAAGAATGGATGTTGCTTAATTTCTGTGGCACCTCTATGATATGCAATTCGCTTTTGAGGGTCCTTGACGAGTAGACCTTGTATGAGGTCCCGAGCAACCAGGCTCACGAGAGGGGACTCCGGAAACCTCAGGGGCTGCCCTACCACATTATGAAGTGTGGCTCGATTACCTGAGCCTTTGAAAGGGGTTGTTCCATGCAAAAGCTCATAGAGGAAGATACCAAATGTCCACCAATCCACTGCACTGCCATGTCCCTCACCTCGAATAATTTCCGGTGCCAGATACTCATGAGTCCCGACGAATGACATCGATCGGGCATGTGTTGGCTCAGCCATGAACTCCAAGTTGGATCCATTGCTAATGCCAAAATCCGATTTAGATTTCCGATTTCTTTTGGGGAGAATCCGAGGGAAGAATGTTGATGGCTGGATGCAACCCTGTACGACGTGCTCGCTGTCAAGCATACCGTTAGCAAAACTACTACTGCTTGTGCGACCAGATGTGGATTTGACTAGTGTTGGATCAACAGAACATCGCAGTGAGAGATCAAAGTCTGACAGCATAATATGGCCCTCCTCCCTTACAAGAACATTTTCAGGCTTCAAGTCTCTGTACACGATACCTAGCATGTGCAAGTACTCGAGTGCAAGCAACACCTCAGATGCAAAAAATCTGTGGCACATAGAACAGTGAAATGAATAAAATGTTCCAAACCTTAAGATGATAATGCAACAAAAAAAATTGTCATATTCAAAAGATGATGGGAAGTAGCATGGTTAAGGAAGATCAACCAAGACAAAAGAAAGGCATAGCATGAAGTCACACTCAATTTCTACTTGCACCACCTTTAGACACAAGAAATGTTAGTTACAGCACACAAAACATTCGTTCTATCAGCTTAACTTACTAAATTGATACAAAATTGAACTGTTTAACCATGCTTCTAAGAACTGTCAAAAGATTAAAAATGTCATATTGAATATAGATTTACATGCATTATCAGCTACCACTAGAAAATGTAACTAACAGTTGAACAAGTTTGCATCTGGAGTTTGATCAGTATTTGTCTATTTATTATTTTAATGGTACCTGAACTATGCATGGTGTATCAATTGGATAAACATATAAGATAAGTTGCAAAAAGAAAAGGAGATTCAGAGGATTCCCATAATGAACAGCATAGGGATGATGTGAATTTTTCTTCAACTCAATGAATTTCCTGTCTTAGGTACCTCTGTCAGAAACCTCCTTCCTGCCCACACTTCCATTCTCTTCCTCTTCTGATCCTAAAAAGCATATTAAACTTCCTTCAATCTTCCCCATGTAGCAACAAGAGCAGCTCTCTCATCATGCATGGCTTATTTATAATCTGTGATCAACTTTCTTTCATAATAACCCCCTGGGGAAGTCGAATCCCTGGTGAATCCCAGAAAGAGCAATGTCCTCAACCATTGGACATTAGGGGCATATCGACCATCATCATGCTATAATGATAGTATGAGTAGTTCTTGGAATTGCCGGTATCATCTAATGATATGACTAGATCTAAACACCCTTTATATTTTTATGCCCCTTAGAGGCACTCACAGATATCATTCAGATAGGCCCATCCATATTAATGAGTTGGTTCTATATCTAGTTTAGAGCTTGTTTGTTGCGGGGTGTGTCTTGTTTAAGGATTCATCTAATAAATTTTTTATTTTGGTTCTATACGCTAGATGATTAACAGAAAAATATAATCTTTTATAGAGATAGAGGTCTGATGAATTAAGCTACCACCAATACATGGTCTAACGAGAGCTAATGTATGCAATCTTATGTTCTTTGTTTCCATGGTTTGAACTATACTCACCCAGATACAAAAGAATACCTTTATCATAGTTCCAAGGTTTGTTATTGCACAGCATAACTTCTTACATTAGAAAAAAAGAATTCTTTCTTGATTTGAAAAAAAAAAGGTCCGAAGAAATTTTATAAACTTTATTTCATTTTTTAGTGTGGAGAGAGAGGCTTATGTCTGGAAGCTTCATATCAACCGAAGGTTTCCTCGTATGCAAAAAGTTGGCCATCAATCGAATGGATTTCAAGAGGTTAAGGATGAAAATAATGCATGAGGAATGGGTACACTGGCTTTCTGTTCCATCACCTGCTGTAAAATTACTTCTAAAAAAGTTGGCTTTCACCATGGCAGTGGTGCAGAATAGAGAATTGGTGTATAAGATGTGATAGGCTGAATGAGAAGATTATTGAGTATATACCATAAAGCTGGAGCCTAAAGCTATCCCAGTGGATTTCCTTTCATCTTGGAGATCAAAGAACACTCTCAATTTGGGAACAAAATTGTCGGGTGAATGCAGTTGCTACTTTTGGAGTTCGAACGTGATAGAATTTGGTTAGTATATTGTCAGTCATTTGATGCTCTACACCGTTAAATTTAGAGAATATTTTAGATATTCTCAGCTTTTTGAGGTGCTTAATGTGAATACATAAGAATTAAGAACAAACCATAAAATCACTCAGGAGGATGCACAGTACACAAGCTGTGAATTGTAGACAACTGAAAAAATTAAGTAGTTGCTGAAAATGTATCTATACAAATCTGAAGCAAAGTCAGTAGGTTATCCTGGATTGCCTGTCAAATTAGTTGTGGTTTTGTTTCAAAGAGTGCTTCTAAGCACAGTGCAAAATTAGTCTGGACAGGCACATCAACAACTGAAGAACCAAGAAACATGTGAGGAGCTAATAGTCTAAAACCTAAGATAGAATAGGCTCATGTAAAATCACCACGTGAGGTTCTTAAGTCAAAGGTTCAGCTGAAGACAGATAGTTGCAAAGTTTCTGAATTTGAGGAGGCAGTGTCTCGATTTCAAAAGCAATCTGACAAAGGTATTTTTGATAAGTGTGCCCTATGACAATTATTTGACTCATAAAGTTCTTAAGCTTCTTAGTGATGTGCATATTCAACTTCATGATATTAGGCACTAAAGCACCCAAAAGAAACAACATCAAAATGGCATAAATATGATCATTAAGGGAAGTGTGTGGTAAAATTAGAAAATCATAGAGTAAGGGATACGTTCAATTAGGTGCAAAAGTTCAGCAACTGATAGAGACATTAGAGTAGCATGAGAAGAGGGATAAGGAATTTTGGTAAGACAAGAACCTGAAACAAAGAGTCTTACAAGAAAAGCAGTAAAAGTGATATGGAAACAAGATGCTTGAACTAGAGTCTAAAAAGAGAGGAAAGTAGTAAAATGAAGGAAGTGTCATAAAAATGACGGAAATCTTGTAACAATAAGGAGGTAACACCTTACTGTTCTCCATTTGCTCCAGGAGGGACCGACATTTACCATTCATATTCCCCATCTCAATCTTCCTCGACTGATACATTTACCGAATTCAGGGTAAAAAAGTTTAAATCTTCGAACATAAAATATGTCATCTAATAGGATAAATGCTATCTGGTTCGAGGTGGAAGCATCAATTTCCTATTGAAACCTCAAAATGCAAATAATCTATTAGTTACATACAGAAAGTATATCTATAGTTATGTAAAAGAAAGATGCAGGTGTGACCATAACCAAGAAAGAATGACGTAACTGCTGTGCATGAAAAAATTTTACTGAAAAGTGGTTGCAGGGAAGTAGAAAAGTTTACACATACTTGCACAACTACCATCAAGCAGAAGTTGTTCTAGGAGAAGGTAAATAACTGGAGTAAAAGAGGAAACTGAATAAACTCACCTAGCAGCTTGCTCGCTGAAATATTTATTAGGCTGCTTCTGCCGAAGAGAATGGAGATTGCCACCGCTGCAGTACTCCATAACTAAGCAGTAGAACTTTTCTGTCTCAAAGTGAGAATACAGGGTTGGCAAGAATGGGTGGTCAAGCATACTGAGTATTTCCCTTTCAGTTTGTGCCCGAAGCAGCTTATTCCTGCTAACTATTGAGGCCTTGTCCATCACTTTCATTGCAAAGTATGTACCAGTTCCTCTAAGATCAACAAGATAAACACTGCCGATGTCACCATAACCAAGGCGCTTAAGAAGTCTAAAATGACCTATGCCGACAGGGGATTCTCTCGCATTGGCCAATTGAATGGCCTCCCAACGGCAATCACCTCCAGTGTGCCGTTTAATAGGGGCAGAATTGGCACTTTCAATGCTGTCACTTCTATTGCTACTGTTGCTACCTCGATTAACGGTTGTGCAGGAGTCATTAAGTTTTGCATCACTACTCTTTGTGGTCACTGTTGTGGTTGATGTTCCCATCGAGTTTGAGGTAGAGGATGAGGACGAAGCAGTTTCAAAAATCATTGGCAATGTGGGGTTAGGAGATGGATTTGGGTAGCATTTCGGGCTTCGAGATGGATTCTTCGACACATTTGTCCCATTCTTGGTGATTGGTTCCAAATTTTTTTTATGCGATGCTTTTGTTGATACTGAATCCAAACTTGCAGGTGGTCTTGGACTTTGGGATGGATTTGTGTGCGCTTCAACATTATTTCCAGTCTCTGTGCTTCTTGTTGAGTCCATACATGTGGATGCTATTGGATGCAATTGTTTATCTTTAGACGATACTCTTTCTGGAATAATGGAATTCATGTCAGCTTTCATCAAGTAGAAACACCAGAATTGTCAAGCAAACTACAGTTAATAAGTTAGAAGGATGCCAGTACTTGCTAATTTTACCTAGGTGTTATTAAGAACAGGTAATGGGCACTAATACTGAAACCACAAAGAGCTACATGGCCATTGGAAAAGATTATTCCTTTTTGATGTATAAAAAGGGTTACGCCTCAACGGGTCCTTGATTATCTCAAACAGAAACACCTGCCACACCACGGGTCCCTTATTTTCTATCAGAAGCACAAGCAATAAAGAATCAAGACTGGAATGACATTGCCGAGACATCATCACAAAAGATGGTTTCAAGAAACGCAAATCGGTCAAACCACAACAACATCGAAACCAACGTAGAGAACAACACGATAAACCATGCGACAAAAACGTATATTACTTCGTTTTCACAAACAGAATAAGGAACCACATGTAGATGCAAACTAGGGTTTTTGGAGACCAGATCGCAGAATCAAGTAATAATACAGAGTAAAACGAAAAAGAAAGGAAAGAGATTAAAGACGAAGATTGATGGGTGTTCATCATGAAAGGGATCACAGAACCAACCTACGGAGCTCATAGGTTCCAAGAAACGCTCTAGAACCTGATTCCTTGAGAGCAAAGATGTCACGGAGAGGTGAAGAAGATGTAACCGGGCAATTGCGTCCGAAATTGGGCGAGTGGGGCCGCCTCCTCCTCCGAGCCCATCGACGGGATACGGGAGCTGGGTTGGATTCGTGGGGCTGTGAGAGGAAAGCGCGGAGAGAAGCCATAAATAAGCTAGGGTTTGGTTGTTGAGAAGATCTGCTAAAGGTGACGGATAAAGAAGAGATTAGACGGCAATAGCGGGGAAAGCAGGGAGGCGGTGGGAAACGATCGGCAACGAGGTCAACGGAAACGGAGCCAACGAAGGCGTGGCCGCTTTGTACCGCCGAGGCTGTGGCGGGAGCTACTCGTACTGGGTGCGTGCGTATGTCTCTCGGCTCAGGATTCAAACCGGACCGGTCCATGTCACCGGTCCGGCCGAGCCTGGTTTGGTCCAGAGCATTTATAGATATGGAGCATTACTTTGGCGAGGCGACCCACCTCATAATATTTCTGTATGATGATATTTTGAATTAATATATATATTAAAAAAATATGTTGGGATCTTATTGTCAGAAAATAAAATCATAACATAATTGATGAATATTTCTAACATGCTGAGACTTGAACATTAGATTATAATCAATTCATTACATACTTAAACATATTATGAACTTAATACATCATTTAGAAGTCTTAAGTAGGCGACACAAGGTATGATGATATTTTGATAATTCGAACAATCCCTCGTGTTCAAATAATATTCAATAATCTTGTGTAACTATTTTTATGAATTAATTTTTTTATATAATTTTTATTATTATAATTTTTTTTTATAAAACACATGTGGTACACCATTTTATCTAGAAGATTACTTAACTATCTGGACCTCTAAATTCTTCACTATTTTATTATTATTTTTCATTGGAGAGACTTTTTATGTATATCCTTAGCGTATATTTTGGATGACTTCCATCAAACCTAGTTATTTCCTGATATTAAACTTATTATTACCTCGTATTCAAATTCAAATTGAGATATGACTCATTCAAATTATTAGACAATCAAAATTGTATATTAACAACGACACAAGCAAATAATAGTTAAATCAATTCAATTGTCATGTCATCAAAATTAAAATGATCTTATAAACGTCACCAATTCTCAAGCAAAACCAGTATGCCCAAGAATTATTCTAATGGCTTAGTTAGTTAAGACCATTTAAATACTACAAAAATTCTGCAACTATAAATGGATTGTTCACTTTTATTTATTCATTTATTCTAATTTAGAATCCAAATGTATTATGACTTCTAGAGGAGGACCTCCGTATATGATCATATTATTTAATGTTTCTTTGTCTTAGTAGTACGCTCATCTTTAACATCCACATGGAATGATTAATTCATATTTAAATACCACTAAGCTTGTTATACTGAAACACTCGATCAAAGAGAAAGAACAGAGTTCATTTAAAAATCAATTTATCTTATCGTCTATCATGAGACTATCTAAGATCCACCACATGACAAGTTGAGGATTGCTATCTTAACAATCAAAAACTCTATGATTTATTGCTCTAATAGAAAGTAAAGCTGGTTTTACATACTTGAAGAACTTGTTAAATTGGCATGTCCCACGCATTTAATTTCACAATAATTAGCACAACTATCATCATAACTTGGTCAATAATTACAAATATCCAAACCTAGACAAAGGACATCTTTAACATCTTCACCACTTTATTCATATCTTTCCAAGAGCAGCCACATTTAAAGTTCAAATCATGTTGCATGGTCCTCTCTCCATCTTTCCTTCATTTGAATTATTATTATTTTATTATATGTCACTCATAGCTTTCCGAGCCAATTCGAATTGAAAAGATCCGCGATCCCCTCACCGCCCCCTCCGTACGACGCTCGTTGCTGCACGCCCAGTCCGGCGGTGATCCGGTGCTCGTGCTCACCGCGGTTCGATTTTGAAAAGACTTTGCTCCACCCGCATTCCCGTTACCGGATCACCCCACCTGCCTCGTGATTGGGAGAAGGGGTCGAACGGGTGGGCCCCACTTGGTGTGCGGACGCAGATGGACGCGGGGGTTGGGGCAGGGGTCTCGGAGTCGATGGCACGTGGTGGAGCGCAGCCGCGCTCCGAGATGCGCGACGATCGCCTGATGGAGGGTCCAGATCCTTCGGGATTCAAACCGACTTCTTCCCTCCAAGAAATCATTTTTAATTATTTGAAGATGAGGGTGTCGATAAACCCGTCTCGTTCCTCTTCTCCTTTCTTTCCCTTCTAATCCGCTCCTCCTGTCCGAAGAGGCAGAGTGAGAGTGAGAGTGAGGTTCCGTGTTCTGATCTCTTCTTGGTTTGGATTGCTCTTCGCTTTTCTTGCTTGATCTCGTAGCGAGAGAGGGCGAATTCGTGAGAGGCGAGGTGACGGAGAGGCGGTTTCTCGGTTCGGGGTTGTAGGGTTAGGGTTCTTGAGGGCGTTGGAAGATGAATCGCCGGTCGTCGATCCACTCTTCAACCTCCGCGGTGGCGTCCGCTTCGGCGAAGAGGCCGGCTGCGATGGAGAATGCTGCCAAATTGGCAGCAGCTACGGGGGAGCAGGCCAAGAAGAGGGTCGCTCTTGGGAACATCAGCAACCAGAGCAATGTGGCACGTAACCCTGCTCGACCGCTCGGGGCTAAGAGTGCCAATGTGGGTATACTTGGTGTAGTTTCTTTAGCGTTCTTTTCTTTCTATGTTCTTGTACAAAAACATCTGCTTTTGGTCCACATTGGTTATCGATGGTCACAGTGTCTATTACTCTATAGAGCTTCGATTTGTCCTTTGAATAATGAATTGGTTTCCGGATTGCTTGACGTTGAATGTTTCGAGTACTGACTTTCTTCTTGTCAATTCTGTTTCAAATATAAGGGTTCCCTAAATTTTCTAACGAATTTTTGTGATCATTCTCCTTTCTGGTGATATAATAGCCGGGAAAACTGTAACTTTTTCCACGGTCTGTTAGTGCTTTGTGATATTACAACCGGAAATGTTACTCCATCGCACGTTTTGTTAGTGTTTAACATTTCCTATTTACCAAAGTCCAATACAATAATTCTTCTTTTTAGTGTACATTTTATGGAGCTACTAAATCAGAACTGCAAAAAGTGGTAGTTTGTTCTTTTTCGAGTAAAATAATGTGATCTGTGTTTTGACGAGTCTTCATGTTCTATATCCTTAGATGCCTTACATGTATTACTTTGGTTTGTCTTGGATATCTGATTGCCTTCTTTTCCCTCTTTATGGTCCATTATCTGCACGAGAAAATTGCTCTTGCTCAATATGACCCAAAAATCCTCAAGAAAAAAGCCTATACATTTCGAGAAGTACCATGGTCTTTACTTGATTACGTGACAATTGGTCAGAAGAGCTAAACAAGGTTTGCCATGAGTCCTCATCAGTCATGCATGATAATAACAGGTTAAGTTAATTTATGTTTTCTTCGCTAAAAGTCAACTAAAAGATTGAGTTGAAACCAAAACGTTGGTTTTTATTGCGATAAAAACATCATTTGAGTAGTGCACTAGTGTTATTAATTATTAATATATTGTAGATATGCTCAGAAATCCATTCTGATTGATCAAATGGCACATGGTCTGTTTGATTTCTCTAGTAGATAAGCTTTATTTAGCAGTAGAAACTCCTCGTTAAATAGATCATCCATAAGGTAATTCCATTTTTCGCTTTGTTTGCTAATCTTATGTGGCAAATTCTAATTTTCATCAAGTGACGCACTCATTTCTGTATGCCCGTTCAATTGCTTTGGGTCATGTCAGATGATGCATTCTAAATTTGTAATAGTCAGATGAGATCTTGCAATATTTTCTTCTCAAAAGTGAATATTTTATTGGACTCTCCCAAGGACACAGGTATCCGTTGAAACCATGTTAACTCCTGTGTTTCTCATGTTCTACAATTTTTTTTCTAGGCTTTTCATTTTAGTTTTTTTTATTCCTTTGCAGTTAAAGATCTTTCATGCTCTTCTTACTTTTTATTCCATGTCTTGTATTTGAACTATTAACTTCCCTATGTGTAGTTAGTCACCAATTACTTTCTTTAATTTCTTAATACATCGAGTATGACCGAAGGACTTCTGATTTTGTTTAGAATTCCACTTTATCCATGCATTTCTAGCAAAATACCTACTTAACCTTTTTTTCCTGCAAATCTAGAAGGCCAATCCAACAAGTTCAGCTTCAACAGTGAAAAAGGGATCTCTGACTGGTGCTCGTGATACAAGATTGAGTCGAAGTTCTGCAGTTACTTCAGCCACCACTAGACCAAATTCAAACAAATCCAGCAAGAGAAGTTCGCTTCCTGTCAGCAATGGACCTAAGCCTGCAGCTGTTGCCAGTCTCGCATCCTGCAGTATAATTGAGCCCTCTAATTTCTCGGGAGATTCTGTTTCTTTGGATGAAACAATGTCAACATGTGACTTGATGAAAAGTCCCGACGTGGAGTATATAGACAACGGAGATTCTTCAGTCATAGCTTCTCTGGAAAGACGAGCAACTGAAAACCTACACATATCTGAGCATGTTGCTGCAGCAGGTGTCTTCCGATTGATCCCATAATCCAGTCCTACTGTTACATGTTTTGACTTCTAGAATGATTTTATAAGTAGGATTGCCCTGCTTTTTTCTTAAAATTTTTATAGTCATTGAAGTTTATTGCTTCTTAGTTTTATCACGTTAAATAGACATTGATTCTTATTTGTCCCTGAATCTTGTGCTAACTATATACATATCAGGTTCCACATCAAAGATTGATGTTCCTACACTGATGGAAGTCGACAATGTCATTGATGTCGATACAAACCACAATGATCCACAATTTTGTACTACACTTGCTTGTGATATCTACAGACATTTGCGCATAGCTGAGGTGAAGTTCTTATTCTGTATCATTTTCGTTTCATCTCATTTTCTATGCATATTCTGATGAAAACTTTACCATTCTAGTCATTGAAATGCAGATTTCCTCAGTAAGAGACTGCTTAGTTTGCCTATTCTGATGATTTAACAGATTCTCTTTATCTTGGTTCTAGACAGTTTGTTCTGTAGATCACTAGAATGTGTTGTTCTTTTATGATGTTTGATGTGCTATCCTATTATAGTTTGCGTGAACAATGTTTGATATTTCGTCCGCTCGAGTGTGCTGGCCAGCTATTGAATTGATATCTGCAATATGCTGAATCTTAAAGTTTGGCAAGCCAATGACAGAAAAAAGAAGCAGAATATGCAGGAAACCTGGGAAGCTATGGTCTATTACCTAGCCATAAAATTGAAAAGAAGATATGGTCTATTACCTGGGAAGCTACCGGAGCAGTGCCCTTACATTTGATTTAAAACACTAAAATTCTTTAATCTTGATGTCAAGTAGACATAAGATGCATGAAATTTGAATGAGCAGTGCCTTTTCTATACTGATATTATGGTACATCTGCTTACCTGACAGACTAAGAAGAGACCTTCCACGAATTTCATGGAAACAATTCAGAAGGACATAAATGCAAGCATGCGTTCAATTCTAATAGATTGGCTTGTAGAGGTATATCCATAACAAGTGACTTCTATTGAATACCATTTTTTCAACTTAAATGTACTAATTTTCTCCTAACTTCAGGTTGCAGAAGAATATCGCCTGGTACCTGATACATTATATTTGACTGTTAATTACATCGATCGATATCTCTCTGGAAATGAGATAAACCGCCAACGATTACAACTTCTTGGTGTTGCTTGTATGCTTATTGCTGCGTAAGAACTAACCAAAGATGGTATAATGATCTTTAAGGTCACTTCTTTGTTGATAATAATTTTACTTGGTGATAATATCTACAGAAAATACGAAGAAATATGTGCTCCACAAGTTGAAGAGTTCTGCTATATTACTGATAACACATACTTCAAGGATGAGGTAGGTGTCCTTCCAACTTCAGATTAGATCTTTTATATGCAACGCTTGTGCTGTCAATTCATATCTTAGCGCACAGGTTTTGGAAATGGAAGCCGATGTTTTGAAGTACTTGAAATTTGAAATGACAGCTCCAACTTCTAAGTGTTTCTTGAGGTAAAATCTATGACCCTTGGTGTACCTTTCTACTTTCTCACGATTTTGTGGACATGCTACTTATCATAATCTTTGATGCGAAAACAAAAGGAGATTCATTCGTGCAGCTCAAGGATCTGATGAGGTAAAACTCCCATCTTCTGCCCATCTCTTTTGTAGCTTATTTCTCGAGAAGTAACGACACTTTAAATCATATATTTCCTTTCCAGGTTCCAGCATTGCAACTTGAGTTTCTCGCCTGTTATGTTGCAGAGCTGTCGCTTCTAGAGTACAATTTGCTCTGCTATGCTCCGTCGATCATAGCGGCCTCTGCTATCTTTTTGGCCAATTTCATAATGCAACCGACAAAGAGACCCTGGGTATATGAATGTCTTATGTGTTCCTTTCGATTTGCAAAGCGAATCTGTTGTTTCTGCTGAGGAACAACTCCTCCTAGAGTGATCGCTCTTCACCATCTCCACCATATTGTTCATAGTCCAATGTTTTTGGAATTGATGCCTTGCCATTCTCTGACTGAATGATGCAGAATGCTACACTTGGTCATTACACACTGTACAAACCATCTGATCTCTCCGACTGCGTGAAGGCATTGCATCGCCTTTTCTGTACCAGCGCAGGCAATAACCTACCGGCAATCAGGGAAAAGTACAGTCAGCACAAGGTAAATTTTTTTTATATAGCCTGCTCAAGCACTTAATCTTTTCCTTTCGTCGACACTCGAGTTTGATTAGTTTTGTTTTTTCCCTTCCCAGTACAAATTTGTTGCCAAGAAGTACTGCCCGGCTTCCATACCTTTAGATTATTTCCAAGATGCGGTGCATTAGGCTTGGTCATGGGATCAGTTTAAGAGAATTTGCATCGTGAGTCAGCTCATCCATTGCATGATGAGACTACTTGAACTGATGGAAGCCACTGACAGTTCCGACGACTCACCAATGCACATACATCGCTCAGCTAGCTACTAATGGAGACGCGCTCTGATGAGTTTGTTCATTGTGCTGATCTCGCTTTTTTTTTTTTGTACCCTTGTGACGAATTTGTGAAAATTATGGTCCATAATTTCACTTCCTGTGTGTGTTGGCGTTCGCCTTGCCGTATCCAAAAGCCACCGATCACCCTGTATGCAATCTTACGGTCAACTCAGTTGACATGTCAAAAGCTTTATGACTTTGGTTGAGGTATTCAGATGGAAGGAGAAGCTGCGTCCCAAGGATCGTTGATCATTTCCACTCTGTACTTGTATAATGATCACCCTCGGGTTATTCATATCTGTGAGTTCGCTTTGTATGTTAATTTTCCGATAATTGTCCATTGTTGATATGGTCTGCAAGAGCTCTCCAAAACAGGTATGCCTCAGAAAGTTACACGTTTTCTCAAAAGAAAATTGCAGGTATTGATAATAGCATCATCAACAGACGACAATAGTTTGTAGAGCCAGGAGCATCGAACACATATTGCTGCTTTGGTTGACATGTAGTTCGTTTCTTATTCCTATTATTGGCAATATGTTTCTGGAAGTTCTCAAAATTATGTTTGTGTTGGTATACATACACATGCAATGTATTTCTGCTTGGTTTTATACCGATCCTGTTGATTTAATGGTTTGTCTTTGTCATGTCTTTTACACAAAAGAAAAAATACATGCATTTTAAGCTTAATTTTGTATTTGGGTTGCGGATCTTTGTGTGTTCCAATTTCTATTTTACCCTCGGATATGGTTTTCAAAATTACCAAGTTTGATTGCAATGCTGAGATAGAGTTAATATGTCGATGGAGCCCGGTGATGCGTCAAAATGTAATATTTTAGTAGTCAAATATAGACTTGGTTCAGTAGTTATTAGAGCATTCTTAATATTTCTATGTAGGAATTATTTTTCTCAAGAAAATCAATAAGTTGCGAGGGCTCCCGCATCTGGAAATTAATTATAAAGGATCTCTCCAAAATCATTTATGTAATTCTTACTCTTTTTTTTTTCTTACCCGTCTACTTAACTTGATCAAATGAGTTGTAATAATAACTATATTTTATTTTAAAAAAATTCAATTAAGACTATGAAAAATCGGGTGCATATTTTTGAAGGAATACTTTGTAACCATCTTCAAACCCCCTTGTGTTGTTACCTATGAGTGAATGCATCCTCCTCAACCCAAGGTGGGTGGACATAATCCAAATATGGTATCCATGATATGTGAGATATGGTAATTCTACAAGGGAATGAATGAATATTCCACCTAATTATTATTTTCTTGTCTTTGTCCTCTCATTCATCTCCATAAATTCAGGAGAGAAGACAGAGTAGAGGCACGAGATCACAAAATGAGTACCGAGTCAGCGTCATCGGCCATGGCCATCCACCTCACTCTACTCCTGCGAGATGGTCATCCACCTTCCTGCACTCCTGCGAGAGGCTGCTCCCTCTCGGAACTTGGAGATGAGGTCCAGAGTCCGATCCCGCCGAGCTACGTCAAGTACGTAGCATCCACGCAATAAAAGGTTCGTCCTCTGAGAGTTTTCATGAATGAATTATATGTTCTCTGTAGCCACGAATTAACATTATCAAATATTGAGGTTGAGAAACCTGTCACGCGTAGTACAGTCTTTTTTGTTCACCTGAGATATGTCTTTTAAGCTGGTCTTTTATGTGTGGCAAAGTCGATCTAATGAAGTCCTTCCGAAGAATGCTACATCATTAAATTTAAAATTCGATAGCTCGTTTTTTTTTCCTATTTCTAATTTGGTTTCATAGACTATAGAAGAATAATGCTCTCCACTCAGCAGATGTTCTTCAAGTTCTTTAACACGTTATTCTGCATTTGAGATCTTCGTTAATCCTTTTTATGACATCGAAATCTGAACAATCTACTGATGATAAAGATTGAAAATAATATTTATCATAATAATTGGTAAGCTACATTCTAATTAAAGTTTTGATGGTGTTTGTGTGCAGACACAGCTGCTTCCCGGTATGACGGCACAGAGGAGACCGGATCACTGCCATTTAACGTTGGTTTGGCTCTTGTGGCTGACCACAGCGGCACATCACCGGATAACTACAGTCATGAGGATGCTCGAGGAAGGTGCAGCCATGGACGTATTGCAATGTTATCCAACATAAATTATAATGTATCTTACGCTACGACCTGTGTATTATTGTACGTAACTTTGCCACAGATGTATTTGATTCTGAACTATGAAATATAGTGCAATGTATTTGTGTCGGTGTGCAGATTTCTGGCTACTGTGTTTTTGATTGATAAAGTTAATGAATTAAGATAAGATACCTAAATCTCTTCCCATGAAAAAATAAAATATAATAATAATAAAAGGTTTAAGTAGAAGGAAACGTTAATCTCATCTTGAAATAGTGTGGATGAAGACAACGAAATATTAGCAACTGCAAGTTTGTAATGAGCGTTGCACTGTTATTTGATACTAATTTTGATGTATTTTCTACTACAACTTTGTATGATTGTATGCAATTTTATAATGAATACATGTATTTGATTCTCGAATATGATATATTTGTGTGAGTATAACACCATATGCGAATTATCTTTTTCTTTTATTGTTGCTGCTATATTTTTGAATTTATTACATGATTCTCCTGATATGATGAATAAATTAATAATAATAATAAGTATATTTGGATCAAATAAGTATGCATGTAATTAGTAAAATATTATATTTGTAGTGGTTCGGTCATGTGACCTCGATATTAATTAGTAGTGGTTCGGTCATCGCGACCACGCCCACTTCTTGATTCCTCTTCCACTAGCGATCTTCTTTTTGACTAACTACTCCTTTTCTCCTTTCATAGGTTTAGGAGAATCAAACTGAAACACAACGTAATTTGATGCATGTACTATTTAAAGTTTAAAATTTTATATTTGTCATAATCAAAGGCACATGATATTTTCATAAAAAAATAAATATCTAATAATCTAAGTTGGATTATAATAATTACACGATCGACAGCTCAACATCACGTGATCTAAATAGCTTGAAACCTAATTGGCCCCTCGATTGGATTACCTCCTAATCCTAACTCAATTTAAGTTCTAACATGATAATTAAGGCACATTAACATTATATGGCTGGTAAAATCTTGATTCGATGATCTTCTAGCGGGTCAAGCTTTCGACGAACTCCCAGCAAGAGTGAACTCTCACCTTACTCGATGAACTCCATGAATTGAACTCCCGATAAACGAACTCTTGGTGAGCTTTCGATCGCATCGTCAAACCTTTGGCATAGTTGATCTTTAAGACCTAATATCTAATTTTTCTACTTTATGCCTTTTTCATGATTGTAGTTAATCCTGTATCACTTTTCTCAATGTATAGATTAGATCAATAATTTATCAATTGATTTCATCATCAAAATCTGAGATTCAATAATGTTTCTTTTTTTTTATGATGGCAATCAATTGATGACTGAGTTAACCTTAATTCCCCCTAGCTACATGCCATATTTAAGATAAGGAAAACTTGAATTTCAAAAGGGATCATAACCTTTGAATTCAAGTTAAATAATTTTGATATCAAAATTTCATATATTGTACATCATTATAATTTCAAGTCATCAAGGTATAATGTACACAATTTCATAACATTACAACTCATCATCACTTTTTGTGCATCATTATAGTTTCAAGTCATCAAGGTATAATGTACATAATTCCATAACATTACAACTCATCATCACTTTATGCATGATACCAAAAATAAATCAACATTACTTTGGGTATACCAAAAATAAATCAACATCAATTTTAACCATTTATCACTTCATGCATGATACCAAAATTTTCATTATTTTGGGCATGCTGTCATTTATCATTTCATGATACCAAACATTCATCATTTCTCCCTTTTGTCATCAATAAAAAAGAGACATGTTCAACAAATATTTGGACTATATAATCTAGTATTTTAGCAAGTTTTGCATTACTTTAGAATATGCAAGCTAATTTTACGCCACTTTATGCTAGTTAGCAAATATGTGAAATATGAAGTAAAGCAAATTTTTTGCAAGATAACAACATTTGCTTGTTGAAGTGGGCAAGCTAGCACTTTAGAAGAAGAATGGAGGAATAAGTCCATGAATCAAACTTTTAATTTTGTAGAAAGAGAGAGGATTCATCACATAAAAGATCAGATGTGCATACTAAAATTCATGATTCAAATCCCTACTCTTGTAAATGGGAAGAAGATGCATTCATAGGAAATGATATACCAAAAGTCCATAAAGAAACAACTCTTCTTTTATAGGAAACGATCATCAAATTAAAGATAGAAAATCCATGAATAAGACAAGCCAGGAATTGACCCAAGGGTCATGTAACACCACATGAATATCTTCCCCCAAGCGCGGTTAGTGAAGCAGAGGCCTCGAAAGATTATGCTTGACCAACAAAAAGTGATCAGTGATGAGGTGAATCATCTGTTGGAGGTAGGATTCATACTTGAGGCAAATTATCCTCGATGTCTATCCAATGTAGTCTTTGTCAAAAAATCTAATGGAAGCTACAGGATGTGCGTTGACTATACTATCCTTAACCAAGCATATTCGAAGGATTGTTACCCACTCCCGAGGATGGACCAGTTGGTCGATGCAACCTCGGTGCTAGAAAATCATGAATCGGCATCTCATGCACAGTGTAAAACAAAAAAACAAGATTAGATTTCCTATAGTTAAGTATTGCATGAAAAAAAAATCACAAATTCAATCTAACATATTCGACGATTTCCTATAGTTAAGTACTTGGTTGTCGTGTGACGATTGGTGCACGAAAAAAAAATCACAAATTCGAAAAACCGCACATATCATATTAGAAGCATTACCTAGGGAGATCGTATATCCTTGAAATTTCCAAATTTGATGAAGATGATAAAGGAGCACTAGCATACTCCTCTCTAATGGTAATCCACACAACGGATGCAGCGACGACGCTCCTCAGATCACCACGGGATCTCCCTCTCCACGTGCACCTCAAGGCTACCAAAGCCAAGAAGGAGGAGATGAGGATGAGGAGAATAGGAGGGGCGACTACCAATAGTTTTAGCCTATGAACCATGAAGTTTCTCCTATTTATAGAGGTGCATGAAGCTTATCCTTAAATGGATCTTATCCGATCATCTAGTTGTATCTCTATCCAATCATCCAATTGGATCTCATCCAATTGGATCTTATCTATAGGATCCAAACTAAGGGCTCCACATATATCTCATATCCGCACCTCTACTAATCGCAACATCCACCTAATATGTGTGATCCTCTAGGCCCGATACCAAGCTAGCCATGAGTCGCTCTCATCAAAACTCCTTCTGACTCAGAATTTCTTCTTGTTAAGATCAAAAGCGACACTAGGGGGGGTGGTTTTGAATTATAAAAAAATTAAATATCTAATAATCTAAGTTGGATTATAATAATTATATGACTGACACCTCAACATCACGTGATCGATAGCTCGAAACCTCGATTGGTATATGTCATTTATACATTAACATTATATGGCTGGCATTTTGATGTCATATGATTGACACCTTACTGTCACATGATTAATACCTTATCGTATAGTTGAGTACATTTTCACATCTCGTATTCGATACATAATTTTTACAATTAAGTAAAAAAGAGATACACTATCCTTTTCATAATTAATCTTTATTGCAAAAATAAAATGATATTCGAATCTTACTATAAAATAATTTTATATGTGTTGAAATGAATATTTTTTAATTAAAAAATATAGTTGAATCCTCGACAACTTATACTAACTTATGCATTAGAGGACTATTGTGAGAGCACCCGAAAAGTAGTTTTATAAATATTCAAATTAATTGGACTCAAATGTAGCCACTTTGGGACAAGCATGGGAGATTGATCTCGATTGGTTCCGAATCATCCTCCAACTCAGCCAATCAAAAATTAACTTAACAGATCTCAAAAAAAATAATTTCTATCATTTTAGTCCCATAAGAAATTAGATTTTATCATATAAGTCCATAATTTATCAGGATATAAAGTGTCTTTCCCAAATACCATTCTATTATTATTTTGCATCACAATTACCTACTTATTTTGATTAATAAATTTTATAATACTTATTACTTTATTTAAACAAAAAATTGAAATGTAAAAAAAAATAGGATGGACAATTTTGGAAAGACATTTTATAAGTGTCCTATGTAAGATACATGCATTAATTTCTGAACGACTCTAAATTATATGCATGCACTTTGTGGTAGCATGGATACGTAAGATATGGTGTTCATATGATAAATGTTTTGAGAAGACAATAATGAAAATTTTAAGCTAAAACATTCAATGTATTCATTACCTGCTTATTTTTATCTTTACATTTTTTTTCTCAATAAATACAGAAGGAAGAGGTGCATTGTTGCATCACAAAACATGCTAAAAAAAAAAAGAGTACCGACGTATCTCCCATAACAGTCATCCATGTTGGGGTTTCTTTCAACTCCTCCATCTTTCAAAGTCTAGTCATGATTTGATTCCTAAAAAAAAGTCTATCAATGAGTTATTCTAAATGGAAAAAATGGTTTTGTCCGTCTCTCTCACATCAATATTTGTGTTTCTTAAATAGATCATATGTGCTTGGTTTGTCCACCTCTTTCTATTAATTAGGCTTCTTAGTTTCTTTTCTTATTACCTATTTAGGCAAGATTTACTCATGTAGTGAGCTAGCTGATTGATTTTTTATGGCAATGTTCTGAAATTAAATCCCACCTTCACCCTTATCATTCTAAAAGAAAATGATACTGTTAAAAATATTAAAATCAAGAAACTTGTCATCACATAATTTTTCATTCATTTGATATATGTTTGTAATTAATATTGAGAAATTAGGCTTATATTAGGCAAACTTATGCCACACAAATTCTAATGGATAAACGTTAGTATTGTTAATCACCAGTTTATATGTATTATCCTTGTATTTTTTAAGATGTCAGCTAACTCAGCTAATAAAAATTTTAATAGTTTATCGTAGGTTCGAACTTCATTTTCATCATTTATCCTTTGTCAATAAAAAAAAAATCATCAGTTTACATGATATCCTTTCGCCAAGCACAAAAGAGTTGGTCATTCTGATATTGAAGCTCATGCTTTCTCTAGAACTCACAATAGCTTGCCAAGTTGAAACTCTAGGCAATCAATAAAACCTCGTTTGATTAAGGTTATAGAAAAATATAAGCTCCAACAATTATCATTTTGTGATATCATCATCAATAAACCTACAACTCAAACTATTCCCAATGTATGATTAAATTATTGGAGTAGACGAATCGTGATCGCGAAGGAGAATATATTGATAAGGTCTAGAAATCGACATGGATTGTTGCTTCTTAGATTGCACCAACATATTCTCCTTATATCAAGTTTCCTTGAGTTTATTCTTCAGCTCATGCTCATGGATCATCTACCGAGATTTATACCTTAATATCATCCTAATATCAGCCTAATCAAACAAGGAGTTCTATGAAACATTGATTTCAATATGGTAATATCCAACTCTCTTATGATTAGTGAAAAGATGCCATACGAACCAATGATCAACAACATTGATGCACTCTTGTTGATTTGGCTCTATGGATCAAACACAGTGATATGTACTTTCCTCCTTTTTTTTTGATATTTTTCTTAGTGACTAAATTAATGCATCATGTTCACTAAAACTTGTAATGGATGTGTATTGGTCTGAAACAATTTTTTTATGCATTTTATTATGTGGCCTGTGTGATTACACAAATTTGCAATTCATGTATATATTTAATTCTCAAGTATGATAATTTTATATAAGTAACAGGCTTGAGTACAGATTATGACTTCATCGTTATCGTCGTAATATATTTTTTACTACCTAAGATAGAAAATAAAATTTATTTATCGTTATGAAGAATTAAGATATTTGGATATAAAAATAATACTTTTTCTTTAAATAATCAACTTGTAAAAACCAATCCTATTTTTACATTAAATAGATGATATATAATATAAAATCAATTAATCAGGTAGATACACAATTCATAAGTCATCTCAAGAGAATACAACGTATATTGCTAAGTCATCAAATTATGATCCATGATAATACAATATAAAATTTTGATTATATATAATATTATGCTAGTTTTGCTACATTTGAAAATACACTCTTCTTTTATGTATGATACACTTAATTTATGTCATGAAATACATAATTTTTTAAGGATATCTTATATAGAATACACTTCATATGCAATATGTAATATACATTGATTTTGAATGAATAAATATTTTTGTGACATGATAGCAAGATACTTCATTTATAAGACATACTAAGTATAGTACAGATACATGAGATATTGTGCTGTAGTGCATGTAATTTTTGTTAGGACCGAAATCGATACTAAGTGAGGGGGAAGGAGGGGGATGAATTAGTGTGTACGTAAAAATATCGGTTTAGAAAACTTTCGACGATTCGATTAAAGCCCGTATCGAAAATGATATCAAAATATACTTTACTTAGAGTAAGTATAAAAGGAAGTGAGTAGCTAAGTAAGTAATAAAGGTTAACAGTAAAGCAGAGACCACACCGGAGTTTATAGTGGTTCGGTTGCCGTAATCTATATCTGCTTTTGATTCCTTTTCTGTTGAGGTTATCGGCTTCCACTAACGGTCTTTCTTCATTAGACGAAGACCAACTATTCTCTTACAACCTTATCTCCTTTTCACATGTTTATGAGATAACCTTTACACCCCCACTCACCCCTCTCTTAATTGAATTCAACACTTAGATTAGAGGAGGAGAATTCTCATGAGATTATAACAGAGTTTTCCTTTGTTTTATTCTCAGTACTTGTATATCCTGAGCAGAGATGAGAGGAATATTTATAAGCCTCAAATAGATTCAAACTTAAAGTCAAAACTAGTCTTATCTCAGGTCTTTGGGATACTGGCAGTATCACTAACTTACATATTGACATTGGGTGGTATCATCGCCTAACATAATCTCGGAGATTGTGTCTTGAAGACTAAGCCTCTAGCGGTTCCATTGATTGTTCTGATGATGCTATCACTTGACTCAATTTTTGGATCACTGAATGGGCCTTCCTCTTAGCCCAAAACAGCCCTAGATCAGGCCTAATGGGCCTCTAATTGAGTTAGTCTAATTACATCTAAAACCAACTCAATTACAACTCTAAACTACTTTGATCTAGAATAATAATTACAAGTATCAATCATATGTTATTTGGTACATCATTGATTTATCAGGTGCTTCGTTTGAACCTTCAACTCATTGTCCTCTCCTTTGACGTATTGCCCAATCGGTATATTGACCTTCGTAACACTCGATCTCCTTAGTGTAATGTTCGATCTTCTTGGTCTGATGCTCGAACTCATGGCACGAAACCTTCTGTCGACACATCGATTGATCCTCCGGCTCAACATCCAATCTTCTGACATGTTTCACTTCAGCCCAATATTGATTCTTCCTACTTTAATTAAATTGTCTCTTTATGATCGAAGTTAGTACTATTGAATCTCAGATATTGATGATAAAATCAATTGATGAGTCTATAATCTAATCTATGTTTTAAGTGACATAGGACTAGCTTCGATCGTGAAGAGATGATTAAAGTAGGAGGAATCGAATGTTGGGTTAGAATGGAACATGTTAGAAGATTGGACATCGAGCCGGAGGATCGATCGACGTATCTGCAGAAAGATTCATGCCATGAGTTCGGGCATCGGGTCAAAAAGAGTAAACATTGTACTAAAGAGATCAGAGTTGCAGAGGTCAATGTGTTGTTCGAGCAATAGGCCGTAAGAGAGAATGATGTGCCGAAGGATTGGACAAAGTACCGATGAACCAATGATATGTCAGATAATATATGATTCGTGCTTTGTAATAATTATCTAGATCGGAGTAGTTTTAAGTTATAATTGGGTTGGAATTAGCCCAACTCAATTAGAGGCCTATTGGACCTAAGTTAGGGCTGTTTTGGGCCAAGAGAAAGGTCCAAACAATGATCCAAGAGATGGGTCAGGTGGTGACACCACAAGACCAGGCGGTGAAACCGCTAGTGGCTCAATCTCCGAGACACAATCTCTATGTCAGACAGTGGTACTACCCAGTGTCAAGCGATGGTACTGTCAAACTAGGTGATGGTACTGCTTAGTGTCAGAGCAAACTAGGTAGTGGTATCACCTAGCATTGGCGACGGTACCGCTAGTACCTCGAAAACCCGGGATGAGATTAGTTTTAGCTCCATGTTTGAATCCATTTGGGGTCGGTGGTCTCGAGTGAAGAGGAATCGGAAGTGGACGTAAGTTGGGATAACTGAACCACTATAAACTCTGGTATGCTTTCTTTATGTGCTATTTATTTTATACTTTTTATTTATATTACTCATTGATTTATTTGCTCACTCCTCTCACTCACTTATAAATATTTTTAAATTAAATAATTTTTTATATGGCATTAATCGAAATAAAGTTTTCTAAACTTATATTTTTATCGTACACACTAATTCACCCACCGCGCCGCCCACCCTCTTAGTGTTGATTTCAGTCCTAACAATTAGTAGCAAAGTTACATTTTTCTCATTTGGTTTAACATCTAAGGAGAAATGATTTTTTTCAGCTTTCAAGAGGGTTTTTCTATCGTTCGTCCTCCTATGTTCAATGGGACAGACTACACGTATTAGAAAACTCGAATGAGAGTTTTCTTACTTTCTTTAGATTTGAATTTATGGAATATTATTAAAAATAATTTTTAAAAATCTTATAAACCAATGAACTTATGGAATGATTTGGAGAAGAAGACTTTTTCTTTAAATGCTAAATCGATGAACGCTTTATTTTATGCTCTTGATAAAAACGAATTTAATTAAATTTTAATTTATAAAAATACATATAAAATTTGGCACATTTTTGAAATCATACACGAAGGCACAAATAGAATAACTAAAATAAATTTTTTGATGCATGATTTTGAATTACTTTTTATAAAATCAAGTGAAACCATTAGAGACATGTATACCATTTCATGGATGTCATCAATGGTTTAAAAGCACTTGATAAATATTTTTCTAATCTTCAACCTGTAAGCAAGATTCTAAGATCCCTTCTAAAGAGTTAGGATCCAAAATTAATTGCTATTCAAAAAATAAAGGACTTGAACTGTTATCTTGTTAAAGAACTTATTGGATTATTAATAACATATGAGATGACATGTATGACACAAGATGAATCTAAGAATAACCTTTCAAAGAACAGGAAAGATTTGATACTTCGAATAATAAAATATCATTTGAGTGATATCACTCAAGTGATGATGATGATAACCTTAAACTTCTCACTATAAAATTTAAAAATTTCATGAAACAAGAAATAAAAAATAAAAATAAACTTAAAAAGAAGAAGCCGCTTAAGAAGATTTTAAGAACTCAAGGACGAATTGAGTGCATCGGAAGATAAGGTTGCAAATTATGATTTAACAACCTTCCACAATGAGGTAAGCAACTCAACCAAAACCCCTTTACTTTATTATGAAATTACTTGATATATTTCATGAGTTATTTTTAAATTAATAAGAAATAAAAAAATATATTATGCTTTTCTTTCTAGTAATTTTGAAAAATTAAAAAAATTATGAGTATGACATTTTGCATATTAATTCCTTGTACTAAGTATGAAAAGTTAGATTCACATTAGAAGGAAAATATATTATCATTCGAATTAAAATGATAAATCGAATCTTTTGTTTGAAGATGTGTTATTGTTTTAATCTATTATACTATTCATCTTGATGATTTCTTGGCGAGACTTGTTTTTTGGTTTTAAACGCTGATGCAAGACATTTGTATGAAAAACTAGAGTATGCTAAGATAAGAATGAATTAGAACTAAAGAACTTTAGCTACTTTTAATCTCATATGAATCTATCTACATTCCTTTAATTGAATTTCTCGAAAAGTGATTTTGATGATGATTTTAGATTTATTTTCATATGATTATTTTTACTAATGAGATGATATATCCAACTAAATCATTTATTAGTATTTACGACTTGTGATATATTTATATGAAACATCTTTTTTGATTCTCGCATGATTTACTCTTTTAAGAGAATATTTATCAAATTTTGATACTTATAACTTGAGATTTTCTTCATATAAATCAAAGATTATTCACCATGACACTTCCATGTTATTAAAGAGAATATTTATTCAAATAAATCATAAGTTGTTTTCTTTTAAATTTTCGATACAAACGACTTGAGAAAATGTACTGTGATGCTTGAAACGTTGTATACGTAAATTGATTTTTTTATGATTGAATCATTGATGTAAATTTATCTTTGTTATTAATTTTTATCATGATTTAAAAATTGATGTAAAGGGAAAAAGAATTATAACATTATATTCTTCCATTCTTTTTTATGATGACAAAGGAGGAGAAATGTTTGCTAGAGAATTAAAAGTTTTGCGAGCATGAACATTATAAAGAGAAGCAAAATTTTTGCTAAACTTCACATTCTTAAGAACTTACTAGCTTGCATATCACAAATGGAAGCAAAGAACTTGCCAGTTTGCATATCATAAATGGAAGCAAAGAACTTGTGAGCTTGCATATTGCAAAGGGAAGCAAAGAATTTGCTTGTTTGCACATCTCAAGAGAAACAAAAGTTTACTTATCTCAAGAAAGACAATTGCTAGCTTGCAAAGAAAGCAAAACTTACTTACACTTCTCAAAATAAAAAGAATTTATTATCTTGAACATCTCTAAAAATTACTAGTTGCACTTCTCCTTTTTGTTGATGACAAAGAGGGAGAAGTATGATGATGATATTAAAATTTGATGCATGAATGAAAATATAAATGTTTATATATCATGCTTAATAATTTTATACATGTTATACCTTGATTTGAAATCATGATTTTATACATGTTATACCCATGATTTTTTGAATTTAAAGTTTCTATCAATGTGGCATATTGATAAGGAGAGTTAAGGTTAACTCTATCATCATTTTGGTTATCATCATAAAAAAAGGAAGAGATAATTGAATCTCGAATTTTGATGATAAAATCAATTGATGAGTTTGTGATCTAATTTATGTTTTAAATGATACAGGACTAGCTTCGATCGTGGAGAGATTATTAAAACAGAAGGAATCGAACGTTGGATCGGAGTGGAATATGTTAGAAGATTAGACGTCAAGCCGAAGGATCTGTCGACGTATCAGTAGAAGGCTTCATACTATGAGTTTGGGCATCGGACGAAGAAGAGTAGACATTGCACTAAGAAGGTCGGAGTTGTAGAGCTTAACATGCTGATTGGACAATAGGCCGCAAGAGAGGACGATATGCCGAAGGATCGGATGAAGCGTCGATAAACCAATGATATGTCGAACAACATATGATTTGTGCTTTGTAATAATTATCTAGATCGAAGTAGTTTTAAGTTGTAATTAGGTTGTAACTAGATCAACTCAATTAGGGGCCCATTGGGTATCAGTTAGGACTGTTTTGGGCCAAGAGAAAGGCCCAAATAGTGACCCAAAAGATGGGTCAAGAAGTGGCACTGCTAGTGACTCAGTCTCCGAGATATAGTCTCCAAGACTATGTTAAGCGATGGTACCCCTAGGCTAAGTGATGGTATCGCCCAGTGTCAGGTGGTGGTACAACCAGATTAGGCGATGGTACTGCCCAGTATTAGAGCAGACTGTGCAATGATACCGCTAATACCCCGAAGTCCCGGGATAAGACTGGTTTTGGCTCTAAGTTTAAATCTATTTGGGGCCTATAAATACCCCTCTCATCCCTGCTTAGAACACATAAGCATTAAGAACATAATAATAGGAAAACTTTATTATAATTTATTGAGAGTTTTCCTCCTCTAGCTTTAAGCTGATTTCAGTTTAAGATATGAGTGAGTGCTTGTAAAGATTATCTCCTAACCTGTGAAAAGGAGAAGAGGATTGTAAGAGGGTAATTGATCTTATCTGTTGAAAGAAGATCGATAGTGAATTCTGATAACCTCGAGTGAAGAGGAATTGGGAGTGAACGTAGATTGGGATGACCGAACTACTATAAACTCTGGTGTGCTTTCTTTCTGTACTATTTCTTTCATGCTTTTCATTCTTATTACTCATTGATTTATTTGCTCACTGCTTTCACTCACTTACGAGCGTTTTTAAGTTAAACATCTTTTCGATACGGCTTTAATCGAAATAAAATTTTTTAAACCGACGTTTTTATCGTACACACTAATTCACCCCTCTCTTAGTGTCGATTTCGATCCTAACAAATCTTGCATCACTTAAAATATAGATTAGATCATAAACTCATCAATTAATTTTCATCATCAAAATCCAAGATTTAATAGATTTGCTACATTTGAAAATAAACTCTTCTTTGATGTATACACTACAGTGAAATACATAATTTTTAAAGGATATCTTATTAAGGACACACTTCGTATGTAATATGTAATATATATTAATTATGAATGAATAAATATTTTTTAACATAATAGCGAGATACTCCGTTTGCAAGACATGTACTAGATATATAGGTACATGAGATATGGTGCCTTAGTGCATGTAGTTTTGCTACATTTGAAAATACACTCTTCTTTGATGTATGATACACTTAATTTATGCAGTGAAATATATAATTTTTAAAAAATATCTTATGTAGGATATACTTCATATGCAATATGTAATATATATTAATTCTGAATAAATAAATCATAAAATTATATATTATATATTTTTATTTTTAATATTGGCTTAGTTACACTCAAAATTGAAATAAGTTAAACTTGATTATTAAACTTATTTTAAAATTAATATTTTTATTTTAAGATATTTCTAGAATAATTAACTGTCAAATTGATTTGATTAGATATCTACTAGAATATGATATTAACAAAAAATTACACTAGTTTTTATTTCACGATGAATTTAATATATTAATAAATTTTGTGAATGAGTATAACTTGAATGTAAGGGTCTAGACTTGATCCAACTAGATTCGAAGCAATCCAATCCAAATTGATTCACACTAAATTGACCCATGGATTGATTAGACTTGTAATAGCTTGATTCAAGGGTATTAATGAGATTTTAAAAAAGGGACATTCCTTGGATTTTTAAAATCTAAATTTGGGGGTATCATGCTAATAAAACTCTATTATTATAAACTTTTTTTAAAAAAAAATTATGCCCAAATTGATTTGACCTAGACCGAATCGACTTACGGATTGATCGGGCTTGTAATAGCCCGATTCAAGGGTATTAATGAGATTAAAAAAAGGAACACCCCTTGGATTTAAAAAAAAAATATGAGGGTGTCATAATGTTAAAAATCTATTATTATGATTTTTTTTAAATCGTACAAAAAAAATCATATCTCTCGTATCTATACTAGTAGATCAAGCGAATGTCCATGCAAATTGGAAATCCCATTATCATGTTACAAAGTATGCAATGGTTAAAAACTAATATACATTATATATTGCATATTAAGTGCATCACATCCTTCCAAAATCTTAGTGAAATAAATAATTCTGCAAGATATGGTGTTAATACGGTAATTCATTATCCATGCATTTGTTATGAAAATAAAATAAAAGAAAATTTCATTCTAGAATATTATAAAATTATTTCATGCCTAGTAAAGAGAGAAGAGAGACAACATGGACAAGTCCACCTTCGTAACCTTGTCGAGAGGACTATAGTGATGGCCATCATCCATCATGCTGCATTGATGCGAGAAGCTGTTTCCTTCCCAGATTTAGTGGCGCGGTTCGGAGTCCGATCCTTAGAAGACAAGATTTTTCATTTATGTTAAGTCGAAAAAGGCTTGCCTTTGTCTCTCTCACATCACATCTTCTTTTCTTGGATTCTATTTTCTTGGTTTGTCAGCTTCTCTCTCCAAGGCTTTGACACTTTCAGACTACCTTTCTGTTGTTTAGGCAAGCTTTGCTTGATTTGAAGTCCTTCTAAAGTATAGGAACTCCTTTTTCTTGATTTGCCTTAAAATTTTCAGCTTATATATATTATTCTACAAATTAATGATTTAAATCCAGAAAACATTTATTATGCATGCTGATAGTCTACTATGATCCGTCCTCTTTATAACATCAACATCTCAGCAAAATGCTTACAGACATTGTTTGACATTGTTGAGCAGGCAAAAATGGCTTCCTATCCTCCTCTGTGTACTGAGACAGACCGGACCGCTGCCATCAGACAAATCACCACCATTCAAGTATAATAACCAAAAATTGATAAGAAGAAAAAAAAATCTACACCTAATTTGGATTAATATTTTTCGATATGGATCTTCTTGATCTATATTCAAATGTCGGGTATGGATCCAAGAACAGATTGGGCTTAGGTCTGGCATCTGATGGATCCGACCTGGCATCATCGCCCATTTCCGAAACAAAATTATGAAAAATGTGCTCAACAAGCCATCAATCATATGCCCATAAAATCATTGAACAGGAGGCATATACACAATCATCAAGCATGTAGCACAAAAAGTCAAAAGATCATGATCCACAATACAAATGAAAAATTTACAAGCTGCATGATATTGTAATGTGCACTGGCTAAAGATTAAAGAAGCATATTTGCTACATCTAAGGACACCGAATACTTACACCGAAAATTTAGACCTGGGACGAATAGCACAAGTATTCTCTCCACACTTTACATAGTCCCATCTCGATCGACGATTTGACTGAACAGTCAGCAAGCACCAAATATCAACAATACGGTGTCTCGAACACAATCCAGAGGGTACAGACACAAGTATTATGAGCTACAGGGATTTGGAATATGCACTGCAGGGTCTGAATTCTGCTGTTCCTTCCATATGCGACCGGTAACCCGCAGTTTCAGCTCCTTCCTATCTCCGCCAGAGAAGAAGAGTGCCATATTCCTCTGAATTATTAGACCATCATGACTGTCTCGAACTTTCCGGTGGCTGTCACGAATGCTGCGAGGGGTACCTTCCCATATTAGTTTCCTGCCACTTGAACCAACCTCGAGGCTGTAGCTATAGTGCCTTGCTTCAGTCTCGTCACCCATGAAACGGAGGAAGGTCATGTATACCGGCGCCACCCCAAGCTGAAAAGCCTCAAAATGGAGACAGAAATACTGCCCATAACAATGAAACACCTGTAGAACATGGAGACAGCAAATGGTAGAATATGGAAGAAAAATGCAGGTAAAGTGGCATATGACTAAACAAGATGTATAGAAAATGAGGCAGTTGAAGTTTAAACCAAGTATAATCATATGCTTTAACAGTGTTTCCTACCATCATAGATCTCTTCAAAAGTAGATCATATATTTCAAAGCACACAAATAAAGAAAGTCACTTTAGATTTAATCCTTCGGTAAGGACAGAGTCAACTTTAGAGTGCTTAGCATACTTACAGTCAGCATCCAGGTGGCATTTTCTACCTCTCTGGGATTGGACTTCACGTATCTATGGTTGAATGTGGAACCAATGTGCATATCTACCTTGTGATCATCTCTCAGATGTGCCACGAGAAAAGGAATATCCCCGACAACAGAGCATTCAGAACCCGCATATGGGCAGTTGTATGGTCTAAAATTACACCAAGCTTCATGCTGGAGCTTGCTGTAGTATGGGAAGATTTCAGGGCAACCCAATGAGAAATACCGGCAAGGGAGCTCAAGTGACTCGGCAACTTTTTCCAATGCCAAACATCTGATGTCTCCAAGCTCCTGCCTACATGTGGGGCAACGATTGTGCACCCTTGATTTACAAGCTGAACATAGAGTGTGTCCATTATGGCACTGCAAAGATTCAGATTAATTTTCAGTACAAAATAATTTATAAGAACCATACTATAATCTAGAGAAAGTCCGGAAGAATAGAAGTAGAAATCTCCATGAAAAAAAAAAAGAAGCTTCACACCTTTTGAAACATCATAACAATCCTTTTCTTTTTTCGGTACTGAAATGTGACAGTACATTCTGGATATTAAAGAAGACAATTTCAAGCCATTCGAGAGTATCAAACAAGGTTTCCATATAAGTTCTCCAAGCTAACTAATAGCAAACATATCGGCAAATGTACAGGACATATGCAGCTGAGAAAGCAAAGAAAGCTAGCAAGTCTTATTAGGACCACACATCCAATCACCAACTTCTAAAGCTCACAGAAAGCTTCCTGCTTAAATGATTACTGCTAGTCTGTCTACATAAAATACTACAAGCGAGAAAACTTTTAGTTCAACAATGAAACTCTAAACACCGAAATGTTGAGTTTCAATTCGCTAACACATTTATCTCCAGTATCATACTGTAAAAGAGAATCGACTAGAAGTAGAAGCTAACATTTACATGCTGAATTATATCATAACCTAACAGCAAAGAAAAGGCCTTAAATGTTAACTATCGAGTCCATAAACCAATTCAAGAAAGACATGAAGAAAAAAGAACAAATATATGTCAATCATATGCATCCAACACATATGTGGATCAATTTAAGCTAACAATTATGCAGAAGTCAGAGCAAAACACTACAAACTGAGGGCAACAAAAACAAAGGAAAAGAAGAAAACGAAAAAAGAAAAGCGAAATGGCCTTGATTTCATATCATCATGATTTTATGAAAAATAATAACAGGCACAAAAACTACATTTGCTAAAGGTGTAGATCGAGATATTATTTCCCCAACTTCAGCAAGATCATAGATTGGCACAGAAAAGATCACACATTTGTTTGTCCTTGAGAATCAAAATAGGTGAAAATATTGCAGCTTCACGTCACCAAACATTTCACTTCCGCTTGAGATTCCCAAGAAAAAAAAAAAACATCGACGCCGAAAATCTTAACTTTATTCCAACAATCGCTTCAGTTTCGCTCGAAACACAAAATCAAGAACTCAAATCTGGCTAGATGAAGCCCCAACAGTCAGTAAGGACAGAGGGGAAACCCAGAAGAGGCAAACCCACCTGATGGATCGGGGGGTACATCGAGTTGGTGCAGACGGGGCACTCCAGCAACTCATGCACCCTGGTCGCAGGGCTCATCACGGGCGACCGGCCGCCGCCGGCGACAGTCCCGCTTCCATCGCCGTGCGGCTTCAGGAAGGGGTGGGGCACATGGGCGACCTCCTCATCGTCCACCACCATAGCCTCCGACACCGAGATGCACTCGATGTTGTCCGATTCCATCACCAAAGAAACGAAAGGAGGCGCCCTGCAGCCCCTGTTCTCCACTTTCTGGCCACCGTCGCCGGGGGAAGCAGAGAGTTACGGATCCCTCCCTCGGGAGAACCAAAGTAGTAATAAATGCGACGGAACGGTGGGATTTGCAGCACCAAATTGAACTTTCGAAACTGTGGGTTTGTTGGCAAACCAAAACAGAGTTCGAAAAAACACTTTTGTTTTTTGTTTTCCGGTAAATTGCTTGCTTCAGGACTTAGTAGGTGAGAGGACAACAGGGGAAGCCGATGGGCGAGCTTTAGTGACTGGTTGTAAAGTGATCCATGTTCTTACCAAAAGGAATTTTTGGATGCCTCCACAACTTGAGTTTTGATTTCTTTGCTTTGAAGGAATACAAAGAGAGAGTTTGATTTCTGATTCCATAAAAAAAAAAAAAGAAACTAAAAGAATCCCCCACCACGCAATTTTACTTTTTTTTTTTCTCAACACATCTTTTTAAATACCAAAGAGTAACATTATGATTTTTTTTATTTTATGAAAATTTCTCAAGATGTAATTAGCACTCAATGAATAGACAAATTTAGGCAATGCTGAAAATGGTATGAAAACGGAAAATTGTTACAAACATCACTAAAACGCCAAAATGAAACTTAAATATTCGTTAACAATCCCAAAATAATAATTGTTAGCATGCCGACAACCTTCTAATCACAGCTCTCTTCGTTGTTAAATCCCTCAGCTCATTCTTCATGAATAGAAAATTTGCAGAGATGCAACATATGTTTCAGTCCTGCGCTTCAACAAAGTCCTGCATCCGCTCTTCATGCTCATTTTGAACCAACACCAAGTCAGGAACTTCTTCAATACTCTCAGCAGGCTGGCTTGCCCAAGGAGAAAAGAAAGAAAGAAAGAAAGTGTATCAGAGAAGTAATGATTAGTTCTGAAGTATCATGTTCTTCAGATTTTTTTTGAGGTTTGATAATGTGTAGGAATTAGCAGAAGGTAACTAAATACCTGCCATAATTCCAAAAGCCACCATAGAAGGAAATTGACAATCATGACTAGGCCAAACAGCTTGCCAGCCCAAGCACCACATTTCAGGTATCTAAATTCATAGGAACAACAAGTTACAATATAATGAATTGTGTCGATGCATAAAAGTTTGGAAAACCAACTTTCGGATAACTATGAGCACATGGAAGTTTAGAAGCTTCCAACGACATGTTGTTGTGCAGTAGTTAAGGGGAACAGAGGATGGCTATTATTGATTTCACCGAACATATAATTCAATTCTAGTAGAAAACTTTGCAGAGATCAGCTTATGATCTTATTTACCCAAACTATCAAAGGAAAGTTTTCGTGTAGTTCTTTTGTGTTGTCAAGGCATGCAGAATCCATAAGAGACTTGCTGATATACTTACCGCGGCAAGCGTTGCAACAGGCTTTCATCAGAGGACTGTAATGCACAATCATACACAATCTCTGTTCTTTTAGCCACATCATGCCAGCTATACAGTTTTTTCATCTGCTAAAAATTAAATGTAACGTGAAAAAAAAAAAAGATAATCTATTAGTTTGAGTGAATTTATTTCTAAAGAAATGCACAATAACAAGAAAACCATCAAAATGCTGAGAAAAAGAAGTTATATGATTTGACCCTTTAAAAATGCCAAAACTTGTTATGGTTGTACCCGTGAGTGCATGACATGTGGATTGATATTAGGAAGCATGTGAATAGCTTTCCCAATAGCATGCACCATATCCCCTGGGTCTGGTTCTGCAAGCACAATCATGTCATCCGGAAGGACCTGCCAAATTCAACAGGATGAAAAACTTAAGAACTGTTTTCAACTTTTACTCGAACAAGAAACGAGCATCATTAGCATTAGGACATAAAAAAACACACAAGAAATCCCTATGTGCATGCCTCTGGGACACCTCCAACTCTTGTGCTCACAGTTAGCAATCCACAGCTAGCGGCTTCCAAAATGGCTATGCAAAAAGCTTCTGTAAGAGAACTACAAAATTATGCATAAGTCAATCATATGCTCGTTGGATTATATACACAAATCTTGGAAATTTTTGTTCACACCCGCAAATCATTTTCCTTACTATATAAGAAACGAGCGGGAAATCTTTATAGACAAGTAAGTTCAGTTACATAAAGGTTAATCACAAGGACTTAGATGACCCTTCAATTAAATTCAGCGAGAACAGACTGGTTATATTTAGCTCAGCGCCATTTGTAATATCAATCAACTCCGGTAAATAGAGACAAGATAAGCGCACACACAATTTCCTACACCTAGTACTAAACACCAGAAAATGTTCCATGTAGCTACCATATATTGGTATCCACATAAAATTAGTACCAAGATAACTTCAATTGAAAATACAAATTTAACATAAGCACACATAATATCCTATTACTAATACTAACCACCAGATAATGTTCCAAGTAACTACCATATCTCAGTATCGACATAAATTAAGTGCCTTCAGTTATGAAAAGGAACTGCATATACAGTTCACATATGCCAGCAATAAGATTAAAAGGAAGGACTAAGAAAGAAGTACCTGTTTAGAAATATGTGACCAGAAATAAGAACAGATCGCACTTGAGAATGTGGAACAGCACCCAACATTTCAACTCTATCCTGAAGAGAGTACTTCTCCCTCATCTCTTCTAGCCGCACACATTTTGGCCCATCTCCTCCAACTACAAAACGGACCTTATAAAAAGTAAACTATAAGGAAAGAGACTTTAACAAAAAATTTCTTAAATGAAAATTAAGGGACCAAATAATAGAGTAAAGCAACATGGATCGGTATTTTGTTTTTGGGTAAACTTATCTTTTGCCTCATTCAAAATTTTCAAAAATTATGGCACTCCCGATGTTGCATCATTTAAAAAAAAAAAGAATTGAACACTTTAGCTTACATTTGGAAAGAGTTGACAGACTTCTGGGATGACCTCAACAAGGAGATCTGCACCTTTCCGGTACACCAATCTACTCACGACAATGATGACGATTTCATCACAACTGAGCCTATTTGGGGCAGGACTGAACATAGCAGTGTCCACAGCATTAGGTATTACAAAAACTCTCTCAGGTGTTATCCCAGACCTCAAAACTGTGTTCTCCTTGCTTGTATGAGAAACACATATAGCCTGACTTATGTCAGCAAGTGTAAACTGCAACACCTTATTCATGTGAATGCTTCCGACGTCTGCAAAACCGTAGAGTGAATGATCTGTGAATATAATCTTGTAACCCATGGTCCTGGCATGCATCAGTGCTTCGTGACAAAGAGTCGAAAAAGCTTGATGCCCATGAACAATAGAAATCCTCTCACGAACAAGAATGGTCCTTGTGATGGGAAGTGTCCCATAAAATGTTGGTAATGTATTCTGCATAAGGAATGGTCTCCATGGCACATAATAAACTTTCAGACCATTGGTCACGTACCGAACTCCAGAACGGTTTCCATATGCATGTGTCATAACCACCACCTAAGCAATGCATTTAGAAAAGCCTAAGAGTTATACAAGTGTAAAATTAGTATGATAACCAAAAGGTTACTAATCAAATGCAAACTAGTGGCTGTATTAGTCAACCTTGCAAGTAGAAGCCACAATTAATCAGGTTTCTTTTCTCAGCTAAGAAGAAAACAAATTGAACATCTTATACAGAGAGAAAAAAGTGTTCAACCTTGTGGCCAAGCTTAAGCAAGCATTGTGACAGATAATAGATATGACTCTCCACACCGCCAAAGTTTGGGTAGAAGAAATCAGAAACCATCAAAATCCTGTGCTTCCTTTGTTGATCCATGGCAATCAGAAATCCAGGTCCTGAAAGTCAGAAAATCTATAGTAACTATTAAATAACATCACAAAGAATTAATAATCCCTTGAAGAAAGTAACACTGACAAGACAGCAAAATAAGTAGATTACACAGCTTGAAATATTTCATGCGGTCATTATTAGTTGAAGAGATAGAAATTAAACAGTTTAACTAGGGCGGCCAAAGGAACAAAATTTAAGATCCTTAAAGAGCAGCTAAACTGAAAAACCAGATATGACCTGGTGTGGGCGATGATGTATAAGCTTTAAGCATAGCTGAACAAAGTGGGAACCCAGAAGCTTAAATGGTAAAATTGACCTTAGCTACCAATAAAGTCATCAAGTAAAAGATTCATGCTCTACAATATATTCATTTGCAATTTAGTACTATATATATATATATATATATATATATATATATATATATATATATATATATATATATATATGAGTTATTTGGAAAACATATCTAAAAAAATTATGTCAGGAAAGGATTAATTACATATTACCCTATAATATGCTTCCTTTAGCAATTCAATCTTTATATTTTCAAAAATTATATTGAGTTTTTTAAACTTACAAAAATGAAACATTTAACTATTGCTTCAATAAAACTCCTGTCTCTTAATTTTTAACTCTAATACTATAGTCCGAAGTAGCTAATTACAGGGGTAATCTATAATTAGCCAGTCTTAGAACGAGGCAAGGGCTGTCAGGAAGGTTGGGGGCCGACAGCGGATGAGCAGAAAGACGGAGAGAGACAGCGGGAGTGAAGAGGGAGGGGGCCGTCGGGAACGCTAGGTAGGGGCGATGGCGGAGGAGGAGAGAGAGAGACAGCAGGAGAAGGAGAGGAGGGGATATCGAGGAGGCTCGATGGGGCGGCTGCAGAGGAGGAGGGAGAGAGATAGAGAGAGGGAAGGGGAGAGAAGCATGAACGAGGAAGAGGGAGGGGGCGTCGAGGAAGCTTGGGGGGAACGGAGGCGGGGGAGGAGAGGGAGACAGAGGAAAAGCGACAGCGATTGGAAAGACAGGCAGGAGGCACAACGCCGAGAGAGAGAGAGAGAGAGAGAGAGAGGAGGTACCGCCACCGATGGAGGGCTGCCTTGTGCACGGACGCGGGGAGGAGCGGCGTGAATCATTGCCGAAGAGGAGGCGGCGACGGCAACGAGACGAAGCGAGCGATATAGAGACCGAGAAAAGGGTTTCTCTCGCCAGCGGTCCCGCGGCGCGGGACGTGGCTTGGTCGAACCGATTGTAACATTCCGGTTCAACTCAAGCCAAGTCAATTTCAATCAGGTTTCAAATTGGGCCAGGTCAGCGCCTGGGCGGCCCATATGGGCCCAGGCGAGCCGATGGCAACTGAGATAGAACTCTTTAGTTATTGAAAACTGAGGTAAAATCCTAAAGCACAAAACCAGCATTGGAAATGAGAAAATAATTAGACAAATTCATCGAATCAAGCCCCAAATAAGCCGCAAAAGAGTCGTGTGTATACATACGCGCGCCGCCGCACCGTAGTTGGAGGGGAGAGAGGCGGAGAGGGGTTGAAGCCGAAGGATAATGGAGATGGCGAGGTGATCGTAGCCCTACTACTTCGATCAAATATATCTGAATATATGCATCACGATCGCCCACGAGACCAACCAATTCAAAGAAGAAACCATTGACGACTTATGAGGAGAAGGTAGAAGACGAGAAAGCATCCTTGCCATCATAGCGATAGCAGCAGAGGTGGTCAGGAGGGCATTGTAGTGGATTACCAGCTTGCCATGAGATGATCAACCGGACAAGAAACCCAACAAGAAGAAGCGCCAAGGTCGAGTTCAAGCAGATCTCCGAAGCCTCGAAGGTACTCTTGGGGATACAAAATCCAATCTTTTTTTGTTTGCTACATTAATCATGCCCGTGTTTCTTCTAAAGATCAAACCTTGATCCAACTTCTTGCATTTTTTCCGTCCTTAGCGACGAGTTGCTTTTGCAAGGTGGATTCGCTTGTGATAAACGAGCATGACAATGCTTTTGCATGCAATGCAATTATTGTGAGAGTACTCGGCCATGAAACTTCATTCAATCCTCAAGTCTTGCTAGTTCGCTATGACAACGTGCCGGCTTCGTCTTGATGCTTCATTTTCAAGTCTTCAAGCTCTTGAGCGATCAAGGTAGCTGACCATGAGAAGACTTCCTGCACTCCTTCCAAATCATAAAGCGACCGTCTTCCCTCTCAAAACTTCCCATCCCCTCGCCGCTAGAAGATGCAAGGAAGTTGGCTCTCACTGGAAGGCCGCGCTCTTCCGCCTACTTGATAGCCGTGACATGGACGAAGCCCGCCGCCTTTTCACCAGAATTCCTTCTCCCAGCGTCCAGCTCTACACCATGATGATCAATGGGTACTCGCGGACCAACCGCATCGACGAGGCATTCCGACTGTTCGACGGTATGCCGGTGAGAGACACTGCTGCATGGAATTCCATGATCAAGGCCGCCTTAGATTGCAGTGACTTGAGTCTTGGGCGGAAACTGTTCGATGAAATGCCGGAGAGGAATGTGATCTCGTGGACGACGATGATCAATGGGCTCTCACGGTTCGGGTGGATCGATGCGGCGGAGGAGCTGTTTTTAAGGATGCCTCGTCGGGACACTGCCGCGTGGAATGCCATGATTTCTGCGTATTGTGACAATGGAAGAGTTAAGGATGCTCGGTTGTTGTTCGAGAAGACGCCGCAACCCGACGTGATTTCTTGGACTGCAATGATCGGAGGTCATGACCAAAACGGGGAGAGTGACAAGGCATTGCTCCTTTTTCACAAACTGTGGAGTTCTGGGACGAAGCTGACGCCGAGCACTTACGCTTGTGTCCTAACGGCGTGTGCCAATGCATCGGAATTAGGACTAGGCACGCAGCTGCACTCCCATACTGTAAGAACAGGCTATTTCTCAGGTACATGTGTTTCTACTTCACTGGTCAACCTTTATGCCAAGTGCAAACAGATTGAGGATTCAATCCAGTTGTTCAGTGAGAGGAAGGAAAAGGATGTGGTCTCTTGGACAGCTCTCATAACCGGCTACGGTCTCAACGATAAACATGAGGATGCACTGGTCGAATTCAACAAAATGATTGCATCTGGAATCAGGCCGAATGAGTCTACCTTCACCAGCGCATTGAACTCATGCTGTGGGCTGGAAGCTCTCGATCGAGGAAAGAAGCTCCATGCAACTACAGTCAAGCTGGGTTTGGATCTTGATGTGTTCGTGGGCAATTCCCTGGTTGTGATGTACTCCAAATGCGGGGATATAGAGGATGGTCTGATGTTGTTTGACAGTATGGATAGGAGGAATCTCGTCTCATGGAACTCGATCATAGTTGGATGCGCACGAAACGGGTATGGAACACTGGCACTGAAGCTCTTTGATGACATGCGACAGATCAACGTACAAGCTGATGAGATCACATACACAGGGCTGCTGACTGCTTGCAGCCATTCCAGAATGCTGGAGAGGGGAAGGCACATTTTCCATCTCCTAAAGCATGATTCCTCGGTGCAAGTGAAGCTGGAGCACTATGTTTGTATGGTGGATATTTTAGGCCGGTGCGGAAACCTGGAAGAAGCAGAAGAGTTCATTCGGAACATGCCCGTGGAACCAAACAGCAAGATTTGGTTGGCTCTGCTCGGTGCTTGCAGGATGCATGCTAATATCGAAGTTGCTCGCAGGACTTCCAAGAAGGTGTTCGACGTGGAACCGGACAGCAGTGCAGCTTACGTATTGCTGTCCAACATATATGCTTCGGCCGGGAGATGGAATGATGTCTCACAAACCAGAGTGATGATGAGATATCGAGGAATCACGAAGGTTCCTGGTTCTAGTTGGATTACGCTGAAGGAAACAAGGCATGAGTTCGTGTGTGGAGACAGGTCTCACCCTATGGCCATGGAGATATACAAGAAGTTGGACTGGCTCGGAGCTAAGCTGAAGGAACTTGGTTTTGTTTACGACAAAACATTTGCGCTGCACGACGTGGATGATGAACAGAAGGAGGCGGCGCTAGCGCACCACAGCGAGAAGCTTGCTATTGCCTTCGGTCTTATTAGCACCGTGGAGGGTAGCACGATTAGAGTCATGAAGAACCTAAGGGTGTGTGGGGATTGCCACTCCGCCATTAAAGTCATATCGCAAGTCGTCGGGCGTCGGATCGTGCTGAGGGACTCCACTCGTTTTCATCACTTCAGGGATGGGCTCTGTTCTTGTGGAGATTGCTGGTGACCGCTTGTGGATGACGCTTCAGCTCATTACATGGTCTTCATACAGCACAAGACAAAAGATTGCTATGGTACCAGAGGTAATCGTAGCTTAAAAGATATTATCATCAAACAGGAACATGTCAGATTGATTGATTGGACGTATGTCGCATGACACACAACTCAGTCGTGCACGCCCAATTGTGTTAAAAGATCGTACGTGGTGTTTGGGTCCTCAGTGAGTTGGAGACATAAACAATGTGGAGTCCTTGGTTGTTCGATTATATCATCATGAATTAATGATTCTTGTTGTTCTAATGACACCGGTGCAGATACAGCATCAGCTGAAGAAAGAAAGGAGGAGGGGGGGGCAAAAAAGAACTACATCGGTTAAAAAGAAAAAGGACCTGCTCTCCCTCAAGAACTCCACTTCACGTGTCTCCCAAAGTGAAGCTCTTTCTGATAGCTGCAAGGTCCTATGAACAGGCTATGTCTCAAGCAACTGGACGAACGCGACAGGTGAATAACTCCTTAGTATTTATTGATTCACCTAATCGTCTCAATTGTTTGGTGCAACACAAGCTGTACCTTTTGCAGATGTCAGCAGCTTTAGTGTAATTGCAGAGGCTAAAGCTTCCTCTAGCTCTCTTCAATCATCAATCCGCCATCGTATCTTTGCTGCTGTCTTCCACACTGAAGCCTACTTAAATTTAAATGTCTGTGACTGCAGCGGCTGAAGCTTGGATCTCCATGGGACGCATGCTTCTCGGAATGAGTGAGGTGTGCGCCTTCATCAATCAATTCCGGTGCACGCTCGTGATGAATGGTTCCCATGGAGGTGGTCCTTGTCTGTTCTATGGAGTCTGCACAAAGCTCGAGTGGGTCATTTGTGATGGCAGGGACCGTTCTTACTGCTTGGATGTCTCGGCCAAATATTCATGTCGCGCTTATGTATGCTTACGTTACGGGTTTAATGTGTCGAAAGCCTTCAGCACTGGAGAAGGGATCGACGAGCGAACAACTCGAGTGCCGCGCGAGCCTTTTTGACTCCCACACTAACTTCATGGGTACTTTATTATTAGTGTTAATATTTATTTCAAGAATTATTGGGGGAGCCAAACTTTTGCCTATTTGTTTAACCCCGGTCACTTCCATAACGTCTCCTTAGACTTTTTACCCCCGCCCTCTCTCTGTGCTTTCACTGTTGGGGGCCCCACCACTGTCAGCAAGAATCCAAAGGCTCGACAGGTCTTCGGGTCTCTTATTCTTTTGTTCTGCGGCACAGCTTTATGTTTTTATTTTATTTCTGTGCTCTTCCTCTCTTGGTTGTTTTATTTTATTTTATGGTGGCCTGCAAGCGGAGAGAGTTCACAATCTTCTCTGCTGCTGCCGCCGCCGCAGCTCCTGCCGTTGCAATCTTGTACACTCCTTTTTCTCTTCTTCGATTCACAGAGGCAGAAAGCTCTGGGAGATCTTAATGTGGCCACTGTGAATTGATCGTTTCTTCTTTTGTAAAGCATCAGAGGATGGAAGCCACCAGAAGAAGTCTATCTCTATCTCCAGTCCTGATCTCCTTCTACTCCCGTCCTTCAATGCATTGTATAAAAACGGCTGTTGCGGATTCTTCTGATTTTTGGCAATGTTGTGTTCAAAATCTTGTCTGATGTAATGGCCGGCCCTTTAGGTGCAGTTGCTGCTGAGTTTCTTGGATCGGAACCTTGTTTTGGTTGATCTCTGGTTCTGTGTCCGTGTCTTCCTGGAGTTTTTGGGGTAGTTCAAAGATTTGGTGGAAAGATTCAATTTTGGAGTGGGTTTGGATTTATCTGCCGTGTTACGTTTCCTGATGCTTGACTAAGGGCCCGTTCTTGTTCTTGTTGGGGTACTTGCTCCATGATGAAGTGGATCAGATCCTAGGCGTCGCATCAAGTTCTTGGTGAAATTGGTTTTCTTTGATTCAGCATTTCATGTCATATTATAGGTTTTTGCTTCTAAACCTGTAGGATGGCTAAGAAAGGTGGCAAATCCTCTGGGGATATAGAAGAAGGGCCGCACCACTCTCACTCGAATGAGAGTGACGAAGATAGCCTCTGCTTCTCAGACGCAGAAGAGCATTCTTGGCATTCGCCGTATGGCTCCAACTGTGGCAGTTCCACTCACAATGGCTGCCGGATCTCTGGCGCATCCTGCCGTGAGATCAATGGATTTCAAGAGCCTCGTAGAAAATCCTGTGTCTCACAGTCCTCGCTTGATGATGATCTGGAGACTGGCACTACGATGGTGAAGGTAAATACTGATAAGGGTGAGAGAGACTGCAGGATTTGTCATCTCAGCTTGGAGAAGGCAGCTCCAGAGTCGGGAGTCCCGATTGTGTTAGGCTGTTCCTGCAAGGGTGATTTAGCCGCTGCCCACAAGCAATGCGCTGAGACCTGGTTTAAAATCAAAGGAAACAAGTAAGCTTGCAATTTCTCGTCCTACTCTTTCTGCAATCTTTTGTTGCTTCATAGGTCCTGAGGTCCTTTAGAATATGGATGATCCTGGATTGATTGAATTATGTATGGTGCCATATTTGTTAAACATCGATATGAAGTCTGCATTTGATGTGTACGTAGATAATGCCAATAGGACAGACAAAAAGAAGGTTAGGGCAGAGAAGAACTAAAGCAATAATATCTAAATGGTGAGGTAGGAAATCCAAAAGGACATTTGATGTGTATGTGTATAACGCCAATAGGACAGATAAAAAGAAGGTTAGGGCAAAGAAAAACTAAAACGATATACTAAGCAATAATATCCAAGTGGTGAGGTAGGAAATCCAAAAGGACATGTCATGTTTGAGTTATCAAGCAGACAAGGAGGGGCTAAGAAATTTTGGGAGAAAATTCTAGGATTTCTTTTTGGTCTCTCTGTATGTTGTTTCTGTATTCCCTTTGTCTTCTGCTCTCTTATTAGATCTAGAAGAGTTGTGGTATTTTAAAATTACCTTTTCATATATGACACAACACAACAAAATCTGTTCATATGAGGCCTTCTGCCTCTTGTGAATTGCAGCATCTAGGTTGTTCTGTCATCTTGGTTATTGTAAAGTATATGTTAGTTAAATTGCATTATAAGTGATGTGAGATAGTATGCAATCTTTAGTGGCAAATATAGAACTTTCACAAATTTGTCTTTTTATTTATATTTTTGTGTTGGATGTATCCTGTCAAACTTTTTCTTTAGATTTTATCTTAATCCATACTAATTGTAGCTTTGGAGCCATCGTAGCCTCATTTTATTCTTTAGAAGATAATGTAATTTATATTGGCTATGTTATGCCATTTTATCACCTCTCTGGTATTTTATGAAATTAGAAATGCTTTCATTAACTCACGACTCATCCTTGTTTTTGTTTCTTTCGATAATGATGGAATTGTAAATATTTGCTAAAGACAAATAAGAACCAGTAATAGATTGCTTCTGTTCATAGATCTCAGTAGTTTCACAAAGTTAATCTCTGTGGTACACTGGTGTGAAAAATTTTGAAATGCACAAAACATAAGTCATGCAGATATGATTTCTGTGAAGATTCTAGAGAGCCCATGCGTCTGCATGCACATAGCGAGTTTGTCTCTCAAATCATGTCATTTTTATATTGGCTTCAGAAAGATGTATGAAACTAAGTAGATGATGACAAAATGACAGTTTCAGGAAGCAATGGAAAAGTTGAGTAATCACTTGACCTACTTTGTGGATAAAATGCAAAGCATAATGTGCCAGCATAGTTTAAAAGACTAGTAAATGATAATTATAAAATGAGGAAATGTAATATTTATTATCAACCTTTGTTCATGTCAATAGTGGGAGAGTTTAAACATCAGGAAACCATAAATTGAACTTTCAACACCATTGAGTTACGTCAGGTGCAAATAACACTAGTTCAAATTATAAACCATTACCAGATTGGAGATAAAAGAGAGTGCAATTGATGAATGAAAGGACTAACTGATGATGCAGGCAAACCATGCACAGGGACTGCATGTCCGAAACACAGTGCAGCCTACCACATTTCAGCAAATATATAAAAACAGTTCTCCTGTTGTATATACTTAACGATGATTCTTCTGTCTGTTTGTATATAAATATCAAGATGTCAAACTTTGCTGTTATAGAACTTAAATTTAAAGTAGGTCAGAAATTTATAGAGCATAAATTTAGGCACTTTCCTAAGAACAGATTAATCTGCATAAGCAAAATTGGTTGCATTTAGTCTGTTCTAGATTCTGACATTTGAGATCAATCTTGAGGTTTCAAATAATTCAATGGTGCCTCCATGATCTGGGGTTCACACAGCCAAGTCCTTTGCCTAATAGTGGAAACAAAGATTGAGAAAAGAGGAAAGTGTTAACTGGATAACGTATGCTAAGTATTCAGGAAACATTATATGTACTTCTCAGACTGGTCAGGTGATCTATTTTTTCTGCTATTTCCTTTCCTTCTTGCACAGTGTGTAATTTCTAGTGGATATTATCATACTGATTCCCTTTTTGAAGGATGTCCTACTTGAATGGGGAAGAGAAGGAATCTGTTGAATGGTAGAACTATAGGAGGCACAGCATTTTTTTTCAGATCTTTTGAAGGATGCCCTACATGAATAGGAAACAAAAGGAATCATGGATCTGACTGTTTCTCATGTGCCTCGTGTTTTCGCCTTCGTCACCACCATGTGCGAAAGTGCAAACATGAGTGTGCAAACAGAAAATTGGTGTCAACACCTAAAAACATCCAGTCAGATTCTAGTTTGCATTAGGTTCCGCCATAATGAAAGAGGCCTCCTTTATCACTCAGCATTTCTATGACATGGACGATCTTCAGTTATATCCTCACAGCATACTGTGCCAGTCGAATCTTTTGATGAACTAAGTTTGTTTTCTGAATATTTTTTGTTTGTGTTTATCATTCTAGGATCTGCGAGATCTGTGGCTCAGCTGCTCACAATGTGGTTGGCGTGAGCGAGACTGAACCCATAGAGCAGTGGGATGAATCTAACAATTCTACAGCTCCACCTGCTGCTCCGCCACCGCCTTCAGAAACTCGGAGCTTTTGGCAAGGGCATCGTTTTCTTAAATTCCTGCTCGCGTGCTTGGTGCTTGCATTTGTTGTCTCCTGGCTCTTCCACTTCAATGTTCCTGGCTGAATACGAACTGGCATACGGCGAAAAATGAGGGTTAAAACCATCGTCTCTCTTGCTACGGGTGTTTCGAGTTTGTTTTGAGTGAAGGAAATGTTCAAGCGAAAAACTGCAATGACGAGGCCTCCGGAAGTGTTATATATCTATCATCTGTGTGATATGGCATGAAAACAAAGCTAAATTTTGCAACCTTGTTGGATGCATTGGCCTATGAGTGAGTGTTCCATTGGCATAACTTCTGTGTTTTTTTGTCATTCTACTATTGTTTGAAGCCACATTGCTTAGCTGAATGTTGAATGCTTGTGATGATGCATGATGTATTCTATAATCAACCACGGATGGTGTTCTATGTCAGAGAGCCTTCGTGGGTGAAGATTGTATAGACCATACGTTTGTTGCCTGTAAAGATGTACATATCAAATACATGTAAAGATGGCGGCGCATGAAACAACCATTGGCGCCCTCCGATGGAAGGCGACACGCCGGGGCCCATCCACGTGGTGGGACCAGCTGACCTATCGAGACGTGTTAGGTTGGGACTGGCCCACCCGCGAATGGAGCCCACGACCACAAGGAGCCCCATCGTGGGCGGTGGGCAGCGTCGGGTTTCATCATGGTCGACTCGAATAGGCTAATGTAGCTGAACGACGAATTGGGTTCGATAAAGGAAGAGATAAAATGTGATAATATCTTTTCGATTAATATTTAGAATATTCTTTGGTTGGATTTAGGATATGAAAACCAATAAGTCAATTATTTGGACCAGCTTATGCATGTTTCTATAGGTATCTGTCACGTGATGGATCAAAAGAGTCAAAAGAAGACTAAATACCCAAAAAAAAATTGAGCAATTTTATTACATGACCCAAACTCAAATAATTAATTTAGGTATGTATTTTTGAGTGATTTCTCTAGAAAATATTTATATTTAGGATATTTTTCAATCGATATCCTCATTTTATTTTTTTTTCTCAAATAGTGCTTCTAATTTAAAAATATTTAAATGATGTTTAAAGTTTTTTTTGGGTACTATAATATTTTAGTAAATTATAATATTTTTGCATGTTAGTGATTTTGACAACACAATAAAAATATTGTAAGACTTACTTGAAAATATTATAAATAATTTAAATAAAATTTTATTCTCAATTAAGGTAATTACAACTCTAAAAATACAATATGATAACGATCTATGTACAACGATAACTAAATATGCATAATATGATTAAATTTATAGTAATTTTAATAAAGTTTGCAGTATTTTTAATATATCAATAAAATATTACAAATTTTATTAAAAAATATCATAAACAAATCAAATGAGAACATTATAACAGTTGAAAATTAATTTAAAAAACATATGAAATTTTTTTTAAAATATTTTAGATATTTTAAGTTCGAAATATCTTTTAAAACAATAAAAAAAATTAAAAAATATTTAAAAACAAAAAATGTTTTTTTAGGAAAATCGTTCTTTATTTTTCTACTCTATTCATCGAGTGGAGATACCAAAAATTAATGATTGCCATCACTCGCAAAAATCTCAGCAGCTGCTATTCAACGAGTGGAGCTACTAAAATTTAAATGATTTCCATCACTCGCAAAATCTCAGCAGCTGCTACTGAGAGAGAGAGAGAGAGAGAGAGAGAGAGAGAGAGAGAGATGCGTGGGAATAGGGCTGATTTGATGTTGAACGCTGTGAGTGGATCATTACGTTTCTCTCTCTACGCCAGCTTTTCAACCTGGCCACAGTATCGTACAGTGATCAGTGGACCAGGCGGCCTCGGCATTCGCGAATCGACGGAAAACTCGGGGGATCCGCCCTCCTCTCCTCCCTCCCTTCCTCCCTCCCTCCCTCCGCTCCCGCAAGCAAGCAAAAGATATCCCTGCGCGCTTTAACTCCTGCGCTCAAAAAGAGAGAGAGAGCTAAAGATGCGGCCAAAAGAGAGAAAAGATTGCTGTAGAAAACCAAAACCAGTGGCTGCGGTACTACTCCTCTCTGTCTCTCTCCTTCCCCTGTTCGGATGACTGACTGTGAAGGGAACTGCAGAGAACGACGTCAGCCCCACCTCCGTAACATGCGCCTTTCCCTGCCCACCTACCCCGTTTCTCCGTCAAGAACCAAACCTGGCGGGTAACAACAGCGATTCCTCAGCGAATCCACTACGACCCATCATATCGTAACTCGACACGTCGTCCAGCGACGAGCTTGATCGACGCGATAACCTCCTGTTATGGACGACAGCAGCAGCTTGGCCACCATCATGAGTTCCGCCACAGCTACCTACAGTGGTGTGACATCCGCCTAACACCCTCCTCCTCCTCCGCCTCTCTCTCTACAACAGCTTGCGTACGTATGTTACCCCGTTCCAGCCGACGCCGTTGCTGCAGGCCCACCTGACGACGCTAGTGCTTGCCGTAGAGGTCGGCCGGCTGGGCCCCGGGACAGCCGGTGGTGGATACAACGTCTCGTTCTGGACGGGGTCCGCCGGATACAGCCCACCTGACCCCCTCATTGCCAAGTACGTCGACACCAGCTGCCGCAGCTGCTCACGTTCGAGCGAGGAAGGACGAACCAACGGTGTTCCGAGAGGCCTGGCGAGGTCCCACGTGCGCCCGCCACAGACCCTAATTAATTGGCCTCTCTCTCTCTCTCTCTCTCTCGGTGCAATCCAATCGCCGTGTTCGAAGAGGCGTATCTGTTCGTTGGTATTCCCTGTTGTCATATACGCGGTTACTGTCCTCTTGAGAGCAAATCGAAACGGGGGAGGGGGGGAGTGAAGGGAGTCGGCATCATGATATATATAACGTGTAGTTGGATGGGGTAAACATGAACTCCAGTTCTCATCATATCACAGCCGTGTTCCCCCTTTTCTCCTTACGCTTTCACTGCTCCACTGTTCACTCTCTTTTCCTTCTTTATCGCTTGCTCTGTGGAAAGCAAGAGAAGCAACGAAAAGTCGAGCATCTGCCCCCTCACTCTCTCCAGGGTTGGGCTACGAGAAGCGTAGTAGCGGCAGTAGTAGTAGACAGAAGAGTTGACGCGAGAAAGGAAAAAAAAAAAAAGAGAGAGATGGCTTCGTCGGCTGCGGATCGATTCGTGGGAGGAGGAGGAGGCGGCGGCGGCGGAGGTGGGGATGAACACATGCTGCTGCACCACCCCCAGATGTACGACCACGTCCCGCAGCACAGCAGGAGGGAGAAGCTGCGTTTCCCGCTGGAAGGGTCGTCACCGCCGCCGACCTCCTTCCTTCTTCTCCACGATGCCGACGCTGCTCCCTCGCTCTACCCCGCCAATTCCCTGACGGCCTTCCTCCCCTCCTCTTCCACCTCCTCGTCCTACTACTCTCACAACCCCACCCTTAACTACGGTGACGCCCAATTCGACGGCCACGGCGCGCTGCCGATCCCCGCGCAGCACCAGATCCCCATCCAAGGCTTCTCCCTCTCCCTCACCTCCTCCTCCTCCCCTCGCCCCCCGGCTTCGCGGCACCACCTCGCGAGCCGGCCGGCCCCCCTGGGGCCGTTCACAGGCTACGCCGCCGTCCTCAACCGCTCCAGGTTCCTGGAACCCGCGAGGAAGCTTCTTGAGGAGGTGTGCCGTGCGGGACACCAGGCCGCGGCGGGAAGCGGCGGCGGCAGCACCCGGGAGATGCTCATGGACGCGGATCCGCCCAGGGAGTCGCAGATGGATCACGGCGTCGATGTGTTGGCCGGCCATGGAACGAAGGAGGACCGCGCGGTCGCCGGCACGGAGCAGCAGTGGAAGAAGACCAGGCTCATCTCCATGCTTGACGAGGTGAGCGGCTTGAATTATTTCTTCTGTGTACTGCTGCTTTGAGATGACTTCGTTGGCTTCTTCTTGTGTTACGTCTTCCTTTTTGGATCCTCTTTCTTGTGCAAGTCTTCCAAGCAGTCTACTTTATTTAAAGGGCCTTGTGTTCCTTCATGTCAAAAGGTTTTCGATGCTACTGGTGGGATCTCGTTACTGTGTGAAGCCATGGATCTACTGCTCCTGAATCTGCTATTGCAGGGTTTGATCCAATGTATTTGAGATGATAGGGTTTAATCTTTCGTTACTTAGGAATAATTGAGCATTTACTTCTACAGACTGATCCATTTCGATTGAATCAACTGCTTCTTTACTGCATATCCTCATCTTCCTACTGAGACTCGTTGTCAGTGGTGGACAAGATGAGGTGGTTGCCTTGTTTAGGATCGACCCCGTTTAGCCTACAATCTGGCAGAATGAAGGCACTTCGTTTGATTTGCCAGTCATAGTGGAAGGTTCACAAGTACTGTTTGCTTGTGTATTGTGCTTCACTTAATACTTGATGATGTGAGGCTGTAGAGAAAGGATCAGACTGTGAGGAAAGCTAAGTCATTTCCATCACTTGTGGTCATCTCCTGTGATAGTTGATGAGGGTTATCTGCACTAAGCTCATGGTTGCGCCTATCTGATGCATCAAGTTCATGCTGACATGTCGAAAATTATGTTTTGTTGGTGCATCAGATCTGTGGAAGCCGTTAATTGCAGAAGTCATAAACCCAGTGTTGTAAGCTGGAACAAATCCAAGAACTGTGCACATTTATAAGGACATCTCAGTCAAAAAAGGTTGTAGTTTAGCCTAATGGGAGTGATTTTTTTTTTTATTGAAGCACTTGCAACAAAGTTATTAAACCGGTAACTTGGATTGCAATTTACTGCTAATGATGTTTGAGGATAAAGCTTTGATCAGGAAGAATGTGTGGCCTATTCTAAATGCTAAGATAATTGCGGCCTTTAAGTTTCTCGATAGAAGGAAGATGGAGATTACATCAATTAATAGGTTGACTTTTTGGAAAACACGAGGCAGAATGCTGTATCTTCACATCTTTGTATGCTCTAGGATTCTTTATACGAGTTAAAGATCGAGTTTTCGATGACATTTCATTTGACTTATTTGCCTATTAATGCGCCTTTGGTTATGTTATGAAGATTGATTTGTTGAAAGTAGTACAAGTTTTCTTTTTTTTAATGCTTTTCATCTTCCTTCTTACTGTTTATTTAGACAATTCCAAGAAGTTACATAAACCATCGCCACCTTGATGATCCTTGCCACCACCGTTGTGAACAGTATTCAAATTTGTAGGTTATCATCAAATCCATGTTGGGTATTAGGTGCATTTTAAGTAATAGGAAGCGCCGAGGAATTAGGAATAATCGTATAAATTGTTGTTTGATCTATGAAAAGCACCATGTATGTCAACATAATAGCCAGCTTAAAACTTTGCAGCTTTTGGAATATGTTATGTCTTCATCTTTTTATGAGAGTTGACTGCATTCCGATGATAACCTTTTAGGTTTACAGAAGATACAAACAATGCTACCAGCAGGTTCAATCTGTGATTGCTTCGTTCGAGTCGGTCGCCGGATTGAGTACTGCTTCTCCATACGCATCGATGGCTCTCAAGGCCATGTCCAAACACTTCAAGTGCCTTAAGAATATCATATCTGGCCAACTTCGGCAGACGAGCAAGAAAGGTCACGGAGACGAAGGTGTCAGCAGAGAAGATATCTCAAGCTTTGGGCTCCTAAACAGTAGTAATTATCTACAAAAAACAACCAACAGCAGCCCTGCTACCTTTGCACAACCGCACGTTTGGCGGCCGCAGAGAGGGCTTCCTGAGCGCGCCGTATCTGTGCTTCGAGCATGGCTTTTTGAACATTTTTTGCATCCGTGAGTAGATCGAACTTTGTTTTCATTAAAAATGCATAACTTTGTGGTGATGAATGCTTGTCTGCTTATCATGTTAAAGTTTATAGTGCCTGATGCAATTCCTTACAACCTTCTGTTTTTTAAGAAACGATACATTCTTTACGACTGAGCTCAGAGGACTTGTCGTAGTTATGTATAAAGAGGTTCCTTTCAGAATCGTAAAAGAAGAGCATGTAGTTGCTAATTTTGATGGCTTCCTAGCTCTCATTTATAGAACTAAGATCCGGTATTTTGTTATGACATGCTTAACATGAATTGTGCACTTATTTCTTTGGTATTTCTTTTCTCTTGTAATTACATGTTGTTAATATGCCAAAGTGATGCCCGAAAATTTTATATTGTGCTACCAATCAAGATGGTAACGTTTAAAAAAAAAAAAAAAAGGGAAGAACAAGAGGTTGGCCTGCATAAAGACATTCGACACTTTTAACTTAGCTGGCTTTTGTCATCACCATGGCCGATCATGTTTTCATCCGAAAGATGAAAAGGTCAGCCACTAGTCAATGATATGCACTAATTTGATGGTATTTGCAATAATTTAACAGCGGCGCAATCCTTGTTGCTCAGAACTTTTTGGATTATTGGAGACATGTATATATGATCATTTTCTTATCGTCTTCCAGGTACCCTACCGATGTCGACAAGCAGAACTTGGCTAAACAAACTGGTCTAACAAGAAATCAGGTAAAAGCATGGTGTAATTTGCATCTATGTATGCTCGGTATAATGAATTAAAGGAACATATAACTGCATTGAGTTAAATCTCTCTTGCTCTCATCAACACTCCAATCTTTTTGGTTTGAGCAGGTCTCTAATTGGTTTATCAATGCAAGAGTAAGACTCTGGAAGCCGATGGTCGAGGAAGTACATTCCCTAGAGATGCGGCAGAAAAACAAAACGACGGCGGCGAGTGGCGGCAGCAACTGTGGCACCACCGACGAACAACCTCAGCTGCCTTCCTCGAGTTCTCCACAATTCCAGATAGTGAGCGTATGCCGCAATCAGAATTCAGTGACCCAAGGCATTCACCAGGATCTGACCTCCATGCGCAACCACATCCACGGAGGGCCTGTCAACTTTGTGTATGATGATACGTCGAACCACCAGCATGCTGCAGGTGGAGCCGGTGTGGCCGCTGCCGCTGGAGGAAATGGTGTCTCCCTCACGCTCGGCCTCCATCAAGACAGCGGGGTGTGCTTCTCTGAACCACTTCCGCTCAACGTGGCCCGGCGATTCGGCCTAGATGAGTGCAACGACAGCTACTTGGTGAGTAGCTTCGGAGGGCAAGAGAGGCAATTCGGGAAGGACGTCGTCGGCGGTCGTCTGCTTCATTCATGATTCGGTTGGGTGAAAGCTGTAGCAGTCCAAAGTTTGTAAGATGGAGCTATGACTACTGTTGTATACCAGCAACAGGCTGTGCCATAGGAGGCTTTTTGGCATTGTTATACCTTTCAATGCATGTGGTTCATCGCTTTTTCTTATTCTCTATATGGAAGCACTTCTCCTTTTAGCAATGAACATGTCGACGGTGCAGAAAAGGAGACTCCAGCCAAGTGTTCTCTTCGCTTTTAGTCATCATCATCATGGCCGTGGTATGCATTGCTATGTATGTCCCAGGCCAGTTCGCGTTGGGGGAAATCGAGGCCATCTGAACTGAGATATCAGCCTTGGGATTCGGTGACGACTTACACTTAGTGAGCGTCGTGACATGCAGCAAACGATACGACGCAAACAGTGGCTCGTGTAGACAGCTTGGGAGGCAACTCGTGCATCCTTCGGGGGTTGAAGAGCTGTTGCCAGCCAAGAACATGGTTGGAAGACGGATCGCGATCGATGACCCGAGATGTCGAGGATCTGCAGAACAAGTACCGAGAATGTGTTCGACGAAATCTCTTACCGACGCACAGCTTCGAATTAGTTCGAGATATAATCGATATAGAATATTTGTCACATTAGAGATGGCATCATGTGCCCGCTGAGATAGCTAACAGCGGCTTCTGTACGCTGCCTGGGGGCAACTCTCGCGTCCTTGGGGCTGAGAGCCGTCGCGGGGCCAAGCCCTGCCTTGGACGGATCATAGGAGCAAACAAGACGCTCTGGGAAGGGAGAAGCGGAAGGTTTCGGTGGGGAAGAACGAGCCCTCCGATGGCACGCATCGTGATCCGAGCCCGCCCCGGTGGGAGCTCTCGTGGGGTAGCGAGAATCGTGGTCTAAAAATCAGGGGACTGTTCACCTGCGACGCTGGCGTTGGAAATGACAGGTACTGCTGATACGTCGGAATAATTGCTTTTCCTCGGAAATGACATGCGCATTACAGCAGACTTCATGTGGGTTGAGGTGGTGCGTCCTGATGCGACTCCGACTTCTTTTTCCATACAACACTTGTCGCCTTCCCGCTGCCGATTTCTCTCTCCTTCTTTTCTCTTCCGAAAAAGCAGCTGCAGCTGCCGAGGCGTTGGTGACGGAAGAAGAAGAAGCACACGCTGCGTGTGTTGTGTGTATATATATATATATATATATATATATGTGTGTGTGTGAAGGCACGTGTGGGTCCTACGCGTCGGATGTGTACGAGAGGGCGCCATAGAAGCCAACAGAACCGTAGAGCAGTGATGGGAGTCAAACTGTGGACGCGTCTATTTCAATCGACACTAACAAGTCGAGACGTCCCCACACACTGTTTGACTGTTTCTAACACGTGCAGATATACGGATCTTATCGACAGAAGTTATCTAATTATAAGATTTATAGATCGTATTGGGATAAGTGCATAATTCCAAGAAGGAAGTCCAGTTATCTATCCTCTCGAAGTTTATATGAAGTTAAACTCAAGTTAATTATTAATTAAACTATTAGCATCCTATGGTCAATTGAGAAAAATATAATGACACCTAAAATAAAAGAAAGAAAGAGAATGTGTATTGAGTAGTGACCATGTTAAGGCATGACATGGTGTGGCAAACGGCAAGCATATTATTCCATGAGCCACAGATATGATTATTTTGAATGGAAAACAAGTGTGTTTGCTTGATAACAGAGCAGAAGGAGACCCACTGACCCACAGTGCTGACTGTGGTAAGACCATTACTCTGCCAATATACAATTACAAGGAAATGGCAACTGTTTGCTAAACACTTTATCCACCAGTAATGCATGCACACCACATGAAGAAGAATGGAGAAACATGTTGCCACAACTATAAATAAAACGCTGCCCGAACAAAAAACACCATGGTAGACTCAGCTGTTTATGGTTACCAAGAGAGAGAGCTCTGTGTCAGCCAACAGAGCAGCAGAGAGACATGGTTCAAGAAGCATCATCATCCTACTCCTCTCATAAATGGCAGACACATGTAGCAACTAAAAGCAAAGATAGAAGATGACTACCCGAGTTGCATCTCAGCATCTCATTCTTGGTTGCATGGACATGTGGCCGAATATATGCTCGTTTGAGTATTTCTCAGATTCCAGCCTTTTGCTTCAGGATCATGCAGTGACAGAGCATCCCTTGATCAGTAATGGTTAGCCATTTGCAAGTCTGCTTTAGAGCAAAACGAGTGCACAACTTTGAGAAAAGATATTATTTGAAGCATAGTCAGATACAGCTGCTAATTTTACTCTAGACACAAAGCAATACCACTCATCTGGCTCCACCAAGAAAATATGGGATCAGCAACTCGCACTTTGCAATGTCTCTCTCATTAGTCATTACTACATAAGAAATGGTTTTCACATCGGGAAATTGCCTGTTAAGCGCATATGTTCCAGGGTTCGGCGAAGCCCATACTTGTTAACAGCTGCATTAGCAGCTCTGAAACCTTCACCATAGGCAGGTGATGTGTCATGAGCAATTTGATGCATGAAGAACTCACCGAGTTTCTTCTCAGTGCCAGACTTTCCTGCTTTCTTAGATGATGGAATTGAAGAGGATGGCACATATTTGGATGAGGATGGCATACTAGTTGACCCAGGCATAACCTCAGATTCAAGCCACATATGGGCAAGAACCTGACAGATGCCTTCTTCCACCTCAGGGCTTAAGTTCCGATAGCCTAATAAGGAAAAAAAAAATATCCAACCAAAATAACTACCCCACTAAGACGAAACAAACATCCAGGGAGAGAAAGATGGGCCATGTTCAACTGTAATTTATGGAATATAAGAATTAAATGATTTCATAACTTCAATTACATTATGGCAATATAATTATTTGCAATTTAGAAAAATATACCTCTGAGACGTAACCAACCATGCATTAATTCATGAGCGAGAATGGAACCAGTTAATAGCCTGCACTTGGAAGAACAAAGAAACATCAGGGTGTTTGACCCTTTTTGCTAAATTAAATGTGTTACTAACTTGTGACTTCTACAGGATGGAACAAAGATTATCTTCTATAGAAAAAAGAAGTTTATATTATGAGTTTATGGCTCATAATAGATGAGCAAACAGCAGGGGCAAAGCTATGCTCAGGCCCTCATCACAGGAGCTTTGTTCATTAAGGCACCTTTGTTTAGTAGACAGACAGAAAACTCCATCTTTTCTATTTGCCAAACATTGCAAGGTAAAAATGAACATGAATCCTGACCATGAACCTAATATTATGCTTTGTTGATTACTATACAAGGGAGTTAACAGATCCCTGTTCCTGTTGCTTATTACTACAGAAAATTATGATCATTAGAAACATTACTATTATGTTTTGTTGATGAATATTAATGAAAGAATGCAAGGGGTTGAAAACAACTTTATGATTTGTTGAATAACAGTTCATCTTTGGCAAATATTTATTTGCTTAATTAACAAAATGCCGACTTAATTTCACTTTCCTATCCTAATCATTTTGCACAAAATCCTACTCCGATCTACACGAGAAGCACAAGCTCCTCTATTGCATGACCATGCTTGACATAACATGACGGGGAGAAATACCATGTTCCATACATTATCAAGCATTTAAGCAGGTGAATCACCAAGCATTTAAGCAGATAGCAATAGAATAGTTTCAGCAGTTTAGTGAATCCTGATATCACACTCAAAATAGAAAATAGAAAACATATATTTTAGTATTAAAAAAGACAGCTAACTTTAGTATCGTATGAGGATGTGACTAACCTGGGAAGGCCATACAATACGAGAATTGCAGTGACTTCACATTGACGGGTCAACTTTTGTGGGAAAGTCCGCATGTCCAGAATTCTGTTTCCCCCAAATTTTGGCCTTCTAAGTATCTATAGATTGGAAACGACACAGCTTAGACATCAGCACAAACTAAATCAAAATGGAAGGAGATCACTTACGCTGCTGACAGTTTGTTCCTCGGAAAGACATAAGCCTCGTGTTTCAGGCATGTGGTGATGACCCTAGTAGGAAAACAGATTCAAAATCTAGCACTGCCTCCAGAATAAGCATCTCAAAACTCAAAACAATCAAGAAAGCTTACATCTTTCTCCCCTTCCATGGCTTCATTAAGCGCCTGCCTTTCTACCAAAAGCATGGGAATTTGTTGATTTATTTTCATGTCCATTCCTTCATAATAATCTCTAATTGAGTGGTATAGAGACTGACAGTCAACAATATCCATGATAGCAGAATCAAGACATTCCAAGCACAAGCTACGGCCATCTCCTAGGCAGATATATCTTGTGCTTCTTGACTTCAATATGAAGTAAAAAAGGGAAACTAAGAAATTATCAAAGAAGAATGTTCTAGATAACATGAGCAATTATTTTTTTCTCAATATAACCATTTCATACTTGAAACAAGACACAGAAGTTCCTCCAAGAAAACAAACACCACCCGTACCTCCATTCTCTCACAACTACAGCATCGAGGTGTGCGATCATGTTCATGTGATGGACAATATTTTTGGCCCCAAAAGGGGTGAGCTCTATACTCAATTAAACCAGCCCTGTTTGTTGGGATCTGTTGGCAAAAGAAAATGAAGAGAAAAAATTTACTTACCAATATAATGGCATGTTCCTTCTAGATAAACTTTTGTTAGAAAAGTTATGAAATCCATTATGAAAAAAGAGAGAGAGAGAGAGTGTGTGTTTGAAACGCAAAGTAATGAGATATTAGGCTTTCAGCTAATGAAAAAGTTTCAATAGTTCTACATGGAATATACTACACCACAGGACACTTGATCATTTATATCTTTTTAAAGAACATATGTTGGAGATTTACAGCATTCAATTTGGTGAATTCAAATTGACAATATCAATGGTTGTTGTTACACAAGACAAATATTTACAAATTACAAAAGTTACTATTTGGTGAATTTCAAAGATTTCTAATTCATATTGATTCCTATCAAGAACTATATCAAAATATAATGCCAATACAAGAAGCAGAAAACCTTTTAGAATTTCAATTTTATGCTATGGTGCAGACTTAATGCTGAAAGGATTCTGAGCAAGGTAGCAAATCCAAGGACTACAGTGGTAATGAGATAGATAACAATATACCATATTGACAAGGAATGCAATCCAGTCAAGTTGGGGCAAGCGGAAGTCCCTAAAGAATTTTCTGAATGATAATAGAGGCCAAGCAGACTGATAATCAGATAATCACTAATATATATACCACAAAGTACCAATACTTAAAAACAAGAAAACCAGGATAGCGCAAACTTCCATATAAAAAATAATTCTACAATGTTTTGATGACAGAGTTTCTTGTAAACATTTACATGACAGCAGATGAAAAATGGTCAACAAAAAATTCAAGGAATAAGTTCTTACAAATTCAAGGCAGATGTCACATTTGGGGTGATGCAACTCCTTATAACATGACTTGTGGTATGGATCAATGCCTGACAAAGTAAACTAAAACAACCAGCACATTTAAGCGCCACTTCACAGTAAAAGCTTCTCTGATAAGGCAGATGCTAATGTATTATGCATTAAAGAAGTGAAGCAACATATTCTTTAAAAAGGAATTAACACACCTCACTCTCACAGATAAGCTGATGACAAGCATGACATCGAAAACATTGTGGGTGCCAAAAGGTTCCCATGCAGCTTAAATAATGTCCATAACCTATTTCATGGTGACATCCTCCACAAATTCTGCAGGGTAGAAGGCACAAGCATGATTATTTGGTGATCTGCTATAGCCTGAAAGCATATAAACTAAGAAGAATAACAAATCAAACCTATTTCCTCTTGGCAAAACCTGTACAGGGTAATATGGTTGAGAGGACATGCTCAAACTTTCTTGAATAGCCCTAGCTAGCTCGTCATCATCATTTCCCCGGCCGTTGTAGCCAGCAGCTATCCAGGAGTTGATACACCAATCAGAAATAATTAGCAGTTTAACCAAACACTTCAGACATAAAAGGAAAACTAAAATAAAAATTTTATTTGAAACCAAGTGTGAAAAAACAAATTTGGTGGAATCAAATTTTAAAAGCTCACATAATTAAACCTACCATTAGGTCTATTGGCATCCTCATCGAGAGAAAGTGCAATTGCATGATCAAGATCTTCATTTTCAGCTTTAGATCGGTCATCCTGGTAACAGCTTGCATAAAAAAATTTCACGCAATCATATGAAAGAAGATGAAATTGACATATTAAACATATCCCTTGTGTAAATTTCAGGTAAATTCTGAAAAACCAACTTATGTGTATCAATGTCTACTAAAGATAGAACCTTCCTGAGAAATTTAACATGCAGTGTTGATTATTGAATCAGAGAGGAATCTTTACCACTGGTTTAATTGGTCGATGAAACAAGTTTTCTTCCCCATTTACTTGTGGATGATGTCCATTTGACACTCTGGTACCTGTCCCTTTAAAAAACTTGCAGAGCCATCTCATAAAGCGAGACCTTCTCCCAGTATATGGAGCTATATTTCCTGGTCAGATAATGAGATTTGATAAAATACTATAAGATTGCTATCAAACATGAGGTTCAATGATAAATATATCGATCATCCATTTTTATTTCTTAACAAAAAGAAGCGATGACAGAAATTGTATCATATTCAGATTGTATTCTGAACATGTGAAGCTTTGACCTAAATCAAAGATCAAATATCACAAAGAACATGGCATAAGAAGAAGAATTCTGCAGAGTATCAGAGCCTCCATCAATATATTTCTTAATAGTTAAAAATTAAAATAAGCTAGATTACAATTTTCAAAAATTCTAAATGCTGATTCTTCTGGTTAATTTACATGACAGCAAGATTGTCTCTGCTTGAGGAAATGCTCTTGATAAACTTGAGCCTCCTGAAATGGAACATCTCATGCAACTTTTTATATTTCCAATGTATTTATTCTTATTTACCTGCTAAAAAGTGTCACTAGCATATGATCAGTTCTACTTATTTGTAGGCTAACACAGTATTATGAAATTTTCAAAGACAGCAGAGTATGTTTCCACTCCAATGTAATCATTGATATATATGTTCTACTTGTAATATAAGATAAATTATTTATATAAAACTGTCAGAACTGGTTTTTTACATGAGGCCGGGATAAGCGATACCATCATGGATCCTAATTATGCCATTTTTCTTAATGAAAGCTAGCCAAATCAGAACCCATCGTGCCGGGATTGGGCAGGTGTGCATTGGGGTCAAAGGTCGAAGTTCTCATCCTTGACAGTAAACTTTTTCCTTTTTTTTTTTTTTTTTGTTGCGATGCAATATTGTCAACATGTTCTTCATTTCCACGTCAAAAATGCTTGAGCCCTTTTTGTTTCCATTGATAGGTAAACTCTTTTATCTATTACATCTTCTTTCTCGAGCAACAAATAGATCAAATTAGAAGCAGATTCCGAATGGACGGCCGAACCTGAGCACACCTGCAAATTCTAGTGACAGCCACAACGAATTGATGCTCTTGAATTCTCGTAAGAGGAGCAACGAATTAATACGCATGAACCGATTCCCAAAAGGCACCGGGCATCACGTCAACAGTTCTTCCAACTAGATGAAATATTCTCTCTAATCGGGATCGAAAGAAGACAACCGCAAGGATTTGTCATTTCAAAGACAAGACCTACTCTCTATGATCGAAAAGCAGAACCGGAATGTGCTTTATCGATCTCGTCTCTTAACAAAACCCAAGAAATAAGCCACTAAATGGAACAAAAAATAAGGGGAAACAAGCAGAGGGTTGTGGGAGAACCGTGGACGCGAGGCCGGAAGAGGTAACCGGAGTTGGAAGAAGCCATTGGAGCGGTGATCGCAGCAAGAGAGGTGAGGATGGAGAAGGGAGGAGGACGAGGGTAGAAGCCCAACGATAAGGCATCTCAAAATGCTTCCGCGGCTGTATATATATGTGTAAGAACGTGTGGATTATTATAAGGACGATGGGAGGAATCGGAGCGGAGGGAGGGAAGGAATGGGAGATTCTTTTGGATGGGGTGGGAATACGTAGCGAGCGGAAAGAAGCGGAAGCAGGGGAGAACGCGGAGAGAGAGAGAGAGAGAGAGAGAGAGAGAGAGAGCGCGCACGCATTGCTTCCTTTTGCTTTAGGTGGGAATCGTTTTAAAGGCGTTAAGAGTGGGTGGGTCGGCGCGTTCGAATCGGCCCATGTTACTTTTGCGGGGTCCACTTGACTGACGTTAGTTTGGGTCGGCCACGGAATCAATGAGCGCCACGTGGATTCGTGGCCCCACTCCTATTTTGACCATCCTCCTATTTGGACCGCCTGTGCTCAAACATGGCGTTACTTTTTCCTGCGGGGTGGCATGGCCGAGACACCGGAGCTGCGTCTGCCTGTGGAGCCCACTGGCACGTAGTGGAGTATGTATTACCTCTGCAAAGCCCTTCGTGGATTTAACGGGCATCGGTGAGGTGAGCGGAGGCGGTCGTCAGCGTGGTCGGGTCATGGCCGCCTCTGTCTTGATAAGATCGCCAGGTGTTTGAATCTTTTGGCGATGCAGAGTGTGACGTCTCGATCACGATGGCCTCATCGCCGCACCAAAGCGCCTCACCAATGTTTAAATCCGAATAGCAGCGGAGGGTTGGAACAGAGCAGAAAGCAGTGCAGAGATATGGGGTGCAATCTTGTGGTTGTCAGCATGGTTCTCATTGTGGCGGTCGTCTTCTTCCCCACCACCACCACCACAACCTTCTCCGACCCAGAGCTCCGTTCTCTGCCACGAACCAAAGGTAAGTAGATGGCCTCAGCAACACCTCGTGAGCTGTAATGAAGGATACAAGATATAGCCGCTGGGTTCTCTACTCTACTTGGTTTCGGGATGCCTCAGGTTCTGAAGGAGAAGAGACAAGCAGGCACCGGAGGACATGGCCGTGCTGCGACCGGTGCGGCCGGTGCACCAACTCCGTCCCGCCGCAGTGCCAGTGCCAGGACCTGGTGAGGTCGTGCCACCCGTCTTGCCGGGGCTGCCTGCGCTCCCCGCTCAGCGTGGAGCCGGCCGTGTACCAGTGCATGGACCGCATCCCCGACTACTGCCGGCGTCGGTGCAACCCCGAGCCACTCCTCGACCAGTAGCCAAGGCCTTAGTTTGCTGCTCGTTTTGTTTCAGATTTCGGCAGACATGTTACTTCCCACCTGTCATCTGGCTTTTCCCGGAAGGGAAGAAGGAACTGCTTGTCTCTTATGTTGACACCTCGCGGAGTATTTGCCAAGGCGGCTTCCCTTTTTGTCTCTTCAGTTGTTCTTTCTTCTTGGTAGAAGAAGATCGACGTCTCCGCACAAAACATGAAGATTAGGCGACTCCCTCAAAAACTAGATCATATCACACTATTCATGAATCACATAGATCACTGGATATCATCCAGTCTCTTGAAGCCGATTCATTGTTCATCATTCTAGAGAATGGCTGTACGTTGTTCGCTAATAAAAAATGACCTGCTGTTGACCAGCAACATAGAATATGTGCTTTCTCTTTATGCAACGAATTGTAGTGGGGGAGTTATGATCTTTTAGGATATTGTTTGGCTCATAATGTTTGACAACAAAAAAAAAAAAAATCTGACCAATTACAGATGATAGTCCACATTTTGGTATCACTCACGTGCACGAGGAAAGCAGACACAGCGCTGCGAACGTGGAACCTCAATTCTGCAATGGCGCGCCGACGGACAGTCCTTCCCTCCGTACAAAACAACATCATCACGGTACAGCCATCCCAGAAAGATCGGGGTGGTGCTGATCCTTGCAGATCGGTCGGTGCCCTCACAGTCATCCGAGGAGTCGGCCGCAGTTAATCGGCTCCGTACGGCTAATTCATCTTCGCAGGTGTAAATGTCAACCTTCCCAAATCTGGGAGGAGACTTCTTCCAAAAAAAAAAACCTCAACCCACCTAGGTAGTTGTTGGGCTAATTCAACTTTCGGAGGTATCGGATCGGGAACTCCTTATTCCCGATCTCGACCTGCTTTGCAGGAACACAACGACGACAGAACGATACCTACCCCTAATTTGACGAAGACCAACAATCGTCGATTCTACATACGGACTTGTGCATCGGAGTTCGGACCCAAGCCACGCTAGCACCTCGTCCGTGGCTTAAGAGTCCTCAACAACAAATAAAAGGTTGATGGAGATTGTAGAACGATAATAATGCTTTGGATGCACAGAGGAGACCACACACTTCTTTTTTATTCAATCGGTAGCAACCATGTCATAAAAAACAAACGAGGTATAGGAAATGTACAATAAAAAATTATGATTATAATTATTTTATGTTATTTAAATTTTTTTTATCTAAATTATAAATGTATCATTTATTAAATCTCGGGTTTTGATGATGAAATCAATCGATAATGTTTAAGATTTAATCTACGTTTTGAATGATGCAGGAAGTTTCGATCAGGAATAGATAATTAAAGCAGGAGGAGGAATCGGACGTTGGGCCAGAGTGATGAAACATGTCAGATGATTGGACGTCGAGCCGAAAAATCGATTGATGTATCGGTAGAAGGCTTCGAGCCATGGGTTCAGGCATCGAGCAAAAAAAAAAGAAATTGCACTAAAGAGATCGGAGTTGTACAGGTCAATTACCGATTGGGCAATAGGTCGCAAGAGAGGACGATGTGCTGAAGAATCGGACGAAGCGCCAATGAATCAATGACATGTCGGACAATAAATTGATTCACGCTTTGTAATAATTGTCTAGATCAAAGTAGGTTTTAGGTATAATTGACTTGGAATTGGGTCAACACAATTAGGGGTCAATTAGGTCAAAGTTTAAGCTATGTTAGGCCAAGTGAAAGGTCCAAACAATGACCTGATAGGTGGGTCAAGCGATGGCACCACCAGAATAGGCAGTGGAACCGTTAATGGCTCAGTCTCCAAGACACAGTCTCTGAGATTATGTCAGGCAATGGTACCACTCAATGTCAAGGTAGATTGGACAGTGATACCGCTAGTACCCTAAAGACTCGGGGTGATTTAAATTTTGACATCAAGTTTGAATATCCCTGAGGCCTATAAATACCCCTCTCATCCATGGTTAGAACACACACTAGCTGAAAATAAAAAAAGGAAAAATTCTATTGTAATTGTATAAGAATTCCTCCCCTCTAGCTTTAAGTGTTTGTTAAGTCTAAGAGAGGGATGGGTGGGATTTTAAAGGTTATATCCAGAACTTATAAAAAGGAGAAAGGGCTATAAAAGGTAGTTGTTCTTCATCCGTTGAAAGAAGATAAGTTAGTGGATGCCGATGGCCTCGACGAAGGAGGAATCAAGAGTGGACTGTCACGGACTTAGCTGGTTTTGCTTAAGCCGTGTGGCATCATTGCGTGTCAATCCACAAAGGTCAGCCTCCCCAACCTCCCACGATCCCTTAAGACCTGCAAAAAAGAAGACGAGACAACGAAAGCGCTTTACACGGGATCCACAAGCCACCCTTTCAGCAAACACTTTATAAACAATGTAAATTTCAACCATGGGCATCACAAGCTCAGAATGATTGCACAACATAGGTATAAGATTGATCCATTACAGACCGAAATCTAATACAAGTGTCCACATGACACAAACTCTCTATACAAACCGACAATGGCTGCCAAACTCACTCAAATGGGGGCGTTTCGCCTTTAGCGAGCCCTTTATAAGCTTTACACATTGGAACAAACTAAAAAGGGACACGGACATGTATAAGCATTACACCGAACAAGCCATTTACAAAATGTCCGTGACAGGACGTTAGTTCGAACAACTGAACCACTATAAATCGATGTGCTCTCTTCCGTACTGTTTACTGTTACTGCAAAATCATTTTACTGATATCACCAACATCTCTAACTTTAGAGCATTTCCGATGCAGACTTAATCGTCGAAAGTTTTAATCAAACGAAGTTTTTTGAAATTGATGATATTGTTATCACTACACTAATTCACCTCCCCTCTTAGTGTCGACCACGATACTAACATCATTATCTCTAAATAAGTAATAATATCAATCTATAAAGAAAATTATATTTATCTTTTTTTCTTATCCTTTAACCGATTCATCTTTTTTTTTCTTATCCTTTAACTTCTTTAAACAATTAAATTAGAATAATAATTAAAATTAAATATATAGATCAATAATTATCCATATTTAATGATGTATTTATTTCTTTTCATAAAGTAATAAAAATGTTATCTGTTTAGTAAATTTTAAGAGCCTGATTCCCTTGATCATCCCCTTTTATTTCGTTTGTTCTAAATAAAACCCAATGTGTCTTATCACAATCATGCCATAAAAACAGATGAGGCATAGGAAATAGATAATAAAAAATTATGATTGTGATTATTTTATGTTATTTATCTTATCTAATTTCATGAAATTTAGTTATGGAAGGGAATTATGTCGGACGACACATGGATCAAAAATTGGGAGAGAGTCGATGATGCTATCTATGCCGTCGGATGCCTTGATGCAATTAGTGACATGGCCACCTCATCGACCATGGCTTCGAGGAGTCGTCTGCACGAAGCTCGTCGACTAGTACTCCCACCTCGACGGCCCGCTAACCGTTCGACAGAATGCAGGAGAGGACCATGTTCTCGTGGAACGCCCTACCGAAGACCATCTTCTTGAGGCAAAGAGATTGTTCCAATCGATGCTCCGGGAACTATGGTTGCATGTCAGCTAACACAAATTGAGCCAGGTTTGATCTCGTGGGGTGTTCTCCTAGAAGCAAGCCCAATCCACTGCAAATGTTGAGCTTGCTGAGGAGAGAGCACGCATCCGTTCCCGTGAGCCTCAGTCAGTGAATGCAGGGACACCCAAGATGTGGGAAGAGGTGACCGGAGTGAACAAGCTTTTTGAAGCCAGGGACTGCCGGAGGTGCCTGGTTGCAGCCGAATCCTGCTGGGGCACAGCGAGAAATTGGTCATGCTTAAAGAACTTTTACAGGCGCACTGGGAGGATGGTGTTGAAGGTTCATAAATGATGAACAGGACCGAAGAGGCAGTTGACTAATAACAAGATCAAGCGTTGATTCAGTAAAGAGCATCAAGAATCCAACAGGGTGGTGTCTTCATCCAGAGAAATCTATTGATGGTAAGAATTGGAGCCGAGCAAATAGTTTAGTCATGTTAATTGACTTCTCCAAAGCAAGTAATTTGGTGATAGACAACACCAAGGAAGCTGAACAAGAGCTCCTTAATTTGATGAGAGCAATTAAGGAGCTTTATGGTATCATATAGAAAAGTGCAATGTATGGATCAATAATCAAGTATTTCCTTTTGAAGAGAGAAAAATCTTGGTGGTGATGTCCTGGAGAAGAGTCTGCAGATTCAATTGAGGTGATGTTATGAAATCATAATGTCAATTATTTCCTTCTAAAGATTCAAAATTTTGGTATTGAGACTTTGCAGAATATTCTGCTTCTAGTCAAAGAAACAAATGGACTAATATTTATCAGCATGCATAAATTTAGTGATGCACAAAATCATGAAACATTCATTGTTTGTGATCATACATCAAAATGAGCATGATTATCATATAATTACTGCATAAAATTAACATTCCTGCCATATCCAACCTCTGCATATCTTACATATGATTCAATGTATTAGAGTAAATATTTTCCATCCTACTTGTCATTATTGCTGGAAACCTTATAAATATTCATGCTTATCTCATCTACCCAGGCATTCTACAATCCATCAGCAGACATGAAAACCATGAGTGCAGTTTTGGCCCTTCTCTTTCTTGCAATCCTTCTGCCTCTTCACCACTGTAAGCAACTCTTTGGCACTTCTGTTTGACAAGTTCTTATACAGTATTGGTTTTTGTAATAGTCATTTTGAATTTAGATATTCTGCTTTGATTTTTCATCTCATAAAAGTTAGGTTAATGATATATTTTGGCTAGAAGGAGTGTGAAGATATGTGACAGCTTTTTGAAGGTAAACAAACACATGGTGACTGTGTCATGATAAGGATGGTTTTATAGAATTTTAAATAAGTAGCTTAATATGTAGGAATAAGATTGTGCATATTAGAGAGATATTGCCTCAGCGAGGGTTTCATTCACTATATTCTGACATATTTGTCATTGTTTGTTTTAGGCCGCGACATAAACACACCGGATGAGAAGGTAACAAAGACAAGCCCTGAGAGCACTGAAGGTGGAATTAAAGTTGCACCACCTTGCTACACTAATAGCTGCTCATATGGAACTTGCACTTGTTGTTCATCAAGTGAAGAGTGCTATCCTACTAGGTCGGAGTGCCTGCAACATTGTCCTATTGGCAAATGAACCAATTTGATGTCCCAAAGGTTCATGAGCCAGGGAACATGTCACTTAAAGCAGATGAATAAGAGCTTTTGTCAGCTACTAGAAAGCTGATGAAGTGCATTTTTCAGATGTATTGCATGTTGTTACAGTTCTGCAAAGATCAATGAAAGATGGAATTTAATTGGCTCCTCCATGACTCTCTTTCTTCATGACATCCTCCATAAATAACTCCATCATGGCATTACTTTGGAAACCATCTAGAATAACAGCTACTGTGAGTGATAGTTCTAGTGAAATTAATTTGAGAGATTGAGAGGTTTGTAGGATATAATTTGGAATCAGTGATTGTCATTTCATATGGATGTCACATGAGCTATTTAGATCAAGGCTGACATGAATGAAATCTGTACTACTTTGCATTGACAAGCAGGACCTCACCAAGGACTGGAACTCCTCCAATCCCTAACCTAAACACAGACTGGTGTTGGACTCTCTCAATCTGAAGCAGCAGTGTCAAGCTGAAACCGTCTTCTTCTCAACATTTATCTTTGCCCATGAGGACAGTGGAGGACCAAAGCATGCTTTGTCTACCTGTACTGAGAACAGAAGAAAAGGCCTTTCAACTAATGTCTCCAGTCTTATCAGGTTGAATTTAACATGAGATTTCAATAAGCTCAATCATTGGCAACAAGATTTTGGGATGCATAATAGTAGGATCTTCTTCAAACTTAGTGCCAGAATGTTAACTCAATCCTTCCACAAAGTTCTTTATCAGGTGAGGCAACTTTCAATAAAATTAACTTGGTTTCATTGTCTAAATGGGTGTTCATCAGTTTGGAGCATGGTTGAGGATCATAATGAAAGATTATTTGGGCATAATAGATGACAAGGACATCCTGATTGGTCAATAATATTCACAAAATAATTCAGTTGAAAATGATTGCTATTGTCCCAGTCACAATGATGAACAAAGCCAATTCAATCAGTGGCTTCATGGAAGAATCCACCGAACAAAATATTCAGGTGACATGAAAATTTTGTACTAATTTGTTAGAAAAGTTAGCATTTCTGATGGAGTTCAGCAAGTAATGGAACACTGGAAGACAAAAGAAAACTAGATTGATCCATGTGAGTTAAACAGGTCTCATGCTGCTGCAAATCTAGTTCTGAACTTTCTGCGATTAGGTCGGCTGCTCATCGCTGTCATTATGCACTGAGATGGTGTCTCTCAAGAGCTAACAAGATATGGTCTTCACTAACAAAGCCAAAAACAATCAGACTCTTGACAATTAATCATCCACATTGCTTTCAAACTCAATAAATCAGATTGGGATATAAATCTAGCTACCACTACAAACATGTGAATGTTCAAAGGAATCTTGAGATGCTTTGAGTAGATTTGCAGAACAAGTCACAGGGAGCTTCAAGAACTAATACTTCTGTTCATGATCTAAGAAACACAGTTCCTGAGTCGATTATTTAAAGTCATCCCACATGATTGATATATGATACATTGTCTGAAGCTACATACTTGTTTTTGTTTTATGAGATCATGGGCCACATTAAGACAAGTATACACAATACAAAAATCACTAGATGCTGAGAATGATCCACCAGGCATTGAGCAAACACAGTTGAAATTAGTTCTAAGGAGAAACTTACTGCATCTACACTTCTTGCATGCAGAGAATGACATTTTTTTTATGACAGATACCTTCCCATGCCCTCTTTCCCACATGATAAGATCTGTTTCACCATATGATTCGAATTAAACATTTCCAAAAATGAACATTTTTCATTGGAAAAGAAACCATTAAAAAAACCCAAAAGAGACAGTACAACAGGTAAAATGGAAACAGAAAAGAAATGGATACTGCAAACATATTTGGTAATGTAATATATACATGTGGTCAACCAAAGCATCAAATTCCTTGGACTGTTCTTGATACCAATCCATCCGGATCACAAGAAAAATAAAACTCAAATTTACTTATGCATATAAGATCATCATAGTTGTGTGGGCCTTTGCACATTGATCCATTGTATCATACAAATCGATACTGTCACCTAACATTCATGTTGAAGAATGTCTGTACATAGGAACATAAATTATCAGGTAAAAGGAAAAGTACAAATACATATATGTCACTTTCTCTGTAGTAGCTTGTTTGTTGAAGTCACTCGATTGAAGAATGAACTCATGTTGTAGTAGGAAAGGAATTCTGATACAAGTAGTTATCAAGTAACTCCCCAGTCCCAGATTCAATACTGCTGTCTGAGTTGTTGGAAACCTTGTGAAGGCTTTCCACATGTCAAAGACCTGTCGTTGTGCAGGAAGAAGAAGATGAGTTTGCCAAAGAATACCGGACATGGAATATAGAATGTCGAGTTGATTCAGTGGTGACAGATAAGATTAGGCTGCTGATGAAGTGTGAGAAGGCCATTAAAAATGCTTGTTGTCAGGAGTAGCCCCCACTGTTTGGAAGCTGTCTCAGTTCTCATCAGGGAAGTGATGCTTTCTGATGCATGTTAGGTCAAATTATAGGTTTCTTTATGATTCACGGTTACTCGACTGTATCCACCTCTATCAGGGAATTCAACTTCGAACTACAATGTTGGGAAGAAACAAGCTGAGTTGGAAGACCAACTAGGGATGAAGATTACCGTATAGATTCTCATGCACCTCGATTTCTCTGTCCCCAACTTGGACGCAGATGCTTTGCTCCAACTATATTCCTTCCTCTCTCAGCTCTTCAGTGGAAACACCCGACAAGAAGCTCGGTCAGTGACTTGCTAAAGTCTTTGTTCGTCCAGGAACAAGCGCCATGGAGCAAGCAAGATGCTGGATGTGGACAAGAACAAGAGACAGTAACAGGCCGCACCTCAGCGCTCGGATCCCCGGAGTCGTCCTCGGATCCTCCAGCAACGAGTCATGGGAGGAGAGAGCCTTCGCGGAAGACGCCGCAGGCCGCTTAGGAGGCTGCACATGGCCGCCGAGGTCGTACTCGTGCAGCTTTTGCAGACGGGAATTCCGATCGGCGCAGGCGCTCGGTGGGCACATGAACGTGCACCGGAGGGATCGAGCGAGGCTGAAGCAGTTGTCTTCGAGCCTCGGCGAAGAGACGGCGGAAGATGAGCAAGTGATGGGTGCAGAACTCCATCCTCAGGTCAGCCCTAGCCCTAGTTCCAGGTTTCTGCCGCCGCCTCTCTCTCCTAGGGTTTCTGCACCATCCATCCAAGAGAACTGGACCGACAACACCTTGATCTCTCCACCTTTTGCTTCGTCTATCGCTCGAGAGGACCCCAGCGAATCGCTGTTCTCCACGACTAGATCCCTGCACCATCCTACACTTCTCCATCTACTTATTGTACCAGAATCCAAGCTCGGGGAAAGCAATTTAGGGTCCAACGGATTTGGTTTTCGGAGTCGGAGAGATCCAGGAATCCACGATGAGCAGACCAGCTGTTACAAGAGGAGGAGAACCGAGAGAGCCTCTTCTTGTGAGCGGCAACAAGCGCAGTCCGAGGTGCCCGATCACAACCACCTGGAGGAGTTGGATCTTGAGCTGAGGCTTGGAAGTATCCCAAAGATGTAGTCTTTCTGATTGAATCAGTATGTATCACAACCTTGTGTTCCGAGTAGTAATTTTTTTCCTCCCAATTTCTTCTTCTTTAGTCTCGTCCTTCTGCTGAAAAATGCCTGTTTCATCTTCGATTTATGGATAGAAACTCAGATTCGGGGCTTCCTTTTCATCATAGATTGTAACCACAAAGCATGGATGCAGATCAAGAAATTAGAATAGACCATGAACCAAGGTTTTCTTGCATTAGCACAAGGATTTCCAATCACCAAAGGAGTTCAAGCAACCCTTTTCATGGAAAATATCTTACACTAGCATCAGTAGATCATGGACTGCAACCTGCATAAGCAGCACGATGATGATTGTAGCACAAGTCATGTGAATGATAAACGTGATAGTGTATTATTGTTAGGATTTCCTTCTTGTAAGATAAGCATGCAGACGCAAGCAACTATCATCGACAGACTATACCTGCGGTGATGTTTCACCAACCCAGTTTTCTCCCCGGAGGAATCATATTGGTTGGTCATAACATAAACATCTCATGTCCGTATTTGAATTCATGCAATGCTCTCTCCTGGAAAATTCTGGCAAATTGTGAACTCTATGGCATAGAATTATGTATTTATATTCATTGACTTCCAATCCCAGAGTAAATGGCTTCAGAATTGTGTACATCACAGATTTCTTATGTGCGTGAGGTGGTATGAGGAGGAGAAGCAGCTGAAAAGAGATGGAATTTAGAGTGCATGGGATGTAGTGATTTGTTTCTAGTTCCATTTTTTCCAGCCTGGTATAAATAAACTCACTGACTGACACATTCCAGCAATAGAACTAAAACACTCAAATCTGAGTCTGCTTTAGAACGTATATGCTCAAACGCATCCAACACCCGGATTCCCTTTTTCTGAGGCATTCCAGCGCAGGAGTCAGATGTCTCTTCTTCATAAATCTATACGTTTGCTTCTGCATTTTTGCCTTCCCCATGGCTCCATATCCGAGAACACCACGGCATAACATCAATATAGCATTTGCCATTTGGCCCATTTATGTATGATGCCCAAGCAGAAAACCTCGACTGCTTTCCACCCTGCTACTTTCTTCCTCCTCCTGTGCGTAATACCTCCGGATAAAACCCTACACGTCTGCTGCCCTTAACCCAAGTCCTAATCACAGTCATAGAAGCCATCTTTCCAAACAGAGCTTGGACAGGGATCGTATCAACTTTGACCTAAAAGCCTGGAGAGGTCACTATGACAGGCAATCAGAAGCGTTCGAGGAGGTACCCATCGGAAGCTCTCCCCGAGAGCATTCGGGATTGGGAGAATGGCCTCAAGATGGAGGCTTTGGGAAGAGAGTTGTAAAGGTGGGAGTTGCCCTGCTGGTGTAAGAGGTGTGTGATATATAGGAAGAGGAAAAGCATTAAAGTGCGGCACTTTTAGCTCTCCAAGTTGCTGAATCCGTGTAAGGAAGTCATTAAAGGGGGACTGGCTTGGCCTTGTCCTTCCTCGAGTGCTGTCTCTGAGGCAAGTGCGCTCAGAGGTGAACAGCTAGTTGAGTAGGGAAGTACAGAAAGAGAGAGGTTGTTTGGTTCTGAGCAAAGCGTTGGAATACAGTGACGAAGCTGCACATGGTGGGAAGGTGTCGTTTGTGGGGGAGGAGGGTTTTTATATGGTTCGGAAAAGGAATGAGGACTGATGTGGGTGCGTGAAGAGAGTCCTTTTTTTGTCAATAATGCATGTACTGCAAAATGTTGGATAAAAGCCCCCAAAGAGAATATGGAATCCAGTGTACTGATCAGACTATTATTAATTCAGAGATGTTCTACCAACATGCAGTTGTGGCATTAAATCTTACGCTTCAGGGTATGTGGTGGATTCTCTCCCTCTCCCTCCCTCTCTTGGAATATGTTGTGGCTTGCGACTATTTTGACTCTCATGCAAAACGGGCCATGTGCAGCGCATGCACGTACAAGCAATCGTGGAAGATAAGCTTTCTTTCTAGATATCAAACTTGCAGCATGGTAAGTGCAACTATTATATCTATTCTCTTTGTAATTCCCTATCACAAGACAGTTCCATTTACTGATTGCCGGGTCAGATAAAAAAGAAATGTGAAGAACATTTACCTCATAATCCGTGTAGCTGCTGATCAGGGGGAGAGTCTTGTTTTCGGATGTCAACGAGAGATGCCAGGTTTCATAACACCAAGTGCAGCTTCAAATTGCAAGTCCATCAAGAGGATCCAAGCCTGGCAAGTCTGAGACACGAAAGCTTTCCATCATTGAATTTACGTTGTCTAAAAGCATTATTTATCATGAACAAACTCAAAAGTATATGTCATAAACATTTTTTTTTTCCGAACAAATGTAAAGGAACCTAAGAAAAAAATTCCGTGCATAAATAAGATCAGAGCACGTAGAGTTCATTCTTAGCTAGAATCTGACCTTTACCAGGTACTTGGAACATAGACTAAACTAGAATAAGAACAAGAATAAAAATATTTCTGAAGCACTAATGGATATATATATATATATATATAAAAGACCTAAAAGTTACACAATTATCATCCAAAAAAATAAAAAGAAAAGGGTCACTTGCTTATGCAAAGATCTTGAAGACCAAATAATGGAGCTTTACTATTCAACAAACCTTGCTAAATGTTTCCCCACAAAACTCAGGATCATTAGGAAAGGGAGCTGCGTACAGCTTGCAAACCAGAAAGCCCTAATCTTATCATAATCTAGTTCCCAATTAGGGATGAACCATTCATATCAAAGCTCAATGATCTCTCTAAAGAACATGATATGCTTTCAAGCAGCCTAAACATCGAACGAAGGTTTACAGATAGACAAATGCATGAGATATCTACCAATTGCAGAATCTAGCGAGAATCAATGTGTGAAATGTTATTGCTTTTGTGTTTAGAAGTAAATATGCAAATTCCTTAATAAAATGGATCCTAGCAATTTGACTTCCTTAATAATAAATTTACATCGCAAGAGTAGAAAATGCATCAATATCCGAATCTCTACCTGCTGTGAGGGCCCAAAAAAAGGTGTGTTTACTGCCTATCAGATTGACCCAAAAAAATGCATCATCATCTTTTCTGTTTTATTTATTTTTGTTTGTTTTAATTCAAAAGTAAGACAAGTATATTACTTGGTTAAATGACTACAAGAAATCTCTTATTCATCCAAACCCAACATATGAACAAAATTTAGCAGGTCATTTTGCTCGCCTCACAATATCTATTTTGATTATTTGAGCATAATTAACTAACCAATGTGCAACTCTCTCTCTCTCTCTCTCTCTCTCTCTCTCTCTCTCTCTCTCTCTCTCTCTCTCTCTATACATGTGCGTTCAAATTTAACTTCCATAAAGAACTCTAAATATCTAAAGACCACTAATAATATTTGGATTTGATAAGAGAATGTGTGTTCAAGTCGGGTTTAGGATATTCAAATATCTAGATAATTAAATATATAAAATAAAAACCACCAATACCATTATTCTTTTTTAATATTACCTAATAGTTATACACAAACAAAATATATTTTAATTCGATAAAAAATATATTTTTCTTCCAGACTATCCCACTGTGGCATTGTGGAATAATTATAAAATCCAAGAAAAACAGCCGAGTCAACCGAAACACGGAGACTGATGTCATCAGACACGGAGGATTTGGACTCCTTCGGTGTGATATGCGTGGTATGCGCTCCTTCGGTCTGTGCGAGTTGCGGCTCCCGCCGTCCACACTATGCGGCCCACAGACGCAAAATAACAAATGATTAACGGGCACACGGTACCTGCCGTCCACAGACGCAGAAGCAACCAGCGTCGGCGAGTACACCACCACCGCATGTGGCCGGGTAAGCGACTAAAACCAAGGCAGAAACTTCTTCTCCCGAACACTGGAACTTCGACAAGGGTCTGCTCCCTTGACCACGGTGGAAGAGGTTAAACCATTTCGAGTGTGGACGCAGACCAAAAGGCTTGGTCATGGGAGGCCAAATGCAGCGACCGTGGACTTGACGACACGCTCTCTCATGCCTGCAATGTTTGCCCAACCAATCATTGCGTTCAAATTCTTCCACAAACTTCGATTGGCATTAGTACTTCGTGCAAGAATTGTAATAAACATGCAATCAAATAATTGATGAGATTTAAATATTTTGGATCATGTGATTTAGGTTCAATAATTATGACAAATTCTAAGTTTATATTAATTAATTATGAGATGATTATATATTATCTTTATAATTAATTATATTTAATATCTTAATTTTTATATTTTAAAAAAATTATATTAGGATCCTTACATTTAGATAAGTTAAACATTTAATTTCATTTCTCCTCACGTCATCGATTCTGTTGATGAAAACATCAAAATCAAAATCAAAGTAAGACAGAATTAACTCATGCTCAATGATAAACCGTATGATATTTTTATTAGCAGAGTCAACGAGTTAGCATGTACTCAACGATAAATCATACGATATTTTCGTCAATAGAATCGATAATCTAATGAAAAATAGAATTAAATATTCTACTTTCATAAATATAAAGATTTCAATATAATTTTTTTAAAATATAAAAATTAAAATATCATAAATAACTAATTATAAAGAATAATATATAATTAGCTCGTTAATATTTTAGGTCGTTAATTGTTCACCTGAAAAGGTCTGCTATGTGCTCTGGAGTTTCTGATGGGCTCGTAGAAGCTTGGACAACCTGAAACAGCAGAAAACTTGCTCATGAATTCGTTAATATCTGTTATCATTTTTAGTAAAATTGAACGAAATAATTTCATATCGCATTTTTTATTCCGACAAAAATATTTTCTTGGAGACCAACCTTTGCTGACACCCTGGAAAGATTGCTTTGAGATCGATGTCATACATCGAGGACGACTCGAATCATGAGTCTTTTGGGGTTGCTCAGTGTGTACGGAAATTGTTTCTTCCATGCAATATGCCCGAGAATTTAGCCAGAAACTGACCTGCAAAAGCCACGTCGCTCGACAAAACAATGGTCACCTTCGACCACAGCCCGCGGATGTTTCACACCTTGCAGTCCACAGACACAAAACAACAAATAGTTAACGGGCACACAACGTCTACAGTCCGCGGCCACAAAAACAACATCGGGGTTAGCAAGCATACCGCTGTTTCTAGCTGGTCCGACGCCGATCGACGCCGGTAGACGATGCCGACGGTTTACGCACGTTAAAAATTGATGGCAGCAACTTCTTCCCGAGCTCACTGGAAATTGGACAAAACGGTACACTCTACCATTGCACTCGGCGGAAAGCTGCCCCCTTGACTGCATTAGCGATCACAGAACTGGCTTAACCATTTCAGCTGTGTGGACGGAGACAAAAACCTACGACCATTGACTGCAAATCCTCGAGAACGCGGAGTTAACATTCATGTCTTCGTGGCTAACGATTGCATTCATACTCTTGTGGCACCATCCCCTTCGTTAATCAAGTTTGGGATTGGGTTCCTTGCTTGCGGGGACTTGGTTCATCGCTGTGGGGCCATTGGAACTCATGGACGGCCCACCTTGAACCCCCCAATAATGAGGCCACAATTGTGGGCTCCAGCGACCGAGCAACCGATTCAGCCAAATCAAAGAAGGCAATCTATTTTCTGCCAGTTGCGCGTCTACCCGGAACAATACCTGCCTTATAATCGGAGGGAATGGTGGGGTAGAGCTTTGACCAACCATCAGGTGTGGGCGCGATTATATCATAGGAGGTGGATATATGGAACACAGCCATCGTGGCAGTAAACGCAGGGGACGACGACTTCCTCTGTTTCTCTCCCTCCCCACTACCGACGTCACCGATATCTTTAATCCTCCGTGCGTTGCCTTCGCTGAGGTTCCGTCTGAAAGCGCGCAACCGCGTGTGCCCACCGGGAAGGCTCTCGGAAATGGAGGTAGGCATCCCCTCGTTCCCTTCTCCCCCTTATATCCCAGCAATTCGTACGTAGAAGCCACAAGCGAACCCAATTCCAAGCTTAAGGGAAGCAGAAATCCAGGAGTGGAGGAAGAACAGAGCGTGTGTCGTCGTTCCCTTCTCTGTGACGTAATCTGCTGCCTGCATGGGCGTTCCGAAGGTGCTCGCGGATCTCCGAACCCGAGTAAGCGGCATCGACCGGGAGCGGCCTGTCGTCGGGATCCTTGCCTTTGAGGCGGCGGCCGCCATGTCACGCCTCGTCTCCCTATATCGTTCCCTCGACGACGACGAGGTCCGCAGGCTTCGCACCGATATGCGGTCCCAGGGCGTGGCCTACCTGACTTCCAAGGACCAGGCCTTCCTCCTCCGTCTCGCCTGCGCCGAGCTGGTCGATGAACTCGACAGGGCTGCTGCTGCGGTCGCCCGACTCGGCCACAAGTGCTCCGATCCGCTCCTCCGGGGCTTCGACCGGTTATACGCTAACCTCAAGGCCGGCGGGATCTGCTTATTTCTCCGCGACGGCAGAGCCGCCGACCAGGAGCGCTTCGGGCTCGGCGCTACCGTGAAGAGTGTCGAGAAGCGGATTAAGAGGATGGAGAGGTACGTCGCGGCGACCTCGCGGCTGTACGCGGAGATGCAGAGTCTGAACGAGCTGGAGGCCTCGGAGCGGCGGATACAGCAGCAGTGGCGGCGGCATAGTGGGCCGATCCCGGTGCAGAAGCCGGGTGTAACCCCCGCCACCCACCCCATCCAGCTCGATCTCCGGTCGCAGCGCCACAAGGTTCGGCGGCTCAAGGACGAGTCCCTCTGGAACAAGACCTACGACAAGGCCGTCGATCTTATGTTCCGCGCCGTGATCACCGTCTTCGCCAGGATCTGCGTCGTTTTCGGCCCCTGCGTCCTGGGTTTCCCCGTCGGCTGCGACAGAAACCACAGGGTCCTGATGCTCCAGGGCAACCTAGATTACCCGGGCAAGCACTCGTCTGGGCCGCTGGAAAGACCGGCGGCGAAGGGTGTAACTTTCCTGAGGAATTCAGCTCCAATCTTCATGGCCAAGGGAGCGCTCGACAAGCCGTTCGAGAGCTTGGGGAAAGTACTGGAAGCTTCTCCGAACACCGTCGGAGGATCTGGACTGGCTCTGCGATACGCCAACGTGATCGTGCTGGCGGAGAAGTTGCTGACGATAAAGTCAATCGAGGGGCACGGAGCTCAGGAGGAGGAGGAGGCGAAGGAAGAAGCCGCGGCAGTCGCGAGGGAGGAGCTGTACCAGATGATACCGTCGGGGATGCGGGGAACGGTGAGGGCGAAGCTGAGGGAGTGCTGGAGACGGGAGGGTGGGAAGACTGACGCGTCGCTGGCGGAGGGGTGGAAGGAGGCGATTGGCGCCATCCTCGCTTGGCTGGGGCCGGTGGCACACGGCACACTACGGTGGCAGGAGGAGCGCAACATGGAGCGGCAGCAGCGGTTCCACACCAGGCCGCGGGCGCTGATTCCGCAGACGCTGCACTTCTCCGACAGGGAGAAAACCGAAGCCGCCATCGTCGAGGTTCTCGTCGGGTTGAGCTGCATGTGCTGGTACGAGGAACGGGGACCCGAGTCGCTCAGCTTCTAAATCGCCTCCGAGCTGAAGATTACAGCTAGGATCAAAGACAACTACTCTCGATTCGTTTGATTGCGTTCTTCGGCAACTCTTGTTCTTGAATACATTACAACCTTCCCGAATTCAAGTTCAAGACGGTGGGAGTGTTCTGCATTCATGCACACAAGAGTTTGGGAAGTATGATATCGTATGCTTATGATAGGGAAGGAGATGGCTACACCACTAGTCTCATCTTCCTCTCTGATAAGATTCATGGTTTCCTTGTTCTTTGTTCATTTGTCACACATAAGACTTCTTGGAAACATTTCTGGATGAAGTATTATTATCATAAGAGTTCTTTTGATGCGTTCAGCATAGGGAAAAGGATAGCACTACAACCTTCATCTCCTTTGCTGATAGAAAACCAGGAGAGACAAAAAAAAAAGAACACAATAATAAAGGGACAAGATCCAGTCGTCTTGCCTTGTTCCTGTGATTACATGGAGTTCCAGTCTGCTGCACAGACACATCACTTTCAAGAACTGTGACACTGTAACCAAACCTTACTTTGACTTTGCTACCAAATCCCAGTCAGTTTGTCGTGCCTAAAACTCATGGATCTGGTCAAATCACTTGAACTTTGATGACGTATTGCCTAACTCAAACTAAGATTTCGGTGGGCAGTCTTCGCTACTTTTCCGGCATGCAGCTGTCCACATGTCTTGCCAAGGGATTTATATCTTTGCTGATGGCTTAGCTAATCCATAATTTGGCAAAGCCAGTTCTCTGTCACATCTGAGACCTAAGTGCTTCGAGAATAAAGGTCATATCTTGCAAAGCCAATGGAATCAGCATAACCAGGATGACAAGTTTCATGGCCGTCACAGAATAATATAGATTGTGTTTTACTGTAGTCAAGAATGCTTTAACCAAAGTCATGGTAGTGGAGAATGTTTGATGCATTGGTCATCAGCATCTAAACTTTCTTCCTTTCATGGAACCACATCTGCAAAGTAAGCTATTATTTAGTACTCACTTTGAAATCTATGATACACGATGTCCACCACATAACAAAGAGCTCACCCACTCCATCATGGAGAAGGTAGTAGATTTTAACGATAGAATCAAAGGTGCTTTACTGCCCAGATTCATCTCAACCCAGCACGTATTGGATTGTGATGATGCGACTTCTAATTGGGATTCAAGGTGACACGAAACATTCTTTGGGTATGCAAACATTGACATTCATGTGGACTTTTACATCTGATTTGATATTTATATCCACTTTAAACAAACATTTGATGAACTCAGAATTGGTCGTTTATACTACCACATCAACGTTCAAATTAATGTACACAGATCCAATGATTAGAAGGATGGAGTTATTCCGACGTCCGTATCCCTATTTGATCCGTTCCCACCCACATGTTCTCGGGTCCCCGTGGAATCCTTCTCATTCTGACTTCAATTACTCCTTCTCTTGCGTGCTATCGGATTGAATTCACACAGTTGACGACTTCCAAATTCATGATGCAGACATGATCAACACCCTGCAAATTCCAACACTAGAAGCAACTTGGGTGCTTTGCAGGAACAAGTCCATGATTTGGAGGATGATGATGTCTTCAATTTAATTGGGTCCTTAATTATATGACCCAAAATTGACCCAATCTGGTAGAGTCCGTCACTCAACTCGATTGAATTTGATCCGACCTGTCCTAGCAGCATAATCCTGATCCGATCCGTCACACAGTCGGATCGGGTAGATGATAACTGAGGGGGGTCGCGTTTGCTTCTATGTGAAGTCTCGATCCGACCCATTTCACTACTAAATCGGGTGGATATTAACGGAGGCGATCGCATCGCGTCTCTCCAAAGAACCCACATCCTCCAATGGGCCTGAGATCTCGACGCGTGGGCCCGGGCTTCTTTACGGATGCAAACCTATTTATATTGTGCGCTTAACTCCCGGGCTCTCCCGTCCGCGATCCCCCGTCCTCGTCCTCCCTCTCCATCAGTGCTCGCCGAGCTCCGAAGAACGCCCCCAAAGCCTATTCCGCGAGTCCTCGTAACCCTCGTCCCCGCCGCTCATTCGTTCCTTCCAGGGATTCTTGAGCCGTTGCCGAGAGCGATCGATCGCCGGGAATGGCGTCCAACGTCTCCTCCGTCTACATCCATGTTGTGGACGATGTCATCAACAAGGTCCGAGAGGAGTTCATCAACTTCGGCGTCGGGGAGGGCGTTCTTAACGAGCTCCAGGCGGTAATTTCTTCTTTCTATGGTGGAGGGGCCGTCATTTCCCTATAAGATTTCTCTTTCTCGATGTTTCTAGGGTTTCATCAGGGTAGTTCCGTACTATGGACTTATTGTGGTTCGCGAATCTAGTTATGGGAGATGAAGATGAAGCAGTGTGGCGCCATCGGTGACAACGTTGAGAGGTCGTCCCTCCCGAAGAATGCAGCCCCGACTCCGGTGCGCGATCTGAACGTTCCGTATGAGGGGCCGACCGAGGAGTATGAGACCCCTACCGCGGAGATCCTCTTTCCTCCGGTGCGCTCACCGCCTTTATCTTTTTGGTCAATTCGATAGGCTGTGTTAGTTTTCGTGAATATTTGGGTATTCTTGCAGACTCCCTTGCAAACCCCAATCCAGACTCCTCTGCCTGGAACTACTGATCCGTCGATGTACAACATACCCACAGGACCCTCTGATTATGCGCCATCTCCAATTTCTGACATCCGAAATAGCATAGATTTGAAAGCTGGAAGGCCTAGTCCGTATATGGTATGGCAATGTCTTTTAGATATATTTGGGTGTTTTTAGTGGGTTTTCCATACCATATATCTTCATTTGTTTGCTTAGTGCTGTAAGTTGCTGTGGTTATGAGCATAAATTGTATGCGAAATGACATTTTATTGCTTTGCAAATACTTCATTGCACAGCAACCGCCTTCCCCTTGGATGAACCAAAGACCTCTTGGAGTTGATGTTAATATTGGTAAGTATAAAGGATTTTTCAATATCAAACATGGTCTGTGTGGTTATTATATTTGCCTGCTGATGTTTCATTGAGTACATGATTGGAGTAAGTGGTCTACTTTGCTGTTGCACATTCAATTCAGCTTATGTTGATGGGCGTGAAGAGGCTGATAGAGGATCTTCTCATCAACCCATGACTCAGGTATTTTTGTTCTTCGAACATATCATTTTCATTGCTTATTTTAGGGATTACATGATGATACTCTAGAGAGATTTTTTTAAAAATTACTCTTAAAATTTATTAAATGGAGGGAAACTCATTAACTAATTGTCTATTGATGAGTCAACCATTGCCTTTGTACTACTGTAGTTTTGAACTCTCCTTCTGGTGTTGTAATTTGCAAGCGCTTATTCTTCTATTGTTTGTTTCTGGTTGCAGGACTTTTTCATGAATTCTGCTGGTAAACGTAAAAGGGATGACTATGCTTCTCACTTTGGTTCTGGAGGTTATATACCACAACAAGATGGAAGTGGAGATGTGATGATGGAATTTTCTCTAACACAGGTAGTTGCATTGAAAAATTATAATTACTTCTAGTACCACTGAGTGCAAGTTGATGTTACTTACAAATTAATTTAGGTTCTACCATGCTATTGTGTTAATGTTTCTGCAAATTTATGTCACAAGGCAATGTAATCATAATTGGTTGATGTGCTACGTAATAGGTTATAAGTATCTTCCTAGTAGATGGGCCATGACCATTCTTTGGTCATGCAGGTCAATTACTCATTGCTATGATTCTTTTTGGTATTTGACTGCCACTTTGAATATACATGTGTGAAACAAACTTTGTTATTGTGATGGTCTCTCACAAATATTGGTCATGCTGCATGATGCCAGAAGGTACTAGGGATATGCATGGTTGCTTGCCATGTGCTTTAACCATATTTTGAGCATGAAATGAGACATACCATTTGATTGTCATCAGAGTAGGCTACATACAACACAGGACATATCACGTTCTTTTTCGACCACTGTGATTATTATTCTGTAATTTAACTTGTTGTAGGATGTAGATGGATAAATTGCCTTTATCAGACATGCTCAATTTTCGAGCTTTTGAGTCCAAATTGGGATTGGCATCTTTGATGAAAGGTTTTGTTTGTTGTTGAACTTTCATCAAAGCTTGCTGAACTTTATAATTAATGATAATATTGCATTTTTATGGCCATAAAAAGACAATTTTGAGTTTAACAAACATGTAAGAGGATGGGACACTGCCTTCTGTTCTCTTTCATGCCTCAATGAAGATAGATTTAAGTACAGATTGTGCCCTTTCTGTCTCATTGTCTGTTAATGTTAATTTTGGTATATGATAATGTGTATTATGCTAATACTCACTCTGAAAGTGATAGAAAAAGTTACAGATTGTGGCAATCAAACAATAAGGTGTCAGTCTGTTTCATGTGCATGGGGACCTGCTTGTCCTTTAATAGATGCTATTAGGTAATTCTGGTTTTATTTATCGATTGGATTTAAATGGGAGTATAAGCTATCTACATTCCCTTGTAATTGTTCTGCTGCTAGTGTGTAAGTTTCTGATCTTTCTCCTCTATGGTTTCAGAATGTTTTAGGCCAATTCCAGAAGTCATCAATCATGGATGGCCAAGGAACTGTAACTTCGAGGTTCCTTTCCAATAAAGATGCAAAACCAGCTAAAATGATTCCTCAGGGTGATGGGACACATGATGACTATGATGATGTAATTAATACACTTCTGATGGGCTATATATCAATTTATGCACTTTCCTTCTCCTTTTATTTACTTGTTGTTGGGCTTTTCTTTTGAAGATGTTTCATCTCCAGGAAGTTCCCAGCGAAGACTACAATACTCCTGGAGAGCATGGTAAACTCATAGTGTCAAATGTGGAGCATCTTGAGACATCGATAAGCTTCAGTTTTCCTCCCAAAGCTGAGTTGTGTTTGCTTCATTTCTTCAGTTGAAGTACAAGGTGCTACTCCTGTTGGCACACCAAAACCTAGTACAGATGAAACAGCGGAAGATGATGAGCCTTCTCTTAATGAAGATGATGATGAGTTGGATGACCTTGACCAAGAGGAGGTGGAGACAAATACTCAACATTTGGTTCTAGCTCTATTTGACAAGGTAATAGCTGTAGATGGTTTCCTTTTCACAGGAAGAGTGAATAGGAATTGAATTTAATCCTATTTCACTTGATTGTTGTGTTGGTATAGGTCACCCGGACAAAGAGCAGATGGAAGTGCAACCTCAAGGATGGAATAATGCATCTCAACAACAGGGATTTTCTTTTTAATAAGGTATTATTGCATGGTATCAAACTGATGAAGTTGGATATCCGTCGTGATTTTTTTTTGCATAATGTATAGTTTATTGTATACATTATTCAACTGAGTATGGTTTCTAGGTAGGTAAAATGCTTGTGATTGAAATGTCCCCTACGTAGATGTAATGGTCTGGGTGTTAATGATCCTTTTATTGTTGAATGTCTTCCCTTTTATCGAGTAGGTCAGTTGGAATGTCATTGGATTACTGTTCATACTGTTTAAAATGTTTAAGATCTTGTTATATCCCTGCAACTTGGCAGGTTAAACGCTGCCATGGAAATCCTGTACTTTTGTTGTCACGATAGTTGTTGTTCTTTGTTTTTTTCTTTAGGCCCCAGAGAGGTCAAGCCTACTATTTTGCCTGATCAATCATACGATTTTGGTTTTCTTCTTGTTAAAAGTTTGCTGAGAGATTGCTTGGTTTCAAGGGGTGCTTGAAAATTGCATATCATGTTTTGGATGTGACCGTCTGGCTTCTCTTCTCCATGGTCCAGGCAGGTTTTGCCAACAGAAGGTATTAGGATTGACATTTCCCATATGATAGAACCTAGTTGCGATGGTAAGAAGGTTGTCATACAGAAATGATTCTTATCTACGGATCGAAGTACTGTAGGAAAAATCTTGCTTTTCAAGCATAGGCATGACATTCTTTTCAAACTTTTCGGCACCAAATGTAGTTAACATAAATATTATATTGTATAAATGTTAGTCTGATTGTAGTGATTCAAAAGAGCAAATCTGTGATCTTGGAAAGAACACTTTAGTCAAAGATTATCAGAAAGTATGGAAATATTTCTATGGCTTTATAGATTTGACATCACTTTAGCTAAAAATGTAGTTTGATGTTTTGAGTATGATGTGCCAAAAGACAATGCTGTATACTGAGAGTCAAATGATAACTTAACAAATGCTATGTGGTTGGTGAAGTAACCTGGCAAAATTTAAGGTGTTACTAGTGTTGAATGGTGATTTTAAGGCTTGAGGATTTCTAAGTTCTATTACTTGCACAAACTGGAGGATTTCTAAGTTTGATGTTGTAATTATGCAATTAGTTTTATTTTTTTTTTTAATCCTGTGTATTTTCTATGCAAGACATGATGTCAATGCTTTTCATAGGGCTGCTGGAGGATTATGAACTCATGTGGGCCAACTTCTAACTTGCTTTGCAGGCGACCGGAGAGTTTGAATTTTGATTTTGACAAAGCAGGAGCTGTTTTTGTTCACGAGCGTGGTCAAATGGGGAGCACCGGCGCAGCTGTTAGTCCTCGATGCTGTGTGCTTTTGGTATGCCTTTTTTTTTTGTTTTGGTTTACATAGGAGACATGTTAAATAAAATATACAACCATCGAATGGACCATATATTTAGCTGCTGTTAATTTGTTTTGTAAAGATGTTAAATCAATTGAACCTTGTAAATTTGTTTTCTTCCCCCACTACAAAAGCGAGAGGCGACCCACTTGACAGTTCTTTGCTTCTTAACGTTGAACCTGTTTACTGCCCCCAAACCAATGGACTTCCCTTGGGAACCACCGAGTCCTGAATGAGTCGAGTGAGACACACAGATGTAGTCCACCGGGGACGTCGTCCCCGTATCGCCATCGCCACCATCCCTTCTTTCACAAGGAAAATTGGCCCCTCCCATGCGAAGGCTAGCCACCATGTCGACGCCTGCTGCTTAGATTCTCCGGCGATGTCATGCAAAGATACGTAAGTGCCAGGTGGTGAGAGAAGCTTATGGTATACGATCACAGCTCCGGTGGAGGTGGTGGATGTGGAGATCGGAACTGGTCGTTTCACGAGGCCAAATCGCCGAAGAAAATAAATTCGGTGCCAGTTTGCTAAAGCAGATACTAGTTTGTCTCGAACAAAAGAAGCCAAGAGTGGATCACCTGACTGAAACATCACCTGTGATCCCTACTCTCTCTTTCTAGAATCTTTTGCTAATTGTTATGATCACCACACTTGTTAACATTGTCTAGCCACACATCATCAGTGCGAGAAGAGTTGAAGAAGAAAGGAACCTTTTTGAACACGTTCCAGACCCATTCAATCTAACATTAGTGATCTCTTAGTTGCCATTATGGAGGATGACAATGGTATTTGCTGGATGCACTCAATCAACACTTACAAAACGATGCTGACGATAAAATAGTCAATTAGACCTATTAGTAGAGCAAAGAGAGAATAAAACCTTGTTGGTAACTACCAACTCAAACTCGATTAGTGATAGGGCATCCCTCAATGATCGAAAGAAATTTGCTATGCTATGTATCTGTCGGTATGCATCCAAGTAACAGGTCAAGGCTTATACTTTACAGTGAGAAAACATAACAATTACCATGAGTTGATAAACCTGATATAAAATGACTTATCGCAAACTTTTAATTCATCAGGCGCGCATGCCATTGTGCAAAGAGTCATTTTTTATGATCTCTTTAACTGTATGGTGGAGTGATTCCTGATACTTGTATGACCTAAAACTTAGGTTGCTCTTGCTTGAATGATTAGATGATACATTACTGAAATGAACAGGGAAACAGTGTTTGCAAATTGAACAGTAGAGTGCTATAGGAAAAAAAAAAAAAACTAAATTCAAACCGAAGCATTAGGATTCTTAAATTCCAAAATCAGACTACAGACTTCCAAGTTTCAATGGAAAAACCTACGTATGCAGTTATTAATGGTGGGTTAACTTTTGACAAATAGATCAAGCAGGAAGTTGTGATCCATGGAGGATATCTCTATCCAATACTAGATACAAAAAAGAATACATTGTCAAGAAACAATATAGCTTTGATTGAGCACCAAGATACCACAACAGCGAGATTCTAGTCTTCAAGGTTGCCCCATTTGAATGTTGGATTAGGATCTCTGACTTTTAATCATTATCATTGACTATATCAACTCCTAGTGCAACATTTATTATCCTTTTATAATCATAAAAGTATATCTGACAACAGATGATAACTGCAAGATAATTATTAAACATGATATAGCAAATACATGATGCATGATTAGATGTTTAGACACTTAATACTGTGATAATAGTGAAGAACCTTAAACATAGTGACAATATCAGTAAGTGATAACAAGTGTAACGTGAGAAAGAGGGAGAGAAAATGTGTTCATACACCTATGATTAGGAAGAAATACGTCGACAAGCACTTTCCCAAATGTAAAAATGAAAAAGGCTTAGAAAAACATGAATTCAGTCACCTTAATCTGAAAATGTGACATGAAGATTTCGTCGGCACGCATTGAATAGACCACTCAGTCAAGAAGTGTATAGATCCGAACCTCCAAAGAGTTCTTTCGGTTCCACAGAAAGTTTGCTTGCTAAGTGCTATTGACTCCGATGTCCTACAGTATAATGTACACATGCAAGCAATACATAATTGCAAAGAAACAGCAGTGTAATTGCTATAGTGATCTCTTGCAATAAGCCTAATCGGACTCTCTCTTCTACTATAGGAAGCAAAAAAGGATTTCAATTCGGGTTCGGGCACCAAGTTGCTGATACATAGCAGCCACCCTGGAATCGATCAATCACCCTTCTAAATCATCGAAAATTTCATTGCCTAAATCTTAGAGTAAAGCCTACACGAGCACCCAAAATGCTTCCTAATTCACAACAATGAACAGAGTGCAGATCAGATGAAGCAGCAGCAGCAATAAAGAATGATGATGTAGGAATAGTAATCTGAAGCCATGTTCCTTTTGGGTAATTATAGCCGTTTATTGTCCAACATTAGCATATGAAACAATCGAGTCGACCTCACCAATCCTTGTGACGCTCCCCGAAAGCTCCATATGGATACTGATGTGCCTCAAAGCCGTAGAAAGCCCCGCCCACCTGGTGGTTGTTGACCGGCACCATCCCCATCGGACTCCCATGGCCGTTGTGGGGATGAGGCATGCTGTAGGCTGGCATCGGTATCATCGTCGGAACGGCGTAGGGCATGGGCACCGGCGGCTGCTGCTCCCGCAGGCTAGGTGGCACTGGCGTTGAGGCGAACAGGTGGTCGGACGACGACGGCCCCTCGTTCGACAGCCCCTGCATTCGCTTCAGGTAGAGCCTGTATTTTTGGAGGTGGCTCGCCACGTTCTCCCTCGTCAGCCCCTCCACGTTCATCAGCTGCATGATGGTCTTGGGCACGGCGTTCTTGATGCCGAGATGGGCGACCACGTCGACGAACCTCTTGTGGAGCTGCGGCGTCCAGACGAGGCGCGGTCGCTTGAGCGTCCGCGCGGAGTGGTCATCGTTGGAATTCTCGGGCGGAGGGGCAGAGGACTCGGCCTCCTCGGCGGCGGCGGCGGCGGCGGCGGCGGCGGCAGAGTCCACACGTCGGGTCTTGTGCGAGGGCTCGTCGGCCTCGAAGGCCATGGGGTCGTCGTCCTCGCCCGCGGGGGAGGGGAAGGGGTGGAAGGATCTGAGAGCCGCCGCCGCGGCGGGGGAGGGGGTGATGCGGCGGAGGTTCGAGATAGTGTGCTGGGAGGCGCGGTGGACGTCGAGAAGGGTCCGGGCGGGCTCGGGGTTGATCCGGAAGGCCGAGGCGAGCTCCGAGGGGATCAGCGACTGCGAGAGCGGGACGAGGTCGTCGCCGCCGGGGAGGCCGAGCTCCCACTCGAGGACCCTGCCGTCGTCGCCTCCGTCTCCGGCGGCAGCGGAGATGCGGTCGTAGTCGGCGTCGCTGGCCGCTTCGCCCATCTGAGGAGCAGAGTCGAGGTCCGGCAAGATTAGGGCTTTGACCGGGATTGGGAGGAGGAAGAGGCGGTGGTGGTTGCGGCGGTGGGTGGGTGGAGATATTTGTTTTAGATTCGGGGAGGGGGAAGGATTGGGTGCGGAAAAGTGCAAATCTAATGCCAGATCGCTGTCGTTGGGATTACACGTGGACCGATTAGCTTGATATTTTCGATTCCCCCTAACCTTTTTGGCGATCTTTTTCCCTTTAACAAAAGAATATTATAAAAAAGAAATATTCGCTGCTTTCGATCCACCATTTCTTTTTTATGTTTTCTCCTTCGCGGATAATTTCCATCTCACACACCGAAGTTTGTGCTATCACTCCTCCGATGGATAATGTCGACCCACGCGGCAAATGCCCGTCCATGTACGCCAGGTTGCCCAGCACGAATATTAGCGCGCCCTTTGCGACTCTTGACGCTTACGATGGCCTTTTTCCACGGCAATCCTCGTCCATGTGGCTCAGGTTTCCAGCACGAAACTCGACGCCTTCTTCGTGAATCTTAAGGCGTACGATGACGTTCTCTTCCGATTTCTCTTTTGGCCCTTTCCCTCGTGGGATGATTCGAGTCTGTAGATGGCCACCGGCACGAAAAGCCTCACGTCAGACGCTTCGTGGACCGAGCAAGCACGTGGCAGCCAGGTGAAGGCGTTATCATTCCCTGATTGCCACCCGGGGCGGCGCAGAACGGCGTCCTGCAAGAAGCTTCCATGGCCGCAGTGACCCGCGCGAGTGCTGCTGATAGAAGAAGACACGATCCAAACGCGAGTCTGACAGGTTATATCTGTTCCTATGCATATACGTGGAGACATCGGAAGGAGATATCTCTGAAGAGGCAGCAGCGAGAGCATGACAGCTTTGCGGAGCTGCTGCAGTAGCCACTGATCGAGCACCGGCTTCCACCACTGTCGTCGCTCGACCTGTGCGACGGCGATGCTTGCTCCCACAAGCGCAGACCTGTCCTCTGTTGTTTCGCTGCAACCACGTGCTTGGATTCTGCAGGGATAAAGGTGTGCCAGCCCCACCACAGAGGTAAAGGTCATGGGGAACGAGAAGCTGGGAGGCATCATCTCCTTCCTCCCGCCCCCACTTCCTGTTCGTTGCTGCATGCAAAGGGAGTCCATCAGTCGCGTCTGCGGGCGCGAATCTCAAAGGAAATCAGCGACTTGGCCTTCTTGAGTGCACGCATTCCTTTCCCTCTGTGGACTACTCTCTATCGAATGGAATGATTAAGCAGCAATGAACTTGTCTATTATTTTCATTGCATATGCAATCCACAATTATTTTAATTAGAATAATTTCCATATTGTGGTGGAAAAGTAAATCTACTTTTCTTTCGTCGGTGATGAAAAGAGATTTGTAATGCTGTTGATATTGTAAGCGTTGTTGTCTCCGCGCTTTTGTTTCGACATTGTGATTGTCTTGTTTTGGATTATTCGCAAAAAACCATAAAAATAATATTGATAAATTATTGACTTCTTGTCAGTTTCTACTCAGGCGAATTGGTAGATCTTTTGGTCTGAAACCATGTCAAATTTTCTACTAAACAAACAGATTTCTGTAAGTCTTATCCGATGAATGAGAGTAGTTTCTTATGAGCAACTTGTATAAAAGTCAAAACTATGGTTCTAATATATTTTGAGTAGGACCCACTATAGTATTAGTTTCAATGGGGATCATTTTCTAGTTTCGTTAAGAAGAGTCAAACCTATAAGCCTTTACAATCCATCAATTTAACTCGAAAAACATAACATAATTTTTTTTTAAGTCAAAATTTGATTGTCCGAATTGTATACTAATTTTGAACCAACCAAAATCTCTCTTTATGCAATATTATTTTGAAAGTGTTAGCTAGCTTAATTGGTAAAGACTCTTATAGTTTATCGCAAGTTCTTGAGCTTGAATTCAATATTCACTGTTTATCCATTGCAAAAAAAAAAAAAAACTATGATAGTAATGAGTCCTACAAAATTACATCGGGAGATATTTTCAACAATGCTCTTTCGATACCTAAGTTAGTTTTAGATTTAGAGGATTCAGCTTATATTTTATATTGTATTGAGAAGGATCCCTGGGAATATACTTGAATAGTCTTTTTGTAGTGATATCTCAACATTATTACTCCCATGATCAATAATCAATTATGGAAAGGATTGTGCGTTTCCTCATAACTTAATTATAATCATGCTATATCGAATTCTAAATATCCATTTGATTCACCCACATATACATCATAAGTGTTGTGGTGTCAATTACATTTTTAAACATATGGAAGGGAGAACTCAAGTACTCATGAATATTAAATGTTAGAATGTCATCTCTCTCACACATATTATTTCATGGTTTTATTTGGCTGTTGCAACTTTCATAAGTTATCATCAATTTTAGGGCAAGAATGCCAATGCTAGGTTCTCATGTGGTCTACAAATACTATCTTCCATGCATGACAGCCCAGCTGGAGAAGATACAAGGAACAAATTCAAAGATTTCTTCCTCCGTCACATTGCTTTCCAAGGATGACCTAAAACAAGGACATTGGGAAGCAAAGAACTAATTCACAGAATGATTGGTTCTTATCGGAGGGTACATCACACATGATGGCTGCTGAAACATGAAGCTGACTAAGAAGTCAAACTTTCCTAATCATCAGGTTCCCTATGTCTGCAGGTTAACTACAGCTTTAGATCTCCGATGCCATGGTTTCTTCTGGAATGCATCATTTGTTCCATGGCTGACAAGCGGCTTCTGCCCTTTTTGAGTCAACCGTTGCACCTGCAGCTGCCACTGCTTTGTGTCCGCCGCATGGGATCTGAAGAACTGGACGCATTGTCACACATCTCCAGTTAAGTAAATGATGCTTCTTTGTCAATTAGTCTCATTGCTACTTCATTCTTCCAAATCATAGCAAGTCGAGATCTCAAAAATGAGAGAGATGTAATTATCTCTCTTGGGATGAGCGAGACATTTTTTTTCTGGTTACCTTCGAGGATGAAGTCCACTCCACTCAAAGGCCCCAGTTGGTGTTCAATTCATATTCCCATGTAGTTTGAATCAGTGCATAAAGGGATGGTTAAGAATACTCTCTTTGTTCCTTTTCCTCCAGTCTATCCACTCCCTGCTGCCCATCTTTGCATCCGAGCTGAGGGATCCAACTTTGATGTTCTTTAGCTTTCTTGCTGATAATACAGGATATTTATCACATGAAAAAATCTGCCTGCAACTGAGTGCAGGCAGGAACCAATATTGGATCACAACTCACAACCACTAAGAAAAGTAAAGTGCTCAATTGGAAGCTCCTAATAATGAAAGCCCCCAACACCTTGTCTTTCTTCTCACCAAAACAAAGTTCTTCTTGCACTCGTGAAGAGGTGACATTTTGCTACTTGATAACAATGGCCCAAAAGGTACTCTCACCATTAGACGGACATCCTTTGGATAGCACTACCCATCAGTGTTTGAAGCATCCATGACTTTATGCTCCCATTCCACCTTTGTGTCATGGTCATTAGGACCACAAATTGCAGGAGCCACATAGAAGACAGAGAAACATTTAGTTTGATATCTCATCGACAGTACCTTGTGCTTGTGTTATCCCAATGTGACTAAAGTAAGCTTGCCACTGTAACGCTGCACTTTACACATGGCAATCTGCAGCCCCTCCTGCCATTCTCGCACTTCAAAAGAAGATCCTCCCACTGAAATGGAACACTCATCCTTCTTAGAAATGGGTCCTAAAGCAAACATAAGGGGATGATCTCTGATTAAGTGCAGCACTTAGTAGATGTGTGGGAAGATGAGAGAGCATCTGCGCACATTTCGATGCCATGAGCTCATGTGCAGTCAACCATCTTTTGTCTGAACTCTGAAGACGACAAAGCAATGGCATATCAGAAAGAATGGGAGAGAAAGAGAAAAAGGAGTAAAGATAGCACAAACACACTTTACGAGTTGCTGAGAGAGCTCAAAGTTGGGGGCTTTCACAGAAAGCCACGTATGATTTAACAGAGTTGGCACAATCTAATTGCGGATCTGATGGCATTAAAGCGAAGCGTACATTTGATAAGGGCATCCAATGCTCCCAAAGTTGGAACACTTTCGCCACAGTAAAATTGGATCTCCACGCATCATTTCGCATTAGATCAACTCGAAGGTTGTGCTACAGGCATGATTTTGTTTGGCTGTGGCTTTTTTTTATGTTAGCATAATGCCATTGAACATTAAAACCATCTTCGGTAATTGTGTCCTTATAAGCCATCTTAAACTCAGTAATTAAGAGAGTTTAAGCTTTTATTCTTGGATTAGGCTTGCGGGGGAGAACGAAGACGTAGCCATCGAGCACCCGTTTTCTTTACCCTCTCGCCTACCTGCTCTTTATTGGTTGTGGGACCCACGTGGAGGTTTCTTTACCCCCCCGCTTGGCCCCTTTGACCGAGGGGCGTCAAGTCCACGTCGGTACAGTGACGGCGTCACTTCTCTGCCCAGTGAGGACTCGACACGTTACACGGCGAACGGGCCAAAATATATGTGCCATCGGCTCCGCCTTTGGTGCTCGCTCGACCTAATAATAAAACCCCCAATTCCTGGCACTCGGCCTCCGCAAGTCCCGCGTCCAGCTCCATCTCCACCCAATTTTGTGGCTTCGCCTCCTTCCTCGAAGGAATCCGACCTCGGAGATAGGAGTTCGGTAGGTTTGCACCTTGTTTTTGGAAAGCTTTAAGCTTTTGAGATGGAGATTAGATTTGAGTCGTTTGATTCGTTTCGCTGAGGGATTCGGTCGAAAGATCGTAAATTTCGGGGTTTTTGTTTCTAGGTTCGTTTGTTTTTGAAGGAAAGTTGGGATCTTTGTTGCTCTTCTTCTTCTTCTTCCGTTTGATGCCTTCTTCTATGGCGACGGCGTCCTCGTACTGGTGCTACCGGTGTAGCCGTTTCGTCCGGGTGTCGCCGCAGGAAGCCATCGTCTGTCCCGACTGCGACGGCGGGTTCCTCGAGGAGGTGGAAATACCTCCTCCCCGTCTCTCCCCTGCCAACGAGTCCCGCCGCCGCCGCCGAATCCCCTCCGACGGCGCCGCGCACGCCGTCGGTAGCGACGGGTCCAACGCGGCCGCTCGCCCTCCGGAACCCTCCGAGCTCAGGTACCGCCGCAACCGCCGAGCGTCCGCTGGCGACCGGTCCCCGTTTAATCCGGTTATCGTCCTCCGCGGCCCCTCCGACGGCCCCCGCGACGCGGATCGCGCCGCCACCTCCAACTTCGAGCTCTTCTACGACGACGGAACCGGATCCGGCCTCCGCCCGTTGCCGGAAAGCATCTCGGATTTCCTGATGGGCTCGGGCTTCGACCGCCTCCTCGAGCAGCTCGCCCAGATAGAGATCAACGGCATCGGTCGTGGGATAGGAAGCGCGCATTCGCCGGCGTCAAAGGCCGCCATCGAGTCAATGCCTACAATAGAGATCGTCGACGACCACATCGGGAGAGACTGCCATTGCGCCATCTGCATGGATCCGTTCGAGCTCGGAACCGAGGCCCGTGAGATGCCCTGCAAGCACATATACCATCAAGATTGCATCTTGCCGTGGCTTTCGCGCCGGAACACGTGCCCTGTTTGCCGCCATGAGATGCCGACGGATGCGCGAGGGGCGGGCGTGGCAGGGGATGAGCAGGCCGCTGTCGCTGGAAACGATGGGGAGACGGTGGGACTGACGATATGGAGGCTTCCGGGTGGCGGTTTCGCAGTGGGGAGGTTCGCAGGGAGCAGGAGAGCAGGGGAGCGAGAGTTCCCGGCCGTTTACACCGAGATGGATGGCGAATTCAGCAACAACGGAGCACCGAGAAGGATCTCATGGACCTCGAGAGGGAGTGAAGGTGGAGGAATTGGTCGGGCCATTCGCAATTTCTTCTCGTTCTTCAGGCTGTCGCGGTCCACTTCCTCGTCTTCATCTTTTTTCTCAAGGCCAAGCTCAGAATCGCAGCCTTCATTCTCTCGCAGACATGAAGGAGGCTCGGTTTTCAGGTGGCGTTCACGAAGTCGAGGCAATGCAATTGCTTGATGACGATACACAAGCGTTTGGATCGACCAGAAAAAGATAATCCAATGCACAATACTCCCATTGATGAACATCTACACCGCAAAGGAGCAAACTTTTCGTGATACCACGTTTCGAGACATGCTTTCATTGTAAATAGAAGATGTCGGCATACATCGGAGCATTTTCTAATCTGTATCTTCTCGATTCGTGTATCAATGTGTTGGAAAGAATCAACTAGACATTTGGGACAGAAGACGTAATATGCTTGCAAAACTGCAGGGGCTCAATGCTTTGTATCATTGGTTCCGTTTACGAAAGTGTTTAGGAACCGAAATCTTGTATCAATGCTTTGTATCAATGCTTGCAGACGTAATATGGCTTGGTTCAATTGCCGAAATCTCTTAGTGTCCGGCCCTGATCCGCGGTCGAGGCGAGCTCCTGAGGTGAGGTGGGCTTGGTTCCTGCAAGAAGGCTAGGGTCGGGTTTGATCTTGACTTGGTTCCTCCGACGATCAAGTTAGTGGATGTTCACCTCCTCTTCCTCCTCCTCCCCTTGGGACCAGGCAGGAGGCTTTTTATAGGTGCGTTCGGGGTCGGCTTTGCGTACCATGGTTCGGATGGTCGTCGGCCTGCACAGGGCCACGTCGTATAGGACAGCGTTGTGTGGTGCCGTTAGGTCGGGACTCCGTATGGCGTCGCCCCGAGTTTTCAGGGATGGGTTGTCTTGTGCAGCTCCGGGCGGTGTGGAAGCATTGTCAAGTCCGACCCGAGGTGGTGGGTCGGACATGGCATCTCGCGTGGGATGTACCTTCATGCTGATGTGTCCGTTGATTGTTGTCATGTGGATGATGCTAGGATATCCCCTATCACTTCCCCCCCTTTGAACGAGGCATGTTTCGAGGTCCTCGTGGAGGGGCTCGGGGCATGTCCTTTCTACCGTGTTGTTCGTTATGTGGGAAATGGCGAGCTGCCTCGCAGCATCGTTGCTACTGTGGGGGCGCCAAGCTGGGATGATACGTCGGGGGGTCGTTTGGTTGGTGTCATTTGCCAGTAAACTCGGGCACAAAGGGTGGTGCGTGGTGAACTCGGGCACAAAAGGACTGCCCGCCGTGTGAACTTCTGGCACAAAAGAACTCGGTGCTCAAGCGTGGATGAACTAGTGTTCGTGTCCGAGTTGGTGAACTCGGGCACAGGATGGATCATGCCCGAGCCGTGAACTTGGGCACGGATGGATGGGCACAAGCCGTGGATCGGCACAAAAGGACTGGTGCCTCAGTTGGTGAACTCGAGCACAAAAGGATTGGTGCCCGAGTGGTGAACTGGGCACTAAAGGACTCGCGCCTAAGCTGGTGAACTCGAGCACGGAAAGGACTAGTGCCTGCCGTGGACTCGAGCACAAATGGACTGGTGCCCGAGCTGATGAACTCGGGTACAAAAGGACTCCTGCCCAAGCTGGCGAACTCGAGTGCAGATGGACTAGTGTTCGAGCTAATGAACTCGGGCACAAAAGGACTAGTGCTCAGCCGTGAACCGGAGCATAAAGGATCTGGTGCTCGAAGTGGTGAACTCGGGCACGAGATGCTCCGATCCGAACGAACTCGGGCACTAAAGGACTAGCGCTTGAGCTGGCGAACTCGGGCACAAAAGGGTGGAGGGTGAACGCCACGATGCCTTCACGGGAGGACTCGTCGAGCTATCTTATGGACTAGTGGCGGTGAACGTGGCACAAAAGGACTGGTGCCCGAGGGGAATGTCGTGCAAGTGTCTGAGACCTTGAAGGGAATTTACCGTGGCACGCGAGGCGAGGGTTGATGTCGTCGAGGTGACGGGAGGAGGAGGTTGCCACTTATCAACCGGTTCTGCGTGTGATGTGGTCTTGAATCGGAGAATTTTGGCTGAGGCGATGCGTCCGTCGAGGTGACCCTTGGCGGTTGTCACCATCAATTCCTGCCAGGGCAATGCATCCATCGAGGTGTCCCTCTAGCAGACGTTGCCATCAATTCCTATCTCGGGAAGCCCAAACGTCGCCTTGGTGGCGGCGGGTTTCCTTATAAATCTCTTCATGTGCGTGGGTGGGTCATTGTGTTCTCCTTCGATTGTCTTTTATTGCCTCGGTCCGTCTCTCCTGGTGCCAGCCTCAAGGTCGGGATGTCTTCTTCTTCTTCATCGTCGGGTTGATCTGGTCCCGAGGTCAATGATGTTAGGTCTTAGATTTTGATGATGAAACTAATTAATTATGTTTAGTTGTCTAATTGTGTTTTGAGTGACGCAGGTCTACTCGATCAGGATTAGACAGTTGACGTAGGAGGAATTGACGTTGCGCTAGAGGAAATCATGTCAGGATATTGGACGTCGAGCTGGAGGTTCGGTCGATAATCGGCGGAAGGCTTCAGACATCGAGCATTGGGCCAAGAAGAGTGGTATTGTATTAAAGATATCGGGGTTGCGGAGGTCAACCGTCGATTGGGCAACATGCCACAAGAGAGGACGATGCACTAAAGAACTGGACGAAGTGCCGACCAATGACGTGCCGGGCAACAGAATGTTAATTCGCATTATAATAACTAACTAGATCGAAATAGAGTTAAGTTTTATGTGTCCAGGATTAATTACGATAACGATGAAGACATAAAACAAAACAAAGTACCGAAGTCAATTACGATAGAATCATTAGGAGTTCCACAAAAGTCCGAAGATTCATCTGGAGTGCTGCTAGAACTGGCCGAGAATGAGTAGGGAGCTTGCCGAAGGGTTTTCGAAAGTTTGCTGAAAGGTTTGTCGGAAGTTCACGGAGCTCGCCGAGAAAGATCGGAGTTTGTCGAAGAAGCTCGTCGGAACTTGCCAAGATTAATCGAGAAGTCCAAGAGCTTGTCGGGAGTCAGCAGAATGGTGTTTGAGGGCTCATCGGAAGACCGCTAGAAGTTCGTCGGAAAGCTCACCGGAAGAAGTCTTGACTTTTCGGACTTTGTAATAGCTTAGAAAATATCTTTAATTTTGTAGTTAGTACATAATTAGGGTTAGGATTAGGTGTTAATCCTTTAACCCTATTAGGAGCCAACTGGGCCCTGTATCGAATCGATTTAGGCCGGGTTAAGGCCCAACCAGGAGTGCTGGATATTGTCTGGCGGTGGCACCGCCCAAGTCCAGCTTCCCAAGTAGTCTAGGGCGGTGGTACCACCATGGGGCAGAGTGCCTAGGCGATGATACCGCCCAGTACACTTCTCGTGTCAATGTGTCAGGTGGTGGTACCGCTAGACTTTGCGATGGTACCGTTAGACTTTGCGATGGTATCGCCCAGTGTCAGATTCAAACTGGCGGTGGTACTGCTAGTACCCCGAAAAACTGAGATGGAAAGTTTTTTGGCTCCAAGTTTGAATCAAATTGGAGCCTATAAAAACCCTTCCCATCCCTGGTTAGAACATACAAGCACACTGAACCTAAAAGTAGGAAAACTCTATTAAAATCTTTCCTCTCCTCTAAGTTGGTCAAAAGAAGAGAGTTGTAAGGGGTCAGTCCTCGCCCGTTGGAAGGAGAACAACTAGTGAAAAATCCGATGGCCTCAAGAGAAGAGGAATCGGGAGTGAACGTAGGTCGTATGACCGAACCACTATAAAATCAGTTTGTATTTACATATTATTCTTTATATTTCTACAAACCTGTTTATTTTACTTACTCTGCTTTCTCCTCACTTTCTTACGAATTATTTTAAGTTTATACACAATTAAAATCGGATTTCATCGAAATGAATTTTTCAATGTACGAAGTTTTCGAAAGCTTTTTTTTTAAATTATCAAATTTATTGTATTTAACCGCTGCACTAATTCACCCCCCCCCCTCTTAGTGTCGCTCTAGATCCTAACAAATGAGTTAGCCTCAAGAAGTTCTAGGGTAGAGGTACTAAGTTCGTCTTTAGGTGGGGTGTCCCTAATAAATTCGAAGGCCCTTGTAGCCCTTCAAGTGATATGGTCACGACACGATGTAGATTCGGTGGTGACCGAGGAGTTGTTGGGGCTTATTCAGGATCGTTATAATATCTCGAGGGAGTACGAACTCCATGCCCTACTGCCTGGGCAACGCCCCTACGACCCGTTCCCTGATGGGTTTGGGCCCACCTTAGAAGCCCTCGAAGCGTGGCTAAGGTTCTCGTTGCATCCGGTGGTTGTGGAGTGTCTTCGGTGGTGGGGAATCTCTCCGTCTCAAATGGCGCCTAACTCGTGGTACTACTCAGTAGTTTTTCTAGGGGGTGCCAAGGGGTGGGGATTGAGCCGACCCGGATGCTATTTTTAGCATGCTTTCGGTTGTGCAAGGGCCAGGGAGGATATTACTTGACCGCTCGAGGTGGGTTCCAGATTAGCGGCGCTCCTTCCAACAACAAAGGGTGGAAGGGGCGTCACTTCTTCATGAACCATCGTGAAGGATGGGGGTTCTGCGTGGGGTGGACCTCCCAAGCCATCAACAATGTCCCCCCTTTTCTCTCCCATGAAGAGGCCGAGCGGGTGGAGTGCTTGAGGGACGTCTTATCTTCATCTTGGGCTATTAGGGGGATGACCGAGGAGTGGTTGGTTAATGCGGGGCTCAGCCCGACCGTAAGGGTATGGTCGAATCCGATTAGGCATTTCCTTTTTTACTCCGTCTCTTGTTTCGCTAACCGACCTATAACATGCAGATATGGTTAACTTGCAATCCCTGAAGGGAATGCCTTGTCTCCTGAGCGTGGCGCAGCCTTCTCGGGAGCATCCAAAGACTAGGGGTGATCTCTCGGCTCAGAAGGGGACTCCGGTTCGCCGAGGTCCTGACGAGGCTGAGGCAGAACGTCCCAAGAAGAAAGCAAGAGAGCTGATTCGGAAGTCGTCCGAGGGAGCAGCACTTCGTGAAGCAACCATGTAGATAATAGGCGGGTCCGGCAGTGGCTCGCAGGGGGAGGGCTCAAGCATGAAAGGGAAAGGTCGCACCTGCCCAACCGGGGATGAGGCCTCGACCAAGCGGGTGGAACGCTCCAAATCGATCAAGGACCTATGTCAGGTCCGGGTTTCCAATAGAGGCGAGCCCTTTTGGGCACTAGAGATGGCGGATCTACTGGAGGGGGAGCCGGGGGGTGCCGTACTGGGTTTGGTTTCCATCTCTGAAGATCGACACCAGTGATGGGGGAAATATAAAAAGGATAGGCAACAAACAATAACTTTTGTATATGAACAAATACTTGCAGGCTGTGTAACACACAACGAAATTAAACAGAAATCACAATCTAATAGAATACCAAGATTTACGTGGAAAACCCCTTTAACGTGAAGGGTAAAAACCACGGGCAAACCAGAGAAAATCCACTATAGAAATAATGAATGTACAATTCTCGAATCTCTTGCCCAAATCCCAAGCAACGATCACAAGAGAATAATTGGGATACAAGGATCACGTCACTGTGCACAATATCCAAAACCTCCTCAATCAATCATAAAAGAATTCACTGAAGATCTGATCTAACCTGAGATGAGAAACTGTTTGGATGAGTGAGAACAATTTCTGTGTTTTCTTTGTCTTCTTCCCTTTCTTTTTCTCTTATTTTTCTGCCCTTTTCTCCTCTCTTTGAATCCCTAATATCGCTGCGAAGATTCTGCCCTTTGCTGCGATGTTTAATCTATCTAATTTGCAGCCACCATTAGCCCCTATATATAATTAGGTTTAGGTTAGGGTTTAGGGTTAACAAGAGGGCTATGGGCTGCTAAAGCCCATGTGGGCTGAACTGGGCTCTCAGCCCAACAACCTCCCCCTTCAGCCCATAAGGGAGGCTATCCCATGACTCAGTGTAAATCCATGTCGACCAACTGTCGACACATCTCCTGCCTCTCTTTTGGTAAGGTCTTTGTCAACATGTCTGCTCCATTATCATCTGTATGAATTTTCTGAAGTTGCAACTACTTCTCTTCAAGTACATTTCGAATCCAGTGATAACTAACATCTATATGCTTTGACTTGGAATGAAAAACTAGGTTTTTACATAAATGGATGGCACTCTGGCTGTCACAATACACCACATAATTTTCCTGTTTCAGCCCCAATTCTTGTAAGAATTCTTTCATCCATAACATTTCTTTACAAACCTCTATAGCAAAGAATATATTTCGCCTCGTGGTGGAGAGAGCAATATACCTTTGCAACTGGATTGCCATGACATAGCTCCCCTCGCAAAAGTAAGTACAAAACCTGATGTAGATTTCCTTGTATCAATATCTCTGGCCATATCTGCATCTGTGTAACCCACTAGCACAAGTGGTCCACCTCCAAAGCTTAAACAAACATTAGAGCTTCCTCTAAGATATCTTAAGATCCACTTCACTGTTGCCCAGTGCTCTTTGCCTGGATTTGCAAGAAATTTGCTAGTAACACCCACTGCATATGCGATGTCCGACCTCGTACATATCATTGCATACATTAAACTTCCAATGCTGAAGCATAAGGAACCTTTGCATTTTCTCCTTCTCCTCATCACTTGACGGACTCTGTTTTGAGCACAACTTGAAGTGACTGAAGAGGAGAACCAATCGCTTTGCATTGCTCATATCGAACCTTTCTAATACCTTCTCAATATACTTCTCTGTGACAACCAAATCTTCTTATTTTTCCTGTCACGAGAAATCTGCATGCCCAGATTTGCTTTTCTTGGCCCTATGTCCTTCATCGCAAAGGACTCACTCAGTTCCTTCTTCAACTCTGTCAATTGTATGCATATCTTTCCCAAGGATAAGCATATCATCAACATAAAGTAAGAGAATAATAAAATCCTCATCAAACCATTTGATGTACACACGATGATCCAAGCCGTTCTTTTGTATCCATTTTCAATCATAAATGAATCAAACTTTCTGATACCATTGTCTTGGAGCTTGTTTCAATCCATACAAACTCTTTCTTAACTTGCAGACAAAATTTTCTTTACCTTTGACTTTGAAACCTTCTCGGTTGCTCCATATAAATTTCCTCCTCTAAATCACCATGAAGGAAAGTTGTCTTCACATCTAATCTGCTCCACCTCCAAGTCCTGGCTAGCAAAGAATACCTAGAGCAACACGAATAGAAGACATTTTTTAACAACAGGAGAAAAAATTTCTTCAAAGTCAATACCTTTCTTTTGACCAAAGCCTTTCACAACCAATCGGCTTTGTACTTTGGTTGAGAACAATATTCTTGAGTCTTCAACCCGAAAACCCACTTGTTCTTCAAGGCCTTTATTCCTTGTGGAAGTTGCACCAAATCATATGTATGATTCTTCAGAGAGCATCCATCTCTTTCTGCATAGCACCTAGCCATATTTTGTTCTCGCTTCACTTTCAATCGCTTCTGGTAACTCTCTGGTTCACCTGCATTAGTAAGCATCACATACTCATCTCAGAGAGTATCTTCGGGAAGGCCGACGTTGTTTAGAAGATCTTCTCAATTGAGGTTCTACGGGAAGCTGCTCCTCAACTTCTTCTTGCTCAACATATCCCCGCAGTAGATTAATATCCGGCTCTACACCATCTTCTGTACATCTCCCCCCATCACCCTCGATATCTTGGAGGAACAATCGGGTCACACCGCTAATCCTTCTGCAGGAAGTATTGGTGGTGCCTCCTTCTTCAAATCCTCAAGAGTTTGATCCTCAAAGAAGACCACATCTCGCTTCTAAACACCTTTCGCTTCGGATCCCAAAGCCTGCAACCAAATTGATCATGTGAGTAGCCAAGAAAAATACATTCTTTTGTCTTACCATCCACTTGGACCTTTCATTATCGGAATATGTGCAAATGCACGACAACCAAATACTCTCAAATGCTTATAGGAAACATCTTTCCTCGACTAAACATGCTCTGCAAAGATCAAGATCTAGGGTCATGACAGGAGATAAGTTGATCGCATCAATCTGCAGATCCTCAAAGCCTCATCCCAAAACCTTTTGGGTAGCTTTGCTTGTGAAAGCATACATCCGATCTTTTCCATGATGGTGCGGTTTATCCTCTCTCGCAATTGCATTATCGAGGTGTACCAGAATTGTCATCTCATGTCTTTGGATGCCATGTGACTCTGCAATAATCATCAAACAATCTCAGTATACTCACCACTATTATCTCGATCTTATGCATTTCAACCTGTCTTTCTGTCTCCCTTTCAACTCTGGCATGAAACTCTTTGAAGATACCAATAACTCGATCCTTGGTCTTCAAAGCATAAGCCCAAACTTTTTCGGAAAAGTCATCTATAAAAGTAATAAAGTAAAGTGCACCATGCGATGCCAGGAACATTAGTAGAACCATTAGGAGTTTTTGTCCTCAAAGGACCACATACATCTGTATAAACACGGTCCAAGACATGCATTTTTCTAGACAAAGCAGGACTAGAAAAAGAAACTATATGTTGTTTACCAGCTAAACAATCAATACAAGGGTTCAAACGTATACTTACGAGGTCGAGTGCAATACTCTCTCTTGGAAAGAGCTTGCAGTCCCTTCTCGCTTCATGTGTCCCAATCTCCTATGCCACAACTCCATGTCAAGTCTTTCTCTGTAGCATTTAACTGCTTTCACCACAAGCTTTGGCCTGCAACCTGTACAAAGTGTGACATTTCTTTCCATTAGCTATAACAAGAGAACCCTTACTGAGTTTTCATTGCCCTCTGTGAAACTTGCTATCATAGTCTTCATCATCTAATCTTCCAACTGAAATTAGATTCAACCTCAAGTCAACTACATGTCTCACATCCTTAAGTACTAATTTGCATCCAAGATTGGTCTTTATGTGGATGTCACCCATGCCAATGATGTCTGCTGTGCCATGGTTGCCCATCTTGACAACACCAAAATTTTCAGACCTATACGTAGCAAAAAACTCCCTCCGTGGTGTAGCATGATAAGAAGCTCCTGTGTCAATTATCCACTCGAGATCCTGATACACACAAGAAAAAATATCATCAGAAGAGGACAAAATCAAATAATCACCAACCTGTACTGTAGCCGTGGTATTCTCTTTCGACTCTATAGACTCCACTTCTTTTCCCTTTTTATTGCTCTTCTTAGGTTACTTACACTGATTCTTATAATGTCCTTTCTCACCATAGTTATAGCAAACAATATCTTTTCTTGATCTTGACTTGCTTCTATCTATACGTGAACTGCTTCTATCTTTAGACCTTGATTTTCCTCTGTTCTCTGAGATAAGTGCCTGTGAATCAATCTGAGATACTGCTGAGTTCTTCCTTCTCAACTCCTTATTCAACAAACTGTTTGTTACTTGACTCATGGTAACAATACCATCTCGCGCAATTCATCGAGGGAAACCACCAAAGTGTCTCCCAACTTTCTAGCAATGAATCGAGAAGTAACAATGCTCGCAACTCATCATAAAGAGACATTTTCATAGAAGATAACTAGTTAGTAATACTCTGTATTTCATTCAAATGCTCAGCAATAGAAGCACCCTCTTTATATTTTAGGTTCACAAGTTTTCTGATCAAAAAAGCTTTGTTGCAAGCTGTTTTTCTTTCATAGAGACCTTCCAACTTTTTCCAAAGAGAATATGCAGAACTTTCAGTAGAAACATGGTGAAAGACACTATCATCGAGCCACTGTCGAATAAACCCAACCGTTTTTCGATCTAATCTCTTCCACTCATCATCTGTCATAGTTGTGGGTTTTTCACTATCCCCTTGCAAAGGTCCATATAAATCTTTGTAATACAAGAGATCTTCCATTCTTGATTTCCATATCATCCAATTATTTCCGTTCAAACTAATCATGCGAGAAACATTACCAGCCTCCATGTTCAAATACAAAAAATTAAATCACTAAAACCTTGCTCTAATACCTGTTGATGGGGGAAATATAAAAAGGATAGGCAACAAATAATAACTTTTGTATATGAACAAATACTAGCAGTCAGAACAATACAAATGAATTAAACAGAAATCACAATCTAATAGAACACCAAGATTTACGTGGAAAACCCCTTCAACGTGAAGGGTAAAAACCACGGGGCAAACCAGAGAAAATCCACTATAGAAATAATGAATGTACATGTCAGATCCATCAACGTATAGGGTCCAAGGCTACACGTCCGATCCCTGCATAGTTGGATTGCCCGTGGGGGTTAGCTCAGAAATGAAATCAACTAATACCTGGGCCTTCACCATTGTCCGAGGGACATATTAGATGTCGAACTCCCCGAGCTCGATCGACCATTTAAACATCCAGCCCAAAATATCGAACTTGGAGAGGATTTGGTGAAGAGGTTGGTCATATATGACCTTAATTGTGTGGGCCTGGAAATAGGGTCGCAGCTATCGGGCTGTCACGATCAACGCCAGCGCCAACTTCTCTATCAGTATGTAGCTCTCTTCAGCTTCGACAAGGATATGGCTGATGCAGTAGATGACCAGTTGCGTTGCTTGATCCTCCCTTATCAGCACCGAGCTGACCACATGTTTCGAGGTCACCAAGTAAAGGCCCAAGACTTCGCTCGGGTGGGGGAGACGAGCCGAGGCAGCTGTCCGAGATATGCCTTGATCTTGTTGAAGGCTTCCTCACATTCCGGGGTCCATTTGAAGTCATCGGCTCGGCACAGGGCCCGAAAGAACGGAAGGCACTTATCTCCCAAACGTGACATGAATCTCCCGAGTGTGACCAGCTTCCCTGTGAGGCGTTGTATTTCCTTGACCGAATGGAGAGACTACATCTCCATTATGGCCCGGACCTTCTTCGGGTTAGCATATATTCCCCTTTGGTGGATGACGAAGCCGAGGAACTTTTTCGACCCAACCCCGAAGGCGCACTTTGTCGGATTGAAGCCCATATTGAATCTTATGAGGCTTTGAAAGGTCTCTGCTAGGTCGGTCAGATAGGTTACCACCGTCCTACTTTTGACGATCATGTCATCGACATATACCTCCAAGTTTCTCCTAAGTTGGGGCTTGAACACTTCATTGACCATCCTCTGGTATGTGACTCCTATGTTCTTCAGGCTGAAGGGCATGACTTTGTAGTAGTAGACCCTCTTGTCGGTAATGAAGGTGATGTGTTCTCAGTCCTGGGGAGTCATGCGGATTTGGTTTTAGCTCGAGAATGCATCCATGAACGTGAGAAGCTCATGGCCGACGGTTGCATTGACAAGCCGATCTATCTTCAAGAGAGGATAACAATCCTTAGGACATGCCTGATTGAGATTGGTGTAGTCGACACATATCCTCCAACTTTCATTTATGTTTTTTAATGAGGACTACATTAGATATCCACCGGGGTTATTTCACCCCGATTATGTACCCGACATCGAGCAGGCGGTCCACTTCACGACCGATCGCTTGCTGTCGCTCTGGGGGCAAACCTCCGAGGCCTCTGTTTGACTGGGCGCACCTCGGGGTGGATATTCAGGTGATGCTGTGTCACCTTGAGGGTGATTCCCGGCATGTCCTTTGGGGACCAGGCAAAGATAGTAGCGTTCTGCTTCCAAAACTGTACGAGTTGGACCTGATCGGCTTTTGGAAGCATTGTCTCGACTTTAATGACCTGGTCCAGGCGATCAACCCTCAGGGGGATTTTAACGAGCTGCTCCATTGGTTGTGGATATGCTGGGGCTCTTGGATCATCCCGAGGGTCGAGGTTGGCCGGCTTGGGTCGCATTCTCTTCGGCATAGATACGACTGTCAGATAACACCTCCTGGATTCTCTTGGATCGCTTTGCACCATCCCGACCCCTATCGAGGTCAGGAATTTTATGGCTCGGTGGTAGGTGGAGATGATCGCCCTTATTCTGTTGAGCGTCGGGCACCCGAGAATCACATTGTACGCTGAGGGCAAGTCAACTACCATTAAGGTGACCATGACCGTTTTTGTTCTCGGCTTGTCCCCTATGGTGACTGGGAGAGAGGTCGTCCCGAGGGGGGACACTAATTCTCCCATGAATTCGGTGAGCGCGGTCGCCATCGGGGAGAGATCACTATCAGTGAGGTCGAGCTTCTTGAAGGCATCCAGGTATAGGACGTCAGCAGAACTCCCAGTGTTGACCATTACCCTTTTCACCCTAGCGTTGGCTATATGGACCGAGATTACCAATGCATCATCGTGATCAGAGAATCCTACTTCCTCCACGTTGAATGTAATCTCTTCCCCGGGTCTCGATCTTGAGCGCTTTTCCATCATGCTCCGTTCATATGCTTTTCTCATCATGTAGTTGCTACCGCCAGAAGCTAGTCTACTGATAATAACATCGATCTACTTCTCAACTAGACCTTTTGGCTAAGGGGATAGCTCCCTCGGCTTTTTGAGGAAGCGCCTGAGGTGCCCTCGACGGATTAACTCCTCGATCTAGTTCTATAGGTCTCGACAGTCCTCCGTGTTGTGGCCGTAGTCTTGATGGAACCTGCAATACTTAGATTGATCTTTGTTAGTAGCTTTTACCGGGTTGGGTTCCTATAAAAGCCCATTCTCCCGGATTTGAAGAAATATTTCAGTTTGGGAGGCGTTCAAGGGGAGCCTTGAGTGTGGCAGTTCTGGTTGGTCAGGCCTCCTCCGGGACGATTCTGAGAGCGACCTCGGAGTCGCCACCCGAGGGGAATCCATCCGAGGCCTTTTGTTGTCTTCATGCTTCCCTACCACCAGGGCTTCGACGATAATATGTTGGTTGGTGCGCTGGAGCATTTCGAGAACAGTTGTGGGTGGTCTTTCAACCAAGGACCAGAAAAGCCTTAAGGGATGCAGCTCCATTAGGAATGCTTGCATGACTAGAGATGGGTGGGCTTCGGGTATCCCCCGGGCCTCGGTGGCGAAGCGCGAGATGAACTGCGAGAGCGTCTCACCATCACATTGGGCTAGTGCGAGGAGCGCTGCCACAGAGGGTTTTGGCTGTATGCTGGCTAGGAAACTTTGCTCGAGCCCCCTCGTGAGCTGATCAAATGAAGAGATAGAAGCTAATTGGAGCTGGCTGAACCACATCCGAGCTGGTCCCTTGAGTGTGGTAGGAAACGCTCTGCACATTAATGTTGAGAAATCCATCAGGGGAGCGACATCTCATGCGCAGCGAAAGAATAAAAAAAATAAAACACCCCAGATTTCTCATAGAAAGTTTCCGTCATTGTGTGAAGATCGGTGCGTCAAACAAATCCTCGAAAAACTACACGTGTAAAAGAGAGTACCTAGGGAGATCGTATATCCCTGAATCCCTACAGATTTGTAGGATAGGATGAAGGAGGTCAAGTGTCCTCCTCTCTAGCGGTATCCACACGGTAGGGACTGCGTCGATGCACCTCTCTGGGGAGAGGAGAACAGGAGGTGACTACCAAGAGAACTCTCAGCCTATAGAGCTTTGGTTCCCTCCTATTTATAGAGGCCCCCTGTCAACCCTAATGGATCTTTGCCCTATTGGGTATTGGATCTCCATTCAATTACCCAAGCCTTTTGGATTAGTTGATCTCTACCCAATAATCTCTTATTAGCAATTATTAGATCTCATCTTAGGATCCAATAATTCAGGGGCTTAATGGATATCCAATAAGATAGGGAGTTCAGCGGATATCTCATATTCGAACCTCTATTCGTCGCAACACCTACCATATGTGTGTGATCCTCTAGGCCCAATATTGAGCTGGTCACGAGTTATACTTGTCAGAACTCCTTCTGACATAGTAAATTATTATCTCTATAATAATTCACCCAACTTATCGACTGTGAACGTACCAGGCCATTACGCCGCAGCCCCCAAACGATACAGGGGAATCCAATCCTTTAAACCTATCTGTCCTCAATTACCATGTATCTATAATCTCTCATCCATCTAATATCCCAGAGACCCTATATCAGGTATGGTGCTATCAAGCCTATACGGTCTCTCCTCGAGTCTTGCTCTTGTCGGATTCTCTCGGAGAACCCTTTCTCTCTCAATCCGAATAACCTTGGCCAAGGATTTGTTCAAGCAAGAACACATGAGATATTCCTCTTATGATACCAAGAGCGGATGATCCTCTATTGACACTCAATAGCCCTCGCAAGGTTCGCTACCACTCCCAATGACCGACTGTACTAGATCTGAAACTTTTCAAACCTATAAGTCCGGTATCAAAGAGTGGAGTACTCATACAGGACATCCTTGGTGTCTCAAGTCTAAGGACCATATACACTACTGGGACTACGGAATCACTGTCTGACGTGAGGTATCAATAACCATCTAGCATTCCGTAGGCGGATCAATCAGTGAACTCATTCTCCAATGAGCACCTGCACTGTAATCTTAGTGTCCCCACACGAGTAGCTATAAGATCAGCTACCTCCATTATATAAATAGGTATACAGCACACCAGTCTATCCGGTTATCTCGATGTCCTTCTCGAGTAACCTTTGACCAGGATAATTCAGGGTCTGTGTTTAAAGGTGAATCGGTCTCATTATCACGATCTCATCACGATTCGATTCCCATTGCACAGATCCAAGGACATCACAATATATGCAACACGTAAGATAAAGTGATAAAACACCTAATAATAAGCAAAGATAAAAAGTGCATATTAAGTAACAAGTGTCATCACTCATGTGATTGGCTTGCAGGGCACAAATGACTAGCAATTAAAGCATCAAAAGTGCCATAAAGGGCCATCTGGGCCTGAAAGGCGGCGACGTGCTCCATGGGGTCGGAACTGCCGTCATAAACCTCGAGGGTCAAGAGTATGAAGTTGAGAGGAACTAGCTTGTCCTGGATCTCGGGAGTAAAGGGGGATGCTCCCGGGGCATCATCCCCGACTTCTCCCTTGGTCCTGCGAAGCTCTTGTTGGAACTCATCCAGACGCTGATTCACCGAGGTGAGTTGGGATTTGAGTGAGTCGTCGATCGAATCAGTCGATACGGAGTCATGCTCGGGAAGCGGCAGGTCAGTGGGGTGGAGACCGAGAATGCTGGGCTCAGGAGTCACCCCTCGACCCCTGAGACACTCTTCGACTTCTTCCGACAGTCGTTCGTGAGTAGTTGGATTCGCCGGGGTGTCATCGAGGGGCTTTAGAATATACATGGATGGGCTCGGAGCCCGGAGGCTCACCAGGCGTACGAGTTACGGAATGAGGGGGACGATTGTTTGGATCATCCCAGTTAGTGCTTGAACTTGCCTCGATAAGTCGAGGAATGCCTCGAGCGAGACAGCCGAGGATGCCGGGGTGTTCCCAGGAGGTGATAACCTGGGATCATTGAATAGTTGCCAGTAGCATTCTGGAGTCTGGATCAGGGCGTCTCCTCCCAACTAAGCAACAGAGGTCAGGTTAGAGGTGGGGATGGGGGCAACAGGTTGCCCTTCGGCAGGGCAGACTCCTAGGTTGGTCATAGGACACTCTCGCAAGATCGACCCTCCTTCTAGCGCCAATGTGTTAAGGAACCGAAACGACCACCTGATGACGTGCCGGGTTGGCTTGGTTCAGTTGTCAAAATCTCGAAGCATCCGACCATGTTCCACGGTCAAGGCGAGCTCTCGAGGCAAGGTGGGCTTAGTTCCTGCAAGAAGGCCTAGGTCGGGTTTGATCCCGACTTGGCCCCTCCAACGATCAAGTTATTGGATGTTCACCTCTTCTTCCTCCCCCCTAACCCCCCACCCCCCTGGGACCAAGCGGGTGGCTTTTTATAGATGTGTCCAAGGTCGGCTTTGAGTACTTCGATCTGGATGGTCGTCAGCATGCACAGGGCAGCGTTGTACAAGACGACGCCATGCGATGCCGTCAGGTCGGAACTCCGTATTGTCACAGACTTAGCTGGTTTTGCTTAAGTCATGCGGCACCTTGTGTGTCAGTCCGCAAAGGTCAACCTCTCCAAAATCTCCTACGATCCCTTAGGACCTACAAAAGAGAAAACGAGATAGAGAAAGTGCTTCATACAGGATCCACAAGCAATCCTTTCAGTAAACACTTTATAGCCAATGCAAATTTCGATCATTGATGTTACAAGCTCAGAATGGTTGCACAACAAAGGTATAAAATTGGTCCACTATAGACCAAAATCTACTACAAGTGTTCACATGATATATACTTTATGTACAAGCCTACACAGCCACCAAACTCACTCAAATGGGGCTGTTAAGCCTTTGGCCAGCCCTTTACAAACTTGGCAACTCATGAACAACCCGAAAAGATACGGACATGCATAAGCATTACACTGAACAAGCCGTTCATAATTTGTCCGGGACATTCTCCCCCACTTATTCTTTTGATGTTCCCGTCGAAGCTTTTGCTAATGCTATAACTCCTTGCCTTTGCTGGATCTTCAATTTTCTGCTCTGCTGCGATGTGCCCCTCGACTCCCAGCTACCACCGCTGTTGTTGTTGTTGAGTTGTCGAACTTTAATCTGCCATGCTGTTTTAACTCGCCAATGACTTTGACTCTGGTGTGGGGTTAGCAGAGTTGTGTTGATCCTTGTTGGTTCTTGCATATTCATTTGATGAAGGAAAATACCATCTTTGATATGCGCTAGTCTTCAAATTCTTCTTGTCCCTTGAACTGGATAGATGCTTGTTGGAGCTTTAATGAGCATCACCTCGCAACCCTTGAAGTTTTCAAGTCCTTCCTCCGTAAAATTTTTCCATCGAATTTTCTTCCACTTATTTATCTCATCCAAGTAGGTACTCATCACTTCCGCTTTTGATTGACATTTAGTTAGGAAATGAAGTGGACAATCTACTCTCAGTAGCATTGATCACTATTGGTGAGGACTTAACAACTGTTGTCTTCCATTAGTCTCTTCGAAGGGTCTTCAAATCTGTGCAGAGCTCCTCTACTGGATAACTAAGAGAGCTGGGGTACTCGGTTTTGCCAATTCTCTTTAGAGTTAAGAAGGCAAAGGTTACTTGACTTCGCCCACCTCCTCGAGGTTGTACTTTATGCGTCGAGGTGGTTACTAGAATTCGCCTGCTCTTAGCTCACACTTCCAAAGCACTTGAAGTGTTTGTAATCCTTGTGCTGAGTTAGCTACTGTGATTCACCTTCTCAATGTCATTGAACTTCTGGAATGCAAGAAGTTATCACTCCAACTTAGAGCAAGTCTCCGATAGATTTGGTTGCCTTTAGGATTGTACCGCCTTCTCCATCATTCTTGCTGCCTACTCCTCTAAGTAGCAAAGGTGCAGCACTGCGTATTACTTGCTTCGTTCCTTGGTCCTGCATTCTTGCATCGACCCGAAGTCCTTCACTTACGGCAATCTCGATGAGAAGTCCATTGACACCGGTCTTATGAAGTTCTCTATGTTGAATCTCAGATTTTGATGATGAAACTAATTGATTGTGGTTTATTATTTAACTGCGTTTTGAGTTACGTAGGTCTACTATCGATCAGGATTAAACAGTTGACACTGGAGGAATTGACGTTGTGTCGGAGGTGATCACATCAGAATATTGGATGTTGAGCCGGAGGTTCGGTCGACAATCGGCAGAAGGCTTCGTACGTCGGGCATCGAGCCTAGAAGAGCGTGTTACATCAAGGATATCAGGGTTACAGAGGTCAACCACCGATTGGGCAATGGATCACAAGAGAGGACGATGTGTCGAAGAATCGGACGAAGCATCGACCAATGACGTGCCGGGCAATTGAGTGTCAATTCGCGTTGTAATAATTGTCTAGATCGAAGTAGAGTTTGATTTATATGTGCAGGATTAACTACGATGACAATGAAGACGTAAAGCAAAAAAAAGTACCGGAAGACAAGTGGAATGGATCGTTGGGAGTCCGAGAGTTTGACGGAAGTCCGAAGATTCATTGGGAGTGTTGCCGGAATCGACCGAGAATGAGAAGGGAGCTTGCCGAAGGGTTTTCGGAAGTTCGTCGGAAGGTTCGTCGGAAGTTCGCGAAGCTTGCCAAGAAAGATCAGAGCTTGCCAAAGAAGCTCGGTGGAACTCGCCAAGATCATCGTGAAGTCCGGGAGCTTGTCGGGAGTCCGTAGAATGGTTTCCGAGGGTTCGTCGGAAGACCGTCGGAAGTTTACCGGAAGCTCGCCGGAAGAAGTCTTGACTTATCAGACTTTGAATAGCTTAGAAAATATCTTTAAATTCGTAGTTAGCATGTAATTTGGTTTCGGATTATGTGTTAATCCTATAAACCAAGTTAGGGCCCATGTGGGGCTGTTTTGGATCGATTTGGGCCGAGTTTTCAGCCCAAACCAATGGGTTGAAATGTGCTGGGCGGTGGCACAGCCCAGTGGTCGAACCAGGCGATAGAACCGCCTATGCCAGGCCGTGGAACCGCCCACCAGCCGAGTGCTGGGCGGTGGTACCACCCAGCCTAGGGCGGTAGCACCGCCTGCCTTGGGCGATGGAACCGCTTGTGCACTGTTAGTCTGACGATTGACAGGCAGTAGCACTATAGCACCGCCAGCACTGGGAAACCCAAATAGAATTCAAATTTGGAGCTCAAATTTGAATCATCTTTGAATCTATAAATACCCCCCCTTTCTCAGCTGAAAGGGTAACCCTTAGAGAGTTAGAAATTGAGCAAAAGGCTTGGGAAAGTCTAGTTTTCAATAGCTTGGGTTCACCTCCTTCTTTCTCTTTGAAAAATTTGTAAGAGTGTGAACTTCTTGTAAAAGAGTTGTAAGAGGGGTGTTTGGTCCTTCCCCTTCAAAAGAATTTGCTAGTGGAAGTCGGGAGTCTCATCGGAGAAGGCTTTGGAAGTGGATGTAAGTCGGATGACTAAACCACTATAAATCGGTTTGCATTTACTTTCTTGCAACTTACTTTGCTGCAAATCATCTTCATTTGCTGCCTTACTTACTCAACTTCCTCTTCATCTTCATACGTATCATTTTAAGTTTATACGCAATCGAAACGGCTTCAAACGAAATGTTGATTTTTATCATACGAAGTTTTCGAACTTGTTTAAATCGTCAAAAATCTATCGTTCTTTACCGCTGCACTAATTCACCCCCCCCACCCACCTCTTAGTGTCGCTCGATCCCTAACACTCTAGCCTCTACCCTTCAGCCCTACCATTGTACATGGAGTTTGCCACTGTATTCTCCTCCTCTACTGCCCATATCACTACCAAGCGCTCTCCCTCTATGAGAGCAATGGATCAATGAATCTACGGAAGTCCTGCCTCTATGGTACCATGGCGCTGCAATGCCCATGGCACTACTATCCGTTGTCTTGCATCTGCGTCCCTTCTTCGCGATCAGTAGATCCGCCTCTACGGCACTACGGCACTTCTCTGAGTCTACCTTCATTCTAACCGATGCCTGATTTTGGGTAGCTGAGTCCCTCTGGACTCATCATTGCTTCATCGTCCTTTTTTCAACCACCTACTTCAACACCTCTATGTTCTCTGAGCAGTTCCTCTTGATCGATAGAAAGACATACTGCAACTCCCATGTATGGCCTCCGCCATCATGTTGCAGTGCTTACACCACTCCTATTCTCCTTGGCTTCATTGGTCGCAACGTTCGCTTACTCGGCCTTGTTCTCTGACTTGTCGGGCTCCCTTAAACGAATGTGAGCTCTAAAGTAGTCCAACTCTTCAGCTGCTCTAATCATACCTCTGCATGATCCAGTCCCCCCCATGGGACTCACTGGTACTTGCATCTGAACTTCTCCCTCGGTAGTGCACAGCCCCCATAAGCTGATGCCCAAGGCTTTCATTTAATGCAACATTCGATGCACACACAGAAGACCCATCTCTGTGATACCATGGCATTCCCTGCTTGAATCCATAACCCTTCTTGTCGTCATGTCGCTCACCGAAGTGGAGCTCCCAGTCACTCTCCCGATCATACCTCCGTATGATCTTGTCCCTCACGGGACAAGCTATATGTGTCTCATTACCATGAACCATTCCACCACGATCCGCTGCATCATGTCGCCTCCTGGTGACATCTCTTTGCATTCTGATCCTTGTGGTATGAACTCGAACTACGATCTCTCCATGTGTGGACTCCGCCAATATATCGCAGGGCCTTTGCCATCTTCAATTCTGTTCGCTCCTTTGGCCATCGACCTTCGTCCACTCGCTCTCGGGTCACACCCAGATGAGGCATAGCTCTAGGATAGATCATCGCCTAGTAGCTCCTCTGAAGTCCCCTGACTTCACTGAAATTGGTGCACCATTATCTGGATCCTGGGCCGCTGCCCTACCAGCACAATCTCCGCTACACACGGCTTTCCTCATGGCAACTCGAATAGCAATACTATGACATATTCTTCTAGAGTACTTGCCTTTGCGTCCTCTTGCCCCATGACAAGACCTTCTGACACCAACTTTGCTTCTGGAAACTGTGTCGCCTTAGTTCTTTCGCCAAATGTTTCACTGAGATAAGGTGCATGTGCCTCAAAGCTCCCTTTGTCTTTGGCACCAAGCAAGATGAGTCTGCTCCATCAGAATAAAGAACCCATAGAATAACATGATCCTACTCCTGCCTCTATAAGAGTTCATATCCTTGACCTTTCTCTAAGGAAAGCTCCAAGCCTCCGCTCCATGTTCCATTTTCTATGCCAACTCCCTTTATGTGGCTTGGGTGTTTCACCAAGTTATCCCCAGGTTACTCTGCTTCTCGATTTACATAGAGTTAATGGTATTCCTCATGCCACCATTCTATGGGTCAGCCCTCTGTTGAGTCCGATCTCTATACAAGCTCTAAGTGTGCTTTCACTTTGTGTTGCCTTCAATCACTCCCCCACTTGATCTCGCTATGCGTCCACCAATGCATTACCTCCTGTGAGATCATGCGATGACTCCTCGTCGCTCGCTCGATCCGTTGAGCTTTGTCTTGAGGTACTCCTCCTCAATGTGTATTGTCCGTTGCACATGATTCTTCCTTTGGAGATCCGGGACTTATCCCTCATGGATATTTGCCTCATTGGAGTAACTTCTCTCTTCGCATCCTTCTCTCTAGAAGTTTTGCAGATCACCATCCCCTTGAACTATTTCGTCTTGCTGAATAAACGGTGCATTGTTCTGCCTCTGCAAATGCATCTGCTAGATTGCACCCCTCTCGGTCTAGCAACATGTTGAGCTTGCTACACACTTCAACCTCTTACGAACGTATCTTGCTCATGCCGAAGAGAAAGTTTCAATACTCCATGGCACTGACTTTCAGCCGCATTGGGATGGTCACGAATAGTCCATCGCTCACATACAAGCCCTTGTATGAGTATCGAATTCCTTGAGTTTGTAACTCCCCTCACCTCTGTGAGCTTTGCACATCTCTTTCGATCGCTAAACAACCCATTCCACCTTGCATGGTCTCATCCTTTGCCAAGCGCCCTGCTTGCCTTGAGTATCGTTAACTTTGGTTACCAACGTCGAGCCACTGCTTAAACCCAACCATTCCAACCTTTGTGCGCTACGTAATTCTTCTTAGCTTGTTTGTCCTTGTGGTGCCTCTTGCGCAAAGGGTTAGCCATTCCTCTAAATGTCAAACTCGGATATCCGCTCCTCTGAGTGACTCCATTCCCTACAACACCGTGTTCGTTTTCCCCCAACGGTCGCGCATGCTGGCTGCCCTCAACGCAGCCCCGCTAGGTCCCCCACGTTTGCATGCTAAGTTTTTCTGTGTGTTTGTCCCGCTATTATACCAAATGTCATGGACTTAACTGATTTTGCCTCAGTCGTGCGGTACTATTGCGTGTCTGTTCGCAAAGGTCAGCCTCCCTAAAATCTCCTACGATCCCTTAGGGCCCGAGAGAAAACGAGACAGAGAAAGCGTTTCACACGGGATCCCCAAGCAACCCTTTCAGCAAACACTTTATAGCCAATACAAATTCTAACTATGGATGTTACAAGCTCAGAATGGTTGCACAACAAAGGTATAAAATTGGTCCACTACAAATCGAAATCTAGTACAAGTGTTCACATGACACATACTTTATGTATAAGCTTACACGGCCACCAAACTCACTCAAATGTGATTGTTAAGCCTTTGGCCAGCCCTTTATATACTTGGTAACTCATGAACAACCTGAAAAGATACGGACATGCATAAGCATTACATCGAACAAGCCGTTTACAATTTGTCCGTAACAATATGGCGCCGAGACTCCTAAGGACGGGTAGCGCCGCCCCGGGCTTTCGAGGATGGACTGTCCTATGCGGCTCCGAGCGACACGGAAGCATTGTCACGTCCGACCTGAGGTGGCGGGTCGGACATGGCATCTCGCATAAGACGTATCTTCATATTGATATGTTCGCTAACAGTTGTCACCGTGGGTGATGTCAGGATATCCTATATGAGAAAGGCTCGAGACTCTATTAGTTTCCACCCAATGTCTAATGAACAAATATCCTCTCTCTTTTCTGCTTTTTTTTCTTCTATTTTCTTGTTCCAAATTTGATCAGATGCCCTTTCCATCGATGTTGTTTTCTTCCGAGGAAGAAAGATCGGCGACATAATCTGAAGAGGCTCATTTGCGCTGCTCTCATATTCTGAGCCATCCACGTGGCTGCTACCGAGTACTTGATTGGATAGCTTCTTTGGGTCCTCCGAAGGGTCCCCTGAGAATTGTATTCGTGGGATCGAGTTATTGGTGCGAGACCCGCCACGGGATCCTTGCGTCCTTCCGGGGGTAAAGATGGATTTATGGTTCGTTCTTGTTTGCCTAGTCAGCACCTTTCCAACTCTGCGGTGAGAGTGGCGAAGGCATCTCTCTCGCTCGTCCTCCGCCTCCTTTCTAATTTGCAGTTACCGATCCTTTATGAGCCATGGATGAACGACCGGATCACCAGCCGAGTCACATGTGCTCTTTAGATTCCCTTTTTCGGGTCAATTATTCATGTAATAGTGTTCTTAATTCATGCCCTAGGAAACACTCCTTTTACTCTTTCGTTCTGCTTCTCCTTTTTCAGGAAAAAAATGAAAATAAAAGTTTTTTTTGGGAGAATTATAAACCATGGCTTTACTTTGCATCATATTTAATGCGTTTAGCTTCAACATATTCCTTACGGAATTAAATTAGAGAGTTTAAATATGAAGGAAATGTTATTTTTTTGGTCAACTTTGTCTGGAAGGGAGATGATTTGGGCATCGATTTGCTGCACATTTTGAAAAGATTCACCTTTTGTGTGATCTAAGAAGTTCTTCAAGTGCCAATCGTTCAGTAGTAATTGAGATTTTGGGCCATTAGGTTTCATAGATATAATAGGCATTTTTACGGGAACATTAGGGTTCTGTCCCACAAGTCATTATTTTTGGTTTGGCCAGCATCTTTGTCTGTTCTTACACTCGCATTCTACATTCATTTACCTTCACATCTGTTAGCAAACTGTCTCACCTCCTCGTATAATGATACTCCTGTGCATATCATTGTTTCCAGACATTGTGCGAATACTCTCTGAATTATTCAGGAAAATGAGAGATTGTGAATGTTGTAACATCCCTCTTAATCAGCCTTCCTTGTGTCAGCAATCCAAGTTGCAGGCATGTCCTGGTATCCTTTTCTAAGACGCATACTTCGCGCTACCAATTACAGCTTTCTTTCCTCTGATCACATCCTAAACCTCCTTTACACAAAAGTCCATAGCTTTACTTAGGGTCCGAATCTCTCTGTTATAAATCGGCTTAGAAACCATTGCCATCTGTTACAACATTAGCTACCTTAGCATGCTCAGCCAATCTGCACTAAGAACATTCACCTTATCGACTCTTAGTAATGTGAACATTCTTCATCAGTTGAGTTCTTTCACAACGAAAAACACATTGGAAAGTTGAGGACTTTCATGATGTCTTGTAGTATTGTTACTCTTCATGAATAACTTAATGTTGACATGCCTACCAAGGTTTCCAGGTGCATTTCGTTGGATTATGAATTCGGAATGTGTGTGTGTGTGTATATATATATATATATATATATATATATATATATATATATATATATATATATATATGTTGTTGTGGTATGTTACATGTTTTGCCACTGTCAGCCTGCTTACTCTTTAAAGTTGTTATTGTTGGATGACGTCCCCTGTTTTTAATTGATCACACATGTCTAAAACTCTTGTAGATTTCACTAAATTGTATGATTTAATTAGCCTTTTCTCTATGATATCCTATGTCTTTAGTCCATCAAATCCATGTGGGTCCAACGAGTGCCTTTTTTCTTTAAATTAGCTCATGAGTATTTTTTGTCAGCTTGTATTTAGCTTGTGAAGAAGTTTCATTTCATTTCAACACGACCTACTGAGCTATTCAGCGTGGCTGGGGACCGGCTTATGTTTTTTGTATATAAATAAAATTTTTCAGTAGTCAGAATAATTTCAGTAGTCATATGGGGTAAAATGTCTAAGGATTTCTAAGTGATTATCTGATTGGCTGTGATGATTGGCCAGATATTAGCCTAGTCCCAGAGTAAACCTTAGAGAGTTACTACATATGGGAGTTATTATAAACTAAGTGCCTATCCAAGCACTTATTCCTTGGCTAAATATGGCTTAAAGCACAGGGCATGGCAACCAGAAATTAGAAGTATTGCTTATCCTGTTCTAAGATTTGCATTTGGTATATTCATGAGTACTGCCAATAATTAAAGTCAATCTTAAGATTCTCATATGCTGAATTCTTCTGAGTTTCACTGATTTTGGTGGTTGACCTTTTCTGTTTCCACCTTTAAACTTTCATTCTAGTAAGGGAATGTTGACTAATAGTGTTGAGCTGAACAAGAAAAGGAAGCTACAATATGATCATGAGAACCTGGCATTGTCATTGTCTAAGCACAAGTTTCAAGATTGATTTCGATGCACAGATCACATTATTGCGGAAGAGATGGAGGAAATGCAGAGCTTCAACAAGGAAACGGTCCTAAGAGACCTGAGAGATGAGTCAGAAGAACCAGGTGAAGAATTTTACAATGACAGCAACAGCATAAGTGAAGGTTATGATACCACCGTGACACTGGACCTTGATGATGAAGCTGAGAAGTTAGTCATATGGGAAAACTGGTTTGCTTTCTGTCTCTTCTAAGAATTTCAACCTTGATTCTTTTGACATTGAAAATGTTGAAGGATCAAGCAACAAACAACAAGAAGGACAAGAAGTTCAACAACGTGATTCAAGATTCAAAGTAGCAGAGGAGGTTGCTCATGAGTTTGAGGGTTATTGGTGATTACACTATTTCAGCACTAGGGAAGAACAGCTTGGAACAATTAGAAACAGAGATCGAAGATTTAGTGCTCTGTTCCAATGATGTGGCACCACTTGCATTGTTGCTTTTGACCAAAGATGGAGCATTGGGCAAGGTGACTGACTCTCTCTCTCTCTCTCTCTCTCTCTCTCTCTCTCTCTCTCTCTCTCTCTCCTTTTTCTGCAAGATTTAAATATGCTCCTCATTGTGCACGTCGTGTTGAAGGAGAACAAAAACATTGTCTTGCAGATGGTCCATTGGGTGCGCAAGGAAACCAACCATTGGTAAAGAATCTGAGCAATATTTTTCGATGTTGATGCTTTAGGAAGAAGGTATAATGGTAAGTGCTTCTGTTTATTAGCCGAGTATTTATGATGTTGTAACATACACAAAATTGCATTTGTAGATTTAATGGTGTGGGCGAAATCTGCGAAGAGTTCGACGCTGTTGTTCTCGAAGACCCGTCTCATCGTACCATTTCCCTACCCATGCAGTGATTCGAGAGACAAGATCGTGGGGCCCACATCAGGCCCGTGTTTCTGACCTGTCACATGCCGTCGATATTTTAATTAAGGTACGAGGAGCGGGTCCCGCGGCTCGCCTTTTTTCGGGGCGCTCGGGGTTCCGGGATTCATATTTGCTTCGCTGGTGGGGCACAGGCACGTTGAACGTGGGACCCCGCTCGGTTCGGGTTAGCGTGGACCTGCACCCTGGCTTGGTCGCCACATGAGATCTCCCTGCTTCCAACGGCTACTTGGTCTTCCTACCATGGATGCTCGGGTCCGCCTCGGATGACCGTTGCAACACCACCGCGTCTCTCAGCCAAGGCTTAAAAGACCAGAATGTAACCCTAGAATGAACTCTTCACCCTTCAGCTTTCTCGTTCCATCTCCTGAAGAGCATCAAAGCTCAACCAGAGAACCGAAAGCTTGAATAAAGCTCAAGCAGAGACCTTAAAGCTTGAAGAGAGAGAGAGAGAGAGAGAGAGAGAGAGAGAGAGAGAGAGAGAGAGAGAGAGAGAGAGAGAGAGAGAGAGAGAGATCCGAACGATGGAGTCGAGGAAGAGCCGCTTGAACCTCCCGGCCGGCATGGAGTCCTCGCTCCGCCTCGACTCCATCCCCGCCGCCCACTTCCCGGCCATCCCCAAGACGCCGTCCCCATCCAAGACCACCTACGGCGACCGCTTTATCCCCTGCCGGTCCTCCTCCCGGCTGCAGAACTTCGCACTGGCGGAGAAGCCGTCCCCCGCCAAGGAGGGCGGCAACGACGCCTACTCCCGACTGCTACGAGCCGAGCTCTTCGGACACGACCCCTCCCCCTACTCCCCGGGCGCCCAGGGATCGCCCATAAGCCCCAGCAAGAACCTCTTCCGGTTCAAGACGGATCACTCCGCCCCGAGCTCCCCGTTCTCGGTCACCTCCGTGGCAGCCCATGACACGGCTGTGGAGGTCTCCACGCCCCCCAAAGTGCCCCGGAAGATACCTAAGACGCCGCACAAGGTGAGGATTTGTTATAAGCAGCGAAAGGGAGGAAAGATACGACTTCTTCTGTTTCAGAAAACAGGGAGGGCTGATACTGTGATTCGATGTCTTGTAGGTTTTGGATGCCCCTTCGCTTCAGGATGATTTCTACCTGAATCTTGTCGATTGGTCTTCGCAGAACGCTTTAGCTGTAGGATTGGGGACCTGCGTATATCTTTGGTCTGCAACGACAAGCAAGGTCTTAATCACCATCGTTCTAGCTCTCGATTAAAACAAAAATGAAAAAAAAAATCCTTTCTTTAGTGGATTTGGTTCATGGAGAGACTGGCTATGCCTCACCTGCACAGTTTAAACCAGTGATAATCTCATCAACAATATACTATCTTGTTCTCATGATCTCAGGTGACGAAATTGTGTGACTTGGGAAATAGAGATGGTGTATCTGCAATCCAGTGGAGCCGGGAAGGCTCTTATCTAGCAATCGGAACAAGTCTGGGAGATGTCCAGGTATGTTCGTACTACTGATTATCTTCAATTTCTGAGCATAGTGGGTCACTTTGGCTTTACTGGTTTTATGTTAAAACTTGACTGAACTTTGTCGGTAGAAGTAGAACTTTGAAGCTAGTAGACAAATGAGAGATCACCTGGTATGGAACAAGTAATGTTGACCACTTTCAATACCACAATAGTCCTACATTAAAAAGAATCAAGTTCACGATGTAGGGAACAATTAATGTTGGTTACAAAGGAGGGGATACCTCTGTCTTACTTGCACATGAGCAGCCATCTCAATCAGATTGTGATTGCTTTCTCATAATCAGTGACCACATGGCATCAGTGTATCAATATATATATATATATATATATATATATATATATATATATATATATATATATATATATATATATATATAGAGAGAGAGAGAGAGAGAGAGAGAGAGAGAGAGATCTTCTTAAGTAATGCTTCTAGCTAAAACCAACTGGTGATGGTGATCCCCATATTAGCATGCTTATGTTGGTGTTGAAAATCTTGTTCAATACAAACTCTAAAATTATTTAAATTTTGTGTTATATCATGAGAACAAATGAAGTTTTTCACAATCAACCATGTTCTAGAAATTTTACTCATGACAATATATTTAACAGATATGGGATGGCACAAGGTGTAAGAAGATTAGGAGCATGGGTGGCCATCTAACAAGAACTGGAGTGTTGGCATGGAATTCATGTATTTTATCTTCAGGGAGTAGAGACAAAAACATACTCCACCATGACCTTCGAGTTCCAGGCGACTTTGTTAGCAAGCTTGTAGGCCACAGATCTGAGGTATATGTTCAATACATGCCGCTTGAAGTTCATCTCAGGAAGAAAATTTTTTCTTTGGTATTTGATAATAAACTCATCTGATATTTACTTAATGATAGTCATAGTTCTGAACTTTGATCTTTTAAATGAATCATCCTGTCTGCAGAAGGTTTATATAACTCTTAGCCTAGTTTCTTCTAAAAAATTATCATGTTGGTATCAGGTTTGTGGATTAAAATGGTCTCATGATGACCGTGAACTAGCTTCTGGTGGAAATGACAATCAGGTCAGTGTATAATTCATTCATCCCTGTGTTAAATTGGCCCCATGATAAGCATGAATAATTCATGTATAGCTGCTTAGTCTAATGCAATGGTCCTTTGATTTCCTTATGAAACAGCTCTTAATTTGGAACCAGCGCTCTCAAAGTCCACTTTTGAAACTGACAGAGCATACAGCTGCAGTTAAAGCCATTACTTGGTCACCGCACCAGCATAGCCTTGTTGCATCAGGAGGTGGAACAGCTGACCGGTGCATCCGCTTCTGGAACACTTGTAATGGAAACATGCTTAACTGTGTCGATACAGGCAGTCAAGTATGTTCAAGATCTATATTTTTCTATGAAAAGTTACCAGTGTAATTACTGGCTTATATGTTTTGTTTTCTGCAGGTCTGCAATCTAGCATGGAGTAAAAACGTCAATGAACTAGTTAGTACTCATGGTTATTCCCAGAACCAAATCATGGTGTGGAAGTATCCGTCTCTGAGCAAGGTAGACTTCTTGGTAACACTAAATAGTAACTCTGCGTCATTCTACAAAGCCATTTACATTAGTCAGTAATATAAGTTTAAAATGTTTGAGGAATAAGTTCTTATACAAATATTTACAAAGATTTTAAGTTGAGAGTCAATGAAAATTCTAGTGCAAGGAAAAGAATTGTACCTTTAATATAGTCAAATTGCAATATGAAGAAGCCAGAAACAACAGGACTATAAATCTTATATCCTGTCTCTACTCAAGCTGAAATTTTTAAATCAGATGGGTTGGCTTGTTATTTCTTTAAGGATATTGTAAGATATATGTAACACACAAATGATATCTTGAGTTTTGAAAAGTCTGGTATCTCTCCTCTTCACTTATGGGCATCCTTTAAGTAGTTTTATTAAGTGTCCATTCTTGTTCATATATCAAATGGTTTATATCTCCATCTTTTACCTAAAGAAATGTCATTTCATCAGTCCATTCATTTTTATCGGGGTAATTTACGAGAGATTATTTCTGCAATTAACTTTTTGCCTTCAGAAAGTTTGGCTTTGAACAAGAAACTATAGAAGTCTAGCAGAGCTTTCTTTTAGGCTTCTGTTCTTAGTTTCATTCTTTAAGCACATATCATGACATATAAGTGAAATTTGGCAAAAAATTGTCATGATTAGTGAATGAATGTAGACATTTGTGTTCTTATTCTCCTGTTGTTTTTTTTTCATTTTTGAGTTGTTTTTTTATAGACTATAATTGTGGTTAAGCTTTTGATTATTACTTAGCTTCCAATTTTTCTTGCATTGCTTAATTGACTGAAACATCACAACACAGGTAGCAACTCTAACAGGCCATACACTTCGCGTACTATACCTTGCAATGTCGCCTGATGGACAGGTAAAGATTGTTCAAGCACATTTTGTCTCCTCACCAGTTTATTGGCCCTTTGAATTTGTTGTGAAAAACATGTACATGTTTTTGCCATCTGATGGCAAGTTAAACAAATGGCCGTGGACGTTACCTCCCTGCTGATAGTTCAACTTATAATGACTGGAGTTCCAAGTGCAATTGCAACATGCAACTCATTTTGCTTTACCTTTCCTGCAGACTATAGTGACCGGAGCAGGTGATGAAACACTGAGGTTTTGGAATGTTTTCCCCTCGATGAAAACACCAGTAAGCATCGCATTATTGTCACCAGTATCTAACATCTAGTCCACGTACGAGTAACATTATATGAATTCTCTAGACTAACCGTGATTCTTCCTTGTAGGCTTCTGTGCGTGATACTGGGGTTTGGTCCCTGGGAAGGACACATATTCGTTGACCAAGGAATTTGTCTGATCGTAATGTGCAAATATCAAACTAATTTCTTTAGATTGTTTTGTAAATTAGCTAACAACATAAGAATTTGTCTGATCGTAATCAGTTTTTAGATCTTGCATCATTCTTGGTAAGCTGCATGTATCTAATCATATTAAATGCTGTGTTGGACATTCTGTCTCTGTGACAACTGGGACATCTTCAGCAGCTTCATCAAGAAGATATGATTCTGGAGACTGTCTTGGTAACACGATTTTAATAATATCTGGAGTTGTAACATTTCTTGAATGCCAAATGCTATGCAAGTTTGATTATTGTGCTTCATGTAGTTGATATTACAAGATTGGGAATATATCATTGCAGCATTACAGACTATCCTGAGTATCCAAATATAATAATATCCTTTTATTGTCAGGGAAATCAATTTTGATAGAAAACAAGTGAAATTAAACTTATAATTTTCAAAAATCATAAAATATAATTATCCTTTGAAGGATGTTGATTGGGGTCCAAGAAACACACATGCGGCTATCGCATCCTTAATTCATCCTCAATTTATCTATCAATAATTAATAATAATAATTTAGCTGTAACACCTAATCCTCAATTCATGCCTAATTAGACCGTTATAAATTCGCGACACAGTTGTAATGGTGACGTCATATCTTTAATTCATGCCCTATTTGGGTACTATAAATTTGGGACACCGTTGTAACAAAGTGACACCTAACCACAACGGTCAACTGATCCAAAAATGGAAGCGTCCTCCTGCTTCCGCCACCGCAGGTTGCAATTTGATGAACAAGCTGGTCTATTCGAGTCAGAAAACACGGTTTTCCTACGTAAAAAAGGGGTCGCACACCCATTACCGGGATTGGGCCCATCGACATGGTATCCGGTACGTGTTTCCTGACTGAACGGTTGCAGGAACATCCGACGCCGATCAAGGGGGACAGAGCAACCTACAACCCCGTGAGGGATCGAGACGTACCGTCTGATGACGAACAGACGGCCTCGATTTCCCGTAGCGCGTGCCTGTCAGCCCGCCGAAAGGGCTTTGCCCTTTTAACAGACATATCAAGGGGCTGTGGAAGGGCCATTTTAGTCCTTCCACAGCCTCCGCTGCGTCTATTTAATGCCGTCGTTTCCGATGACTGCCACCGTCTCTCTCGTCCTTTTCGGTTGTCGCGGCCGTCTTCCGCCGAAAACCCCATTTGGATCCCAACAAAAGAATTCCATGATTTGAACCAGCGATTCCCAAACTTTTCGTTCTTTTACTCGAAAACTTTTGTCGGAATCGAGAAATTGGATTTTATTGCGGATGAATTGGAGTCAAGTTTGTTGCTTCTGAAAAAAACTGGGTTTTTAGGTCAAAAGTTTGCCTGATTGGATCGAAGAAGGGGTCGGGCGCAGTTTGCCATGCTCCTAGCTCGGGAATTTGGGGTTTGGGTAGGGGAGACCCCGTCCGCGCCGGCGCTGGCTCGACAGTGGCCGGCAAAGCAGTGCCCCCTGGCGTTGGATCGGCGGCCCGTCGGCGGGTCCCCTGGCGGCGGAGAGGACGACTGCCGGATCTGCACTGCTACCGGTGACATGTGGGCTTGGCTCAATGGTGGGGAGGGGAGGGATGTCATAGGCCAGAGTGGTGGGTTCAGTCACGAGAGCGAGCACGATTTGGCAGTGATGGTATGTGATTTCTTGGAGAACGGAAGCGGCAGCGCCGAGTCACGTTACAGCAGCGACAGCGACTCGCGGTTCTCAGAACTTGCTCATCTTGCTGAGAAAGTTTTGGTTAGTCGTCAAATTCTTTAATTATCCTGATTTCTTCTTCTTCCTCCTCCTCTTCCTCTTCTTTTTACCTTTAAGATGTATACCACTTGCCTTTCGAGTAATTCTCTCATTCTTTTAGCTTTCAGTCCTCTCATGATAAAAGGGAAAACTTGTTGGAATTCTTGGCTGATATAAGAACACTTCCGCTGGCGGAGATTTAAGTCCTTCTGTCGATGGTATACCTGAGCTTAAAGATAGAAACTTTAGTATTTGCCCAATTGAATGTATTATGTGTATTAACTCTTTCTGATGAAATTGAGTAAGTTTATGTATCAGTCATGATTGTCAAACTTGAATTAGTTGCACTGTTGATTGATTGATTGATACTAGGCTTATGCAGTGTTCACAATATGTCTTATCTGGTCTGTAAACAATTGAAGGTATTATCTTCAATTGATTGGTCTTCTATTTAGAAGGGATGAAAAGGTTGCACTCCATGCACTGGTTATACTTCTCAAATCTCATTCATATTCACGAGTCTTTTGTATATCAATTCACTCATCCCACATGAAGAAGCTTCTCAGTTTGCCTTAGGCCACAGAAGCCTCAGGATCAAGCACATCAAATTCTCGTCATTCATATGCTCTTGCATGTATGTCGGAGGAGGCTTTGTTCATAGGTTTGCCCATACCAATGTTTCTAATGTTATGAACGAGATGTTGTAAATGACTGATTTAAGTCTATTTGAAGCTTTCTATTGTAGTTTCTTTGGCTTTTTAGCTGTATATGCTTGGCTGAGAGGTAGGGATCTAAGAATAAAAGTGCAACTCCCAATGAGGTAGAACAAGTTGTTAATGTATAATTTTTTAAAAAAATCCATCATTAGTAAAATTTATGTATTTGATAGCGGCTAGCGAATACTTGCAGCGACCCTCGGAGTTTCGATGATGTTGTTTTTTATGATCTGGGACCTAAGTGTATTAATTGCATTGCTATCTACCTATTGGCTTGGTATTATTCATTCTATAAAATTTTCCTTGTCACTTTTGGAAATAGGGATTCAACATTCTTGTTGTTCATCTGCTCCTTTTCTTCTGATTTGTTTTAAAAACTATGGTGAACATAGTTCCATTTGAGATTTGCCTTTAACCTTATGTGAGATAGAGCACAGCTAACATGTGATTCTCACCTTGTAAAAGCACTAATAAACTTATGTTGTTTGCTATGTAGTTATATAAACATGCTGTGACTCAATATGAGAATGATTTGCAATCCATTGTCGGTTCCCTTCTCTTTTCTATTGATGAAGTGGACCTTTATCTTGTTAAGGAAGAGCAATGTAATGCTAGTTGTATAAGGCAGTCATTGGTGAAGCTCCTGAAACTCTCTGGTTACGATGCTGCTGTATGCTCATCCAGATGGCAAGGCTTTGACAAGGTTCCTGGAGGTACATATAATTGCCTTGCTTTTTGTCTCTCAGATAATCTTCATGCAGGTCCTTGAAGCTGTCAAAGCTAATTTTAGGCTCTTTTCACCCCTTTTATTTGTTATGACAGGAGATCATGAATATATCGATGTGGTTGTTAGTGATGGTGGGGATTCTGAGCATTTGATTATTGACATTGACTTTCGCAGCCACTTTGAAATAGCAAGGGCAGTTGAATCTTATGATGCTATATTGAGTTCTCTACCGGTAGTCTTTGTTGGCTCCTTCCCCAGGCTTAAACAGATCTTGCAGGTCATGGTTGATGCTGCGAAATTTTCCCTCAAGCAGAATTCGATGCCGCTGCCTCCATGGAGATCACTGGCTTATTTACAAGCAAAGTGGTGTTCCAAGTATGAGAGGAAACACAATGTGGACAAGAAGCACCAACAAAGTTGTAGTTCTGATCATAGACAGTGTGTCGGACATCTACAAAGGTTGAAAGCCTCGCTTGAGTTGGAAATTGAATCAGAAAGGTTGCTAAAGCCTGCTACTAATGACAAGAAACGGATAATCAAATCAGAGAGATGGAGGCTCTCCCTGCGTAGCTGCTGATTGTGGTGTATAGCACTTCCTTTTTCATTCTGGTATCAAATAAGTTGGAAAAGAGTTTCGCACCCAGCAATTCTGAGAATATGACGCCGTTATTTGGAGGCAGACACACATTGAAGTTCCAATTTTTAGAGTCAATTCTTTCGGTTGGTTAGTTTTTGCAAATAACCAATGAAAGGCACATGTTTTGGGCTGATTACATACACTTACCTGTAACATAGAGCAATCTACTCAATTTTTTTGAGCTTGGCTCATGTTTGTTCATGCAAATATTTTGTTTGAAATGGGTGGACAGATATCTCATCCATGATTCACAGTTTTTTGTACTTGGTTATGATCAAGAGACTCATACAACAGATTGTCTGTCCTCTTTCACTTGTAATAGTGACATAATCACAGGAGGTAGCTGAAATGGATTTTTAACATTGTTAAGGGACTCCGAATACCAAATAATTACATTTGTTATGATCAAGAGACTCGTACAACAGAGTGGTCTCTTTCATTTGTGATGCTGACATCTTCCCAAGCAGCTTAAATGAGCTTTCAACTTTCAACTTTGCTAGAGCTTTATATCTTATGAAGTGATTGTCCATCTTTAAGCTAAGCTTTCTATGATTTCTAGTGAATGTGTGAACAGGAAAAGGCATGCATGTGTGTGATAGTGCTGCTGCCATCTTGCTTGGCAAAGTTTACTTAATTTTCTCCACAATTGTCATATCTATTATTACTAACATAAGCTCCAATAACTTTCAAATAATTAGGTCCATAAAGGACTATCAGTATGATAATAATAATAAAAAAATTCGAGATCATAAAGTCTCATCTTTTAGATTTTTCTCTATCTATATCATATTATTAATTATAATAGTTTTGATTTTTTAGACTATAACATTTTTTGATCTCTTCTTTTATGAAAATTATACTTATTTATGAAGATATTGTGTTTATAGGAGTTTATTAGCAATAAATTTAAATTAGCCTAAATTTATAATACAGACTCATCTAGTCTAAGTTAATGTTAGGGTCGATAGAATACAATGGATACTTGGATTCAGGCTAATTATAGATTACTCTATATAATTACCTACCTTTAGTATTTCAATCTGTATTATAAATTTATGAAAGTAAAATATTTAATCATGTTTTTCCTTATATTGTTGATTCTGCTAATGAAAATATCATGAGATTTATCACCAAGTATGTGTTGACTTTGTCTCACTTCGATTTATCACTGATCACGTATAATATTTTTACTAATAAGAATAAATAAAATTAAATATTTGGTAAGTATAAAAAATTTAATATAAATTTTAAAAATAACTAATCATAGGGGCTAATGTGTAATTAGCCCCTTCGCACAAACCGCGGACTTGGATGCGGAGGAGATGGAAACGGGCGTCGCAAGCAAAGCAGCCCAGCAGGGGACGAACTTGATGCAAGCGCCGGAATTGGTTTCCTCGTCACGTTCTCTCGGTATCTTCTCTTGTGCTCCGTATCTTGTTGATAGATAGATAGGTGGTAGAGGGCTCCGAGGAGGTAAAGCAGCAGGTGAGAAAGCAAGCGGGCGAGAGATGCCGAGGAGCACCTTCTCCGGCTTCATCACTGCGCCCGAGATCTATGCCACCGTCGACATGGGCAATCCTTTTCTCAACCGCACCGTTGATGGCTTCCTCAAGATCGGAACTGTAACTAATTGCGTTCGCTCCCCCCTCTCCTTCTTTCCCTTTTGATCCCTATTTCCTCCATCAAACGTGTTTGATCTTTTGCCGCTGACGCAGGTCGCTGCTTCCAGGGTTGCTGTGGAGGAAGCCTATCAATGCGTGCGGAAAGGTTGCTCTGCAGCCGCTTAATCCTGATTTCTGCTTTCTTTTGCCCTTTTACTGATTTTACTCCTCTTTCTCAAGTATCGGTTTTGGATTGGTGCTGGTAAGTTGGTCTCTGTTTTGATCGCTGATATGGACATCGAATGCAATTAGAGGATTACTGACGCCGATTCTTGATCGTTTTGAGGGTAGAAGATGATAGCTTGGTTAGGAATCAAAGAATTAACTTGGCTAGCATTTGTGGCGGTTTCTATGCTGTTGAATGTTTTGTTGGAACAAGGTCTAACAATTAGAATCAAGAAGTGATTTCTTTTCACTCTCAAGAAACGTAATTAGCGTACTTTATGCCTCTAAGATCCTGAATGCACACGCTTATGTGTTTTCGTCTCTAATAAATACATGATGCTTTTACGATGATGAGTCATTCATAGTGATGTGATTATTTCTGCTATCCAATTTGAGTTGGAGAGATTGACTATGCTTTTGCAACAAACCACTGGTGATCTGCAGCAAATCCAGCATAATTGATCGTCATGGATATGTTTCACATGTTGGAGACTCGATGAGCACGTAGTCCTCAGTGCCACATGTACATGTTAATTTGCAAGTTGTGCAAGTTATCGTTGGAGTCGGTCTTTTTCAACAAAAGTTTGAAATCCTCTAGTTGTCTTGGTATATAATACCTGGATATGAAAACCATGAATATTGTAAGTCACTAGTCACTGGCCCATGATGGAGAACTTCAGCACTAGTTTGGTGGATGAGCCCACTTGATGCTATCGGCCAGTTCATATACAATCTGGACATCCATACATTTCCATCTTCATAATTAACATGAAAAGTTCTTTGTTAATTTATTTGCTCATGAAATTTCTGCTTGTTTGTTTCATTGACAAAAGGTCATGCTAGGATCTTCTTTTACCTATTTTAAACCTTATTCCTTCTCAAAGCAAGCCTAAAAGTATCTTTGATCAAATTATATGATCTGAGTTATTAATTTCACAAATGTGACTTACGCGGTTATATTTTTTCAGGGAGCATCAGCAAAAGAAAATTTGAGGATGCCGTAAGTACAAACTGGATTGTTTTGTTAATTTGTCAAATATCAGGTCGATGATTAATATAATGTCTATCTTGTGGTTCTTTCACCAGTGTGAAGTCAATTAGAGTTTGTTAAAATTAAATATTTTTTAGTGAAATTATTTGAGTATGTCAATGTAATTCTGTTATTCTAACAACATTTTGTGAAAAGTGAAAAAAAAAGAAAAAGGCTTACATGTCCTGCTTAAAATGTTTGTACATTGTTCAACTAAAAGCAGGCCTCTAATGTCTTGTTTCTTCTTCATTTTGTGGTTAAACAATAATGCTGTTGTATCTTGGTCTTCAATAGGTTCCAGATACTCTGCATTAGCTTCCATCTTTTCTTTAATACCTGTGTAATGTATATTCCCATAAGTAAATTGGGTGTTTTACTGGATTTTTGTTTGATGAAGAATGGGATTCAAAGCCTTTCCATGTTAGGTAAGTCTATGTCACATTGACTATTTTCCCAATTAGCCAAAAAAGAAAGTGATTCTAAGGCATTTTAATCTCCAGTCCAGTTAAAATTTTTAATTATCACTTGATACATAATTACACAACCTGGATCTCTCTGATAGATACGTCCTTGTTACTTGAGTAAATATGGAACCAATACAGAATGTAGGCTACGCTATGACTACTTACTCTGGATGAATGTCATTTACGTTAATAAAACAACTGGCATGTATGAAATAAGGACTTATTTTAAAATGTTGGCTTTCTAAAATTTGTATTGCTTGAATGACTGAGTTGGGATTTTCCTTATTTGTTCTCATGTTCGTTTGAGATTGTATTACAAGCTTAGTTATCAGTAACACTCGACTGGAAAACTTTGAGCCAACCATAGAGTCTCTGCTTCATGCTCATGAGATGATGAAACTGAATCCTTGATCAACCTGATTAATAATCTGAACTCAAGAAATGACATGAAATTATGCATGCCAAATAACAAATAACTAGTTTTGTGCTGTAAACATTATCTTGATACCTAAAATGTATTTCCTGGTTATGGACCTAGCCCTCAAATGCGTTAGTGTTGCATAAAAATGACAGTTTATGGAGGTTCCATCATAAATCAGCTACGAATGGTTTGTTTTAGTTATTCTTGTGCTAAAAAAACAGGAGCATAAAAGGCATGTTCTATTTTCACTGACCTTCTGGTACAATTGCAGCTGAAGAGGATGTGTAAAGAAGGAGTATATTGGGGTAATCTTAACTTTTAAGTTCTCAAAATCAATGAATTTATTGTTGCATATGTGCGCCTTATTTCCTATTTGGTATAAAACTGGTGTTTACTTTGTTATGTTTGTGCACCACACACTCCATTACAGGAACTGTGACTGGTGTGTATGTAGGAGTGGAGCATAATATCGAAAGGATCAGTGGTACAAGAAACTGGGTAATCTATGACTCATGCTAGGATGTGTTCCAAAATTTGTTGAGTTAATTATTTATTTCTTCCTTAGTAGACTTCTCAATTGTTTCTCATTTGGATGTCTTGTATTAATATTATTTTATTAACAGTTCGTAGAGATAGTTATGCATGGGGTTTACATCTAGTATGATTTAAATTATACATTGTTATAAACTTATAGTACCAATCTGTTATTGCTATATATCTGATCAAACAAAATGAGCATGATCTATCATTGTTATTTGTATAAGGTAATGCTTCAGAGGGTATGAATCAGTAATCCATGCAATGGAAAATTTTGAAATTTCACATGACTGAAATAGGTGTAAAAATGGTAATGGCAGTAGGAATAGTAAATAACAGACCCTCAGCTATAAATTTGTGTAGTTCCTGTTCCAGTGAACCAGAAAATTAAATTATAGCTGAGCAGATCTCTCTACTTGGTTGGTTGAATCATAGGCTTTGCATTAACATGTTCTTGCTCTTGCAGAAGAATGCAATGCTTGGTGGTGCGATAACAGGGTTGCTTATTTCTGCAGCCAGCAACAACGGAAAAGACAAGATTATCAAGGATACCATCACAGCTGGGGCAGTAGCGACTGCTATTGAATTTATCAACCACCTCACTTGAGCATTATCAAGTTACAATATAATTTATACAATCGAAGGCATTTATTTTGTTTCCTGCACCTCGCTTGTTGCCTCTTTGGCGACTGTTGCGCCTTCACTTTCTCAACAATATTGGAGGAGCTGATTCAGATGGTACAGAAAATCAAATATTTGAACACCCTTGTAACAAAAATCTTTCTATTCAATAACATACCAGATTATCTATATCAAATGTAAATGAAATTGGTCGAGAAATTTGAGTAAATAATTTTAAGGTAATTGACTTCATGGCAGGCTTAATTTGATTACTGAACATGCTGTCATTCAGTTTGAGCCTTTGATCCAGAAATCTGAAACTGCATACTGTGTCCAGTACTGGTTGATTTGCTGATGATTAGAGCTGGTTTTGGAGAGCATGTATTGTTGTGATCATCTATCAATGCCTCAGTACAAAAGCCATGGCAGCATGACACATGATCTGTTTCTTCTTCCCATCACTACTGTTGAAGTTGAATCCTTGAACGTGCTGTGAGGTGTAATTCTGGTGAAGCTACTATGATTCAAGGTTTCTTAGCAATTTTTTCGACTGCCCTTAGCGCACTTTTCTGAGCTAAAACTCAATGGCTTTATTTCTTGTGAAAACAAAATTGATTCTCTCGTTGCTAATGCTTGGACTAATTATCATCAAATTCAGAACTATGTGCTAAAAGTTTCCGAAGAACTTAAAATAAGCTTAGGGGAATTTTATCTGACTTGTTTGGTAAATCTTTATTCTTTATGCCCCAGATAGATATGAAATTTTCTGGGAAACAAAAAAATGCCTTGAAAAATAATAACATTCTACATTCTAGTATCTGTTTAAATAATTCCTCCTATATATATATATTTATTTATTTATGATCTGAAGATAGTAAAATTAACCTTTAAGTCCCTACAAGTTTTTCGATTTGTCCCCTACAAAATAAAAAAATCATCACGTGATGCTTTTTGCAAATTTGTCCCTTACAAAGTTCAAAATAGCACATTTATCACTGCAATATGCAGGTATTAATGGAGAGCACTATTCCGGTTGGTGGGCTTCCTCGTCGTCCTCGGGATTGGATTTGTTCGAACCCTAGTGGGGGTGGGAAATCGCTGTCATGGCCATGGGCGAGGTCCACCAGCTCCGGCTTTGGTGGAGGCGGCGATGGGGCACGGAGCGCCGCGCCACCGTCGCCTGGGTGTTCGCCGCCCTCTTCATCGTCCTCTTCCTCGCCGCCGGGTCTCGGCTCGGTGACACTGCTCTCGGGGGTACGGGGACGCTGGCCCGTTCGTCCTCGGATCCAGCCCTCGTCGATCTCACCCTTGTTCGTGACGCCGAGGAGAAGGGCGCCGGTAAGACTTAAATCTCGTTCGTTTCTTGTCGATCTCGACTTGATATCTTCTTTTCTTAGTTTTGTATCTCGATCTCCCTCGCTGATGAATCTGCAGTGTGCTTGGATGGGAGCCCACCTGGGTATCATCTACAGAGGGGTTTAGGCTCTGGCGCAGACAGCTGGCTTGTGCACTTGGAGGTAATAAAATGACATCTGGCATCGATTCGCTTCTCAGAATCACTTTGTTTGGTCGCTCTTTGGCATTTGGATCTTGAAACTGTTTCGGTAAGAAAGCTATGGCTTTTCTCCTATCTCGAAGGTTTGGCTAAGATTACTTCAGATTTAAAAAGATTTTTTACCGTTTGGTCTTTAGTTGAAGTGATCGAATCGAAAAATAACTTTGGATTTGGTTAAATATATCCTAATGCAGTTCATAACATATGCTAATGTAATTCGTTTTATCTGATTTTGGTTAAATTTATCGATTGTTCTTTGAATAGTTTGAGATTTGAGTTTTGAGTGTGGATATCTTTGTTGATCTTGGATTATTAAATTTTGCTTCCCTCCTATGCTGCATTCATAACGAGACGAAGCTTCTTTTCACTTTCAATATTGCCAAAGATTTAGGCAAATCTATCTTCTTCATTTTGCTAATAAGAAAATATCGGCAAATTATGTTCCCATTTAATTGGCTTTCTATTTGATTGTTGCAGTTTGATTGCTCATTCTGACTTGTTTGGAACTCTAGGGTGGAGGCTGGTGTAGTTCTTTGGAATCATGCTCTTTGCGCAAATCCACACCATTAGGTTCATCACACCACATGGAACGTCAGGTTCCCTTCGTTGGCATTTTGAGCAACATCCCATCACAAAATCCTGGTAAATAGGTTTAATTATGTGTCACGTTTCTAAATTTTTTAATGCTATATTTTTGTTACTTTCGGCATTCATTCAATGCATCATACTTTGCAAGGTTCATCATTTGTTAATTGTTACAAGGTTTAACGTTTTCTTTCTTGTTTGTCACTCCATGTATTGATAATGGCTAACTTTGCTACTAGCTGTTTATATGCACTGGTAATATATGGTTTGCACTTCATGAATGAAATTTTTTTTTTGTAAATATTGAACATAGTTTTGTATGAAAAAACTAACTTTGCACTGAACATGAACTCATGGAGCGCTAGATGAGAATTCAGAGTAAAAAACATTTGTATATAGGAGATCATGCTGTTGATAGAGCCATGCCCATGTAGAAGTTAAGATGTTACACATCACAATATATTTATTACATTCTTGGTGATCATTGTAATTTGCTGCTTCAATTCACTAACAACTTTCAAAATTTTCATTTTGCTTGCCTGTATCAGATTTCCATAACTGGAACAAAGTTAAGGTACGGTACTGTGATGGTGCATCATATTCTGGGGAGGGAGAAAGTGAAACCCAGGTACATATAATGGCATATATTGATTATGTTTACTGTACTACATGTTAGGGCTCTTTTAAAATAGTTAGGACTTAGGATAACCAAAGTTTAGGAAAATAATATGATTCATATATCATTTTGGATTGTGTACAGGATGGAACGAAACTTTTCTTTAGAGGTCAACGGATTTGGAAAGCAATTATGGGTGAACTCTTACAGAAAGGACTTGCAAATGCTAAACAGGTCATATCTTAACCAAGTTTGAATATATGGATGTTTATTTGTTCAGAAAATATAGCTATCTCACAGCTTCTATTATACATTTTTAATATATACCACTGTTGTATAGCAACACTTGGATGCTGGGTTGATTCTAGTATTGTTAAATTTAGTACTTAATTTTGTAAATATTATTGGAGATACATGCATTGAAAACTTGAAGCAAGTTTTTCTTTTCAGGCACTTCTTACGGGATGTTCTGCTGGAGGTCTTGCCACTTTCTTACATTGTGATGAATTTCGTGAACTTCTCCCTAAGGAGATCACTGTTAAATGTTTTGCAGATGCTGGTTTTTTTCTCAACGAGTATGTCTTTGACAAGATTCCTTGCAGTTCATCATTCTTTTTGTTTAAAAGTCATCTGAGGGTTGATTTACTACAGCTTTTTGAATCTTAAATACAATTAATTATGATAGTAACATATACCAAGGAAGGGTTTCTTTGATTAAATTTGAATCTTGGATCACTTATACACTTCTAAAAGTGAATAATTTGAGCGATGTAACTATTTCCTCATGTCACATGCTTCATGAAATTAGTTCTGTTAATTACATTCTGAAGTCATTATAATAATCTGTGATGTGCTTGTTTTTTACTCTGTATTTAGGTTAAAACTGGCCATGGTTGACTGCAACTGTTCAACAACTTGTGTGGCCATGTCTAACATGTCTGGAAATAACCTTACTATGATTAATCATCATCAGCCTTGCTTACTCCGTCTCCTTAGGTTGATGTATACCTGGTAATTATTTTTTCTATTTTATCACAGAAAGGATATATCTGGGAAAAGTTACATTCAGTCATTCTACAGCAATGTGGTCCGTCTTCAGGTTTGTTGTCTCAATTGTGCACTATAATTGTTTTCTCTATATTCTCTCCAATATTTTAATTTAAGGGGAAAATTTGTGGGGTCATATACATGAATTATCTAGATTCATTATCCATTGTTAATCAGGGAATATTTAGGCTATTGGCCTAGATTTAAGAATCTTGTGGATCCCAAATGCTGTTTGGCGCGGTCTAGAGATATGAAGTTCCTAATTTCATGCTTACCTAGCATGTATTTAGCCACCATGTGCTGATTTCTTTTAGTTTCAGAACATACCATTCAACTCAAAGTATGCTGCTGCATTGCCAAAATGAGTATATTTGCATATTTGTATATTTGTACATTATATATATATATATATATATATATATATATATATATCTGTACTTCCTTGTCCATATTATAGATTTTGTAGTATCTAGGTGGCACAAAGTCATTTCATCAGACCAGACATGCTAATTCTAAATAGGATCCTAATTCAAATTCATTTTGGTAATCCTGGAATTCTCAACCCATTTTTCCCCCATATCATTTAAATTGAATGAAGTTTACTGCAAGTTTAAAGCAAAAGATGGTAAACAAAGGATGCTGTTCTTTGAACATTTTAGTAATACAGAGACATAAGAGGAATGCTAAAAGGAAAGCTTGAGCAATATTTTTGAATCAGTTTTTCCTTTAGAAGTCTATGTTTGAATCAAGGTCAAAACAGGCTTCTCTTCATCCTAAAATTTTGGGAATTGGTAAGCAATGAACACAGTTTTTCAAGTGTCTGAAGTTGTCTGGCCATATCATACCTTGATCTGCCATCATTGAACCCTAATGACCATACAGAACTTAATCAAAGAGTTAGTTTGAGCAAATAGTGAATATTATTGTGTATAACCAAAAATTTTAATCTTGTCAACAAAATGTTTAGTGTCCTGGTGTGATATTGTCATGCGGCATGTCATAATGATATGTGGCATTGTAAGTATTTCAACTTGGTACTAGAGCAAGGGGAACCGATGTGGATGATCTTGTATATAATTGACTTGGACTCAAATTACAACTAGAAAGGTAATTATGGCTGGTGATTATCAAATTCACAACTGCAAGCAGAGAGAGAATGCTTTTCTCAACCAAATAAGGCTGATATCGAAAGTGGTACTTAGTTCACAACCAAAAATGGAAGGAACAGCCATACCTTGAATGCACAATCCTTTGCATTGTTATCTTGTATAATTGAGGCCATGGTGTAAAACTGTAGACCACTTTTGCAGAAGCGTCAGCCCAACTACGAGACTAGTTTCAAGAAATCACAACTCACTCTACACATAAACAATGAAGAAAGGATCATTAACTGAAGTTTTTAATATGTCAATGGAAAGGACTTTTCATATTGTAGCCATGACTTCGAGCAATAGTCTCTTTGAAAGGTAGTAAAAGATGTATACTACATTTTGTTAGTTTTGTTCCTTTCTTTGTATTTTATCTAAACCTTGGTACTTTATTGGATGGCGTGAATACTTAATTGAGCATATAGATGTTCTGCTTTGCTCTAGATTGTTATTTGAATATTTTGTTCTAGAACCTCTTATTCCATTGGTGATGCTTTTAGTGCTTTTAAACTTCTGTCTGGTAGTCTTTTTGCTAGTCAGGGTCAAATTTTCTTCTTTACAGTTAGCGTAGTTACAAAAGTAATTTGGTATGGGAATTAACCATAAGTGGTTGGACTGCGATCAGTTTATACCAGATGGATGGGGCTAGTAGTGTCTTGGGATCTGGGTTCTTGTGAACTACCAAAATTTCGATGGGAATGCTGGGAATCGGTTAGCATCAGCTGGAATTGGTTGAAGTGGACTGACTGGCAGGTGACTAGTGGATTGGACAATTCCAGCATATTCTGATGATCCCATAAAAAGTACAGGGTTCTGGGATTGGCCATTCTTAGAAACCTGCTTTGCAGATTCCATTGCAACAATAGCCAATTCTATATGTTTTCTTTCAAGCTCTGGAGTTATTGATTCTTTCTCTTTTTCAGGAGGTAGGAAAAAAATTTCCAGATTGCGTCTCAAGGATGGAACCATCTCAGGCAGGTGATTGTGATTATCTACCATATCACAAGTTGGTTGATTACCATTTTGTTTTTCCTAATCTCTAATTGCTTCAAGTTTCAAGCCCCTGATCTTTTTTCCTGTTCCATCATGTACTTGTATTCCCAGTGTTTCTTCGCAGAAGAGATTATTAAGAATGTGAAGACTCCACTTTTCATCCTCAACCCAGCCTATGACTCTTGGCAGGTATTTGCATATCGGTCATGTCTTCGCTTCATGAGAATGTAAGGTTGCTGAAATATCTATTGTCACTATTGATCCACTATGACAGATACAAAACATTTTTGTACCAGCCTCATCTGATCCTCAACAATCATGGCAGCGATGCAAGCTTAACATTCACAATTGTGATTCCAACCAGCTAAATTCGCTGCAAGGTTATTGTTTACAACAAAGTTTAATCATTTACTTGTAGCCTTTGGTTCTTTTTAATTTACATGAGCTCAGCTTATGTTATGACTGAACTGCTGGGAGCAAATTATTCAAACAGGATTTAGGTATGCCTTGCTGAATGCCCTGAGTGAGTTTAAGAAGAACAATAATGGAGGCATGTTTATAAATTCCTGCTTTGTGCACTGTCAGACAATTTTCAATTTCACTTGGCATTCATCAAATTCTCCACGAGTTAACAAAAAGGTAAAGACTATGTCTTGCTTAATTATGTTTCCCTCAAAGTTGTGGTTTTCTGTACAAATGTCAGGATGTATTGAGCAATATGGCTTAGCATTTAATGGTTTCAAAAGCACTGAGAATTGAGATACGGATATCATGATATCTCATAAAATAAGCTTGCACAATCACACGTGGATCATATTGAGACTAAAATTCCAACATGCTTGGCAATAGAACAGACCGTGGCATATGCTAGACGGCTGTATATTTTAGTATGTTTAGTTTCTTGAATGAACTTCTAGCGGAAGGTTTATTAAATAGAATTTGGCACCGACCTCGGAAGAGGAAAAAAGGGCTAACGGTAGCTATCTGGTATTTCAGATTAATGCTTCAGTTAAGGTTTGTACTTTGTATAAATAAGTAGATCAATATTATGTCCATTTTCTTTTCCAGCATAGGCCTGCTACCATATTTTATTTCAATGGGCACGCCAAGGTTTTGATCCTGTTCAACAGGCCATGTTTTAGATGTAGGGATAACTCTCTCCATGTATAGGGTGATATAATTGAGTTTTATGTTGAGATTTAGAATGTAGCAAGCAGTTTATGGGATGTGTGAGAAAAATGCATAGAATTCTTAAGCCTAAATTTTACATCAAGATAAATTAACGAATGCAACAATTATCATACTCTTCACTCATACTTTAACAGTGAAAAATAAGTTACAGATAGAGTTACTCATTGTACCATTATAATTCATATGCAGAAATATCAACCATGTAAACTCTCTTGCCCGATCTGTTGATTATAAAAGCTTGTGAGATACAACAGCCTTTCATTTGGAAAAAAAGAATCTTTTCGGTTTCTTTTGCAGCTTATTTAAGTTAGTTTTAGATGTAAAATCCAGCTTTCCACAAGGCTTTTTTACATGCCTCACTTGAAGTTCCGCTGACTTTTGTTGGACAATTATTTTGATGAGCAGACACTTGCAGAGGCTGTAGGAGACTGGTACTTCGGGAGAGCAGAAGTCAAAGAAATCGACTGCGCTTATCCCTGCAATCCTACATGCCACCATTTGAACCTTATGCAACCTTCCAGAATGTAAGAAGGGTGTGCGGTATCCTGTCTTCTCTGATCTCCTTTTGCTTATGGAGATTTAAACTCGAGATATGATTGTTCAATGCTTCCTTTTTTTTGGTTGTGTATGTTAATTTAGATCCATGAGGGTGCTGTAAGATGGCACCACTTTCAATGACTGATTGAACAATATTTCTTTGCGTGATGGATTTTGACCTTACTCCATTACTCGGAGCAACTCTTGATATCGAATGCATGCCCGCATTCGTGCTGCACAGTGCCCATTGTCCTTTATATGCTTGTCAAGTTTAATCCGTCATTCTTTCTTCGGACGTTCCTCATGTAGTGGAAATTAGGGTGCATAATGAGTTTGATCACTTAAATGATATAAGGTATTTTTTGTGAATAATGATCGTTATTTAGGAGATTAACAATGACCATTCCTCAGCAGCATTATATATATATATATATATATATATATATATATATGTATATGTATATTTATATGTATATATAAATATACATATATATATATACATATGTATATATACATATATATACATGTATATATACATATATATATATATATATATATATATATATACATATGTATATATATATATATATATATATATATATACATATATATATATATATATATATATATATATATATATATATATATATATATATATATATACACAGTCTTGTCCTTGTATAACAAGCATGCAGCTTTATCTTGGTACTAAAATGCACCCTTTTATCATGGGATATATATGATCATATGAATCTTCTTAATGCAAGTAATTTTGGTGCCAAATAGGTTGCAGACGGATCCAAATTAAGAGATAATGACTTGAAATGGGTCAATCGACATCCAACTAATCTAAACCCTCCAAATGGTTCAAAAGAAATTGGACGGTCGGGATCCAGTATGAGGGCGTTACGGTAAATAAGAGAACGACTGGCACTATTTTGGTCTCCTCGTTAAAGGGTCGGCGCCTTTATAAGGGTTGCCTTCATCCTCTGTTAGGGTTCGCCGTCGTCGCTAGGGGTTTCCTTCGCCGTAGAGAGGTAATAAGCATTTGTTTCTGCTCTATGGAAATCTTGTTCCCTTTCTCGGTACTAATACGATATCTCGCAAATTTTCTCGATGAGATTCTTTATGCGATTGTTGAATCCTTGACTGAAGGATGTGTTTTTTTTCTTTCGTGATTTGGATTTGATGACGCTAAAAAATTGGATTTGTTTTGATTCTGTATCTATTTGTGTTGATCTATGAACTGTTTATAGTCGCTATTGGTGTCGTGCGATGAACACTCATAAAAAATTTTGGTTTTAGCAGAGGTAAGCGATGGCTCCTCCACAATCGAACACCGGCCTATTTGTTGGCATGAACAAGGGCCATATTGTTACCAAGCGGGAGCTGGCTCCTCGCCCTTCTAGCAGAAAGGGGGTATGACCTTTTTTCCCTTTCTTTTAATTTGTTCGTATATACTGATGGAACTTGTGCAACGAAGCACGGAATATGGAGCATATTTTCTGTTAATGATGAAACGACACGTTGTTAGCGACAGCATATATCATTTTGATGTATTATTTGGCTAGTTCGAGTTAAATCCTTAGTTCAACCATCTTTTGTAACGGCCAAAAATTCTTTGTTTTCTCTTTTACTGAGAGTTTGATATGTTATTTCTTGAGAAAATGAAATTTTGTGTTTGTTGCCCCGATGTGCTGATTTGGTCACTATAGTTAGTGGTTTGTTTATTACTTAACGAGGTTTAGGACTCTAGGAAGCCCATGCTGATCTCTCCGGAGGTGCAAGGTGGATATACAACAATTCTCTAATTCAATTTTTAGCCTTCAATTATATTTTCATTGTTTAGTATGGAGAGAAGAGAGCCACTTCTTAGTAATTTGGCTAAGGAAAAACAACAAGAAAACAGAATAATGAACCTGAAAAGTTTTTGGATATATAAACATTTTTCATGTTTTTTTGTGATAGTTACTTTTGCCTGATGTTGTGCAGGGGTAAGTATGTGCATCCTAACCTTCTCCTTACAAATGACAGGAGACTTGTATGCTGAATTTCACCTTTATATGAACCATAGTTACTATAAGAGCTATCATTCTTTAGGCAAAAAAAAAAAACCTTTGAGAAACTCAGCATTTGTTCTTCAAAAGTTATAAGGAAGATTCTGATAATTATAGGAAAACTCATAGTTAACATATATCCCTGAGTTATATTTCCCTTTTACTTGTTGAATTGCTTATGAATATTGATTCATGTAAGTGAAATGAACCATTACAAGAGAAGTGTTCATGACGTGTCTTTGGAGGTTTAGGAGGCATTTTTTAGGGTTTTTTATTTCTTGCCATTAACAAAATTTTAGCTCATGAGATGCCACTTTAGTCGATTCCTGCTTGACTTGCAAGTGATGAAGGTGATTGGAGTGGCTGCTGTGAGGCCAACTTGTGTGTTCTACTTTGGCTTCTTGCTTTTTGAATTGTCTGCCATACCCATTGGTGGGTAAGGCAGGTAATTCAGCTGAAAAAGTAGCATCCTTTATTAATTCTTCACTATATGAACTATTAGGAACTATGAAATTCTATTTTTCTGTTGTTGGGTATTAATTCTTTTCAATATCAGAACCTTTCATCATTTGATTTAAGATATTGATTACTGCATCTCATGGATATATACAAGGAAGGATTGAGGAACTTGTCCCTGATAAATTTTTGCTGAAATATTCTTCTTCTGCTGTTGACGACACATCGTTAAAGCTTCTGCAGTTGAGGATTTTCACCAAGTCATATTGTGTAGTATTAATTTTAAATTGTTTGGGAAAAATCCAGTTGATTTAAATAATAGTGAAATAAATGGTCTGATGTTGCTTGTTTATTGTGGTTCTGAAATATGTTCCATCCAGAAAATTTTGTTTTGCTATGTATCTCTTGCTTGATATTTGGTAGGTGCTATAATTACCTAATAATAAAGCTCAAGTTCAATGACCCAATGGCAGCAAAAGATATATCTAGCCAATCCAAAATGGTTGGGACATTGCAGTTTTGTTGTTGTTGAAGCTTGCATAATAATCTTCATGTGTCTCCAAATAAAATGTCAATATAAACAGTTCAAATGGTTGCTAACTCTACTGAGCATTTTTTTTTACTTATGTTTTTCCTGACTCATCAAGACTTCTGTAAGAATGTTTAGGATACAAACAATGCATGTTTAGAACATTTTAATGTTCTCATATTATGATGGGATTGTGATTATTATTTTATTCTCGACATTTTGAGTAATCTGCAGTGATAAGTTGTTACAGCTAGTTGCTTCCTGAAAAATTAAAGTCAGCAAATTATTTGCAAGTTATGATTCTTAATATTTCTTTGGTATGAAATGATTATTGGGCGGGAATTCTACTTATATTGGAGCACCCTATTGCTATTGTCAGTTCCTGCGTTGACATTGTGCATGGTTGTTTTGATTCGTCATATGCTTTTACTCTTCTACAGAAGACAAGCAAAAGAGTGCATTTCGTCAGAAATATAATCAGGGAAGTTGCTGGATTTGCTCCTTATGAGAAGAGGATTACTGAGCTCCTTAAAGTTGGGAAGGACAAGCGGGCATTGAAAGTAGCAAAGCGCAAGTTGGGTACACACAAGAGGGCCAAGAAGAAGCGTGAGGAGATGGCCAACGTTCTGAGGAAAATGAGGTCGGTGTTTAGGCTCTCCTTTCCATTATTATGTTCTTTACATATTTTGCAGCAGCAGATTTCTCAGTATTTGGATTCCGAGACATGTATCATCACCATGGAAATATATGTTGGGTGTCTTGTGGCTAGAAATTTCAAGTGGTTATTGATTTGCTCGTCACTATGTAGAAACAATTATTTTAACTCGAGGCTCATATTAGTACTTTGATGACCTGCACCTATGTTTCATGGAGATGTTAATGACCCCTTTCGTCGTATGTACACTTGCAGGTCTGCTGGAGTGAGCGATAAAAAGAAGTAAACATGCTTGACGATGCCATGGCCGTAGCAGAAGCCGCACCCCCCAGTGTTTGGACTTTTAGTATGTGCGACTTTTCTAGCTTCTCGTTCCCTGCTGCAGTTTTTGAGTTCTTACGTCGAAACCTTAAATGTGGGTGTGCTTCTTAGAGAGATGCGTGTTTGATTAATGTTATCATCATTGAATGGTGGTTTTATGTTTGTTGATGCAGCGTTGTTGCAGTTCTTTTTAATCTGAAAAGAACAATGAAAAAGAAACTAGATTTAATTCTATTACTAGATTTTGCGGGCTGATTTTTTCTGTTTTAGAAAACCATCGTCAATCTGAATAGATAAAATCTAAAAGAATAAAAAGGAGCAAAACTTAAATCAGGGAATTACAACCTAATCATTTTGTACGAAGGATTTGGGGAAAGCAGGCTCCGCTCATGAGCGACTAGCACTAAACCAAGCGTGGATCGCCTCATGATTCGACACGTCAACGCAGTCCGAGCCCTCCCGTTTTAAAGTACAGGTGGTGAGCGAGATGCCCCGTAGTTAATCCTCCGTCTCTGGGCAGGCTTGGGGATGCGGGGGCCCTCGCGCCAGGCTTCTGCAAACGACGTCGAACAATGTGGGTCCCACTCTCGCTCAGCGCCTCCATGGACCTGTAAAGAGCCTGAAGAGGCCTGTGGCCCCGTGGAAATTACCGGTTCATAACGTGACCAACCCTGCTCTGATCCAGTCCACACGTAGGCCTTCAATAAATAATAATAATAATAATAATAATAAAAGTTGTGCATGTGCATGCTGAAACCTTCCTCTCTGTTTTTTTCTCTTTTCCCTGTTGTGATGATGAATATGAGGAAAATACCAAAAGTGGTAATTCTTTTGCATTTGTTTATTATGCTTGTTATTCTCTTGTGCTCTAAATCAAGAGATCCATTGTCGATGTGATTTGATCATCGACGAGGCATTAGTTTTGTTTCCCTTACTTCTCAGTCTTTTTTAAAGAAAAGGCATGAATGGTCACTGTATGGTTGATGGGTCAACTGACAGGTTGATGCTCTTCTCAACGGGAAGATAAATAAATCATAATGGTTGTTGATAGGAACCATGAACCGATCATCCCAAAATAAAATAGAGTTCTGCAAACAAAAAGATTATGTTCAGAAGTACTATTTAGACAATAACAGTATTATGTCACTAAACATTACATTGACAGAATTAATTATAAATTATTTTTTCTAATTAATTATCTTTAGTATCTGGATTGTTTTCAAAAGTTATATTAAAATCCATATACTTACGTAAGTGAAACAATTAACTTTGTTGCTCTAAATTTTTAGTTTTATGAAATTATTCCTTTCAACTCTATATAGGGATCTCAATATTTTACTTTCATAAATATAAAAATTTTAATAAGATCAAAATATTAAAGAGGACTAATTACAAAGAGTAATCTATAATTAGCCTTAAAAAATACTACTTAGGTCAGCGTAATATGAAAATGGTCATTTTGATTTCGAGATAAGATATTTGTATTTCAGCTATGGTGAAATATAAGATACATTGAGATTATAACACAAAAGTAATTCAGACGCTTTGAGATGTTAATAATGTTTATAGGAGGAGGGAGGGTTTTATCTGTTGAGAAAGAGGAAAAGCATAGTCTCACACTCCCTGTGATTAACTCAGCTCAAACAATCACAGGTCCATAAACAAATTGGAGGACCAATAAGCAAATCTAGAATTATTTAAGAATTTATATGAAACAATATATTACATAAGTACATAAAGTAGCAGCTAATGACTCGTAAATCTCCAAGACCTGGCCGACTCTCTTGCATTGATCATTGGACTTGCTCCAAAATTTCCATTATGAAGTTTCAAATGATTGTGATGACTGTCCACAGGAGAATTTTCTTTGCATCATCCTCAACCATTCTAAAAAAAAACTTTATTCTGGCTGCTTTACTGACATGCAATAAATTTCCTATATGAATTACAAGTCATTGCTAGTTCTATAAACACTCATGCAATTGTGCTCAGAAAAAGTCCATCTTCAAATTAGAAATTCTATGAGCTTTCTTATCATAATCCATATGTCATTTATCTTTCATCCCTCAACCCTGCCATCCAATCGAATCCAGGTTGGGCGGAGGTGGAAGTTTGATCGAATGGTACTACATGGCAACATTGGCTTCTCTAGTGTGGCCCATGGCATTATTATACAACACCTTCCCACTTGACTCTTCTCAGGTCCACAGTCCACCATCTCCTGCTGCATCATTAAAATAGCGTTTGCTTCATCCAAAGCCACGGCTCCAAGCCGCGCCGACTAAAAGTGCGCCGGTAATAAGAATAGATAATAGTGTGCATATCAACCAGTTTGGAGGTCTGGAGGATCCCCTCCAGGTATTGCAAATTGTCGATCCTGATCAAACCGTTCAATCATGAAATCTTCGGAATTGGACGGTTGCCGCAAGGGCTTGTAAGAAAACATTGAAATTGAAGGATCCCTCTCGGAGACGCTATGGCTGCGTCTGCCGCGGCTCTCTCATCATTTCTCTGCCCACTTCCTCCGCTCGCCTTGAGAGGGGAAAAAGAGACGGTTTTCGCCGTTCCTTTTTGATACCCCGAAACTCATCTGAAATTTGACTGCAAATTCATCCATTTTTTGGTGAATCGGTCGCCAATTTCGAGCTCTGCTCGATTCCTCGGTGGAGCAGAGGCCAATTCGTCGAGCAGCGATGGAAGAAGGAGAGAAGGAAGCGGCAGTGCTGGCGGCGGCGGCGGCGGCAGGAAGTGTGGTGGAGAGTCTGGTGGCGGCGGTGGAGGAGATCGCCGCCATCTCGGACTTCCGGAATGCCTACAAGAAACAGTTTTGCAACCTCTCGCGGCGGATCAAACTGCTGGCGCCCATGTTCGAGGAGCTCAAGGAGAGCAAGGATCCGATCCCCCCTCGGGCGGTCAGAGCTCTTGAGAAGTTCAACGGGGCTCTCGATTCGGCCAAGGACCTCCTCCGGTTGGGGAGCGAAGGGAGCAAGATCTTCCTGGTATGTTGACGCGGCATCGGATGACCTACTTTGCTTCTTCTTTATGCTTTCCTTCCTATATGTGAAATGTGGTATCTTTTTCTCTTTCTGGTTCGCTTGAACTCTTGGTAGTAACTCTTTGCTTGAGACAAAGTTCTCTTGTTAAAGCACTGCATATCTTTGATGCTGCAAACTTGAGCTGTGTGCTGAATCTTTAGGTTGATTTTTCTTCTTTATTCTTTCGGACAAGGCTTAGTAGGAATTTTTTTTTTCCGCCACTTGCGCTACGTTTATGTAATTTCAATGATGGCTTCTAAAAAATGGGTCTAGAAGTGTATACAACTGTCATCTGGTAAAGTTCTGTCCTTTGTTTTTTCGTCAAGTTTATCTAGTAAGATTTAGTTTGTCAATATAATCAATCAAATAGAAAAACCAATTACCTGAATTTGGTCCACCAAACAAGGGGGTCGGGATACTATTATCAATCATGGGTCAGAATTTGTTTCCTACTTCAATCCTGCAATTTGTCATGATTATATATCATGCTTTGACCCGATAAATTTACTGGCACAACGAATGGAATAGACCATATCTTTAACCATGTGACTACTAATGCTTGAACTTATCCATAAACTCCAGCTCCCAATTTACGGATGAGCCTTACCAAATCTTATTTCCATTTCAAACTCATCTCCAAAGTCCCAATTTGAAACCATTCTCCAAATTCTTTTTTTTTTTTTATAAATTTAGTGCAAGGTTGCACAAACTAAAAAGATATTGAGAATTCAGATATAGTCCTGGATAAGAGGTCGAAAATTAGCAATTCATATATTGTATGCTGACAAGCTTGGTATAGATTCATTGTCTTAATGAAAAAAAGAATCATTTAGACCATTCAGTGAACTAGCAATTTGACACAAAAAAGGTTAAGTAGTTTTCTCTCTCACACAGTGTGATTTTTTTTGTCATGTCTAAACTTTTTGGTAGCATGTGATGTATAAAATTAATCATATGAACTAATCATTGTTTCGGTTGGAACATGAACAAAGAAACATACCTAGTATGTGTTTTTTTTACATCTTAGGTTGAATTTCTGATGGTGTCTTGTTGTTGGATTCTGTACTCACTGATTTCTGCTTTTCTTTTTCCAGCTCCTGGAGCGAGATAGAATAATGGAAAGATTCCAAGAAATTACATCTCAACTTGAAGTGGCATTGAATGAAATTTCCTTTGATGAGATTGACATATCAGATGAAGTAAAAGAACAGGTAGATCCACCAATAATAATATCCCCTCTTTTAACATAATTATCCTTAATTACTTGTTTCATAAATTAGATCTGCAATAAAAATTATTAACCTCTTAACTTTCAGAATATTTGATAGCATTTATTTTTCAATTTGTTGAGTTTCATGCCTACCGAGTTTAGCATCCTTTACAGGTTGAGCTCGTGCATGCCCAGTTTAAAAGAGCCAAAGAACGGATCGATACTACTGATCCTGAATTATATGCTGATTTGTCAAGTGTTTGTCATATGAATGCTGATGCCAGAATAGATTCTGCCATGCTGCAGAGATTGGCAGAAAAATTACAGCTGATGACCATATCAGATCTCAAGCAAGAATCATTTGCCTTGCATGAGATGGTTGATGCCAGTGGTGATCCTGGAGAAGTTATTGAAAAGATGTCAATGCTGCTAAAAAGGATTAAGGACTTTGTCCAGACTCAAAAACCAGAAATGGGCACTCCAATGAGTGCCAAGGTTATTCCTTCTCATGGAACAAGTAAAACTCCTGTTGTTCCTGATGACTTCCGCTGTCCTATATCCCTTGAACTGATGGGAGATCCAGTGATTGTGTCCACTGGACAGGTATCTAAATATTACAAATCTCTACTCCCTCTGACATACCTTACTTGAGACTTGAAGATTACTGAAACATATGTTCCCTATTTTGCAGACTTATGAACGGGAGTTCATTAAGAAATGGCTGGAAGCAGGGCACAACACATGCCCAAAAACACAACAGAAACTATCCAGTACCTCACTGACCCCAAACTATGTCCTTCGCAGCCTGATAGCTCAGTGGTGTAAGGCAAATGGCATGGATCCTCCCAAGCGCCCAGCTAGAACTGGCAAGCCTCTGTCAGTTTGCTCTGCAGGTGAACATGCTAAGGTTGTTGATCTTCTTCACAAGCTATCATCACAAAACCTTGAGGACCAACAATCAGCTGCCGGCGAACTTCGCCTTCTTGCAAAGCGGAATACTGACAATAGGATCTGCATAGCGGAGGCTGGTGCCATACCTCTTCTTGTGAATTTGCTATCTACGCAGGATGTGCGCACACAGGAGCATGCTGTTACTGCACTTTTGAACCTCTCTATCTATGAGGAGAACAAGGGTAAGATAATTGTCTCTGGTGCTGTTCCTGGTATAGTGCATGTTCTTAAGAGGGGCAGCATGGAAGCACGGGAGAATGCTGCAGCAACACTCTTCAGCCTCTCAGTGGTGGACCGGAATAAAGTCATAATTGGTGAGTCAGGAGCAATCCCCCCTCTTGTTTTGCTGCTGAGTGAAGGCAGCCAAAGGGGCAAGAAGGATGCTGCAACGGCACTTTTCAACCTGTGCATTTACCAGGGTAACAAGGGAAAGGCTGTGAGGGCCGGGGTGATACAAACACTAATGGGACTCTTGACAGATCCAGAAGGAGCTATGATGGATGAAGCACTAGCTATCATGGCGATACTCTCAAGTCATCCTGATGGAAAGGCAGCAATCAGGGCCGTGGAGGCACTGCCAATGCTGGTAAAGGTGATAAGAAGTGGGTCACCCAGGAACAAGGAAAATGCAGCAGCTGTCTTGGTGCATCTCTGTAATGGGGAGCAGCAACAGCAACATCTTGCTGAGCTGCAGGAGCAAGGGATGATGGTTCCCTTGCAGGAAATGGTAGAAAGTGGCACCAATAGAGGCAAGAGAAAGGCTGCACAATTGCTCGAGCAAATGACAAGGTTCCTGGAGCAGCAGAAGAAAGCGGAAGCTCAAGCTCATGCTCAGGCTCAAGGTTGGACACAGGCACCATTGGGCTACTCAAAGGATACGGCTTCGTCAGCCTTTACAGATCTATAACTAGTTTGTTCTTTGCATGTTTAACACGGTGAAGTAATTGGTGTTGTCTAATTACGAGCTCAGGGGTGGAAGATCGCCTGCGTTGCTGATTTGTGAGTTAATTGGCGTGTTATTATGCATGAGTTGGGGAAGCTAAAGTCCGATGCGAGAAGATAGTCACAACTGCCATAACCTAGGGAAATATGGCCCAAGTATCGCAAGAGTTATTCATAATATTGTGCCATGGCGTTGATGTAAGGTTATCACCCTCAATTTTTATGGAGGAGTCGCATCTGTTGAATATGGCTCCCCAAAGTACATTGTAAGCTTCTAAATATTTCAGTAACCATGTATTCTCATTAATTCTACCCATGTAGCTTCATCTGCTTGTTGCCATTAATGTGTAATTGTTCCAATCATCAGTTGGATGGCAATGCTTCAATACTAAGCTGCAGCTTTGTACATGATAGTATGTTCTGGCAAAGAACACAAGATCTCTTTACATGTCACTGAGCAGTATTTTCTTCTGCCTTAAAAGTCTAAATGATGCAGGAGGTTTGTACATGTCCATAAAGGAAGTTTATGATATTACCAAGAGACAAAAATATAAGTGATAAGTTACAGTGGAATGCTAATATTTGCAAATACAATTGTTTGCTTTTGTAGGATATGCATAATGATATGAAAGAACCAGAAATCTTGAAAAGGATACTATGAACATACTGGAAGCTTTGGTAACAGAAGAAAAGATTGTGTTGCACTCACATCAAATAATTTGATAAGCATCCAGTATAGAATGACAAAGCAATGTGCTACAATCACATCATGTCATGCCTCCATTTGTGGGACCAACACAAGACAAGAATGAAAAATTCTCAGAGGCTGTTATTATTAATTATTAATATCAGAACTCAGGATCTGACTTCCAATGCTGCTGTCTCCCTTTTCTTTCAATTACAAAAATAAGGGTTCAAGAACCAATGTTCATCACCGTCAAAACTTCAAGTTTTCAGCTATTCTAGACCCAATAATTGCCTTTTTGCCGATCATCCACGAGTTATGTTTATGATCATAAGTTATGTTTCTGAAAATAAAAGTGCAATGGTCCATCCCCATGTAAATGCAGGCTTTTACCAAATCTTTTCCAGGCTGTATCATGTTCATGGTAAGGCCAACAAAAGCTCCTCCTGCTGCAGCAAATGCCCTTGTGAACATATCCCTGCAATACGACTCCACCAGCTGTGCGGAAGAGGCGGAAACTACACAGTGTGGGGTGTGGATCAGCTCAAGAGTCTGCATCATGACAGGCCTTTTGGTTCAGCAGCTTCATGGCAAGTTCCTGAAAAGATCACCATGGGTGTCCCCTGCCTTCGAGTTGATTGCGACCATTTCTTCATCCTGTGATGACCACATTGTTCATGGGGACAGTGCATTTGGCACTTACTCCATCCAGTCTATTCATGAACATATTTGTATATTTATTATCTTCATCCACCAAATTGTATGGCAGATCAACTAGCATGTAATACAGGATTTGGTTCCAAAGACATGTTGTCTAACATCATCTTTATAGTTGTATTATGTTTGATGTATCCAAGTCTTGTAAAAACTCTCAGATATGCACATCATTGGTGTTGTGTTTCTACATCTGTTTATATCCATATAATTCCTTGTATTCTTTTATATAATATGTTTATATATGATGTAATATTGGTATGCTACTCTGTATATGTTAGATTTTGAGGTTTCAAGATATGAAACACTCGAATGCATTATGTCAAAGAGCATTCTTTCTGATCAGAATAGAGCATGTAAGAAAACCACTCATTTCATTCTTGCTTGTGCCAAAGAAACAAAATGGAGAAAAAAGAAAGAGATATTTTTTAGTTATTCTTTCACATTCACTAAACAATGGCTTATTCATGCATAAGCTCTTTTTTTTTGGCAAAGCATGACTCATAACTTTTCAAATTATTTACTGAAGATTCATAAATCATAATATGGAATGTCATATGTAATTTGGAAAATAATTTATTGTATTGCTTTATGTTTCTCTCCATATTGGTAGCACATAACATGATGAACAAGTAACAAATGTCTACAAGGATTTACCTTTCATTTTACTTGATACATTATTTTTGTGAAAGTTACTATTACTGAAGTTGCACCTACTGTGCTTGCAGCTTATGATCACTCAAATTCTCACATTTAAGTGTTCCAGGTTAACATATCTTTTTAAATCAAGAGGAACAAGATTGTGATTCTTTGTTTAAGATACTAAGTGCTGATATATATATATATATATATATATATATATATATATATATATATATATATATATATATATATATATATATATATATATATATATATATCCTTCATTAGAGGGCATTCCTTTGTGTGAGACATCTCTTGAAGAATTATGCATCATGCATGTAGCTAATCAGATCAAGATGCTCATGTCTTTTACTTCTTCCAGCATAAAGTATAAGGTGCTGTTGTTTGCTGGGGTTGAAGATAATTAGTGACCAGCATTTTCTCTGGGTGGTTGAGTGAATCCACTCTAAGCTCATCAAGTTTGTGGCCATTGAGGTCATGGTAATTCATCCATGGTTAACCAAGATTTGGCACTGGGAAACTGCAACAACAGAAGACTTGTCATCACCAAATTTAGTGTTACTCCAAAGTGCATTCCATAAAGTTTGCAGTATTGAGGAAAGAGATGATTACCGGGGTTTTGCAAGGAAGATGATGTTTCGAGTCATCCCTTTAACTCGTTATGGTAACCCTTTAAACTCTGGAATGTTATGGGCAAAAAGCAACTGCTAAATCCTCTTGGAGAAATGGGTGAGTCCAATTTGCGTGGTCTCACTATGGTGGCCTCCTTTTCACCATCAAGAGGAGGATGATCGAGGTGATAAAGCTAAAGCTGCTTCTCCCCTAGCAAAAAGAAATGCCATCACCTGCAACTATCGGCCATACTACCAACCAAACACCAACATTAACGCGGAACAACTCTCTCTCTCTCTCTCTCTCTCTCTCTCTCTCTCTCTCTCTCTCTCTCTCTCTCTCTCTCTCTTCTTTTGTCTTCTGTTCTCTTTGCTTGTACGTGGAATAAGGCCACCATTATTCTAAAGGCTCGATTGAGGGGAGATTGCCCTCGTTCTTGGCAAGAACATGGGAAAACCAGATTCCCAGAAACATGACTCCTGTTTACCTGTTCACTGATCGTTTTCCCCTTTCTTTTTCTCATTGTTTCAGTGCGCATATGTTTCCGTGTGTGCTTCCACGTCTGGCCTCGCGGTCTTAGGTTTCTTCTATGGAATTCTTGGATACTGAGACCTACGCTTCTTTTGCTTTTGTCGTCGTGGTACAGTCCTACATGCACAAATCTGTGTCGGAGCTAAGTGGTGATTCGCAGTAAAGAGGGAGATAAAGAGAGAATGAGCCGCTGAGTCGAGTGAAATCCAGCTACAAACTCTGCAGGATAAAGTGGTCTGTCTCTCTGCCTCCTGTTCATGACTGTGGCTGTTCATGTCCTCATGAGTGCACATGGACAGCCTCTGCATGTGGGTAGCAAGCACAAAGAGAAATGTGATACTGTTGGATTAAAGAGGATATATATTGTGATCATGATGAACTTGAAGCTACTTAATTCCTTTAAGCTTTCGAGGATGACCCTCGAGATCAAACAACCACAAGTGTTGTGTTTTCGACTGATAAGATTAGCTGCATGATCAAATCAGAAGATCATGATTAAGAACAAAATATCATGAACGTGTTGTTAGCAAGATAATTTTTTGTCACCAGTCCATGCCTGGAGAATGCATGTTTGATCTGATATTATATAGCCACATGCATGGAATGTTGGTCAAAGTGGTCATGCTATATCAAAAGATGAGAAGTTGTGCATGATAGCTTTAATCTGCAAGCAATCATACCTAAATTGCAGAAAAGGCTGAATGCTTGCATATTCAAATGAGAAATCTCTTGGGATGTAGCGACTCTCTAGGTGTTCAGAGGTAGCAGCCATTCTTTCCAGGCTCGGTGAATACCCCACGTCGACAAAGTGAGTGAAGAGAGAGGGAGAGAGAGAGAGAGAGAGAGAGAGAGAGAGAGAGAGAGAGAGAGAGAGAGAGAGAGAGAGAGAGAGAGAGATGCCTTAAACATTGATCACCAAGTAAGATCTAATACTCTATGAGCTCCTTTCTCCATCCATTCCATGGAAACAAATAAATGTCCATTCAAGTCTGGCTCAAGAACAAATTCTTGATTCCTAAGTTGAGGGCAAGAAGATCTATCGGCAGCTCTTTTCATGAGGCCAGTGGAGAGATGATGCAGTAAGGTTCAGATTATTCTTATGTGATCTCGATGGCATCCTTCTCCTTCAGAGTTTATGTCAAGAGATTTTGGTACTTGAATTGTACGTGCATGCATCAGATTTTGTAGTATGTGAAGAAAATTAGATAAGCTAATCCAAGCAACTGTGTTGTGTTGCATGTTAGATATATATACCAAACAATCTCCGCGCATGCATGAACTCAAACACCAACTTTCTGTAAATATATCGTTGGATACAAGGAGGCAATAGCGAAATCTAACACATAAACTATGAAAGGAAAACGATAATCCTACCTACGATTTCCAGTGATCTTTATCAGCGTGTCAAACAGATGTGAACCACAAATTACTTTAGTCTTGCTGCTAATTAAGGAAGCTTGAGACGTTGATTCCTCCATATCTACTCCTCCAATCGAGTAGGTCAATCTCTCTCGAGTAGCTAAGTAAAGTAAGCTCTTCCTCCAATGAAGCAGGTCATTCTTCTGAAGTGCTCGTTACCTGTAAGCTTCGAGGATTACAGGAAATTGTCATTAGATGGAGAGTTGAAGCTGGAGAAACCTGTTGCCCATCCACCACTGCTGCCACCCCAGATGAGTTCATCCCTGAAACCACCCGAAAGCGGTCTTGGAAGAGTAAGTTCTTGTGCGTTATCATCCATCTTCACTGAAGCCAGCTGCATGAGAAGCCCGGAGCCGATTACTTTGCTTTGAAGTGGCGACGCAAATGATCGGCCATCCAGCTCACTGTCTTCTTGAACGAAGGAGGGGTATAAGCTTGGAACTGGTGCCAATGATGGCACTGACGGTAGTGGAGGAGGAGGAGGAGGACGACGAGGCTCCATCCCACCCATGAATGGAGGGAATTGCTGGATTTGATGATGGAGCCTTGAATTCTCCAGTCCGACACTACCATTACCACTCATCTGATAGTCTACTGCATCAGAGGATTGAATCCCGGCGAAACTCGAACCTAGGTTAGGAGCCCTGCTGTCCGAAAGCGCGTGCAACGAGGTGGTAGGTAGCGGCTGCGGCTGCAGGGTGGTACTGGATGTCGTTGTACCACTCTGGCGACCGGCGGAAGTAACCGAGGACTTCGAGGAGCTGCTGCTATCGCCACACTTGGTCCTCTTCTTCCTACGGCAGCCACCGCCGACGGGTACGTTGCGGAGGGCACCCCCGCGTGTCCAGTAACGCCGGCACGTCTTACAGAAATGCCGGGGCTGCGACAAGGAGTAGTTGTTGAAGTAGCAGAACTTGGTGTTCGTGGAGTCGCACCGCGGGCACTTGAGCGCTTGTTCCGGCTGCGCCATCTTCGCGAGCCGAGCTCGTGCGGCCATCGACCCTGGCCTGATCGAGCTGACCGTCCCGCGCGGTGCTCCCACCAGGCCAGGTGGTGGTGCAAGCTGGGGAAGCTCGCTTCCTCCGCCACCATAACCGCCGCCCAGCTGATGAGCTTGTTGCTACGACGAATAACGAAACGGAAAGCCAGCAAATCACGAGAGAAATTAGTGCTACTGGTATATCCAAGGGATACGAAAAAGAAAGAGAGAATAATTCTCTTGAATCATGCATTCTGTAAGTAGGAAGAGAAAAGGAAGGACAGGACTCACCTGGTTCCAGTAAGGAGGATCTACATAGACCGGAAAAGATGGAAAGACCATGGCTGGGTGGGTAGTGCTTCTTTGGAGCTTGCTTCTCTTTCGGCAAAAGGTTGATGGGGGTTAAGAGGTGGTGGAGAATCACATCCACAAGGGTTTGCAGCAAGAAGAAGGTGGTGAGAGAGAGAGAGAGAGAAGTGCAAGGAGAAAGAAAAAAAGATAGAACTGGCTGACTGGAGATGGAGGAAGTGGAGAGGAGAAAAGGAGAGCCTTAGCCTTTAAGCTTACGGCCAGAGATTAGTGGTGGTGCATGGAAGAGTGGGGAAGGCTAGTGGCTGCTCATGCATGGCAAAAGGTGAGAAGGAAAGCAATGTGAGGGCTTTAGGAAGGGTAATAGAAGGCCTAACATGTAGATTAACTTCGAAAAGAACAAGGAAAACATTGATGTGGTGTCTGAGAGGGGAAAAGATGTAGGAATTGGATGTCAGATGAAAAGTATTCCATCCCAATGAATATGGGTGTGTTTATGTGAGTCCAAATGCTTTGTCTCTCTTATTCTTTCTCTTTTCCAAACTCTCCAAAAAAAATCTCAATGAGAATCGTCTATTCCCTGGCCCCCAAAAAAAAAAAAAAAAAAAGGCAAAAGAAGCGGCTGAAGTATACTGGGTCTTCCTTTTTTTAATGTCAAGAATCCAGTTAGCATGAAGAAATCTTATGATATGAGTAGGATCTCAAAATTGATTCTTTCTTTCATACTTGTTAGGTACTGATAAGTAACTATCAGAATAACAAATTTAAGACTAATTCGCTGCATTACAGAAAAAAGCATGCAAAATGAGTGTTCATCGTGTGACCACTGCAGCTGAAAACTTGTAGGTTTACTGCTGTTTTCTGAAAAGCTGGCATCCGTGGCTGAGTTCATCTCAGTATAATGAATCGGATCAGTAACCCTAAAAAATTTATTAGTGTCTGACCATATAACTCATGTTCTCAGTTCACTAATCGCCCTCCCGAGTGGAAATACTTCCCTTAGCGCTTGCACCACAGGGAGAGAAGACTTCAGGTCTCTTTCTATTAAAATCCTCGGATGTAAATGTTGAAGTCATTCCAAGTTACAAATGCAAAGTAAGACGAAGAGTATTCAAGTAAAAAACCAAACCAAATCTTTTGCCTCTATGTATTTTAAATAAAAAAACGTAAATATCGAAAAGCTGATTTGACCAAATTGGAGAGGCGATTGAGATTAAAAGGAAGAGTGCGATTGAAGGTTTTGATAGGACCCTTGAGAAATTCTTTTCCATGGTAGAATTTGCCTTCTCCAAAGGAAGAAGTCCAAAATCTTCACCATGGACGGCAGACATAAAGTAAGGTGACACACCAATCTGTCATTTGTGCTTGAGATGGCCAGCTGCATGCATGCAGCAGCAGTCTTCTCTGGTCCACCAAATTGCCAATGGAACGTATCATCAACCCATAAGGAATATACTTAAAGCATGGCCCCATCCATGCTGATCCTAATCATCAAATCCTGTCAGTCTCATGTCACGAAGAGGAGTGTGATGCACGATTCTGATGGCACAGCACGAATTTGCATGGATATTGTCAGATGATGTTGAACTGACGAGTCCCAAGAAGAAGCCAAGGGGAATTTGAGTTCCTTGATGGAGATTTGCATGAGAGCAGCCCAATAATTCATCATACGTGATAAAGTAAAGGTGATCTGGACCTGGTTCAACTTGTGCAAAAAACATGCTTGATAGGTTGTGTTTCTGTCATGCAAGCAATTCCATCTAAAAGAGATCAGGAATGTGTCGCCATTACTAGTGAGATAGAAAATGAGCTTGCACAGCTTCTGCTCGTGCTACGCACGCAAGTGTACCACATACCATGGAAAAGAGATGAGATCATGAAATGCTGTGAAGAGAGGGGAAAAAGTTCGTTTCATCATGGAAGCTTTTCCCAAAAGCAGGCAATTACACTTGCAAATGCAATGGTTGAAGGAGGACGAATACGCTGCCTGTGTATGCAAAGTTTACGCAACCTTCGTTGGAGTATTGCTCGAGAAGACATCACTGATTAGTCCAGTGCACAGCAAGTTACATGCTGACCAACTTAACCAATCTTCGCTGCTCAGTGGCATCCTCGATCTTCTTCCATCTCGTCACCCTTGGCTGGATTGACCCGACGCTGAAATCGTAATTTCCACTCTACACTGAAATCATAATGTCATGCATGGTGAACTTTTGAAGTGAAAGCATCAAATTTAAGTCTGAAGAATCAACTGCATAAAGTTAACAAGATTGCAAGCTCCGACACTGGTTCTGCTTGTACCTACGCACGAACGTACGTACCCTTTGGAGGTAAGAGGCGTGCTATATGTGAGCAGCAAAAAAGCACCAACTGGAGAGGCACAATGAACGCATGCTGGGGTTAGATCCACATTAAGAGTATTATATATAAAACTTGAGCTTCATAGAAAGTAAAGTTAGCCCAACATTTGGAATAACTCTTATTTTAAATTCAGAAATACCATGTCAAGTTGCAGACTTTTCACATCAAATAAAAAACCAAGCTAACTCCACGAAGATAACATGAGGATGGATACCAGCTTCAGCAAGGAAAGCAGTGCAGCCATAGTACCCGCCATGGCAGCATCGCCTGAAAAGAAATGTGCGCTATTAGTTTCCAGATAATAACTTGATGAGACACGTCTTGTGGAAAATCAAATGAATATAGCATATTGAAAGCCTGTGGGATCGCACTAACACATTATGTATAAAAAGGAAAACAACGGAATGCGGGCTGGATTATGTTCCCTGGAGATGGTTAATTGAAATTCTCCCAACAATGTCACTGATTCACCTTGTCGACATGAGATTTTTCTTTACTGCGGCTTTGCATCAGTATGTCGATCGTGCTACCAGATTGAAACCCAAGTAGCTGACGAAGTAGCAAAAACGGGGAGGGTGAGAGAGAAGAGAGACCTTTATGCATCAGACTTTGAAACAAATTGGCGGTTCACGCGGTGCCAAATAACATATCAAGAAAGGCTTAAATCAAAAGAACCAGAGAATAGATTTCATCCAAGCGAACTACTCCACAGCACTGAGCTTCTTCACCCTTCCTTAGGGCTTGAACTACCGTGTGCATTTCTTGGTCATAACGAATCTTTGGATGGTCAAAGGACTCCAGAATGCGAGCAATATCCAATTCTTTGGTACAGGATCACATCAGAGTCAGATGCAATAATTAATCTTATGAATGGAAAGAGGAAACAATTTTGGAAGTCCATATAGTAGATAAGGATGGCATGATAACGACAGACGTGGCGAGATTCCTTAAACCTCAACCTATGAAAAGAAAAAAACAAAACATTTGCATCGAAGGAAGGAATGCTGACTAACCCAAGTCACTTACTAGGAGAAGACTACTAATCTTAGGGGTCGAATAGCATGTACCATATAAGAGAAAGGCAAGATGGTGCAACTCTCGTACGCCGCTTCCCGATGAATGGCAACAACAGGAAACTAAAGACTCGTCAAGTAGAACACAATATCCGACATCGAAAAGTAGTTATTCAGTGTACTCGTCTACAAGCCATGCAAAGGATGGGAGCCTTTTTTGGATAGTACAGGATCCAGAAATTAAACACTATACAACATGGATCCATGGGCAAATTTTCATTGTTGAAACATGATCTTTAACTCACCCCCTAACCCCAATCTCATCTGTCCCCAGATAATTAAATCAGACCCCCCAAAACAAAAAGACTTGCTCCAAGTCAGAGAATGCATGAATTCACAGTTATTGGAATCTAGAAGAAAGGCTCATGCTTTGCGGTTTATCCTAGGCCCCACACATATAAGTCTTACATGTGATCCACTCAAATAGACAAAATACGGCCAAGACATTTTCAAAAGCAAACTAAGTTTTAACTGAGCATAACCAAAAGGATGGAAGTGTAACCGTCGATAGTTTTTCTCTCCCTTAACCTAAATTAATCATCATAATAATATATTATTTATTGAAATTATTAACTTTATTGTTTGTTTAGTATGATTAAAGAAATAATTAAAATTAATTTTCTTAATTATATAAATAAGTTAGAAATTTTATCAATTAATTAGATTATTAATTAATTTATTTTCTAATAAGTGATGTGATTTTTAGAAATTAAATAGTTTAAATTCTATTTTTATGTGTGAATTATAAGAAATAAATATTACAATTCTATCTTTATGTGTGAAAGTAAAAAAAATAAAAATAAAAATAAAAATTAAATTATTACTTATTTTTTAAGTATAGCTTAATTTCTCTTATATAAAGAGACTCGCTCGTGGGGATAGAGAAAAGATTTTTTTAAGTGAAGATTCTCGAAAAGAGATAGGATCCTTTATTTCTTTTAACCTATTTTTATTTATATTTTGAAATCCTCAATATTAGAATTGTTTCAATTGGTATGATGCATAATAATATTTTAATTTTAAAATTTTATAATTAATAAATAATTATCGTTGAATTGTGATGTTAGAATGATTAGTTAATTTAATAAGATTTCTAATTTATTTAATTAGACATATTTATATTTTAAGAAATTATATGTTAATTTCTATTATTTAATTAGTTTTAATTTAGAATCATAAATCTAAATTAGTTAATTCATAAAAAAGAATGGACTAAAGGTTAATTATTATTTTATAATATTTAAAATATTTTTAATATGATAAAATATAATTTAATAAGATGGGTTAAATTAAAATTTAATTTGAGATAAATTGATTGGCCAAATTAGCTCCTGTGACTAAGTATAATGCAACCCATGCAATCAGGCATAACTTAGCCCAACCCATATGATTAGATATGATCTAGCCCATATAGTCAAGTACAACTTAACACATGCGACCAAATATGAACTAACCTATGTAGTAAGGCATGACCTAGCTCATATGATTATGGTATAACCCAACTCATGTGATCAGGTATAGTCCAACCCATATTGTTAGACATAGCTCAATCCATGTGGTCAAGTATATGCTAGCTCAAGCACGATTCAACTTATGTAGTTAAACACAGTCCAACTCATGTGGTTAAGCATGACTCAGTTCATGTGGTCAAGTATGATCAAACCCATATAGCTAGGTACGACTCAACTAGTGAGCTAAACGTAGCTCAATTCAATAGTAAGACAGCTTAACCAATGAGTAAAGCTCAACCCAACTTATAAAGTTATGTCTGCCCAGTTATATAACTAGCATTAGACACATCGTTGCCTCTCTATTTAGCTCGTTGTACCTTAGCCTAACCTTCTATAAAGGACATGTAAGTGCAACACATATGACTCGTCTAAGGCTTAAGTGAGTCAGTTTGGTCTGGGCTAGCATTATGTGACATAGTCTAATTTTCTCTTTTTGGTTTGAGCTCGTTAGTTGACTAAATTAGATAGGATTGATTAATTTAAGCAAATTTAGGATGATTCCAAACCAATTTGACCAGTTCAAGCCTACTTGACCTAATTGAAATCAATCAAATTTAAATTAGACCAGTATACTGTCACGGACAAAACTTATAAACGGGGTGTTCAATGTATTACTTAGGCATGTCTGTGTCTTTTCAGTTTGTTCATGTTTGCCAAGTATGAAAAGGGCTGACCGAAGGCTAAATAGCCCAATCTGAGCGAGTTTGATAGTTGTTGTAGGCTTGTATATAATGATGATGTCATGTGGACACTTGTAACAGATTTCGATCTATAGTGGACCAATTTTATATCTTCATTGTGTAACCATTCTAAGCTTGTGATATCCATGGTTGGAATTTGCATTAGCTATAAAGTGTTTGCTGAAAGGATTGCTTGTGGATCTTGTGTGAAGCGCTTTCTCTGTCCCGTCTCCTCTTTTGCAGGTCCTAAAGGATCGTAGGAGGTTTCGGGGAGGTTGATCTTTGCGGATGGACTCGCAAGGGTGCCACACGACTTAGGCAAAATAAGCTAAATTCATGACAGTTGGTATCAGAGTGGGACAAGCACACATAGAAGCACTTAACATGCAAATATGGGGGACCTGGTGGGGCTACGTTGAGGGCAGCCAGTATACGCGACCGTTTAGGGAAAATGGACATGGTGTTGTAGGGAAAGGAGTCACTCAGAGGAGCGGGCATCCAATAATGATATTCAAAGGAATGGCCAACCCTTCACGCAAGAGGTATCACGAGGACAAACAAGCTAAGAAGAATTGTATAGCGCACAAAGGTTGAGATGGTTGAGTTCGGATAGTGGCTCGACGTTGGCAACCAAACTTGATGATACTCGAGGCAAGCGGGGTGCTTAGTAAAGGATGAGACCGTGCAAGGTAGAGTGGGTTGTTCAATGATTAAAAGAGTCATGCAAAGCTCACAAAGGTGAGAGGAATTACAAACTCAAGAAATTCGATACTCATACAAGGGCTTGTATGCGAACGACGGATTATCCATGGCTATGCCAAGGCGACCGAAGGTCGGCGCCATGAAGCATTAAAACTTTCTCTTCGGCATGAGAAGGATATATCCGTAAGAGGCTAAAGTGTGCAGCAGGTTCAGCACAGTGGTCTTCAAAACTTCCAAAAGAAAGAATGCAAAAAGAGAAGTTGCTCCAACGGGACAGATATCCAAGAGGGATAAGTCCTGGTTCTCCAAAGGGAGAATCATGTGCAACGGACCGCACATGTTGAGGAGGAGTACCTCAAGACAAAACTCAACGGATCAAGCAAGCGGTGAGGGGTCATCGCATGTGGACGTATAGCGAAATTAAGTGGGGGAGCAACTCAAGGCAATACAAAGTGAAGGCACATTTGGAGCCGATAGGGAGATCGGACTCAACACAGAGCTGACCCATGGAATGGTAGGCATGAGGGTCACCATTAACTCAAAGCAAATCGAGAAGTATAGCAACTTGGGGGTAACTTGATGATGTACCCAAGACACATGAAGGGAGTTGGCATAGAAGATAAAATATGGAGCGAAGGCTTGAAGCTTTACTTAGACAGTGGTTAAGGATATGGACTCTTGTAGAGGCAAGAGCAAGATCGTGTCATTCCATGGGTTTCTTATTCTGATGGAGCAAACTCATCTTGCATGGTGCCAAGGACGAAGGGAGCTTTGGGGCACATACACTTTATCTCGATGAAACATTTGATAGAGGAACTAAGGCTACAACTTGCAGATGTGAAGTTGGTATCAGCAAGCCTTGGCACGGGGCAAGTGGATGTAGAGATAGGTACTCTTAAAGAATATATCATAATGTTGCCAGTTGAGTTGCATGAGAAAAGTGTTGCGTAACAGAGATTGTGCTGGTAGGGGCGGAGGCCCAAGATCTAGATAATGATGCACCAATTTTAGCTAAGTCATGGGACTTCAGAGGAGCTGTTAGGCAACGGACTGTCCTAGAGTTATGTTTCATTTGGGTGTGACCCGAGAGCAGGTGGACGAAGGTCGATTGCCAAAGGAGCAAATAAAATTGAAGGTGGTAAAGGCCTTGTAATGGGTTGGCGGAGGCCACACATGGAAAGATCGCAGTTCGAGTTCATACCACAAGGATCAGAATGCAAAGAGATGTCACTAGGAGGCAACATGGTGCAATGGATCATGGTGGAGAATAGTTCAAGGTAATGCGACACACACACAAGACTTGTCCTGGGAGAGACAAGATCATACGGAGGTATGATTAGGAGCGCTACTGGGAGCTCCACTTCAGTGAACAATATGATAGAAAAAAGGGTTATGGATTCAAAGAGGGAATGCTATGGAACCATAGAGGTAGGTCTTTCGTGCGTACATCGAAGGTTGCATTGAATGAAAGCCTTGGGCACCAGCTTATGGGGCTGTGCACTATCGAGGAAGAAGTTCAGATGTAAGTACCAGTGAGTCCCATTGGGGGGACTGAACCATGCAGAGGTATGATCGGAGCGGCTGAAGAGTTGGACTGTTTCAGAACTCATATTCGCTTAAGGGAGCCCGATAAGTTAGAGGACAAGGTCGAGTAAGTGAATATTGTGACCAATGAAGTTAAGGAGAACAAAAGCGGTGCAAGCCCTATAACATGATGGCGAAGGGCATGTATGGGAGTTGCAGTCTATCTTTCCATCGACCAAGAGGAACTGCATAGAGAACACAGAGGTGTTGGAGCAGGTGGTCGAAAAAGGGGCGAGGAAGCAATGACGAGTCCAAAGGGACTCAACTACCCAAAATCAAGTATCGGTTAGAATGAAGGTAGATTTAGAGGAGTGCTGCAGTGCCACAAAGGTGGATCTACCAATCGCGAATAAGGGATGCAGATGTGAGACAACGGATAGTAGGGCCATGGGCATGGCAGCGCCATGGTACCACAGAGGCAGGACTTCCATGGAGTCATCGATCCCTTGCTCTCATTGAGGGAGAATGCTTGGTCATGAGATGGGCCGAGGAGGAGGAGATTATAGAGGCAGACTCCAAGTACCAAGGCAAGGCAGAGGGGCAGAGGCCAAGGAGCTTCATAAGATCGGTGTCAATGGACTTCTTATCAAGATAGCCGTAAGTGAAGGACTTCGAGTCGATGCAAGAGTGCATGATCAAGGAACGAAGCAGGCAGTACGTGGTGTTGTACCTTTGCTACTCAGAGGAATAGGCGATAGAAATAATAGAGAAGGTGGTACAATCTCAAAGATAACCAAATCTATCAGAGACTTGCTCTAAGTTGGAGTGATAACTTCTTGCATTCCAGAAGTTCAATGGCATTAAGAAGGTGAATCACAGTAGCTGACTCAGTGTAAGGATTGCAAACACTTTAAGTGCTTTGGAAGTGTGAGATAAGAGCAGACGAAGTATAATAACCAACTCGACACATGGAGTATAACCTCGAGGAGGCGGGCGAAGTTAAGTAACCTTTACTTTCTTAACTTTTAAGAGAATAGGCAAAATTGAATATCCCAGTTCTCTTATTTATCTAGCAGTAGAGCTCTGCACAGAATTGAAGACCCTACAAAGGAACTAAATGAAAGACAACGGTTATCAAGTTCTCACCAATGGTGATCAATGCTATTAAGAGCAGATTATTCGTTTCATTTCCCAACTGAATGTCAATTGAAAGCGAAAGTGATGTGAATCTACTTGGACGAGACGATAAGTGGAAGAAGATTCAATGGGCAAATTTTGCAGAGAAATGACCTGAAAACTTCAAAGTTTACGAGGTTCCAACAAGCATCCAACCAGTTCGAGGGATAAGAAGTATTTGAAGACTGATGCATATCAAGGATGGTATTTTTCTTCACCTAAAGAATCAGTAGGAACCAATAAGAATCAGTATAACTCGGGTGACCCCACACCAGAATCAGAGTCATTGGTGAGTTGAAGCAGCATAGCGGACTAAAGTTCGACGACTCAACAACAACAAGCGGAGAACAACTGAGAGCCAAGGGACGCAGTGCAGTAGGAGCAGAAGATTGAAGATTCAACAAATGCGAGGAGTTGCAGCGTTAATGAAGGCTTCGACGAGGACGTCGAAGGAATAAGTGGGGGAGAATATCATGGACAAAACTTATAAACGAGGTGTTCAATGTAATGCTTAGGATTGTCCATGTCTTTTCGGTTTGTTCATGTTTGCCAAGTATGAAAAGGGATGGCTGAAGTCTAAATAGCCCAATCTGAGCAAGTTTGGTGACCGTTGTAGGCTTGTATATAATGATGGTATCATATGGATACTTGTAACAGATTTCGGTTCGTAGTGGACAAATTTTATACCTTTGTTGTGTAATCATTCTGAGCTTGTGATATACATGGTTGGAATTTGCATTGGCTATAAAGTGTTTGCTGAAAGGGTTGCTTGTGGATCCCGTATGAAGCGCTTTCTCTATCTTGTCTCCTCTTTTGCAGGTTCTAAGGGATCGTACGAGGTTTCGGGGAGGTTGACCTTTGTGGACGGACATGCAAGGGTGCCGCACGACTTAGGCAAAACCAACTAAATTCATGATTCCAAACTAATTTTATAAAGATTTAAGATTAATTTTATTAAATCTCAATTGAATTGAGCTTGATTCAAGTCAATTAAATTATTTCAATTAAGATTCTAATTGATTGAAGGTTTTTGAGAGATTAATGCCTTATGTCTTTATGATTTAATAAACTTAAAAGTCTTATTTAAATGTGTATGGAAATGATTAGTGATTTTTTTATTTTTCTTTAAATTGATGATATTATGTGATTATTACTATATAATATATATGACTATGGTTGGTGATCTATATTAGAAGTACAAGGTATTGAAAAACTATGAGTCCATCATGCAAAGCCACTAATAGACATCACAGGTTATACATGAAGCAAGATTCCTCGTAATATCTTACCATACTATTCTTAGATGGATGCATAAAAGAAATGAATGTAAATAAATAATAATAGTTGATTATGTATCTATATCGAAAATAGATATGCTAATTTCCTTTAGGGATTAACGTATAGTTAGATGTGATGATTAGACTATTCCTTCATCTATTGCTGAAAGGAACGTGTCTCTACTTATGCTAATAAGAGATATCACTTCATTTATTATTGAAAATATGATATATGTTCTCTCCATTCATCATTGAGAAGAATCAATCTATTATTATCCATTATTGAAAAAGCGAGTGTTATGTATACTTTTGTTACGTAACTATTATATATGTTGATAGGTAATTTTATTTATTATATAAGAATTATTATTATTATTTTAATATATAAAATTTATAATAAATTAATATATTATTATTTTATATTAAATTATTAATATTTTTATATGTTTTGAGGTTAATTTTATGAATTTTCAAATATTTCTATGAGGATGTGTGAATCTTGCGTGTGACAGCAAACCTGCAAGAACATGCCCCACCACCAGAAAAACATAATATACTATGTTACCGTATCCCCCACAGGAAAAAGTATCAGCACCTCTTAAAACCGGCATTTTCAATCCCTATAGATAATACATCAGCTAATTACCCAGCATGAGTATTCCTTAAAATAATTGTTTAAATGACTAAAAATATAGTTAAGCTCAAAGGTCAATTAACTCATCCAGAGAGCCATAAATTGTTGTTTTTTAACTTCCTTGTTATGAAACCAAATCAATTTGCGGCCGAGGGAATATATACACAATCTGTGTCTGCATAAATCCATACTCATGCATGTATGTGTGCATTGTAAATTACTCTGTATCTTAGATATCCATGACATTCACAAGTCTAATATACACTCATTCCTGCAATATGCTCTTAATTATAATAAAAGTCTGAAGTGTTTTGTTTTCATACCTAGTTAAGATAAAATACATGACAAGGTCCAATGACTATCAAACAACTATTCTTATGGACCCTCACACAACCCTTACGTATTTACTGATATTACCCCAAGCGACCAATTTGTTACAGCGAACAGATAAAGATGGAAGTGAAAAAGACAGAGAGGACTGCAAGATAATTATGGCCCTTTTTAAATGATAACTTATGGAGAGAGGAGAAAAGTATCTGGAAATGCAATATTTTCTCTCATGGTTTAATAAGATATGAAAAGAGAAGCTCTAACAAGTAGTACTTGACAATTTTAACATTGAATGTTTTTACACTTCAAGTTCTCATTCATATCACATAGGAGCAAACAAGTGAAAAAAATAAAGATGGTTTCCTTCTCTCCAATTTCAAAGGACAGCAAAAGGAGCTTCTGGAGAGAATTGGTATATTCTTGATTCTCTCTGCTTCTCTCCAATCCTCCCCTATTTGTTGCATCAAAACAAGAGAATCCATGTCCCTTCTTTTCAGTTCTCGTCTCTTGTCTCCACTTCTCTCTATCCTAACAGGCCAAAAGAGAAACATGAGGAGGAAATAAATGAACAACTCTAGATGAGAGATGAGGAACAGACCAGCAGACATATTTGAGCCATAGACAACAAAGATGAAACATCTAAAGAGCACCTCAGAACGAAAAGAGCAGTTCTGTTTGCCAATCAGAACCCAAAAATACTGGTACATCAATAAGTCAATGTAACGCACTGAACTTTTTCCTTATCCAACTACAAAGCATGACCAATGAAAATGGGCATTTTAAATTCAAATGGAACATTATCAGGTATGAAGCTGAACAAAAGACGTGGCGATGCAAAGATAGAGTGAATGACAAACACAAGAAAAGAATGATCATGATGCAAATTTCCATAAGCCAATCCAAAATTTTACAACTATTTCTAAGGAGAATCAAAAGGACTACAAATCTGGAGAAATGGAATATGTAAAAGTTAAAGTGAACTAAAAAAAAGGGATAAAGTGGTGAGCTTGAAACAACTATTATTACTCTCATCCCACTAGAGAGGTGTCCTACAGTCACAGAAAGATACAAAACATCTGTAACCTTATAAAACTATTCAAACCAGTACTTTTATTAAAAGCTTGGTCTATTAATAATTCAATCACAATACTAGCGTGTTAATGTCAATCTCCGTGATCCTACCGAACATCTGGTTAGAAGCTTAATCAGATTGACCCCTGAGAAAAATAGCAGCGTCAACCAATCAAATTGGTCAAATAGACGAAGATCGTAAGACAATAACGGAATTCGAGACAATTAATGATTCCGAGGTTAGAGAACAAAGACCTGCTTACCCCCGTTGTGCTCCTGCTCGAATCGGGAATTTTTGGCATCCTCCTCTGTAATTTAATCAAAACATAAAAGAAAAATCAAAACGAGGATAAAGGAAAGATATTGGAAAGGGTAAGGGGTGAACAGGTGAGGCCGGCGGGAAGCTTGACGATGAGAGTGCCGGTCATGGCGAATCCGACGAGGAAGGGCCAGTTGCGGCTCCACCCCCTCTCGAAGAACACCGGCCATGGATCGAACTTCCTCATCTCTCCTCGCGCTTCTCCGCTGAACTCCCACTCTTCTTGATGCAATCGGAACGGCCTTCCACTTGGACTTTTCTCATATAACCAACCCCCGTGATTCCAACGTTAATATTTACCAACACGACCAAATGAACTCCAACAACTTATTCATCAGATCCGACTCAGTGACACGGGTTCGGATGCGGATCCTCCACCCCGTGCCAAGGTTTCTCATTGTTACAGGTACGGATGCTTTTAGAAATCGACCCAATAAGACTGGACCGCAACACCACAATTGAAGGCCACGTGGCATGATTTGTGACAATCCGTCCTCCTGGGATTTAAATCACATACCATAAAAGCGCATCATCTGATGGTGATCGCTAAATCATGCGGTCAGGATTGACGATCATACCGTGGCGCCACGAGGGAAGTTGGGCTCGCTGATCACCATGAGCCCGTCTTTGTAAGCCCTATTATATATATATATATATATATATATATATATATATATATATATATATATATATATATATATATGCGCGTGTAATATCTATAATACAATCTTTATCGATTTGGAAGGTTCAAGTACAAAGTTGAATGCAGTCAATTGCATGGCTATGGTTTCCACCCAACTTGCTATGAACAATTTGAGGTCATGTTTGCAGGATGACCGTTGTCAAACTGATGTGGCCGTTGATCGATATGTCGGTTCAGCCCAGTTCAATCGTTGATGCTTTGAAGTATTCTCTGGCTTGATCCGTGGTGGCGTCGTCTATGTGACTTTTCGGGCACTGATTTCCTAAAAAATGGTCGGAGTCGGGTTTGGTCCCTGACTTAGCCTCTTCGACGATCAAGTTAGTAATGATTGTGGTTTTTTTTTTTTGTGTCCTCCCCCTTTCCTGAAGCCAAGCGGGGGCTTTATGCTTAGGCCCGGGGTTGGTCGTACGTGATCGATCGACGGCAGCCTATCCTTCGGGTGACGGGCATGTACCTCAGTCCGGACGCTGATCGGTTTATATGGGATGGCGTCGTATGGCACCGTTCTGAACTTTCGAGGAGGGGTTGCTTCATGCGGTTCCAGGCGGCATGGAGCAGTGGTCGTGTCCAATCAGAGGTGGCACGTCGGACATGGCTTCCTGCGTCAATCTCCGTGCTGACGTGTCCGTTGGCTGCCTCCACGTGGGCGGTGCCGGGATGTCTCCTATCATTATCACTCCGGGGTCCAAGTGGAGAGACTCGGGGTGTGCCTGATTTTTTACTCATTGTCTGTGGTGTCCGTTACGTGGTGGTTGATGGGCCGCTTTGTTACGCTGCTGCTTGATTGATGAGGGGCTGAGCTATGATGATGTGCCTAGGTGTTGCTCGGGTGTTGGCATGTCGAGAGTAGGCTGGACTGAACTAGTGTGTTGAACGTAGACTGGATTGGCTAGCGTCTAAGTCAGTCGACTCAGGTATAAGATGGACTGGTGCCTGAGTCGGTTAACTCGGGCACAGACTAGGTTGGTGCCCGAACCGATCAACTCGGGCACAGATTGACTGGTGCCTAAGCCGATTAACTCAGGCACAAGATGGACTGGTGCCCGAGTCGATTAACTTGGGCATAGACTAGATTGGTGCTCGAGCCGGTCAACTCAGGCACGTGATAGACTGGTGCCCAAGCCAATCAACTTGGGCACAGATTGATTGGTGCTTGAGCCGGTTGACTCAGGAACAAGATGGACTGGTGCCCGAGTCGGTTAACTAGGGCACAGCCTAGGTTAGTGCCCAAGCTAGTCAACTCAGGCACAAACTGGAATGGTGCCCAAGCCGGTCAGCTTAGCATGTGGCGGACAGGTGCCGAGCTGGTAAACTCGGGCACAGATGGACTGGTGCCCGAGCCGATCAACTCGGGCATATATAGAATGGTGCTCAAGCCGATCAACTCAAGCACAAATTGACTAGTGACCGAGCCGGTTGACTCGGGCATAAGATGGACTAGTGCCCGAGTTGGTTAACTCGAGCACAGACTGGGTTGGTGCCCGATATGATCAACTCAGGCACATGATAGACTAGTGCCCGAGCCGGTTAACTCGGGCACAGATTGACTACTGCCTGAGCTAGTTGATTCAGGCACAAGATTAACTAGTGCCCGAGTCGGTTAACTTGGGCACAGACTGGGTTGGTGCCGAGCTAGTCAACTCGTGCACAGAATGGAATGGTGCCCAAGCCAGTCAGCTTGACACGAGGCAGACTGGTACCGAGCTAGTCAACCTGGGCACAGATGGGCTGGTGCCCGAGCTGGTCAACTTGGGTACAGATTGACTGGTGCTCGAGCCAGTCAACTCGGGCACAAATTGATTGGTGCTCGAGCCGGTTGACTCAGGCACAAGATGGATTAGTGCTCGAGTTTGTTAACTCGGGCACAGATTGAGTTGGTGCCCGAGCCGGTCAACTCAAGCACAAATTGACTGGTGCCTGAGCCGGTTAACTCAGGCATAAGATGAACTGGTGCTCGAGTCGGTTAACTCAGGCACAGACTGGGTTGGTGCCCTAGCCGGTCAACTCAGGCATAGACTGGAATGGTGCCTAAGTCGATCAGCTTGGCATGGGGCAGACTGGTGTTGAGCTGGTCAACTCGGGCACAAATAGACTAGTGTCTGAGTCGATCAACTCGGGTATAGACTGGATTGGTGCCCAAGTCCGTTAGCCTGGGCATGTGATAGACCGACACCCGAGCCGATACTCGGGCGTGAGGTGGTCACTTGACTTGGTTGGACTATGTCATGTGGGGTTTTCCTAGCACGACCATGGTGGCATGCTTGGGGAGTCACATTGTGTTTAAGCACCCCCATCATTTATTGCCTCGGGGAAGTCTAATCATCCCCAAAGTTGACATCACCATCAAATCCTTGCTTCGGGAAGCCCAAATGCCACTTGGGCTTAATTGTTGTTGCCAGTTTTTTTTCTCAGGGAGCCCAAACGTCACCTCAAGAATGAGGCTTGGCCCTTTATAAACTCCTCCTGGGGTGGCACTGCATCGTTCAGTCCCTTTCCTCCATTCCATGTCTCAGATCAGCTCTCTCAATTGTCAGGAACGAGGTCGCGATGTCTTCGTCCTCATCATCATCTTCTTCTTCCACTAGTTGGTCATCCCCTGAGGATAATGAGTCATCCTCTGAGGGCTCTAGGGTATAGGTTATTGGCTCATATTCAAGTGGTGAGCCTCCAGCGGATTCAAGGGCCTTTGCAGTCCTCCAAGTGATGAGATTGTGGCATGATGTTGACTCGGTGGTGACCGAGGGACTCTTAGACTTGATCCAAGATCGTTACAGTATCCCGAAGGAATATGGGCTTCATGCCCCTCGTCCCGACGAATGCCCTTATGACCCATTCCCGAATGGGTTCGGGCTGACAACAGATGCCCTTGAAGTGGGGCTGCGGTTCCCGCTGCATCTGGTCATAGTCGAGTGCCTTCGGTGGTGGGGCATCTCACCATCCTAGATGGTGCCAAATTCGTGGTGCTATCTGGTGGTTTTTCTTGGCGAGTGCCAAGGAGCAGGGATTGAGCCGACCCGGATGCTCTTCCTGACATGCTTTCACCTGTGCAAAGATCAGGACAAGTACTATAACTGCACGAGGTGGCTTTAGGATAAGTAGCGCCCCTTCTAATAATAAGGGGAGGCAGAGGCAAAGGCAGGGGCTCCCTATAGTACCCGATGGCCAACTCTAAAGGTGAAGAGTCAGATCTGGGCTAATGGGTCGGTGGCCCAGGAGTTCACCTGAGGGGTGCTTCACCCTGTGCTAGTGAAGCAGCTCTACTGCTCGCTCTTTGTTGTGCTGATGGATCGAGCGGCCAAGTCCCTCATCTGGGTAAGACCTACTATTGCTTATGCTATTTTTTATTTACGACCGACCTGACACTTGGTTCTTTTGTATGCAAAATCAACATTATACGATGGCCCTGATTGATCACGTTTTTGATGCGGTGAGGGTGATTAAAAAGCTGGGAGAGATGAACTCCAGTCTCCGGAGGGAGGTCGAAGAGCTAAAGATTAGGTCAGGTCCAGAGGCCGTTGCGGTAGCTGAGAAATGCACCTCGGATTTGAAGGTCGAGATGGAACGGTTGAGGGCCGAGTCGATAGACGGACAGCATCAACTGAAGGAGAGCCGAGGATGGATCCGGGCCCTGGATGATGAATTGATGTCCCTCTCTTAGGACATGGAAGCTTCTTGGGCGTCCGCTCGTGCTGCTGAGGCTGCGCTAGAGGAAGAGCGTTAAGGGGAGTCAACGAGGATGGAGGAGGCCCATCGCTGTGTATAAGAAGTCTCCCGAATTCGAGCTCGGCTTGCAGCGGTCCGGGCAAGTGACCTACGAGTTCGAGTACTGAGTCGCCCTCGCTCATCTTAAGGCGAAGTACCCAGACTTGGATATCGAGTAGGACCCTTTTGCCGACCTACTCGAGGATTAGAATATTGAGATGTCGGTGGAGGTGCCCTTCGACGATAGTCCCCTTGATCCCTCAGGGTGATCTCCATTCTTTTTTTCTCTTTTGCTTATGTCTAGGTACGTCATCGGTCGAGTTGGCGTCAGAGGTGTAACGCCCGACTGAGCATAATGTAATTTTCGCCTTGTTTTGAATGAATAGGCATGTTTTCTCATTGTAGTATCATGTTTAAGGATAGAATTTTTTGAGGTTCAAGATGTTCCATGTCCGAGGGAGGGGTTTTCCCTGCATGGTCTCGAGGCAATAGGTTCCTTCTCAGACCATATCGTCGACCTGATGGGAGCCTTCCCAGTTTGGGGCAAGGTTGCCTCTAGCTTGGGTTGGGTCACTCACCTCAGTCTTACATAGAACGAGGTTGCCCACACCGATTTGACATGGGCGGACCTTTTGATTGTATAGTCATGTCGCAACCTTCTTGTACGTCAACATGCGGAGGTGCGCCATAACCCTTCGTTCATCAAGGAGGTCGAGGTTGGCCCAGAGCCCTTCTTCCGAGGTGTCTTCTCGGAAGCCTTCAATGCGTGGTGTGGGAAACACCACTTCAGACGAAAGTACTGCTTTGATTTTGCATGCCAAACTAAAGGATGACTCCCTGGACGCCATTTTGGGGGTTGTTTGGGATGCCCATAAGACACTCAGGAGCTCCTCGGGCCCCTGCTACCCTTCTCTTGAGGCCCTCCAATATTGCTCGGTTAGTGACCTCAGCTAGGCCATTGGTTTGCGGGTGTGCGATCGAGCTGAACTTCAACCATATCCCGTAGAACTGGCAGTATGCCTTGAACTTGGTATTATTGAACTGGGTTCCATTGTCGGTGATGATTGCCCTCCAGATTTCAAACTGTGTGATGATGTTTTTCCATACAAACCCCTTGACCTGTTTCTTGGTGATAGATGTCAGTGGATCGACTTTGACCCACTTGGTGAAGTAGTCGACACTGACAATAAAAAACCTTCACAATCCTGGAGCAGGAGAGAAGGGCCCGAGGAGGTCCAACCCCATTAGGAGAAGGGCCAGGCTATGTCGATCAGGGTAAGAGGGACCACCGGCTGGTGGGGTATTTGAGCGTGCCCTTGGCACCGTTGGCATCTATGTACATACGCCAAAGCATCTCGGTGCAGGGTCGGCCAACAGTACCCTTACCGAAGGACTTTGAAAGCTAGGGCATGGCCACCAATATGCTCTCCGCAAATGCCTTCATGGACCTAGGCAAGAACCGTTTCGGCTTCAGGTGGCACGAGGCACTGCAAGAGGGGTTGGGAGAAAGCTCTTTGGTATAACTTTTCGTTAACTTTGCAATACCAGGCCTGGGTTCACCTTAGTCATTGTGCTGTGGTTGGATCGTCGGGTAGGGCTCCCTCCCTCTTGTAGCGGAGGATTTCCTCCATCTAATTCAAGGTGACCTTGGTTGTGGCGAGTCCGAGGTCTGGAGCATTGGTGCCATGAGGACCTCGGTTCCCTTAGGCGGTTCCCCGGGGAATTAGCCAGAGGCCAATCAAGCTAGTGCGTCAGCTTGGACATTGTGGGCGCACGATATCCTTGTGACTGTTAGGCAATCGAAATGAGCCGTGAGTCGCCTAACCTCGATGAGGTATCGCGCCATGGTTGGTCCTCAGGCTTTATTGGTTCCATTGATGTGGCCCACTACTAATTGCGAGTCGGTGAAGGCCTCCAAGTTTTGCATATGCATTTCAAGGGCAAGGCGCAGTCCTGACAATAATGCTTCATACTCGGCCTCGTTATTAGTGGCTTTGAACTCCAAGCGGAGTGCGTGGTCATGAGTTTCTTTGTTCGGGCCTTTGAGGATTAGTCATGCTCTTGCGCCTCTCGATGTGGCGAACCCATCCATATATAAGGTCCAGGCTCGCCCGTCCGACCCCTGCTCAGAACACCTTTCGGGGGTTAGTTCGAAAATCTAGTCGACCAATACTTGGGCTTTTATCACCATTCGGGAAGCATATTGGATGTCGAATTCCCCAAGCTCGACCGACCATTTGAGCATTTGACCCGAAACATTGAATCTAGAGAGGATCTAGTGTAGGGGTTGGTCAGATATTACTTTTATCATGTGGGCCTGGAAGTAGGGCAGTAACTTTTGGACCGTTATAATCAGTGCCAGCGCCAACTTCTCTATCGATAGATAGCGCTCTTCGAGCCCGACAAGAATATGAATAGTGTAGTAGATAACCTGCTGTGTTGCTTGATCCTCCCGCACCAACATCGAGCTGACCATTTGTTCCGAGGCCACCAAGTAGAGACCTAGGATTTTGCTCGGGTGAGGCGAGACGAGCCAAGGTAGTTGCCCGAGATGTGTCTTCAGCTTGTTGAAGGCTTCCTCACATTCTGAGATCCATTTAAAGTTGTCGACTCGGCGAAGGGCTCGAAAGAAAGGGAGGCATTTATCTCCAGAGCATGACATGAACCTCCTAAGCGCTGCTAGCTTCCCAGTAAGGCATTGCACTTCTTTGATTGAGCGTGGAGATTGCATTTCCATCATGGCCCGAACCTTTTCTGGGTTGGCATCTATTCCCCTCTGGTAGATAACGAAGCTGAGGAAGTTCCCTAAGTGGACCCCAAAAGTGCACTTTGTAGAGTGGAGACACACGTTGAATTGTCAAAGACTCTGGAAAGTCTTAGCCAGGTCGGTTAAGTGTGTTGTTGTCAACCTGCTTTTGACGATCATATCATCAACGTATACCTCCATATTTCTCCCAAGCTGATGCTTGAACATTTTGTTAACCATCCTCTGGTAGGTGGCGCCAACGTTCTTTAGGCCGTAAGGCATGACTTTGTAGTAGTAGACCCCTTTGTCGGTGATGAAGGCGGTGTGCTCTCTATCCCGCGACGCCATTCGAATTTGGTTGTACCCTAAGAATGCATCCATAAACATGAGAAGCTTGTGCCCTGTAGTGGCATCAACCAATTGGTCTATCTTCGGGAGAGGATAGCAATCCTTGGGGCATGCCCAATTGAGATTAGTGTAGTTGACACATATCCTTCAGTTTCCATTATGCTTCTTGACAAGAACTACATTTGATAGCCACCGGAGATATTTTACCTCAGTTATAAACCCAGTGTCGAGCAGACGATCCACCTCATTACCGATTGCTTGTTGTCAGTCGAGAGCGAACCTCCTCGGTTTCTATTTCACCGGGTGCACCTCGGGGTGGATGTTCAGGTGATATTGTGCAACCTTCGGGTTGATTCCAGGTATGTCCTTTGGGGACCATGTGAAAACATCAGCGTTCTCATTTAGAAAGTTTACGAGTTGGACCTGGTCGCCTTTCGGAAGTGTTGTCTCGACTCTGATGACCTAGTCGAGATGATCACTCCTTAGGGGGACTTCGGCTAGCTGCTCCGTTGGCTGTGAGTGTGACAAAACTCTAGGATTGTCCTGAGGGTCGAGATGAGGTTGCTCAGGTCATGACCTCTTTGGTATTGATACGGTCGTTAAGTAGCATTGCCTGGATTCCTTCGGGTCACTCTGCACCATTCCGACCACTGTCGAGGTCGGGAACTTTATGGCCTGGTGGTAGGTGAAGATGATCGCCCTTATCTTATTAAGTGTCAGGCGCCCAAGGATTACATTGTATGCCAAGGGTGTCGACTACCATGAAGGTGACTATGATCGTCTTGGTCCTTGGTTTATCTCCCACGGTGATTGGGAGGGTGGTCGCCCTGAGCAGGGGGTTCGACTCCCTCATGAATCTAGTGAGCACTAATGCCATTGGGGAGAGATATCCATCCGTGAGGTTGAGCTTCTTGAAGACATCCAGGTATAGCACGTCGGCGGAGCTCCCTATGTCAATCATCACCCTATTTACCTTTACATTGGCAATGTGGATCAAGACCATCAAGGCACTGTCGTGGTCTGAGAATTCCGCCTCTTCGGTCCCCGAACGTGATTTCAACCCCGGGCCACGGTCTCGAGCACTTCTCCACAATGCTCCGTGCATACGCTTTTCTCCCTGTGGTGTTGCTGCCCCTGGAGGCTAGTCCGTCGATGATAAAGTTAATCTACTTTTTGACCAGACCCCTAGGCTGAGGAGATGGTTCTCTCGGCTTTTTGAGGAAGTACCCGAGGTGCCCTCGGTGGATTAATTCCTCGATTTGGTTCTGCAGGTGGCGGCAGTCTTTTGTGTCATGGTCGTAGTCTCAATGGAACATGTAATATTTAGACCAATCTTTATTAGAAGTCTTCAGTGGGTTAGGTTCCCATAGGAGCCCCTTTTCCTTGATTCGCAGGAAGATCTTGGTGCGGGAAGTGTTCAAGGGGAGCCTCGAGTATGATGGCTCGGGTCGGTTGAGTCTTCTTCAAGATGGCTCTGCGGCCGACCTAGGGACTGCTCCTCGGGTTGGGTCCATCCAGGGTCTTTTGTTGTCCTTGCGTTTTCCAACCATCAGGGCCTCGACGGTAACATATTGGTTGGCACGCTGGAGCATCTTGGGGACGGTTGAAGGCAGTCTCTTGATTAGGGACCAGAAGAATCTTGAGGGACGCAATCCCATCAGGAATGCCTACATGATTAGAGAGGGATGGACCTCAGGTATTCCCTGAACCTTAGCAGCAAAGCGCGTGATGAACTGTGAGAGTGTTTCGTCGTTGTGTTGGGCTAGCGCGAGGAGTGTGGCAATAGAGGGTTTCAGCTGCATGCTGGCCAAGAAGTTCTGCTCGAGTCCTTTGGTGAGCTGGTCGAAGGAGGAGATCGAAGCTGGCTGGAATCGGCTGAATCATATCCGAGCTGGCCCTCTGAGCATGGTAGGAAACGCTCTACACATCAAGACATCGGAAGTGCCATAGAGAGCCATCTGGGCCCGGAAGGCAACGACGTGTTCCGCCGAGTCGGAACTGCCATCGTACACATCAAGGGTCAGGAGTCTGAAATTGAGAGGAACAGGCTTATCCTGGATCTCCTGAGTGAAGGGGGATGCTGGGGAGTTCTCTCCAACCTCGCTTCTGGACTTACGGAACTCGCACTGGAACTCGTCCAAGCATCGGTTCACCGAAGACAACTAGGCTCTAACCGAGTCGTCGATTGAATCTAACGACACGGTGTCGGGCTCAGGAAATGGCAGGTTCGTCAGGTGGAGACCCAGAACATTACGCTCGAGGATTGTTCTCGGGCCTCCGAGCCGCTCTCCCACCTCTTCTTGGACCTATTCTTGTGGAACTAGGTTGGTCAGAGGGATGTCGGGTGGCTCTAGGATGAGCGCAGGTGGGATTGAAGGCGGGGCCTCGCCAGACATACGAGTTGTGGGATAAGCGGGGCGACTATTTGCATCATCCCGGCCAGGGCTTACACTTGTCTTGTCAGATCAAGGAACGCTTCGGGCGAGACGGTCGAGGACCTCGAGATACTTCTTGGACGGGACAGCCCAAGGTCGTTAAACAAGCACCAATAGCGATCTAGGGTCTGATTCGCAACGCCCCTGCCTGCTTGTGTCGCGAGGGTTGGCCCTCCGACGGCATAAGCGAGGTGGGTTGCGGGTGGTTTTTCGACGGGGCGAGCACCTGTGCTGATCACGAGGTGCTCCTGCAGCATCGGCCCTCTTAGCGCTAGAATGATGTCGAACTGATGTGGCCACCGATCGACGTGTCGGTTCGGCCCGATTCAATCGTCAATGCTTCAGAGTGTTCTCCAGCTTGGTCCATGGTGGTGTCATCTGTGCGACTCCTCGGGCGTCGATTTCCTGCAAAAACAGTCGAAGTCGGATTTGGTCCCCGACTTGGCCCCTTCGATGATCAAGTTAGTAGTGGTTGTAGTTTTTTTATGTCCTCCCCTTTTCCTGAAGGCAAGCGAGAGCGTTTTGCTCAGGCCTAGGGTTGGCTGTACGCGATTGATCGACGATAGCCTATCCTTCTAACGACGGGCATGTACCTCGGTCCGGACGCTGATCGACTTATACAGGACGACGTCGTGCGATGCCGTTCCGAACTTTTAGGGAGGGATTGCTTCATGTGGCTCCGGACGGTGTGGAGCAGTGGTCGCGTCGGATCCGAGGTGACGCGTTGGACGTGGCTTCCTATGTTAATCTCCGTGTTGATGTGTCCACTAGCTGCCTCCACGCGTGGACTACACCGGGACGTCCCCTATCAATGACTAACTTTTTTGATTCTTCTGTACTTTGTCGATCTCTCAACGTCACCTTTCTTTGCAGCAGCACGAGGGCCGAAGAAAAAAAGAAGAAAAGTTCAGGTTCATCGCCAATCGGCACGAGAACACCATGCTGATCATATGCTCTTCTTGTGACGTGATCACGAGTGCCTTGTGTTCTTCCCCAGCTTCACGCACCACCACCACTGCACTGCATCCCGTGTTTGACTCCCAAGCTTTTTAGCAATTTCTTTCTTAGCCACGATCCTTCTCCCATTCTCTCAAGTTCGAAGCTTGCCGTTGAGCAAGTAATCAGCACCCTTCGCATCCCGGAGCGAGCGGCATAGCCGACGAGCTCTCTTTTTTTCATCCATCAATCTTTGACATATGGCGGTGAACATAACCTCCATAAAGACCTCGTCGAATGGGGTGTGGCAAGGCGACAACCCGCTCGACTTCGCCTTCCCGCTGCTCATAGTTCAGACCACCCTCGTGCTCCTCCTCGGTCGGTCCCTCGCCTTCCTCCTCAAGCCCCTCCGCCAGCCCAAGGTCATCGCGGAGATCGTCGTAAGCCTCCTCATCTGACTAATCTAATTCACTCCTCTTCGGTATACATGATCAGCAACCACCGCTTTAGTACTACATGAGCTTTACATGACGCAGGCTTTTCGCCACTAGGCATACATGCATGGACTGCAGTGGTGCTCATGAACAAACACTGGCTTCTTTCGCAGGGTGGGATACTTTTGGGGCCTTCGGCGCTCGGCCGCAACAAGACGTACTTGCACAAGCTCTTCCCCTCCTGGAGCATGCCCATCCTCGAGACGGTGGCCAACATCGGCCTCCTCTTCTTCCTCTTCCTGGTCGGCCTCGAGCTCGACCTGCGTTCCATCCTCCGCAGCGGCCGCCGCGCCTTCGCCATCGCCGCTGCCGGCATCTCTCTCCCCTTCTCCTGCGGCGTCGGCGTGTCTTTTGTTCTACGCAGCGCCGTACCTGGGGCCGATGAGGCCGGTTACGGCCCCTTCCTCGTTTTCATGGGCGTCGCCCTCTCCATCACTGCCTTCCCCGTCCTCGCTCGCATCCTCGCCGAGCTTAAGCTCCTCACTACACCGGTGGGTGAGACCGCCATGGCCGCCGCCGCCTTCAACGACGTCGCCGCGTGGGTCCTCCTGGCCGTTGCCGTCGCTCTCTCCGGGACCAGCGGCAGCGGCAGCCACAGGAGCCCCGTCGTGTCGCTCTGGGTCCTCCTCTGCGGGATGGCTTTCGTGGCTGTACAAATGATTGCAGTGAGGCCGGCGATGTCCTGGGTGGCGAAAAGGGCGGAGAGCGAAGGAGGCGAGAGCGAGGTGTGGATAGCGCTCACTCTCGCCGGGGTCCTAGTCTCAGGATTCTTTACCGACTTCATCGGCATCCACTCCATCTTCGGCGCGTTCGTGTTCGGCTTGACGGTGCCGAAGGAGGGGGAGTTCGCCGGGAGACTGATCGAGAGGATCGAGGACTTTGTGTCGGGACTGCTGCTGCCGCTCTACTTCGCGTCGAGCGGCTTGAAGACGAACGTTGCAAGCATCAAGGGGGGAAAGTCGTGGGGGCTTTTGGCACTAGTGATCTGCACGGCATGCGCCGGGAAGATAGTGGGAACGTTCGTGGTGGCGGTGGCGTGCAGAATGGTGGCCAGGGACGCGTTGGCGCTCGGCGTACTAATGAACACCAAAGGCCTCGTCGAGCTCATCGTTCTCAACATCGGCAAAGAGAGAAAGGTCCGACAGAATGAGTGAATCCTAATTCACTACCCAACATATACATACGCATACGACAAGGTCGTTGCAATGTTGCAAGATTTGATTCCTGACATGTGTTCCTTATGACGTGGCAGGTTCTCAACGACGAGACGTTCGCCGTAATGGTGCTCATGGCGCTCTTCACCACGTTCGTCACCACCCCCACCGTCATGGCCATCTACAAGCCCGCCCGCGCTCACGAGCACCGCAAACTCCACCGCTCTGCCTCCTCCTCCTCCCCGCCGTCCGCCGCCTCCGACCCCAAGGAGCTACGTGTCCTCGCCTGCGCCCACAGCCCCCGCGACGCCCCTTCCCTCATCACCCTCATCGAGGCCATCCGCGGCGGCGCCCGCCCCCGGCCGTCCCCCCTCAAGCTCTACGTCCTCCACCTCGTCGAGCTCACCGAGCGCTCCTCCTCAATCGTTATGGTCCGCCGCGCCCGCCGCAACGGTCTCCCCTTCCTCAACCCTCTCCGCCGCCGCCAGCCGCGCGACCAGGTCGCGCTCGCCTTCGACGCCTACGGCCAGCCAAACCGCGTCCGCGTCCGCCCCATGACGGCGGTCTCCGCCCTGCCCACCATGCATGAGGACGTCTGCAGCGTCGCGGAGGATAAGCGCGTGTCCCTCCTCATCGTTCCCTTCCACAAGCGCCAGCACCGCAGCCGGGGGGACGACGGCGCCGCCGCCATAGAGAACGTGGGGCACGGATGGCGATCCGTCAACCAGCGGGTGCTGAGGGAAGCCCCCTGCTCCGTGGCCGTTCTCGTGGACCGCGGCTTCGGGGAGGGGGAGCAGGTGGGGCCGACCGAAGTGACGCGGGAGGTCTGCGTGCTCTTCTTCGGCGGCCCCGACGACCGGGAAGCAGTAGAGCTTGCGAGCAGGATGGCGGAGCACCCCGGAATCCGAGTCACCGTAGTGAGGTTCATCATGCAGAAGAGTGGAAACGAGGACCGGCAAAACGTCACGCTTCGGCCGTCGCCATTGAAGAGCGCCGAGAAGAGCTACACCTTTTCCACAGCGGTGATGGATCGCGAGCGAGAAAACGTAAGGCTTCTTTGAGTCACCCTTTTCACAACACACGAAGCATGCCCCGGCGTGGTAACCGACGGTTGCTAACGATGTGCGACAGGAGAAGGACGATGCGGCGGTTGAGGCGTTCCGCAGCAAGACGGAGGAGACAGAAGGAACGGCAAGGTACGAGGAGAAGACAGTGGGGAACGTGATAGAGGCGGTGCTCGCGATCGGCAGGAGCGGCGCGTTCGATCTGGTAGTGGTGGGGAAGGGGCGGTTCCCGACGTCGATGGTGGCGGAGCTCGCGGGCCGGCCGGCGGAGCACCCGGAGCTAGGCCCCATCGGCGACGCGTTGGCATCTTCAAGCAACGTGGTGTCGTCAGTGCTAGTGGTCCAACAGCACGACGTGGTCCACTCGGACGAGACGCCGGTGTCGATGGTGTTGGGGGATGGCGCCGACGGCGTCGTCCTTGAGGTGGACGGCAGCAAACACTAAGCTGAAGCTAGCCGAGCGTCGGATGATACAGTGCGTATATTATTACAGCATCGACAAGCAGGAAGCCTTCCTAGTAGATCAAGTGATGCATATCGTATTCACCTTTCAACTTGATATTGCTGTAACAATCATATATTCCATTTCAGTTCCTGGCATTTAGCTCAGTTAACCACTATGAGATATATAATCCAACAAAATAGCATGCTGTTAGTTTATTGATTCACCTTCATTTATTGGATTAAGGTTTTTTATGTGTATACTGCAATAGATTAACATAATTAACAGACAACCCACCGGATTGCTGTACATGATATTGTTACCGTAGGTTACAAAGTATGTCCAATTATTTAGCTGTATGCAAAAGATAGGACGATATCATATATATTTTAGGATAAAATAGTAGAAGTGTAATACAGTAGCAAAAACAACTTCCGTTCCATGATGTATAATACAAGACAAAAGCCCAGAAAGGGGACGAAGTGGCACAAGTTCTTCACTGCTATAAACCTCCAAAATGGGGAGAACTCATCGGCGATCGTTTTAGGAGCTGGTGAACTTGGTCACCGCCTTGGTGCCCTCGGAAACAGCGTGCTTCGCGAGCTCGCCGGGGAGCACCAGGCGGACTGATGTCTGCGTCTCGCGGGAGGTGATGGTGGGTTTCTTGTTGTAGCGGGCGAGGCGGGAGGCCTCCTGGGCCAGCTTCTCGAAGATGTCGTTGATGAAGGAGTTCATGATGGACATGGCCTTGCTGGAGATGCCGATGTCCGGGTGCACCTGCTTCAGCACCTTGAAGAGTAGATCTTGTACGTCTCGCCCCCCTTCTTAGCCTTCTTCTTCTTCTTCTTCTTCTGCTTGTCGCCGACGGCGCCACCGTCCTTGGAAGGAAGGCGCTTCTCGGCTTTGGATTTCTGTTGAAAATCTAGATAGGAAGAAGGGATAAAGATTTCAAACAGAGGAAGAGTAGGGGAAGAGTAACTTTCTATTTTTCTCTCAAAAACTCTTTACAATTTCACAAAATCTATACTTTCATGAACCAACATATGGGGTTTATATAGTTCCCAAAGATACATCATATTTATTGTATTCAAAATGAATTTCTCTTTCAAGGAACCTCTTCAAGAATTCAAGAACCAATGATCATTTTGACTTGTCCTTCCATAGACTTCTAATCCATCTTTTCTTCTTGATGGATTAAATCTCCTTCTTAATGCAGTGAACCTTTTTCTTGAATTAATTAGTCTCTATTGGATATTAGAATAAGTTTATTTCCAACATTATCCCCCCTTAAACTTGTTCCATCTGTCATCCCAAGTTTCATTCGAAGTTGTTGAAATATTTTAAATTTGAGAGGTTTTGTAAGAATGTCAGCCACTTGTTCACTTGTCTTGACATGATGTAGCTCCACTTCTTTATTTTTGATATGATCTCTTATAAAATGAAATCTTGTGTCAATATGCTTCGATCTTTCATGGTATTTGGATTCTTGGCTAAGGCAATAGCTGATTTGTTGTCAACATAAATCTTGGTTGACTTCTCCTGTGGGATATGAAGTTTTTAGAGTAATCTTCTTATCCAGATTGCATGACAAACACAAGAAGATGCTGCTATATACTCTGCTTCACAACTTGATAGAGCTACGATCTATTGCTTTTTTGAAGACCAAGTAAATGTAGTTTCACCAAAATAAAAGACAAATCTAGTTGTACTTTTCGATCATCGTAAGCTTAAAGCCCAATCACTTTGTCACTATATCCAATAAGCTCCACCTTTTAGATGATGAATAAAACATCCCATATTTAATTGTTCCTTTGACATATCGTAAAATTCTTTTGGCGACGTTTAAATGAGATGTCTTAGGAGTTTCCATATATCTACTTATTAAACCAACTCCAAATAATATGTCAGGTGAGTGCATGTCAAATACCTTAAACATCCAACTAAACTTTTGTAATAAGTTGGATTAATGTATTTACCTTCACCTTCCTTAGTCAACTTGGTGCCATATTCAATAGGTGTATCTGCAGGGAGACAATCTTCCATAGAAAACTTCTTTAGAACCTCCTTTGCATAATTTTTTTGTGAGATAAAAATTCCTCCATTGTCTTATATAACTTCGATACCAAGAAAATAAGTCATTAGGCCCAAGTCAGTCATCTCAAATTCCTTCTTCATGGAGTATTTAAAATCTTCAATCATGGAGCTACTATTGCCTGTAAATATTAAATCATCTACATACAGGCATATAAATAAGATATCTCCATCAGAGTTAGATTTCATATAGAGAGCATGCTCATGTAGGCATTTAGAAAAACCATTTTGAATAAAATATGCATCTATTCGAGAATTCCATGCTTGTGGGGCTTGTTTAAGCCCATAAAGAGCTCTCTTTAACTTGTATACTTTGTCTTCTTGCTCATGAATAATAAAACCAGGAGGTTGTTGAATATATACCTCTTCTTCAAGAACTCCATTAAGAAATGCTGATTTAACATCCATTTGTAAAATTTTTCATTTCATTTGAGCTGCTAGGGAGATAAGGAATCTTACTGTTTCCAATCGAGCAACTGGTGCAAATACTTCTTCATAGTCGATCCCATTCTTTGTTTGTAACCCTTTGCAACCAATCGTGCTTTGTATTTCTCTATCTTCCCTTGTGCATTTCTTTTTGTTTTGAAGATCCACTTAACACCGATCGCTTGGTGGTCTTCTGGAAGTGTAGTAAGCTCCCATGTATTATTTTTGTTAATTGCATGAATCTCTTCATTCATTGCTTGTCGCTATTTTTCTTCATTACAAGCTTCTTCGAAAGTTAATGGATCATATCCTGCAAAAAGACAAAATAAAGAAAGTTCATCGTTGTTAGTATCAATCCTTTGAGTCACATCATAGAGCTCCTGAACTGGTCTTGTCCTTCTTATAATCGGACTTCTTGAATCATGTGACCTAGTGATCTAGGTGATGATTAGGTAAAAGCCTCTTCGGTGTTTCCTTGTATTATTTCATCTTCTTACGAAGTTATGGCTTTCTTATCTTTGCTCATCATTTTTCCAGTTCCAAATTTGTTGTTCATCAAACTCAACATCTCTTGACATCACAACTTTATTTGTGATAGGATTGTAGAGTTTGTAACCACTAGAATTTTCAGCATAACCTAACAAAATACATTTCTGACCTTTATCCTCCAGTTTTGTTCTCTTTTCCTCTGGTATCTTAGCAAATGCAATACTTCCAAAAATTCTCAAATGATCAACTCTTGGTTTCTGTAAGCTCCATGCTTCTTCTGGTGTAACATTTCCAATTCGCTTTGTTGAAAACACATTAAGCAAATAAAGCTGCGAAACAAGACATCTCCCAAAATTCTTTAGGAATTCTTGTTTCTTTTAACATGCATCGGACCATATTAAGTATAGTCCTATTTTTTCTTTCTGAGACACCATTTTGTTGAGGTGAGTATGGCATAGTGAATTGATGTAAAATTCCATTATTTTTACAAAAGCTTTCGAATTCATTTGATGTATATTCACCACCTCTATCTGTTCTTAAACATTTAATCCTACAACCACTTTGTCTTTCAACCAACTCCTTAAATTCTTTGAATTTACTGAAAACTTCTTTCTTTTCTTTTAATATATAAACCCAAGTTTTTCCACTATGATCATCAGTGAATGTAAGAAAATACCTGCTTCCTCCAAGTGATACTGGACTGATAGGATCACAAACATCTGAGTGTATCAAATCAAGCTGATGCTATGCTCTTCTTGTTCTTCTGACTTTAAAAGGCTTTCTTTCTTGCTTACCCATAACACATACTTCACATAGTTTTGATGGGTGATCAATTCTTGGCATTCCTGTCACCATATTATACTTCTCTAGAAGTTTCAAAGCCTCAAAATTTAAATGAGCATATCTAAGATGCCATAGTGTAGAAATATCATCAATATCAGTCTTAAAACAATTTGATCGATCAAAAATACATAAATGCAGAGGAAACATTCTGTTCTTTGCCATTTTCACATGTGATATCAATATTCTATCCTTGTCATAAATTAAAAGAGTCATATCTTTCATCTCAATATTATAACCTTTTTCAAGTAATTGTCTCAAACTTAAAATATTATTTTTCATATCAGGAACATAATAAACATCTGAAATATATAACTCTTTACCATTATTTAGTTCAAGGAGAATTTGACCTTTGCCTCTTACTGGTCTCTGAGACATATCACCAAATGTAATATTTCCAGAATAACTTGTATCTATTTCTGAAAATAAATCTTTAATACCACACATATGATTTGAAGCTCCAATATTTAAATACCATGTCATAGATTGATCTTCTTTCAGTTTATCATATGTCATCAGTAAAACTTGATTTTCATTCTTTTCTTTTTCAACAAAATTTGCCTTATCACCTTGGTTGTTAGGATTGTAATAACATTCAAAAGAGTAATGCCCGTACCTTTTGCAAATATAGCATTGTATTTCAAACCTTTTAAAATTTCTGTCACATCCACGGCCTCGGCCACGTCCTCGACTATAACCTCGGTCTCTTTGGCTAGAATTTTCTCCACCACCTTCATTGTTTTGAGATTCCTGATTGGTATGATTTCTGTCTCCTCTTCCTCTTTGTCCACGACCTCTTCCTCTTTGAAATTTTGATTCACCTCTGTTTTCAAGAGTAAGCTTGGTTTGTAGTGCTTGCTCCAAAGTTTTGTCTTCTCCTCTTTTTGTAATCCTTTGTTCATGAACTTGAATAGAACCCATAAGTTGTTCTAAAGACATTTTTCCAAATCTTTAGATTCTTGATCGCAACAAGAATAAAATCAAATTTTGGATCTAAAGATCTCAAATATTTTTCTATTACTCTTTGATCACTTATTTGTTCACCATTTCGTCTCATTTGATGAACAATAGAGATGATCTTTGAGAAGTAATCAGAAATAGTTTCAGAAATACCTTGTTGTAATTTTTCAAAGTCGGCTCGTAAAACTTGCAAACGAAGTGTTTTTACCTTATCAACACCACCAAATGCTTTTTGAAGCATTTCCCAAGCCTCCTTTGAAGTATTTGCTAGAGCGATGATCTCGAACATTGTATCATCAAGTCCTTGATATATCGTGAACAAAGCCTTTTTCTCCTTCTTCCTTCTATCTTTGAGTTGCTTTCTTGCTTCTGCATTCATTACTCCTTCTTCTGCTGGACTTGGCTCAACAAATCCATCTTCTACAAACTCCCATACATCTTGGGAGCCTAGAAGAACCTTCATTTGGATGCATCATATATCATAATTTTTCTTTGTCAATCTAGGGATCTGAATTTGGATGGTACTTGGGGAAGAAGCCATTGCTCAACCTATGCTCTGATACCAAATGTTGAAAATCTAGATAGGAAGAAGGGATAGAGATTTCAAACAGAGGAAGAGTAGGAGAAGAGTAACTTTCTATTTTTCTCTCAAAAACTCTTTACAATTTCACAAAATCTATACTTTCATGAACCAACATATGAGGTTTATATAGTCCCCAAAAATACATCATATTTATTGTATTCAGAATGAATTTCTCTTTCAAGGAACCTCTTCAAGAACCGATCATTTTGACTTGTTCTTTCATAGACTTCTAATCTATCTTTTCTTCTTGATGGATTAAATCTCCTTCTTAATGCAGTGAACCTTTTTCTTGAATTAATTAGTCTCTATTGGATATTGGAATAAGTTTATTTCCGTCCACCTTCTTAGCCTTCTTCTTCTTCTTCTTCTGCTTGTCGCCGACGGCGCCGCCGTCCTTGGAAGGAAGGCGCTTCTCGGCTTTGGGTTTCTTCTCCGCGGGTGCCTTCTCCGCCTTCTTTTCCTTTTCCTCCGCCGGTTTCTCTGCCGCGGGCTTCTTCTCGGCTTTTGGCGCCATCGCAGTTGCAGTCGAAGGAATAAACACAGGCTGGTTCCGATCGAACGGCGCTGGCTTTGATTGGCTGTCCAGTTGAAGTCGCGGATCCGTGACTCCAGCTTGCTCGAACCGTTAGTTCAGCCGGGGAATGGACGGTTATGATATATTATTCTATTTTTGTTTACGTGTCCGTCTTCTACTGGACCAATCTTCTGTTTCGGGTCTGCTGACGTACAAAAATCTCTTTTGGAGGGACAGCGAAAGAGAAGTCATGCGCGTGAAACCACGTCAGCTCTGAATATGGGGCCCAAAGGAGCTCTTCGTCTCGATCTGGCTGTTGTTGTGGGACCCACGATGAAATCGACCAATGCGCTAACCGGTCGATAGCGTCAGCAGCGGTTCATAGTACGCATGGTTAAAATCCAAAAAAGTCAACCTAAATTCGGCTTACAGGAGCCCCCATTTACCATAATTGCTTTGAGATCGGTGATAATTCTAATCCAACTTATCCCGTTAGCTTCTGGTGTGCTAATTGCAACACTAAGCTGATTGGATCCATATATATATATATATATATATATATATATATATATATATATATATATATATATATATATATATATATATATATATATATATATATATATATATATATATAAGAACTATGACATTTGGCACCTAAAAGCTTAACATTTTTATCTTACAAACTCCTTGAATCTTATTCAATTAGGCTCAAATCATGTCGTACTAATCAGGACATCAATAATATCTTCTTATAATATTTTTGACATTAGGAGAACTCAATATCATAGGAATACTCATCCATCGACCTTCTCAAGGAATACTTATGTAAAAAGATTTTACCATCAGCATATAATACTTTAACTCGAGAGGGATAGCAATCGTCATTTCCGCATATGGGTGCATCCACCTCGACGTAGACGTCGATATGATACTAGCGTACATTCAACGACTTAGGTCTCTCAACCCCATGGACAGCCTCTACTTATCCCTTGCAGAGATGTTCTTAAATTTCACTAGGCAAGTGCAAGCATTTAATAAGTATGATATACACCGTCGCTCCAATTTTGCCTTAGTTAACCCAATAAGCAATACTACTAGCTCAATCACAATCCTTTACTTAACCACCATCGGTGCCCATCGAGATTCCCCAACTTAATGTGGTGCAAACATCGACTGTACTTAAGACACTTCAAAGGGTCAATCAATATATTACTATTAAGGCAAATAGTCTCAAACAAACATGAGTAGTCATGCAAGAGGCCAAAGCAAGAGCGAACACAATCAGCCCTGACATTAAGGCCATCGCAGTGGAGGAGAAATGATAGACCTAAGTTACCTTATCCAAGGTCTAAGTTGACCCTCCCTTAAATATGACTAGAACAAAAAAATTTCTATAGATAAAAGAGATAGGGCTCTTAAAAGACTCTCACCCGATGAAGACCCTATTACCTAAAAGAGACAGCTCCAAATACTATCAGTTTTATCAGGATTATAATCATGACACGAAAGATTGTCACAACTTGAAAGAGCATATTAAGGAGCTCATATGTCGGGAACGCCTTAAGAGGTTTGTTTTCAAACACTAGAAACCTTACACTGAGCTCAAGGGTCGATGGAAAGATAGATTAATATCATCATTAGGGGGGGGTATGGGTGGTGGGGTGGGGGCATGGGTTAGACAGCTCCTCGGGTCATAAGGCTTATGTCTGAGCTACCATTGAAACCTCCCATAATCAAGATGATGCCTTGGTAGTTTATATAAGGATGATTGATGCTTAGGTGAGGAGGGTTATGATTAACATAGGTAGCTCTACTACTATCTTTTATTTTATTACTTTCCGAAAACTAAGGTTGTCAACTAACGATCATACCCCTATGACTTTTTTATTGATGGAGTTCACTAGCGACTCTATCTTGTCTCTTGGGACCATGAAATTGCACATCACATTCATAGACGAGTCTTATTCTAAAATAATACTAACTAAATTCATCGTAGTCGATATCCCCTGGGCATGCAACACGATCATAGGCCCACATATACTAAACAAATTAAGAGCAATAGTATCGACCTATCACATGATAATAAAATTTCTAACGAGAGATGACACTAGGGAGCTGAGAAGCAACCCAAAAGAGTCGTGCCAATGCTATCTGACGGTGGTCTCCCTACTAAAGAAGGCTCGATCCGAGACACCACCTATGGGCCCCCAAGACTTTTCCAAATTTATCCTATATCCTAAGCTAGTGGAGCCATTGATTGAAGCACCCCAAAACCAAGCCCAACCAGATCGAATTATCAAAGTCAAGATAACACTTTTGAAGAGAGTCAAGTGCAACTCATCAACTTCCTTCGAGAGAATGTTGAGGTCTTCGCATGGTCGCCGAGAGATATATTGAGAATCAACCCCAATGTAACTCAATATTACCTGAACATTTCTCCCAAGGCACGACTAGTAAAACAAAGGCCTCGCAACTTTGCTCTTGATCGTCAGTAGACAATTAGTGATAAGGTTGACAAGCTATTAGGAGCATAGTTTATTATTGAGATGCAATATGCTCGTTGGCCTACCAATATTGTACTCGTTAAAAAATTTAATAAAAACTAGAGAATATGTACTTATTATATCAATCTCAAAAAGGTATATGCAAAAGATAGTTATCCTCTCTCACCTTTATGGATGCATTCTCAAGGTATAACCAAATCAAAATGACACTAGAAGATCGAGAACATACTTTCTTCATCATAGACTAAGACACATATTGCTATCGAGTCATGCCCTTCAAATTAAAAAATATGGGAATAACATACCAAAGAATGGTGAACAAAATGTTCAAGCATCAGATCGAGAAAGATATTGCAGCTTATATAGATAACATGATAGTGAAAAGCAGGACGGTAGACTCACATCTGGTGGATTTGGTCGACCTATTTCAAGTTTTAAAAAAGTTCAACATATATCTCAATCCAACCAAGTGTATTTTCATAGTCAACTCAAGAAAGTTCCTTAGGTTCATTATGTATCGGAGGGGAATAGATGTAAATCCCAAGAAGGTACAAACCATATTAGGGATACACCCACCTCAATCAGTAAGAGAAGTTCAATGGTTAATAGGTCAAATACAGCACCCAGTCAATTTTTATCTCAATCTAGCAATACATGTCTACCTTTTTTTGACATTGAAGAATCAAAAGGTTTCATTTGGACATATGAGTGCCAGGAGGCATTTGAAAAGTTGAAGGATCACCTCACTTAATTATCGTAGCTCACTTCATCTACCTCGGGCTAAATTCTAAGCCTCTACCTACCTAGTTGTCAACTTAATATTGGAACAAGATGACATAGGAGTTTAATAGCTCATTTACTATGTTACTCATACTTTGAGCAAACCCGAAGAGAAATACCTCCCTATCGAGAGGTTTATATTTATGCTAGTCTTAGCAACAATAAAGCTCCCACTATTTTCAAGTATATGTTGTATAGGTGATCACCAACCGACCACTTAGACAGGTTCTCTCTCAATTTGATGTCTCAAGCTAAGGTGGTTAGTAATGATGGGTGAGTTTGGGATCTAATATATTCTTAAGATTGCCATAAAGGATCAAGTTCTAAGGACTTTATCTCAAAATTAACTCATCATTTGCTTGACATTGACAAGCCCACCCTACTTGCATGGATACTATTTGTGGATGGTTCCGCCACCTCGGATGAAGGAGATATCAGACTCATCCTGAAAGGCCTGAATAAATAAATGTCCAAGCTAGCTTTACGATTTAAGATTAAAATATCCAACAATGAAGTTAAGTATGAAGCACTTCTCTTAGGGCTTTGGCTTGCCTAAGAGCATCAAGTCCAAGACCTGATGGTGTTCAGTAACTCACAGCTAGTCATGAATTAAGTGATGGAAAATTACAATGTCCGAGATGCAACCTTCGCAAAGTGATAGCAGATGAGATTTTCCCAACTATACGAGGAAATCTCGCTGCTCAGTTAAGGAAAATCGTCCCATTTAAACATGAATAAATAGACATTGGATGAAACTAATTAATGTGTGCTTTTGCTTTTACACTTCACTCTATCATGGTATCAGAGCCCTTATATTAAGCAAGAGTTTTTTTCTCTCTTCCTCGTTGTCTAACGACAACGATGCACAGCACGACAATGTCATGCTTCCAAGGTCGATGTCGAGGAGTGGATCGATGAAATCCTCAGCATCCATCTTTCGTTACCACCCTTGAGGAGTTCTTCAGCCGGGCCACTTGTCATTTCCCCTTCCCTCCTCTCTTAACCAGGAGGAACATCTTCGTCGGTCAGGCTGCTTGTCGAATCATCGCTAGCGTATTAGTTACCGCCTCTTCCCTTCCTCCTTCCTTGGCACTCTTAATCACTTCCTTATATGGCTCCACAATAGCATCGACAAGGCAAGGTGATGGACTCCACTATTACTGTAAACCCCTTACTTGTAATCCTCCTACAGCTCTTCCTCAAGCGGCACCATTGGAGCGGCCAAAGAACCTGCTCCCAGATCCCTATTATCATCACCCATCTCAGCACACCTTGTAGATTGTTGTATTGGGACCGAGACCGTGGATGCTTGCATTGCTCACCAGAGAAATAGAGCATCTCTTGCCTTAGCAAGACCTCCTCAACCAGCTACATCGTTGTCCGACGACAGCAGTCTGCCAAGGAGTCACACAATCTCTACTCGTCGACCTCAATCCTCTGTGGCATCTCCTCTTGTTCCACTGAGCTAACACCGAGAACTCTCTATCCTCTGCCTTGGTGTATCTCCGACGACATTGATCTGAAGTGACAAAGGATGTACTACTATCGTCGCTTTCTTTCTTACAGTACTTCCTCAACGAACAGCGGCTATCTTCTCCCGCTGCTGCGCTACCATCTCTGCACTGTCCACTGGCTGCAGTCCGTCGCAATACTTGCTACTACCTATGCGCTCTTTGCCCAAGCAAGACGTTCTCACTGATTGCTAACCGAAACAATTTTAGTCTTCTCCTCCAGCCGAAGCCTTCTGTCGGAGGCATCCACTTGCCAAGCATGTGCTGGGCCCAGCCTACACTAGGCATGGCCTTTGGCAAAGTTGCATCGAGGCAAGCACAGCTCCGTCATTTCCTACTTCACTTATTTTCCTCGTCCTGTTCCTCGTGGGAGATGCAGTCCAAGTTGCCTGGCTCAAACTAATGGTGGTGGAAACAACACCATCGTAAATGGTTAAATGGACTGAAACAGTAAGCGGAGCTATTAGTTTTGATTGTCTCCGAATTCAAACGCTGGACTGAATCCCACAACAACCTCTCCAACCTGCTTCACTTCATCTTTCCTCCATAGCAGTTCTCCACCTCGTCGAGTAGCATCTGAAATTGGTTGATGCACTTAAAGCTGCAGCATTTGAAGATGTGCGGACCATGAATCACTTCCTCTCCGACCCGACGTGCACCGTGGATTTAAAGCCGCAGCCTCTCATAGAACTGCAGATCTCTCATAGATCTGTGACAAGAACTGTATATTGGCTAATCATACTACTACAACTCTCCTCAGCAGATCACTCATAGAACTACAGATCTCTCAATACCTGCCAATCATACTACTGCAGCTCTCTCCAACACTACTATAGATCTCTCAAGAGCGATCTCCAAAACCTTCAGCCCACATTAGTCTGGGCAGCTTTCACCTACGCATCCTGCACATGACCTGCCCATGTGTTGCATGGGGTAGAGAACTCACCAGGACCATCGCAAGTGGTGCAAGTCAGAACTTGATCTTGACATTGGCTGAGTTCTTGGTTTGGCACCATCACAGGCCTGTTACGAGCTTCTCTTCCCCGTTGACGATGCTCCCAAAGGAAGCATAGGTGCTACTGCATTTGTTGATCAGCTCACCGCTCTCCTCAACGAATGGAGATTGCCTTCCCTCTCCTTGGCGGTCGCAGCTTCTGTTTCTACCACCAACTGCTGCTCCCTTGCCAACTGAAGCCTCCTCCAAGTTGGCTCTGTGATTTTGCCATCCGCCTCCTTTACCAAGGACTCTGCCACCCTTCTGGCCGCTGAATTTGGCTGAATGTTGTGATCTGCATCGATCGTGGCCATCGTTGCCTATTGCCAACTGTTGCCTCGCCGTCAACTATCACAAGCACTGCTTGCAGCAGAAGCCACCCTCCAACAAAGTTCTACGCTGCACTGTTATTCACATTCTTCACCACCCAGCCGCAAGAACTGCTAATCGAAGATTTGTAGCTTTGCTCAATACTGCATAACCAAACTAGCCTGCACATAGCTAACAAAGAACTCATATGCTAGCAACACACCTCACGCGATGTTGATCTGCACCGACACTTCTCCCTCGATCACTGTCGTCGCTACAGACTCCCACTTTGCTCCGTCAGATTGGTGCATATCCTCAACATATCCTCATCATCTACCTTTGATGCTCTGGTTATTGTCCCCGCAGGGAACCATAGTACTTTTCCACATACAGGTCTTATCTCCATCAATGCTGCAACTCTCATCCCCTTCAAGTTATCCAAAGGTGACAACTACGCATCCTAGCGTGCTCAATTTTCTAATCTCCTATTTGGATATGATCTACTAGGCTACGTCGATGGCTCTCTTCGTTGTCCACTAGCGATGCTCAACGTCCCAAGAAAACCTAGTCCAGTACCAAATCCGAACCACAAACTATGGCTACACTAAGATCGTCTCATCCTTCAAGCAATTCAAGCCTCCATCGCTGGATCCCTCGCCCCACTCATATCTTCATGTGACACTACTGTCGAAGCCTGGTGCAAGTTACAAACCACCTTGGTGAATCATTCGCGTACTCACATACTCAGTCTCCTCTCTAGTCTCATAAAAACAAAATAAGAGGGAAGTACTATTATCGATTATCTATAAAATATAAAAGTTATCATCGATAACTTGACTTTGATAGGTTATTCTCTCAGTGATGAAGAAGTCGTTGTCCACACTCTTAACGGCCTAGGAGACGACTACAAGGAACTGGCAATAGTAATACGGGCACGTGATCACCGATGTCATTCGAAGAACTCTACGACAAGTTGACTGACTTTGAGATATATCTTAAGTACGAGGACAAATTGCCAAAACCATCCATCATAGCTCAAGTCAGCCAAAAATCCAAGAGGAGGGGCAACTAGTATAACAAGAATATCAATAAATATTTGACCAAGATGTCTCTTGCACTTTTGAACTCCAAACAAACCATACCTCCTCCACATCATCAACATTTCAATCCCAACTACCAAAGTGGCTTCTTCAATCATTAGTAGTCTTAGTGCCCTAACCACACAACCCAACAAAGAGTTGTTTGCTAACTATGTGATAAAGTTGACTACTCTACAAAGGTTTGTCGATCTCGACCTAGACTTCCTGCTCAATTACATTGGCCTCAGGCAAATCTCACGACTACTCCAAATACTAGTCAACATAATTAGATTGTGGACTCTGGCATATCTCACCACATCACCTCTGATCTACAAAACTTATCCATTTACAATAACTATGGCGAAAATGACAACATCATCATTGGTGATGGTAAAGGAATTCCTATTACTCATACTGGTTCCATAATGCTTAATTCACATAACACAACTTTTACACTCGATGATGTTCTATGTGCATCTCACATTAAATAAAATCTCATTTCAGTTTATCAATTTTACAAACAAAATGATACATTAATTGAATTCTTTCCTAACTCTTTTCTTGTCAAGGATTTGAACACGGGGGCATCCTTGGTCCGAGGCCAAAGTAAGGACAATGTTTATGAATGACCATTAATTATATAAATAACCTAGCCCACTGCTTACTCCTTAATTGCAGCTCCGATTGATGTGTGGCATCGTCGTCTTGGTCATCCCTCATCTTCTATTCAGTAAAAATTACTTTTTTGTTATTCTCTTTCTACTCTTAAAAATAGTAGCATTATAACTTATTGTGATGCTTATCTCAGCAATAAAAGTCATAGACTCCCCTTTGGAATATCCTATATATCATGCTCTAAACTATTTAAAATTATTTATACTGATGTTTGGGGGCCTACCCCACTCATTCCTTTTGACAAGTTTAGATTTTATGTCATTTTCATAAACTATTTCACCAAGTATACATGGTTATACCCTCTTCATCATAAATCTGAAGTTTCAACAATCTTCACCAATTTTAAAAAGTTGGTCGAGAACTTCTTTCAGTCTACAATCAAAACAGTCTACTCCGATGGCGGAGGTGAATATCAAGCCCTCACATCTTGCCTCTTAGCTTATGGTATTCAACATCTTAAGTCACCCCCACATACTCCTCAACTAGTTGGTTCTGCTGAACGCAAATATCGACATATAGTTAAAACTGATCTCACACTTCTATATCAAGCCTCCATGCCAACAACCTTTTGGTCCATAACCTTTCAGACTACCATCTATCTTATTAATCATATGCTCACTATAGTCCTCCAATATCAGTCACCATTTGAAAAATTATTTCACAAATCCCTAAACCTTCAAAAACTCAAAGTATTTGGCTGTTTATATTATCCATGGCTACGTTCCTATGCCGCATACAAGATAACACCAAGATCTAGGCCTTGCATTTTCATATGATACTCTCTTGAACATAATGCTTTTCGATGCTACGAATCTCATACTCAAAAAGTCTTTATATCATATCATGTTATTTTTGTAGAATCTACATTTTCGTTTTAAAACTATGAGTCTCCTACTATGCAAGCTACTCCAACAAATATACATCATTGGAGTATATCGTCGATCCCCTCAAACGAGCCTCTCACAACACCATCTAGTCCTTTTCCTCATGATCCGTACTCTCTTGTCCTTCCGGTTCAACAGCTCCTCACTCCCTCTATTATTTCTCCTCTCTCTTCTTCACAAGCTTCCCCTACTACTGAAGTAATACCCTCGGAAACACAATCACCTTCTTTGCCCTCTTTCGGACCCAATGACATTGAAGTACCTCAGCCTACTCTAAACCGTGTCAATGCCTCTCAACTGTCTATACCAACAGCACAATCTACAGTCCCGGGATATCCAATGACAACACGCTCCAAAAGTAGTATTTTTAAACTATGTCAAGTCCTCGACCTACATGCTATCACAAAATCCTCTCCTAAGACCAGTGAACCTACCTCAATTACTCAAGCTCAAAAATCTTCACACTAGCGTAAAGCCATATGTGAAGAATATGATGCCCTCCTCCATAACTCTACATAGACCCTTATACCCTTTCACCCTATACAAAACATCAACGGGTGTAAATGAGTCTTTCAAATTAAGCGGAACCCAAATGGATCTATTGCTAGATATATAGCATGTCTAGTAGCCAAAGGGTTTCATCAACGACTTGGAGTTGACTTCACAAAGACTTTCGATCCTATTGTTAAACCCACAACAATTCGACTTATCCTAAGTTTGGCCATCTTAAAAGGTTGGCACTTACAACAACTAGATGTTAACAATGTCTTTTTACAAGGGACTCTAACTGAAGATGCCTTTATACAGCAACCCCCTGGCTTTATTCATTATCAGTATTCGAGACATGTCGCAAACTATAAAAAGCTATTTATGGACTTCGTTAAGCTCCAAGAGCTTGGTAGACTAAACTTGGCTCGTTTTTTACATTAATCGGTTTCATCAACTCCAAGTTTAATACCTCGTTATTTTTACGATAATAAAATAGAAACACAATATATCTTTTCATGTATGTGGATGATATTATTATCACGGGCAATGATCCCTTGGAGATTCAGGCATTCCTAAAGCAATTGACTGATCGATTCTCCCTCAAAGATCTTGGACCCTTCAGTTACTTTCTGAGCGTGGAAGCAACATTATATCTTAAGGTCTCTTCTTATCACAACGAAAGTATATTCAAGACCTATTATTCAAAACAAACATGTAGGATGCAAAAGAGGCTACAACTCCCCTCTCTACTAGTGAATCACTTAAATTATGTGATGGAAACCCTACTACGAGCTCTACTCAATATCGACAAGTACTCGGCTCCTTACAGCACTTGACTTTCACACATCCAGATATTTTATTTACAGTCAATAAATTATCTCAATTCATGCACCAGCTATCTACTATGCATTGGTCTGCGATAAAATAAATTTTGTGGTATCTTAAAGAGACCCCATCATGGCCTCTTTCTCTACAAACACACCCCACTTAATCTCCATACCTTTATTGATGATGATTGGGTGGGGAATTTTGATGATAGAACTTTCACGTCATGGTATATTATCTTCCTTGGATCTAATCCTATCAATTGGAGTTCTAAGAAGCAAAAGACAGTCACATGATCTACAACTGAAACTGAATACCATACCATCACTATCGCTGCTGCTGAACTTAATTAGGTCACAAATCTCCTTAAGGAACTTAACGTCAACTCTATCGTTCCTCCTACAATATATTGTGATAATGTTGGAGTTACCTACTTATGTACTAATCCAGTGTTTCATTCACACATAAAATATATTGCCATCGACTTCCACTTCGTGTGAGATCAGGTTATTAGACATCAACTACGTGTCTCTCACATACATATAGTTGATCAACTAGTAAACTCACTTACGAAGCCTCTCGCCTGTAAACTATTTTCGTTACATCGATCCAAGATCGGCATCCTTGACAGGAGCTCAATCTTGTTGGAGCATGATAGCATATGAGATTTTCCCAACTACACAAGGAAATCCCGCTGCTCAATTGAGGAAAATGTGTGATTTTACTTTTACATTTCACTCTATCACAAAGTACCTCGTCAAGGTGCAAAAATTAACCCACATCTTCTCCCGACTTAATGTGTTGCAAGTTCCTAGTGAAGATAACTTCTAAGTCGTTGTGCTTGTCAAATTAGCATCGGCCTAGAACATGAAGGATGGTCAACCACTAATCAAGATATTACCAACCCGAACCATAAACATACACGATGTAGCTACAATCGAGTAAGAGCAGAACTAGATGGACGAGATCTTGTACTACAAAAAATATGGAACACTATTGACAAACTCCGCATCAACCCAAAGAGTCAAGCATCATTAGACATGGTATTGCATAATTAATGATGTATATCACATGTCTTTAGTCAACCATTCTTGAGATGTCTAACATCCCAAGATGTTGAAAGGGTGCTGGTCAAGGTGCATGAGGAGGGCATGTATAGGGAGCACATTGGTGGATGAACCCTCGCCTTTTAAAGTACTTCAGTAAGGGTTCTATTAATTGATGTTCTACAAGGACGCAATAGCCTATGCCCAAAAGTGTGACATGTGCTAGAGGTTTATATGGATACAACATCAATCAATAGTCCCTTTGAGTTCGATCGATTGTGGATGTCCTTTCATTTAGTGGGGCATGGATATCTTCAAACCCATTCTACCAACCTAGCGCCAGCAAAGGTTTTTTATCATTGGAGTTGATTATTTTACAAAATGGAAGGAGGCTGAGCCATTGGCATCGATCACCGAGAAGTAGGTTGAGGGATTCGTATAGAAAAATATCATCGCTCTTTTAGAAATTCGAGAGTCATAATCACTGATAATAGAACCCAATTCAAGCGAAGTTCAAAGAGTTTTGTCAATTCTATAGAATTTAACTAAAGTTTAGCTCAATAATTAATCCTCAGACTAATGATCTTGCCGAGGTTGCCGACCAAGCCATTCTTAAAGGGTTAAAGAAGTGAATGAGCTACCGAGTATCTTGTAGGTCTCTTAAATGACACTTAAGATTGGGTCGAGAGAATTATTATTCAACTTACTCTTTAATATCGAGACTATCTTGACATCTGAGATAGTCCTTTTTACACCCCGAGTTGAGAATTTTGATTGAGAAAATCTTTGAAAGACTCGAGTCAAACTTAATCTAATCAATGAAGTTAGACGAAAAGCACACCAAAGGGCGCTGAGATATAAGAAAATAATAGTCAAGTTTTATAACCAAAATGTTCATTCTCAAAGGGTTAGATTAGGGGACTTGGTGTTTTAGAAAGCTGAAGCCAGTGTCCCAAGTAGATCCTATGGTAAGCCAGTGCTAAATTAGGAAGAGCCCTATGGAGTCATCAAGGTTATCTTAGACGAAACCTATCACCTTAAGACAATAGAATAGGTGGTGTTGCCAAGGACATGAAATATTATAAACTTAAAGGATTACCCCTAAGGTATTCCTTGAGATCAGATTAAGGTAATTATGCCTCGAGCGTCAAATCTTGTTTTATCATATCTTTAGTGCTAGTTGTTGTTATTGTAATTATTGTTATTGTTGTTATTATTATTATTATTATTATTATTATTATTATTATTATTATTATTATTATTATTATTATTATTATTATTTATGCATCAAAGAAAAGATAAAAAGTAAGTTGGATAGATAAACCCACTAAGAAAAAAACAGACAAGAAATAAGTTAGGTAGATAGACCCACTAAAAGAAAAACTAATATATCACAAGACTTTGCATTAGAGCGAGGTGACGAGTTAAGATCATCGTTGAAAGACACTTTAGCAACCATCGAAATATTTTGATCGAAGTACTCGGTTAATGCATCTCCCTAAATCTTTATCTCAAGATATCTCATCTTGAAATGGGCTAAGATAATATAATACTCATACTAATACAATGCCACCTTCGACCTCTCTAACCCTTCCTAAACCAAACAAATACCTCATAGATGATTCTCTTGATATCATGCTTCTCTCAACTCTCAATATCTTATTCAAATCTTAAATCTGCTCAATCATATTCATGGCCTGCTCATTTGATATAACGACTTGCTCGAGCTTAGAGTTGCAATAGCTCACATTCTTAGGTAAGTTGCAATAGCTCACATTCCAGACCACCTTCAATTATTTATCGTGGTCAGCAAGACGCCTCGCTAGTATTTCCCAGACCTGTATTCGATTTTCCATTTTGAAAAATGGAAAATTATAATGTATTTCCCAAACCTGTATTCGATTTTCTGTTTCGAAAAATCACACAATAAATCAAGATATTTTTAAATCTCAAATTTATATATCCAAAATTTAACACAAAAAATAGCAACCACAAAAGTAAATAAATCCACATACCCAGATACAAATATAAGAGAATCAAAAGTTAAATCCCCTCTCTGTTTATCACATAATAGTTAAAAACTGAACGCAACATCTTTCGTACAAAACCCAAAGCTACAAAGACAAAACCCTAAATCAAGGCATCGTTGCTCCAGAAATAGCATCAGGATAGACACCGACAGCACAACCACCTCCGCCACCACAAACCCTAGATGCAGCGAAAGATCAAGAGCTAGTGAACTTGGTCACCGCCTTGGTGCCCTCGGAGACGGCGTGCTTCGCGAGCTCCCCGGGGAGCACCAGGCGGACCGATGTCTGGATCTCGCGGGAGGTGATGGTGGGCTTCTTGTTGTAGCGGGCAAGGCGAGAGGCTTCCTGGGCTAGCTTCTCGAAGATGTCGTTGATGAAGGAGTTCATAATGGACATTGCCTTGCTAGAGATGCCGATGTCCGGGTGCACCTGCTTCAGCACCTTAAAGATATAGATCTTGTACGTCTCGCTCCCCTTCTTTGCCTTCTTCTTCTTCTTCTCACCGGCGGAGGCGGCGCCGCCGTCCTTGGAGGGAAGGCGTTTCCCGGCCTTGGGTTTCTTCTCCGCGGGGGCTTTCTCCGCCTTCTTCTCCTTCTCCTCCGCCGGTTTCTCGGCCGCGGGCTTCTTCTCCGCCGGCTTCTTCTCGGCCTTGGGCGCCATTACGGGAGGGCTTCGAGGCTGAAGAAGGTACCAAATCGAAGAAGGCAGCGATGTAACCGCGATGCTTCGGACGGTGTTTATAAATAGGAAAAGGTTCTCGTTTTGGTTGGGCGACGGACTTCACTCCGGATTGTTGACGTGTCAGCTTTAACGAGCGTTAGATTGACGAATATGAATGGGTAACGAACGGCTAATATTGAACGTGTTTGTCTGAGTGGATGCCATAGGGGATTTAAACGGATTGGGCACAGCACTCAATCGGGGCGGATCATACGGAACCGATAATTGGATCCGATCCGATATTACCTACGTAAGCATGATCTACTCCAAACAAATAAGTTGCTTCTCCGAATGAAACCCCAACACGTATCACAATTTCGATACTGCCATCGCTCTTCTATGGTTTGTTCATATTTTGTTTTACTTGTGTATATTCTTAATTAAGAGAGTCGTTTGTTGTAGGGATGGTAACTACAAATCTGACTCGTAGTGCACAAACCGTCAGGACCAATAGTGTCATTGTTTGATACGGCTCCGATCCAATTAGGAGCACAAGGTGGTGTCAGATATAATTTTCAAAAATGGATTAAAATTAGGGTTAATGTGGTGTTCTCATCGAGTACCTCATCCAGTTTCGATCGTTATGTAGGTTGGCACCTTGTCGGATGCACAACCTCCCTCCTCAATCACATCAAGTTTCTTATGCAAACTGTTTTAAACTAAATTGGATTAATTCAAATTTCACTGGTATCTTTTTGTATCACATTTGATATAATCAAATCTTTAATCAAATATCAATATTCTAAACTCAGAAAAAAAAATCAAGGACTCTAACAGGTTAGATATAGGGCATATTTATGGTGTCGAGCTTTCTTGATTAGTATCCTTGATGCGCCAATTTGGGGATACTTCATGAATTCCTGAAGCAAGAGATCAAATAACAAAGGAAAGAAAGAGTACACCTTTACATGTGTCTTTGGTCCTTTTTTTCATCCTTGTTATGTTGGGAGACGTATTTTTATAGTGTTAGAATTATAATTATGTACCATTAAAGAAGATTGCTTGAATCTAAAAAGTAATAAATAATATTCTTCATCTTAGCATCTATCCTATGTAGAACAGATTTATAATTGGAGAGAGATTATCGATCTTTTTATTTTCGTATTATCTGAACAGTGGAGCACTAGCCAAGTTATGATAAGCTTGAGTAATTATCATCTTGAATGCCAGAGATTACTGACCTCTCTTTGTGGTTTTTTGTCAGGTTGACGTAGGATACTTATGGATCGAAAATCGAACTAGAAGTGCACCAGCTAAGATATTACAAACACAAGTAATTATTATTTTAATATGTATCATGTGTAGAATATATTTATAGTTTGAGAGAGATTGTTGGCCTCTTTTTCGTGTTACATAGTTTGCTTATGGTTCGAAAGCGAACTATATAAGCACTAGTTAGTACATCATAAACTCGAGTAATTATCATCTTGTTTCATGTGTATAATATATTTATAATTGGAAAGAAATTCTCTCTGACATAGTTTGATTATAGATTTTAAAAAGATTTTGATCATAAAATCTTAAGCTCTTATAATTTACTTGTGTCTAAAATAATTCATATATTTTCAAAAACATAACATTTAGACTCCTTTTAAGATAATAGACATCAAAGTTTACTTACATGATCTAATGACATGTATAATTTAAGATTTAGGTCTAATTTAGCTATTATAGTTTTGGTCATGGATCTCTTACGTCATTATAGTTTACTCGTATCTAAAATAATCTTCATATTTTTAAAAACGTAGCGTATAAGCCCATCAAGTCTTTGTTAACAAATATTAGAGTTTGCTTACGTGACATACTAATTCATAATAAATTATTAATATAATAATATATAATTTAAGTTAAAAAAAATTGAGACCTTCATTAATAATGGGAGGATATGTCATTGTGGAAGCAACTACTAATAGTAGCACCGGGCCATTATTACCTAATAAGGTGTTATATGCATATAATCTATTCCGCTCTAACGATGAGCTCAGGAGCTTCCGAATATCACTTATTAGCTCTAGGGCATATGTCGTCATGTCATCCACCACCATAAATGATATTCGTTCTGATTTCGATAAATATCACCAAACCTTGTAAGTCACTCCCCTTGTGAAGCAAGACATCACAAAGATAGAGAATAGGTGGAAGGAGTAGTTGAGCTGGTTCATATAGCCCTCTCGCACCCACTCGCTCTTCCCGACCAATTTGTTAAGAAAGAGAAAGCGACGGAGGTCGTAGCGACAGACGAATACAGAGAGATAGAGGTAGGAGAGGCCGAAGGTGGAGATGGACAATTAGACTAACACGTCATAGGCATGACGGGTGGGGGTACAATAGAAAATGAAGTGTGAGACAATAATGACGAAGACGTCCAAGAAAAGAAAGAGAGACCATGAGACCATTGTGTGCCCTAATGTTAGACTGGCTGATATGCATCCACTTGAGGCAAGACTAAAAGCTTCTGAGCTCATCGTTAGTACGGGAGATGCTGTATGCATATGATGCCCTACTAAGTAGCAACAGCTCAGTGCTACTGCTAGTGGTCACTTTCACAACGATGCCTTCTCTCACTATTGATGGAGATTTCGATTTTTTTAAAACTTAAATTATACATATAATTATATTAATAATTTATTATTAGCCATCATGTCACATAGGTAGATTTTAACGTTTATCAACTCAAATTTATCGGGAGTAGTTTATATATTATATTTTAAAAATATAATAATTATTTTGGATAAAAGCAAATCATAACAATTTAAGAGGTTTATAATCAAAATCATACAGGCTAAAATTAACCTTAACCATTGATATTATAAACTCGAGTAATTAAGGATGTCATACTTCACAATACTAAAGCGCAAATGCCGTGAGTGTTCATCATTGGCGCTCGACAGCGAATCTATTCACTAAGCAAAGGAGGTCACAGTAGTCGTTCGCGCGCACGAAAGTTTGTGCAAGCGCGCACGAATTATCGAGATCCAATGTAGGGGGGCAACCAGGATCCGCCCTTGGCGCTCTGACGTGTGTGCGTCACAACAGAAGCTTCCCTATTTTTGAACATTCAAACGCTACATCCCGTCAGAACCCGCTTCAAAAGACGGAGAACGGAAGAGACCATGAGACCTCGTCCTTGTCTTCTATCTTTGGTTGCTACGATTTGCTGGTGCCTTGCCGGAGCTCCTTTTCTAGGGTTCCGTCTGCCCGTCACGGACTTGGTGCTTCTCTTCAGTTCCGTGAAGCCGATTCGTTCCTGCTCTTGAGCTGCCTCCCCGACCCCTCCTTCCCCCGAAATCTCTCCTGGGATTCTTGAATACGAGAAATGTACGCGAGCGCCGGCAGGTCCCACCACCCGGAGAAGCTTCGGAGGTCGGAATCTGGCTCCGATCAAGCTGCCTTCGCAGCGCCCTACGGGCAAGGTCGGTGTCTTAGCCCTCTTTTTACGTATCGGGTTCTGTTCATGGGATGCTGTCAATTATAGGGTTTTGATGCGATTGTCTTGCAAAAAGAAATCTTCTTTCCTAATCTTAAAGTACTGCATTCTCTCTCTCTCATCGTTTCGATAAGCTGTGACACTTTACAAGGTATTTTACATTTGGTTCTGCTCTAGTGGGAGGGGCTTCGAGATTACTTTTAGCTCTTCCATTGACACAGGACAAGTTAATTTGTAGATTATTTTGTCTAATTAAGAAACGACCACTGGCAAGATGGTCTGCCTGTCAATTGGCTTTTGTTTCCCATGATTCTTCTTTATCTGAGTGTTCTTTTAAGCCCTATCGTGTGATGAAACTGATCGTTTCTAATACGAAGTCGCTATGCGTCTTGGTGCTACATTTTTACTACTATTTCTACTGTTTCTGTTTGCCTTAGCTCAGTAGAGTGGAAGATGCCCTTTTTGAAGCTAATACTATTATTGTCGTTTTGATTCATGTCCCTCAGTTTGTCGTTCTTAAATAGATTGGATGTATAGATCTTTTGTTATTTTTGGTTACACACTTCATCATCAGTAATGCTTATTTTACATCGAATCAGTCAAAGTGACTGTTGATTTCTGTTTATTACATTTGTCTAATTTATTCGACTAAAGCTCTACAAGTCGTCTTGCTTAAATTGGATTAGTTTTATTGGTTGTGGGTGTACACACCTTTCAGATCCCTCTCTTATAGAATGGATCATCTGTTAGCAGGATATGTTCATCATAGAAGACGAAGAAATGCTGCAACAATCACACATGATTCTGCTTATAAAAGTGACTCATCAGTTGAAGAAAATTCTGTAAGTGCATTTTTTTCTCCACAAGTTCTGGTAATAGCAACATTTCTAGTATCCAACAAGCTATCTGAGATGTTAATACATTATTATATCTTGAGTTCCTAGCTGAATACATCACTAATTATCAGCAAAACAATATATGAGTTATCGCTGCTGCTTGTGTTTTCTTTCATAGGCATTTAGTACTTGTCCAATTTTCTTGGTTTATTTTTTCCTAATTCTGCCAGATTTTTGTTATATTCCTAACTTCTTAATGAATTCCTTTGGTTACAAATCGTGAACTATACTGACATATCTAATGATTCCATCGTGCTAGTTTTCCCTCGAGTTTGGACGAAGATCATGTAAGAAAACCAGTGGGAAGCGGATACAATCACTAGTAGATGAAGAAGTGTCAAAAGAAATAGAAACTAGGCATCCCTCTCCAAATGTAATTGCAAGACTGATGGGTCTTGATACACTTCCTCCACCTCAAATAGCCTGTAAACAACAGAAGGATGCCGATGCTTGTTCTCAGGCAGCCTCATCTACAGGAATTCAGGGAAAATTTGTACCATCAAAAGAGAACTTTTGCCTCAAAAGCACCAACGAGGATCAAGAATTTAAGGATATTTTTGAAGTCATGGACACAGCAAAATTTAAAAAATGTGAGAATCAATCAACTAGGAAGGCAAAGCTAAGCTTTAAAGGAAGCAAAACTGACATGGAATTCATAAGACAAAAGTTCATGGATGTGAAGCGTCTGTCAACTGATGAAGCACTTCAAAATTCTAAAGAGTTTGATGATGCACTGGAAATTCTACATTCCAACAAGGACCTTTTCCTGAAATTTCTGCAAGATCCTGACTCTTTGTTTATGAGACATCTCCAAGAGGTGAACCATATACCATTTTCTCCTCGTCCAACCCAGATTACAGTATTAAAGTCTTCTAAAGGTGATAATTATGGGAACACTGGAACGTCAGAATCAAAAAGTAAGGATGGAAGGTACTCTCATATGCGTAAAGAAGTTGGAAGCTCTTTCAGGAAACCTGCAACAAGCCCCATCAGTCGCTCTCTAAGTGAATACAGTTCTGTTCCTCGTAGGCCTTCAACACCACTATACATGGGCAAAGCTGCAGCTCACATGCATCCTACTCGCATTGTTGTTCTAAAACCAAGTCTTGAGAGGAGCCACAAGGTGGTTGGGCCTCTTTCTTCTTCACATGAGAACTTACGTATTGGCTCCAGAAAGCACAGAGAATCTGCACTCTCTACAATTCAGGAGTTATACATGGAAGGAAGAGACAAGCCAAAATTATCTGAAAATGTAGGTCACTCAAGGCACAAGGCAAAGGGTTCCAGAGAAACTGCTAAGGGGACTGCAAGGCAGATTAGGCATGCTATAGGTAGCCATTCTAAGAGCCCAATCACCTCAGAACTGAAAACGTGTGTTGAGAATGAAAGCTCCTGCATATCATCAGATCTTGCTAAGCTTAACAAGTCTGAATCATTTTGCCAGTTTCCCGACCATTTTGATGAGTGGATTAATGAATTCAGCCCTTCATGTTCATATTCAACTGAGTCATCTTTTAGCAGAGAGGCCAGAAAACACATGTCTGAGAGATTGAAGATAACCCAACAGTTTGAGGTTGTTGGGCTGGCAGCCAGAGACATGAGCACACTTGCTGAAATGATTGCCTTTTCTTATAGAGAGACACCAGATACAACTGGAGTATCATTAGGTACCAAGATAGTTTCAGATGATAAGTTTGCTGGGGATGAGATACTCGGAAGCTTGGACTATCCTTCAACTATTAGCGACAAGGATGGATTGAGAGATGGGAACTCTAAAAAATTGCGGAAGTCAAAGTCTCTTCCTGCTGCTTCTACTGCTCACAGAAGTCCAAAAGTAAGCCACAGAAAACAAGATGGCAATGGTACCTACTATATACTCAAGGATGTAATAAAAATGGACCCTGATGAATTTTCAGATGCTAGCTTCAGTAAGAATCGGAATTCACTCGTCAGAGGATCTGTGTTTCATACCAACAAACCTCGCCAGCCACATCCTGTTGGAGAGGAAAATAAGCTGCCAGAGCTAGAGATTCATGTTCCTTCAGAAGAATTGCGGAAGAGCATTTATGTGAGGGATCTCCCAGAAGAAAAACTTTTACATCCTGAACACCATGACGAACATGTCGCAGGCAGAAAACACTTAATAGACACTCCCTTGGTTCCCATTTGTGTAGATGAGCCAAGTCCTTTGACTCCAAACGAGCAATCAAAGCGATCTGTCATGCGATTGACACCAGAGAATAAAGAATTATCTAGCCACAGTCATAATGACATCATGAACGAGGTGCTTTTCTATCATTAGACTCTTCTGTGCGCACAGTTTTTTTGTTGGGTAGTAGTGTTTAATTAATTGGTGGAAAAGAATGCTATTGGTTCTGAGACAAATTATATTTTTCCTGAGATAAAATGTGCTTTTACTGTGATCCTATTTCATTATTATTAGAAACTTTTCATCTTTTCCGTTTTGCTAGTTTCCAATAACACTATGTTAGGGAAGAAGTGATTGTTGGCTATTAATTTTGTTTTCAGCATTTTCTCTATTTTCATTGGCAAAACCATTGCATATATGTCCAAACGTTGTTCCTTTCACAGTCTTTATTCAGCATTTATTTCTCTGTATCTGCTTTTTTTATTTAAAGACCTTAAAAACCTTTTACATGCCTCCAGAAAGATTCAAATCGCCATCCTCAAGTAGATCCCCTGCAATCTCAATCAGAGACATTTGAAGCAGGCCTTACTATAAGCTCCAAGGAGTCTGAACAGCCAAGTCCAGTATCTGTCTTAGAGCCTCCATCTGAAGAAGAAAATTCATGTTCAGGATGCTTCAAGAGAATAAGTGCTGATCTTCAAGGCAAGTGAAGGAACCAAGCTATTGCTCTGACCTTCCTAATGTACCTAGCTTATATTTTTGTAATTGCCGTAAGATTTAGCTTTTTGCAGAGCTCAGAATGCAACTCAATCTTCTAAAGGTAGAGTCAGGAGAAAGGTATGAAGAGGGATCAGGCATCATTTTATCAAGTGATGAAATTTCTGCAGGAGATTGTCAAACACATCTACGAACAAGGGAGATACATCAAACCTTCATGGATGAAGATGATAGAGATTTCTCTTACTTGCTTGACATCCTCATTGACTCAGGTATTCACGGTGCTAACCAAGATAGACTATCTGATGTCTTCTACTCGCTTGATTATCCAGTGGATCCACATGTCTTTGACACACTTGAAACGAAGTACAGCATGGTAACATCATGGTCAGGATCAGAAAGGAAGCTATTGTTCGATCTTGTTAATTGCAGTTTAGTGGGCATCAGTGCCCCACACATTGATCTGCACCCATGGGTGAGATCAAAGAAGTCTATGCACACATGGGAACCCGAGGGCCTTGTTGAAAGGCTGTGGGAAATGGTTGTTAAGCAAAGGAAGGAGCTAGGTTGCAATCTTGAGGACAAGATTCTGGATCCAAGGTGGTTAGACGTTGAAGATGATATGGACGTGATTGTGAAAGAGATAGAGAGGATGGTAAATGATGACCTGTGGGAGGAAACTGTCGCTGAGTTTATCATTGGATAGGTTGTTCCAGATCTCTTACTAGCTGTAGATATGTCAATTGCAAATGCAATAGCTAATCCGATAATTAGTATACTCATGGTTGAGAGATCACGTTGTTGAATGGCTGTCTGCCATTGCACAAAATATTATTGTTCGGCCCTTGCTAAGAACTTGCAAGGTTTTAGTATGTTGGTTTTATGATGCATTGCCGAAATCCTCCATGTTAAAATTTGGCATTAACGTAGTTTTTCTTTCTCTTGTGTGTGCATGGATCGATAAATCAGAGCTCATATTTCCTGTGGACTTTGCCATGGATTTATATGCCACCACATATTGAAGTTGTAAATTTCTTGGTCTCCTTTTGTTCCAAGGCGATCAGAGGGACTGTTCAATTATTACTGGTTTATGGATGCAATCATTCATGCTACCTGCAAGATCTCTCACCTGCATGTTTCAGTGACCGAGTCTTTCCCTGTGATGCCGCCGTGCCGTCTTCACATCTTGTGTTCTTAGTGGAGCATAAAGGTCCAACTTCGATCGCCATACGCCACCTTTCCGCTGCAGTGCCGAGTGTGGCACCTTCTTCCCATTCAATCCGATCCTCTCTCTCAATCATGATACCAGGAAGACCTGCATGATTTGGAGCGGGGATCCTCTCCCCGGCCCGCCCCCAGATGCAGTGGAGACCACATCATCGGACGGTCCTGATGAGGGAACTGTATATTCTAGTCGAAGTAAATGTTGGAGGGGATCCCTCCGGGGTTCCCACCTCCTCCCTGCTTCTTCCCCATTTCCTCGACCACTACGTACAACATCCGAGGCGGGGATCCTGTCCAATTATTTTGGAGATCCCATCACGCTCGCACGCTGTGGGGCTCACTCGTCGGACGGCTCTGATGTGGGAATTGTAGATTTCGAATGAAAGGTGGTATGGAGAGGATCCCTTGATATTCGTCCGGCCTCGCCGATTTCCTCCCCCCTTCCTCGACTGGCTCTTTGCTCCATATGGCCAATCCTTTGTCCTCATGGCCTTTAAGCCCCGGCCACTCTTGCGATTCTCGTAGCAGCGGCGGCGGTGGAGGCGCAACAAGAGGAGGATGGCGCTCCCGCTCGAAAAAGGTGCCCCCCTTTGTCACTCCTCCTACCTTAATTTCGATTCCAAGTCTAATTTGCTCAAGCTTTGGCTTAGCAGAAGAGAAGGACCTTGAGTCCGGAGCGACAAGTCTCGACGCAAACTCGCCGACGGCGTCGCTGGTGCTGTCCAACTCTGGGAAGCGGATGGACCAGGCGACTTCTCCGAAGACGGCTCCGGCGCTGGTGCTGTCGAATTCCGGGAAGCGGATAGACCCGTCGCGGAAGAAGAAGTACGTGAAGCAGGTGACGGGGAGGTATAACGACACCGAGCTCCACCTCGCGGCGCAGCGGGGGGACCTTGCGGCGGTGAGGCAGATTCTCGGCCAGATCGATGCCCAGGTCACGGAAACGGCTGCGGGCGGCGCGGACTTCGACACTGAGGTGGCCGAGATCCGCGCGGCGGTGGTGAACGAGGTGAATGAGGTGGAGGAGACGCCGCTGTTCATCGCCGCGGACAAGGGTTTTCTTGATATTGTGGTGGAGCTGTTGAAGTACTCCGACCAGGACAGCCTCTGCAGGAAGAACAGATCGGGCTTTGATGCTTTACATGTGGCTGCAAGAGAGGGGCACCAAGGTGAGCAGCGATGGCCGTGCTTGCTTGCTGTTTCTATCACTGTTTTATTAGTTATGTATATTCATGAGAAATTGTCAAAATTGAACTTTGAACCTATATTTCTGAAATTTTTATAGGGTTTGTGATCGATATCGGACAATTGAAATCTAAAAGATACCCGTGGTTGTAAATTCCTGGAGTTTAACTTTTAACTAATTGTTACATGTCTGAATCACTGAAAGCTCCGGCTTTGGACATGGCAAGTTGTTGAATATGATCCTCTTGTTTGACTATGTTAAATTGTTGTACCTTTTCCCATATCTCTTAAGAATTCACGAATGATTGTCCCATCTTGGATTTTTTTTTTTTTGGGTGAAGGAAATGTCTGCCCGATAGTATTATGTGCTTACAAATTTGGGAGTCGCTGCACTGATTCTTTAAAAGTGTCAAAATAGTTGAGAAAACATAGGTTTTTATTGGGTAACACTTTCCATAATAGGTTTTCCATGCATTCTTTTCAACTTGCTAGACGACATATTGGCTGAAATAAGATCCATCACTTCTAACAAGAGTCAAATCAGTTACAAGTGAAAGTGTGCATGATTTTGAAAATGTAAGAGTCTTATATGAGCAGGGAATCTGTTTGTTGCCTTTAGTGAATCTAGCTTAAGTTGTACCAGTTGCTCGTTCTGATAACGACTTGCGTCTTGGCACTGGGGTTCCTTCTGCTGAGTTTCTGAAGGAATTGGGGTTCTACCTAGTTTCTTCGATCAATCTAGCTGAAGTTGTACTAGTTGCTCGTTCTGATAACGACTTGGGTCTTGGCACTGGGGTTCCTTCTGCTGAGTTTCTGAAGGAATTGGGGTTCTGCTTAGTTTCTTCAATCAAGTGTTATTTTATGAAGCTGAAAGGAATCAAGATCATTTTAGATAAAATGTTTGACGAGGACTATGGTACAGTGATCCCATTAGAATCACCAGAAAGTCTTATCTTTTGTGCTGCATGTCATACCAATTAAAAATTCTGACTTGCATGAGTTTTGAAATTCTCTATCTTGTCTGCTATATTATTCTTTGCAATAGCATGAAATTATTCTTGCTTCTTACAGTCATCTACCAAATCTGTCAGGATGTTATGCTATCCAAATTTGCTTTTTTTCACATAAATCTTTTACATGGTGTACCCATCACTAATATATTATATACAGCAATTATCCAGGTCCTTCTAGATCATGATCCAACGCTCATCAAGACATTTGGTCCATCAAATGCAACTCCCCTTATATCTGCAGCAATTAGAGGTCACACTGAAGTTGTAAACTTGTTGCTAGATAGAGATGCGAGCTTAATCGAGTTATCAAAAACCAATGGGAAGAATGCTCTACATTTTGCTGCCCGGCAAGGGCATGTTGAAATTGTAACAGCATTGCTTGAGAAGGATCCACAACTTGCCAGAAGGACTGATAAAAAAGGACAGACTACTCTTCACATGGCAGTCAAAGGAACAAGTTGTGAAGTTGTTAATGCACTTGTGGATGCTGATCCAGCCATAGTAATGCTACCAGACAGAGCTGGCAACACAGCTTTACATGTGGCAACAAGGAAAAAACGAGCAGAGGTATTTCTTGCTGTTGATCACTTTTTAAATTGCAAAATCAGATTTTAGTTCTGAGGTTCTCATTGGTGTTGGTCTTGTTAGCTGCGATGTCTTTAGTTTAAATATTAATTGTTTTTATCAGCCGTCCCTTGTTCTTTAGCTCAAATTGTGTACACCAAATATATACTATTAGCCAAGTGGAAGTGAAGGTTCTGATGGATGCTTTACTATATTTTGCTTTCTGACTTGTTAGTCGGCAGAAGATCATTAAACAAACTTTGTTTATCTTGATAGAGTAGGGCTAACCTTCTGTTACATTGGTCTGATCATGGATTGGAATTCTGGAGTAGTTGCAATTTTCAAAACCCTTATCGTAAATTGTTTATATTCCTTATGCGAATATTGCTTTTATACTAAGACATTCCAATTAAGCTCGTCTACTTTTTTTTCCCACTTTTGGCTGTATCATATTGTTTCTTACATGGGCATGGATTAAACAATAAAATGGGATTTATAGCCGATCTCTTTCCAGGGCCAAATTATCAGGACTTTGAAGAAATGAAATCCTTCATGGAATCTTTTTGTTTATTTCTCTCTTTTTTTTCCTAGTTGTCTAACTTGAATGCTTAGGCTAGATGATATAATTTTTCAAGCAATTCATTTTCAGACTGATAACACTTGGAGTTTTCTTAGAGGATTTCATATTTATTGAATTAGAACTCTGTGCAAAACTCTGAATTAACATAAATGTTGCTTATACTCAAAATATTATATATTTTTCAATAAAAGTCATGTGAAGTTGAAATACTAAGGCATTCATAATCATTAGCAGAGATGTATTTTTAGCACCTCAAAAATAAGTTTTGCCATTAACTGCTTGGTATTGGCCATCTACCGTAAAATTTAGGACTATTGGATTGCTACTATCTCTGACTGGTAGTTGTGATCTTTGTTTTGTTGCTATTCTTACTAACACCAGATTCTTCCCACTTCTTGTAGATAGTAAAGGTTCTCCTACACCTCCGAGATACAAATGTGAATGCACTGACTAGAGATCATAAAACTGCTCTTGATATTGCTGAAAGCCTGCCCCTCTCAGAAGAATCTGCTGAAATCAAGGAATGGTTGGCTCGTTATGATGCAGTTAGGGCAAATGAACTGAATCAGCCACGTGATGAGCTCAGGAAAACTGTAACGGAGATTAAAAAGGATGTTCATACACAGTTGGAGCAGACCAGGAAGACAAACAAAAATGTCCATGGCATTGCAAAGGAGCTGAGGAAGCTCCACAGAGAAGGCATTAACAATGCTACCAACTCCGTCACCGTGGTTGCTGTGCTCTTTGCAACTGTTGCTTTTGCTGCAATATTTACAGTGCCTGGTGGAACTGAAGATAATGGGACAGCAATAGTTGTGCGATCTGGGAGTTTCAAAATATTTTTCATCTTCAATGCGGTTGCCTTGTTCACTTCATTAGCAGTGGTGGTGGTTCAGATAACACTTGTTAGGGGAGAAACAAAGGCAGAGAGGCGGGTTGTCGAGGTTATTAACAAGCTGATGTGGTTGGCATCTGTGTGCACGACTGTTTCTTTCATAGCCTCTTCTTACATCGTGTTGGGTAGGCATAACCAATGGGCAGCTTTTCTGGTTTCAGCAATAGGCGGAGTAATAATGACTGGCGTTCTCGGGACCATGACTTTCTATGTCGTGAGGTCAAAGCGTACCCGTTCTATCAGGAAGAGGGCAAAATCTTTGAAGAGTGGCACAAGCTCATGGCATCATAACTCGGAGTTATCTGATTCCGAGGTTGACAGAATTTATGCCATTTGAGAGGAGATTCTGTGATTCGATATCCTTCGGAATATGCTTTTTTAGTAGATATCAGGTGATATGTGCTATTTAAAGATCTTCTGAAGCTGTCTGCTCGAAGATCGAAGCTTCGTGCTGTAGTACAGTTATGAGTGGATGGTCACTCTCGTTGTCATGAAGTTGCTTAGTTCTGTTCTGTCCTATAATGTAAATTAGAAAATGATGCTATCATTGACCGCAGCAGTTCTTCAATGATCTTGATGTCCTTTTTGTGCCCTTTGATGGCTAGTCAAATTGACACCACCTCTATACTTGGTATGATCATATTTGTAGTTAGTTACAAAAGAGAAATGGGGATAATGAGTCTCTTTTCAACCTTAATAATGAATGAGAATCAGCAGATTCTCTTGGGTTGCTATCATTGTTTTATGACATCTTGTCAACTGCCTTTTTTTAGTTTGTTTTCCATTTTTTTCCCTAAATCTTTAGGTTTTTACCTAACTCCAAATCTTAGAAGGCTTGGATTAGATTAAATGTCAAGTAGTAGTATCAAGATTATTTTATTGATTGAATTGTGGATTGGTTGTATCATTGCAATGTAAGTATAAAGACTATAAGTATGTTTATTTTAATATCAAGAATTAAAATTAAATAATCATAGATTAAAATTTATATGGTGGATTGGTTGTATCATTACAATGTAAATGCAAAGATTATAATTATATTTATTTTAATGTTAAGAATTGAAATCAAATAATCATATATTAATGTTTAGATGTGTATTTATTTTATTGATTGAATTGTGGATTGGTTGTATCATTGCAATGTAAGTATAAAGAATATAAGTATGTTTATTTTAATATCTAGAATTAAAATCAAATAATCATAGATTAAAATTTATATGGTGGATTGGTTGTATCATTACAATGTAAATGCAAAGATTATAATTATATTTATTTTAATGTTAAGAATTGAAATCAAATAATCATATATTAATGTTTAGATGTGTACATCTCTGATTTGTAAGTATATTATTGTTTGATCCAAAAGCTATAATAATACCGATTTATAGGAAAAAATAGATTCATCTTTTCCTTTTTAACTATCTTTTCATACGATCATTATAAGCGATGAAATAGAGATTAAAAAGAGATAAGAAAAGATATATAATTCTTTTTTTTATGTTTCACGTATTAGTCCATGAGTGATCATGTCTATTTATAGGCAAAAGTAAATGATATATAATAAAAAATCATTCTCATTAAAGTCATCTCCTAAAAAATCTTACTGTAATTAGATTTTTTTTTATAGACCAATAATTATAATCAAAATTTAATCAGATTTATAATATATTTTACCCAATTAAACATGATCATATAATCTAATATTTTTTCACTTAGTTTATTAATTGATAAGATATAAAAGTAATTTAAAATTAAAATAAATAAAATAGAATTTTATTTGAAAATAATTTTACTAAATTATATTATGAAATTTTTAAAAATATATATTATATGTACATAAAAATTTTATAAAATAGATTAATAAATTTAATAAATATAATAATACTACATTAAGTCTGACTACTAATACGAGTTATAGTGATTATATGTCATCAATGTTATACTCTTTTTTAGATATCATGACACTATTAATATTTTCTAATATAGTCGATAATAACCCGTATAATTTATCTTATCAAGATAATTCTATTATCATATTTAATCATAATATACATATACATAAATGTAAGTAGGATAATAAAAATAAATAACTTTAATTAAGTAATTAAAAAAAATATTAATAATAGTATTCACTTAAATATACATCATCATATTTTTATTAGTTACTCATAAACCTTATTATAAGAATATGTTCTTTAAACACTTCATATTATAAAGCTTTAATAAATATATCAATAATCATCAAAGTAGTATTCTAAGTTTTTAATTGATACTTATTATTTTTGGCCTATTTCTTTAGTAATTAAGTACTTTGTCTCGATATACTTAAAACCAATAAAGTATATGTCATTTTTAGTGAAAAAAACTAATATAATATTATTACAAAATATCTTCAATGACTTGACAAGAAAGTTGATTACACCAAATCCTAGGATGAAATCTTATAACTATAAATCTTGATTTGTGACATCAAAGTATATCATAAATTCAGCTTCTATTCTTGATGATACTTTTTCAAGAAATATTTTGTACTTTTTCAAGAAATTATCCCTCTAGCTAATATGAATATAAATCTTGAAGTGGACTTTCTAGTTTATAAGCCAAACTTTTCTTTCTCTGCTCTATGAATCCTTAAGGTTATTTCATATAGATTTTATCATCTAAATTTTTATAAAAAAATATTATTTTCACATCCACTTGATATAATAATATCATAATAAGCTACTAATGTTATGATGATCCTCAACAAGTGCTTTTTAGAAACTAGAGAAAATATTTTGTTATAATTGATGTCTTCTTTTTTAGAAAAATATTTAGCTACGAATTTGACTTTATATTATTTGATATTATTTTTTGAGTCACATTTTATCTTAAATACTCATTTGCAACTGATTCTGTCACAACTATTAAGTAACTTAATGAGTTCTTAAATACTATTCTAGTCTATCGATTTTGACTCTTTTTTCATTGTATTGTATCATCTTTCAGAATCATTATTTTTTGTGACTTATAAAAATAATAAGGGGACTCTTTTGATTCCTATATTATAATTTAATTCTTATAGATATACCATATAATTAATAATATATTTTTAAAATTTTAAAAAATAATAATATTATGAAACTTTATATATCATTGACTAGAAACTTATTTAAGACTATAAATAAATTTCATAAGTTTGTAAACCCACTAAAAATATTATTTTCATATTCATATGATGTAACTCAAGGTCAAAATGAGCTACTAATGTCATAATTATATCTTTAATGAGTCTTTTTTAGAAATTAAAGAAAAAGTCTTCTTATAATCGATGCAATCTTTTTTTAAAAAAAATTTAATCAGAACTCTAGCTTGATATCATTTGATATTACCCTTGAGTCACGTTTTATCTCAAAGACTTATTTTCAATCGATTTTTTTAATAATTATTAGATAATTTAATGAGTTTTTAGATATTATTTTGATCCATCGATTTTAATTATTCTTTTATTATATCATATTGCTTATCAAAATCATCACTTCCATAGCTTGTAAAAATGATAAGGGGTCCTTTTTAATTCTTATGTGATAATATGATTCTTATAAATATATCCCATAATCATTAGAAATTGTTGATCTCCTTTTCCTTTGAGATCTTCTAAAAACTTTTGATTGTGATTGTTTTATAATATCATATAGGAGTTCATTAATATTATTTTATTATTCACCCACATCAATTCATTCAATGATATAAGAGACAATAACTTCTTAAATAGAAAAAGGAGAAATAAGCATCAACTTATATCTCCTCTATATCAAAATTAATCTTTGAAGAGTTTTCACTCATATTGATTTTATCTTTTTTAGAAATATTACATTATTAGATTTTTACTATTCTCATACTATGATTATGGTAATAAAATATATATCCATTGAATTTTTTGGATAATCAATAAGTTATCTAAAAAATAGTTCTTGGATCTATTTTTTTCATGTGGATTGATGACCTAGATTGGATTTCCTACTAGTTAACTAAATGAAGTTGATGATACCCACTTACTAGATACCATATTCAATATATATATATATATATATATATATATATATATATATATATATATATATATATATATATATATATATATATATACCTAAGAGCTTCACCCTACATCGACTCAAGTATAGATGAACAACTCATCATGCTCCTAATCATGTTCATAAGAGTATAATTTTGTCTTTCAACAACGTCATTCTACGATCCTAACTTAACTCATCATATCCATCATAAAATTTATCACCCATGTTAGTTCTGATAATTTTATTTTTTCTATCTAAAAGTCTTTCGATTTTATTTATCTACACCTCAAGAGTGTTGATAGCTTAAGACTCTTTATATATTAGATACACATAATTATATCTTAATTGGTTATTTATAAATATGATGAAATCTCTCTCTTTACTGAAATAAAAAAATAAAGTATCCATATATATCAGTATGAATAATCTTAAGAAATTATTTACTTCTTGTGATATTTTTCTTTATGTGCTAGTTTGCTATCCTTTGATATAATCTATGCAAACATTGTAATCAGTAAAGTCTAAATCTTTTATGAAATTATCCTTTATTAATCTTGTAATTTTTTTTTGTTAGAGATATACGTAAAATATCTATGCTACAAGGTAGAAAATTTATTATTGTTATAACTATATTTTAATCTAATATTTGATTGTAATATTGCCAATATCTTTACAAATTCAAGATTCAAATTAAAATTCTATAAACTATTACATAGAATTTCAAAACCAACTTTATTGAACCGTAAAATATATTAAGTTTATCATCACTAAAAGAAAGATAATATCCCAACTCATCAATTATAGATAAAAAAACTAAATTTTTAGAAATAATAGGAACATAGCATGTGTCTACAAGATCTACCAAATAACTAGTCTCTAGGCATAAATAATAAGTTCTCAATGTTATTACTTTCATTTTGAGATAATTTCCCATAATGAGAAATCTTTTATATTCTTTTAATTTTCAAGTTAAAAGAAATCCTCACATATTATTGGTAACATGAATTGAAGCACTAAAATCAATCTACTAAGTATTAGAAGAATCTTTATAATGTTTGATTCAAAATATATAAATGTCAAGTTTATACCTTTCTTTTCGAACCATGCCTTACATGTGATATAGTCTTTTTTCATGTTCTTTCTTACTACTAAAGAAATACTTTATTGTGAAAGCATTTTTTTCATTAGTTTGCTTAGCAATTTTAGACCCGATAAATTTATTTGGTGGATGGTGCTTCAACCTTCTTTTCTTATTACCAGCTCATTGAGATCTTTTACGCTTTAACATTAATTCTTCCTAAATATATATACTAATCAACTCATTTAAGTCTCATTTATCTTTATTTGTATATTAATGAATCTTGAATGACCAAATTGATATAAAAGATAATTAAAAATGAATTGCATGAGAAAAGACTCATCCACATTCATGCCTAATGATTTAAGTTCCACAATCTTATTAGTCATATTAAGGATGTGATCCAGAATCCCTTAGGTGTCATCATACCGAGCTGTAGTTAGTTTTTCATTAATATGTCAATCATTTATATTATTTATAATTATTATTCTTATAAATATAAAGTTAATTAGATCTTTCCTAAGTATTTATTTTATTAATTTATTTTATAATACTTTTATTAATCAAGTCTACAAGCTTTTCAATAAAATTAATTATGTAATATAAATTTATTAGTATAGGCTACTTTAGTGGCTACAATATCAATATAATAATATAAAATATAATTTAAAATGTCACATAAATCATATCTTATAAGCCTATCATTCTTGACTACTTTGCTGACTTTTAATCAAATAAAATTTAGGGTTATAAGTTACAAATAATATTCACTAAATATCCTTTAGTTTAATTTATGCTTAAGTAATTTAATAATAATAAAATAATAACTATAAAATTATTATAGTTATTAATTAGTACAAAAGAAAAAACTCATGATAACTATAATCATAATAAAACATAAATCATGTTTAAAAAATAAATATTATTTTATAATTTTAAAGATATACATGCAAATAACTACATAAGTATCCAAGAACAATAATTGAAATTTAATTATCATTAGTAAATTTTTTTATCAATATATTATATGAGAAACCTATAAAAGAAGATCAAAATTTTTAATTTTTAGTTACGTAAATGATTTAAATGGGCTAATCAGTCTTATTTAATTAGATATCCCAAAATTTGAGTCAAAATTGAATTATCCAGATTAGACTTAATAGCCAAATCAATCAAAATTGGGTTTAGTTAGAAATTTAATTTAGAAATTGATTGATAAAAAATTGAGATTCAATTCAAATTTGATTAAAATAAGTCGAATTGTTTAACGTTATAGTTGAGGATAAGATAAAAATATTTTATTTTTGAAGCATAAAATTATAATTTTATCTGGACATATATTGAAAATATCTAATTTTTGAAGGACAAAACTATTAGCAGGATATCCATTAGAATTAAAAGAATTTAAAAGATAAATAATCTTTTAATTGGTGAAGAAACATAATCTTTTTTTTTCTCAATAGTCAGCTTGCGCAAGGCCTACAATTGTCATGGTGTGCAGCTATCTGCCACCTGCGCACTGTTGGCCCGAACTCCCTTTGTAATCGACCACGATCTGCTAGTCATAGGTGCCCTGCAAGCTAATCACGTGAGTGATAGCATATGTGACACATTTTCTCATTTTATATTGCATGTTGCATATATTGTGATGTTTATGGAACTATGTAATGAGAATTAAATCATGATGAGATCACGATAATAAGACCGATTTATCTTTAAACATAAATTTTAAATAATCCCAATCATAAGTTACTCGAGAGAGACATCGAGATAACTAAATAGACTGATATGTTGTATACCCATTCATATGATAAAGATGACTATCTCATAGTTGCTCGTGTGAAGATACTAGGGATACAGTGCAGGTACGTATTGGAGAATGAGTTCACTGATTGATTTACTTATGGAATACTGGATGGTTGATTATATCTCATTATCGGATAACAATTTTATAGTCCCGATTGTATATTTGATCCTTAGATTTGAGATACTAAGGATGTCTTATATAAGTACTTCACTCTTTGATATCGCACTTATAGGTTTGAAAGTTTAAGATCTAACATAGTCGGTTATTGGAAGTGGTAATCAATCTTACGAGGACAATTGAGTATTAATAGAGGATCATCCACTCTCAATGTTATAAGAGAAATATCTTGTGTTATTGCTCAGATAAATCCCTAGTCATGATCATTCGGATTGAGAGAGAAGAAAGTCTCTAAGAGAATTCAATTAGAGCGAGGCTCGAGTAGATTTTATATAGGCCTTACAGCACCATGTTCGATATATGGTCTCTGAGATATTAGATGGATGATGAATTATAAATATATAGTAACTGAGAACAGATATGTCAAATAGATTAGATCCCCTATAACGTCTAAGGAGTATGGCATAGTGGCATAGTAAATTAATGGTCGATGAGTAACTGAATTATTATGAAGATAATAATTCACTGAGTCAGAAGGAGTTATGATAGGTACAACTCATGACTAGCTCGATATTGGGCCTAGAGAGTTATACACATATGGTAGGTATTGCGATGAGTAGAGGTTCGTATATGAGATATCTGTTGGATCCTCTATCTTATTGGATATCCAATAAGCCCCTAAATTATTAGATTTTTGGATGAGACCCAATAAGAGTAAATAGAGATTATTAGATAGAGATCCACTAATCCAAAAGGCTTGGATAATTAGATAAAAATCCAGTATCTAATATGGCAGGATCCATTAGGATAGAGTGGTAGGAACCTCTATAAATAAGGAAAGCCAAAAGGTAGCATAAGCTAGTCACATCTTGGCCTTCCCTCCTATACTGCTCCCTCTCCTCTCCTCCTTAATCGACAAACCCAGTTTGGGGTGTGTGAATAGCAAGAAGGGCCGGCCCCTTCTTAATCACGGTGTAGCCCTATGGTACATATAGAGAAGAAGATCATGTTATGATTTGAGGAGTATCATCGTCGCATTTATCATATAGATCACCACTAGAGAGGAGGATAGTTGACCTCCTTCATCCTTTCTTACAAATCTAGAAATTTTCTGTTGGGTCTCAAATTTTGATGATAAAACTAATTGATTATGTTTTATTATCTAACTACGTTTTGAGTGATGCAGGTCTACTATCGATCAGGATTAGATAATTGACATAGGATGAATCAATGTTACATCGAAGAAAATTACGTTAGAAGATTGAACATCGAGTTGGAGGTCTGGTTGACAATCGGCAAAAGGCCTCGGACATCGGGTATCGGGCCAAGAAGAGTGGTGTTGCACTAAGGAGATCGAGGTTATGGAGGTCAACCGCCGATTGGGCAACAGATTGCAAGAGAGAACGATGCACCGTAGAATCAGACGAAGCGACGACCAATGATGTGTCGGGCAATAAAAAGTTGATTCATTGTAACTGTCTAGATCAAAGTAGGGTTAAGATTTAATTAGTATGCAGGATTAACTATGATAACGATGAAGACATAAAGTGAAACAAAGTGCCAGAGTTAAGTACAATCGAGTCGTTGGGAGTTCAAAAGTTCACTGGAAGTCTGAAAATTCATCAGAGTGCTGTCGAAATTAGCCGACAGTGAGTCGGGAGCTTGCGAAGGGTTCATCGAAAGTTCACCAAAAAGACTTGTCAAAGGTTTACAGAGCTCATCGAGAAAGATAAAAGCTTGCCAAAGAAGACTCATCGGAACTCGCCAAGATCATCATGAAGTCCAGGAGCTTGTTGGGAGTCCGCAGAATGGTGTTCGAGGGTTCATCGAAAGACCACTGGAAGTTAGCCAAAAGTTTATCGAAAGAAGCCTTGACTTATCGGATTGTATTTTACTTAGAAAATATCTTTAATTTCGTAGTTAGCATATAATTAGGATTAGATTTGGGAGGTAATCTCATTAACCCTATTAGGGGCCAACTAGGCTCATTAATGGAATGGTTTGGGTCGAATTCAAGGCCCAACCAGGAGTGCTGGACCCTATTTAGTGGTGACACCTCCAGATTGGGGTGGTGAAACCGCTTGGGTTCAGCTCCCCAGGTTGTATTGGGTGGTGGTATCGCCTAGTGACAAAGTATCTAGGTGGTGGTATCGCCCATTACACTGACAATTTTAGTGTGCCCAAGTGGTGGTATCGCCTAGTGTCAGGGTCAAACTGGCGGTGGTACCGCTAGTACCCGGTAAACTTGGGATGAGAAGGTTTTTGGCTCCAACTTTGAATCCAATTAGAGTCTATAAACACACTCTCATCTTTAATTTCATAGTTAGCATATAATTATAATTAGATTTGGGAGGTAATCCCATTAACCCTATTAGGGGCCAACTAGGCTCGTTAATGGAATGGTTTGGACCAAATTCAAGGCCCAACCAGGAGTGCTCAACCCTATTTAGCGGTGGCACCTCTAGATTGGGGCGGTGGAACCGCTTGGGTTCAGCTCCCCAGGTTGTACTGGGTGGTGGTATCGCTTAGTGACAGAGTATCCGGGTGGTGGTATCACCCATTACACTGACAATGTCAGTGTGCCCAAGCGGTGGTACCGCCTAGTGTTAGGGTCAAACTGGCGGTGGTACCGCTAGTACCCGATAAACTTGGGATGGGAAGATTTTTGGCTCCAAGTTTGAATCCAATTGGAGTCTATAAATACTCTCCCATCCCTAGGTTGAATAAAAAAAGTACACACACTTTGAAGGTAGAAAAATACTATTCAAATATCTAGAAATCTCCTCATCTAGTTCTTACTTATATTCAAGTTAAAAGAGAGGAGAGAGTGCTTGCAAAGGTTACCTCTTAAGCCCATCAAAAGGAGAATGCGTTGTAAAAAAGTTGGTCTTCGCCCGTTGGAAGGAAGACAACTAGTGAAAAAGCCGGTGGCCTCAAGTGAAGAGGAATCGGGAGTGGATGTAGGCGGATGACCGAACCACTATAAAAATCGATTTGCATTTACTTCTTACAAATTTATTTTATTGCAAACCATATTTACTTGGCTGCTCTACTTGTTTACTACCTTTTTTAATCTCTAAACGCTTTCACGTTAATTACATTTCTGATACGCTTTAATCGAAATCGATTTTAGTAATAACATGATTTTTATCATACGAAGTTTCCGAAATAGTTTTAAATTATCAAAATTTATCGTTCTTAACCATTGCACTAATTCACCTCTCTCCCCTCTTAGTGTCACTCTAGATTCTAACATTTTTAAGGATATACGATCTTCTTATATAACAAATCTCACTTGATATATATGGTTTTTGATTTTGCTATTTTTTGAACACTAATATGATTTTTTGCACTAATATTTTTGATTTTTGTGCACTAATATTTTTGATTTTTGTGTACTAATATGGTTTTTGATTTTTGTGCACTAATATTTTGGATATATATGGTTTTTGATTTTGATATATATGGTAGCAACGTCGAGATATTTTTTTAAAAAAATCTAGATTTTTTATTTTCTATTATTTCATTGCACATGAGATGCTCCTGATCAGATTTCGTAACATTATCTCTACAGTCACCACGGTGTTCCACTGTGCCCATGCACAATCCCTCTTATGCACGCGACTATCACCATCGTATGAATCCTCATTGATCGTGCATATTTTCACGGTTGACTTGCGACTTCTATGGTCGTTGTGTAGCTGCCAGGTGACCCCAGCCTTCAACATCCTCTTAATGTTGGTTGTAGCCAGCAAATGCCTTCGCAACAGCATCACTATAATTATTGATCAAAGGCAGGGCCTAACAGGGTTGCTACCATGTTATGCTATTGCACGCATCGTCATTGCTGCGTGTGCAGCGCCAACGACCAAGGCAGGCCATCGTAGTGCCTAGTCTGCTATACATAGGTAGCTGTCACTGCATACAACAATGCTATCGTTTGTGCAGTCTGCTGTACATAGTGTTACTGTTGGCAATAAACTGTTCACTGTAGCTCATCAAACAAATACAAACATTATACTTTTGTCGTGATTCCACCACATTACATCACCCGTGAGCAGCACGGAGGAATAGATTCAGAGATTAGACACAACACATCACAAATTAATTTAAAAATAATATTAATCTGAGATTAAAATAATATTTAATAGATTAATAGATCTGATCACATAAATAGATCTAAATTTTTTTTTATGATCTAAGTTATTTTGATTTCAAAACATATGACTTTAATACGAATTGTAAACATAAAAATTATAATTATATTTTTTATGTAAAAAAAATTAATATTAAGAATTAAAATTAAATAACTATAGATCAAAGTTTAGATGTATATACATTTCAATGATATTTTATTAGTATTTATTTAATTTATAAATACATCGTTGTCTGATGTAGAGATCATAGTGATATCAAATTTATAAAGAGAACTAGATTTATATTTTTTTTTTCTCTATCTTTTCTTTCACGGAACTATCATCAATGATGAAATAGAGATTAAGAGGAGATAAGAAAAGATCTATAGTCTCTTCTATATGCTATTACGTATCGAATCCTTAAGAGTTTTTGTTTATTTATATATGAGAGTAAAAAATTTTAAATATGTAATTATGAGAGTCCCTCCTGTTAACATCATATTCTAAAAAATTATATCATAATTAAACTTTATTTTTTAATCAAGAATCATAATAAAAATCTAATTAAATTTATAATATATATTAAAAAATTAAATAGAGCAAGAAATTATAACTCTTCGTGTTAAATAAAGCCAACCACAAGGCCACTGCCACATTGCTGCATGCCTTTCAAATGAAGTGTTCTTCCATATGATATATAAATATATATAAATATATATATTCCAATTGTCAGATTTGAAGGAAGCATGAAGGAGAAAGAAGTGTGATTCTGTATTTTATATAAATTTAGAATTATAGCAGTCGAGATTATTATTTTTGTTTTCCAGAAAAGTCTTTGTTTTCTGTGATTGGATAGTAAGAATCTTAAAAACATTGAAATTTGTTTTAAGAAATTATAAAATAGAAATGTAAAATTTCTTACTGATTAATGTTTTCTACGTCACATTTTAATTTCTTTTAATCCTTATATGAAATAACGGAAAACAACAATGCGAATAAGAGCCTGCAAACAAGTAGGACACCATTGATTTCATCCAAACCCGAACTACAAATGAATTTGATTTGATATTTAATTAAATAAAAGTTTTTAGAATTAGATTTGATATTTAATTTAAAAAACATGAAATTTATAGGATATAAGATATTAGGATAATAGTTATACGAAGTTTCATCGGATCAGAAACCTGAACCCATTTAACTGTGTATCCGAATCCAACTTTGATGCATATTTTTTTGTCCGAATTCTATTTAAATCCGATTTAGGTGGGAGGGGTTTGGATACATGAAAAAGAATCCGATCCGTTATCATTCTTGAAAGATCCTAAAATTGGCCTTTCTTATGATGAGATGCAATGAACGGACAGGCTGACAGATCGATAGGCGATCAACCAAACAAACGGTGATGATTCGCTGATGTCATGTGCCACCGGACGCAAAAGAGGACGAGCATCCGTTTATTAACGGGAGGGAGGGATTGAACCGCTTCGGTTTCCCCTCTTCTGTTTCGCGTGGCTTCACGCCTCTCATCTCTTCGCCCCTCGCCCTCGAGCAGTGCAAGGGGCTTCGGTGATGGACGCAGAGCTCCTCGAACTCCAGCGCCAGTTCGAATCGGCGCAGCAGGCGAAGCCCAGCGTTCGCCTCTCCGAGCGCAACGTCGTTGAGTTGGTCCAGAAGCTCCATGAACTGCGGATCATCGACTTCGATCTCCTCCACACCGTATCTGGCAAGGAGTACATCACTCCTGTAAGATCCCCTCCAATTCCGATATCCCTCTCGTTTTATTCTTGAATTAATTAGGACAAACACCGCTTCCCGATTGACTTAACGGCTTGATATTGTGCTGCAATCGATAAAGTCGTGATCTTGCCTAAAGATGGGGTTTTACGTTGTGCCTCGAGCGATAAAATTGTGATCTTGTAACAGGACCAGTTGAGGCTTGAGATGGAGACAGAGATCAAGAAATTGGGACGGGTTTCTCTGATCGATCTATCGGATGTCATTGGAGTGGATTTATACCATATCGAGAGGCAAGCAGAGAATATTGTGGTGGATGATCCGCGGCTTATGTTGGTTAATGGAGAGATAATATCACAGTCGTATTGGGACACTGTAGCGGAGGAAATAAACGAGAAGTTGCAAGAGTGTAGTCAGATGTCACTGGCAGAGATTGCGGCTCAATTGCAAATAGGTTCGGAGTTGGTGGTGTCTGTTCTTGAGCCCCGCCTTGGAACACTTGTGAGTAGGCTTCATCTTTTTGGTTCATATTACTCGTGAAATTTAATTAGTTATTGATGTTTGATACTTTTCAAGCATGCATAAAGCAAAATGATTAATAGGCAAATCTCATGCTATAGTGGTATTGGTTGTAGGTGTTGACAACTTATTTTCAGTTGACAACCAGATCACTTTGGCCCTTTTGTTTTAAGTAGAAAAAAAAAATGGTACTGTGTAGCACATCTATAAATTGTAAAGCATGCATAGACCACGATTTGTTTGGGATGCATAATGAATAGGTTACTCCACCACAAAAAGAAAATCATAATAAATAGGTTAAGAACACATGATAATTACTTCTTACTGTTATCATGATACACAACTATATACTCTTACACCATAAATGAATTTCAAACTTGATCTTCTATAATTTATTGTACAGTATTGCCATATCCTTGCTCTATCTTCCAAAGTTGTGATTCATCAGCATGCACACATCATGTAGTTTCGCTATCCCATGTATCCATCCATGTTGTTTTAGGTAGTATCTTTAGCATTTTTGTTTCTATTTCTGATTTGAGAAAGATTTGTGAAGTTATTTTTACCTTTTGCTTAGATAAAAGGTAGATTGGAAGGTGGACAGTTATATACTCCAGCACATATATCACGCATTACTGCTATGGTTCGTGGTGCTGCAAGGGGAATCACAGTTCCAACAAATTTACCCAGTGTATGGAGTTCCTTGCAGCAGCTACTCCAAGATATAGGTTGTGCTAATAGTGTTTCTGTGGATGGCACATTTTTCCAGTCCTTATTTAATGGACTATTGAAGGAGGGGGAGATTCTTGGATCACTGCGTGCCGGAGTTCAATGGACGCCAGCTGTATGACCTGTTCTCATTGCTTGTTTTTAGTTCTGTGTAATGGAATTTATCTTTTGTTTCATTTTCTTACATTGGAGGATTATTATTTGTTAGGTTTTTGGGCATGCTCAAAGGGAAAGTGTGGATTCTTTTTTCTCACAGGTTTCAACAGTCTTTATCTTCTTTTCTTTTTCTCTTTGTATACAAGGAGCAAATGTTCTGTACTAGTTGATATGTTTAATGAATTAGGATCCCCTTCTTTGTGTCAGGGCTCCAAGCTAAGTTTTGTTTTTAATTTTATTAATATGCACCAATGTTATTGTGTACTTGAATTATGAGCTTCAGAATATGTGTATGAGCTTTTCTTTCTTCTGTTCCATTATTAGTCATTGTATAACACTTTTTGAGGAAACACAGATCTAACATACAATTTTAAACTCTGATGACTTTGGTGTGCTGTAATGTACCAACAACTTTGATTAGCTTTAAGAATAAACTTTCTTTGAGCAAGTTTGCACATATGGTATTTTTACATCAACTTCTTAGTCCTTTTATTAGACAAAACAGAAATGCAGTGCGACAACTATTCTTTATCTGCTTAGTGTTGAATAACCTGTGTGCTTCTTGATCTGGAATATTTTCCAAAATTTTGGTGAAATAGGATACTGTAGTGACTTATGAAAAAGAAAATCTTGGTTAAAGAAACTATGATTTAGTTTCTTTGGCATGTTAAGAAAGGGATAGGAGGCAGAAATTGGTTAGTTTGATAGAGAGAGAACTTCCTTTTTGTTTATCGCATGATTCTTTTTCACTCTCATTTCATCTAATTTTCATTTGACTCATTTTCTCAGAATCTTTTGTGATGTTTAAACTTTAAATGAACATTAGAAAATAATTTATGATTCATGATTCAATCCACTATAGGGTTCATTCTAAGGTCTCTATGATTTATGATTTGTTCTTGATCCTGATGACATTCTTAGTAGCCATTATTGTTTCTCTAAGTAACATTGCGGGGTCTACTATTGTAATGTAATAATATATTTGCCTCTAAGATACCTGATATACCCTTTTCTTTTAAATTTTTTGCATTACAGAACTCTTACATTGGCTATGATGTTCTTCATAAACTTGCCATTCCACAGCCTAAACAATACTTGCAGGTAACTTAAAGGCATAAGTTATTGCTTCAGTCCATCTTAATTTGAGGCAAACTTCAAAAGCTTACATCTGATGATCCTTAGTTTTCTAATAGTCCTTTTTTTGTTTATGCAATCAAATGTAGTCCAGATATCCGGAAGGTATTCTGCTAGATGCAGTTTTTGTTCACCCTTCAATGGTTGAAATGTTGGATGCTGCCATAGAAGATGCTGTCGAACATGGGAATTGGTATGGTCAAAATTAGCATTCAGATGGTCAACTATGATTGAGTTATTCATTGTAGTTGATAGCGCATGTTGGTCTATGAATTTTCCTGTATTCTTTTTTCACTTTTTGTTTTCTTATCATTATTTGTCAGTAGCTTGACGTTATGTACAGTTGTACATAGTGATTGCTGTGACATAATGACACTCAGTCAAGCTTACTTTTCTTCTAGATAGTTCCAAAATTACTCTGCTGGAATTGCTGAGCACACTCATCATGTAGGATTGGTTTTCTTTCTCATAATATCTTATGATGTGTTCATTGAGAACAATGAGTGTGCTACTATTTTCTTCTAAAAACACCTTAATCACTCATATTTTTAAGTGACAGTTACTATGATTTTATTAAATTGTAAATCATCATAGTCTTCTAGCTTAAAGATTTCCTATCACTCTCCAAGCTATGATAGTTGGTCATTGTCTTTTGGTTTGTGCAAGTGGGTCTGTAATTGTGTGTTTTCTGGATAGTGAATGACCTTAAAATTTCATGATCTGCATTTCCAATATTTTCTTTTCATCAGTTCATCATGAGTTTAGCTTAGAGTCCTCAATGTCAGGCAACAGGAAATGATTAGTATGGCCCTAACATCTTCTAGCAAACTTTTTATGAAGCTCCCTGTGAAGAGGCTGTCTGCAAAGCTGGAAGTAGGGTATGGACTAGGGAAAAACAAGTCAGTTACAAAGTTAATACTTATTGCTAAAAGGTTACAAGATGGGTTTGTGTTGGTTAGAGGCAGCAGTACCAGGCAAAGTGGTAGTGCTAAATTATCTGAGACTAGTGACTTGAATTAAATACAAGTAGTAAAATAGATATTGATAACAACTAATGTGTAACTTTGTCTACTGTTGAAATGCTTGTGTTTATTATTAATATGAAAACCTGTCACTCAGAATTTTTTTGAACACCTATCATGTTGGAAGTTAATATTTTGTCAATCATATTTCAGTGAGCCTGATAGAGATGCTCAAGGTAGCAAATTAATAATCCAGAATCAATATTTTATACTTGACTTTACAGTTGTATATTTGTGCATTTTGTATTTGCTGTTTGTTTAAGTTAGAGATTGTCAAGGGCTCCAATCTCCAAAAATCCTGTGCCCTTATAATTAACCTGCAAGGCAACAATTCAAGTAATTGATATCTGATGCTATCGATTGGATCCCATAAGTCACTGGTCAGACTATTGCATACTTCCCTATTGGTGGTACAACAAATTGTACCAGCTGATCCTGATCATGTAAAACGAGATAATAAAGAAGAAAGAACATATATGTAAATTTATAATAACTTTAACAGAACCTCCTCTTCTCTCTCCTGTGCCATTGCTTACAACCCTACCTGTGACCTGGTGCTTCTTTCCTCACTGTCTTTCAAAGGATCCCAATAGGTATCAAGGTCATGATTCACAATTAGTTTCAATGCTGAAGCTCTGTGGTCAAAATGAGTTACAATGTGAATTGGCACAATTGGCTCTGGTTTATATGGAGACTTGGTGTATACGGGCTATTTGGGAACAGGTTGGTTTACCATGTTTCAATAGACAACCACTACTGGGCCATCTGGCCAGTCTTCACTTGAACAAGTATATATCACCATACTGAGTAGTAAATTACAAGATTAAATTTTGTTTTGATCAATTGCTTTGCGGACCAATATGTATAAGAAGAGAAGCAGTGGTAGAACTGCCTAAATACAAATGCAGAATGCTAGGAAGTCTGTTATGACAACTTTATTTGGAAGATAGGCCTGATATGCTTAAGGATAGATTAACACTTCTATCTTGCTTGAAGCCTACTTAGGGATTCCTTAACTAGAATATGAAGTCTTGTAGATGTTTACGAGGACTGTCATTCTTCTGGATGTAAGAATTCAAATGCATCTAGACATGTGGATTTGATGTTCTAAACTCAGAATTATAGTGATGCATCTCATAGATTTTATGTATTAGTATAATGGTTTTGCAATTGAAACTGATTCTGCTTTCCTCACCCAGATAAATTATTTTCTTTGTGGACGTTCTTCACATGTTGTCATTTAAATTAAAATAACTTCTTCTATTGTATTTTCTTTTAGCATTTCCTTTTCCTACTGTGAATTTCTTGAATGATGTCACAGTTTGCCACTACTTTGGTATCAGAAAGTTTTCATCTTTCATTCAGGATTGATGCCCTTACAGTTCTACCAGCATATGTTGGAGGCCAGGATGCTTCAAAGATTCTGTCCCTTTGTCCCTCTCTTCAGAGGGCAATCAAGGTTAGCATTTGCAGCTGTTTGACTTTCTTACTAGTATCTTTCTAATGTTCTGCATGTTATTTTGCAGTCATCACAAGCAATCATTTTAGGGGAGTCCTGTGTTTTTAGCAGCAACTTTGTTAAGGTGAGTTTATACAGGAGATTGTGATGACATTCTTGATATGTGTTGCTGTCTTGTAAGGTGTATACAGTGGAGCACATTATTTGTAACTTTTCATTGTTGTAAATGTTGCAAGTAATTTTCTTTATGATATGCATCTGAAGTTATTTTCCTAGGCTTTTACACAGTTTTATCTTTCCTTCTATTCATGCATGACTTAGTTACATTGTATGTGATCTGTATATGGACTCTATTTTCTTCATTTTTACCAAAAAAGTAACATATATATATATATACTTTCTGCTATTTTGTTGTGATTATTGCTACTTGACACTGATATGATTCCTATACTTGTAATGTACTCTGCAGCATTTATCCTAATATCCTGAAGTGAATAAGGCAATTGTTAGCTTTCAAATAAGTGCATACCTCCATGACATTATCTTTGGCAGCAGAAATGAATAAAACATGACACCCAAGTCCAACAACATGTGACATGCATGTGAAACTGTGTTTTACATGTATTTTGCATGTTACTTCTAATTCTTATATACGACAAGTTCATGGGGCTTGTTAGGCCTGAGGCCAGAAATATGTAGATGCAGTTTTAAGTTTGAGAGTGGTCTGGCTCATTTTGACTGATAGAAAGTTTGATGGTAAATTTTCTCAAGAAACACATACTATCTGGTTGATGGCTGGTTGTCCTTGGTGCCCCAGCATTTCAAACTGTCTGCAAATGGACTGGAGTGTTGTATGATAATATGATTTATGTCCCCTCTCCCCATATCAAGTGTGTTGTGGATTAAGACTTTTTATTAACCAAGCAACCAAGTTCTTCCATAGGAGCACGACAGTTCATACCATTGAAACTGATAACATATGGAACTGTTGATTCCTACCATAGATCTGGGGATTGGCTCAAATGGTCGGTCTCATGGATCATGAAGGGAACATTTAGATTGTGTTTTAGATATTGTTAGGCAAAGATCAGAATTGATTGAGTTACCAAATTGAGGAAGCATTGATCAACAGTATTCAGACTAGAGCATGAATTGATAATTAAATTTATATTTAGTATTGTTTTACTTGTTTCTTCCAATTTTAGTTACAATTAAGAAATTAAATTGCTTTTGGGAATTTTAGAGTTAAGCTAGGTGTCTAACAGGCAGACTTTAGATTGCTGTTTGTTTACATTAATTGGGAATTATATCTGGAAAGAAAAATCTGTCTAACTAGTATCTTTATAGGATCTGGATCTATTGAGCTGTTTTTTTAGTTCCTTCATTTATAAAGAGCTCTAATGCCTTGAAAGGAGCCCCACTGATACTGTTGGAAAAGAAAGAGATGGTTATTTCTTCCTTATTTCCTAATTAAGAGCCCTAATAAAGTTAAGAATCTGAGATAGACAATTATTGAAAGGGTTCATCTGGCCAGAAAATAGAGGGGCTTTGTAAATTTGATCCTGGTGGAAGAAAGTTGTGCGTTGCCCATCTCCAATTTTCTTGGTTGTCTCTTATCCCTTTCTCTACTTCCAATTTTCTTGGTTGTCTCTTATCCCTTTCTCTACTCTTCTATTTTCTCTGTATTCATGATGAGATTTCTTTTGATTACCATTGAAATAATATATATGAATCAGATCTTACAAATCTAATCTGGATGACACATATTAGTTTGAACTCCAGCAATGAGGTTACATCAGTAACTCAAGCTTATTGCCCTGTGGAGACAAGCAAGGAGAATACAATTAATGGTTAATTTGGCTAAATATTGAAAAATAGAACAATCTTAGGTCTTTTATGCATCAGCATAGCAGAGAGTCGGATCTTTGATGAATGCAGTCATTGGCAATGAACTAAATAATACTTGCTGATGCCTTATTTTCTATATCTAGGGTATTTGAACTTCATGTTACTTTTGAATGCACCTCTTTCCAGAAGCTACCAAATAACTGCAACTTTATGCTTAAATTTGTGCAATTTTTAATAGTATCTTTTTGAGCGACTGGAGAAAGAGATGGACACTCTGAGTTACATGAATCTTTCTCAAGGCCTGTCCAGTGATGTTCAATCAACTAGTGTCATCAAAGTTGGAGTAAGTGCTGGACAGAACACTGAACAAAAAGAGATAGATGATGATGTAGGCAGCAAACATAATGCTCCAAAGGGAGGAAAAAAGAAAAAAGGAAAACACACAGGATCTGCAAAAACAGGAGCTTCTGAAGACAATCTTGAAAACCAGGAGAACCTCCCTAGTAAATTTAAGAAAAATCAGCGAAAACACAAGAATGCAGGGTCTTTAGATGCTTTTGATGCTAAATCCATTGCTAAAAAAAGTTCGGGTAAATCAAAAGATGATAGTCTGGATGTTCCATCTGAAGATTGGATAAAGCAGAAGATTTTATTACTTGCCCCAGAGCTGGAAGAATTAGGAGGTGTGTTACATAAATCAACTTGATATTACTGCATGCCTAATATAAATGATTGCTTGCTTGAAATCTATTTTGACTGGTTTGATCAGGTCCTGAAGATCCACATGCGTTGCTTGGACATATGTCCTCCCATTTAAGGCCAATGCTGGTTAACTCATGGATGAAAAGAAGGGACACAGTTCTGTTAGAGAATGCTGAGAAGAGGAGGAAGCTGCTTGACAATCTGCAGAAGCAGCTAGATGAGGTTTGCTTCTTGCTTCCCAAGTCTATGTCGCTTAAGCAGCTCAATTTCATTTTCTAAATATATCCAACCTTTCTGGAACTGCTGCATTAAATTAACAGCATTCTCAGAGTGTGCCATTACCTGATTTTGTAAGTTGTGTCAATTTTTTTATGGCAGTTGATCACTTTGCATCATATATGGTTTTCAGGTTTTCTTTGACCTGCAGCTTTATGAAAAAGCATTAGATCTTTTTGAGGATGACCCTTCATTATCAGTAAGTTCTTTGATGAACTGGTTGTTTCTTGTTTACCTCTTTGTTTGGCATGGTTAAACTATTCCATCATATTTTGTGTTCTAGGTAATCTTACACAAGCATTTGCTCAGGACTATGGCCACTCCCTTGGTTGACAAAATTCTAACTACTCTGGTAAAGTTATCATCTTGTAGCAGCAATTCTGTACATGTTATCATGCAAGAAAATCTTAGAGAAGAGTACAATTTGAAATTTTTTATTGCTAAAGAATACTGTTTTAATATGGAACCTTAAAGTCTCTGTTGTCTCGTTCTTCTGTATGATATGTCAAATTTGAAAATATAGCTTTAGTATTTTTCATGCACACATGCTATAAACCCTATACGAGAGTATGCTACGGCAGTGAAATTAACGAGTACTCACTTAGGTTTGCTAGCCAGGTGTCTTCACTTGGGTGTGGGCCAAGCACACACCTAGGCCTAGGCACCTGCTTGATCCAAATCAGGTAGGATCAAGTTCACTAGATCTTGTTTGATCGAAATAGATCAACAAATCTTCATATACAAACCCCCTAGCGCACAACGAGGTGACTCGTGGAAACCTAATCGGCGAACGACAACTCTTCCTCTACATTGAACCAAGGCGACGACAATAGCATCTTCCTCTCGATCGACAAATGACAGCGCCATCAGTTAGACATAATAGTTCCAGATTAACACAATAGTTCTAATTCATTTAATTAGACAAAACTTTGTTTTAAGGAATTATGTGTGAATTTTTATGATTTAATTAGTTTAAAATTATTTAATTCATGAAAAATAAATTTGAGTTAGTTATATTTTAAAAAGATTGAAATTTAATTTAATAAGAGGGGTCAAACAGGGTTTTGACTTGAGTTAAGTTGATCGGCCAAACCAGCTCATGTGGCTAGGTATGGTCTAACAAATGTGGTAAGGCATGAACCAACCTATGTGGCTACGTATGATCCAACTCAATTGCCAAGCACCACCTAGCCCATGTGGCCAGGTATTGTTTAGTCTATGTGGTTAGGCACGACTTAGCCCATGTGGCCAGGTATGATCCAGCCCATATGATCAGGCACGATCAAGCCTATGTGATCGGTATGGTCCAATCCATGTGGTCAGGTATTGTCTACTCCATGTGGCCATGTATTGCTCACTCCATGTTGTCAGGTGTGACCCAACTCATGTGGTTAGGTACAGCCCAGCCTGTGAGCCCGACGTGACCTTATTTAATGATAAGGCTCGACCTAGCCCACGAGGCTATGCTCACTAAGCTACACAATTGAGACTAGGCACGATGTTGCCCCTCTGTCCAGTCGAGCCTAGCCTACTACTTAGCATAGGTAGTGCGACACACATGACCTATTCTTGGCTCTGGTAGGTTGGTCTAGTCTGGGCTAGCATTGTGTAGCCCACCTAATTCCCTCTTTCCATATTGATTTGAGCCCATTAGTTTATTGAACTGGACCGATTTGATCGATCCAAGTCGGTTCAAGGTGATTTCGGACCAATTTGATCGGTTCAAGCCCATCTGACCTATTTGGAACCAATCAAATCCAAATTAAACTAGTCTAGAGTGGTTCCAAACTGGTTCAATAAGGATTTGAGGTTGGTTCAGTTAGGTTCTAGTTGAATTCAGTTTGGTTCAAATCAATTGGGCTATTCCAATTAGAGTTTAGGCTAATTGAGGGCTATTAAGAGATTAATGTATCATGTATTTATGATTTGATGAATTTAAAAATTTTATTCAAAATTGTGATTTAGAAATGATTAGTGGTTCTCCATTATTTTTGAGATTAAGTTGATAATATTAATATGATTATTACCATGTGATATATGTGACTATGCTGAGTAGTCCATATTGAAAGCACATAATGTGAAAGGAGCTATGGGTCTATCATAGTACGGAACCACCAATGGATATAATCTAGGGTCATATGCCATGCACGGTCTCATGATATTTTATTATATTACTTTTTTGTATGCATGCATGAATGAATTAATATAAATGAATGATTTTGTATCCCTGTCGACGGTAGGCAGGGCGATGCCCTTTGGGTGTTAGCGGGTCGTTAAAAGTAATGACTATACAATTCTTCCATACACTGTTGGAAGGAACAAGTTTTCATTTAGGCGGGTGAGAGATATCACTCTATTCGTTGTTAGAAGTGTGACATGAGTTTGCTCTATTCGTTGTTGGGAAGAATCTATCTCGCAGAGTTTGTCTCTCCATTTGTTATTGGGAGAGTGCATCATCAGGTGTAATGTATGCCTATGTTACTTAACTATTATTTATGTCATCGAGATGTGTTGCATGTTTTTGTTTATTGCACAAGAAGTATCATTGTTTATATGATACATGAGTTTCATAATGAATTGATATATTGTCATTGAATTGTTAAAATTTGAATATGTTTTATGAGTATTGAGTATGATTTTTATGATTTTTCGGAGATTTCTATCAGCATGTATGGTTGCTAGTATGTTTTTATCTCATATTTGTTATGAGATTAACCTGTTAATTTGTAGTAGAATTGAGACTTGGGTGGAAGAGATTTTTCACCACTTGTGGTCCTATCAAGAAGTTGCAGTCCTTTTTCAGTTAAAAATATTTAGTATTGTAAAGACTGGAATTTTGAATTGAAAATAAAAACATGTTTTGTAAATTATGGATTTTTAAAAGATGATTTATTTTTAATAAATCTGGGGTTTAACAATGTTGCTGATCCTGAAACATACTATCATCAAGCAGATCAAGTTTGTTCATCACAACTTTGTTCTCAGCTAGTCAACTTAATTGAAGAAGATGAATCATAGAGGATCTCAGATTTGGATGCTCTGGTATCAACTGATATCTCCTTGATTTGTACTTACAGTCTAGATTTGTGATGCCGAATCAAATAGTCAAAGTGCTGTGCACCATTAATTTCAGACTGCAAATATCAACTGGATTGCTGTTACCACAGAAATAGGAGCTGAAAGGATGTCAATTTCGAAACAATGAGAGAACAGTATATAAATCTTTCAGCAATATTTAAGTCAGTACAACTTTACAAAGTTATCCATGTCAATCAGCGCATATTGACGTCGGCCAAAATGTAACATTATGTTCATCCTTATATTATTGGCATGTGCCTACTAGAAGGATATTGGTACACCTCTATGCCACAGTGTGATAATCCTTATATTAATTATGGAGAAGTTATCTCCGGCTTCTTACTGGCTTTTCTAGAGAGCTTTGCGCTGTTAAGTAAAACTGTACATCTGGTTTTGAAATTTGCAATTCTTCTCTCTTTTTTTTCATTTAGCTGCTCCTTAAGAACTAATCAAGATATATTGCTAGAAGCCTATGATGTTGATTATTTAATCAATATTGTATTAATATATTATAAGTTTCATATATGTTAAGTTTGTTATTTGTTCTAAATAACAGATTCATACATATTTTCATAACAGCTTAAAATATTTTTTTAAGTACTGAAAACATCAAAATGACAGGGTTGCTGATGCATGGGTGTTTTAATTTTGTTTTCCTAGGATATGGAGAACAAGCTGAAGAATGGAATTGAAATTAAAGGCAGTGAGAATGTGGAATCTACATCGTTTACTTTTGTAGATCGTGTTTCTCTGGTATGAGATAACCCTTCTCTAACAGTTTCAGTAGTTTGCTTATTTCAGCATTCTAGATTATTATATTCCATAGTTTTTCATAAAGTTGGTTTGTTTCTGTTGTATAGTCAGAGTAATTGTTTGGCACCTTCAACCCCCTATTTAAATATATTTTCTTTATGCAGGCAAAAGGACTACCTAATTCTCTTTCAGTTAAGGCTCAAGCAGTAGCAGAAGTGCTTGAGGGAAAGGTTAGTATTATTTTTTATTCATATATCTTTTAGGATTGTCAATTTATGGGCTCAAAACTTCTAGTCATATCATTGTTGTGCTGTCTAAATCACAGAATGGATTAGTTAGATTTCTGAAAACTTATGCAATCTTATGTCATGATGCCTGAAGAGAGCAAACTGGAAATTCCCCAAGTAAATACTTAAGTGAAATGTATACACCTGAGCTTTCGATTGCATTTATGATGGAAATTCTGTCTATTGTATTTGCTGATTAGGTCAGCATAACTTTTCTTTTTATTGAAATGATGATTAAGTTAAAAGCCAATAGCACAAATTGAGTTTAACCAATAAATAATTATGTATGGCTGTAAATTATCACAGAAGGATGTTATTGTTGCCAAGTAATAAAACAAGTTGAGGTATATTTTTAAAGGTATTCAATTTTTCGGCACAGTTATGTTCTTCCATCATCAATTCTGAAACCCTATGGTTGGTGTTATTCGGAATTGAGTGAGCAACTGCTTGGAATATGAAATTGTCCTTGGCTTGAAGTTGGTCTCTCGACTCATGATTTAGTGTAGTTGGTCTCTCAACTCATGATTTAGTGTAGTTGGTCTCTCGACTCATGATTTTAGCTCAATCGATACAATCACTGTTGAGCTACCTTCTGATGTTAAAGTTTCAATGTCTTCTTTAAAGCTTCATCTTTGCTTCTGATCACCATGGTATCAGATCTAGTTACATTATGATCGTAACAATTCCAGATATATTTATTGATATTTATTTATTCCTTACTCTGGCAGCGGTTAGATACATTTATGAATGCATTAAGGGATGTGGTGGAAGAAAGGTAATAATTATTTCACTCATTATTGAGTTTTTGAACATCCATACCCTTTTGGTGATTAAATATTTATTTTGCAGTGGCCTACTAGTAAAGAAGCTCGATAAAAAATTGGAAAGGACAATGTTGCACTCCCTTCGCAAGGTTCATTCTAAAATTCTGCTTCTTATCAAATTCTAGTACATTGACATATTTTCCCTTGTGATCTTGCAAGTTGCAACAATCCTTGCTATTTTTAATTTAGTGACTTTTAGGAAATATTTGATTGCACAGAATTAGTTGATCATGACTACTATGCTCAAAGGTCCTTGTGTGTCTGGCATTTCTTATTCGAGTTGAGATGACTCGACTATGGCATTTCTTATTCTAAATTCCTAACTGGCAGTTTTATCAAAATTCATGTTTGTGCTTTCTTAGAACCTTTGCCTAGTTTTATGTTGTCCATTTAAAATCCAGAATAAGTGAACCATTTTATGCGGATAAGCTAGAAACATGTATGAGCAACAACAAGCTGTAATGTCCTGACTATTAACAGAGAAACATGTATGAGTGTGCTCTTATAAACAATTCTGTATGTGAGGGCTGCATTCTTCTCAAACTTAGTAGCAACTATGGTGTATTTGTTGGATTTTCCACTTGATGATAGGTATTGCTGGCCCTTTGCTCATCTTCCAAAATAATTTGTGTTCCCTCGTCATGTGTTCAATGAAATGATAATTTGATACTGCTTATACCATTGTATTGGTATGCTGTCATTTTGTGCACATATCCACTTGACCTTCATACAGGATGAATCTTGTTTCAGTCAACAGTATCATACATCTGGTTGATTGTTTTTGAGGGTTTATAATAACAACTAGAAATAGAAACTACAAATGCCATGTTTCCTTTGAGATTTATCTGTTGCCATGTATTCTAAACAAAATATGTGGTTTATGATACTTCTGATCTTTGGAAGGTCAATTTCAGGATTTGACATCACAAGTCTCTTCAGAAAGTGATCCAGTTAAACTTTTGCCTAAGGTTGTTGCTCTACTATATATGCAGGTGTGGGGACTATCAATTTTTTTCTTTTTTTTCCATACGACATGATTGTGATACATAAATCCATATGGAATTTTTTTAGGTCTATAACAAAGCTCTTCAAGCACCTGGAAGAGCCATATCTGCTCTTATATCTCAGTTGAAGGTAAAATATTGTTCTGTATGCGATTTCATTTATTTTCTTACAAGACATACTTTTAACCTTCTTCGGAATTTGGTCTAAAATTTAAGCCTTCCAAAGATATAGTGCATTAGTATGTCAAGTAGCTGCTACCCAAAAACCCTAAAGATTGCCTCAGGGAACATGGAAAGTCCTTATGGATAGGAAGACCCTAAATGCATGCTTTCTTTTATAGCTCTTCCCGTAAAAAGATGCTCAATCTAGGCTTGTTTGCTTCAATCTCAGGGCTAGCATCTCCTAAGAACCTTGAGGTTTCTAGCTGAGGCTTTGGTAGGACTTGATTAGAGGTGCATGTCCTCATCCTAAAGTTGATATGGCATGCCATTAGTGACAGAACTTTCCCTGCTAATGCAGGTGACTCTTGGGGGGAAAATGGAATAAAAAAACATGAAGAGAGAAGCTGGAAAGGGGATTGTGATTGGTATATTTCATTTCTTGTTCAGCCTGTTGTTGTGCCTTAAGCCCAAAGGAAAAGTTATTTTTGGCTGTTCAAGAATTAGATAATAGTGAAAAGTTTAAAGGCATTTAAGCCCTCAGTCCATGTTGATAATTGAACAGATCCAATGCAGATAATAAGTGTACAAATTACCAGGTCTGTTCGGGGATGCTGTACATATGGCACTGCACTTGCAGTATACCATGTGAAAAACTTGAACAATATGTTGAGAAGTCAAATATATGGTGACTTGAGGAACTATTTGTCAAAAGCTACGAGGCTTGATCAAAATGAAAACTAGCCCGATTGATTCAACAATCTTGGTTGTTTTTCCAATTTTGAATTTTAAGTTGATATACACGGCAAAGGAAAAAGTGATGCCTCAAAAATAACTTTTACTTTGTGTGCACACCCACACACACATACATATAAAGTGTGAATCATATTGTGATTTATGTTATATATTCTGCAGACAGAAAGTTGTTTACATATACAAATAACCTCTTAAACTGTGACAGGACAAGTTACCAGATTCGACATACAAGACCTTAATGGACTATCATAGTGCAACAGTTACTCTCTTAGCACTACAAGCTGCTGCGGTTGGTGATGTGAGTTTATGAACTGAACTTATTTAATCTGTTAAGACTTCCAAACCTAACTCATTGTCGTTGTCTAATTTCTATATGCATCCATGTAGGCGGCTATCTATATCTGATGCATGTATGGCATAACATACAGGGGACTAACACCATCCTAATTAACCACTTATTTTGTTGTAGCAGTCTCTATGTAGCAGGCACCATGGTCATTTATTTCTCATTATCCACCTCACTGAAATAACAGTACTAGTTTGTTCCAGCACATTTCAGGATGCATTTTCTGCTGAACTTATTATATAATATTCACTTTATTCTATCAACATTACACAATAAATGACACCTTCTTATCCTTCTATATGACTATCATATTACTAAAAATTTTGGTGTATTCAATCTGTTACAACTTTATGATGCATCTAGGGAATGATAATATTGCTGTTAAAGATCTGCAAGAAATTAAAGAAAAAAATCTACTGAGGTTTTAACAATCATGTATTCATCATCTGCTTTTTCTGTTGTGCAGGAATATGACTGCACATCTGACAGAATCTTAAGCCAACAGGAGTTGCTGGAAAGTAAGATGCCCGAACTAAAAGCATTGGTATTGGGTACCACAAACCCGACTTCATGAGTGAGGAGGCAGCCTATGAATATACAACAAGAGAAACAATGTTTTAACACAATTCTGGAGGCTGTAGGGCAAAATGTTCGATCTGAACAGTTCGTCTGACATCCCACCAGATACATTACTGTCCATGTAGAATGCTAGGACTTTGTGGCAACATGTCTAAGGTTTATTTTAAAGGCATATTGCTACAGATTTTGTTTTATTTCTATAAAATAATCGATTCACAAAACTAGCCTGAAGCCTTTTCCTGAGTTCTTCAAAGTTTCAAGTTTTTCATAGAAGTTGAATTGGAGTGATGCTATTTAGTAAACCACAGAGTTATTCACTCATAAAGCTGCTTTACTGGAGCTTCATTCTGGAGTGGTGAGGAGAATACACGGCTGGTCTGTCTGCGTTGTATCATCCTTAAAAAGGTTGGAACATAGTTCAATAGAAAAGCTCTAAGCAGCATTTCTAAAAGATTGAAGCAAGCAGCACCCGCTATTTGATTGATGCTGATGTCAGGGAAGCTTCTTCTTGTCTAAATTTAGTGATTCTAAGTAGGAAGTCAAAACATTGCTCTTCAAAAATTTCCTTCCTATCTCATCGTAAACATATCTTCTATCTTGCTTTATGGCTAATTAATACAATGACCAATTAGATTAAATTAATCATGTTTACAAAATTAAACGGATGATTTTGTACATCGAAGAGTTTCAGTGGATGAAAATGTGTTTCGAAGTTCGCCAACATATGTATTAATTGTTTTACTACAACAAACAATTTCGGTGATTATATTTGTATTTGACTAAAATCATAAACAAGATAAATTTAATGTTTGGTATTCCTATTCATATATCCAAAATTTTTGAGATTTTGACTTCAACATGCAAAAGAGTTCATACTGAGTTCAAATATTGTTAACTTTTTAATCGGCAATCTACAACGATAATGTCCGGTTTTCGCCTCGTCATTGAGTGTTACTGTTTATTAGGTCAGTGACAACATCTTTGATCGTCAATCTGAAAACAATAAAACAAAAGGAAAAACAAAAACACTTTCTTATATATATAAATATATGTGACGTTGTGTGGGGGTAAAGCCGAGCTCGAGGAGAAGATGGTGATGGTTCATGTGAAGGCCGCGGCGGCGGAATCGGAGGAGCAGCAGTTCCTCTACGAGTGTCGTTCCACTTCGAGCATCGACGAGATGACCGACGCCATCCTTGGCATCCACGCCCTGCAGTCTCACATCCAATCCCTCGCCCTTCTCATTAGGCAGCGCCTGCTCGCCGACCCTTCTTTAGCAGGTAATCCGACACCTCGCTTCTGCCGGCTTCTACTCTATTTTTCTGTCCTTTGTGACATTTCGGTGCCATCAATTGCTTGCCCTGTTTGTCAACATAGGAAAGCAGCAGAAAGTAGCAGTTTTGACCATAATCTTGAAATTTTGTATAGGTTTTATCTTCCGCAGCAAAGGAAAGCAAAATAATGGGATTGTTTTGACCACAATTGTTGAAATTTTGCGGTGGTTTTTTCTTCGACGACATAAGAAAGCAAAAGTGAAATAAAAAAAGACAAAAAAGAAAAAAAAAAAAGAAAGCAAAAGAAATATTTTTTTACCACAATTTTTGTCATCTTCCGGAGGTTTAGGCTTTAGGGGTTGAAAAGAAAAGCCTTAATTTTTGCTTGTCCTTGTTTCAGAAAGTTATCTGGATGTAGCACTTGCTCTGAAGAGATCCTTATCAGAAGCTGAGAGTTACGTGTCAAAGGTTACACACAAATCCCTTCTTCTTCTTTTTTTTTTGCAATTTCTTCGAAAATATAACAAAAGCCGCTCCTTAATTTGTTGCTTTCTATGAAGAAAATGGTCGAAAGGTATCCACCCTATTTCCATGTACAATTAGTAAACCAGAAACAAATGAGGAGCTTCTGAATTTTGTTTCAGGATCAAGTGGCGCACAAAAAATTCTTGTCACCTCATGCACTTAGAGCTCATATTAAGAGCATGGAAAAGGAAGTCAAGTTTGCTCAATCAAAGGGTTTTCTGGACTTTGATCTGCCGCAACTTCTTTCTGGTATCATTACTATTTGTATTACCTAGATTACAGTTTGATTATTGAACATATTTTTGTTAGTGGTTTCTACTAAAGAAGAAAGTTATTTGTTTATAATTGTTTGGCATATTGTTGCTTTAGGGATCCGTGGCAGATTCGGTGGCAATTGTATTAGTTATTAAGTCATCAGTTGCCTCCTTTCGTGATTGTAGTTTTGTATCAGTAAATTCATTTTGGGCTTCTGTCATAACATAATGCAACTCTATTTTCTTGAAAAAAGACAGGCTAAATATTATTAATTAGCTTTAGTTTTTCTTTGTGGAGCTTCCCACTTTTTCACTTTTTCCTCGCATATGTAGGAGTTTTGTTTACTTCTCTCTTGGTGGTTTTGCAGTAACTTTGAAAGAGAATCAGATTTTAGCAAAGTGACTAGATGTCTGTCATGTCAGTTAACCTGGTCACTTCCCACTCCCTCAGATCTTGCAAACCTTCTTCTGTTCTTTCATTATAAATTTTGTCTATTGCACCAAGGTTATTCGTTCGTCCAATTTTGGACCAGCTGTCATTGTTTTACTTCCAGTAACTGTAAATCTGTTTCAGTGATTTCAGTTGAAAAAAATCAAAAGAGTGTGTGAAAGGTTCATCGATAATCATGATAAAAAAAAACTTGATAAAAATTCAAACCACGATTTGATAATTAATGAATGTATGTATTTGTTGATTATAGGGAAAAACTTGGTTAACATTAAAAGTAATTAGGTAAAAAGTAAATAGTTTTCCTATATGGAGTTACCATTCTATATCTCAGGGATATAGAATTATCAAATGAGTCATACCAATGTGCATGATATATACTCTTGGTTCAGTGCTGAAGATATTTATAAAACTCCGTATGACACATTGGTATAGTTGAAAAGTCTGAAGCAAATTCCAAGGTACTAGTTAAACAATTAAGAAGTCTACCCTTGAATTTTTTGCCAACATGATCACTTGTCACATGTATGCTAGAGAGTGGAAATTTTTTATAGTTGCCTGGTTTCATGAGTAAATCGACTGACTAGGAAGCATCGGACTGTCACGGATAAAATTGTAAACGGTTTGTTCGGTGTAATGCTTGTGCTTGTCCGTGTCCCTTTTGGTTGGTTGTCACTTGTAAAGCTTGTAAAGGGCTTGCAAAGGCAAAATGCCCTATTGAGTGAGTTTGTGACCATTGTAGGCTTCATACATAAAGTACGCGTCGAGGAATACTTGTAATAGAATTGGTCAGTGGACCAAATCTATACCTTTGTTGTCTGCAATTTTCGAGCTTGTGATATCCATGGTTGGAATTTGCATTGGCTATAAGGTGTTTGCTAAAAGAGCGCTTGCATGGATCCGTGTGCAAGCGCTTTCTGTCTCGTTTTCTCTTTTGCAGATCTAAGGATTGTAGGAGATTTCGGGTAGGTGACTTTGCGGTGATGCATGATTGGTAACGGCAGTAAAACCGCTAAGTCCGTGATTGGTATCGAGCGGGACAAGCTCACTTAGAAACACTTAGCATGCAACGCGTGGGGACCTTGTCGGCACCACGAGGACAACAAGCTAAGAAGAATTGCGGAGCGCACAAAGGTGGGGATGGCCGAGTTCGACAGGTGGCTCGACATCGACACCCAAACTTGACGGTGCTCGAGGCAAGCGGGTGCTTGGCCAAGGATGAGACCGTGCAAGTTGCGTTGGGTTGCTCAATGATCGAAAGAGTTGTGCAAAGCTCACAGAGGTGAGGAAAGTTGCAAACTCGAGGAATTTGATACTCATGCAGGTCTCAGATCTTGACATTCCGTGGCGCTCCCAAGGCGGTGAAGGTCCGTGCATTGGAGCATCAAACTTTCTCTTCGACATGTGCGTGAGGATACTTTCGTATGAAGCTAAAGTGTCTTGATTCAAAGATGTTGCTAGACCCGAGGTGCAAGTGCGGTCTTTGTATTGGTGAGGTGTCACATCTAGCAAGTGCATTTGCGAAGGCAAAATTGGGCACAGCGCGATTTGTCAAAGAAAGGCGGAGTAGTCTAAGGGGACGGTGGTTCCAAAACTTCCAGAGGAAGGATGCGAAGAGAGATGTTGCTCAACGAGGCGAGATATCCGAGAGGATTCCGTGAATGTGAATGCTGGTGCAATGAAGCGCTGAGGAGTACCAAGACGAGGCCGAGGATCGAGGATCGAGTGAAGCGGTCATCATCGTATGATCTCGCAAGTGGCAATGCGTTGGTGGACGATAAGCGAGATCAAGTGGGGAGCAACCAGGGCAACACAAAGTGAAGGCACACTAAGAGCCGATCGTGAGTTCGGACTCAACCGAGGGACCGTGGAATGGTGGGCGGGCCACCATTAATCCAATGCTAATCGAGAAGCGTAACAACTTGGGGAAGACTTGGTGAAGTACCCAAATCGCGTGAAGGAGTTGGCTTTGAAGACGGAACATGGAGCGGAGGCTTGGTGCTTTCTTACACGAGGTCAAGGACATGGACTCTTAGAGGCAAGAATCGGATCATGTCGTTCCATGGGTTTCATATTCGGATGGACGAGCAAACTCATCTTGCATGGTGCCAAAGACGAAGGGAGCTTGAGGCACATACATCTTATCTCGATGAAGCACTTGGTGGAGATTTAAGGTAGCGCATTCTTCGAGGCAAAGTTGGTGTCTACGGGGCAAGAGGATGCAGACGAGCTACTCTTGAAGAATATGCCACTGATGTTGCTATTGAGTTGCTACCGAATGAGATCGGAGATTGTCTTTGGTAGGGGCGAGTCCCTTGATCGAACAATGGTGCACTATTTCGGCAAGTAAGTCCAGGGGACTTCGGAGGAGAGCTGCTAGGCGATGGATTGTCCTAGAGCTAGGCTTCGTCTGAGTGTAACCCTTTGAGAGTGGGTGGACGGAAGGTCGATTTATTGTCGAAAATGGCGAAGATGGCGAAGGCCTGCGATGTGTTGGCGAGTCCACACGTGGAGATATCGATTGATTCAGCTCGAGTTCATACCACGAGGATCGAGAATCAAGGAGATGTCACCAGGAGGCGACATGATGATGCAGGGATCGGAGGTGGAATGGTTCGTGGCAAGACGACACACAGTGTGTCCATGAACATGGTCATCTACGGAGATATGGACCGAGGAGCGCGACAAGGCTCAAGTTGGTGAACAACACGACGGTAAGAAGAGCTATGGATTCAAGGTGAATGCCATGGTACGCAGAGGCTGCTGCACCGATCGCAGATTGAATGGAAGCCTTGGACATCGACTTATGGCCAGTGCCTGCCGAGGAAGAAGTTGGATGCAAGTACCCGGTGAGTCCATGTGGGGACCGGATCATGCCGGTATGATCGGAGCTGGCTGAAGTGGAACTACTTGAGCTCACATTCGCTAAGGAGCCCTGCAAGTCGGAGGACAAGGCGAGAGCGAACATTGCGCCAATACGGCTAAGGAGAAGCAGAAATGGTGCAAGTTCGCAACATGTGTGGCGGTGGCCATACGTGGAGTTGTAGTCTGTCTTCCAATGACCAAAGTGAAGCGCTCGGGAGAACACAGAGGTGTCGGCGGTGGTTTGAGTCCAAGAGGGACTCGGACTACCCAATATCATCATCTAGATTGAAGGTGAACTCAGAGGAGTGTCACAATGCCGTCATGAGGCAATCTACCCGATCACGAAGAAGGGATGCAGACGAGACAACAGATAGTAGTGCTATTGGCGTGAAGTGCCATGGTGTACCGTGGCGGGACTTCCGGGAGTCATCAATCCCTTACTCTCTTAGAGGAGAGCACTTGGTCGTGATATGGGCGTGGAGGAGGAGAATGCTTTGGCAAACTCCATGTACCAACCAAGACAAGGGGCGAAGGCCGAGAACCGTAAGACCAATGTCAGCATGACTTTCCATCAAGATAGCCGTGAGTGAAGGACTTGGTCGATGCAAGAGTGCATGACCAAGGATCGGAGCAGCATACAAGAGTGCTTTGTACCTTTACTACTTCAGAGTCGGCGACGAAATGATGGAGAAGGATGTGACAATCCCAAAGGCGACCAAATCTATGAGACTTACTCCAAGTTGGAGTGATAACTTCTTGCATTCGAAGTGTTCAATGGCAATGAGAAGGTGAATCACGTGGTGAGGATTGCAAACACTCAAGCAAGTTTTGTGAGCTAAAGCGAAGTTAAAGTATTTCGGACGCACGAAGTACAAACTCGAGGAGGCGGGCGAAGACAAGTAACCTTTGCCTTCTCTCTCCCAAGAGAATGGGCGGAACTCCAGTGCACTCCAGCTCTCTTAGTTATCCAACAGAGGAGCTCATGATTTCAAGACCCTTCAAAACAACTAAGTGGAAGAAGATTCGATGGGCAAATTTTGCGGAGGAAGGACTTGAAAATTTCAAAGGTTGAGGCGATGCTCGTTAAAGCTCAACAAGCATCTATCCATTCAAGAGACAAGGAGAATTCAAGATCGGCGCATATCAATGATGGTTTTTACCTTCATTGGATGAATCCGTGAAGAACTGAAGACAACTCGCCAACCCCACACTAAAGTCAAAGTCATTGGCGAGTCAAGCAACATGGCGGATTAAAGTTCGACGACTCAACAACAACAACCGGAGAACAAATGGGAGCCAAGAGCGCATCGCGGAAGAGGAGCAGAAGATCGAAGATCCAACAAAGAAAAAAGAATTCGAAAAGGCCAAGGTATTGACTAGTTAAGTGGGGAGAATGTCACGAACAAAATTGTAAACGGCTTGTTTCGGTGATTGTTGTGCTTGTCCGTGTCCTTTTGGTTGGTTGTCACTTGTAAAGCTTGTAAAGGGCTTGCCAAAGGCAAAATGCCCTATTTGAGTGAGTTTGACTTGACCATTGTAGGCTTGTACATAAAGCAGCGTCGAGGAATACTTGTAATAGAAGAGTGGACCAAATCTATACCTTTGTTGTGCAAATTACGAGCTTGTGATATCCATGGTTGGAATTTGCATTGGCTATAAGGTGTTTGCTAAAAGAGCGACATGCGGATCCGTGTGAAGCGCTTTCTCCTGCTCTCGTTTTCTCTTTTGCAGATCCTAAGGGATTGTAGGAGATTTCGGGTAGGCTGACCTTTGCGGTGATGCGCATTGGTGCCGCACGGCTTAGGCAAAATCAGCTAAGTCCGTGACAGGACGAAAGACTCCAAGACTGATATTTCTGACCTTCGATTAATCAATTCCTATACAAGCTGATTGTCAGTTTCAGGCAGATCTACAGAAAATTAAATTTGAGGTTGCTAAAAACTTTGAAATTGTAAAGCTAACTGAAACTCTGAATCGACACTTTGAAATCGGCTGAAACCAATTCATCTTCATCGAAGATGACTGGTCCCAGCTCAAACTTGAAGCATATATTAAATTTGTGACTGTATCTTTATTATTAATCCAGTTTTTTCTAATTGGTGGTGCGTTTAGGTTTTCATGTTTTTTGTCTAATGTGTTGATTCATGTAAATGCGATCAGATTTTTTATTATGCACTCACTATTGATTATTGCAACTAGATTGTGAGCTTCATCATGATATGCAACTTTGGTGGGCTGGGAAAGAACTTGTCAGAGGAAAAAAATTATGTGACTACATTGGTGAAAATGAGAAAACAAAGGTAAACTAGTACTTTTACTGTGTTACCAAGTTCTCCATTGCAGGAGAAGTCCCTTTCATGACTGACTTCTTTATCCTATCCATTGCAGATTGTGATCATATTGAAGCCATCTTGTTCGAGCGCTTAAGCTTTTCTTCGGGACACTCTCTGCTCCAAATTGTTGTTCGTCTTTGTGGGTTTCACTGTTATCTTTTTACTACCATGTAAGCTTTTATGGTCATGGAATTTTTCATGCGCTTCAATTCCCCTAATGGCCTCATATATGACCTGGTATACTTAAAATCCAGATAAAAATATGTTCTAAAGAAAATTCATTACCAGATAAGCTAGTCATTCTTTTTCCAATAAAAAGATAAGCTCAAATTTTAAAGTAACTATTTTTATTTTTTACGAAAAATAAGTTATTAATAAATACAGATGTCGAAACACATAATTTTATCATTTATTTGTAAGTCTACTTATTAGTTTATTAAATAATTGAATGACAACTCTATAGATATGCTACCTATTTGTGAATTGGAAAAGGGGTCTTTGTTCGTAAGCCTATGCTATAAACAAATTTATTCATGAGGCCTCAGATGCGAATGTTTATAGGCTTATTAATGAGTTCTTTTACGCGTATAAACAAGTTGAGCTGACTCATTTTATGACTTGGTTAATTAAAGTTCAAGATTTCGAGTTAAACTCAAACTTGATCCATTAACTTTAGCTAAACTAATATGAACGAGCCTTTAACAAATCGAACATTGAGTTGCTTATGAGACCAAATTACCAAGATAAAGCTCAAATCGGATGGCATGCATTTTGAGAAACGATTACCTTAATAATTATAGTGATTAGTGTATTATATGTATACTTCAAAATATGTTCCTTATGTATTGGAAGGAGTATAATTAAATGGCACACGTGTGTCGACCCGATTCAACCGACCAGATCCCGATTCGGATCCGATACCCATTAAAAGCCCAAATAAATACTCGAGCCGTTTATTTAATCCGCGTCAGCTACCTCCGTCTTGATTGGATGCAGCAGTGGGGTCCTCAGAAACAGCCGTTACGGGACCGCGGGCGAGAGGCGATTGGCCTCCGGAGGAGGAGGAGCGGCGGCCGGCGGCGAGCGGCGTCAGCTCCATGGCCGTCCTCCGGCGTCTTGGAGTGACACCACCGACACCGGCGGTTGCGTGGACGCTGGCCACATTCTCAGGGCCCGTTCCACACCTCTCTCTCTCTCTCTCTCTATCACATACACACACACACACAAAAAGCCGGTATTGACGCCAATAGGAGGATGAGACGTGTCGAGCACAACCATCCGCCTTTTGCTGACGTCTCTCGCCCTTTTCCGCCACCTCCTTCCCTCCTATCAGTAAGGACAGCGAGGTTGTGCCAATACGTGATGCCATGCTCCCTATGTTTCGGAGTTCCAGCCCGTGTTCTGCACCCTCCCTTCCCTCTTTAGCCAGAGATAAAGCTAACAACGCAACTCGTCCTTACGCCCTCCACAACCACCTCTTCCTCTTCTTCTCCTCCTCGCCCTCTTCTTCTCCGGCTCGCCTTCTTCTTCTTTTTGCCTGTTCTCTCATCAAGTTCGAATCTTTCTGAGAGAAAGGCAAAGAGAAGTAGGGGAGAGATGCTGCAGAGGGCTGAGAGCAACCGGTACTCGTGGTGGTGGGCGAGCCACATAAAGACGAAGCAGTCGAAATGGCTCGACAGCAACCTCCGAGGCCAGTCTTTCTTCTTTTATTTTTCGTCATCACCCTTTTCGACGAATTGCCGCTATGCTTTCTTTTTTTTTTTCCTCTGCATGAATCATGTCGACTCGTTCTTCCCAAGCACAATGCAACGACATACATATGGACTCATAGTTGCGGAATTCAAACACACAAAAAGGAAACAATTTGATACGTTCAGAGCCGTGAGCATCATTTACGAGACAATTAGTCAAGATTCTGACAGAGTTCCAAGGGGGAATCAGGATTAGGGTCTAGATTGCTCCCGCCCCAGAAATATAGGTCATGACAATGAACAAATGCAAATTGTTCATTATTAGTCTAGGTTGCTCCCTCCCCAGAAACATGGCATATGTTCCCAGTGGAACATATGGCAGAAGTTCTCAAGCAATTTTCCTTGAACAAATTCTAGATAATGAACAATTGCAAATGTGTATATAATTATAGTGTTCTAGGGTCCTGGATTTGTTCCTTTTTTTTTCTCTTTGAAAGCCCTTTAGATTCAAAAGAAAGCATGATTTCCTTTCAGTTGAAGTTTGTTTTCTCGTTGGGAGTTTAGGTACACATTCTGGGTCGAAGAACGGATTATTGTCAAAACTAGAAATTCAAGTTACCTAGAACAGATATATGATGGAACAATTGACTGCTTCAAAGCTGTTGATCTAAGACATGCACAAGTTGTTCTCCACCAAGTTACCTATTGAATCTCAGAATAGAATTGCTTATTTAGATTATCAAACCCTTGTTGTTCATACCTAAGCTAAACTAGAAAATCAGTTTCTGTTGAAGACAGCCCATATAGCCAAAACACCATAGTTATATTTTAGCATTCTAACTGCTATTACTTGAGGTTGCTCATATGTTTCCTGAAATAAGATTGGAAGGAGTGGCAATTTTGTATGTCCTTAATTTAGGAGTTAAGACGTGTGGAATGTAGAACTCCTATGAACATGGCCTCTTGACCTTGGTTAAATTGTTATATGGATTATTTTCCTTGACTCATGCTTCTTTGCTAATGCAAATAAAAAAAAGGTGTGATCCATCATTGTGCTTCCTGTTTTTCTTACAAATAGGATTAACTTTAATTACAGAAATGGAGGATACAGTGAAACAAATGCTTAAGCTTGTCGAAACGGATGCCGATTCCTTTGCTAAAAGAGCAGAGTTGTACTTCAAAAGGAGACCAGAGTTGATAACCCATGTGGAAGATGCTTACAGAGCATACAGAGCATTGGCTGAAAGATACGACCGTATGTCTGGAGAATTACACAAGGCCAACCACACCATAGCAACTGCTTTTCCTGAACAGGTCCAGTATGCGATGCTAGAGGAGGAGGAGGACAAAGCGATCACCCCGATTGATCCAAGTAGAATTAACAAGCGAACAGTGGAAGGATTAATGAAGAAAAGAAGTGAACATGAGTCCTCCGTAAGGAAGACACAGAATAAGAGGCCTACATCTCCAATTGATAAAGAAAAGGCACAGGAAGATATAACTAAGCTTCAGAAAATAATACTTGTTCTTCAGACTGAAAAAGAGTTTATCAGAAGCTCTTATGAGAATGGGATAGCCAAGTATTGGGAGGTTGAGAAGCAAATCATGGATATACTAGAAGAAATTTGTTGCATGCAAGATGAGTTTGATACAAGTGCGGTCATTGAAGATGAAGAGGTGTATGCCTTAACAACGGCAACAACCCTTAAATCTTGTGTGGAAGCCATTATTAGATTGCAGAAGCAGAGAATGGAATCATTAGGACAAGCAAAACTGGAGTCTGAAAGAATTAAGGTTGCAAAAGAAAAGCTGAAGGCTCTCAAAAGTGAGTGTCACCAATCTGAGATGGAAAATGCAAAGATGTCTGGTGAAAGCACAGAGATGAGTTTCCCTGTCAAAAACATGGATGAAGAATTTGATTCTCTAAACAAGGCAAGGGTCCAATTAGAGTCCATTTATGAGAAATTTGAGGAACATTTTGAAATGAATCCTGAAAGTTCTGAAGTGGAACTGGCAGAAAAGATTAATGAGCTTGTAAATAAAGTTACCACATTGGAACTCACAGTTTCATCTCAGGCTGTACAAATAAATCGATTGACTTCAGAAAGTGATGAACTTGAGAAAAACCTACAGAATCTGGAAGAGGAAAGAATGCTTCTGATCAATGACCCAAATTTGTTGACTGAAAGGCTAAAGGAAGCTGAAGAGGAGTTAAGCAGAGGTCAGGCAATTAAGAAAATTATCCAGGATGAAGAAATAAATTTCCGTGAAATCTTTACTGATGCTTGTCACAGCCTCAATGGTATTTCAGAGAAGATGCAACTTCCTAAACCTCTGGAAAATGCTTGTAATGAGGATGCATTCCCCATGGAAGAGGTTGCCACTTGTAGCACTGAACCAGTTGTAGAGCTTGGGGATAACGAGGAAACTGAAATCCATGACATTAAAGAAGATTTGATAGAGATTCATGCAACTCAGCAACTTGGTCATTTCCTGCAAGATTTTTTCCAGGCTGAAGCAGATTATCTACTCAAAAGTGATCCAGAAATGATCGAGGACCTAACAGAGATGGAGGAACTGAAGAATGTCATTGCAATGAAAGATGAAGAAATAAGATTACTGAGACAACAGTTAGCCAATGTAAAAATGAGTTCTAATGGTACTCAGCATTGTCAACAGGCCCATGCAGGCACATTTAGCTCTGCGATGGTCAGCGGAGATCGAAAATCTCATAGTTTACAGATGCCTGGAGATCTGAATATTGAAGGCACTAATGAAGGAGACTTGTCTGTTGAGTTCACTGAATTACAATTTCCTGTTGCAGAAGGCAGTGATGTAGAGTGCATCACTGAGCCAAAGAGCATTTCATCTACTGAAGAAAAGCTTAGGAGGGATATCAACACCTTTATTGATGAAAACTTAGAGTTCTGGCCAAGGTTCAGCACATCATTCCATCACATACAGGAGCTCAAGGTCAAATATGCAGACCTACAAGATCATATAGGTAAGCTGAAGGTCAACAAAACACAAGAGCACAATGATACTGCCACTGGTGAGTGGACTGGAAAACCTGAATCAGCACCAATTGGAACAAGACTCAGTGAATTGAAGACTGAACTCCAGGTGTGGATGGACAATAGTGCACCATTAATAAGGGAGCTCCAAAGTAGGTTCTCATTTCTTCGTGATATGCAAAAGGAGATATCAAGTGTTGTAAACACATATTCAGCCACTGGAGAGGCTCTGTTCACTCCTTGTGAAGCTGCAAGGTTACAAGGTGAGGTGATGAACATGAAGCAGGAGAACAATAAGGCTGCAAGGGAACTGCAGATGGGACTAGATCAAGTCAGGTGGTTTCAAGCTGAAATTGAGGAGCAGATGGCTAAGCTAAACAACAACTTTGAAGCATTTGTATTGAAGAACAGCCATGACGATTTCTTGAAACGTTCTCCAAGCAGGTCCGGAGTACCATTGGAGGTCTTCCTTTATGGTTCCAAGCCCAAAAGGCCATCTATATTTGCCCGCATGCAACCAGTGTTCAAAAAGAAGCACAGCAAGCTCAGGTCTGGGCATCGGTGAGTTGATGAAAGGATCTTGAAACTCTTAAATGACTTCAAATGCTGGCTACTTGCTACTGTATAAGCCTGTGAAATTATTTTCAACAGTTCTAAATAGATCAGCCCATTTCTAGTTGGATCCCAGGTTGGTTACCTTCCATGATTTGCAGCTGTATCTTGTTCCCTTGGTGTGATAGCTAGCAGCAGCTTTTCTTGGCTTTCTTCCATCTGTGGGCCTTGGAGCCAGCTTAAGATTCCTTCTTGGTTAAAGGTGTACTGGGGTCGGGTTTTTAGCCATTGTTAATCTAGATGATGATGATTGCTTGAAAGAGATGACCTCATCTGCATTCTTTCTTTTGCAAACTTCTGGATTTTCTTTCCCCTGTGCATGCAAAGGCAGCTGGTCAGAGATTGTTTCTTTCTTCTTTCCATTTTGTTGCTTGAATTGTGATGGTAGTGTTGACTAATGTGTTTACCAAATGCAATAAGAACACAATGCATATCTATCAGTTTGGTTTAGATGTTTCTTGCAAGATGGTGAATCAAGATTGGAAAGGATAAGATCAGAAGGATGCTGAAAGTGCTTGGCATGTAATTTGTACGTGACCGCTGCTTTTGGTCAGACACTAGCACCTTCAAACTGTGAGGTGAAATAAAATGCAAAGCAAAATGTTTATAACAAAAAAAATTTCCGGGGGAATTAAAATGCAAAGCAAAATGTTGAGGTGACAAGTATTTTTAGAATCTATTCAAATTAGTTGGAAGACAAGATTTTAAGAGCATAAAAAAATTCAGTAATAGAGAGAGAGTGTGTGTGTGATATGAATTAAAGTTTGATTATTTTATAAAAAAATAATTGTTAAGGCATATTTTGAATATGACTCGGATCTAATTATGATACTTTTCACGAGAATGTCGATGGTAGGATTGGGTAGAGTGCCGAATTCATTTGTCTAGGGTATTGCAAACTTTGTGTTGGACATGTTCAATAAAATCCTTTGATGATTAAGCTATCAAAGAATTAGGAAAACTTGATAAATGTTGAGTCTTTAGAATAGGTAGCTTGGATAAAATGTTGTGTTTTGTCTTTGACAGCAACGTATTGTGTATTATGACGGAGAGATGTAGGAAATTGAATTACAACTAGCAGAATCGATGGCATAATTATGAGTTTGTAATTTATCCTGTTGTGACGGGAAATATATTAAAACCAAGAATTACATGCTCATTTTACATTCCATTCATTGAGAGTAGATATCCACTTGTTGAGAGTCGTGTTGTTGAGTTGGCATCCTCATGTTACTGAAGTATCGACTATACGTTATTAAGATGTTCGTAGCCCACCAGGTGTCAATCTATTGCATCACTTATGTATCTCTTGTGCTTGGGGAAGGATAGATAGAGAAGAATTAGGTCATTAATTCAATCTTCAATGTCCAATTATTTAATAAGAATATTTAGCAATTTATTTTTTATCATCTTAGTATTTAAAGTGGAAAAAAAAAACATGATCATTTTTAAGTCAAGATGTTTTTCTTGTTATTTGTTCAATATGATATTTATTATCCTCCATTGTGTATATTCTTCGTTAGCTTCATGATAAAAATTAAGTTTCGAATAATAAAATTTTTTAAAAAATATATTTTTACAATTACTTTAATGCAAGTTATAACCATCCAACTCCCTACCATAAATCCGCCACTATCAGTTACCAATCAAGCTTTTTAATGTATAAATCAGCAAAAATTATAGATACTATTCATATGCATGTAGATACACAATAAATAATTAATATAATGATAAGTATAATTTAAGATTAAGATTTATTTTTATTGAATTTTGGATTTTGATGATGAACTCAATTGATAGGTTATTTGATCTAATCCATATTATTGAGATAAGTGTGCAGGATTAATTACGATAGCAATGAAGACATAAAGCAAATTACCGGAGTCAAGTACGTTCGAAGTTTGAGAGTCCGTCGGAAGTGCTGCCGGAACTGGCCGAGAATGAATCGGGGACTTGCCGAAAGTTTCAGAAGTTCGCCGGAAGGCTCGTTGGAGGTTCGCGAAGCTTACCGAAAAAGTTCATAAGCTTGCCAAAAGATTCGTCGAAACTCACCATAAAGTCCGGGAGCCTGTTGGGAGTCCATCAGAAGATATTCGAGTGTGTGTCTGAAATCTGCTGGAAGTTTGCCGGAAGCTCGTCGGAAGAAAATATGATGTGCCGGTTTATGTTTTTGCTTAGAATATATTTTTAATTTCGTAGTTAGCACATAATTAGGGTTAGGATTAGGTGATAATCCTAATTAACCATAGTAGAAGCCAATTGGGCCATAATTGGACTGGATTGGGTCAAATTCAATACCTATTTAGTAGTGTTGGACCATGTCTGGTGATGGCACCACCCCGGGAATAGATTCCCAAGTGGTTTAGACGGTGGTACCACCCCAAGTCAGTAGTGGTACCACTGATAGTTATTATATGTCAACAGTGGTATTACCTGATAAGCGATGGTACTGCCCCTCCACAGAGCTTAAGGACCCTATTAGGCGGTAGTATCGCCCAATACACTAATAGAGCAAGATCAACTGGTGGTGGTACCATCAGCAACCAGAAATCCAAGATGTGACTCTTTTTGGCTCCAATTCTGAAGTTAATTGAGCCTATAAATACCCCTTACTTCTCAACTGTCTAAGAACATTGAGAAATGATAAGAATTGAGTCAAAACTCTAACAAAATTACTTTCAAAATTTTAAGTGTTCACCTCCCAAGTCTTATTTATAAAAGTTCTATAAAAGAGTATGAACCACTTGTAAAAGTTTGTAAGAGGGGTGCTTGGTCCTTTTCCTTCAAGAAGAATTGACAGTGGAAGTCGGGAACCTCATCGGAGGAGGTTTCAGAAATGGACGTAGATCATTTAACCGAACCACTATAAATCGTTGTGTACTTCTCTTGGTGTGAGTTTTTAAATTGCTGCATTTCAATTTTTACTTAGCTACAATCTCTCAATCTCCTTCTCTCAACTCTCTTTCGTATTTAATCAAAACATTCACTTTGCCAAAATATTTTTCATCAAACCGAAACTTCTCAACACAACTCTATTCGGAATTGATTTGAATTTATAATTTTTATCCGCCGCACTAATTCACACCCCCCCTCCCCTCTCTTAGTGCCACTCTAGAACATAATAGTTAGTATCAGATTAAGGTCACTCTCATTTGGTTTAAAACTCAAGAGAGATAACATTTTTCAACATGCAAGAGGGTCATTCAATCATACGTTCGCCTATGTTTAATGGGTCGAATTATACTTATTGGAAGACTAGCATGAGATTTTTTTTATTTTCATAGATTTTGAACTTTGGAATATTATTGAAAACGACTTCTAAAAACCTTCTCTTCCGATGAATGAATGGAATGAATAAGAGAATAAGGTTTATGAACTATGAATGATAGTGTGATTCATGATTCTGATATTTATAAACTATGAATGACATCTTTTGGTTGAATTTTACATCCTTCATGATTTCATGAATTGATCAATGTTAGTTTTGATAATGATACACAAATATTCGTAACTTTCATAAATCACTACTCTTTTATCATTCGAGTTTTCTTGTCTTTACGTTATCATTCTTTCTCGATCCTCTTGAGGATAAAATTTCTGATGTCTCTTGATTATAATATTTTAATATGATTAATTGTTTCTTAAGTCATTGTGCTTAATAAAAAAAATTACCTTATGAATAATATGAGATCGGAAGTAATTCAATGACATCATTTCATCTCAATCAAATACATCAAATTAGACATCTGTGAGATAGATGTTAATTACATCAAATGATCAAAGTGTTGCAGCCTTCCTAAAACTATCTAAGTTTGGGTGTCAGTGATGGCACCGCCAGAACTAGCGATAGCACCACCTGGGCATTCTGTTCCCAGGCAGTAGCACCGCTCGAGAGCCCCCTTATATAAAGGGGCTTTAGGGCCGATGGTAGAACCGACCCTAACTCTTGCTATTACCTCCAAAATTACTCTCCCACCTCTCCATCTCTATTTTTCCTCTCAATAAAACCGAGAGAGGCTTCCATCCTCTCAAATCTTGGATTAATGTCACTATTTTCTCAACTAAAGTAATATTTGATGCTCCCTCTTTGAATTCTTAATAAATAGCTGCCATTCTATAATTCTCTTTCACTATCATCATATTTAGACAAATAGCTCCTAGGAGATCATCTAGGGACAAAGGGAAGAGGAGGGAAGGAGATTCATATAACCCATTACTTTTTAACTCTAGTGAAAATGCCCTTGGTACCCTAGTTTTAAAACAAGAAATATGCATAAGGATAAGCAAGTTGATCTAAGGGAATTAGGAAACCTAGAGCCCATTAATTGGTTTTTCAAATTAGATATTTTGCTCATTTTATAAATTAGCGAATCAATATACCCTAGGTTAGTTCAGTTGTTTTACACTAATCTAAGCATAGATGAATATGACAATGTTGTTGGGAAATCCTTCTAGGGAGTGACATCTCTTGTGCAGCGAAAAAACAAAAACAAAACACCCCAGATTTTCCATAGAAAGTTTTCATCGTCGTGCGAAGATCGGTGCGTCAAAAACAAATCCGTGAAAATTGTATGTGTAAAAGAAATTATCTAGGGAGATTGTATATCCCTGATTCCCTGCAGATCTGTAGGAGGATGAAGGAGGTCAAGCGTCATCCTCTCTAGCGGTATCCACACGACAGGGACTGTGACGATGTACTTCTTTGGAGAGAAGAGAATAAGAGGTGGCTACCAAGAGAACGCTCTACCTATAGAGCTTTGGTTCCCTCCTATTTATAGAGGCCTCCTGTTAACCCTAATGGATCTTGCCCTGATGGGTATTGGATCTCCATCCAATTACCCGAGCCTCTTGGATTAGTGAGTCTCTACCCAATAATCTCTTATTAGCAATTATTAGATCTCATCTTAGGATCCAATAATTCGGGGGCTTAATGGATATCCAATAAGACAGGGGCTCAAGCGGATATCTCATATTCGAATCTCTACTCGTCGCAACACCTACCATATGTGTGTGACCCTCTAGGCCCAATATCGAGTTGGCCGTGAGTGATACTTGTCAGAAATCTTTTTGACTTAGTGAATTATTATCTCTATAATAATTCACCTGACTTATCGACTGCGGATGTACTAGGCCACTACGCCGCAGCCCCTAGACAATATAAGGGTATCCAATCCTTTGGACCTTTCTGTCCTCAGTTACCATGTATCTATAGTCCCTCATCTATCTAATATCCCAGAGACCCTATACCGGGCATGGTACTGTCAGGCCCATACGATCTCTCCTCGAGTCTTGCTCTTGTCGGATTCTCCCGGAGAACTCTTTCTCTCTCAATCCGAATAACCTTGGCCAAGGATTTGTTCGAGTAAGAATACATAGGATATTCCTCTCATGATACCGAGAGCGGATGATCCTCTATTGACACTCAGTAGTCTTCATAAGGTTGGCTACCACTCCTAATAACTGGCTGTACTAGATTTGGAACTTTCTAAACCTACAAGTCCGGTCTCAAAGAGTAGAGTACTCATACAGGACATCCTTGGTGTCTCAAGTCTAAGGACCAGATACACTACTGGGACTACAGAATTGCTGTTTGATGTAAGGTATCAATAACCATCCAACATTCCGTAGACAGATCAATCAGTGAACTTATTCCTCAATGAGCACCTGTACTGTACCCTTAGTATCCCCACACGAGTAGCTATGAGATTAGCCACGTCCATCATATGGATGGGTATACAGTACACCAGTCTATCCAGTTGTCTCGATGTCTCTCTCGAGTAACCCGTGACTATGATTATTTAGGGTCTATATTTAAAGGTGAATCGGTCTCATTATCATGATTTCATCACGATCTGATTCCCATTGCATAGATCTAAGGATATCACAATATATGCAACACGCAAGATAAAGTGATAAAATACCTAATAATAAGCAAAGAGAAAGAGTGCATATCAAGTCACAAGTGTCATCACTCATGTGATTGGCTTGCATGGCACATATGACTAGCAATCTCCCATTTGACCTAAAGCCAATCACCTACGTGTCAGATCCCTATCAAACCTCTGTGATGCTCAAAGATAATCTGAGCCAATGGCTTTGTCAGTGGATCTGCAATATTATCTTCGGATGGAACTCTTTCCACTACTACATCTCTTTAGGTCACGATCTCTCTAATAAGTTGGAACTTCCTTAGAATACTTCTGATGAGACTCGGGTTCCCTTAATTAAGTAATCGCCCTATAGTTGTCGTAATATATGAGAATTAGCTCATCGCTGCTCGACACGACTCCTAAATCTACAATGAATTGCTTCATCCAGAATCCCTCCTTTGCTGCCTCTATTGCAACAATGTATTCCGCATTTGTGGTCGAGTCAACAGTAGTGTCTTACTTGAAACTCTTCTAGCATACTGCTCCTCCATTCAGAGTGAACATATATCCTGAATTAGACTTGCTATCATCGACATCGGACTAGAAGCTTGCGTCCGTATAGCCCTCAACCCTAAGGCTACTGCCTCCATATACTAGTAAAAGATCCTTAGTCCTTCTCAAGTACTTAAGGATACATTTTACTATTTTCTAGTGCTCTGATCCTAGATTTGCCTGATATCTGTTCGTGACACTCAGAGCATGTACTATATCAGGCCTAGTACATAGCATAGCATACATGATAGATCATATCACTAAGGCATATGGTATCATATCCATGTGTGTTATTTCTTCAAGAGTCTTTGGGGACATACTCCTAGAAAGTGATATTCCATGTCTCATTGGTATGAGACATCTTTTGAAATTTTTCATACAAAACCTTTTGACAATGGTGTCTATATACCTAGATTGGAATAAATCAAGCATCCTCTTGGATCTATCTCTATAGATCCGTATCCCTAATATGCAGGATGCTTCCCCTAAGTCCTTCATGAAGAAGTACCTAGATAACCAAGTTTTTCCTGTGGAGAGCATTCCTACATCATTCCCAATGATCAGGATGTCATCCACATATAATACCATAAAGGTGATAGTGCTTCTACTTACTTTTCCGTACACATAAAGCTTATCTTTGTTCTTAATGAAGTCATAAGATCTGATCACCTCATCAAATCTTATATTCCAACTTCGGAAGCTTGCTTCAATCCATAAATGGACCTAAGCAACATGTACACCTTATCTGGGTTATCCCTAGACACGAATCCCTCTATTATATACACCTCCTCCTCGAGGTTGCTATTGAGGAATACAGTTTTGACATCCATCTGCTATATCTCATAATCATAGTGTGCTGCAATAGCTAATAGAATTTGAATGGATTTTAACATGGCTATAGGTGAGAAAGTTTTGTCATAGTCAACACCTTGCCTCTGACGATACCCCTTGGTAACTAGCCTTACTTTATAGGTTTATACCTTTCCATCTACTCCAATCTTATTTTTGAAGATCCACTTGCAGCTAATGGGTACAATACCCTCGGGTGCATCAACTAGGTTCCAAACCTTGTTGGAGTACATGGAGTCCATTTCTAAATTCATGGCTTCTTACCATTTTCCGGAGTCTATGCTCATAATAGCCTCCTTGTAGGTCTGAGGATCAATATCCTTAATATCCTCTCCTTTGATATGTCTCACATATCTCTCAGGAGGATGGGATACTCTACCGGACCTACGTAAAGTTGGAACTTGTGTGCTAAGTATCTAAACAAATTCTGGCTGTGGAATGGTGCTTGAGCTAGGTTCTCCAACCTCGCTCAACTCTATCGTGCTTCCACTGTCTCCACCAAAAATGTGTTTCTTCTCAAGAAACACTGCTCTCTTGGCTACAAAGACATTTTGGTCTTCAGGGTGATAGAAATAATACTCACAAGTTTCCTTGGGGTATCCCACAAACTTACACTGTTTTATCCTAGATTCCAACTTATCGGGGTTGTGTTTCTTGACGTGGGCAGGGTAGCCCCAAATCTTAACAATCTTAATATCGGGATTCTTCCCATTCCATATCTCATATAGAGTAGACATTACTGACTTAGTTGGAATTCTATTCAGAAGGTAAGCTGCGGTCTCTAGGGCATATCCCCAAAATGAGATGGGTAGGTCGGCGAAACACATCATGGAACGCACCATGTCTAACAGTATGCGATTCCTCCTTTCTGATACACCATTAAGCTATGGTATATAAGGAGGTGTCCATTGGGATAAAATCCCATAGTCTTTGAGGAACTAGGTGAACTCTGTACTCAAGTATACACCTCCTCGATCTGATCGAAGGGTTTTAATACTCTTTCCTATCTAGTTCTCTACTTCATTTTTATATTTCCTGAGTTTCTCAAAAGCCTCAGGCTTATACTTCATCAAGTACATATATCCATATCTTGAGAAATCATCAGTGAAAGTAATGAAGTAGGAATAACCACCTATGACATGAGTCGACATGGGACCGCATACATCACTATGTATGAGTTCCAGTAACTCAGTGGCTCTCTCTCCAGTTCCACTAAATGGAGAGTTGATCATCTTTCCTCGAAGACAAGGTTCACATGTCACATATGACTCATAGTCGAATAGATCTAGATATCCATTCTTCAACAACTTTTGAATCCTTCACTCGTGGATGTGACCTAGCCTATAATGTCAAAGATATGCATTGTTCACCTATTCTCATTTCCTCTTAGACTTACTTACACTCATGATATGTGGAGCTGTATCTAGCATAAATAAATCATTATGCAATGTTCCTCTCGTAATGTTCTCATCATCTAATATTATTGAACAACCATTGTTCTCAAAAACTAATTTATATCTATTAACTGTCAAATATGAAATGAAAATAATATTTTTGATAATAGAAGGAACATAATAGCATGCATCTAATGCAATAATAGCTCCATTAGGCAGATATAAGGTGACCTTGCCAACAGCCACTGCACCAACCTTTGCTCCATTAGCCATCCTAAGGTCCATCTCGTCTCTGTTCAATCTCTTAGGTTCTGCTAGAACCTGCAACGAATTGCAGATATGATAAGTGTTGGGTCCAGCCCATATATGGGCTTGGACCAGATAATTGGGCCTAAGCCCAATTCAATTGATTAAATAGAAATAAGGATTTCTATTAGTGTGTGCAGGAACGGAAAATAGCACAGAGGCGAAGCGGCGTGCGCTGCAGCAGCGGCTTGGCGGCGAGAGAAAGAAAGAGGAGAGAGAGAGAAAAACTAGGTTTTCTGAGTTTTCTGCTTGACGATCGGTGACCAAACTTCGTTGGTTTTGGCCCAGATTTGATGTGGAGAATCCTTGCAGTAAACTCTACAATCCTAACGGTACTGATCTACGGTTTATCCTTTCTAAGGTGCTTTCCTGCTAAGTTTACTTGGTGAGATCTAAATCCTTTCTTAGAAGAGATCTATCTCTAAGATGATGATTCAGCCAAGATATCTGATCTTGATGTTATTGTGATCCTCTTGTTATTTGAGAGAAGAACAGATTGTAAACCTGTTATCATTATTGGTGATAGTGGAAGTTTGAAGTGGACTACGGTCCCGTGGTTTTTCCCGCATTGGGTTTTCCACGTTAAAAAGTTCGGTCTCACCTGTGATTGATCAATTGTTCTGCTATTGATATTGTTCTGGTTGTTACTTGCTTATAATATCAAGTTGGTATTTTTGATGAGGAACCTATTTTGATACACAAAGAAGGAAAAGTATTATTCCGCATTTACAGGTTTTTTCCCAACAAGTGGTATCAGAGCAGCAGGTTGTTATTTGCTACTAGTGTTTTCTTGTGTGATTGAAATGGAAGAATCAGATGGTATGATTAAATTGAACTCATCAAATTATTCCACTTGGAGGCGTATGATGGAAGACTTGCTCTATTGCAAAGATTTGTATAAGCCCATCAAAGTTAAAGAAAAACCCTCTACTATGGATGAGGAAGAATGGGAAGTCCAGCACAGGAAAACTATTGCTTATATTAGAAGATGGATGGATATAAATCTGCATGAGCATATTTCTGATGAAACCAGAGCTGATATTGTTTGGGAAAGGCTAGAAAATCTGTTTGCGAAAAAGACAGTGGGAAATAGAATTTCTCTCCTTAGAAGGCTTGTTAATTTGAAGTATAAAGATGGTGGCAACATTGTTGAGCACATAAGCCTATTTTAGAGTCTTGCAAACAAGTTGGTTGCTATGAAAATGAATATTGATCATGAAATGCAGGGATTGCTACTTCTCAGCTCTTTACCAAAAAGTTGGGAAACGTATATGGTGACAATTTGTAACTCCACGCCAGAGGGGACTCTAACTATAGACATGGTTAAAGACAGTTTACTGAATGAAGATGCCAGAAGGAAAGAACATGGAGAATCTTCTTCTGGTGCACTTGTTACTGAAGAGCAAGAAAGACGTGGAAGAAGTCACAGTAGAAATTCACATGGTTACAAAGGAAGATCCAAGTCTAAAAGAGATATCAGGTGTTTCCACTGCAACAGGCCAGGTCATATGAAGAAAGAGTGTAGGTTTTGGAAGCGAGAACAGAATGAAAGGAAGAAAAATGAGAAAGAGACCAATACAATTGCCGCTGAATGTGATATCATTACTGTTTGTGATGATGGATGTGTTAGTCTTGCAGCTCAGGACAGTAACTGGGTAATTGACTCTGGTGCTTCATTCCATGTTACTTCTCATGATGATTTATTCAGATCCTACACTGCTGGTGATTTTGGCAATGTTAGAATGGGAAACAATGGTACATCCAAGATTATGGGTATTGGAGATATTTACTTAGAGACCAGTACTGGGAGCAAATTAATACTCAGAGATGTCAGACATGTTCCAGATATTCATCTGAATTTGATATCTACAGGCAGACTTGATGATGAGGGATTTACACATTATTTTGGTGAAAGCAAATGGAAGCTCACTAAAGGTTCTCTAGTTGTGGCGAGAGGAAAGAAGTTGAACTCTTTTTATATTATGGAAGCTAAGCTACACAAAGGAGCGATTAGTGCAATTCAAAAGGGTGAAAGCATAGATCTTTGGCATAAGAGGCTTGGTCATATCAGCGAGAAGGGACTTCAAACTCTTGCTAGAAAGCAGTTCTTACCAGAGTTACAAGGTAGATCTCTTAAATCTTGTGATCATTGCTTAGTTGGAAAAACACATAGAGTTGCATTTCATACTTATCCGCCATCTAGAAGATCAAATATTATTAATTTAGTTCATACTGATGTCTGTACTATGCAAATTAGAACTCTTGGAGGTGCTCTTTATTTTGTTACATTTATTGATGATCATTCTAGAAAAGTTTGGGCTTTTGCTTTGAAATCTAAAGACCAGGTACTTGATGTCTTCAAAGAATTTCATGTCAGTGTTGAAAGAGAAACTGGCAGAAAGCTGAAGAGTGTTCGAGCAGATAATGGTGGCGAGTACAGGGGTCCTTTTGAGAATTATTGCAGGTTTCATGGTATCAGGCTTGAGAAAACAATTCCAAAAACTCCTCAGCAAAACGGTGTGGCAAAAAGGATGAACAGAACAATTGAAGAAAGGATTAGGTGTATGCTTTCTCACGCCAAGTTACCTAAGTCATTTTGGGGGGAGGCTATGAGAACTACAGTTGACCTGATAAATCTTTCACCATCAATTCCTCTGCAAGGTGATATTCCAGAGAGAGTATGGAAAGGGAAAGATGTATCTTATGATCATTTGAGAGTCTTTGGGTGTAAAGCATTTGTACATATTTCCAAAGATGAGAGATCTAAGCTTGATAATAAGGCAAAGGCATGTATTTTCTTGGGATATGGTCATGAAGAGTTTGGGTACAGATTATGGGATCTAGTGAACAAGAAGATTGTTAGAAGCAGGGATATTGTGTTTCTTAAAGATCAATTGTTTGATAATGGTGATACTGTTGAGAAGCCAGAAACCTCTGTTTATATTCCTTGGAGTTTGGGTCCAGTTCCTCCACCTATAGTTCATGATGATCATGGGGGAGATGATGATGAAGAAGAATGTGGTGAGAATGTTAGTGATGATACTCCTACAGTTGATGAAGTTGAACCAACTGAGCAAGCACCTCCACCACCAGTTGAGATTCCATTAAGAAGATCCACAAGAGAGCGACAACCTTCTACAAGATATCCTCCACATGAGTATGTTATGCTTACTGATAGGGGAGAGCCAGAAACTTACCAGGAAGTTATTCTGTATGAGTACAAGAATGAGTGGGTTAAAGCCATGCAAGAAGAGATGAGATCCTTGCTTGAGAACCACATCTATAACTTGGTAAAGTCTTTGCTTAAGGAGAAGCTTGAAGCTTGTAGGCGAAGAGCGGGTTTAGTACAGCCCACCATATTGTCACGGACTTAGCTGGTTTTGCCTAAGCCGTGCGGCACCAATGCGTATCACCGCAAAGGTCAGCCTACCCGAAATCTCCTGCAATCCCTTAGGACCTGCAAAAGAGAAGACGGGACAGAAAGCGCTTCACACGGGATCCACAAGCCACTCTTTTAGTAAACACTTTATAGCCAATGCACATTCCAACAATGGATATCACAAGCTCGGAAAGCAGATTTGCACAACAAAGGTATAAAATTGGTCCACTACAGGACCGAATTCTATTACAAGTATTCCTCGACGCTTGCATTTACTTTATGTACAAGCCTACAATGGTCATCAAACTCACTCAAATATGGGCATTTTGCCTTTGGCAAGCCCTTTACAAGCTTTACATTATATGACAACCCAAAAGAGACACGGACAAGCATAAGCATTACAGAACAAGCCGTTTACAATTTTGTCCGTGACATTCTCCCCACTTAATCCTTCGACGTCCTCGTCAAAGCCTTCTTGACGCTTTGCAACTTCTTTTCTTTGTTGGATCTTCGATCTTCTGCTCCTGCTGCGATGCGCCCCTTGGCTCCCATTTGTTCTCCGCTTGTTGTTGAGTCGTCGAACTTTAATCCACCATGCTGCTTCAACTCGCCAATGACTCAGACTTTGGTGTGGGGTTAGCAAAGTTGTGCTGATCCTTCTTTGGTTCTTGCGGATTCATCGATGAAGGAAAAGACCAACTTTGATATGCGCTTGGTCTTCAAATTCTTCTTGTCTCTTGAACTGGATAGATGCTTTGTTGGAGCTTTAACGAGCATCACCTCGCAACCTTTGAAGTTTTTCGTGTCCTTCCTCCGTAAAATTTGCCCATGAATCTTCTTCCACTTAGTTGTCTTGAAGGGTCTTCACATCTGTGCTTGAGCTCCTCTGCAGGATAACTAAGAGAGCTGGGCACTGGAGTTCCGCCCATTCTCTTGGGAGTTGAGAAGGCAAAGGTTACTTGTCTTCGCCCGCCTCCTCGAGTTTGTACTTCGTGCATCAAGTAGTTCTTGAATTACTGCTCTTAGCTCACACTTCCAAGCACTTGAAGTGTTTGCAATCCTTCTTGTTGAGTCACCATGTGATTCACCTTCTCATTGCCATTGAACTTCGGAATGCAAGAAGTTATCACTCCAACTTGGAGTAAGTCTCCGATAGGTTTGGTCGCCTTTGGGATTGTACCGCCTTCTCCATCATTTCGTCGCCGACTCTTCCGAGTAGTAAAGGTACAGACCGCTGCATGCTCGCTCCGATCCTTGGTCATGCACTCTTGCATCGACCGAAGTCCTTCACTCACGGCTATCTTGATGGAAAGTGCATGACATTGGTCTTAAGTTCTCGGCCTTCGCCCTTCAAACCTTGTCTCGGTACATGGAGTTTGCCAAAGCATTCTCCTCCTCCACGGCCCATATCACGACCAAGTGCTCTCCCTCTAAGAGAGCAAGGGATTGATGACTCCTCGGAAGTCCGCCTCACGGTACCATGGCATCGCGACGCCAATGGCACTACTATCCGTTGTCTCAGCATCTGCATCCCTTCTTCGTGATCGGTAGATCGCCTCTGTGACATTGTGACACCCTCCGAGTTCACCTTCAATCTAACCGATGATTGATATTGGGTAGTGAGTCCCATTGGACTCGTCATTGCTTCCACGCCCTATTCGACCCCCGCTTCAACACCTCTGTGTCTCTCGGCGAGCCTGGCTGGTCGATGGAAATCTGACGCAACTCCCATGTGTGGCCACCGCCACTCATGTTGTAGGACTTGCACCATTTCTGTTCTCCTTAGCTCCATTGGCTGCAATGTTCGCTTACTCGGCCTTGTCCTCGACTTGCCGGGCTCCCTTAAGCGAAATGTGAGCTCAAGTAGTTCCACTCTTGGCGGCTCCGATCATACCTCTGATGATCCGGTCCCAAATGGGACTCCCCTGGTATTTGCATCTGAACTTCTTCCGAGAGTGCATGGCCCATAAGTGATGTCCAAGGCTTCCATTCAATGCAACATTCGTGTGCACGGAAGACCCGCCTCTGCGGTACCATGGCATTCAACTGCTTGAATCCATAGCTCTTCTTACCGTCGTGTTGTTCACCAACTTGGAGCTCCTTGTCGCGCCCCGGTCATATTTCCAGATGACCATGTCCCTCACGGGATATCTTTGTGTGTGTCGTCTTGCCACGAACCATTCCACCCGATCCCCTGCATCATGTCGCCTCGGGTGACATCTCCTTGCATTCGATCCTGTGGTATGAACTCGAATCTGCGATATCTCCATGTGTGGACTCGCCAACACATCGCAGGCCTTCGCCCGGCTTCGATTCTGTTTTCTTTGGCAATCGACCTTCGTCCACCCACTCTCGGGTCACACTCGGACGAAGGCTAGCCCTAGGATGATCCATCGCCTAGCATGAAGTCTCTCGACTTCGCTGAAATAGGTGCACCATTATGCGGATCCGGGACTCGCCCCTACCAACACAATCTCGCAAGCACCGCTTCCTCATGGCAACTTGAATAGCAACACTGCATGGCATATTCTTCAAGAGTAGCGTCTCTGCATCCTCTTGCCCGTGCTAAGGCCTTTTGACACCAACTTTGCCTCCGAAATCTGCGTCACCTTAGAATCTCCACCAAGTGCTTTATCGAGATAAGATGTTTGTGCCTCGAAGCTTCCTTCGTCTTTGGCACCATGCAAGATGAGTTTGCTCCATCTGAATATGAAACCCATGGAACGACATGATCCGATTCTTGCCTCTAAGCAAGAGTCCATGTCCTTGACCTCGTGTAAGGAAAGCACCAAGCCTCCGCTCCATGTTCCGTCTTCAAAGCCAACTCCCTTCACGCGATTTGGGTACTTCACCAAGTCTTCCCCAAGTTGTTCTGCTTCTCGATTAGCATTGGATTAATGGTGGCCCGCCCACCATTCCACGGGTCAGCCCTCGGTTGAGTCCGAACTCACGGTCGGCTCTTAGTGTGCCTTCACTTTGTGTTGCCCTGGGTTGCTCCCCACTTGATCTCGCTATGCGTCCACCAACGCATTGCCACTTGCGAGATCATGCGATGACTCCTCATCGCTCACTCGATCCCTCGAGCTCTGTCTTGAGGTACTCCTCAAGCAGTTCATTGCACCAGATTCACATTCTGGAGAGCGGGACTTATCCCTCCTGGATATCTGCCCCGTTGGAGCAACTTCTCTCTTCGCATCCTTCCCTTAGGAAGTTTTGGAGACCACTATCCCCTTGGACTACTTCGCCTCTGCTGAACAAACTGTGCCCAATTCTGCCATTGCAAATGCACTTGCTAGATTGTGACACTTCACCAATCACTCATGATCGCGCCCTCTGGGTCTAGCAACATCTGAACTCTTTGCACACTTCAAAGATCTTACGAAAGTATCCTGCACATGTCGAAGAGAAAGTTTCAATGCTCCATGGCGCCGACCTTCGGTCGCCTTGGGATGGCCACGGACAGTCCATCGTCCGCATGCAAGCCCTTGCATGAGTATCGAATTCCTTGAGTTTGCAATTCCCCTGAGCTCTGTGAGCTTTGCACAACTCTTTCGATCATTGAACAACCCACTGCAACTTGCACGGTCTCATCCTTGGCTAAGCACCCCGCTGGCCTCGAGCACCGTCAAGTTTGGGTGTCAATGTCGAGCCACCGCTTTCGAACTCACCATCCCCACCTTTAGTGCGCTCCGCAATTCTTCTTAGCTTGTCCTCGTGGTGCCTGACAAGGTCCCCCACGTTTGCATGCTAAGTGTTTCTAAGTGAGCTTGTCCCGCTCTGATACCATCTGTCACGGACTTAGCTGGTTTTGCCTAAGCCGTGCGGCACCAATGCGTATCACATGCAAAGGTCACCTACCGAAATCTCCTGCAATCCCTTAGGACTGCAAAAGAGAAGACGGGACAGAGAAAGCGCTTCACACGGGATCCACAAGCCCTCTTTTAGTAAACACTTTATAGCCAATGCACATTCCAACAATGGATATCACAAGCTCGTAAGCTTGCACAACAAAGGTATAAAATTGGTCCACTCTGCATCGAATTCTATTACAAGTATTCCTCGACGCGTACTTTATGTACAAGCCTACAATGGCTGTCAAACTCACTCAAATATGGGCATTTTGCCTTTGGCAAGCCCTTTACAAGCTTTACATTATATGACAACCCAAAAGAGACACGGACAAGCATAAGCATTACACCGAACAAGCCGTTTACAATTTTGTCCGTGACAATATGAGCTGGAGGGGGAGAATTGTTGGGTCCAGCCCATATGTGGGCTTGGACCAGATAATTGGGCCTAAGCCCAATTCAATTGATTAAATAGAAATAAGGATTTCTATTAGTGTGTGCAGGAACGAAAAATAGCACAGAGCAGCGAGCGGCGTGCGAACGACAGCGTGCGACAGCGAGAGAAAGAAAGAGGAGAGAGAGAAAAACTAGGTTTTCTGAGTTTTCTGCTTGACGATCGGTGACCAAACTTCGTCGGTTTTGGCCCAGATTTGATGTGGAGAATCCTTACAGTAAACTCTACAATCCTAACGGTACTGATCTACGGTTTATCCTTTCTAAGATGCTTTCTTGTTAAGTTTACTTGGTGAGATCTAAATCCTTTCTTAGAAGAGATCTATCTCTAAGATGATGATTCACCCAAGATATCTGATCTTGATGTTATTGTGATCCTCTTGTTATTTGAGAGAAGAACAGATTGTAAACCTGTTATCATTATTAGTGATAGTGGAAGTTTGAAGTGGACTACGGTCCCGTGATTTTTTCCGCATTGGGTTTTCCACGTTAAAAAGTTCGGTCTCACCTATGATTGATCAATTGTTCTGCTATTGATATTGTTCTGGTTGTTACTTGCTTATAATATCAAGTTGGTATTTTTGATGAGGAACCTATTTTGATACACAAAGAGGGAAAAGTATTATTCCGTATTTACAGGTTTTTTCCCAACAATAAGCACTCCTGGTATCCAATACCCATGTGTTATCATAAGATTCTGGCAAATAGAGACTGATCATGAATGTACCTAAAGCTTCTCCAAGCTTCTGTTTCGCCCACTCTGCAAGGTACTCTTTGCAGTTCCTCTTCCAATGCCCATCTTTGTCGTAGTGGAAGCACTGGCCTTTGTCCTTTGTTGGGTCTTTCTTAGTAACCTTTGTCTTACCCATTTTGCCCTTGCCCTTGCCCTTCTTAATGGTCTTTTTAGCTTTCATTTTTTTTTCTGGTCTCACCAGCATAGAGAATCGACTTCTCTTTCTTGATGGTGCTCTCTGCTTCTCTCAACATATTGAGGAGCTCTCGGAGGGTCACCTTAAGTTTATTCATACTAAAATTCATTATGAACTGAGAAAAGGAATCTGGTAGAGACTGAAGCACAAGATCCACACACAGGTTATCCTCTAGGACCATTCCTAGACCTGTGAGTTTCTCGATCCACTCAATTATTTTCAGGACATGGTTCTGAACCGGTGTCCCCTCAATTATCCTGGCACGGAAAAGACTCTTTGATATCTTATATCGCTGAGTTCTTCCCTATTCCTCAAACAGTTTACGGAGATGCAGGAGTATGGAATTAGCATCCATATTTTCATGTTGTCTCTGTAACTTAATAGTCATAGAGGCCAATATATAACACTGAGCAAGAGCGGAATCATCTATGTACTTTACATAATGAGCGATCTCATCCTCACTTGCCCCTTCGTTGGGCGTAGGGATCACTGTATCAAGGACATACATGATTTTCTCCACCGTGAGAACGATTCTCAGATTGCGAAGCCAATCTATATAATTTGGACTGGTGAGGCGGTTGACATCAAGTATGCCACGTAAAAGATTTGAAAGCGACATTTTTTTGAAATTAAAGATGTAGTAGAAATAAATAACATACAGACTTTGTAAAAATTAAACAATTAAGATAAGAGCTTCTATCTTAATGTATTCCCACTAATTTTTCGCGAGACACACAACACCCTCCGGTATGTGAATCAAAGACCCTTGACAGATCTCTAGTGGGGATCGAGATCCAATCGGCATCTTAACGTAGCCTTGAGGGACTTGACCAATCACGTTAAGCCCGTAATGGTAGGCAACTCTTGCCAATCACAACTCCTTATGATTCTCGTCCTATTCGACCTCCGAACTACCATGGCCTCAAGGGACTCAACTGACCATGATGTTCGGTTAAGTCATCACCATCATTACAAGATGAGTCTAATTCGGTGATATACTCTCGAGGGACTCGACCAAGCATATCATGTCCTCAGATCATCGGTGACATCTCTATGTCATAGATAAGATAGCGAAACGCGATATAGGTGAATCTCAAGGGACTCGACCAACTCAACCTATACCGGGAATCGGTTCCTAGCTATAACGATGGAAGGTCACGTGGGTCAATCTAATTGCCTCACGTTTACCGACTTAATATTATTAATAGAGGAAATTTTTGATTTGGTCTCCTAACACAATGTGTCACATACATACATATTTAATATATATATCTACATCACATGCAATATATATATATATATATATATATATATCTAGTAGGTGTATAACCAATCACACATCACATGAGCAATCACACCAGATGATCATGGACCATATCCTAATATGATCAGGTCCAAGCTAGTGGGCCCAATCACTCACATCAAGATCTATGTGTGCTTCGGCATATCTCTATGCCCTATGATCATCCTTCTCGCTTCGTCGGTTTCGTCGGCATCTCAACACATCTCCATGCATCGGATCATCCATCTCGGTCTCGTGGGTCCCGCTATCGCTTCCACACTCCTGTTGTACCTCCTTATGTAATTACAATATAATTACAAGCATACAAGCCCGACAATAAACGAGAAAAATAGAGACTTATAGGCCCTAATAATAATAATAACATGTACACACATCACATCACATCACAGGTCCATGATCATCTGTCTACATCATACATCACATGTATATGTTATTATATAGGATTGCTAGATAAATAATAATAGTTAATTAAATTATTTAATTAACTAATATTTTTCTGAAATCAGGGATAAAGAGGGAATTTTATGAATTTCTAAGGGTATTTTGGTTATTCTATCAAAAGGGATAAAAATTAGAATTTTAAAATTTCGAGGGGCAAAACTATTTTTTACCTAAAAAAACCCTAATCTCTCCTCTGCAGCGTTGTGGCTACGGCCATCGCCACCCTACCGGCAACGGCCATGCTCGAGGGGCGCCGCCCGTGCCTGCAGGCAGCGTCGCTGTGGGTAGGCACCGCCTCCTCTAGCGGCCTTGCCCCCCGTGAGTGGCACCGCTGTGCTTGGTGCCACCCGCCCACGAGCACTTCTGCCCACGGCCACAGCGCCTGCAGGCGGCGCCGACCCTTACGGGCAGGCCGCCGGCAAGCGGGTGCCGCCTGCCCCTTGTAGGCATGCCGCAAGCCGTCGATGCAAGCAACCTGCAGTGTCTTTGCCGCCTTGTGGCCCATTGGCATTGTCCGCGCCGCACACAAAGTCGCTTCGTTGTCGATCGCTGTGCAGGCATTTCGCCATGGCTGCAAGCGCCTTGGCCATGACCGTTCTACGAGCACAGCAAGGGCAGCAATAGTTGCTACCCTTCCTCGCCTTTTGCGTCAACAATTTTGACGATAAGACCTGTTCTAGATTACAACACATGCAGTTTAAGATCCGATCTTCGTATGAACAATCTGGCTCTCTATTGGGAAATCCTTCTGGGGAGCGACATCTCATGCACAGTGGAAGAACAAAAACAAAATACCTCAGATTTCCTATAGAAAGTTTCTATCATTGTGTGAAGATCGGTGCATCAAAATCAAATCCACGAAAACTACATATGTAAAAGAAAATACCTAGGGAGATCGTATATCCCTAAATCCCTACAGATCTATAGGAAAGATAAAGGAGGTCAAGCGTCCTCCTCTTTAGCGGTATCCACACGGTAGGGACTGTGACGATGCACTTCTCTGGGGAGAAGAGAACATGAGGTGGCTACCAAGAGAACTCTCTGCCTATAGAGCTTTGGTTCCCTCCTATTTATAGAGGCCCCCTGTTAACTCTAATAGATCTTGCTCTGATAGGTATTGGATCTCCATCCAATTACCCAAGCCTCTTGGATTAGTAGATCTCTACTCAATAATCTCTTATTAGCATTTATTAGATCTCATCTTAGGATCCAATAATTCAGGAGCTTAATGGATATCCAATAAGATTAGGGCTCTAACGGATATCTCATATTCGAACCTCTACTCGTTGCAACACCTACCATATGTGTGTGACTCTCTAGGTCCAATATCGAGCTGGCTGTGAGTGATACTTGTCAGAACTCCTTCTGACTTAGCAAATTATTATCTTTATAATAATTCACCCGACTCATCGACTGTGAACGTACTAGGCCACTACGCCACAGCCCCCAGACGATACAGGAGAATCTAATCCTTTGGACCTATCTGTCCTCAATTACCATGTATCTATAGTCCCTCATCTATCTAATATCTCAAAGACCCTATACTGGGCATGGTACTATTAGGCCCATACGGTCTCTCCTCGAGTCTTGCTCTTGTCGGATTCTCCTAGAGAACTCTTTCTCTCTCAATCCGAATAACTTTGGCCAAGGATTTGTTCGAGTAAGAATACATAGGATATTTCTCTTATGGTACCAAGAGCGGATGATCCTCTATTGATACTCAATAGCCCTCGTAAGGTTGGCTATCACTCTCAATAACCGGTTGTACTAGATCTGGAACTTTCCAAACCTATAAGTCCAGTATCAAAGAGTAGAGTACTCATACAGGATATCCTTGGTGTCTCAAGTCTAAGGACCAAATACACTACTAGGACTATGGAATCGCTATCTAACGTGAGGTATCAATAATCATCCAGTATTTCGTAAGCGGATCAATTAGTGAACTCATTCCCCAATGAGTACTTGCATTATACCCTTAGTGTCCTCACACGATACCTATGAGACTAGCCACCTCCATCATATGGATGGGTATATAGCACACTAGTCTATCTGGTTGTCTCGATGTCCCTCTCGAGTAACCTATGATCAGGATTATTTAGGGTCTGTGTTTAAAGGTGAATCGGTCTCATTATCATGATCTCATCACGATTCGATTCCTATTGCATAGATCCAATGACATCAATATATGCAACACGCAAGATAAAGTGATAAAATGCCTAATAATAAACAAAGAGAGAGTGCATATCAAGTTACAAGTGCTATCACTCGTGTGATTAGCTTGCAGGGCACATATGACTAGCAAATGTATCAACCTACATTCTAGAGAACCAAATTTCAATTACAGATAGCATAATTTATGACCAAATTGGAATCTCAGAGAAGAGAAGGGGTTGTTATTTTAGAGGACAGTGGGATTTGGACGCAATCGGAGTAACCTACTCTGAGGCTTTATGGACCATTTTTTAAAATTCTGACCTAGCCATAGTCCTTAAAAGTTGTGAGCATTTATTACCATTTAGTTCTAAAGTCCTCTATCACATCATCATTAGTATCATAATCCATAAACACCATGATATGATTAGTCAAATGGAGTTACGTACTAGATAATGATCGGACAAGATAATTATTTTGGATACTTAATCCGGCAAAATATGATAGACATAATATCTAAGGATTTAATGTTATCATATAGGGGGTTAATCACTAGATTACTATATGCATACAATATTAGAATACTACCCAATGAAGAAGTAATAAAAGTGGATAGATACAATACGATAAACAGAAACCTACTTAAGAGATTAAGGTATACATTTAGGAATAGAATATAGACTAGGTAGCTTAGAAGGATCAATCTAGCTCTCCCTTCTAGTAGAAGAACTCGAAACACTAGTATTTAGGGGTAATGAATCTCATCTTCCTAGTCCCTTTGATACAGCACTGTCAGATCCAACTCCTACTCCATCTTCTGAAGATTCGATTATGACTGAGATAAATCAAATCAAATCACATCAAGCTAAAATCCTAGATGAAGTGCATTAAATGAATCGAAAGTTGGATAATTTGTATAAGCATTTTGGTATTTTACCAAAGGAATAGTTATAAAAACTCTATATTGACTTCATAAGTTGTAATGGAGCTTTTGACTCTCATTTTGTAAATCTCTATGTTATTTTAGCATATTTTAAGGTTTCATATGTGTTAATCCTAATGCATGAGGTTGTTGTATGTTTCTTTTTCAAAAATTTTTACTTTCATCTTTTCGGTTTTCATGGACTTGACATCATCTTTTCAGATTTTATACTATCTTATGGCATTATTTTGATTTCATATTTGACGAAGCTTTCATTTTATCTTAGTTTGATTCTCTTATTTCATCTATTGAAGATTTTTAGCATCATATGCATGACTCTCGATTGATGATTTTTAATTGATACCATGCCCTTTTAATAACTTGGTAAATTTGATTTTATCTTTTTTAATTCTCCCTCTACTTCCATTGGCATGAGTGAATGAATCTTGTTTTTCACACTTTCATATCATGACATTTGAAGTTTGATAATTATAACACTCAGAACTATTCTTCTATATATAATTTTATGTCATAAACTTTGCATGAAAAGAACAAGCTCTCAAAATTCCTATAGCTTAAAACACTCTTCAGATTTCATTCATGCGAATTTGATGAATTCTTAACTCTTGTACAAATTTCTACATCTTGAGCTTTCATGACTTGATTGGTTATTTTCCACTTAATGAATGAAAATGCCAAGTTACCCCTTTATGAAATTGTTGATGATTATGCATTCCACTTCATAAATTTGTCATGGAAATGCCAAGTTAAACTTTTAAGTATGAAAACATCATCATAACTCTTTTTATGAATTTTGGCTTTAATGATCTATCTTTTCCACTTTATTTCTAAGGATTAAATTTTCGATCAAATTGCCTCTTGAACTTTTCATCCCAATCCTTCTTGAACGAACATTCATAATTCTTATCATGCATTTTATGAATTTTATGTTCAAATGATCTCTTTTCTACCTCATAAATTTCATTTGATAGAAATGATTCTTGTATGCCATTTTTAATGACTTGAATAATTCACTTTTATACTTCAAGAATCATTATGCAGAATTAACTCTTAATGCTAAATTTTTTCATGAGCTCTTAGAAATTCTTATGAATGTTTTGCTTCAATACTCTATCCCTTCTACTTTATGATTTTATGGCATGAATTTTTCAATAGAATACCCATTTCCTTAATGGATTTATGACATCAAGACTCATTTCCTTTTTATTGATGACAAAGAGGGAGAAAAATATGGCAAGTTGAATTTATGACTTGATGGAATGATAAATGTCTTGCATGTATCATATTGCAATGTATATCACAATTGTCATGCTTTGTATCAAAAATTAATTGCTACCTTTAAAAGCATCACAATGTATCACAATTATATATAACGTATCACAAATGTATTGAAATGTGTCGCATGCATTGCAAATGTTTCATAAATGCTTAAAATGGAAATTGCTCTATGATTATTATCATATCATGTTACTTGAATTTGACACGATAAGCTTTCATTTATGTACCATTTGATGATGTATCGTAAAATGATATCATGTCTTAGATTTATGCATTTTATTTTGATATCATTTGATCCTTGCTACATTTCAAAATTATAGTTAGTATCATGTGTCGAAATGATGATTGTCTATCATCATTTGACATTAAACTTTAAAATGAGTGTCATACCTTGACATCATTTTTGGATTGTGAAAAATACGAAGGTTTGTATTAAAGATCATGCTTATTGAGCATGATGATAAATTCAATGAATGTAATTTATCGGTTTCGACTTGAATTCAAGGAGAATGAATTTAAATATTTTCTTTCTCAAAATATGGCATATAAATAGCGGGAGTTAAGGTTAACTCCGTCATCAATTGATTATCATCATCAAAAAGGGAGAGATTGTTGAATCTCAAATTTTGATGATGAAGTCAATTGATAGGTTATTTGATCTAATCCATATTATTGAGATAAGTGTGCAGGATTAACTACGATAGCAATGAAGACATAAAACAAATTACCATAGTCAAGTATGTAATTACCAGAGTCAAGTATGTTGGGAGTTCAAGAGTCCGCCGGAAGTCCGAAGGATCATCAAAAGTGCTGTCAAAACTGGCTAAGAATGAATCAAGAACTTGCCGAAGGTTTTGGAAGTTCATCGGAAGATTCGTTGGAGGTTCACGGATCTCACTGAGAAAGTTTGAAAGCTTGCCAAAAGATTCATCAGAACTCGCCATAAAGTCCGGGAGCCTATTGGGAGTCTATCGGAAGATTTCTGAGGGTGTGTCAGAAGTCTGCCGGAAGTTCATCGGAAGAAGACCTGATGTGCCAGTTTATGTTTTTTCTTAGAATATACTTTTAATTTCATAGTTAATATGTAATTAGGATTAGGATTTGGTGATAATCCTAATTAACCCTAGTATGGGCCAATTGGGCCTTAATTGGATTGGATTGGGCTAGATTCAAGGTCCATTCAATAGTGCTAGACCGTGTCTAGCGGTGGCACTGCCAGAATGGGGTAGTGGCACAGCCTTGGGAACAAGTTCCTAGGTGGTCTGGCCGGTGGTACTGCCCTAGGTCAGCGGTGATACCGTTGATAATTATTACTTGTAAACAGTGGTACTACCTGACAAGCGATGATACCACCCCTCCACATAGCCCGAGGATCCTGTCAGGCGATAGTACCACTAGATTAGGTGATGGTACTACCCAATACATTGATATAGCAGGATTAATTGACAGTGGTACCGCCAATGCCAAGCGGTTGTACCGCCAGCACCCGAAAATCTGAGATGTAACTCTTTTTAGCTCCAATTCTGAAGCCAATTGAGACTATAAATATCCCTTACTTCTCAGCTGGCTAAGAATATTGAGAAGTGATAAGAATTAAGTCAAAACTCTAGCAAAATTGCTTTCAAAAGTTTGAGTGTTCACCTCCCAAGTCTTATTTCTAAAAGTTCTGTAAGAGAGTGTGAACCACTTGTAAAAATTTATAAGAGGGGTACTTGGTCCTTTCCCTTCAAGAAGAATTGACAATGGAAGTCGAGAACCTTATCGAAGTGGACATAGGTCATTTGACCGAACTACTATAAATCGCTGCGTACTTCTCTTGGTGTGAGTTTTTAAATTATTGCATTTCAATTTTTACTTACTACAATCTCTCAATCTCCTTCTCTCAACTCTCTTTCGTATTCAATCAAAATATTCACTTTGCCAAAAAAATTTTCGTCAAACTGAAATATTCAATTTTAACCTCTATAGTGTTGACCATGAACATCTTAAGCCCTAGTTTATTCGTATCTAAAATAATCTTTACATTTTTAGAAACATAGCATATAAGTTCCTCTTATTAAGTCTGAGTTAACAAACATTAGAGTCTGCTTACTTGATATGCTAACTCATAATAAATCATTAATATAATGATACATGTAATTTAAATTTTTTTAAAAATTTGGACCTCCATTAATTACAAACGGAGACATTGTCATGGAAGCGACCATCAACAGTAGCACTAAGTCGCTGTCGCCTAATAGGGCATCATACACACGTAGCTTCTCTCACGCTGACATGAGCTCAGGAGCTTCCCGTCCTGCGTTAGATAGATGTACTTCGACTAGTCTGACACTAAGCATATAGTAGTCTTTCGGTCCCTCTTCCTTCTCTTAGTCATCTTCGTTCTTATAGCCTTCCATTTCATTGTCTCCTGCACCCTCACTTGTCGTGCTTCTAACGTGATGGTCTAGCTCTCCCTCACCTCTACCTCCAGCCTCTCCTACCTTTGTCTCTCCGCCTTCATCCTCCACTATGGCCTCCGCTGCTTTCTCTTCCTTAACAAGTTGGTTAGGGAGAGCGAACGAGTGTAGGAGGGCTATATAGATCAACTTAATTGCACCTTCGACTTGCTCTTTGCCTTCATGATGTCATGCTTCATAGGGGAGATGACTTATAAGGTATGGTAGTACTCATTAGTATCTAGTAGATCTAGGTCACCAGCTCCAGGACACATGCTACCATGCCACCTATCATGGTGCTACCTGCCACCACGAACAGCACTCGTTTTAATCCCAACAAGTGCCATCATACCTTGTAAGCCATCTCCCCAATGAAACACAACATCACAAAGACAGAGAGCAAGTTGAAGGAGTGGTTGAGCTAGTCTATATAGCCCTCATGCATCCGTTCGCTCTCCCCGATCAGCTTATTAAGGAAGAGGAAGCGACGGAGGCCATAGCAACAGACAAAGGCAGAGAGGCAAAGGTAGGAGAGGTCGAAGGTGAAAGTGAGAGAGAGCTAGACCATCACGTCATAGGCATGACGGGTGGGGCACAGAAGAGGACGAAGTGGGAGGCCATGAGGATGAAGACTTCTAAGAGGAGAAAGATGGGCTAGGAGACCATTGGGTGCTTAACATTGAACTGGTCGATGCACATCCACCTGAGATAGGACCGGAAGCTCCTGAGCTCATCGTAAGGGCAGGAGAGGCGACGTGCATACGACATCTTGTGAGGCAATAATGGCTCAGTGCTATTGCTGGTGGTCGCTTTCACGATGACGCCTCCTTCCGCTATTGATGGAGGTCTCAATTTTTTTTAACTTAAATTATATATATCATTATATTAATAGTTTATTATGAGTCAGCATGTCACATAAGCAGATTTTAATATTTGTTAATTCAGACTTGACCAGAGGGGCTTATATGCTATATTTTTAAAAATATATAGGTTATTTTAGACACAGATAAACAATAATGACTTAAGAGGTCCATAACCAAAATTACAAGGATTAAAATGGACCTTAATCCTAAATTATACGTGTCATTATATTAATAGTTTATTATAAGTCAGCATGTCACGTAAGCAGACTTTGACATCTGTTAACTCAAACTTAACGAAAGAATCTTATATATTATATTTTTTAAAATATCAGATTATTTTAGATACAAGTAAACTATATGGCCAGAATCAAAGAGGCTAAATTGGATCTTAACCTTTTTTATTTTAGCCTCATAAAAAATATTTAATTATCTAATTAGTTGAGATTAATTTTACTAAGAACAGATTCCATTGCAGTTAATTATTTCCAGTGGAATTAATTAGTTGAAATTAATTCCACTAAAAAAAGACATTGACTGATCTATCCTGACTCCTTATAGACCGTCCATCTCCTGATCCAGCGGTTAGTGTCCCAATACGACATACCATCCCGAAACGCTACGAAAGCTAAGCGAACCGCTCTGTTACGATAGCATATCGTGACGGCCGAAACGATACGAAAGCGACGCGGGCTCGTCTCCGTTTCGGTCTCTGTATCGGGTCGCCGTCCCAAACACACGACACAACACACTCCGCTCTCCTTTCCCTTCCACGAGCCATCATCATCCGTCGCCTCCCCCCCACACCTCCCTTCTCCTTATTCTAACCGCCCACCTCCTCTCTCTTCTCCTTCTCTCTCTCTCTCTCTTTCTTTCTTTCTAGGGTTTCCTTTCGTCCCCAGAAAGATTCAACACTTTTCATCCACTTCCCGACGGCGGAGCCCAGTCCTCTGGCTCGCCTCGTTGCCTCCTCTTCCGGTGCGTCGATCTCTTTCCCCCCTTTCTCTCGGGCGCTCGGGCTTTCTCTTCTTTTCTTCTTCTCTCGTACGGTTTTGGTTCGCGTCGCCGGTGTTCGGTTTGGTTTTTCGTTGATTGTTTGGTGGTATTAGGCGGTGTTGGTGTTGCCGGTGGGTTAAAGATTGCATTTTGGGAGAGGGAGGCATGGCGATTTTGAAGAATGACTCTAGGGTTTCAAAGATGGGCGTTGATTCGTCGCCCGGGAGTCGCGGGAACGCCTCGAGCCAGGAGGATAATGAGGAGCCTTGTGCGGGGAGTGGCAAGGCGGTGTCCGATGCTTCCGACTCGTCCGATGTGGACTCCGGCATGGAATCAGATGAGTTCGATCCCGCGGAGCTCGGCGAGCCTGAGACTCAGTTGTGCCAAGTGGGGAACCAGAGCTGTAGCATTCCCCTGGAGCTCTTCGACCTCAACGACTTGGGCTCCGTCTTGTCGTTGGATACATGGAACGAGTGCCTCTCGGAGGAGGAGCGTTTTGCGCTGGCTGAATACCTCCCGGACATGGACCGGGAGACGTTTGGTTTCACCCTTAAAGAGCTGTTTTTGGAACAAAATTTCCACTTTGGGAGCCCACTGGGCAATCTCTTTAATCGGTTGAAAGGTGGTCTCTGCGACCCCAGGATTGTTCTTTACCGTCGGGGCTTGAGTTTCTTGCAGCAGCACGAGCACTACCATTGCCTGTGCAAGCATCAGAATTCTATGGTGAGGAATCTTGTCTTCATTAAGAATGCATTGCGAAACTGTCCAGTATACAGTGTCGAAGAAAGGCTTCGGCTTCTAAGTATCCAGAGGGCTCAGAAACCTTCGAGTTATGAGGGGAATGGAGATGTTGATGTTGAGACAGATTCAGAGAGTGGGGATTCTGATGATTGGTATTTGAACAAACGGTTTAAGATGGGCCCGCGTTTTGCAAAGCCTTCATTCGATGTCACGCATCGTGAGACTGGCATGGCATGGGAGCCGGTGAAATTTGGGAAAGAGCACTCAAAAGGTGTTTTGAAGGTTACTACTCCTGTTTCAGCACGTGAAAACCCTGGAGCATTAGGGAAGCATTCTTCTGCCTTGAAGCATGGATTGGACTCAAAACCTAGAGTAGTGATGCCACTCTTGGATCTTCTTCAGCAGGATAAATATGAAGGTTATGATGTGGGAGCTGCCAAAAGGACTAAATATAATATAAGTGATGATCATGGCGATATGGATGAAGGATGTGTGGGTTCACAAGTCGACCGGATTGCAGGACGCAGAAGGACAGTAGCCATGAATAATTCGTTGAGGACAGGAAAGAAACAGGAGCCACAAAAAAGATATGATATGGGAATGTATAGTGATGAAGACCCTGAAGGCTATAGTGGTTCCAGTCGTTCTGAAGGCAAAAGCAGGGACAGAGATCAGGTGGTAACTATAGCTTTGTATGGTCGTGAATCTGCTGAATGCACAAGAAATGCTAAATATTCCGAGAGAGATTGGGTGCATCCTACATCAGGTAGAGCTCAAAAACACATGCTAACTAATCCCATGCAGAGAAATGAGCATGGTGAACCCATTTCCTCTGGCCATTCAGTTAAATCTGATGATTGGAATGGCAAAGTTAAGAATTGCAAGGTTGGAAATGAATGTAAATCTGGTAAAAGTGGAGCTGGTTATGACTTGAAAAATAAGGTGTATAAACCTCTTCTGGGACAGATGGGTAGCTCGTTGCTCACCAAGGATCCTGGAGCTAGATTATTACTGGGAAAATTGAAAAATAATTTTACTCAGTATGAGGGCATGGCTGCAGATTACTCAAAAGGCCTTACTATGATTTCTCAGACTGAGGAGACAGAATCTGATTCATCAGAGCAGGTTGAGGATGATGGATATCTTGATTCTATGGTTAAGAAGTTGGGGCATCAAAATGGTGATGTTGGAGGCCATCATTCTGGGGTTGTTAGATCAATCTATGATTCAAAAAAGCCAAACAAACTCATGAAAGTAGATAGAAAAACTTATTCTGACTTACATGTTGTTGGTAGAAGCATACGTACACCGGATGTAGAATCATGCTCTGTGAAAGGGAAGAATAGCAGATTGGTAAAAGGAGCCCTTGTACCACACCCAATTGAGAAATCGGCTTATACAGAGAAGAGGCATAAAGAGATGGCCAATGTGAGTCATTCCCCACAACAATCATTTTACACTCATGATTATGGCAGTGGCATGATGGATGAATACATGGAGAATTTAGATGAAATTTCCAAGTTACAAGGTGACAAGAATATGATCAACAGAGTAGGGAACATGATGGAAGTCTCTGATGTTCTGACAATTAATCCTACTCAAGAAAGATCAAATATGCCCTTAGAAGGGTGCAACTCTGTTTCAAAGAAACCTAAACGGAAGGTTGACTGTCATTCATCTAATGAACTAGATATATCCCTCCACCTACTGCCTAGTCAAAAGCAGCAGATTGATGACCTCAATGTTGTCAGGAAGGGTAAAAGGAAAGCAGATGCCGAAACTGATACTTTGACTGAAGTAACTTCTGATATGGTAATATCAGAAAAGGATACAGAAGATGTAGAACCTAAGCCAAAGCTACAAAAAAAGCCCTTTACTCTTATCACTCCTACTATTCACACCAGCTTTTCGTTTTCCATCATACATCTTCTTTCGGCTGTCCGGAAAGCCATGATTACTTCTCATATTGAGGACACTTCACTGACAGCCAATCATCTTGAGGATGGTAAGTCTAAACAGAAATCAGAAGAGCACAACAAAATGAATCAAGTAACCAATGGCACACACCTTTCTCAATCTCATGAGAATATGGATAAGCATTCTCCAGGCTATGCAGGACAAAACAGTTTGCCTTCTCTCACTGTTCAAGAGATTGTTGATCAAGTTAGATCAAACCCAGGAGATCCCTTCATTCTCGAAACACAGGAACCACTTCAGGATTTAATTCGAGGAGTTTTGAAGGTTTTCTCATCTAAGACAGCACCTTTAGGGGCAAAGGGATGGAAGCCCTTAGCATTATATGAAAAATTAAACAAAAGTTGGTTGTGGGCAGGTCCTGTTACTTCTAGTTCATCTGACACTGATAATGCAGAAGAGGAAACTTCTTCAGAAGCATGGGGAATTCCTCATAAGATGCTCGTAAAATTGGTTGATGCTTTTGCTAATTGGCTTAAAAGTGGTCAAGTGACACTCCAGCAGATTGGAAGCCTCCCTCCACCTCCTCCTTCCTTGCTTTCAAACTTGGATGAGAAGGAAAGGTTCAAAGATCTAAGAGCTCAAAAGAGTCTAAACACCATTTGTCCTAATTCTGATGAAGTAAGAGCATACTTCCGCAGAGAGGAATTCTTAAGGTACTCTGTTCCAGATAGGGCCTTCTCCTACACAGCTGCTGATGGAAAAAAATCTATTGTTGCTCCATTAAGAAGGGGTGGCGGAAAGCCAACATCGAAAGCTCGGGACCATTTCATGCTTAAACCTGATCGACCACCACATGTTACTATTCTTTGTCTTGTTCGAGATGCAGCAGCCAGATTGCCTAGTAGTATTGGAACTAGAGCGGATGTTTGTACCTTATTAAGGGACTCACAATACATTGTTGAAAACATCTCTGATGCACAAGTGAATCAAGTAGTGAGTGGGGCTCTAGATCGGTTGCATTATGAGCGTGATCCTTGTGTACAATTTGATAGTGAAAGGAAATTGTGGGTTTATCTGCACAAGGACAGGGACGAAGAAGATTTTGAGGATGATGGTACCTCGTCCACAAAAAAATGGAAAAGACAAAGGAAAGATTCTATAGACCCATCTGACATTGGAGCAGTTAATGATGTTGACACCGGAGTCTTGGCTATTGGTGGCTCTTCTGTTGGCCTGGATCATGATCATGATCATGATCTGAATGTTGAAACTTCATCCACCAGGGTAGGGGAAAAAGTTGAACTTGTTTGTGAAGATATGGGTCCCAATATGGAAAATGTCCAATCTCTTATGGCTTCGACCACTGTTAGCAAGAGCCACAGTAATTGGGAGGATCTGGGGTCAAATCCATTGAGGGAAAAAAGATTGATATGTCAAGAAAACTCTACAGATGAAGATTTTGATGATGAAACATTTAGTCGAGAAAGGCCAATGCGGCTTCAGTATGACCATATTATGAAGAATGGATTATACTAGATCCTAATGACCTAATCAACATGTTTATGTTGCAGTAGCCTTTAGGTAAGGCTTGTAAGAACATTAGCAGATTTTATTTGTCAATTTGTCTTAAATCTGCATAGATTTGTTGGTTTGTGTTTATATAAATTGCGCTACTTGTTGTAGCTTGGATCTTCTGATTAATGATGTACTGCATTTTGACTTATCTGTCTTAAATCTGCATCTTTTAGGAAGATCTACAGTTTGATTTAAAGTGTATTTTCTGGTTGTTTCCTTTCATGCTGAACATTGCTTATCTGTGTATGTTTCTGCAAAGCAGTGCTGTAGTATATTTATGATTTGCTCTCTTTTTTTGGTCTTATTATCTTTCATGTCTCTTGATTTGACACTGGAGCTCGGTCATTGTCTATAGTAATTGTTAAATACTTTGAGTTTGATGAATAATTAATTATTTATGGGATCTGCAAATTTTTGACATTTTCCTTGTCAAAATTTTTTAGGTACATCTTGAATTTTTCTTGAAATATTGAGCAAGTACAGAAGTATTTTGGTAATCACTATTGATTGATTGATCCTCTCTGATTTGTCGAAGGATTACACTGATCTAGAAGGCTTTAATAAAACTGCCCTTTGAGTGTCTGCTTAGTTGTTTTAACATTTGAAAGTGGCTTTTTGTTAATAAATGCCACCACATCAGGATCAGTGGAAATCTGTCATAATTTCTAAGTAGACAAGTTCTTTTCCAAGGATTGTCTGTACTGAGGAATTAAATCTTGGGAACGTGACCTTTTTTATTGGTCCTGTCATGGGTATGTGGTCGGCATGGGAGTGGTATATAACTAGGAAGAGAAAAAGAAAAGTCAGTTGAATTGTGGGTACTTCGTCCACACTGGTAAGTGGTTGGATCAACTGTATTGTCAGTATAGTGTCTACTGCTACTATGTCAAAATTGGTTTTCTGCCAGCATGGCACAACAAGCTTTTCTCACATATGTATATTGGCAGGCAACACTGGCATGCAGTGACATGGGTGGGTACTTGCTGTAATTAACTGGTGAGGTCCGCTTTTATTAGTGAAATTTTGATTGAGCTGATTGCAGGGCTAAGATTCTATGACCTCAAGAGATGGGGGTTGTCTTAGACCAGCCCATACGTTAAACAATGATTAAGCCACTCCAATTAGTTGATGGACTTCATAGTGCTAAAAGTGCACTTTTTATGACAGCCTGGATGATTATACTTATCTTGGGGTCTGTTTGGTTAGGTTATTTTGTATGTGCATTAACATTGGGGTCCAATTGATGCAATAATCTCTTATCTTTGAATTTTGGAGCATGATAATAAAATGGTTGTGATGATATCTATCGTAATCTGTCATGGAAATAAACACCTTGGTTATATATAAGTTTACTAAGGTCTGGATGCAAATTCTTCCAAAGTTACAAAGAAGACTGTACATTAACACAATACATGATTTAGGTTCTACTTATTTTTTAAGTGTGAATAATAGGCTACAAAGTCATGAAGGAGATGGATAATGCCTATACATACACACTGGAGGCCAGCAAATTGAGCAAATACAAGATACTTGGCATGGATTTTCATGGTAATGATGGTTCGAACAATAAACATCATCATTGATAATTTTGTTAGAAGACCCGCTCAAGATTGGTGGTTTAAAAACGGACCACCGACACGTTGGATACACCTAATCAATGTTTGTGACTAGAAAATTCAGCTGGTTAGAAAGTAGAAACAATTATAACCTTATACAAAATTCAGAAATTTATCATTTTTCAGAGTTTCTATGTTTGGAAGTACTACTTAACGTTCTGTCCTCCATGAAAGGCTATCACTATCTTCTATTTTTGAACTCTGTTGAGCTGAGGTTTTCATGTTATCTGATGCTATGGTACCTCACTTATGTTTGCACATTCTTCTGCAAGTAATAGCATATTGCCTGTGTATTTGAATCCAATTCTTCTCACCTTACATGGGTTATAGCTCAGTAATGCACTTTGACAGATTGACCTTTTAAGCAAGATCTTATGTGATAGTTGCTTTAGCAAATAGAGTCGTACGAAAGATAAGCATTGACAAGTCTGTGGTACATATGAGGGATAACTGTAACCGATATCAGTGAGTTCGAATGGTCCGAATGGTAACAGTTGCCAAGATCCATAAATTATTTTTTCTGAAGCCGTGTGAATGTAGTTCTCACCTTTGTTCAGTATAATTTGTTTACTATGTAATTCTGGTGTTGCTTTATAAATTCTGTAAGGTACGTAACATGCTGATCAATCTTTTTTTTTTGCAGGGTCATAAAGGTGAACCATTACAAATGATGACTTGAATGTATGATTCGAAGTGTGATAGTCACCAGATCACCATTTCATATTTGATCCACTTTGACCCTCATGTTCTGACTCGAGTTGTGGCTTTGTACATGTACATTTCCCTCTTGCAGCTGCAATCACCTAGTGCAATTATGGAGTCGAAGTAGTAGATTCACCAATTTGGGAAGTCTCAATAACCTTTCATGCTTTAGAAGAATATTCAGTGAATAAGATATATCTATCCCACAGAAACCTTTGTTCCATTCTTTTAATTGGAGAGGAATCACAATGTTAAAGCTGCTCATCTTCTCCTTTAAGCGCATGATAGCTAACAAATTGACAAAACTCTGGAAGGTTCATTGCTTCCAGGTTCTTGTTAAAAGTGGATTATGCTCATCATTTACCTCTGATGTGTTGCATAAAGTTTCAATGGCTGTCCAAATTCTACCTCATTTGTTTCTGTTTCTATGGTAAAGCTTCATAGGTATTGCAGTGTCAGTGGGCTTTGGATGCCTCTCAACATCTGAGTTAAAATATACGAGCATTAGGCTCGTATAATTTGAGTGTAAGTGGGATGGAAGAAGTGAATATGTCAGCAGCTGGAAACAAATTGCATGGGCCTGGCCTTTGGCGGCTGCTGCTGCTTCTTGTTCTTCTTCTTCTCTCTATCTCTGTGTTTGTGCATATATATATATATATATATATATAATATGATTCGGATGGATGTAGGAATATAGGGAACACTATAATTTAACACAACAAAATAATAATGGATTTGTTGGTTGTGGGGATTTTGTATGTTGCAATTGAAATTAAAATAAGGTAAAAATTGATCTACTACATTTTGAAGATCCGTTGCAGTCTAGTTGGTTAGGATACTCGGTTCTCACCTGAGATACCCGGGTTCGAGTCCAGGCAACTGAAAATATTTTTTTTCTTTGATAGGTGTAATTGATTATATTTGACCTTTGGTCGGTACCTGTCCTTGTTTTGGCCTTTAAGATATCCAAAAGATGTTGATTCCAATAAAACGATGCTTTGAATTTTCTTTAATTGATAAAGAGAGTACAAAACACAAATGTGGTCATCACTTGTCAAGACGAGCCACTAATTTGACCAATGATAGGGGATATCCTAACATCATCCACGTCATACTGATTAACAGACACAACAACATAAAGACACCCCACGTGCGTCGCTACTTTGGCCCGTCATTCTGGGTCGGATGTGACATTGTCCGCACACCGCTACGTCGCCCGAACTCGAACAGAGCGCCCGCTCCCGAAATCCCGGGACAACGACGCATGGAGCAGGCCATCCCCGACATCGCAAAATGGTGTCGTGCAGTGCCGCCTTGTACGATGTCGCCCTGCACGACTTCATAGCCATCCAAGCCAAGGTACGCCTCCAGACGCCTATATAACCCCTCACCTGGCTTCAGGGAAGGGGGGGAGAAAAACATTCACTAACTTTAGCATCAAAGGGGCTAAGTCAGAAAAAACACAACCCAGGCCTTCCTGCAGGAATCACTCCTGCGACGAACCAGGAGCTCGACTCAATCGCAGATTTCATCTAGACATCCTAAGACTTCGGCGACTGTATCGGGCCAATGTGATGTGTCATTCAGTGGCCGCATCTGTTCCACAACATTTTTGGTGTTAAAAGGAGGGCTGATTTCATAGGAGTGTCCCATGACCAACCTGAAAGCCTACCTGATCGAAGGGCAGCCAGTTGCTCCCATTCCCACCTTGGGACCAGCTTTTGCTGCCCAGCTTAGCGGAGGCATCCCGACCTAAACCCCAAAAGGCTACTGGCGACTGTTCAACGATCCCGGGCTATCACCTCCCGAGAACGCTCCAGCACCCTCGGTCGTCTTGCCCGAGGCATTCCACGACCTATCAAGGCAGGTCCAAGCTCTGACCCGGATGATCCAAACAGTCGTCCCCCTCATCCCGTAGCTCATGCGCCTCGTGAGCCCCCAGGCGCCGAGCCCATCCATATATGTCCCAGAGCCCCTCGATGATCCCCAGACGAACCCAACTACACGCGAGCGACTGCAGGAGGCCGAAGAGCATCCCGGGGGTCGGGGAGTGACTCCCAAACCCTGCATCCTCGGTCTCCACCCGACTGACATGTCGCCTCTCGAGCACGACACTGTGTCCACCGATTCGGTCGACGACACATTCAGAGCCCAACTTAACTCGGTGAACCGGCGTCTGGACGAATTCTAACGAGAGCTTCGCAGGACTCAGGGGGATGTCAGGGATGACGCCTCGAGAGCATCCTCCTTTACCCCTGAAATCCAGGATAAGTCGATCCCTCTTAATTTCAAGCTCCCGGCCCTTGAGGTGTACAATGGTGAATCTGACCCCACAGAACACGTCGCTGCCTTTCTGGCCCAAATGGCTCTCTACGGAACCTCTGACGCTTTAATGTGCAGGGTGTTCCCCAGCACTCTCAGGGGACCAGCTCGGATGTGATTCAGTCACCTCTCACTAGCTTCCATCTCCTCGTTCGATCAGCTCGCAAGGTGGCTCGAGCAGAACTTCTTGGCTAGCATGCGGCCGAAACCATCTGTGGCCGCACTTCTCGCACTAGCCCAACGAGACAATGAGCCGCTTTCATAGTTCATCGCATGCTTCGCTGTCGAGGCTAGAGGAATACCTTAGGCTCACCCGTCTCTTATCATGTAGGCTTTTCTGATGGGGCTTCGCCCCTCCAGACTCTTTTGGGCCCTGGTCGAGAGACCGCTCACCACGATCCCCGAGATGCTTTAGCGGGCTAACCAGCATGTTGTCGCTGAAGCGCTGATGGTAGGGAAGCGCGAGGATAGCAAAAGGCCTTGGACAGACTTCGCCAGAGCAGCGACCCCAAGGTCGCTCCTCGAACCATCCTGAAGAAGGCCCGACTAACCCGAACCGCTATGCCCGAGGCTCCCCCTGAATGCTTCTTGAACCAAGATTTTCCTCCAAATCTGGGAGAAGGGGCTCCTGCGGGAGCCTAACCCGGTGAAAACCACTAACAAAGACCAATCTAAGTATTGCAGGTTCCATCGAGATTACGACCATGACACAAAGGACTACCATGACCTGCATAACCAGATCAAGGAGCTAATCCGACGAGGGCATCTCGGACGCTTCCTCAAAAAATCGAGGGAGTCACCACCCCGACCAAAGGGTCTGGTCGAAAGATAAATCGATGTCATCATCGGCGGACCGGCTTCTAGCGGTAGCAGTTCCACCGCAAGGAAGGTGTATGCAAGGAGCACGATGGAGAAGCTTCTGAGACCGCATTTCGAGGAAGAAATTACATTCGACATGGAAGAGGTGGAGTTCTCGAACCACGATGACGCTTTGGTGGACTCGATCTGTATAGCCAACGCTAGGGTGAAGAGGGTGATGGTCAACACCGGGAGTTTCGCTGATATCCTATACCTGGACGCCTTCAGGAAGCTCGGACTCGTGGACAGCGATCTCTCCCCTATGGCGACCACACTTACCGAGTTCACGGGAGAGTCGATCTCCCCCCTCGGGATGACTTCTCTTCCCGTCACCATAGGGAATGAGTTGAGAATGAAGACGGTGATGCTCACCTTCATGGTGGTCGACCTACCCTCGGCGTACAACATGATCCTCATACGACCGATGCTCAATAGGATAAGGGCGATCGTCTCCACCTACCACCGGGCCATAAAATTCCCGACCTCGCCAGGAGTCGAGATGGTGCAAAGTGATCCCAAGGAATCCAGGAGATGCTATTTGACGACCTTATCCATACCAAAGAGGACACGACCCAAGCTGGCCAACCTCGACCCTTGGGATGACCCAAAAGCTCATACACACCCACAGCCGATGGAGAAGCTCGTCGAAGTTCCCCTGAGGGACGATCGGCTGGACCAAGTTATCAGAGTTGGGACCACGCTCCCAGATGTCGACCAGGTCCAACTCGTGGAGTTTTTAAAATGCAATGCCAATGTCTTCGCCTGGTCCCCGAAGGACATGCCGGGAATCGACCCCGAGGTGGCTCAACATCACTTGAATATCCATCCCGAGACTCACCCAGTCAAACAGAAGCCTAAGAGATTTGCCTCGGAGCAACAATGGGCAACCAGCCATGAGGTAGACCACCTGCTCGATGCTGGGTTCATAACTGAGGTGAAATATCCTCGGTGGCTGTTTAATATAGTCCTCGTTAAAAAACACAATGGAAGTTGGAGAATGTGTGTTGACTACACCGATCTTAATCGGGTATGCCCCAAGGATTGTTATCCACTCCCGAAGATAGACTAGCTAGTCGATGCAACTGTGGGCCATGAGCTCCTTATGTTCATGGACGCATTCTCGGGCTACAACCAGATCCGCATGGCCCTGCAAGACCGACAGCACACCGCCTTCATCACCGATAAGTGGGTTTACTACTACAAAGTCATGCCCTTCGGACTAAAGAACGCAGGAGCCACCTATCAGAGGATGGTCAATGAAGTGTTCAAGTCCCAACTCGGAAGAAACATGGAGGTGTATGTTGATAACATGATTGTCAAAAGTAGGTTGACAGCGACCCATATGACCGACCAGGCGGAGACATTCCGGAGCCTCAGACGATTCAATGTGCGCCTTAACCCGGCGAAGTGTGCCTTCGGGGTCGGGTCCGGAAAGTTCCTCGGCTTCGTCATCTACCAGAGAGGGATAGATGCCAACCTAGAGAAAGTCCGAGCCATAATGGAGATGCAATCTCCACGCTCGACGAAAGAGGTGCAATGCCTCATGGGAAAGCTAGCAGCACTCGGGAGATTCGTGTCGTGCTTAGCAGACAAATGCCTCCCATTCTTCCGAGCTTTGTGCCGAGCGGACAACTTCAAATGGACCTCGAAATGCGAGGACACCTTTGACAAAATGAAGACCTACCTCGGACGGCTGCCCCGGCTCGCCTCTCCCCACCCGGGTGAGATTCTAAGCCTTTACTTGGCAACCTTGGAACATGTGGTTAGCTCGATGTTGATAAGGGAGGATCAGGCCACGTAGTAGGTCATCTACTATACCAGCCATATCCTTGCTGGGCCCGAAGAGCGCTACTCGTCGATAGAAAAGCTGGCGCTGGTGTTGATCATGACAGCCCAAAAGCTGTGACCCTATTTCCAGGCCCACACAATAAAAGTAGTATCCGAACGGTCACTCTGTCAAATCCTCTCTAAATTCGACGTCTCGGGTCGAATGCTCAAATGGTCGGTGGAGCTTGGAGAGTTCGACATCCAATATATGCCTCGGACGGCCATAAAGGCCCAGGTATTGGCTGATTTCATTTTTGAACTGACCCCCGAGAACAGCTCGACCATACAGGAGTTGGATCTGCCAACTTGGGCCCTGTACTTGATGGGTCAGTCACGTCGGGAGGAGCCAGAGCAGGGATGATCCTCAGGAACCCAAATGGTGAAACCCACGAACATGCACTTTGGTTGGAATTCAGGGCCACTAACAACGAAGCCGAATACGAGGCGCTATTGTCAGGATTACGCCTCACCCTTGAGATGCAGGTACAGAACCTGGAAACCTTCACCATCTCCCAACTGGTGGTAGGCCACATTAATGGGACCTACGAGGCCCAAGAACCGACCATGACCCAGTACCTTGCCGAAGTTTGATAACTCTCGGTCTGCTTCAACCGTCTGGTGATCATAAGAATATCGCGGACTCAAAACATCCAGGCCGATGCGCTGGCTCGGTTGGCATCCGGCCAGTCACCCGGGGAACCCCTGAAGAGAACAAAGGTCCTCTCCACACCGACCCTACCGGTCTCGCACATCAATACGATGGAGGCAACCCCAAACTGGTTGGAAGAAATCCTTCGTTACAAAGAGAAGGGTGAGTTACCCGATGACCCATCGGCCGCCCGTCGGCTCAGACGGGCCTAAGCATGGTACGTCGAGATCAGGGGCAGACTATACCAAAGAGCTTTCTCTCAACCGTTGCTCCGTTGTCCATCCCCACCCGAAGTCGAGACAGTCCTCGCCGAAGTTCACGAGGGCATATGCAGGGAGCACATCGGAGGTCGGGCCTTAGCCTTCAAGATACTCATACAAGGGTTTTATTGGCCGACGCTACGCCGAGATGCTTTATCTTACGTGCAATGGTGTCAACAGTGCCAGGTGCACGATCGGGTCCAATGCCAGCCGACGGTGCCCCTCGCCCCGATCGACGTAGCCTGGCCCTTCGCGCAATGGGGCATGGACCTCCTCGGCCCATTTCCCCCGGCTTTAGGCCAACGATAATTTCTCATAATCGGGGTTGACTATTTCACCAAGTGGGTCGAGGCCGAACCACTGGCATCTATTATCACGAAGCAAGTCGAGAGTTTCGTGTGGAAAAATATCCTCACGTGCTTTGAGATCCCGAGGGCTATCATAACCGACAATGGGACCCAGTTCAACAACGTAAGTTTCAAGGCCTATTGCCAATCGTACAGGATACAGTTGAAGTTTAGTTCGGTCACCCACGCCCAAACCAATGGCTTCGTCGAGGTCACGAACCGGGTGATCCTCGAAGGATTGAAGAAGAGGGTGGGCGAAGCACATGGAGCTTGGGTGGAAGAGCTCCTGAGCGTCTTGTGGGCATCCCGAACCACTCCAAAAATGGCCTCGGGAGAATCCCCATTCAGTCTCATGTATAGGACCGAGGCCGTCCTTCCCCCTGAAATCATATTTCCAACCTTGTAGATGGAAAACTTTGGTGAGGGAACTTCAAAACTCGGGCTCCGGGCCGGACTTAACCTCCTCGATGAGCAACGAGCCGAGGCCCACCTACATGCTTTGGCGTACAAGAAAGTGATAGCCCGAATCTACAATCGAAGGGTTCGACCATGGAAAATTCGGGTCGGGGACCTGGTTCTCTGAAAAACCAAGGTGAGCGATCCAACCCGTGCCAGGGGAAAATTATCCCCGAATTGAGAAGGCCCCTTCAGGGTCTACGACATGGTCCAAGAAAGTACTTGTCACCTCGAGACCATGGCGAGACCCCCCCCCCCATCAAGGACTTGGAATGTGTCGAACTTGAAAAAGTTTCATCCTTGATTCCTAATAGAAACCTTGCGTTTGTACTAAAAAACTTTACATTCATATAAGTAAAGTTTTTACACTATGATCGGTTCGGGCCTTATAAAACTCCAACTCAGCCCGACCAAATCCAAAAGGAAAGGCACACCCCTTAACTCCCTAACTCGGAGGAGGATCCATCGAGCTATCATCGAAGGGAACCACATCAGGCATGTCTATCGTCCAATCCTTAGGGAGATCCATGAAGGGTTCGACCTCTAGCTCTAGGTCCGGGTACTTGGCATGGAAGCGAGCGAGCACCACCTAGTAACCGAACTCATAGGTCGCGTGGCCCGATCTCTGCAAACCGAATTTGAAGCTGGATGATTTCTTGTATTCAGCAATCGCCTTCTTCGCCCATTCCTCGACACCTCGGTGCTCCTCTTGTAGTGCCTCCTCTACGACGTGGGCTATCGATCGGGAGGCCTCCACGTTCTGTGCGAGCGCAAGTAGCTCGTTGTCTAAATCGCAAACTCGCTCGCGGCTACCCTTCAGCTAGTCGACCATGGCTTTAGCAGCAGCCGCCCGCTGCTCCTCCACCGTGACCGCCTCGGGACCAGGGCTGCTCCTCAACTCCTCCACCTCCTAACACAGGTCAAAGTTGGCATCCTCGAGGCACTCGATCACCCGACCCGCGTCTTGCACCCGATTGATCAATGCTGTCATGTAGTGGTGGCTCTGCAAAAAATCGAGGATCAAAAGGCATAGAATGATCCCGGGAGCAAAAATAGGAGGGGGCGGTACTTATCCAGACTACCACCTTCGCGGCATGGTCCATCAATACCGTGGAAGGCAAGTAGTACAACTGCTTCGCCAGACCCAGATGAAGCGTCCCACAGGTGAACTCCAAGGCTGTCGAACCGTCAGCCCATATGCAGCTATCAATCTTAAGGGAAGGCCATCGGGTCCCAAAAGGTGTCCCAGGTTCCCCCTCTGGCAGATCTGCCACCTCCAGAGCCTAAAAGGGCTCGCCCTTTCTTGAAGATCGGACCCAACATAGGTCCTTCATCAATTTAAGGTGCTCCCCCCGCTTAGATGGGGCTTCATCCTTGACCGAGCTGGCTCGGCCTTTCCCCTTGGAGCCAGAACCCTCTCTGTGTGAGCCACTGCCCGACCCACATGCTGTTTGCGCAATAGCCTCACGGAGTGTCGACCCCTCGGATGATTTCTGAGTTACCACCTTGGCTTTCTTCTTAAGGCGGTTTGCCTCCGCCTTGTCAGGACCTTGGCAGCCCGGGGTTCCTTGTCGAGCCAAAGGATCGGCCCCGATCTTTTCCTACTCCCGAGGAGGCCGCGTCGATGTCGGAAGACAAGGTATTCCCTTCAGCGCATGGAAGTTCACCATATCTATAAAGTGATAAGTTGGTCAACAAGACAAAAATGCGGATGAAGGCGGGAAAGCCTGAACGATGAATCCGACCATACCCCTACGGGCCGAGCTGAGCCCTGCATCGATCAACCATCCTTCAGTCATCCCTCTAATAGCCCAAGAGGAAGACAGGACATCCCTCAAGTGCCACACCCGCTCGGTCTCTTCATCAGAGAGGAAAAGGGAGATATTGTTGATAGCTCAGGAAGTCCACGCCAAGTAGAACCCCCACTCTCCACGATGGCTCACGAAGAAGTGATGCGTCTTCCACCCTTTGTTGTTGGAAGGAGCACTGCTAATCTTGAACCCGCCCTGGGCAGTCAGGTAGTACCCGCCCCGACCCTTGCAGAGCCAAAAGCATGCTAAGAATAGTGTCCGGGTCGGTTCGATCCCGGTCCCCCAGCAATCTCCTAGAAAAACCACCAAGTAGCACCACGAGTTGGGCGCCATCTGAGACGGGGAGATCCCCCACCATCAAAGACACTCTACGATCACCGGGTGCAACCGGAACCTGAGCCCTACCTCAAGGGCATCCAGGGTAAGCCCGAACCAGTCCGAGAATGGGTCGTAGGAGCGTTACCTAGGAGACGGGGCATGCAACCCATATTCCCTCGGGATACTGTATCAATCCCGAATGAGCCCTAGTAGTTCCTCGGTCACGACCAAATTTACATCATGCCAGGCCCACATGACTTGAAGGGCCGCAAGCGCCTTCGAATCCATTTGGGGCGACCCACCAGATAATGAACTTAGAACTTATACTCTAGAACTTCCCGAGGTCGACTCGTTGGCCTCGGGATTCGACCGACTCAACAATGAGGTAAAAGAAGACATCCCGACCTTAGGGCTGGGCACCAGGAGAGACAGACCGAGGCAAAAAAAAAGGCAGTCAAAGAAGAACATAATGACTCACCTCCGTGCAATAGAAGACTTATAAGGAAGTGATGATGGGTTAGGACGACGTTTGGGCTTCCCAAGGAAGGAAGTAATGGCATCATTTATCAAGGGCTGCCTCGATTGACGTGCCTACCCAGCCAAGGTTCTCGCCCAATGCCTCAGCCGCGATCCCCACCAGGCACGCACGCCCCCAATTTCCCGGTAACAGGATGGCACATGCTCCTCCCCCCAAAGGCACGTGACGTCATCCCTCCATACCACACATACCGCTAGAAAGTGCTTCCAAGTATCAAGTACCGAAGCATCTTGGGCACCAGTCTATTCATGCCTGAGTTCACCAGCCCGGGCACCAGTCCATTTGTCATCGAGTTCACCAACTCGGGCACCAGTCCATTCATGCTCGAGTTGACCAGCTCGGGCACCAGTCCATTCATGCTCGAGTTCACCAGCTCGGGCACCAGTCCATTTGCGCCTGAGTTCACTAGCTTGGGCACCAATCCATTTGTGCCTGAGTTCACCAATTCGGGCACTAGTCCATTTATACCCGAGTTCACCAGCTCAAGCACCAATCCATTTGTGCCCGAGTTCACCAGTCCATTCATGCCTAAGTTCACCAGCTCGGGCACCAGTCCAATCGTGCCCAAGTTCACCAGCCCGGGCACCAGTCCATTCATGCATAAGTTCACCAGTTCGGGCACCAGTCCATTCGTGCCTAAGTTCATTAGCTCGGACACCAGCCCATTCATGCCCGAGTTCACTAGCTCGGGCACCAGTCCATTTGAGCCCAAGTTCACTCGGGCACCAATCCATTTGTGCCCGAGTTCACCAGCTCAGGCACCAGTCCATTCGTGCCCGAGTTCACTAGCTCAGCACCAATCCATTCAGTTCACTAGCTCAGCACCAATCCATTTGTACCTGAGTTCACCAACCTGGGCATCAGTCCATTCGTGCCCGAGTTCACCACTCAGCACCGATCCATTCATGCCCGAGTTGACCAGCTCGGGCATCAGTCCATTTGTGTCCGAGTTCACCAGCTCGGGCACCAGTCCATTCGTGCCCGAGTTCACCAGCTCAGGCATCAGTCCATTCATTCCTGAGTTTACCAGCTCTGGCACTAGTCCATTCGTTCCCGAGTTCACCAGCTCAGGCACCAATCTATTTGTGCCCGAGTTCACTAGCTCGGGCACTAGTCCATTTGCCCGAGTTCACCAGCTCGAGCACCAGTCCATTTGTGCCCGAGTTCACCAGCTCGGGCACCAATCCATTTGTGCCCGAGTTCACCAGCTCGGGCACTAGTCCATTCATGCCCGAGTTCACCAGCTCGAGCACCAGTCTATTCGTGCCCAAGTTTACCAGCTCAGGCACTAGTCTATTTGTGCCCGAGTTCATCAACTCGGGCACTAGTCCATTTGTGTCCGAGTTCACCAACTCGGGCACTAGTCCATTCGTGCCCGAGTTCACCAGTTTGGATACTAAACCAATCTTGCCTAAACTCACCAGCTTAGGCACCAGGCCATTTGTGCCTGAACTCACCAGCTCGGGCCCTAGTCTATCCGTGCCCGAGTTCACGAGCTCGAGCGCCCGCCCAGTCAACCAAGCAGCCCCCCGACGCACCATGCCAGCCCGATGCCACTAACACAAGAGTAACAGCGCCACAAGACAACTTGCCAATTCCGCACAGCAAACGACACGATCGAAGGAGCAAGCCGGACATGCCCCAAGCCCATCAATGACGACCTCGGAGCATGCCTTGTTCGGGAGGGGGGGAAGTGATAGGGGATATCCTGGCATCATCCATGTCACACCAATCAACAGATACATAAGTATAAAGATGCCCCACGTGCGTTGCCACGTCCGACCCGCCATCCTGGATCGGATGTGACGTTGCCCTCACACCGCCACATCGCCCGAACTCGAACAGAGCACACGCTCCTGAAATCCCGGGACAACGACGCACGGAGCGACCGTTCTTGAAATCCCGAGACGCCAATGCATGAAGCAAGCCATCCCCGACATCCCGAAACGACGTCGTGCAGTGCCACCTTGTACAATGCCGCCCTACACGACTCCGTAGCCATTCGAGCAGAGATACGCCTCCAGACGCCTATATAACCTCTCACCTAACTTCAGAAAAGAGGGAGAGGGGGGGAGAGAGAAAAATATTCACTAACTTTAATATCGGAGGTGTTAAATCGAGAAAAACCTAACCCAGGTCTTCCTGCAGGAATCACGCCCATGACAAATCAAGAGCTCGACTCAACCGCGGATTTCAACTAGACATCCTGAGACTTCGATGATTGAATCGAGTCAATCCGACGTACCATCCGGTAGTCGCATCCGTTCGACAATAACCAACGGCTATTTACTATTGCCCAAAAAGAATAGAGCCCATAGAAAAAAGAAATCGTACCAATGGGAGGGCGACGTCCATTGAGGTAGCCTGCCTGGGTTAGCAGAGCCGCAACCTGTCCGGGAACAACCATATCATGGCTTCCACCATCACCACCCTCGTGGCAGATGTCATGTAATCATACAACGACACATTATTGCAATCTCCCGGCTATTCATAGTAATACGCAGGCAGACAAACAAGATTTACGTATCTTCTACATGCCATTCAGGTGTGTACCAAGAATCTACATTCAACTACAAAGATAGATGCCACGCGCTACATTGTCACCCAAAATGGCTTTGGATGCATGTAGATGATGAGACATGATGACACGATTGCGGTTGACCATCCTGCGAGACCTGCCCCTTGCAGATACGTCCTGCACACATGACATCAGCTTTTGGAGTGGGAATTAGATGCCTTATCTGGTGGGAGGAAACGGAGGCGATGCTGAAGCTGGCAGATTTAGGGGAGTAATGGCAACTGTTGCGTTGGCAGTCGAGAATCCTGATGATGCTGCAGGAGAGAAGAGGGGTGATAAAGTTGGGCCATGCATCTGCCATTCCCAGTTTGGAAGAGCTTGCAACCCCACCATGAGCCGCTTTTCTCCAATTCTTTCCTGCTTTTAGCAGGTAGCATAAGTTAGAACTGGTAAGTAACTTCAGCAATCATTTGTGAATAATGAACCACAGGCACTAATTTTTTTAAAAATTAAAAAAATATTCATTACATCAAATCAAATGACATAAATGATGATCATATCACTTGTGTAATAATGTACTAACTATATTGGATATCTCAAGAAAGATGACATGACTGCATGCTCTAATTTTAACTGAACTTTGATGTTGTTTAAAAACAAATATCTGGGGAAAAACAAAAAAAAAAAGCTTACAAAGAAGGTTACATGCAAGCTCATGGTCTTAATATAATAGCATGTAATGAGTTTGCACATACCTAATAAAACAACAACAACAATAACAACAACAACAACAATAATAATAATAATATTATTATTATTATTATTATTATTATTATTAAGTGATATATTTAGCTAACCTAAAAATATTAAAAAATTTATTTATAATTTCTTAATGATCTTATTAGGTCTTCTTCTTATCTCTCTTCATACCACCAATAATAATAATTTTTCCTTTCCAACTACTGGTCTCCTAAGCACATAACTTTTATTGATATACCTAATATTATGTGAATTTATTAAGATAAACTAAATACAACGTATTGGCTATTCCAACAAATCAGGAAAAAGAAAAAGGTATGGGACAAATTATTTAAAAATGGGAGGGACCCATGACATCCTGTCAGTGACTTTAAATCAACAACTTTTTAATTTATGAACATCAGATTCAAAGAATCCAAGGACAGCTGATGTTAATTTCTGGTGAGGCAACATAGCTTCACAGGTTCATTCCCTATTCAGATGGCATCTCCATCATCAAAGTGTACTATAAACTGCAAGACTTATGCTTTAAAAGACCATTCAGCTCTGCTGTTCATTCCCTATTCAGATGGCACATAGGGAACAATTTCCCTAGTTGTTCCCTCTACAACATGTTCAGATATGGTATGGCCAAAATCCAATAAAATACGCAGAACCTGAAACATCAAAACCCACGTCACAAACAATTTAAGCATCCTTACCTCATTGTTGGAATGGAAAGCAGGTTTTTGAGCAGTCCAGGCATGAAAATTTTGAAGACGCATATTATTGTGCTGTGGAACAGAGGTTGGATGCCAAGAAAGGTTGTTTGCCTGTAGCAGAAAAAAGATATCTGTCATCAGCATCATGAACAGCTATTACAGATAAGGATCTCTCAGCACTTGCAGAGAAACAAATAATAAAAATGTTTGCAATTATTCATCAAATGATGATACTGGTGGGGCAGACAAACAGAAACAACATCTGGACAGGTTACAAAAATAAATGACAAAATCCATGTATTTCTTGAGCAAAGCTTCAGACAGGATAATATTAAGATGTATAGCACGCTCTTGGTATGCAGATTTCACCATCATGCACAATGATGGGATGATTAAGCTGAGGAGCCAAGATTTTTGTAAGGAAAAATAATGCATCAGCAAGTAAGAGCTAAAAGTTACAGAGACAGCAGCGGTAACAGTGATCCACATATACCTTTCTTGCAGCAGAAGCTCCAAATGGGCCATAGGAGGATAGGATATCCGGTGGATTTTTAACATTCTTTGGACTGTCGACAATAGGTTGAGAAATCCTCAAGTCTAAATCAACATTATGGCCTGAGGAAATGACAATATCATTCCGAAAATACACCAACTTACATTAAGGAATTCAGCACACTTCATGTGATCACTTCTAGAAACTATTATACCGATGAAAGAGATAAGGAAACAGATTGCAATTCAAGTATCATACCCTCGGAGGCAGCCCCAGCAAGCAGATCTCCCACGTATGCACTCGGGTCGAAGTTGGTGACTGCCTCCTTCCCATTACATTTGATAGCAGCCTTGTCATAAGCCCTAATGTAAGGAACAACAAAGAGAGGCACAAAGCAATATGGCGTTAGAATTGAGGTCTGAAGAAGTTAAGAGGGTTATCAAACGCCAAGAAGAACCTTGCAGCTTCTATTTCGCTGTCGAATAGCCCAAGGTATATGTACCTGCACATCCAAACATTGCAGACTCATAGGTAAATAGTGAGCTCCTGATCTTTATTTTTGAGAAAGCTTGGACTTTTAACATTTCATTGACTTCCATGTGTCTATTACTACCAATACAAGTAATGGTGGTTTGACCAAATAAGAACTTTGAATCTTAAGCTACAATATCTGAGCTGATAATTAGGAAGCAATATCAAATAGCAAGATCCATCCTGATCGAGAAAAAGCCTCTACCAATGATAAATGAGCACGAATTTCTTACTTCTTGCCTAGCAACTGCCCCATGCGAGCTTCCCAGCGACCACACTTGTGACGGGTCACCCCTCTATATTTGGAGCTTCCCCTTGTAAATCCAGTGCTTTGTCGGCGAAGTATGTGCACAAACTCTTCCTTTGACAAATTCCTCATCTGACAACGCATGATGGAGCTGATAAATTAGGACTCAACCATCTACAAGAGGTCCAGAATCACTAAACAGTTTCATCCAATGCATTCCTTTACCTGTTCCAGATCTTCCTGGTAATCGATAAGATTGAAATTTATATCAGCATCAACTCCCCGGAACCTGATAGCAGCTCGATCATATGCCCTGCAAGGGAATCTCAGACGAGTCGTACTTCTGTCAAAACATAACAGATAGATGGGAACAGCTACAGATGAGAGAAGAAGATGATTATAACCTTGCAGCAGCATAAGAAGTGTCAAACCCTCCTATTAGATCCCACCAATCAGAACAAATAATTGTTAATACGACTATAATCACCAATAATCAAGAAACAATGTCACACAGAATTCTTACCCAAATAGACCTGCTTCCCACAATCCCTGCCAACAGGAAAATTCCAGTAAGTTGAACACCAGGATAAGAAAGAGCTAAGATTAAGGAATTGGATGCCAACCAGATGTGGGATTCCCATCTCCCCGTCCTCCGGTAGAACGTAACCCCCCTGTACTGAGAGCTTCGGGAGCGAGGCCCCCTCCTACTCCGCTTCACCTGCTGTTGCTGAGGCTTCGGTTGTTGTTGCTGCCATTGTTGCTGATGTAAAACTGTCGCCTTTGTTGGAACATCAGCCTGATGGAAGCTAAGATCCTTCCACTGTGGGCTCGATGATGATGGCAAGAAAGATGCCTCCACGAACGGTCGCAGCCCATTCATTACCACCGGCTCAGGTGGAAACAGTTGCCTGGTAATTAGTCCCGGCTCTTGTACGCCAGCATTTCTATCGACCTCCATCCCCTCATCGACATCGTTCTCGCCTTGAGCTGACGCAGAGCTCATCAAGATGCCAAACTCCATGGCGGGTGCACCTACCTGCCGTGTGGAGCACGAGTTCTCGTCAGCTGCATTCGTCGAAGCCTCAGCATTAAGGACAGACGATTCGGAGGTCTCCGAAGAAACTATGTGCCCACCACCGGCACCATCGAGTGTGGGCTTCTCTCCAACACTGGTCGACTCGCCTGCGGAAGCCACGTTGAGGTCCAACATCCTTCCTCTTCCACCAATATCACCAAAAGTCCAGCCTTTCTTATCCGATTTGACCGACGCTTGATCTCGGACTAATCCTCTACACATTGGAATCGAGTTCTTTGCTACTGTCGGAAAAAGAGCCAGAGCAAGAAAAGGTAGGGCAGGACAAGGTGGTATCGTTCTCACGGAACATCTGGATTCAGTCCTCGATGACTACTGCGACAACACGAGCATCGATTTCCCAACGCGAAGAACTCCACTCCGACTATGTCTCTTCCCCTGTAAGATCAAAATCGTAAGACATGAAGAAAGAAAATCCCAATAAATGATATCCGATCGGGAGTTCAAGATCAAGAAGGAAGCTAGAAACAGATATCAAAGGAATCCAGAGATAGAAAAAGACGATACCAGGGAGCGATGAGTGGCCAGGACCGCCAACCACCGTGGCGGCGACCGGAGGGTATGGGACGTGACGACGGGTGGTGCACATAATAAAATATATATATAGTGGAGGAGGAGTTGCCCGGGCGCAAAAAGGACCCAAAAAGAAAATCTGTAATGGAGGAATACCAACCGCCCAATCGAATCGGACGGACGGGATTTTGTGAGCGCGTTACGTGATTAGAGATTAATAACGTAATTGTCGCCTCGTAGAAATGAAGGGACGAGGGCCGTACACGTCCCAAGCAAACACAAGATTCTTGGTGCAAGAAAGCTTTTCCTACCTGACCGAACACCACCCGCTCGTGTACCTACCTTGTAATTGTTGGTAGAGTGGAGCCGGCAAGTGCGTTCACTGTTCACAAGCGAGGTAAACGAACGAGCAAACACTGAACGAGTGGGAAATGTGCCGCTGTTATTGGTAATGGCATGTCATGTTGACTAATTAGTGACATGCGAGTTGATTAGCCCTTTTTGGACGAGGATGAGAGATAGGACATCAGAAAATTCAAGTGGTAGTGGGAGCTGACAGGGATTCTTGTATGTGTAGAATAAAATATTTTGAAAGGTAAAATAAGTTGATTTAAGTAATTATGTTTGGATTAATTAATTATGCATATATCACTGGGATGAGCAATGGATCCATCAAAAGAGTGCAGGGTTTCGATGTGCTTGTTGATTGGTTACACAAAGAATTGTTTTTGTGTGGATAGTTACAAATTGTAACGTGTACAGGGATTAATTGGAGGCATGGGAAGGAGGAAGGCTGGAAAGGAAAAAGGGCAAGAAAGCCATAGGTTTCGGGACCCTTCGCACACCGCTCGCCCAACCAACCAGTCCACTGGGCCCCACTCCCACCTCTTCCGCTCGTGGAATGCTGAAGCCTTTCCTCTTACGGCAAACCATCCCTAAGCCTTAAAAACACCTCTCTCTCTCTCTCTCTCTCTCTCCTCGTAGTACCCTCTCTTTGGTTTCCTTATCTTTATTCTGCCTTCCGATTGTGGCAAGGCGTCAAGCTCCAGCCGGTCGCCTGGACTCAATCATCCGTCCTATCACCAGACAGTACTTCCTAGTGGACGATCCCCGTATCGGGCTAATAAGATGCTGCCGCGTGTAACCAACGACGCGTCGATAATTTTGATGTTCTCTCTTTCTACCTTCCTATCCTCGCTACTAAAGTTGTCGACTTCGCTTGTTCTCTCGATCCTCCACAAGAAAAAAAAATCCCCCTCTTTATGGTGTGAGTCACGTACAAAAAGAGGTTTTATAGGTACATGATTCCATCACATTTATTTCTGCTTCCAATTTAAAGAACATATGGCATACTCTCCATTGTTTTGCTACTTGAAAGGCAATTGGTTGTTTGTTATAAAAATAATTGAAACTAACTCTTGGAATATGTTGAAAGCAAATAACTGTTTAGACAAATATTTACATGTATAATTGCTATTTGCAACAATATATAAAGAGAATATGAGGGAAGAGAAAACCAACATATGAATCCAATTAAATGCTTGTATGTGTGCCAAATGAAAAGTAATATAGACAATTAATGCTTGTAAATGGATAGCCAATTAGAGATAAACAAGCTATCAAATGATAATAAAGCTTTGGTTGACTTTGCGGCAGATAAATTGTCTCAAGTCACACGGAAAGTGAAAGTTGTCCAATTGTCGAAAAATAACTGGACAATTAGTCAAATCGAGATGGATACTGCAGCAAAACTACTAAAAATAGACATTTCTTTAATGTGTGATCAAACGTGACTCTCGTGGCGTACGTATTATTTATATATGCACAGTGGTTATTAAGTATAGCCCAAACCTCGGAAAGCAACGGGTTTAATTAGGTCAAGTTGGCACAGTTGCGCCCCTTTGCCCTGGTCTTTACCCTTTCTTTGCTTCCTAAGGACAAGAACATGGCCTACCCTGGTGGACCCACGCCATCGCCCATCATCATGTGAGCTGTGGCAACTGTACCAGACTTCTTCGCGCTCTATTATTTATGGATCCAATGTGACTCACGATGTTCCGATCAAACACCTCATAGATGTAACATCTAACAATATGGTCAAACTACCGGATATGTTCTCAAAGCGGCGAGTGGATTGCATTCGTGGTACGACGATGTTTACGGTTGTAGAAGTTGGGAGACGTGGCAGCTCTGTGTCCAGTAATGGCATGTCTTTGCCGACAGAAAGTCAAAATCTAGGGGTCAAAACTCTCGCCCCGATTCATTACCAAATTTGCTACACCTTTTGATATGATTATTTCCTTTACGATTGTGACATCTATCTAAAAAGGAAGTCCAGGCCTGTAATATATAATTGAAAGGTTTTATATGGAAGCGAGTTGACAAAGTTTTTTTTAAAAATAATATTTTAGAAGGAAATTTTGATTTAATTGATCCTTCATTGACAAACTCCATCCAGCTTCACATGTTTGTCCTACAAGTTCTGTTTATCTTGGTCTCCAACTCAGAACACCCGATCAAAATCCTCGAAAGAAAATTTCTTCTACCAAATCATGTCAACACTAAATACACTTCAAAGACGCCTACTAAATGGAAACCATGGTCTTCAAACAACAAAACCACTATACATTGCTTTAATTACTCAAGCATCACCCTTTTTTTATATATTTTTTGGATGGCAGAAGAGCATCGTATTTAATTTTTGCTGCTGGCCAACCAAAAACATATTTTATAGCCTAAAAAAAACTAAGCAGTACAAGTTTCTATCTATTTAACTCTATAATTCTATCTACTATTTTATGTTATTTGAGGAGATAAGGCCCAGCATGGCAGCTCATAGATCAGGACTCTTAAAATGTCCCTCTCCACATTGACTATTCTGGTCCACACTGATCCAATACTTAAGTAGAGACAAGATAGTACCTGGAGGAACAGCAAGGATGGGAAACATTGGAATGAATTTTCATCATCTTCACGTTTGTAAGAGGAATGAGAAGTCAATAAAAATTTAAGGAAGATGGATGCTAATGAAGTTTGAGTCCATAAGTTCTGTCAAGCTTTCACCTGAGAATAAATAGTATTACTGAGCAAAGCAAGGTCATGCTGAAACTTGAGATTCTCTGCAATAAAATAAGGAGCTTTACAAAATATTGATACATTATACATGTTATTTTACTTCCATAAGCCCTCTTCAGTGACGGTATAATATCTCAAAGTAGACTAAAATTTAGATTAATTTAATGGTAACTACATGCTATAACCAAGAAAATTCAGTGTACTGGCTTAGTATGCAAGAGGAGCATAGTAAGGACCTTCTTGAAGTTGGGCAGATAAATTACCTCTTTTCCTTCATCTCACACTGTGAGCTTCTCGGGCAATGGTCATCAAATAGCAAGATACGACAACAACAATTGATAGCAATATTGTGCCCATGCTATATAGGATTAAGATGAATAGCAAAATTGCATCATGTATTTCGAATGGTGAACTATTTTTTCCTGTACACATCAGTAAGAATCCACTTATGACATCTCACCACGGATGCCATAGACATCACATTCCATCTCATTCGAGCACTGACAAAGAGTTTATTGCATACTTCACCAGGAACTGTCAGCCCAAGAAGATTGTCACGGGCCCGGGAGTTTCTTGCATATTTCACTGGGTACTGTCAGCCCAAGAAGACTGGCACAGGCCTTCTATTGATTCAGGAGGAGGGTCTGAACCTCCTAAGAGTTCTTATAGGATTCGTACTGAAAATAGATTATCCGGTCAAGATTTATATTTTATCTCGTTTTGTTTTAATGTATATCTTTTTATCTCATGATCTTATGACATACCAATCTTCTGCTAGATCCTAGTTCCATTTGGCTAAAACCCAGCAAGAAAGTTTGAAGAAGAGACACTCAAAAGGGAAAAAAAAGGATTCGTCAACAACAAAAACAAAGCCTATTTGGGGTCGGCCAAAAAAGGATTAGTCATGAATTCCAATAGCTGAAGGTTACACTAGTAAAATGAACTATTAACTTGAAGAGCAGTTGATTGTACACATCTACTAGTCCTCCATTTAACAAAATATTGAGTTGAAAATGAGCCAAGTATGTTGCAGCAATTATAATTATAGCTAGAATCTATAGCTAAACAAATTGTTTATGTAGCTCTCAACAAGATGAGTTTCATGCAGTAATGTCATTCTAAAGCATAACTATGCCTGGAAGAAAAAATTGCTGATTTTGTGAAGTTGTAGGACTTAATTACTTCCACAAATAATAAGAGAAAGAGAATTCATGGTATGCAAAATTATAAACTATTCAACAGCATGCCGATCACAATGAATTAAACAAGTACATGCCTCAAGAAAATTGCACTTTAAAGATTTATAATTGCGTTATAAATGGCAACATAATAAAAAGGAGTGACAAATTGCCAGCATTGCTAAGCCACGAAACTCTTCAAAAATAGAACATGAGAATATGATTTGGATCCCTGGTCAAAAAATTTGTGGCCTGGTCTTTGCATAAAAGCCCAGCATAGCAATAAAGAAGCTAACAAGCCTGAAGTAGTTAAAAAAACTGATGAATTCATCCTCAAATGCGGACCTCAAAACGAATTGTGTTCATCTCTATACCTGTAACTCGCGAGCCTCCATCAGTTTACAATATAATCCATGATAAATCCAAACCAAACGGAGATGCTGCCTACTGGTGGAGACGTAATAGATATTTCCACCTTAGTAAACCTCTGACCAGTAACTAAGATCTTTGTTGAACTTTCTGTAGATCCCACTCTTTTTTTCTCTATCGTGCTCTTAATGCATACTTACAGTTATTTCAGCTTCCATCTGCTCACATAAGTATATAATGATGCAGATGACACAATTAATCCTTGATATTTAATCCAATCATAGAAGCAATTGTTTGACAGTTTTAAACTTACTTTTCAAAAGATAACATCAAGCAAATATCCACCGCAAGCACATTTTGTAGAGGTAGAAGAAGATGATTTAGTAGGACTTTAAATGTTGTGAACACTGATTTTGTTCGCTCAAAATAGAACAATTAGCCACATGTACAGAAAAATATCGGGATTTGTAAGGCAATGTCCAAGAATCAGATGCATATAACTTTCTTGGGTTGCAATTATGAACCATAGATCAACAGGACAAACACAACCAAGAAAAATGAACAAGAATTGCAGTAAAATTCCCATGTCTGTGAGGTTTTTGATCATTTGATTATCTTAAGAATCTCCAAGAGAGTGAAAGTTGGAGAATGCCTAGACCATCAATGTTTCCAGTTCACATGGAGATCAAGTTACCATTCCTAAACAAAGGCCAAGTAGCAGAATCATGAACAGTTTGCAGGGAGGCATATCGTGTAATTGTACGCAGATAGATCAAATTAGTACAAAAGCAGTTGCACGTTCCCAGCCCTGAATCATGAGAAAACCAACCTGCTTGAAGAGAAAACAAAACGAACCGCAGGGCCACTCTCGGCCCTCACCACCGCCGGAACACGTGCAAAGGGGAGGCGAGGAGACGGGGGAGATAAGGCAGGGAAATTATGATGCTGGGTAACGCCGGAGAAGGAACGACCGAGGAAACCGTGGGTAGAGGAGTGGAGGGAGAGGGCAGGGAGGCTGTGCCCAGAGATGCGGGTGGGCGGGAGAAAGAGGAGCAAGAATGAGAGGCATGTTGAGGAGCAAGAATGTCTAATGTTTAACTCTTGTTTTCTGTAACTGACAACCTGGTTAGTTTTGAAGTTGAAATAAGGGTAGTCGCTGTATTTCGCCATGCGTGAGGCATACGGGTAGCGGTACATCATAAATCACATCAACATGCTCCCGTTGATAATAATATCTCTGCAGGGCTCCACCGGACAGGGCAGTATCCGTGTCATCAGTTATTTGGGACAGCGTAGCCCGTTTCTTATTTCTCCAGGCGGTCAGGGAGGAACGAGAAATGGAAATAAAAAATTGTCTCCTATTATTATGAATGGACGGTCTATATGTAAGATGAGGTTGAGATGACGGCTGCGATGAAAGAATTGGAGGGAGATTATAAACCCTTGTAAAGTGGATCCGATCCGATCTCCGGGAACGATAAATAAAGCTGCCGCGCCGAGTCAAACTGGAACTAAATTGACCACTGATTGTATGCCAGGTGTCTCAATTGATTAGAGACAATTTGTCGCTTTGACGATGGAATCTCTCGCCCTGTCCACCCCGTTCACACTTGTACTCGAACAAAATGACCGACCTCGACCGTTATGACTCCTTAAAAGGAAGACATATTAGGGGTGATAACGTCATTTTGGAATACGTTTTCTACACCACCTTTCGCAGCCCACTACCGAGGCCTCACCTACCACGTCACGAGAGCCACACATCAGCCAAAATCCCCGGGATCGTGACCGTGCAAATTTTATCAATTCTACTACGTTCATTGCGATCCATCCGACGGTGCTTGCTCCACCACTGGAACCTTCTCGCCCCAGCTTTAAAGTCACCGAGGGGGGATGAAGGAGCGTGGTCCGCTCTCGTTGTGCTCGTGCTTCGTCGCCGATTCCACGTTCCTGTTTCTGTTTTGGAGATGGCGAAGTCGTACCCGGCGGTGAGTGAGGAGTACCAGAAGGCGGTAGAGAAGGCCAAGAGGAAGCTCCGTGGCCTCATCGCCGAGAAGAACTGCGCCCCGTTGATGCTCCGCCTCGCGTAAGTGTTCCTCATCGTGCTTCATTTTCAGTGCCTTCTAGGCAGATCTGGTGACCGACGGCGTTGATCGGGGTTGGTTCCAGGTGGCACTCGGCGGGTACCTACGATGTGGTGTCAAAGACGGGCGGTCCGTTCGGGACCATGAGGTTCCCTGCGGAGCTCGCCCACGGCGCCAACAACGGGCTCAACATCGCTGTCAGGCTCTTGGAGCCCATCAAGGAGCAGTTCCCCATCTTGACATACGCTGACTTCTATCAGGTCCGTCCGTCATCTCCGGATGTAACGCCGTTAGCTTTTTTCCTTTCGACTGTTTTCTTGCTTAGATGCATGTTTTCTTCTGCAGCTCGCCGGAGTTGTGGCCGTCGAAGTTACCGGAGGACCAGAGATCCCTTTCCATCCTGGGAGGGAGGTATACGATCTCGATCTTGATTTGTAGTATATGCTCACATATTCTCGAAGTTGAGATAGGGATATGTGGAGGGCATGTTTTGGCTTGTGATTTGTTTGTTATCATAAAGTTTTTGTCGGGTTGTGCTAATGGTGTTAGTGAATCGTCATGAAATTTAGGATTAAACAAATAGGGGTTATTTTAAATGGCACTTGGTATTCTGTTCTCTAGCCTAAGTTATTAATGGCTGAAGGCTTGTGGGTTGATATTTGTGATTTTGGGAGATTGAGATATTATCTTTCATGTGTCAGAAGATTTTTGTCTTTACGACGAATCTGATCTTTTCTTCAAGTTCTTTTCTTTTTTGATGTGTAAAAGGAGCCAAAGAGGGTTGCTCATGGACTACTAAGTGGTCAAGCTAACTCGTCTGCAGCCCTTTAAATTGTGATGACTTACGATCACAATTATAATGCGGTTTAAAATATGTAGTAGAACTTTTTTTTTTTTACTAGATTAATTGTTGTAGTATGTCGCCTCTACCACTTGCTTTTGGCAGGTTTAGAATTGCAACAATAGGCTTTTGGAGTAACTCTCGGTGCGTGTATTTTTTTGGTCAGAATCCTGTTTTCATTATTTTTTTTCTTTTTAATCATAAAAAACAGTATATTGATGTGATGTTGTCTAGAATTGAAGTTCCTTGTAGGTTAAACTCTGAAAAATAAGTTGATGTTTAAGAAATTTGTGATTTTTTTAGATGCTGCTAGTGTATCCCATTGTTCTTACAAGTGATTTGTTAGTCATTGCCAGACTAGATACTTGCTCCTGTATCTTATGGATGAGATTTATTTAGATCATGCATCTTGAATCTTTTTGCCTTTATCACTTTTGTATTTATGTATTATTGAGACGTTTAATGTTTGTTGCCAATTTGCCTCTTAAATCTTTGTTTCAATAAATTTAAAATTTCAAGAACTAATGCTGGAATTTTTCAATATTTAGGTCAGATCATATCTAATCTTTTTGTGTAGATTCTTTGTGAATCTTAATCATATTCATTCCTGATGAATGGAAATGTTCTAAACCATTTTATGGTCAAGATTGCTGGCTTTGAAATACTGGTCTTCAATGTACCCTTTTTGGAGCAGGAGCACTCTGTATTAACATTCTGGGTTCTGTTTGTCTAGGACAAGCCTGAACCTCCCGTAGAAGGTCGCCTTCCTGATGCTACCAAGGGTATGGTTGTCTATGCTTCACATGCTCAAGGAATTTATATATGTAGATATTGCTTGTTTCAAATGTTGGCTGCTAGTATAAATATTTGCTTTATTGGCATAACTATTCCATTGCAGTGACATGCTCATATAATTGTAGGTGCTAGACCAAACCTTATGCTATGTAAACTAAAATTTCTAGACCTAGCATAACATCATTGCCCATTTTTTCCTTTAGGGCTATTATGTGTGTTTAGTGGTAGTAGATGCACTCTTGCATATATTTATAAACTGTAACTAGCATGACACTATTGCCCACTCTCAGAGGAGTACTATTTTTTTCATAGTAGCAGTAGATGTACTCGGTTATACATGCACAAAATATAACTGGACTTCATGGAATCCCATCAGTTGCTTTTTTTTAGGTGTTCCATATTGCACTTTATACATCTTAGGTTGTGCACATGCATCGACTTCTATATTTGCTGTTGAATGCCCTCATAAGGTGTATTTAGTTCATAAACGCTACCATTCTTCCAAAAGGCCTATTCTGTTGTAACACAAATCTGATTGAATTGATGACAATTTTTGGATCCTACAGGTTCTGATCACCTTAGGGATGTGTTTGGTCACATGGGTCTCAGCGACCAGGATATCGTTGCATTATCTGGTGGACACACACTGGTAAATTTCTAGTTGTGCTCTGAGTAGCTATGTTTCCTGTTGGATATGACCTCCATCATATTCTATATTTTCTTTTAACTGTATTTTTAATTTGTCTGCCATAGGGAAGGTGCCACAAGGAGCGATCTGGTTTTGAGGGGGCTTGGACTTCCAATCCTCTTATTTTTGACAACTCATACTTCAAGTAAGTTTGTTTGCCAAAAAACAGGCCTTGTGAACATCTATTAAAATAGACTTGCCAGTTATCTGTTTTGGTTTTGAATTGTTTGCTATATTTAGTTGTGCTTGATTTATGCCCTTATGATATATCTATTTTCTCAAAACTTGGAGGAATGATCCTCTTTTTTTTATCTTTTTTCTCTGGCAGGGAACTCCTGAGTGGAGAGAAAGAAGACCTTATCCAGCTGCCTTCTGACAAGGCCCTTCTAACTGATCCTGTATTCCGCCCTCTTGTGGAGAAATATGCTGCTGTATATATTCTTGATATTAAACTGTACAGATTATTTGTGGTCATGCCTCAGCTTAAAATGTTGTTGATTTTTCCTGCTTTTGTACTGCTGGTTTTGTGCCTCAGGATGAGGATGCCTTTTTTGCTGATTACACTGAAGCTCACCTGAATCTCTCAGAACTCGGGTATGCATTCTAGTGTTTGTGAAAGAGAGAGTAAAATAGCAATTTGATGACACAATGGTTTTTTTGTTTATGCAGATTTGCTGAAGCTTAAAGAATGGATGTGTGGATCCAGCAAGTCATTTTGTGCAGGTTTTGAGATGTTGCTTAAGGAGTAGAATCCTCAGAAACATCTCACCAATAAGATTCCATGCTTTTGTATGCCATCTTTAGTCAAGTTGATGTTTGGTTGGTCATTGGACTTTTGTAGTTGACATGCCCAGGAATGTATTGCAATCATCTTTATCAACAGCTAGCACAAGTGGCTGTGAAGGTATTTTTATGTGAATGCTTGATGATTATTTTTGCCAGCTATTTCAGCGATGGTGCTTTGTAATCGTACCTATCCTTGCTAATTTTCATTATCGAGTAATCCTTTGAATTAGATGAAATGTCTTACAATTTATGCTTAAAATGTTTGTAGCCAGTTTGATCATTTCCAGGGTTGCGTGGTTTTGGAAACTGTGTTGTATGTACTACATTTAATGTTTCACCTGTCTATTAAGGCTTCTGTGGGTGCTATCAATCTTATAAAATTGGATGAGAGAGATGCGGCTTGAGAAGTCTGATGTCTGAGAAATTGTACTAGTCAAATTGGTAGCATGTCTGAGTTACTAAATAGTGAAATTATTAACTACTTTTTTTTATGACACAATGTTTGTATATTATGCAATTATCGAGCTGTATCAAATGTGATATTTGATTATAGATCTAGTGACAACTTTATTGATACCTCCTCTTACATGTCACACCATTATAATAGCATGTCCCAGAAGTTGTTTGCCCATGTCAGGTTCATAGTTTATAAGCTAAATGTGGAAGAAAGCATAATTACATGACATATTTCAGGTGGCTAAAAGTTGGCAACTCAAGAGACAATAATTGTGAACCTTACATTTGATATGAGTTTTGAAATACTTGCCAGTCTATTAATTTGCGTTCTCAATAACCAAATGGTGTTCTTTCTCCACGTTGCAGATATTAAGAGGCAAATCAAACATGAGTTCTGTATTAGTTGTCAAATCTTGGTTGAACAAGTTTGTGTTGAGCAAAATCGTTTATCAGATACACTGCGGTATGGGCCCACTGGTTCATTTATTGGTATCACTAACACAAATTTATAAGGATTTCTTCAAGCCATTCTCTAACATGAGTGTCTTGATTGTGCATTCAATTTAAGAGGCCCTTATTAAAGTTGCCACAGCACCAAAAATAATTTGTTTTCAAGAATGTAATACATACTTTAGTTAACTCTCTCTCTCTCTCTCTCTCTAAAATTTATGTATATATATGTGTATGTTTGTGCCACTTGCTTGTGCCATTAGTAGGGAGGTGACAAGGTAAGGCTATTAATAGCACCATGGGCCACACAAAAATTGCCAGACACAAAACTTTTGTTCTAAGAATCATGCACAGGGGTCTACCATGATTGCTTTTCTTAGATTGGTACCATTATCTTCCACACAAGAAGAACATTGTGTCATGAATCGATTATTGATGAGTCCATATCCCCTTGAAACTTAATCACATGCTGTTTACATTATTTATATGTCCTGCCTGCTAGCATAATATGTTTTCTATGTAGGCTTTCACATCTTCAAACATGATATTAGTTGTCGTTATTTCTGGACCAGTTGATATCTTGTTCTGTACCCAGCTTTTAGGATGCACCCGGAAGCCAAGTAGACCACCTCCTAATTGCCATCACCCCCATACTTTTTATTTTTATTAATACAAGATGTTACAACATAGTGACAAACATTGGGATCCTATAAATTCACAGGCAATTTTCATAATAGCTCAACATTATACATATTTATATATGTATTTATATTTATATTTATATTTGTAACCCATGCATGTACTGGAATTTGAGTTGGTCTATAACATAATATAAATCAATTGATATATGTCTAGGGGACTCAGAACATAATATAAATCAACTGATATATTTTTTAGTACATCAATTGATACAGATTGTATTTTTATTTTTTTTTACTAATGTTAAGTATGGGTAAGGATATATATAAATTGACAAAAGCGGATTTCCAACCAGCATTTTACTAGTAAGTGGTAAGATACTTACCAATCAAACTTGTCGATTGGGACATTCAACATATGATAAATTAATTATTTCATGTTTAAGACCATAAATGAATATTCTATACTAGGCAAAAAAGAAGCCGATCGGATCTTGAAACTTCATGTGGGAAAGGCATACACAACATTTTCGCATCTCATTCTGATTTTTCTCTTTTTTATATTACAGATTTTGTTGTGGTGTTTAATACTTTCTTAAAGCAGGAAAGGAATTGGGACCAAAAGATAGGGCTGGACTCCACAGAGGTGGCACTTCCCGACTTCGCTGTTCGGGGAGATGTGGGGCACCCATCGTGCATGCTGGCCTTTCACCTCAGTGGCTTGCTACTCTACTCCGTCATCCACGCGTCTCTCGTAAGGCGGGCGTCAGTTCTTTGCCCATTGTCTTCTTGCTCTGCGAGCCCCATCTCTCTCTCTCTCTCTCTCTCTAGAACTTCTCCTGCGTGTTCGTTTTCTATATTTACATCAAGTGGAAGGGAGGTCGAGCTCTTCCTCTGGCCTTCTGCATGATTGCGTGCAGTCACAGTGGGAGAGCGAGATTGCATGGATGGAGATCTCTAATGCTCACCACCAGGTAATCATCTTCACCTGCCTAATCTTCTCAGGCTTGATTGATAACCTTTTCCACCAGTGGGCTATGTTCATCTGAATCGCTCTTCGGCTAGAAATCTACGCTGTTCCTTTCTACTCCCCCCCGTATTTCTTCCATCTTCCGGGGTCTTTGAGACAGTTTAATGACCAGAGGAGATCCATCTGTTCTTATATATGTCTTCCTTTTTCTTTATGTTTTCTTTTCTGAGCATCTGACAGTAATGTCTGAAAACAAATCAGACACTCGTTTCTAAGTGGTAGATCACACATGGGTGTTACGAAGGTCGAAATTTGTAGTTGTCGAGAAGTTGATGAGATGTTAGTCCATAAGTTAGACCATCGGAGGTCAGTACATAGATTCGCACTTGCTCTTTGGTGCATGTGTACAGAAGAGAATCCTTCCTAAGATGGACAACTGACGATCATAATACGTACCACTTATATCCGCTCTCTCTCTCTCTCTCTCTCTCTCTCTCTCTCTCTCTCTCTCTCTCTCTCTCTTCTTTCGATGTGTGTGTGTGTGTGTGAGAGAGAGAGAGAGAGAGAGAGAGAGAGAGAGATCTATAGGTATCAATCAATCTTCACGGAACCCAAATCTATATAAGAATTCAAAGACTTGGATTGTCGATTCTATTCTCCCGAAAGCAGAATAAAAGATATGGATCATCTCATTTTAGTCATTCTCCAACGAAAGAATTCAATTTCGATCCTCCTCTTCTTAAATTCGTTAACCTCTGGTGCTTTTGCCGTTGAAAACATGGAGGTGAAAACTGGAATAGCTTGTCCATTGTATGATCGATGTTGACGGAAATCTGTGTCCCTTGATCGGTTGGCTCGGTTCGTGATCGTGGTGAGATCTGTCATAGGTTTGCATGGGTGACCTTCTTCCGCTAGAAGAAGTTGGAAGTGGGAGCTCTACGGCACAGCAGCTGCAGCAGCAGGAGAGGAGGGGGAGGCCACAACCAGAGCAGGCCGTCGAGTGCCCCAGGTGTCAGTCCACCAACACCAAGTTCTGCTACTACAACAACTACAGCCTCTCCCAACCCAGGTACTTCTGCAAAGGATGCAGAAGATACTGGACCAGAGGTGGTTCTCTAAGGAATGTTCCTGTTGGTGGTGGCTGCAGGAAGAATAGACGGCCATCATCCTCTCTCTCCTCTTCCACCACCACTACCTTGGCTTCTAAGAGGCGATCACAGCCATCACTGGCCACCAACTTCAACCTACCTCTTTCTGGTGTCATCGCACCTCCACACTTGTTCGATCCAGATAGCCTCAGCTTACCCTTCGCGAGGATCCACGATCAGCAACATACCCCACGGCAATTGTTGGATGACCATGGAGCTTTCCTGCTTGGAAACCCTACTGGCCCAGAGTTTCTGAACGCCATCGCTACTCCAAACAGCTTCAGCAACATCTGCAATGGGTATGGTAGCAATGCCAGTATTGAGGAGGAGGCAGCAATACCTCGTGATGGAGGCTTGTGCAGCGCAACTACAACAGCAGCGACAACTGTGACTACCGCCCAGGCCTCCTGCAGCACGATGGATGAAGGCAGCAACGAGGTGTTTACAGGTCTCCAATGGCAGTTCCCTGCGGATGGAAACATGGATCATATGGACTTTGGAAGAGATCACCAGTGGAACGAGGTTGTTTCCACCTGGCCTGGTGAAATGGTGGATATCTAGTTATAATGTCCATGATATCCCCGGAAGCATCCTACTCTCTCATTTCATCTCTGCTATATGTATGCGAACCTTTCTTTCTCCCTTCCATTTCTTGTTTCTAATCTGCTGTGAGTGTGATTGGACAATTACTAAATTAAATGAGACACTGAGATTTCTTCACCAAGAAAGAGCAATGCCATGCGGCTGGTGCGTACATATTGTTTCCACAGGAACAAGAGGTGATGGTGGCGTTCCCAACATATTCTATTCTCATCATGGTTGCTGCTCACTAGGATACGGTTTGTTCTCGTCTTCCTATTCTTCTTATGTAGCGGAACCCCAAGAACCTAATCTAGGTATCGTATAAGCTAGATTCTTGTGCAAGAAATCCATGTTCCTGACAACAAAATCCTAGTAAGATTTGGGGCATATTCTGTCTGCAAATGGTGTGATCTCCGACACACATCCCATGGCACGCAGGCATAAGCCCTGGCATGCAGTCCACCCCACTTGCAGGTTGTCGCTCGAGCATCAGCATGCACGACCTATGCTACCTCTTTCAAGCCCTACAGTAGTCGATGGGGTGCTTACTGACCCAAGAAACTTTCTCTCACTACTGGGATTCTTTGAAGAAGGAGGTGTAGCATAGGACAAGCTCTGCGTTGTGAAAGTAACGCTTGCAAAATCTTGTTGCACTGTCCATGGCAGGTCTCATCATGACAAAGAGGAGTGGACCTAAGATGACAAGCAAGGTTGATGAAGCAGCTTTAAGAACTAGGTCTAGCCGTGACCATTGATTAGTGTGGCAAAGTAGGCCGGTGGTACGTGTGGGCCAATGAGGATGTGATAGTTTGGTGCAAACTTGAAGTTTTCAGACCAGGTCCAGCTCCTAATCACGAACCCTAACAGAACTGTTAACACAAGGGAAGAAATAGATGCCTTTATTTATCCTTTAATTTCCATTTAATTAGTACAATGCAGTTCCGTAGGATTCCACCTACAATCTAGGGTTTGGAGCAGCCAGGACTCACCGAGGTTATAAACAATGGATTTTAGGGCCATCTACACCTCATTCTAGGGAGGACAAGTTAACCTCATAACTTAATTTCAGCTCTATAAATGCAAACCCTGTGCACTAGCATCTAAGCCTACCGCAGCTAGAAGAACATTTCATCTTTTGATAGCTATATGATACTGTTCGGCAGCGATCACTGTTATATGCAGAGATCGCTGCAGCCTGTGGTTACATCTGCAGGAGAAAGATATAATGGGCATGGCAATGGCTGCTGGGAGATGAACCGCCGATAGCATGACAAGTTATGGCAGAGACAAAGAAGCCATGCATGAAATTTGGCAATCCTAAGGATGATTCGTGAGCTAGCAATTGCTACGGTTGCATGCAGAGCGATGATACGTATACGTAGACGTAGCCTTTTCTCGTATCATGGTGGCTTGCCGACGGGTCGTGGAGGGAACGCGTTCGTGTCTAATCCCGTGTGTGTATATATATATATATATATATAGTCTCGATAGTAAGAAATTTATTTTATGTTTTATATTTATATTATTTGAAAAGATAATTTATAGAAAAAATATATAAAATAATGTATTATTATACTGTTGGCAGAAATTGATTTTGTGATATGTTTTGAAGTTACAAATCAAATTTTATGACTATAAAATTTTATCTTACAATTTGATTTTATCAAACTTAATTATCAAACCACCAAAAATATTTTGTGACATATCACAATAATTTTTTTCTTTAATAATAATAAATATTATAGTAATTTTATTCATTATGGTAAAAATACTTAATAATTAGAGACAAAGTACAGAAACAATTAATGTTAATTATAAAATTTAGTTCCACTATATTGATGTGGATTCATTCACTAATATCTTATAGCTTAAAGTATTTAAAAGAATATGTTCTTATGATTAGGTTTTTGAGTAATTCATAAAAATATGATGATACAAGTTTGAGTAAATATTATAATTGATATTTATATTTGTATCATTAAGGTTATTTATTTCTATTATTATGTTCACATTTATATATGTATATATTATGATTAAATATGATAATAAGATTGTATTGATAAGATAAATTACATGAGTCAATTTGGACTATATTATGAAGAACTAATAGTATTATGATATATAAAAGGAAGTATAACATTGTTGATATAAAATCACTGTTACTTGTATTATTGACTAGACTTAATATGATATTATTATATTTATTAGATTTATTGGCCTATTTTATAAAACTTATGCACACTTTTAAAATATTTTTAAAAGTTTCATAATTAAATTAAATAAAAATTTTAAATAATATTTTATTTTGAATTATTTTATGTTTTATCAATTAATTGACTAAGCAAGAGAATGTTAAAATATATGATATTATTTAATTAGTTAAGATATATTGTAGATCTAATTGGATTCTAATTTGACTTACATATTTGTCATAAAATTTATCATCCCTATTAGATCTAATAATATTCATATTTTTATCTAATTATCTTTTGACTTAATTTATATATATTGACATATATATATATATATCAATAAATATTACATAAATTAGATATACATAGTCATATCTCAATAAATTATCTACGAAGGTATGAAATTATTAAAATAATGAACATAAAGTGAATATAAAGATATATAATCTCAAGGAGTTACATTCCAACACTTAATTATAGGATCATTATAAACTTAAAGATACAATACAAACCATCATACAAAATTTAAAAGTTAATTTTTTATTAAATCATAAATATACTAAATTTACAACTACTAAAATGAATACAATATCCCAATAATTTTAGATAAAGAAACCAAATTTATAGAATTATAAAAATATATCATACAACCTCAAGATCTATCAAATAAATCATCTCTAAGCATAGGCAATCAATACCAATAGATATCTCTTTCACTTTAAGGTAATTTCTTGTAACGATAAATATTTTATACTCTTTATTTTCATATTTAAATAAATTTTTATTATTGATAATATAAGTTAAAATATCAAAATCAATCGATCAAATATTAAAAAATAATTTTTGTAACATTTGATTCGAAATATATAAAAGTCAAACTTATAATCTTATTATCATACTTTATGTGACCATTTTACTATAAAAGTAATATTTTACTATAAATTTTTATTAATTTATATAGTATTTATAAACTCAAGTGATTTACACTTTAATTTTTTTTATTATTATCCACTCCTAAGTAGTACTCAAATATTATGAGTCTTTCTTACTCTAATTTTAACCCTTTCTAAATACACAGACTAGTTAGCTTATTTAAGTTTTATTTATTTTTAATTTTATTATAGTGAATTTTAAATGAGTCAAACTAAGAAGAAATAAAATTAAAAATAAATTATACGAGTAGGGATTTAACTAAATGAAGGACTACATTACTGAATGAAGGAGTAATAATATCACATCTAATTCAAGATATGTGTTCTATCAGGATTAAGTCGGCACTAGGGGGTGTGAATTAGTACTATCGATAAAAACGTTCGATTAAATGATATCAAAAGTATGTTTAACTTTGAGTAAGTGTGATAAGCAAATAACTCAAAAAGTAATAGCAATGATAACAAAAAGTAGAAAGAAAGTGCACATCAATTTATAGTGGTTCGATCATCCGACCTACGTCCACTCTTGATTCCTCCTTCATCGAGGCCACTGACATCCACAAACGGTCTTTCTTCAATGGAGAAAGACTAACTACCCTCTTACAAACCTCTTCTCTTTTTTACAGGTTTAGGAGACAATCTTTACAACCCCTTTTACAAGTGTTCCCTTATACTCTTCCTTAAACAACCTCTAAGTATATGAAGGAGGGAACTTAACTTTTCTAATAGGGTTTACAGCTTTAGAATCATAAAGTTTTGTTTTACTTTCTTGCTATGCGAAGCAAGAAAGTGTGGGGTATTTATAGACTGCAAATGACTTTAAGAATTGGAGCCAAAATTCAAATCCATGAGATTTCGGGGTACTAGCTATAACATCCCTCATTTTTGAAAATTTTATAAGGGTTTGTTTGTGATGTAAGGACCTATTTATAAATATAAAAAATATTTAATATTTTTTATACTAAATAATTTTATATTAAAAGATTATTGCTAAGGACCAAAGCGTGAATCTTAACAATTGGATATGATTTATAAAAGATTCATATTAAGTTAAAAAAAATAGAGGACATGCGTCACTAGCTAACTTAAGGATGGTATCACTTATGTTTGTTCTATGGATGACACATAAGCTTCCGTCATGCATGTTTACCATCTATATTTGTTCTATGGATGACATATAAGCTTCCATCATGCATGCTTGCTACCTTACTATCTTTGCATTAGCCAAACCTAAGTAATTAGAGGAGAAACTAAAAGAAAACTTAACAAATAATGGAAACTTGCTGCAATCACTTGAGAAGAGAAGGGAAGAGAAATTGAAGTAGAAGAAGTTTTGCTTTGGCTTGAGGTTTTGTATCAATTCCTCACATTTGAAAATCAAAATTTTCTAAGGCAAGTATTATAACTCTATCCTATAGCAATCTTGAACTTTGATTTCATTTTAATTCTGAAATTTTTTTGAAAGATTTTAACTTTATATATGATATCTCTCCCATTTAGGAATAAAACTATGAAACTAAAATTTTTTAAGATTTTGATCTTTTTGTATTTTTCTAGCTATAACCTTTTATACCAAACTTTGATTTTCGTAAAACCTAATTCATCCAAAAATAAACTCAAATATCTTTCTTGTAATACTAAGATTGATAAATTTGGAGTCTAAATTCCTACTCAAACTGGTATTTCAACTGACCCTATGAAATATGTAAAATATAGACTATTAGTTCTGACCTTTTAGTACTCTTTTACTTATAACTTTCTGTTCAAGAATCTAATTATAACAAATCCTACTCCATGAGATCATAGATCTTTTTTTTTATACCAATATTGAAAGATTTGAGATACAAATGCCTATTGAAATATCTTTTCTAATTATCTCTATAAATTTTATAAAATAGAGATGATGTTCTTTGACCTTTGGTTAATAAACTATTTATAACTCATTATTGAAAACTCTAATTTATACAAAACTTATTTATCTAAAATTAGATTAATATATCTTTCAAATGACACCTATTTTAAGCAAATTGGAGTATAATTATCCATTTAAATAATTTATGAAATGTGTCTCTCAAATTGTGTCAGAATCAAATTTTTTATCAATCCTGCCTATTTTTGTTTTATCTATTTGAAAATTGATTTAAGCTAAAATCTTTCCTTCAATTAAGCTTTACATTATTTTTTTGAATTCTTGTGTACTCTTATCCTTCAATTATTTGCATATCTGAATTTATTATGTAAAGTTTATGTTTGTATCGAATTATTTTATATAGGCGCATGTATATTTTGTTATTCTACATGTGCTTCCGATATGTGCCAATTTTATTGTTTACACTATCCTTTTGTACTCTAGTGTCTTGTGGAATAATATGAACCTTTTCTAGAAATGATAAAGGGAGATATGTTTAGAGCCCACGATGCTTTGCCGGCCCCCTATGATTTCACTCAGATGTGGGTGGATAAAGCTCTCAAACGTATGAGACTTATGTTTGTTGATCATCCAAAAATGGATGAACTATATTATATATGTGGTCCTACTGCACCCTCTATATTTTTTATATAATATCCAAAGCATTATTTATATGTTTGTATATATGCTTTGGATGAAAATGAAAAGAATGTAATGTCGGATATGGCATTTGCGCTTTTGTTTCTTATTTGTTAAATTAATATACTCTGAGACATTTTATATGTTATTGTTATGCTTCAAAATATATTATAAAATGTCTTATCTTCTTTTGTAAATGGCAAGAAGAAGAAAACAATCTTGATTCAAAAAGAAAACTTATCTTATAAATCGAGGAATCAAGATAATGATCTAAAAAATATATAAGAGGAATTTATATATTTGAGAGATTTAACATGCCTAAGTTTAACATCCAAGCTAGCACTTAAGGTTCCCTTTAAAATGCTAGTAATTTTCTTTCTCCCTTTTGTTATTAAAGAAGAAAAGAAAGGAGAAGTGAAGAATTCAAGGGTGCAAATATTTCAACCATCACATGAACGAATGAAGGATCAAGTCATAAATCCAAAAGTCCATGAATCATTTTGACAAATCTCCTTTTTAGTGAATAATGAAAAGAATTCTTAGGAGATAAAAGATCTTGATTCATAAAGAAAATTCAATATTAAGTTCACGATTCAGATAAAACTTATTTAAATTTAAATCATCAAAATCACTTTCAAGAGATTCATAAATAAAAAATATAGATTCATCACTAAGAATCACTCATTTAAAAATTAAAAAATATAGAGAAATTTTTAAGAAAAAAAATGCATTCCTCTTTTTGTGATTTAATTCATATGATTGATTTCAAATAAGCATATTCAATATTTTTTAATATCAAAACCATACATCATGTTTGAAATCAAAAAGTGATACGAAAATTATCAAGATAAACATACATGAAATTATATTTGGTATACAAGTATTAGATTTAAATCTAACATTTTGTTCCTTTATCATGCAACATACAATTTTCATGATCAAAATTTTTTTATTTTTCAAAATCACTAGAAAGAGAAGCATGATTTTTTTTACATTTTATATTTTTATAATTTAAAAATAACTCATGAAATACATCAAGTAATTTTATAATAAAATAAAGAGGTTTTGGTTGAGTTATTTACCTTATTGTTGTGAGCCATCAAGACGTAGTTCTCCATCTTGCCTTCATTGGTTTGCTCCTTGTCTTTGGATGCACTCGATTTGTCCTTCAGTGCTTTTTTTTTTCTTTGACACCTTTCTTTTTAAGTTTATTTTTGTTCTTAATTTCTTGTTTTATGAATTTTTTAAATTTTTTAGTGATAAGTTCAATGTCGTCATCATCATCACGAGTTATCACTCAAGTAATCTTTTATTATTCGAAGTATCAAATCCTTCTTATTCTTTGGAAAGTTATTCTCAAATTTATAATATACCATAAATGTCATCTGATAGGTCGGACTCAGATAAATTTTTAAAGTGGAAAGTTATTTAGGTCCTTTGTCTCTTGTATTGTCGTTACTTTTGGATCCAAACTTTTTGAAAGGAATTTTAGTATTTTGTTAATAAGATCAAAATTAAAAAAAATATTTATTAAGACTTTTTAAACTATTAACGACATCTGTAAAATAAGTGTACATGTCACTAATAGTCTCGCTTGGTTCCATTCGAAATAATTTAAAATTATGCATCAAAATATTAATTTTTATTTCTTTAACTTATACCTTCATGTGTGATTTCAAGAGTGTACCAAATCTCATATGCAGTTTTACAAATCAAAATCCGATTAAATTCATTTTTATTAAGAGCATAAAACGAAACATTCATTGCTTTAGCATTTAAAGAAAAAAAATCTTCTTTTCTAAATCATTTCATTCATTCATTGGTTTGGAAGACTTTTAAAAATTATTTTTGATAATATTTCATAAATTCAAATCCAAAGAAAGCAAGAAAACTCTCATTTAAGTTTTTCAATACGTGTGGTCCATCCCATTGAATATAGAAAGATGAACGATAAAATGACCCTCTTGAAAGCCGAAAAGAGTCATTTCTCTTAGGTATTAAGTCAAATAATAAATAAATGTGACTCTTGTTGAATCTCGGATTTTGATGATGAAACTAATTGAGTGTGATTTGTGATCTAACTGCGTGTTGAGTTACGCAGGTCTACTTTCGATCGAGATTAGGCATTGCTTGATTTGGAGGAATTGACGTTGCGCCGGAGGTGATCACGTCAGGATATTGGATGTCGAGCTGGAGGTTCGATCGACTATTGGCAGGAGGCTTCGTACGTCGGGCATCGGGCCAAGAAGAGCATGTTACGCCAAGGATATCGGGATTACGGAGGTCAATCGCCGATTGGGCAACGGACCGCAAGAGAGGACGATGTGCCGAAGGATCAGACGAGGCGTCGACCAATGACGTACCGGGCAACTGAATGTCAATTTGTGTTGTAATAACTGTCTAGATCGAAGTAGAGTGTTTGTTGTTTATGTGCAGGAGTAACTACGATAAGGATGAAGACGCAAAGCGAAACAAAGGATTGAAGTCAAGTGAGATGGATCATTGGGAGTTCGAGTGTTCGATGGAAGTCTGAAGATTCGTTGGGAGTGCTGCCGGAACTGGCCGAGAACGAGTAGGGAGCTTGCCGAAGGGTTTTCGGAAGTTCGCCGGGAGGTTCGTCGGAAGTTCGCGGAGCTTGCCAAGAAAGATCGGAGCTTGCCAAAGAAGCTCGGGGGAACTCGCCAAAATCATCGTGGAGTCCAAGAGCTTGCCGGGAGTCTGCAGGATGGTTTCCAAGGGATCGTCGGAAGACCACTGGAAGTTCGCCGGAAGCTCGACGGAAGAAGACTTGACTTGCGGACTTTGTAATAGCTTAGGAATGTCTTTAATTTCACAGTTAGCACATTAATTTGGGTTAAGATTAGGTGTTAATCCTTTAACCTGAAGAAGGGGCCATTGGGCCTTCGTTTGGGCCAAAGATTTTGGCCCAAACAGCACCAACGCATGCTACGTGCATGCTACGTGGTAGCTCACCGTAGTGTGCAAGCATCTTGAGCCGGCTATTGTATGTGAGTAGCACCCGCTAGTGGGCGCGGTAGTACCGCTGGTGCGTGGAAAGCCAGGCGATAGCACCACTGGTGGGCGGTAGAACCGCTTGGGTGTGTCGATCTGCCAAGACCGACAAAGACTTAAAAAACTCAAAAGATTCAAATTTTTGGCTCCATGTTTAGGCTCCAAATTTGAATCACTTTGAGGCTTATAAATACCCCTTCCTTTTCAGCTAAAAAACACAACCCTTAGAGAGTTAGATTTTGAAAATAAGTCTTGGGAAAGTCTTGTTCTTCATTTGCTTAAGTGTTCACCTCATTCTTCTTGTGAAATCTTGTAAGAGTGTGAACCACTTGTAAAGGGTTGTAAGAGGGGTATTTGATCCTTCCCCTTCAAAGGATTTGGTAGTGGAAGAAGGGAGCCTCATCGGAGAAGGCTTTGGAAGTGGATGTAGGTCACTTTGACCGAACCACTATACATCGCTGCGTCTTGATTGTGTGAGTGTTTAAATTTCTGTTTTACTTTGCTACAAGCCTTTACTTTACTTGCTCCACTTTCTTTTTATCTTCGTACGCATGCTTTAAAGTTAGAACGTAATCAAATCGGTTTCAAACGAAACGTTGCTTTCATTGTACGAAGTTTCCGAAGCTTGATTTAAATTACTGAAAAATCTATCATTTTATCCGCTACACTAATTCACCCCCCCTCTTAGTGCCACTCGATCCCCAACAACTCTAATACTAACCGTTAGGACCAAGTCAACACTAAGAGATGGGGTGAATTAGTGCTATCGATAAAATATTTGATTTAGAAAAATCATTTCGATGGAACCGTATCGAAAATGATATTGAAAGTGTGGTTGACTTTGAATAAATATGATAAGCAAATAACTCAGAAAGTATAGCAATGATAACGAAAAGTAGAAAGAAAGTGCACACCAATTTATAGTGGTTCGATCATCCGATCTACGTCTACTCCCGATTTCTCCTTTGTCGAGGCAACCGACATCTACTAACAGTCTTCCTTCAATGGGCAAAAACCAACTACTCTCTTATATACCTCTTCTTTTTTTCACAGGTTTAGGAGACAACATTTACAACCCCTTTTACAAGTGTTCCTCACACTCTCTCTTAAACAACCTCTAAATATATAGAGGAGGGAACTCAACTTTTCTTAAAGGGTTTATAGCTTTATAATCACAGAGTTTTGTTTTACTTTCTTGCTACGCTAAGCAAGAAAGTGTGGGGTATTTATAGACCCCAAATGACTTCAAGAATTGAAGCCAAAATCTAAATCCTCGAGATTTCGGGGTATTGGCGATACCATCGCTTGTGCTGGGCGGTACCACTACTTGTGCTGGGCTGTACCACCGCTTACAGCACTGACACTGGATGGTACCACTGCCTGACATAGTCTGGGAGACTATGTTTAGGTAGTACCATCGCTTGACATTGGGCAGTGCCATCGCCCAAACTGAACCTGGGAGGTTGAGCCTCAAGCGATTCCATCACCAACCTTGGTAGTGCCACCGCCTAATGTGGCTCCAGGTAACTGATTGGGCTATCCATTCGGCCCAAATCAGTCTTGATTTTGGCCCAATTGGCCCTTAATTAAATTGGCCTAATTTCAACCTAAATATAACTTAAAACTTATTCGATCTAGATAATTATTACAAATCATTAATCAAATGTTGTCTCTGGCATATCATTTGTTCATCAGCACTTCGTCCGATCCTTCGGCGTATTATCCTCTCTTACGACCTATTGCCCAATCAGCATGTTAACCTCCGTAACTCTGATCTCCTTGGCGTAATGTCCGCTCTTCTTGGCCCGATGCCCAAACTCATGGCATGAGGCCTTCTGCCGATACATCAACCAATCCTCCGGCTCGACATCCAAACTTCTGACATGTTTTACTCTAGCCTAACATTAATTTTTCCTACTTTAATTATCTCTCCATGATCGAAGCTAGTCTTATGTCACTCAAAACGTAGATTATATCATAAACATTATCAATTGGTTTCATTATCAAAATCCGAGATTCAACATATTCACCCTGAATGGAGAAATAATATACTGAAAGAGTTCCAAGTAAGATATTACTGATGACTCGACCATAGAGGCGAAGCACATTACTACAGTAGAGGCAGCAACTTGAGGGAGTCTGAATGAAGAAGTTCATCACAGATTTGGGAATCGTGTCAGGCAACAAAGGAGTTGATTCCCTTATATTGCAACAACTACAAAGCGATTACTCAAATGAGGGAACTTGGGTCTCATTAGAAATATTTTAAGAAGATTCCAGCTTATTAGAGAGATTATGGCCGAAGAGATGTAATAATCAAAAGAGTTCCATCCGAAGATAATATCATAGATCCACTAACGAAGTCATTATCTTAGATTATCTTTGAGCGTCACAAGGGTCTGATGGGGATCATATATATAGATGATTAACTTTAAGTCAAGTGGGAGATTGCTAGTCATATGTGCCTTACAAGCCAATCACGTGAGTGATGGCACGTGTGACATTATATATATTCTTTTTACTTATTATTTATTTGATAATTTTTTTATTATATATTACCTGTTATATATATTGTGATATTTATGAATCTATTCGATATAAATCAAATCGTGATTTCATCACGATAATGCGATCGATTTACCTTTAAATATAAACCTTAAATAATCTCAATTATAAGTTACTTGAGAGGGACATCAAGATAATCGAACAGACTAGTGTACTGTATACCCGTCTATATAATAGAGACAGTTGTCTAATAGTTGCTCGTGTGGGGACACTAGGGATATAGTGCAGGTGCTCATTGGAGAATAAGTTCACTTATTGATCCACTTATGAAATGTTGGATAGTTGATAATACCTCGTTGTCAAATAGCAATTTCATAGTCATAGTGGTATATCTGGTCCTTAAACTTGAGACATTAAGGATGTCCTATATGAGTACTCTACTCTTTGATATTAGACTTATAGGTCTGGAAGTTTTAGATCTAGTATAACCGATTATTGGGAGTGGTAGCCAACCTTATGAGGGCAATTGAGTGTCGATAGAGAAATATCTCATGTATTCTTGTTTAAGTAAATCTCTAATTATGGTTATTCGGATTGAGAGAGAAAGAATTATATGAGAGAATTCAATTAGAGCGAGACGTGATATATTTTGTATAGGCTTAACAACACCATGCCCGAAATATGGTCTCTAGGATATTAGATAGATGGACTATAGATATATGGTAACTAAGAATATATAGGTCCAAATGATTAGATTCCCTTGTATCATCTAGGGACTACGGCGCAGTGGCTTAGTACGTCTATAGTCGATAAGTTGAGTGAATTATTATAAAGATAATAATTTATTGAGCCAAAAGAAGTTCTTTTAGGTATGACTCAAGACCAGCTCGATATTAGGCCTAGAGGGTCACACACATGTGGTAAGTGCTGCGACGAGTAGAGGTTCAGATATGATATATTTGCTAGAGCCCCTATCTTATTAGATATCCAATAAGCCCATGAATTATTGGATCATATGGATGAGATTTAATAAGAACTTATGAGAGATTATTGGATAGAGATCCACTAATCTAAGAGGCTTGGATAATTAGATGGAGATCCAGTACTTAATAGGGTAGGATCTATTAGGGTTAAGTTGATAGGGGGCCTCTATAAATAGGAGGGAACCAAAGGCCTATAGGCTGGGGCTCTCTTGGTTGCCACCTCATATTCTCCTCTTCCCTTCTCCTTAGTCGATAATCCCTTTTGGGGCATGTGGCGATTTGGATAGCATTTTGAGGAGCATCTTCGCAGTCTCTGTCGTGTGGATCATCGTTAAAGAGGATGACGCTTGACCTCCATCTTCTCCCATAGATTTACAAGAATACAATGATATAAGATCTCCTTAGGTAACACAACTATCTCACATTTTTTTTTTTAGTTTTGTGAGTTTTTGCATACCAAACTTTTCACAACGATGAAATCTTTTTATGAAAATTTGAGATTGTATTTTTTATTTTTATGCTGGGTATGTGATGTCACCCTTAGATTTTCCAATGCTACCTACCCAGAATCCCTTCATGACCAACTAGTCTTCATCAGAAGACCTTCATGATGGTTCTCACTTGCGCAACTATCACTATCGCACGAGTCTCGTCGATTGCACATCTCCTTAATGGTTGACTAGCGAGCCTTATGATAGCCATGTAACACTCGATCATTGCGCAGCCATTGGGTTACCCTCATCAACAATGCGCATGTCCTTAGTAGATCGGCTACCACAATGATATCTCTGCTATCATCCCACTACACATGTCACTTGTCCTTCGACGGTAACATGAAGAACCCCTTGAAATGTAGCCCATGCTCATTCTACCATTATTGGTGTTGCTGCATGTGCAACATTGGCAACCATGCAAGCTGCCACGACTCCTAGAAGGGGTCGTCCACATAGGTAATAGTGATGTAATGACAGATGCTATCTGCACAGTCATTACCCATAATTGGGTCATGACCAACAAAGGCCGTCATCCTCAAAATGTTATTGTTGATATGAAGTCGGTTGACAACTCGTCGAATAAATACAGACAACATATCATGGTTCTACTATATTATAATGTCCGTAAGCAGGTGAGAAGCATGGAGGAATAGATTTAGATTGGACAAGATGGATAAGATAGGAAAGTAGATCAACAATACAAATGGATTGTTTAAGCATTGTATAATCAAAATCGGATAACACCTTTTTACAAATGAATTATACTAATAAACAAATCTAAATATAAACTAAATCTGAGATAATTTTATGATCTAAATATTTGATTTACTCTAATATCAATTATAAGCATAAAAACTATATTTATGCTATTGTTATGAAAAAAAATTAATACTATATTTAAAATCAAATAATGATATATTAAGATTAATATTTTTGATGCCATTTAAATATTTTTTATTTGATCTTAAAGCACTCCATCCGATTTAAATAAAATAATAATATTAATCTATAATGAGAACTAGACTCGACTTCTCATTCATTATTATCCATCACAAGACTGCTATTAAGACATAGAATAATAAATAAGGAGAGATGAAAAACAGATATATAATCTCTCAATATATATTATAATATAATTATTACTTGCTAACTTTAATCTAACTTCACATTAATTAACTTTTAATTTATTAATAGTTTTTTCAATAGTTTCCTACTTATGATACAAGAATATTATGAATATTCAAATTTTTTATGTTTCTATAATGTATATAGTTTTAATTGAGAAGGATGTTACTAATTGAAGAAACATAGTTATAATATTGAAAAAGAGAAATATATATAGATAGATATATCTGTTCTTTTAATTTTTGAAATAGCATATTCTCCTCCAAATATTAATATTACACACATATCCTTCCACTTATGTCACTTTAGTTAATATTCTTCTCATAAACTTGGGTTAACTAATCATGCCATCATTGCATATGAGAAAAATCAAAATTCAATGTATCTATTACTTGACTCCTCGTTTTTTAATGTTTCTAATAGATATTAATTTTAATTAGAGTTTCAACATCATTGTGCCAACAATGGTCTCTACATGTATATATATATATCCTAAACATAAATACAAAAATCACTAATTTTGGCGGGTTGTATAAGTAATTTAGTTCAGTAAATTCATAAAAGTAAATATGTTATTTATAGCTTTACAAGGATATATATGTAAAAGTCTCCTATTAAAAGTCGGGAAGCAGCTATTTATGGATCGTTACCCTCCGCCTATATATCTCGAAACGTTATTTCAAACGAACGCGTTTCGCGTTCCGCGTCGCTCCTCTTCGTCGCAGGCCCATCTCTCCTCCCCACCACCACCGCCCACCCCCCCTTTGTCCTCGTTCGATCTGGGAGTTCTCGCGAGGCGATTGGGTTTCGGAGGAATCATGGAGATGCTCTCCCTGATCGACGTCTCGTCGGAAGACGATCTCCTCACGTCCCCCCATTGCGGTGATCCCAACGATCAGAGCTCGTCAGGTACGCATCGGATTTTCTATTGAAGTTCTCCTCGTGCTTCTTTTCGTTATTCTTTGATCTTCTACTTGCGTTCATAGTGAGAGATGTATTTATTTGGTCGAATGTGCTAGGGTTTGCTTTCATGCAGTTGCCGGTCGATGTCTTAATCTGCTTTATCAAATAATTGCAGGCGGATTGATGTGTTTGTTCTTGACGTTTGATTGCTTTATAATCGTAAGGAATGCATCTTGCGTGCTCGAATTTCCGTTCACTGCTGTCGTAGGTATACTCAGTCAATCTGGCTTGATATTGTGGAATGCATAGGGTTGCTTGTTGTTGGTTTGATCTGAATATTCTAATTACTAGTACAAGAACGATTCTGTGGAGTTGGATGGTATTGGTTTATGAAGAAAAAATATATAGAATGTGTTGGAATGAGTGATTTTTAGTCACAGCATGTTTCTGAATTAGGCAATTCTTATTTAAGGCGGTTTAATGTGCCAGGCTTAGGTCAATACAGAGTGTTGTTATTATTGTTGTTGTTGTCAATGCACAAGACTCCACCAATGTGGTGTCTAGAACGGATCAATGTACCCAACCATACCCTTGCAAAAGAGAAATTGTTTTCATGAACTTAATTTCTAGCAGTCCACATCACAAGCGAGCAACCATGCTGTGATATTAAGGGTTGGTTTAAATGAAAGATAATCAATTACCTGTGATTGATCCCATTTTACTTCTGTGGATCCCTCTTCCCTTTGAATGCATGTGTAAATGGTAGCTGTTAGAGTAGGACAGAGCTTCATTAATCGAAGGTGCTTCAGGTTGTACTTCAACTTAGTGTTTTTTGTTTTTCTTTTTTGGTGGCTTGTTTATATATATTGTCTATGGTTTAGAAATGTAATAGAATTATGGAATTGGAACATGACCATAAGCTATGTTACTATTTCTTTTGCCATCTCCCCTATTTGAAAACCTATGTAGCACAGGAATTTGTTAAATTACTTTTCTGAAATAACAAACCAAATTATCTTCTTCTGTAATCAGAAGTCTTTTGTTTATTTTTATGCAGAAATTCTAGGGTATACATTGAGGCACCCAACACAATGATTCAAAACTTAACTACTCTGGTCCAGTCTGATTCTTTTGATTGTGGCATTTTGTCCCAGCTATAGATAAGATGAATATTGTGGTGATTGTCGATAATGGCCAATGAAATCTCAATGTTTGAGTTACATATGCCCAATTTGGATTTCAGAGATCTAAAATGTTTCAAAATTCTATTTGGAGTACATCTGTGTCTTTTTTTCTACATCGATATGGTAGTTTAACATGTTCCTGATGTTTATGATTATATCTTTTTCCATGTGGAGTTTCATCAGTTTTTGAAACATATATCTATGATTCACTCATCTTTATTATATTTCTTTATTCTTATATTCCTTTCTGGAAACCACCTTGAGAATAAGTGTTGCTTGTTGGTTCCGAGGAAGGTGAGAGTCAAGTTAAAACATTCAAGCAGATGGAACAAGCAATCCAGGAGTCAGAGCTAAAACAATTAAAATCTGGCAAACAACGCTTACGGAAAAGTTTAGATTGGGATAGAGACTTTTTTACAAGTGAAGGTATGGACTTTGTGATTCCAAGACTTCCAAATGTTGAACTGGAATTTATAAGCTTACCGGATCTTATTTCTTGTTCACAGGAGTTCTGAATCATGAAGAACTGGCCACTTTAAACAGCACATTCAAGAAGACTGAAGCATATTCACTTCCTACAATTCCGGAAGATGCAAGGAGAAAAGCTGAGTCAAACTCAACTTTAGATAATGATAGCTGGGCTCTGGAAAATCTTGAAGTAGATTTGTTCGAAAATGTACGAGCTTGCAAACAAAAGGCTCTTGTTAATGGTGAAAAGGCATTGAGCTTGCTACATTCCAGCAAGAAAAACAATCCAGTGAAGGAAGATGCACAGCTCCATGGATGTAAGGATGTTCAACTTGTTAATACTTTGATACACTAGGATTCACCTTTGTATGTAAGCCCCATGTAGTTGAAGTTTTCTGTAGGAAATCATACTTCATTTTCATCATAGTATCGTTTCACTGTTTTTTGTGTTATTGCAATTATTCTAAATGAGTCATCATACTGTTTTGCAGCATCAGTGAAATTTGAACCATTTTCTCACGTTAAGGTATGCTTTTATTAACAATCATCTTGCTGTTTTGTATCATTGATGTACATAAATTGTGAAGAACTTGTGTTATGTCAGAACAAGTCTCACATGCCATCGGAAAGACAAGGTGTTAACCGCCATCTCCATAAGCATAATTCTGGAGGGGCTACTGTTGTTACAAATGTGGTATGAACATACTATATATTCATTTACTTTGGCTCTAAATTTTCTTTCAAATAAGTTTCTAATCTTATTATTATACAAAGAAATCGAAACAGTAGTTGACTAAATTTTCCATTTAATACTTTAACGAAGGCTGCTGATAGAACTACTCATTCAAAGACTCTGTCAAAGCCAACAAGAGTTTTGTCTGGGGCAACTATGCCATCAATGCCAGCAAAGACAAGATTTTTTCCTGAAAACACCCAAATAAGAACTAGCAATATGAAAGATAAACCAGGTATATTTTCAAAATAATTTCTCAGGCATCTTTAGCCAACACAATTGAGTATATATATTCTGCTTTGGAACTTGGTTCTTATTTAAGTGGGGATTTGGCAGGCAATGTGTTAATGCATAAATCTAGTATCGTCTCAAAAAAAATAAATGAAAGCCCTTCCAGTGGCAATCCTAAGTCCTTCCAATCATCAAAATCTGCTTTGAAGTTGGTCAGCAATTCATCAGACAAAGAAAAAGCTCCTTTGAAGATGACAGGGATGACAAGCACATCTAGAACTATCAGTTGCCCTTCTTCATCTGGATCAGTTATTAAGAAGGCATCTACCAGGACAGGCGGAATAATTATCCGCAGAAATGCAAGTGATCCTGCAATATTCCCAGACTCTACTGTCAAGTTATCTTCAAGTACTTCTCCAAGTAGCTCCTTTGACAGTGTTGCTGTAGGATCATCATCACCAACCCTTTTTGCTTCTGAAGTCAGTTCATCATCCCCATTGTTGGAAGGCACTGATAATGACAAAGTTTGCTCACCAGGTCTTAAATCATGTCAAAATTTCAAATATGGTGGAAACCAACTATGCAGACTGCATAGTACTGGAAGTTCTTCATATGATGAACTAACATCTGAAGCATCAAGAAGGAATCATCCAAGAAGCTTCACTAATAAGAGCTCTGAAACAAAATGCTATGGATCTTCAGCAGTATGTGCTTAATCATACTCTCCTGTAGTTCTTTTCATTACTTTTATTTGTCTCTAACTTGGACTCTATCTTGGATTTGCAGAAGAAAACACTAACCTCACAGACTAGCAACAAGCAGCCCAATTTCCTGAAAGCTACCTTTGGAACCTCTAAGACTGATTCAGTGAACAAAGTAAAACCCAGTAAGATACAAGATTCCACACTTGCTACTCAGAATAAGACCATCACTTCTGATTCTCGGCAAACTCAATCTACTGCTCGTAAGTACAGAATCCTGATATCTTAAACAACTACCAAAGCATGTTGAGTAGAATGACTTTACTGGCATGTCAGAAGCAGTCTGAATTATGCCCCACTGGCTGTGGATTTCTGCCTTTTGAAAGATGATACCAGTCAAGGTTTTTGAAGTAGCAAAAGAAGTCATCAGTAAAGCTCCAAAATCAAGTACAAAGAGGCAAGGTGGTGATCTGGATCCCTGTATCCTGAGAAAGTTGAAGCGATGAATTTGATCGGCAAAGCTCCGACATAATTAGGAAACACTTTGATTGATGGAAGCAATGCTTTCTTTCTTGTCTGGGTGAATGGGTAACATATAATCAGGAAAAATATCACTGGGATTCACCTGCCATGAACATGGGAGAACGGAATCATTCTTCCCGCAGAATGAACAGATAGCCTGAGCAAATAGTTCACCTAATAGCAATAGGGAAAGAAACAGAAGAAAACTACCCCTGCTTTTAATTTTGGATGAGAAGGAATTGGGTCTTGAACATTCGGCATTTTCAGAATCATCTGTCATACTGTCCACTGATCTGAGCTGAAGGTTTCATCATGTTCTGGAAAAAGAGATTTTTTGCAGTGTATGTGTGTATTATATCTACCTTGCACTGACCAAATTTCTTTGTCAAAGTGAAAGAATAGACTCATGTATTAGTTACTTGACAACTAAAGAGTTGTGGCACATAATTACAATAGATAAAATAGTTAATAGCTTTTGCCAGTTGTGATGTTTGACGTAAGGCTTTGTTTTCCTCCGGTCAATTCACATTATACTATAAAGCTTTGTTTTCCTCTTTAAGTTCTATCGTTTAGAAACTCTGACTTGCTCTTAATTAGCTAAAATAATGTATATGTTATGACTTCCTAACATATACTTTTTTATTTTTTATTATTTGATTTTAATATCTTAGATACGATAAAAAACATGATATTAAAGATATGAACTGATAGTTAAGTTATGAGCTAATTATATATTATCTCTTATAAATAGTTATTTTTAGTATCTTGATCTTTATACTTTCAATTTATATTAGAATTCTTATACGTACACAAGTGAAATATTAAGATCTCTAGGTTGAAAAGATAATTTTATAGGATAAAAAATAAAAAAAAAAGAGATTTTGTTAGAGCAACGGGATTAAATGTTTTAAATATTTAAGTTGTGAGCTAATTATATATTATCTCTTATAAATAGTGAAATATTAGAATTTTTATATTTATAAAAATGAAATATTAAGATCTAAGGTCGAAAATATAATTTTATAGGATAAAAAATTAAAAAAATAAAGATTTCATTGGAGGGAATTAAATGTTTCAGTCTTATAAATATAAGGATCTTAATATAGCTTTTAAAAATATAAGGATCAGTATCTAATTAGATCAAGAGACAAAATCACGTCAACTCGCGAAATTAGATCCAAGAACCCAACCCAACAAAAATGGGCCTCGAACCGGTCGCCAGCGTGGAGCCCTCGAACGAGTTGTTTGGACCGGAATACAACAATTCGGCAAAATGGACCGCCTGCGGTCCAAGAAAACCTCTCATTGAAGAACCGGCCTCTCTTTGTGAGGGGTGGAAGTTTGATCTCCCCCAACGAGGCGGTCTCAAGAAGGCAACGAGGCAGAGCCGGGCGCAACCCCTACTCCCCGAGCTTACGGATCGCCGTGATGGCCAAAGAGTTCTCCGTTCCGCCGGTGGTTTTCCCCTCCTCCGCTGGGAACCCTAACGTCCCCCAGCAGCGCCGCGCACCTGGGGCGGCGCCTTTCCAGCCGCCGCGGCCCTCGAACCCCGGCCCCGCCAACCCCAGCCTCCCCTTCATGTCCTTCGACGTCGGATCCGCCCCGGCATCGTCCTCCTTCTCCGCCCCCGTATTTGCTCCTGCCGCCGGCGGGGGCTTCTCCGTCTCCGGCTCTTTCGAAGACGTGCCGCCCCTCCTTGAGGAGCTGGGCATCAACACCCGCCAGATCTGGCGCAAGACCATCTCGATCTTGAATCCCTTCCGCGTGAACCCTAATCTCCACGAGGACGCCGACCTCTCCGGCCCCTTCCTCTTCCTCATGGCCTTCGGGCTCTTCCAGCTTCTGGCCGGAAAGTTCCACTTCGGGATCATCTTGGGATGGGTCACCGTCGCGGCACTCTTTCTCTACATCGTCTTCAATATGCTCGCGGGGCGGAACGGGAACTTGGATTTGTACCGGTGCTTGAGCCTGATTGGATACTGTATGCTGCCGATGGTGATCTTCTCGGCGCTGTCTCTCTTTGTGCTCCATGGTGGCGTTGTGATCTTTCTGATGGCAGCTGTGTTCGTGTTGTGGTCGACAAGAGTGTGCACGGCGCTTCTGGTGGAATTGGCATCCTGCGGGGATGAGCACCGTGGTCTGATAGCCTACGCCTGCTGGCTCGTTTACATGCTCTTTTCTCTGCTAATTTTGTTCTAATTATTGGTGAGAGTTCTCAGCTTTGTGGTTTCTTACTATAGCTTCTTACTTGATATAACCTTGCCTGTCAATCTCCAATTTGGTTGTGAAGATATTTGATTGATTGTTAGTTATTGTTTGTTCATTAGTTACTTTTGGTTGGCTAATTGGATACATGAAGATGTTCTTCTTTCTATGTATGTGAACATTTTTGCAGCTGTGAGGTTAAGACGTAAGTTTCCTTAAACTAAATATAATATAGGAATTGCAACTTTATCTTAATATATATTAGAAAGATTTCCTTTTGTCACTATTGTTCTTGCTTATCCATTTAAGTTTGTGAATGGCTTTCTTAATTGGGCTTTGAAAGTATATCTTTAGAACCACTGCACCGGTAAATGAATCAGCCATTGAAATTTTTATGATGAATTATATGTGTCAAGAAGCAATTCATCGTCACATCAGATTCATGTCTTTAGTTTGGTTTATGCTAGGAAATCAACTGTTTTACATAGAGGTAGAATCTGACATAAATGAGTCACCGGAGTTTGAATTGTGATATCAAAGATGGTCTTTTAAGGTTTTCCAGAGTGTAGCTTTTATGTCAAATTGTTTGGATGATAGGTATGATAAATTACAACTTTTGTACAAGTTATCTAGCACTAGCAGATAAGTACTGCTTTAAGTGTCTAGATTAAGTCAACGGTTGAGCACTTCATCTGATCTTTCATGGGAAAGGTTATACACGAGAGACAAAAATTGTTTGCACAATGCAAGAAGGTAGAATAGGTAGGGTTGATCTTCTAACTCACGCTACACTGAGCGAATTTTATTTTGGAATCAGTTATGGTTTTGTACATATCATTTTATAGTATTCTGTTTCAGCGTAACACTACTTTATGGTCCTTTGCCTGTTGAGGTAGAAGTTTGATAGTATTTATGCTTGCAAAAAGAAAAATCTGAACCCAATGATAGTCCTGTACTACGGAACCACATCAACTCTTCTGGTTAGATCTCCTCTATGATCATTTACTTGATTAAATGTAACAATTATGATGCATCAAATTTTATGGTAGTCTCTTGAAAGAGTAGTCATTGTGGTTTCCTTTTTGTTGTTGATTCTGAGGCCATCTTAGTTTTTTTTAATATCTGATCAGCTCTTTAAAGCCTCTGAAGATTACAAAAAGTGTATTAACCTGGTACCACAGTCCATCCAGGATATGCGATCCTCGGGACCAATGTCTTGCACTGTGTTATCCTGGTTGGCATGGTGCTTCTTCTAGAATTTTCTCCTTTTGCAGGCATAATATCATCCTCCACGCCTTTTAAATTTGAGCATCATGAAGCGTTACCTACTCCTGGAACAGTGTGGTCATCTTATGATTCTTAATTCTCGCTGGCACCTGTTCTTATCTTCAGTTATCTGGGTCTGTGATAGCTCTAGATTTTATGGTAATCTTAGGTCATCACCCCATTGGTCAGGCCTAAATTCCTCAGAGACAATATAGGATAAGTGTTGTGACCCACATGAGAGTAGGTTTTGGTTGTAAAAATATCTTGTGTTAGAAGCCTTAAACTTTTTTAATCTTTTCCTGGAGAGTAAAGTGCAAAGGGAAAACACATTTGTGAAGCAAGTCAATGACACATTGGGAAGAACAATTAGAGAGCTCAATGCCAAGGACATCAACCTGTCTAAGTGATTGTCAAACTGCCAAACCAGAGAACCATTTCTTCTTGGTACATGGACTAAAGTTTGGCTTCTCATCAATTTTCCTCGTAAGGAGGAAGCATTTTTTTTCTTTTCCTTTCTGTAGTAGGAGACAACGGTGAGAAGGGAGTAGGAGAGTTGAGGTTAGATACCTAGATACAGTTGATCCCCAAATTCTCTTTCAATTGCCATTTATGTTGATGTTGAGTGACAGCCATGTGACTGTTTCTGCTGGTTCTCTTTGATGGACCTGAGTAGAATAATCAATTCCAAGAATTCTGCATATTTGATTGTTGAAATTCAAGGTTCAAACATGGGGCTCTTTAGCTTCCATTTATTGTAAAGATGAAGGGTAGTCCATTCAGTTTACCTCTTAGAGGATTAGAGTTGTTTGCCTTGTGAATTTAACTGGAATGTGGTCTAAATATTTTATCCTTTCTTGACCCAAATATGAATAGAAATACAAAGTGCTAGGTTAAGGTTATTTAATGCATCAAAGAAACAAAGAACATCAATTTTATCAGGCTGCCTCTTGTTGTTCCACTTTTTGTACCTGAAAATATCTTGACGTATCCCTTTGAACTTATTTTCTTTTTCTACTTTTGTCTACTGCTGAAACAGCATCTTTGAAGAAATTTTCCAGCCTTTGATCTGTATGAACACAATCATTTCCATTCATACAGATTATTCATTCTAATACTAGTGTCAGCCTTTGATCTGTATGAAGTTATAATTTCGGAGTTCGGAAATTGCATCACATCATTATCTTGAGATTATTTTGGGTGCAAGAATCCTCTTCCACATTGAGCTCCCACATCATACATATTCATCTTCCATTAAATTGACATTGAATTTGTTGCTTCTTTGTTGGGCTTTCCCATATGCGTGTTGCAAATGTAATGCAGTTGCATGCATATATGCCTATCAGCAAGCATTCGCATGATGGTCACACAACCAGGTGAACAGTGGGACTTAATTTCTCAGTCTGCATTGCTTGTTAAAGGAAAATTGTTCTGTACTGGCCTGTTTTGGCCCTGCTGGTTGCTATTGTTTTTTCCTTTTTCTATTTGCTTAAAAATGTGTAGATTTTTTCTGCCTTTAAATCTCATTCCTCTTCAACATATTTAGAGCCACTTCATCCAATGGTTATATGATTTTGGCTAGTATTTCTTTGTCACAACAGAATCACTCATAACTTGACTTTCATTCCCGAATGTTTTGGTGCGTGTGAGCTGAACGAGTGTTCATTCTACAGCATCTCATTATGCTAATTTACTCGTCTACAATTTGATGTTAAGCAGTGCCAGGGGATCAGAACAGCTGCATCTTCCATGCCATTTTTGTAGTTGAAGAAGGAATTGAGAAATGTCTACCGGGTCTGGCTAGTGTACACAGATTGATTTGCTTGACTCAGATAGGTGAAAGGTGAGCAAGTTTTACAACTTTCTACTGTGGAATCTTGCATCATCAATTTCGACACAGTTAGCTACCAAAGCAGGACTAACAGGTGAAAGGAGGCTAGTGTAGACAGATGATCAAGGATTGAAATTTTATATCGTCTTGTAATTTGAGACTCACTCGGTATAATATAATATTATATAACGAGTGATATAATTTGATATATTGCTTGGTATATATAAAAATAATTAAAAAAAAGATGACATCGTCGCCCTTTTTGGCATGTGGGGAAAAGAAACCCCATGCGGGGTTTCTACGATGTTGCCCTTCTTCTTTCCACACGGGGCGACGTCATAGAAAAACGAGACAACGTCGTAAATGCCCTTCTTCTCCTCACACGGGGTGACGTCGTAGAAAAACGAGGCGACATCACCTTTATATATAAGTGAAAAAAAAAATTTGTCTACGACGTCATCTCTCTTCTCCCTACATCGAGAGAAGTCGATGATCACAGATTCTTCTCCCAGCGCTAAGAGAAGTCACTGACAGATGAAGAGGGAGAACAGCGTCGATCTAGGTTTTCCTCTCTTTATTCCTTTTCTTTCTTCTCTCGCTTAATACCACTCTTCTCTTTTTCTTTCTTCTTCCTCGATCACCGTCCATGGCGAAAACAACCACAGTCGACGGTACCACCTGATTGCAAGTAGTTTGTGTATCGTTCTACCGACAGACTAATATGTACCACTGGATATGGATGGTATTATCCGAAATTAAAAATCTTACGAGCGACAGATTTTACATGTAACAGAATTGATACTAAGGATTCATGTCTGTATCGGTTTATCATTGTATCGATTAATCATTTTTTGCTGATCTCCGTACACTCAACTTCTTCGTCAAACTGTACATTAGCTCATGTCTCACCATACAAGCAACCATCACCTTTTTGTCTCATGCTACAATAAAGACAAATATGATTATTGACATTACTCACATAGATTGTATGATCCAATAACAGGAAGCCCTTTCGTTGACATGAAGAGAAAGTGAGCTCTCCCCGTCCTTTTTATCTCTGGTTTCATAAGAAGAGCACTCGATGTAGCAACTTGCAGTACCAAATACTGTCACACAAAAAGCTTACAGGTATATATAGTCACAAGGTTGCTTCGCCTTTACTCTGTTCAGATACAAAGCTACTGATTCTGACCAAATGGAATACATCAAACTTGAAGGTCAATCTATCACCTCTACCCGACAAACTCACTGGTGGTGTTTGCTTCATTTGATTAACCCCTTGCCAAATTCCAGGGTGCAGTCTGAACCACCTGAAGCCACAGGCATACCGGTAGAAAGCAGGTATTGACTTGTGTCTCATACAAGGTCACAAAATCTACTTGGATTTACATCCACTTACATAGAAGTACTGTTGAGAATTTTAATTATGGAAACTTACAAAATCTGGTTAGAATATACACCAGAATAATCATAAGTATCCACATCAACTTTAGTTTAGATGTAGACTTCATTTTTGTGGTTTATCTTGTCCAGGTGTCTAAACACTTGTAGGTCAATATAATCACATTTCCTGGATTCTGGGGACAACCATGAGATATTAGACGTTATACTATAAATATAATTAAAGTGCAGTTAAATGCTTCTTGATGGAATTAATGCATAGTGATCATTAAATGCTAACTCTAACTGGCAGCAGTGAGCTCTAAAATAACACTAGGAGACAGCAGCCAAAGAAGTCAACTGGGAAATTTTATGCTGTAAAGAAAGATGAAGTGGGGATTTGTCTGACTATAGGATCAGAGCTGCTTCTAACTATTTGTATTAAGTACAACCTCACCAACGACAACGACAACAAAAGAATTGCTCGGCTTCATTATTGGGTTTCTTCTAGGAAGAGGAACTCCACCTAATAATTATTTGCCCTCGGGAATCTTGTGGGTTGCGCCATTGACCCATCTCTCACCCCCCATCAGGTAGATTTGTTCTTCTTGGCCATGGTGGTGGGGACTGGGTCTCCGCCCAATTTAAGGAGGAGGTGTGTCGACGACACTCCGCTACCAAACCTGTCCCTCTCTTCTTCTTCGTGTGAACCTTGACTTGGAGGCAACAGATGCATCCTCGCCGGAAAGCATCAATTGTTGCGTCGAAGACGCTGGGCATGAAGCACTCGTCCTTCGGCACCGGCCGGAAGAACGGCAAGTACACCGTCTTCGTCCTGATCTTGTTCTTGGTGTTCCTCTTCTTCTCGTTCACGTACAACGAGGACGTCAAGTCGAGCGCTGAGCATCCTTTCGGCGGTGAAGGTAAGTCTGCAGACGTAAGTCCGGAAGAGTTCCTCGTGGCTGAGCCGATCGAGATGGAAAACCACCAGGCCACGAGAAGCATGGAGAACGCCATAGGCAACGAATCTGCAAAGGAGACGACAACGGTGGTGTTGCTGCAGGAGGACGACGTGCCAGTGGTCGACGTAGCAGATGCTCACGGAGAGCCAGCGAAGCCCGAGCGGCAACGGGTAGTCCTCGACGTGCCGGAGAGCTGCGACTTGTTCACCGGCCGATGGGTCCACGACGACGTGAGCTACCCGGTGTACAAGGAGCCGGAGTGCCAGTTCCTGACGGAGCAGGTGACGTGCATGAGGAACGGCCGGCGGGACGACAGCTACCAGAAGTGGCGGTGGCAGCCCCGGGACTGCTCTTTGCCTCGGTATGCATGTCGACATCACTGTTCATGATCAGTAAGTATATGGTGTGATGTTTCGCTTGTGCTGCGAAGATTCGACGCGATGCTGATGCTGGAGCGGCTGAGGGGGAAGCGTCTCATGTTCGTGGGAGACTCATTGAACCGGAACCAGTGGGAGTCGATGGTGTGCCTCGTCCAATCCGTCGTCCCGCAGGAGAAGAAGACCCTTACCAAGAACGGCTCGCTCAACGTGTTCCGGATCGAGGTAATTAACGGCCAAATGTCCGTGCCGTCGAACAAGCAGCAAGTCGGCTCCCAATTCCTCACCACCGTTTCTCGCCGGAGCAGGAATACAACGCCACGGTGGAGTTCTACTGGGCGCCGTTCCTGGTGGAGTCCAACTCCGACGACCCCACCGTGCACAGCATCCTCAACCGCATCATCATGCCCAAATCCATCGGGAAGCACGGCCGGAACTGGAAGAACGTGGATTACCTCGTCTTCAACACCTACATCTGGTGGCTGAACACCCCGACCATGAAAGTCCTGTGAGTAGCAATAGTAGTAGTAGTTCGAGCTGTTAAATTCCTTGAGCACAACAAACGGATTCGATTTCTGTCATCAGGCGAGGATCGTTCGATAAAGGATCGACGGAGTACGACGAGATCGATCGACCGGTGGCATACAGGCGAGTGTTGAGTACGTGGGCGAATTGGGTGCAGAAGAACGTGGATCCCAACCGGACGACGGTGTTCTTCATGAGCATGTCCCCCAACCACATCAAGTAAGATCAGCAGGAAGAGCTTCTTCTTTTCTTGCATCGAGCTACTTGCGTAGGATAACCAATCAAATGAGATTGAGTGCCCCGGTGTTATCCGCTTACCTGCCCGAGCCGTGCATGACCTCTTGACTTGGGGACCGTTTCCATGGTTTCCTCCACCTACTGCAGCCATTCAAACGAACGCACCTTTAGACGCAGATCGATGTTCCGTGTGCAGTAAACGAGGCGCCACCCACGTTGACCTCCCTACTCCGAAGCTTCATTCTAGATATAATATCCTTTTCCCGGTGTGATTTGCTTGTCGTCTTCCACCCAGGAGCACGGACTGGGACGACCCGGACGGGATCAAGTGCGCGCTCGAGACGCAGCCGGTGGCGAACCTCTCCCACCCGCTCCACGTCGGCACCGACTGGCGGCTGTTCGCGGTGGCGGAGGAGGTCGTCAGCAGCAGCAGCATGAGGAGGGTGCCGGCGTCGTTCGTCAAGATCACGGCGATGTCGGAGTACCGCAAGGACGCCCACACCTCCGTGCACACCCTCCGGCAAGGGAAGCTGCTGACGGCGGAGCAGCAGGCCGACCCCGCCACCTACGCCGACTGCATCCACTGGTGCTTGCCGGGGCTCCCCGACACCTGGAACGAGTTCCTCTTCGCCCGCATAGCGTCCAGCCCATGGCGTGACCACTGACCGGCGGCCGCGTGCCTCCCTGCAAATGATCTCTTTCCTCCTCTGTGAGATGTTCACCTCTGTCGAACTACATCTTGCACATGCATTCCTTGCACTGTATGATTATGAGAACATGGACAAAGAACAAGAAGAAACAATAGAAGAAAGATTAACGTTCCTTGGCTTTGAAATCAACCATGCACGTCGGCACACCTCCCATCAACCACACCCATATCGAGACAGATTCGAATAGGCTGTATTAAGGGCGAATTCTCGAGAAAAAAATACCTTTTCATTTTAAAAAGATCGCTTGTTTTCAGAATTCCTGATTTCCTTTTACTAATACTTAAAATATCCTCAGTCATGTACCTTCTTTTTTTCTTTTCTTTTTTTTATATATCAATCCATAGGATGAATGTCCAGTTATAGGTTTTTACACTACATTATAGTGTATTCAACAATATCAAAATAATACTATATTATAATATTTTTATAATACATTATAGAATTTTCTTAGTATATATTAAGGGTAAATTCTTTAAAATTTTTTTTTGAAGCATCTCTTATTTTCAAAATTTTCAAATGACGATTCAATTTTTCAAATACTTCAAAAACCCCTTGTCTTTTTCTTTTTTTTATAAATCAATTTATAGGATCAATCAATCCAATTATAATATCTTTATACCACTTTTTGGTATTTTAATAATATAAAAATTATTAGGATTAAGATCTATTTTAGTCCTTATGATTTTGGCCATGAATCATTTAAGCCCTTATGATTTACTCGTGTTTAAAATAATTTTTATATTTTTAAAAACGTAACATATAAGCTCCTATTGTTAAGTTTAAGTTAATAGATATTAGAATATGTTTATGTGCCCAACTGACATACAATAAATCATCAATGTAATGATATATATAATTTAAGTTTAAAAAGAGTTAAGGTCCATTTGAACCCATGTGGTTTTGGTCATGAATCACTTAAGCTCTTATGGTTTATTCGTATTTAAAATAATTTATATATTTTAAAAAATATAACATATAAGTCCTTCCTATTAATTTGAGTTACCATATGTTAGAGTCTATTTATATAGTATGTTGATTCATGTTAAATTATTAATATAATGACATATATAATTTAAATTTTTTTTAAAAAAATCTGAGACAACCATCAATGGCGATAGGAGGTGTCGTCGTGGAAGCGACCAACAACAGAAGCATTGAGTCACTGTTGCCTAACAAAGCATTATATGCATGCAATCTCTCTTGCACTAACAACAAGCTCGGCAGCTTCCGCCCTTGTCTCAGGTGGATGTGCATCAACCAGTCCGACGCTAAGCCCACAGTGGTCTCATAGTTCATCTTCCTCCTTTTGGGCATCTTCGTCCCCACTGTCTCCTACCTATATCGTCCTCTCCTGCACCCCCACTCGTTGTGCCTACAATATGGTTTAGCTCTCCCTCACCTCTGTCTATGACCTCTCCTACCTCTGCCTCTTCATCTTCGTCCACCACTACAACCTTCGTCGCTATCCTCTTTCTCAAGAAGATGGACCTTAATCTTTTTTTAACTTAAATTATATACATTATTATATTAATGATTTATTATGAGTTAGCATATTAAGTAAGCAGATTCTAATGTTTATTAACTAAGATTTAACAAGAGAGGCTTTTATGCTATGTTTTTAAAAATATAAAGATTATTTTAGACATGAGTAAACCATAAGGGCCTAAGTGGTCCATAGCAAAAACCATATAGGATAAAATAGACTTGAATCATTTTAAAATTTAAATTATATATGCTAGTATATTAATAATTTATTATAAATCAGTATATCACGTAAGCATACTCTAATGTCAGTTAACTTAAACTTGATAGGAGAAATTTATATACTATATTTTTTAAAATATACGAGTTATTTTAGACATGAGTAAATCATAAAGACTTAAGTGGTTATGATCAAAATTACTAATGATTAAAATTGACCTTAACCCAAAATACTATGCTATAGCATTTTATATTACGTTATAATATTCTTGTGATATTACTGAAAACATTATAACACTATATAAAAACACCATGGGTTGATTTATCCTACAAGCTATTTCATAAGAAAAAAGAAAGAAAAAAATATTTTAAATATTAAGAAAAAAAGAATGCTATATGAAAATATTGAAAATGGAGTTGTACAAAAACCTAAAAAAAAGTATTTTTCAGATATTCGTCCCCATATTAATTTCAAATGACTCTCTGGTGACAGAATCCAAAGGACTCTGATTTTGACTCTTACGATTAATCGATATAGATTAAATATGCTCATCAGCTATAAAGAATAGATACATTAATTTCGTATGATTTATCGGTCACTTACTATTCATACGCGCCGAAGACCACGGTTTGACCCCACGTCTTCGTCCAAGCGGAAGCTGCCTTGCTACTCCCCCTTCTCCAACGGTCGTATTTCGGCGTCTTTGGTCCGCCTCTCCCCTCGCTTCCTGTAACGTTCGCCTCTGTTGGCCCCAGCTGTCACCGGCCCTCCATGCAACCAACTGGTGGTTGACACCTCGTTCTCCGCCTTTTTTTGATGGACTACGGCTTCTCGATTCGTCGCACTGTCGACAGCTTCGTCGCCTCTCGCACGCAGGTCACAGGACACGAAGTCTTTCCGCTGGCGTTGCGACAGGCAGCCGAACCACCCCGGTCTGCCTTAGCTCACATGTCGATGTGGGTGTTTGGTGTTCGAAGCAAACGAAGAGGTTTCCCTTGAGGAATGTTCTTCCACGGGTTAAAAAGATACCCAATGGAGTACCCGTCTCGCGAGATGCGGGCCCCACCGTTTCCGCAGAATTCGACGCGTTGTGGGTGTCTTCTGGTCAAAGCGTGGGTCTTTACTTCGTTAAAGGGTTGAAGGGACCGTGTCAGCTGTTGGAAAACAGAAGGCAGAGGTTTCACATCTTGACTCATAAACGGAGCCTCGGGATCTGGTGCTCCTCCCTCCTTTCTTTGACTTATCCATCATCGGCTAAAAGGCCCAGCCCTGATAGAATTCTCGGATAAATCTCAACCATCCAAATGCGCGTGTTACTTTCCCAGGATTAGTTCTCGAGGAATACTGGACCGGGGACGAGGGGACTATAAATATCGCGGTCCCGAAAACAATTTGTGGAGAGCAGGGGAGATATTACCGTTTGGGGACGATGTCGTGTTCCGTGGCGATTGCGAGCTCACCGGCGTTCTCGCCTTCTCGCATATCGATCTCGTGCAAGGGGTCCCCCGAAAACCTGGCCTTGAATCCTTGCTCTCCCTCGGCGTCGCCCCGCTCATGCTCGTCCTCGCCTTTCAGGCCGCACCGGTTCCAGAGAGCGCCGAGCGGGCTTCGGGAGGTCGGTGCCGGGATCGGCACCTCATCCTCTCCCTCCGGATTGGCCGTTGACGCGCCCTTGTCCTCGTCCCCGCCTCCGTCGAGTTCGGGTGCGTCCTGCTCGGTGTCGAAGAGGAAGAGGCCAGCGCGGATCAATATCCCGTTGGCGAAGGCATTGACTTTTGCGCCCGAGGTGTCTGATGATTGGAGAGAGGTGGAGGCGGAGAGCGCGAGGTATACGGTGTATTGCAAGAGGGGAAGGAAGAGGCTGGTGATGGAGGATCGACATAAGGTGGCGCTGGACCTCAATGGGGACCCCAAACTGGTGCGTGCCCTTCTATTGTTTCATTTATCCTTGTTCATATCTCGGCAAGTGCGGTACGTAAAGGGGGAAGTAAGTATTATAGAAAATCTAGACCAGAGTGGGGAATTTGATTAGTCGTGAGATGAAAATATTACTCCGGAAGCAAAAAGATGAAATTTTTTGAATGAGGCGGAGTTCAAACAAATTAAAGATGGGGCATTTCGAGTCTGATCCAATTGTTTGTGACAAATCTCTGAATTCGACGGCACTGGGGCGTGCGGAATTATTGGTCAAAGACAAACTTGGAATGCCAAATCTTGACTCGGTTGAATTTGCTAAATGTACTTATGACATGATTTCTGTGGTGTCAAAGTTGACTCCTCTTGTTCTTTTCTGTGTCTCTGTAGGCTTTCTTTGGCATTTTCGATGGCCATGGAGGTACGAGGGCTGCTGAATTCGCTTCCGAGAACTTGGGCGAGTTCATAGCAGAGGAAATGTTGACAACAGGTGGAGCGGGCGGCAATGACATAGCGAAAGCTGTTAGGATCGGGTACTTGAAAACCGACGCAGAGTTCTTGAAGGAGGAGGTGGATGGAGGCGCTTGCTGCGTGACCGCCCTGCTTAGAGATGGTGATCTTATTGTTTCTAATGTCGGGGATTGCCGTGCTGTGCTGAGCCGAGCCGGTAAAGCAGAGGCCCTCACGTCTGATCACCGGCCCTCTCGAGAAGATGAAAGGGACCGAATCGAGAGCCTTGTAAGTATTGTTTCTTCTTCCTCGATTTTAATCACCCGGTTGTCATAGAGAAAAAATTAGCATGAAATTGTTTGCAGAACATAAGCATGTTCTAATCTTATGCAGGGTGGTTATGTGGATTACTTCCGAGGAGCATGGCGATTACAAGGTTCCCTTGCCGTATCCAGGGGAATTGGAGATTCACATCTCAAAGCATGGGTTATACCAGAGCCGGAGACTAGAATCATTAACATCGAAGCAGAATGTGAGTTCTTGATTCTAGCATCGGATGGGCTATGGGACAAGGTATAATCTAACTCCAGGCTATTCCTTTAACAAGGCCAGAGAACAAACCTGTTTCTTCCCTGCTCTTTCCGAGTAAAGATGACGATATATTTCTCTTAAATGTTTTCAGGTTAGCATTCAGGAGGCTGTAGATATAGCACGACCATTGTGTATCGACGCTGATAGTGCATCATCATTGTCTGCTTGCAAAAACCTTGTCGATTTATCTGCTAAACGAGGATCATTGGATGATATAAGCGTTATGATTGTGAAGCTGCAGCATTGTGTTTGAAATCAAATACCCGAGAGCATAAAACACACAGCATTTTGTTGGAAGGGAGGGAGGCTCATTGGAGGATGCAAATCTTATGATGACAAATTGCAGCATTTTGGTCGAAAGGATCAGTGTGTTCTTCACTGGCGTGACTCCTTTGCCAGGGCCATGAAGTTGTGATGAGCCCAATAGCATCGACACATCGGAGAAAAATGCTTTTGTACTCACTCATCATCATTGGAATTAGGCATTTTTTTCAGCTTTATTTTGATTCTTTCAAATTTACTAACTCATATTGTAATTGACTTTTAGAAAGCAGCCATATTGATATGTAAGATCTAATCTCCTCTTTTGGCTGACTTACAAGTCAAATAGTTCTGCTGGACTCAAAACTTGTTCCTTTTGGTTGGCTTAGAAAGACTTGACCACAGAATTCCACACCACGGTATCGGATGAACCACGTTTTTGGTGATTTCATTTGTCTTGGTGCGCTTACAGCTGAGATAAAAATGTCAGATGTGAAGCATCTTCTACCCATCTTGTCTCGATATCGTATATAGATTAGGTTGACCTTCATAAATGCTATAAACCTGTATGTCAGTGTAACATCAAACTTGCTGGCCTTTTCTAGCCTTTTGCTTTAAATACTTCATCTCTTCATCCTATAATTGCCTTTGTTATCTGAAAATATTACATTAATCATATCCAAAGCAAACCGTCAACTAGGTCTGTTGAGTCTCTGTTGATATACCTGAGTTGATTAATGTCATATAGGTCTTTCATTTCACATGTTAGCGTCATTTGATGTAATATAATTTTTTTTTAAAAATAAAATATTCTAAAATATATATCTTAAGTACAACATAAGATTTATAACTGTCATCACCGGAAACTGTACTGACATGTTCCTGGCTTTTATTGAAAGCAAAGGCCTTTCATGACGATACAACAACCACAACAACGACAACAAAACAGTCATGTCCGCAACAAAACAGTGATGTCCCAAGAAAGCCTGCTCGTAGTATGGCGGCTGTAGTACAGATATCATGCAGTGGCTGCTCTCACGGAGTCACTCCGCGGTACGGATTGGGGACTTCATATCCGGGGTTGGGAACGAAGGTGTCGTCGTTCCCAGGAAGATACTGACCATTAGCAGCCGCCGGGCCGCTGTGGTCCAAACCACGAAACCCGGGCATCTCATGGCTGCCGATCTTGTAGCGCCCGATGCCGGGGATCAGCACCGTGCCTTCGTGGCCGAGGCACTCCGTCTCCTTCTTGTCTGAGTTCGCGGGGACGCTACGTCCGGCGAGGGTGACTTGGGCGAAGGACAACAAGCCCAGGTAGAGGATGACTAGGGGGAGAGAAGAGCAGCTCGAGAAGCTCGCCATGGAGAGAGCGGGAAGAAGCAGAAGAGGAAGAGGTCGGGAGACGGTACGTTGGTTTGCAATTGGCAGAAGCGTGCTTCTTCTTATACAAGCTCGGAGTAGGAAGAGTTAGGTGGCGAGGTGACGGTGATTAAAAGGCGTTGCCAAACCTTCTTGAAGGAGATGGCGAATGCTTTTACTTGGGAGTAAATTAAGGAGCCTGCCGATCCATCCAACCAACAACTTTTTTAGGCTCATTGATTCCGCCACCATAAAAATTGATGTCAAAATAATTTCACGTTCACCGCCGGCTTGAATTTGCGCAAGCAACACTTGAAACAAAAAATCACAGTACTATTTTATTTTGTGCTTGAATTTGGTACCAAGGTTTTTATGTTTGAATCATGACAAATATAAGAGTTGCTAGACGAATAATATTTTGTAGATGTGTGTATGTGTGTGTTAATATATACAAAAGGCTTGTGCACTAAAATTAGAATATTGAGATGTACAAAAGAAATTAATATAAATATATATTTTTATTCCTAAATAATCCAATATCATTTCGATAAATGATTATATAAAATAGAATAATTTAAGATGATATATACATATGCTCATGAGAATAGATAGATTAATGAAGTAAAGTATTATTAGTGGTACGAGGAGACATATTTGGACAAAATTTTTAAATAAAAATTTAATAAGATATATGACTTTTTATAAATTTTATTATCGATAAAAGATTTATATAATCGATTACAAATAATTGAGACTTTACTCTTCCTTTTTTTTTTTTCCTTGCAAAACAAGAAAGAAGATAAGAATCAAAATGAGTAGAAAGTTGATGCATGATAATTCATTGGGGTAAACAAAATTCCACATACAAGTGGATTGATAGAATCTCGTATGGTTAGCTATCGAATTAGCAGTCATGTTAGGATCCCTATTGTACCTTCACAGCATCAAAAAATTGTTGACATCAACAAGTTCCATCAACTCAGAGTAATCAGTCTCCAGAATTAGCTTTCTTATGCCTTCTTTGCTTGCAATCTGGAGGCCTTCCTTGGCAGCTAAAGCTTCACATTTCACCCAGGAATGTGGGGATAGCAGAACCATCTGCATTCATTTTGAATCAGTTTTCATCCATCCGGCATGTGTTTGCCTTGCCTCCATGCTCCCTTCAGAAGAGGATCTCTCAGAATAGGATAAAGGAGAGAGTCACAAGCTTTGGGAAAAGAGCCACTGCACGAGGCTGGACACCACTGGATATTACCTCATTTCTGGCTTGCCAAAGTCGTCATAATGCATTTGCTACAGCAACATCTACTCCCTTTTGTGCTGGAACTGAATTTTCAAGTAAAGATGAATCAAATTCCAGAACCTGACAGCAAAGAGGCAGCTGAAGAAAGAATGTTGCCAGGAGTCATAATCCTCCCCACAAATCCAACAACAGTGTACCTCCATAATTAATACCCAGTGCAGCAGACGAATTAATTTCCAACAGAAACCATCACTTTGGGTGCAACCGGCAATTTCCGTCACGCACTGAAGGCATCCCGAAAGTGACCGTCCCTCATCTGTTCAAATTTAATTAACTTTACGCAGACTTAACTGAAGGGATACCATTATTAGATAGTTTCCACATCCATCAGCCCATAGGTGGATTTGGATCCAGTCCAAATCTGATTTATTAAAAAAAAATAAAGAGGGAAGTGGAGACGTGCGCAGCGATGAGTGCGAAAACTGGCGTGCATGCAAATAGAAGAACGGAAATAGTAGCGACGTTGGAAAATAATTGAGAGACAATTAGGTTTTGAGATTTTTATTAGATGATCAAATAGTAAAATTTTGTCGGTTTTAACTTAAATTTTATATGAAGAATCTTGTAGTAAGTTTTACAATCCTAACGGTGTCGATCTACAGTTTATTTTCTCATATATGCTTTTCTGCTATATCTACATGGGGAGATCTAAACTTTTATTTTCATAAAATTTATATAATATATTATTATTGAGTTAAGATGTATGTTGTTAATATTATTATGATCCTTTAGTTATTTTGAAAAAGGTTTATTGTAAATTTATTATTATTATTGGTGATAGTGTTAGTTTAAAGTAGACTACAATCCCGTGATTTTTCTTGTATTGAGTTTTTCACGTAAAAAATTTAATATGTCACTTTATGATTAATTCATTATTCTACTGTGTATATTGCTCTAGTTAATATTTACTTTTGCTAATAAGTTGGTATTTTGATGAGGAATCCATTTTGATATACAAAGAGGGAAAATAGTTTGAAGTAGACTACGATCCCGTGATTTTTCTCGTATTGAGTTTTTTACGTAAAAAATTCAATGTGTCACTTTATGATTAATTCATTGTTCTACTGTTTATATTGCTCTGGTTAATATTTGTTTTTGCTAACAAGTTGATATTTTGATGAGGAATCCATTTTGATATACAAAGAGAAAAAATAATTATTTCGGTATAATAGTTTTTCACAGCAAGTGATATCAGAGCATCAGATTATTTGCTGTTAGTTTTTCTTATATGATTGAAATGAAAGAGTCAAATGGTATGATTAAATTGAACTTATCAAATTATTCCACTTGGAAACATATGATGAAAAATTTATTCTATTAGAAAGATTTGTATAAGCCCATCAAAGTTTTTTTTTAAATTATTCTTCTATGGAAGATAAAGAATGAGAGGTTCAACATAGAAAGACTATTGCCTATATTAGAAGATGGATGAATATAAATTTACATGAGCATATTTCTGATGAAGCCAGAGTTGATGTTATTTGGCAAATAATAGAAAATCTCTTTATGAAAAAGATAGTGAGAAATAAAATTTTTCTCCTGAGAAGGTTTATCAATTTAAAGAATAAAGATAGTAATAACATTGTTGAGTACATAAACCTATTTCAGAGTTTTACAAACAAGTTGGTTGCTATGAAAATAAATATAATTGATGAGATGCAAGGATCGTTACTTATAAGCTCGGAAAGTTAGAAAATATATATAATGATAACTTATAACTCCACACTAAAGGGGATTCTATCTATAGACATAGTTAAAGACTATTTGCTAAATGAAGATACTAAAATGAAAGAACAAAGCGAATCTTCTTCTGGTACATTTGTTATTGAAAAATAAGAAAAACGTGGAAGAAGTCACAATAGAACTCCACATGGTTACAGAGGAAGATCTAAGTCTAGAAGAGATACAAGTACTTCCACTATAATAGGTCATGCCATATGAAGAAAAAGTGTAGGTTTTAGAAGCAAGAACAGAATGAAATGAAGAAAAATGGGAAAGAGACTAACACACTTGCTGTTGAAGGTAAAATCATTATTGTTTGTGATGACGAATGTGTCAATTTGGTAGCTTAGGATAGTAATTGGGTAATTAATTCTGATGCTTTATTTCATGTTACTTCTCATGGTGATTTCTTTATATCTTACGGTATTGGTGATTTTGGCAATGTTAGAATGAAAAATAATTGTACATCTAAGATTGTGGATATTGGAGATATTTGCTTGGAGACCAATTCTGGAAGTAAATTAATACTCAAAGATGTTAGACATATTTCAGATATTTTTTTGAACTTGATATCTACAAGCATAATTATGATGAGAAATTTATATAAAGGAAATATTAATACAATTCAAAAGGTTGAAAGCATAGATCTTTAGTAAAAGAGACTTAGTCATATCAATGAGAAGGGACTTCAAACTCTTACTAGAAAATAGTTTTTATCAGAGTTGTAAGGTATATCTCTTAAATCTTATGATTATTTCTTAGCTGAAAAAACACATAAAGTTATATTTCATACTTATTCGCTATTTAGAAGATCAAATATTATTGATTTAGTTTACACTGATGTTTGTACTATGCAAACTAAAACTCTTGGATGTGTTTTTTATTTGTTACTTTTATTGATGACTATTCTAGAAAAGTTTAAACTTTTGCTTTGAAATCTAAAGACCATGTACTTGATATTTTCGAAGAGTTTCATGCTAGTATTGAAAGAGAAATTGGAAGAAAGCTAAAGTACATTCGAGTAGATAATAGTAGCGAGTACAAGAATCTTTTTGAGAATTATTGTTGGTTTCATGATATCCGGCTTGAGAAAATAGTTCCTGAAACTCCTTAGTAAAATAATGTGGTAAAAAGGATGAATAGAACCATTAAAGAAATGATTAAGTATATGTTTTCCCATGCCAAATTACCTAAATCATTTTGGAGAGAGGCTATGAGAACTACAGTTGACATGATAAATCTTTCTTCATTAGTTTCTTTGATAGATGATATTCCAGAGAAAGTATGAAAAAAAAAAGTATCTTATGATCATTTAAGAGTCTTTGAGTGTGAAGCATTTATTCATATTCCCAAAGATGAGAGATCCAAGATTGATAATAAGGCAGAAGCATGCATTTTCTTAGGGTATGATCATGAAAAGTTTGGGTACAGATTATGGGATCCAATGAATAAGAAGATTATGAGAAGCAGAAATATTATATTTCTTGAAGACCAATTGTTTGTTGATGGTGACAATGTTGAGAAGCCAAAAACCTCTGTTTATATTTCTTAGAATTTGAGTTTAGTTCCTCCACCTATAGTTCATGATGACCATAGGGGAGATGAACAAAAAGATTATGTTGAGAATATCAATGATAATGCTTATACAATTGATAATGTTGAACCAACTGAACAATTTAAGCAAGCACCTTCACCACCAGTTAAGATTCCATTAAGAAGATCCACAAGAAAGTGACAACCATCTACAAGATATCCTCCACATAAGTATGTTATACTTACTGACGAGGGAGAGCTAGAAACTTATCAAGAAGCTAATTCTATATGAGCACAAGAATAAGTGGGTTAAAGCAATATAAGAAAAGATGAGATTCTTACTTAGAACGACACCTATGACTTAGTAAAGTTGCCTAAAGAAGTAAAAGCTCTTAAGAATAAATGAGTTTACAAATTGAAGACTGAAAATAATAGCTTATAATGAAGATATAAAGCACGACTAGTTATGAAAGGATTCGGTCAGAAGAAAGGTATTGATTTTAAAGAAATAGTTTCTCTTGTGGTTAATATGTTCTCTATCTGAGTTGTTCTTAGTTTGGCTGCCCGCTTGAACTTCGAAGTTGAGCAACTTGATGCGAAAACTATATTTCTTCATGGTGACTTAGAAGAAAAAATTTATATGAAACAACCAAAAGGTTTCAAACTCAAGGGAAAAGAAAATCTAGTGTACAAACTAAGGAAAAGCTTATATAGACTCAAACATGCACCCTGACAGTAGTTAAAAAGTTTAATTCTTTTATTATGAGTCAAGGGTGTAATAGAGCCATATATGATCATTATATGTTTATAAAAAATTTACATATTATGATTTCATTATTCTCCTGCTATATGTTAATGATATATTGATTATTAGCCATGATACTAAAAGAAGCTTAAAAGAAAGCTAAGTCAGTCTTTTACGATGAAAACTTAGGATCGACGAAACAAATACTTGGTATGAAGATTCTTCATGATAGGAAGAATGAGAAAATTTGATTATCTCAATAGACTTATATAGAAAATATTCTTGAAAGATTCAAAATGAGTAAAGCCAAACCAGTTTGTTCTCCACTTATAGATCATTTCAAGCTTAGTTCAAAATAATATCCTACAAGTGATAAAGAAAAGGAAAAAATTTTCAGAGTACCTTACTCATCTATGGTAGGCAATTTGATATATGTTATAGTTTGTACTAGGCCAGATATAACTTATGTAATTGGAGTTGTTAGTTAATTTTTCTCTAATCCTTGTAAGGAACATTATGTAGCAGTGAAATGAATATTAAGATATCTAAGAGGTACTTTTAATTTATATTTGTGTTTTCGCAATGATGAACCTGTATTAGAAGGGTACACATATGTAGATATGACAAGTGATACTGATTCCAGGAAGTCCACTTCGGGGTTCTTGATGACATTTACAGGGGGAGCAATCACTTGACAGTCTACGTTACAGAATTATGTTGCTCTATCAACAACAGAAGCAAAATATATAATAATTACTAAAGCCTATAAGGAAGCTTTATGGATGAAAAAGTTTTTACATGAATTGAGCTTGAAATAGAAAGGATACAATGTTTACTATAATAGTCAGAGTGTCATTTGCTAGTTACAGGTGTCCTACAAGCCAATCACGTGAGTGATGGCACCTATAACACACCACGTCAATCTCTTTGCTTATGATTATTGATATTTTCTCATATTATTCATATGTATATTGTGATGTCATTGGATTTGTGCAATAAGAATCGGATTATGATGAGATCATGATAATGAGACCGATTCACCTTTAAACATAGACCATAAATAATCTCGATCGTAGGTTACTCGAAAGAGACATCGAGGTAACCGGACAGATTGGTATACTGTATATCCATCCATTTGATGGAAGTGACTAGTCTCATAGCCACTCATGTGGAGAAAGTAAGAGTACAATGCAGGTGCTCATTAGAGAATGAGTTCACTGATTGATCCGCTTATGGAATACTTAATGGTTATTGATACTTGACGTTAGATAGCGATTCCATAGTCCAAGTAGTATATCTAGCCCTTAGACATAAGACACCAAAGATATATTGTATGAGTACTATATTCTTTGACGTTAGACTTACAGGTTTGGAAAGTTTTAGATATAGTATAGTCGTTTCTCGAGAATGATAACCAATCTTATGAAGGTAATTAAGTATTAATAAAGGATCATCCACTCTCGGTATCATAAGAGAAATATCTCATATGTTTTTCCTCAAGCAAATCCCTAGCCAGGGTTATTTAGATTGAGAGGGAAAGAGTTCTTTAGAAAAATCTGATTAGAGCGAGACTCGACTAGAAACCGTATGGGTCTGACAGCATAATACTCGATATATGGTCTCTAGGATATTAGATGGATGAGATACTATAAGTATATGGTAATTGAGGGCAGATATGTTCAAAGGATTGGATTCTCCCATATCGTTTGAGGACTACGGTGTAATGGCCTAGTACGTTCATAGTTGATGAGTTGAGTGAATTATTATGGAGATAATAATTCACTGAATCAGAAAGAGTTCTGATAGGTATGACTTATGGCCAACTCGATATTGGGCCTAGAGGGTCATACACATATGGTAGATGTTACGACGAGTAGAGATTTAGGTATAAGATATCCATCATAGTCCCTATCTTATTGGATATCCAATAAACCCCTGTATTATTGGATCCCATGGATGAGATCTAATAAGAGCTAATAAGAGATTATTGGATAGAGACCTATTAATCTAAGAGGCTTAGGTTATTGGATGAAGATCCAGTACCCAATAGGGTAGGATCCATTAGGGTTTATATAGGGCCTCAATAAATAAGAGGGAACCAAAGATCCATAGGCTATGGTTTTTGGTGGCCACCTCATATTCTCCTCTCCCAAGAGAGAAGTATCTTCGCAGCCCTACCATGTAGATCATCACTAGAGAGGAAGATGTTTGACCTCCTTCATTAACCCCACTGATATGTAGGAATTCAGGGATATACGATCTCTTTAGGTATTGTCTATCTTACATACGTAATTTTTGGATTCATGGATTTATGTTTTTATACATCGATCTTCGCACTATGATGAAACCTTTCATGAAAATCTAGGATGTTTTATTTTCTATTCTTTCACTATGTATGATGTCGCCTATGGATTTCCCAATACCATTCACCTCTCCAAAAATTCAACATATAATTCTAGATCCAAGCATATTGACATAAGATATTATTGGATTTGTGATGTACTTGAGATAAAATAATTATAATTAGAAAATGTACATATAAATGAGACTAGATCAGATATGTTAGCAAATTTTTTTTTAAGGAGAAGCTTGAAGCATTTAGGCTACGAGGGAACTGAGTACAACCTATCATATGAGCTGGAGAAGAAAAATTATTAGGTCCAACCCATAAGTGTACTTGGGTCCAACCTAAATTTGATTTATTAAAAAAAAGAAAGGAAGTGGAGATGCACGACGAGGAGTGCAAAAACAAGCATGCATGTGAACAGAAGAACAGAAACAGTGATGATGTAGGAAAAGAACAAAAAGAGAGAGGAAAGAGAAAATTATGTTTTGAGATTTTTGCTAGACAATCAAGTGACAAAACTTTATCGATTTTGATTCAAATTTTATGTAAAGAATCCTTGCAGCAAGTTTTACGATCATAACGATTCCAATATATAGTTTGTCCTCTCTTAGATGATTTTCTACTATATCCATTTGGTGAAACCTAAACTTTTTCTTTCATGAAATCTATATATGGTGATGATGATATATTATTATTAAGCCATCTATGTTCTTGATGTTAGTATGATCATTTAGTTATTCTAGAGAAGATTTATTATAAATTTGTTATTATTATTAGTGATGATGAAAGTTTAAAGTAGACTATAATTCCACGGGATTTTTTCGTATTAGATTTTTCACGTAAAAAATTCAATGTCTCACTTTGTGATTGATTCATTGTCTACTGTTTATGTTGCTCTAATTAATATTTGCTTTAGAAATCTATTTTCATATAAAAAAGGGAAAAAAATATTTCGCTATAATAGTTTTTCCTAACACATGGGGGCGCGGCTGAGGCAAAGCAATCAATCTCACATGTCTGATTACAGATTTTTACCTCAAAAACATGGTTACAACTGTTTAGGTTTCGGCAATTGTGAGACATGAAATCTTCAACCACATCAAATTGAGTAAGCAGATAAGAACATCGAAAATACTTACTACAATTAGGTGATCAGTAGCATCAACAAACAGTTTTTTAGCTCCGGCTAGAACACTAGAACTAGACCGAGGGTTGAAAAAACCATATTTAGCGTGCACAACTTGAGACCAAAGGGACGTATTTTTGTTCAGGTAAACCATAATTCTTTTAATTTGTAGAGCAATTTAGTAATTTGAAAGTCTTTAATACCAAGGCCACCTTTATCTTGATCTTTAAAAAGGGTACCCTACTATCATGATCCTTCTCCCAAAGAAAACGTTTGGTGATTTGCTCAATCCTACCGACATGCTTAGGCATTCAAGACATACTCAATGAATGTCTTGGAATAGAGCAAGCACTGAATTGATTAGAACAACTTCTTGGAGCAACAATGGGATCATGGGCAACATACATAGGGAGCCACGACAGTACGTAACTTATTTATCCTAATGAATTTGATTATGAATTAAAGCTCGGATTTGCTCATAATTGTATTTGATATGTGTTGGTGAAGGTTGTTTGATTATGATGTTGCACAGCATTGAAAATAATTACAATATCTACTTTATTTCATGATATATTTTCTGTTAAATTATGGTTCATGCTATGTCGTGTGCCACATGATTCATAAGATGCAAAGGCAAATGAGTTTTGGATAACATCATCGAAAATAATATAAAAGATTTTAAATTAGAATTAAATACTTTGGACTTGTGTATATCCTAAATTCAAATTCCGTCTTTGTTATTTATCCTTTATTAAAAAATAAAAATAATATAAATTTTTTTATCAAAATTATCCTAATTTAGATGAGTTTATCATTAGTAACCAACAACACAACTCGACCAATTAGGTTATAAATTATAAATAAATTAAAAATAATTGACCTAATTAAATAAATTAACCCAAAAAACAATAATTACTGGATTTTCCGACGTGCCCAACTTTGACAGCTGCAACGACTTCCTTCCGTAAAATAATAACTACGATCTGATGTTTTAATTCGATCTCATCATAAGCCAACTATTCGACTGAACCGTTACATCAACGATCATTGGAGTCCGACCCCCTATTTCAACGGCTCCGATCCGATCATGCACAGAAATTGTCTCATACAGATATGTTAAGAGCTTTAAATATATCGACCAAAGCTCTAAATATCCCCCGAAAAATTCTATTGAAAATTTCTCTGTACAGTAATTCTTTTAAGTGTATCTAAATTCTATTAAGTATATATACTTAAATTGTTATTAGTGACGTGGCAGCAGCCACTCGCACTCCGTAGCCAAATCCGTCGTCCTTAATTCTCTTCCTCAAACTTATGTGGCTCCTCATCCGACGGCTCAGCTTCTCCCACCACCCAGCGCGTAACAGCCTGCGTAGGAAAAACGCGTTAGTGAAAGGCGTTTTTTCCTCTTTTCTCCGGAAGCCTATTGGACGAATTTGTTGGAGGCGTCTCGTTTCCCCACGTGTCCGGAACTCGAGAACCATCTCGACTCCGCGATGGCACCCGACCCGCCGTGGCCGCAATATAATGCTCGCTCTCCCCGCATCAGCTTCGACAATCGCCTTCGTTGATTCGAGAATCGTGGGCTTAAGGAGTTCGATCGCAAGCTCGCGGCGTCAATGAATCTCTCATTTTTCATTCTAGTCATCCTCTTCTTATCACGGCCAGCCCAATCCGTGGATCCTTACAAGGTACCCTACTTTCTCCTTGGGTTCGTTCTTGTGCCTCTAGGTTTAGGTGTATGGTTGCCACATCTGGAGTCGATTCAATTCCTCTTTTTTCGTCTATTGCATTTGCGCGTCGCATCAATGGTATGTCTAATGTAATATGTCCGTAAATCTTGGTCTGGGAAGTACAAGATTTCGAAAAATTGGTTCGAGTGGCAAGAAAGATAGGTTGCGGAAGGTTCTGTTCTTGTTCAACGGGACAATCTTCACACTTAACAGTAGATTCGAACTTTTAGTTATCTCATGTATATATATATGTATTTCTTTGTAGATTAAATGGGTGATGTAGCTGACATCGAAATTGAAATAATTCTTCATCCTAAATTTGAATCTTCACTTGAGAACATTTATATATATATCTTAGGGAAATGGGGGTTTTCAGTTAGTCCGGTTGTTCTCTACGTAAGGAGTTTTCTTTCACTAGGATACACTTGCAATGCAGCTACTGAAAGGGTTTTCGATGTTTGCGCAATAGATTTTGAAGATAGGATATCCATGGGAAATTTGCGTTGATGTGGATAAATTAACAATCGAAAGACAAAATTTTGAGTACTGTGTTTACCTAGTCATTTATAGACCCACTTCTTCCATTCTTCTGTTAGTGTTGTCTACATTTCACTGCAATTTCAGGACATCTGAAAATTCCTCTTGTTACCTATTACTGTCTCACTGATCCTTAGTTAAAGTGTGTTCCAATAATGGGTGTTTATTAGTGATTTTCCCCTTGTTTTTTATTATATACTTGAAATCTTGAAAGCATGTTAAACTGTTATGGAGGCAGTTTATATGGGAACAACCAAGAAAGGGACTGAGATGGATGCATAACAGAAACTTTGGAAAACTACATAAAACGCTTCATGTAAAATTTTTATTTTTTTCCATTCATAAATATGTAAAGTTGTTTAAATTAGTGAAGAGAGTTCAGGGTCATGATAAGCATTTTCCAGTGGCCGGTATGATAAATGGTAAACATTTCCAATTTGCAAAGCTATTGATGATTGGTAGGGTGGATGAACTGGATTGTTTGACAACACTATCAGTCTTCATCTGAAAAACATGTTGTTATTAGTAACTGTTACCTACTGCATTAAATTGAAGAATGATAAGGTATTCAAGTTGTCATAATGCTTTTGTATGCTTAGTTTCTTGCTATTGTTTTGAGCTACTTAACACTTTTCACAACAGTAATGCCAAAAGAGATTCCTGTTGCATTAGGCCTTAATCAGCTTTGGTTGTGGAGACCTTTTTTTCTTCTTTGCCGATTCTATTAATTATTGCATGTATTTTTCTTTCCCTGTTTGGGCAGATATATGTCATGATACAATGTTCTACACACATTTTGTTTTCCAGTCATGTGTTTTGTTACCTGGTTATGACCTACTACTTCTCCTTACAGGTTCTCGGGGTTGATAAAAGTGCTAGTCAGCGTGATATTCAAAAAGCCTTTCACAAGTATGTGCTGCTGACATCCTATGTTAATGAAATTCAGTTGTTGAGATCCTTTTGTTTTGATTCCTATGCTTTTTTTTTTAAATTATGCAGGCTGTCTCTTAAATATCACCCTGATAAGAATAAAAGTAAGGGCGCACAGGAAAAATTTGCAGAGATAAATAATGGTAATTTACTAATTTGTCCTTGATTACAGTTTTTCAATGATGAAATTCTAATACTCATCTTCCTTGTCTGAAGCCTTATGCAAAACTGTAATCATCAATTTTTATGAGTATTTTTTTTACCCCTGATGTTGAATAGTTAAGTGTCTATTCTGAATGTTGGTTGAACTTTCCTGGGCAAAACAACCTTGAAGAGGAAAACATCCAAGTATTACTTACTTTTTCTTATCACTTGCTTTCTATCCTTCCCTCCTCTTTTGAATAGTCTTCTTTTTTTATGCACATAATAAGGTAAACTGGCCCTACTCAGTTATTTAGATATATCATTTGGATCATGTTGGGCTATTTGATCGATATATCCCTAATTGGGATATTATGGATTGTTGTTGTGGACAACTTGCATAAGTAATATGTATCTTTTCTTGGGTTTCTTTTATTCACTAGTGTCAGAAAGTCGATCAGAAAACTTAAAATACATTAAACATGTTTTAGTAATTCAGCCATATTTTTGTTCCAGCATACGAAATTCTCTCTGATGAAGAGAAGAGGAAGAATTATGATCTATATGGAGATGAGAAACTGAACCCGGGATTTGGAGGTAATTATGGAGATGAGAAACAGAACCAAGGATTTGGAGGTAATTTTGGGAATTATCAGGGATATACCACTGGTGGACCAGGGAGCAGTTACTTCACTTCTAACCAAGGTGGATGGCAGTCAATGGGTAGCAAAGGAAATGCCAGAACATTTTCCTTCGCCTTTAGTAGAAACCCTAGTGTTGGTGGAAATCCATTTGGTTTTGGCTTTGGTAATATATTTTCTGATTTTTTTGGTGGTGGTATGGAGGGTGGAAATCAGCATGATAGTTTCAGTACCTTTGGTGGACCAAACTCTCAATTTTCTTCTCAAGGGAACATTCAGGATGTTGATTTGCAGCTTTTCAACAACCAAATAAAAGACCAGGGATTAACTTGGCTTTTATTGTTCTATACATCTTCAGCCCCGGGATACCATGTACTAGAATCCATTATGGAGGATGTGGCCAGTTCATTAATGGGAGCTGTAAAGGTAAATTTGCAAGTATACATGCAAGATCACCTGCATTTGCTTGCATTGTATTATTCTTGTGCTTTAGCAACTCTTTAGACCAGCTTATGAGTAGCATTTACTTCTTTGCAGGCTGGTAAAATTGATTGCAAAAAGCAGTCTCTCTGCAAGGATATGGGTGTGTCTCTTCCAAAGTCAGCGCGTCTCTTTATTTATTCCTATAAATCTGCTGCAAAAGCTTCATTGGTAGAATATAATGGTGACCTTGATCCTCAGAGTCTGAAAAACTTTTGTCTGGATCAGCTGCCCAGGTTTTCTAGAAGGATAGAGTTTAGCCAGTTTGATTTTTCACCTGACAGCTCAGTAAATCGACCTCAAGTGCTGCTACTCTCAACCAAGAAAGAGACACCAGTAATGTGGCGTGTTATCAGTGGCTTGTATCAGAATCGCTTTTTGTTTTATGATGCAGAGGTAGCCTAATTGCTGCCCTTTTAAATTTTGTTTAAATCTTGCTCGTGACAGTTCTTTTACTAGAATCCTTCTAGGAAAAAATGCCATAAATGGTTATCTTCAGTAGTGTATTTTAAGGGTCATTATGATACAGAGGAATGCTCCTTAGTGCAAGCATATTTTCTTAAATAAAGTAGCTTACCTTGACATGTTCAGATTCAATAATTATTATCAACGGATTAGGTAATTGAACTATTTTGGCACTTCACCAATGTTACTTGAGTTGTAGATTCCCGAATTATTTCAACATTTACACTGATACATGCTGAAGCATTTAGCTTGTATCTTGATTTGCCTTTTCTGCCGTGTATATGTCATACATGTTGTATTTATATGCAAGCATAGGAAATTAATATGATTTTGTGTTTTGTAGGCTCATGATGTTTCACATCCTATGTTGAAAAGATTAGGAGTCAAGAAGCTACCATCTGTGGTTGGTAAACTAGTAACTGGTGAGACGCATGTTTTGAGATCTGGAATCATTGTTAAAGATTTGAACTCTGGCATTGAAGAGTTGAGAACCTTGCTTGAAAGTTTTGAGAAAAAAAATAAGGTGTCTTCTGATCATTCCAAGAAACCATCTCAGAATGAAGACGGTGGAAATGTTTTTTTTCTCACAGCTTGGAACATAGATAATCTTTGTGGTGAAAAGGCTATTGTATGTTTTATAGGTGTCTTCAGGTCATCAAAGGGAAGAGACAAGCTGGAAAAAATTGTTTCGGAGGTCAGTAGATCCTGCTATAGGTTTAGCTTATTGGATGGTACAATTTTATTCAGGGATGATTTTTGAATTTTTTTTGTTAACTGTTGTTAGTGGTTGGTAAAGATGCTTAGATTGCTTTCTTCCTGTCCTTCCATTTTCAGGTCTCCCGGAAGACTCTAGTTAGGCAACAGAGCAAAGCCCAAACCACAAGGGATTCGATAACTTATTCTCTGTTGGATGGTAACAAGCAGCTGTCTTTCCTGTATGCGTTTGACAAATTGGGGTATGGTTCTTTGGATAAATTTCTAATAGCTTACAAGCCTAGGAAGCAAAAATTTGCAGCTTTTACTGGTGATGTGACGTTGGAAGCGGCAGAGAAATTTGTTAGTTCAGTTCTTAATGGGGATATACAGTTCTCTAAGCTTCGACAGCAGCCTGTTATTAGATGAGGTACTTAAAAATGCCATAGTCCTGATGAACTTTTCACCGTGTAGCATACCACCATTTACGCCATGGTGCAACTGACAGATCACTGTGGAAGTGGTCCTGGGAAGAAAGGACACATGACAGTGATCTCGCTTGTCAAGTAACCATTGTATAGAGCAAGAATGAGACCAAACCCTGAAAGAGGTTTCTTATGGAAATATGTATTTTCTTTTTTTTGTTTTGGGTCACTAATGCTGATCTTTGCCTTCACTTCTCTGGTGCCTTGGTTATGTGACAATTCTCCAACCTGTATCTTCTCTTTCATATTTCACAGTGGACCAAGCTGGGACTATGATTTTTGGGGGAGTGAAATCATATCTGGCATGAGAGAAAAATGATCAATATGATTGATATTACCACTTTTTTTCACCTCACAGCTGAGTGTTTTCCTCCAAGTAGTTGACAAATTTGGTTTTGTAAAGTTTGTTTGCTTCGTCTGACATTAAAGAAAACACCATGACCTTTATCTATGCAGCCTTATGAAGTTGGATCTAAGCAGTTCAAATCCTTTTTTTCTTTTTTATTCTTAAGGTTTCTAAATGGCTTTGACCTGTGTAAATAGTTAAGAGTGTCGGTCAATCTTCAGGTTACATTGGTGTGTCTGTTGATTTTAGTGCTTGCTGCTAATATATTCTACTGTCTTCTCTCCTATACTAACTTGCCTTGGCTTGCGTTGCACAGAACCTCAGCCAACATCCAGATTTTTATTAATGGAACTGCTGACAAGGTGCCGAATTCTGCATTCTATTTCGGAGTACTCATTATGTCTTACTTTTTTGCCTTGCAAATTTTGGATCATAGGTTGTTTTGTCATCTGGTAAGTACTCGAAATATGTTATGATCATCATAGTTTTGTTTGTTTCATTGGTTAGAAAAGAAACACTATTTCCATGTTAGTTTTATTTGTATTTAAATATGGTTGCCGTTTCTCTCGAACTTTTCACCTGTGTCACCGCCTGATGATCTATTGAGAACCTCGTGGGTGGTGTTCTTGATAGGTTGGAGATGGTGACTATCCTGTGGAATCACCACAGCCTGTAAATTACACAAAACAGTGTAGTCGAAACTTGAGTAAGATGGATGATATATAACAAAGGCGGATGATGTAACACATGGCTTGGCTCCTGTGTGTATCAAGGAGGATGGGTTTCGATAATGACCCGATCTGTCCTCAAATACATGCCTTGACTTGGAACAGAAAAGATGGGTTACTGACCCCGGCCATCCACTGTCTATCATCTGATCAGAGAACATGTGGCTATCGATCATCGATCATGCATTGATTGGTAGGTGATCTGACGTGACAGCGAATGTGACCTCCAACCTGTGTCTCTAAGATAGTCGATCCCACGTCAGGTGTCCATTATGATAATTAGCTGTTGAATTTTGGAAGTTACTGTGTATCTTAGCGGATCTCCATTTTAATGGAGATGAGATAGGCACTGTGGCTCACATGGTTTCAGGGTTGGATCGCGAGCTAGTGGATAAGGAAGCTGTTCGACCAGCTGTCGGCAGTGTCAAATCGAAAGATTCATGGGGCCACAGGGATCTGTTCCATAACTAAGAGAAAGGGATTGGGCCGCGAACCAAGACAAGATGGGAGGGACTGATGGCATCAAGCTCGGTCTTTTTCTCCTGCCTTGCGTGCACACTCAGCATCTCGCGGATATTTGCAGGCTTCCATCCGGTTTCCTGAAGCGATAAGACATGGCTTTGGGTGGGCATCATCACCGTCGGTAGGACACTCACTTACGGAAGTATTTGGATGACGTTGATAGATTCTCCTCTATTCTATAAGGATCGCAGCAGTACATGAGGATGATGAGGGAGATACAATGCACTGGGTGTTCTAAACGATCAGGCTTCTTGAATACTTTCCATAATTTTTGTGGTTAGAACGGCCTCATCCATCATCATCTCACAGAATCAATCCTACAAGCTAGCCATCACTCCTTTCCTCGCTGTTCTTTGCAACTTCTTCCGAGTAGTCTCAGTGCAATGAACCAACGCAACTCTCAAGCTGTGAAAGTTGGGGTGACCTCTCCACAGTTTGTTTACCGCTAAAATGTGATGGCAAGAGTCCCACAACGAGAAGTCACACTGTCCTTTTCTCCCTCATAATTGGCTTGGCTGCCCTGCCGACGTTGTACTCTGCTTGTACTTGGTAGCCATGGGTCCAAGGCTAGTCCGCCCTTCACACGATGGGTCAACCATTACTTCTATGATTGCTTCGTGGGGCCGATGATAGTTTACTTGATGTGACCCACATGATACGAGGGGTCGTACTATAGCAGAGACTTTGATGTTCTTCTGCACACGGTCACAGAGGAACTGTCAAACTCACTCTTACCTTTCTGATTTCCACCAACCCGATGAGACTGACGATGGACTCCTGACTGTCACGACCCACATCATCTCCAACCTACGGCCTAACCGCGGAAGTGGCACGTCCTTGAACCCGAGAGATAAAAAAGAAGAGCTTCACATGGAGAAATGGCAGATTATTCATCTGTTCCTTTGGTAACTCTGAACTCAGGCCCCTGCTTTTTCTCCAAGTATGAACTTTGTGACTCTTGAGATGGAATTTTTCTTGAAGATTTGGGTCCTCGAGATCATGTTCTTGTAAATTCCTTAGTAGGGTTGCAATTAATGCGAGGCCGTCTTACCCTTCGTTCCCAAAGCATCGCTTATTTAAGCTGCGGGGTTTTGGTGATGCCTGTCATCATCAGTCTCCTCGTGAGCCGCGTGTCGCAACTGCCCGCGCCATCACATTAACCTTTGTGACTGCTTCACGCCCGGCTCTCTTCGTCCGCTTCTCACTCTCTGACCCGGCGCTGCCATGAGCTCTTCGAACCCACAGTCGTTTGCCAGAGAGGAAGGATCCGCTCCCCCTGTACGCTCTGCCCCCTCGCTTTTACTCCATCTTTTCCTCCTCTGTTGTTCTGCACATTCTTTCATTTGGTCTTTTGCGAGTCTATAAACAAACTAGTCTTTTAATTGTCTGAATATATGGATAAATTTATGGCTATTTGAGTTCCTCTGCTACTGCAATCTCATATCAGAACATAATCTCGATGCCGTCACTTTGTGCTATATGGTGTGTTTGATCTCTGGTTCTTGGAGCAGGACCAGAAGAAATCTTCTTGGAAGACCGTGCTAACTCTTGCATACCAGAGTCTGGGTGTGGTCTATGGAGACCTGAGTACTTCTCCTTTGTACGTATACAAAAGCACATTCTCAGGGAAACTGTGCCTTCATGAGAGCGATGAGCTAGTGTTCGGTGTGCTCTCATTCATCTTTTGGACGTTAACTCTCATTCCTCTTTTCAAGTACATATACTTTGTGCTATCAGCTGATGACAATGGTGAAGGTAGGATCTTACTGTGTTGTTGACACAAAAGAATGTACATCCCTCAAGGTTTTTGTGTTATGTTGGCTGACATGCTCTATGTTGTAGATGGCTTCTCTAAAGAGAATGTCCCCAGTCTTGGAAAGTTGATTTAACTTTATATTGTTCTCATTGTTGATTACCTTTGTCTATGTCGTCAGGTGGAACCTTTGCACTATATTCACTTCTTTGCAGACATGCCAAGTTATGCATTCTGCCTAATCAGCAAGATGATGACAAGGACTTGTCAGCTTATGATGTTGAAGGGGCAGACACATGGGGGAGTAACCTGCTCAAGGATTTCCTCAAGAAGCATCCAATGTTCAGAGGTGGTCTGTTTGTAGTTGTTCTTCTTGGAACTTCTATGGCAATCGGTGACGGAGTGCTCACACCAACAATCTCTGGTAAGTATCAAATTCAGGTGATATATTAACTCCAAAGCTTGGCCCTGATGGATCAAACCGATGTTTGTCAAGAATAGAAGCCTTGAATCAGTAGGAGAAGATGCCCCTATGCATTTCTCATGTGTTGCTTTCGAGCAATCCTTGCTGCATTCATCATTTCAATGAAATGTCGGCGGAGCTACAGGACTACAAATGGCACGTTCATACTTCAATGCAACTAATTTGAGCTATCCAACATTTGCGGTGCACATCTGCATCAGAGTCTTTGTCATAGCTTCTTCCTATAGAACAAGACATTTATAAAAAGTGAAATTTATATCTGAAGCCCTATTTTGAAACTTGAGCTGTCTGAATCAATAACCTTTCCAAACTATTTGTTCCTTAGATGACAAGTCATCGAAGCCTTAGTGAAAGATGCTATAAACTCTACATAAGTAGTGGCTCATTTTTTGTTGATTTGATACTCTTCACTATCAACTTTAGATTTATTTAGTGCTGTTCGCTAGGTGCCAAACTTATTTGGATCTTTAATCAAAGATCACTAAAACTTCTATGTTGTTTCTGTACTCCACAATCTGAATCCAACAGAAGTTTTGCATGTTTTTTCCAGTTCTTTCAGCAGTATCGGGTGTAGCAGTGAAACTTCCCCATCTTCACGAGAGTAAGTTCATTTCTTTGCCCCACTTTACATGCTGCAAGTGCTACTGCTACTTTTTTCTCCAGGTAAAGCAACTTCATTTTGGTGCTAATTTTTCAGATTATGTCATCGCAATTTCATGTGTAATCTTGGTGGGTCTCTTTTCTCTTCAGCACCATGGAACACATCGTGTCGGTTTTATGTTTGCTCCAATTGTCATAGCATGGCTTCTATTTATCAGTGCTATCGGCATCTACAACATTTTCAAATGGAATCCCAGCATTTTTTGTGCTCTTTCACCGGTTTACATGTTTAGGTTCATCAAAGCCACTGGCACGGAAGGCTGGGTTTCATTAGGAGGAATTATGCTGTGTATTACAGGTAATGCCACTCCCTAATTCTCTAAGAAAAAATATACTGCACATTATGTCTTAAATTGCGTATCGAAGACATTTGCAACCATCATGCAGCTACTTTGTACTTCAGGTACCGAGACTATGTTTGCTAATTTGGGTCATTTCTCTTCCCTTTCCATCAAGGTGAGCGAATTTATCGTCTTAATATGTGAAATTTCTGGTCCGGCTGTTAATCCTGACACTTTTACTTAGAACCATGCCATTCTAGATCGCCTTCACCTGTCTGGTGTATCCCTGTCTAGTTCTTGCATACATGGGTGAAGCTGCTTTTCTCTCTAAGCACCATGAAGACATTCAACGAAGCTTCTACAGGGCCATACCAGGCAAGATGCACTGCACTTACTCCTCATTCTAACACATCAGAACTCGTACTCAGCATTGACACATTTATGCATCCTGAAAATTACAGAGCCAGTCTTCTGGCCGGTCTTCATTGTGGCCACTCTCGCAGCGGTGGTCGGAAGTCAGGCTGCGATATCTGCAACCTTTTCCGTCGTAAGCCAGTGCTGTGCTTTCAGTTGCTTCCCTCCTGTGAAGATTGTCCACACTTCAAACCAAATATATGGACGGATCTACATTCCTGAGGTCAATTGGATGCTCATGTGTCTGTGTCTGGCTGTCACGATCGGAATGCGGAACACCAGCTTCATCGGTCATGCTTACGGTAGAGCTCTTTTATCTTTTCGAGCAATCATGTTTTATGGATGAGCTGCCTGATCAACTCATCTCACCGACAGGGCTTGCAGTCACAATCGTCATCTTTGTAACCACTTGCCTGATGTCCTTGGTGATCATAGTCGTCTGGAGGCAGAAGGTAAGAACGGCCATGGCTTTTCTTGTGTTCTTCGGATCGATAGAGCTGTTATATACATCGGCATTGATGATAAAGATCCCAGAAGGGGGGTGGCTTCCGCTTGCTCTCTCTACGATCTTTATGGTTGTGATGTATGCATGGAACTACGGCACATTAAGGAAGCATGAATTTGATTTGGAAAACAAGATTTCAGTAAGCAGAATACTGGCTTTAGGGCCTAAGCTCGGGATGGTTCGCGTGCCAGGAATTGGCCTTGTTTATGCTGATCTGGTGACCGGGATGCCTGCCATTTTTGGGCACTTTGCCGCGAATTTGCCTGCATTCCATCAAGTTCTGGTGTTCGTGTGCATCAAGTCCGTGCAGGTTCCCTTTGTTTCTGAGGAGGATCGATTTCTGATCGGCAGGATTGGACCAAAAGAGTATCACATATTCAGGTGTATCGTTCGGTACGGGTACAAGGATCTGCAGCAAGAAAACTGTGAGTTCGAGAATGATCTGGTGTCTAGAATTCTAGCTTTCGTAGAGACGGAAGATGATGATGGAGAGGCATCGTCGGATTACGAGTCTGGTGAATCTGGCATTCGGCGCCTCGACCATGCTTCCGATCACAATGTGCAGCATTCCGATACACGTTTGGCGAGGCCTCCGGCACATGAATTCTGGGAGAGTTGTCAGCTGAAGACGGAGTCCTTGGAGATCCTGACGGCCAAGGAATGTGGGGTGGTATACATCCTCGGGCATTCCTACGCCAAGGCGAAGAAATCATCGTCTGTCTTGAAGAAACTCGCGATCGACGTTGTTTTCTCCTTCCTAAGCAAAAATTGCAGGGCACCTGTTGTTCTTCTGAATGCACCTCACTCTTTATTGCTTGAGGTTGGTATGGTGTGCTATGTTTAACTGTGCAAACTTCTCTCTCTTCTTCTCCGTCATCTTGATCGCACATGTTTGTGGAGGAGGAAACCTAAGTTGGTCACATAATCGACATGACCAGTTCTATTTCCTCAACAAGTACATGCTATATCTTACATTTGTTCGAAATCCCTCCCCTGTTCGTGATGTCCTGCGAGCTCAAACTTCTCCGCGATGGTATTCGTCTCTTGCCTCACCTCGATCACCATCTGCAGCAAGCTTGTCGGTGTTGGTTATGTTCTCTGGTGCCAATGAAGGAGCGTTAGAAGAGGAAGATGCTGCTGACATTTGTGATCAAGCAAATTACATGTTCGGTCGTAGCATCACCATCATTTATTAGAAGATCGAGACTTAGAATCAATCCTGGCCGTTGGATGCGGAATCGGTCTTGATGATGATGGAGCTGCCACCGCCGCATCCTCCTCCCGATGGAACTCGGTTCATGTAACTCCTCACCTCCTCCACTATCATCTCTCTCATTGTAGCCAACAAGCACATCCCCGTCGTCGGCTCCTCCCACAGCCGCCCTCCACCGCCGTCTGTCCCGCGGCCCTCCCCTGGCCGTCCAAGAGTAAGAGACTTAACCGGACGCGACCCCGCGGCGCTCCCGTCAGTCGCGTCGTCGTCCCTCAAGCACGGGCGCTTCCGAGACTGCGAGCCCGAGTCCGACTCGCCCGGATCGTCGGAGTCGGCGGCAACGGACGCTGTGGCCGGGGAGGACTGGACGGATCGCTCGGAGGCGGACGCGTCGACGGCCTCAGCGGCGGCTTGGAGGCGGCGGCGGAGGGTGGAGTTCCAGTGGTTCTTGACGGCGTTGTCGGTGCGGCCGGGGAGGAGGCGGGCGATGGTGGCCCACTTGTTTCCATACAGAGCATGGGCCGCGACGATGGCCTTGTCCTCGGCGGCGGTGAAGGGGCGGCGGTGTACAGTGGGGCTGAGCTGGTTGCACCACCGCAGCCGGCACGACTTCCCCGACCGCCCGGGGATGCTCGCGCTGATCACCGTCCAGTTGCGCGGCCCGTGCTGCTCCACCAGCCGCATAAGAACCGCGTCCTCCTCCGGGTTCCATGAACCCTTGACCGGTTGCTCTCCAACACCGCAACGCTTCACCACCGCCATCTCTTCTACTACTACCACATATATCACCATATTTATCACTCGAGTCGATATACTCCGTTGGGGTTTCGTTTGGTTTGCGGTTAGGTGGTGGTTTTTAGGACGGATCCAATTTGACGACCGTTAGCCTCTGGTTCGTTGGGATTGGATTGGCATGAGACGTGAACCGCTTGCAATCGAACCACTTCACCGCCAAAGTCGCGTGGGCTCCTCTCTCTTCTTGTTGGTTTACATGAGATTATTATGTTCACCTCTTTTTTTTTTTTTTCTGAAATCCTCATAATGTTATGATTTTATTCAAAATTTATTTTACATGGATGTTTTCATAAGCATCTAAGGGGAACGATCCTAAATTAACGTGAACTACATTTATTTGAATCATGCAATTAATTCTGATACATGATGATAAGACTCGAGGCTCGGTTTAAAAGTTCATTAATTATATATTATTTCTGTAATTATATATTACTTTTGTAATTAGATCTTTTTAGTATCTCGATTTTTAAATTTAAAAAATTTATATTAGAATCTCTATATTTATGAATATGAAACATTTGACTTCATTTATCCTAATATTGTTGGTTTTACCAATAGAAACTCAAAAATGATGGGAAAAAGATTAATTTTAATATCCTAACTACGTTTTGTGGATGATGACATCATTGGAAGTCACATGTGGCTATTGTGGATGAGGAAAAAGAGTAACGACGAGAAGTGATGGTAAAAGGAGAGAACAAATATGATGACATAGATGCCAACGCTCCCCACGCTCAGCATTTGCATCAATATTGATGCATATACAAAGTGGCAAAAGGGTGATGATCTACTGCGAGTTAGATGTGACCTTCCTTTATTAGGCTTGCGATGCATCTATCAACTTTGTCAATTTTCTCGTAGTTCACCACATCTACTAAGTCATCTATGCTGCTTGCCACTCCCTCAATGTTGATTGTCGTGTTTGTTAGAAAATTTGAGATGACATCGCATACGTAGCGGAAGAATAGAAAAATAAAAATATCATATTTTCATAAAAAAATAAAGTTCTCATTGTCATGCGAAGGTTGGTGCACAAAAACTCATAAAACAAAAAAACTACCCGTGTTAAGAAATCGTATATCCTTAAATTTATGTAGATCTATGGGAGAGGATAAAGAAAGTCAATTGCCCTCTTCTCTAGTAGTGATCCACGTGGTAGAGGTTACGAAAATGCTCCTCAAATCATTGTACAAATCTCCTCTTCACGCTCATCATGCAATAAAAAAGGGGCGGCCCTTCTTGCTGTCCACATGCCCAAACAAGGGCTGTTGGCTGAAGAATAGAGAGGAAGAGGAGAATAGAATGTGGCATCCAAAAGGGGTCTAGCTTGTGGTTCTTTGGTTCTATTATATTTATAGAGGTCTTCTGTCAATTTAACCTTAATGGATCATACATTATTGGATACTGGATCTCCATCCAACTACCCAAACCTCTTAAATTAGTAAATCTCTACCCAATGATCACTCATAGGCTCTTATTGGAAGGAGATCCAATAATTCATAAGCTTATTGGATATATAATAAGATAGGGGTTTCAACAGACATCTCATATCTGAACCTCTACTCGTTGCAATACCTATCATATATGTATGACCCTCTATGCCTAATATCGAATTGGCTGAGTCATACATGTCAAAACTTCTTCTAACTCAATGAAGTATTATCTTTATAATAATTCACTTGACTCATTGACTACGAACGTAGTAGGCCACTATGCCGTAGTCCCTAGATGATATAGGAGAATTCAATCTATTGAATATGTCTATCCTCAGTTACCATGTATATATAGTCCCTCATCCATCTAATATCTCAGAGATCGTATTCCGAGCATGGTGCTGTCAGGCAAATATGGTTTCTACTTAAATCTCGCTCTAATCGGATTATCGCAGAGAACTCTTTCTCTCTCAATCCAAATGACCCTGGCCAGGGATTTGTCTAAGCAAGAATATATGAGATATTCCTCTCATGACACCGAGAGTGAATGATCATCTATCGACACTCAATTACCCTCATAAGGTTAGTTGTCACTCCCGATAACTAGTTATGCTAGATTTGAAACTTTCAGACCTATAAGTACAATATCAAAGAGTGGAGTACTGATATAGGACATCTTTGGTGTCTCAAGTCTAAGGACTAGATATATAACTAGGATGACGGAATCGCTATTTGATAATGAGGTATCATCAACCATTCAGCATTTTATAAACGGATCAATTAGTGAACTTATTTTCCAATGAGCACTTGCATTGTATCCCTAGTATCCCCACATGAGTAGCATTGAGATCAGTCGTCTCAATTATATGGATGGGTATATAATATACCAATCTGTCCAGTTATCTTAATATTTCTCTCAAGTAACCTATAATCAGAATTATTTATGATCTATGTTTAAAGGCAAATTAGTCTTATTATCGTGATCTCATCTTGATCCGATTCTTATTATACAGATCCATTAATATCATAATATAAGCAACAAACAATATAAAGTGAGAAAAATATCAAATAAATAATAAGCAAAAAGAATGCATATCGTGTCATATGTGTCATCACTCACGTGATTGGCTTACAAGGCACCTATGACTAGTAGTGTCTCCAACGTAGGTCTGTGACGGGTTTGCCCCCTTTACGCTTCCTACAATCCTAATCTCATTACCTCCCCTTTGCACTCAATGGCCTTCTTATCTTGTAGTTCTTACCTCTTCACCTCCAAGCCCATGGTGGTACCTCAGGTGAAGAAGCTTGTAGATCTTCAATGAACAACCACAAAACGGTGGCATGGTGGTTGAGGAGAGGGTGTGCTAGTCATATGTGCCCTGCAAGCCAATCATATGAGTGATGATACTTGTGACTTAATATGCACTTTTTCTTTTTGCTTATTATTATTAGGTATTTTATCACTTTATCTTGCGTGTTGCATATATTATGATATTCTTAGATCTGTGCAATGGGAATCAGATCGTGATGAAATCATGATAATGAGACCGATTCACCTTCAAACGTAGACCCTAAATAATCCTAGTCATAGGTTACTCGAAAGGGACATCGAGATAATCGGATAGACTGGTGTGCTGTATACTTGTCCATATGATAGAGGTGATTGGTCTCATAGCTACTCGTATGGAGACACTAAGGATACAGTACAGGTGCTCATTGGAGAATGAGTTCACTGATTGATCTACTTACAGAATGCTGGATGGTTATTGGTACCTCACGTCAGACAACGATTCCGTAGTCCTAGTAATGTATCTGGTCCTTAGACTTGAGATACCAAGAATGTCCTGTATAAGTACTCCACTCTTTAATATCGGACTTATAGGTTCGAAAGTTCCAGATCTAGTACAGATGATTATTGGGAGTGGTAGACAACCTTACGAGGGCTATTGAGTGTCAATAGAGGATCTCTGCTCTCGGTATCATGAGAGGAATATCTCATGTATTCTTGCTTGAACAAATCCTTGGCTAAGGTTATTCGGATTGAGAGAGAAAAAGTTCTTTAGGAGAATCCGATAAGAGTGAGACTCGAGGAGAGACCGTATGGGCCTAACAGCACCGTGCCCGGTATAAGGTCTCTAGGATATTAGATAGATGAAGGACTATAGATATATGGTAACTAAGGACAGATAGGTCCAAATGATTGGATTCCTTTATATCGTCTGGGAACTGTGGCATAGTGGCCTAGTACGTCCGTAGTCGATGAGTCGGGTGAATTATTATGGAGATAATAATTCACCAAGTCAGAAGGAGTTCTGACAAGTATGACTCACGGCCAGCTCGATATTAGGCATAGAGGGTCACACACATATGATAGGTGTTATGACGAGTAGAGGTTCGAATATGAGATATTCGCTAGAGTCCCTTTCTTATTGGATATCCAATAAGTCCCTGAATTATTAGATCCTAAGATGAGATCCAATAAGAGCTAATAAGATATTATTGGGTAGAGACCTAGTAATCTAAAAGGCTTGGGTAACTAGATAGAGATCCAATACCCAATAGAGTAAGATCCATTAGGGTTTACAAGTGGTCTCTATAAATAGGAGGGAAATGAAGTCCCATAGGGTGGGGTTCTCTCAGTAGCTACCTTCTATTCTCCTCTGCCCAAGAGAGGAGCATCATTGCAGTCCCTACCGTGTGGATACCACTAGAGAGGAGGACGCTTGACCTTCTTCATCCTCTCCTATAGATCTGTAGGGATTCAGGAATATACAATCTCCTAATATATCTTTCTTTTACACATACAGTTTTCACGGATTTATTTTTTGAAATGCATTGATCTTCGCACGACGATGGAACCTTTCGTGGAAATCCAAGGTTCTTGTTTTCTGTTCTTCCGCTACGCATAAAATGTCACCCTCTTGGATTTTCCAATAGTGGTATCAGAGCTAGGTTGTTCGTGTGAAGATCGGATCTTAAACTGTGTGTGTTATGATTTAGAATAGTTTTTATCGTCAAAATCATTGGCGTAAAAGATGAGGAAGGGCAGCAAGTGTTGCTGCCCTTGTTGTGCTCGCACAGTGGTCGCAAGGCTGCTTGCAGCCTTGTTGCCTACAACGGTAGCGGTGGCGGTTGCGGGCAAAGGGCCCGAAGGTTGGATGCATGCAGCAGATGGCTGACAGCCCACCTGCAGCAGCAGCCCCTGTGGGGCTACCTGCCATATGGGCTAGGAGCGCCTGTGGGCATTGCACCCACGGGGAAGCGACGCCACTCGCGGGCGAGCCACCCGCAACGGTGGTGCTTACGAGGGGTAAGGCCGCTTGAGGAGGCCGCGCCACCCGCGAGCGAGCCGCTTGCCTGCGGACGCTATGCCCATTGTGTCGACCTCGCCCGCAGGGGCGACCGTCGCCACGGGCACAAAGCCGCCAGGGCGCCCGGCCAGCGAGCGGCCGCAGCAGTGTTCGCAGGGTCGTGCGCTCGCAAGGGCGACGACAGTGGAGGGCAATGCCACTCGCGAGCAGAGGCCGGAGCACTCGCCGCGCAGTGGCCGCCGCCGGCAGGGTGGCGGCGATCGCAACGCAGTAGGGAGAAGTTTGGGATTAGGGTTTTCAAGCAAAAGATAGTTTTGCCCCCTCGGAATTTAAGAAATTTTGGTTTCTATCCCTTTCGATAAAATGACCAAAATATCCCCTCATAATTTTAAAATTTTTAGTTTTATTCTTTTTATCGAATGACCAAAATACCCTTAGGAATTCTAAAAATTCCCTATATCCTTGATTTCAGAAAAATATTAGTTAATTAAAATATTTAATTAACTATTATTATTTATCTAGTAGTCCTATATAATAACATATACATGTGATGTATGATGTGGACAGATGATCATGGATCGTGTGATGTGATGTGTGTACATGTAATTATTATTATTGGGGTCTGTGAGCCTTTATTTTTCTCATTTATTGTCGGGTCTGCGTACTTGTAATTTATTGTATTTACATGAGAAGGCATAGCGAAAGCGTGGAAGCGATAGTGGAACCCACGAGGTCGAGACGGACGATCCAATGCATGGAGATGCGTTGAGATATCAACGGAACCAACAAAACGAGATGGACGATCATAGGGCATGAAGATACGTCGATGCACACATAGATCTTAATGTGAGTGATTGGGCCTATTGGCTTGAGCCTGATCACATTAGGATGTGGTCCATGATCATCTGGTGTGATTGCTCATGTGATGTATGATTGATTATACACATACTAGATATGTATATATATATTTGCATACGATGTAGATATATATATATATATTAAATATGTATGTGTGTGACACATGAGACTAAATCAAAAATTTTCTCTATTAATAATATTAAGTCGGTAAACGTGAGGTAATTAGATTGACCCACGTGACCTTCCATTATTATAGGTAAGAACCGATTCCCGGTGTATGTTAAATTGGTTGAGCCCCTCGAGACTCACCTATATTGCATTTCGTTATCTTATCTATGACATAGAGATGTCACCGATGACCTGAAGACATGGTATGCTTAGTCGAGTCCCTAGAGGGTATATCATCGAATCAGACTCATCTTGTAACAATGGTGATGACTTAACCGAACATCATGGTTGGTCGAGTCCCCTGAAGCCATGGTGGTTCGGAGATCGAATAGGATGGGAATCACAAGGAGTTGTGATTGGCAAGAGTTGCCTAACTTTATAGGCTTAACGTGATTGGTCGAGTCCCTTGAGGTTACGTTAAGACGCCGATTGGGTCTCGATCCCCACTAGAGATCCATCGAGGGTCTCTAATTCACATACAGGAGGGTGTTGTGTGTCTCGTGAAAAATTAGTATGAATACATTAAGATAGAAATCCTTATCTTAACTATTTAATTTTTATAAAGTCTACATATTATTTATTTCAGCTATATCTTTAATTTCAAAAAAAATATCACTTTCAAATCTTTTACATAGCATACTTGATGTCAACTGCCTCATTGGTCTAAATTATATGGATTGGCTTCGCAATCTGAGAATCGTTGTCACGGCGAAGAAAATCAAGTACGGCCTTGATACAGTGATCCCTACGCCTGACGAAGGGGCAAGCGAGGATGAAATTGCTCGTTATGTAAAGTACATAAATGATTCCACTCTTGCTCAGTGTTATATGTTGGCCTCTATAACTGCTGAGTTATAGAGATAGCATGAAAATATGAATGCTAATTTCATACTCCTACATCTCCGCAAACTCTTTAAGAAACAGGGAAAAACTTAGCGATATGAGATATCAAAGAGTCTTTTCCATGCCAGGATGACTGAGGGGACACCGGTTCAGAACCATATCTTTAAGATGATTGAGTGGATCGAGAAATTCACAGGTCTAGGAATGGTCCTAGAGGATAACATGTGTTTGGATCTTGTGCTTCAATCTTTGCCAGATTCTTTTTCTCAGTTTATAATGACTTTTAATATGAACAAGCTTGAGATGACTCTCTCAAAGCTCCTCAATATGTTGAGAGAAGCAGAGAGCACCATCAAGAAAGAGAAGCTAATTCTCTATGCTGGCGAGACCAGAAAGAAAAGGAAGATTGAGAAATCCCTTAAGAAGGGCAAGGGCAAAATGGGTAAGACAAAGGTTGCCAAGAAAGACTCAACAAATGACAAAGGCTAGTGCTTCCACTACAGCAAAGATGGGCACTAGAAGAGGAACGATAAAGAGTACATTGCAGAGAGGGTGAAACAGAAGCTTTGAGAAGCTTTAGGTACATTCATGATCAATCTCCATTTGTCAAAATCTTATGATAATACATGGGTATTGATACCGGGAGTGCTTATCATATCTGCAATTCGTTGCAGGTTCTGGCAGGACCTAGGAGATTAAAGAGAGGTGAGATGGACCTTAAGATGAGCAATGGAGCAAAGATTACTACAGTGGCTGTTGGCAAGGTCCCTTTACATCTACCTAGTGGAGCTATTATTGCATTAGATGCATGCTATTATGTTCCTTCTATTATCAAAAATATTATTTCTATTTCATGTTTGATAGTTAGTGGATATAAATTAGTTTTTTAGAACAATGGTTGTTTACTAGCATTAGATGATGTGTTCATCATGAGAGGAACATTGCATAATAGTTTATTTATGCTAGATACAGCTCCACACATCATGAGTGTAAGCGAGTCTAAAAGGAAACGAGAATAGGTGAACAATACATATCTCTGGCATTGTAGGCTATGTTACATCCATGAGAGAAGAATTCAAAAGTTGTTGAAGAATAGATATCTAGATCCATTTGACTATGAGTCATATGCTACTTGCGAACCTTGCCTTCGGGGAAAGATGACCAACTCTCCATTTAGTAAAACTAAAGAGAGAGAGCCACTGAGTTGTTGGAACTCATACATAGTAATGTATGTGGTCCCATGTCGACTCATGCCATAGGTGGTTACTCGTACTTTATTACTTTCACTGATGATTTCTCAAGATACGGACATATGTACTTGATGAAGTACAAGTCTGAGGCTTTTGAGAAATTCAGGGAATATAAGAATGAAGTGGAGAACCAGACTGGAAAGAGTATTAAAACCCTTCGATCAGATCGAAGAGGTGAATACTTGAGTATAGAGTTCACCCAGTTCCTCAAAAACTATGGATTTTATCCCAATGGACACCTTATACACCGTAGCTTAATGGTGTATCAGAAAGAAGGAATCGCACACTATTAGACATGGTGCGTTCCATGATGAGTTTCGCCGGCCTACTCATCTCATTCTGTGGATATGCCATAAAGACTACAGCTTATTTTTTGAACAGAATTCTAACTAAGTCAATGGTGTCTACTCCATATGAGATATGGAATGGAAAGAAGCCCAATCTTAATGTTATTAAGATTTGGGGCTGTCCTGCCCACGTCAAGAGACATAACCCCGATAAGTTGGAATCCAGGATGGAACGGTGCAAGCTCATGGGATACCCCAAGAAAACTTATGGGTATTATTTCTATCACCCTGAGGACCAAAAGGTCTTTGTAGCCAAAAGAGCAGTGTTTCTTGAGAAGGTACATACTCTTGGTGGAGACAGTGGGAGCATGATAGAGTTGGGCAAGGTTGTAGAGAATCTTGTTAAAGCACTATTCCACAACCAAAATCTATTCAAGTACCTAGCACACAAGTTCCAACTTTACGTAGGTCTAGTAGAGTATCCCATCCTCCTAAGAGATATGTGAGATATATCAAAAGAGAAGATGTTGAGGATATTGATCCTCAGACCTACGAGGAGGCTATTATGAGCATAGACTCCGGAAAGTGACAAGAAGTCATGAATTAAAAAATGGACTTTATGTGCTCCAACAAGGTTTGGAACCTGGTTGTTGCACCCGAGGGTATTGTACCCATTGGCTACAAGTAAATTTTCAAAAAGAAGATTGGAATAGATGGAAAGGTAGAGAGCTATAAAGCAAGGCTAGTGGCTATGGGGTATCGTCAAAAGTAATGTATTGACTATGATGAAACTTTTTCACCCGCAGCTATGCTAAAATCCATTCGAATTCTATTAGCTATTGCAGCACACTATGTGTCACATCCTGGATTTTTTTTTCCAGGATTATATCTTCCCACACATACAGAGCCAAATAAGTAAACATCACTTTATTCATCATCATAAACATTTATTACAGTCTATTTATTTCCTCAATTCATGAGTAAAAAGTAAACATAATGATGTTAATTCGAGAATTATTCAAGTGGCTCTACCTAGCGGTAGAGAAAGGTCCGCTCTCCCTTTGGGATCGATTCGGTGCTAGCGGCTAAGGTTTGCTCTGAAAAACAAAAATAAAGAAAATTTAGCAACGCTGAGTAGGAACCCCAAAAGTCAACTCAAAATAAATGCATAATCAAAAATCTATCATCCCATTAGCGTATATCAAATACCCGAAGGAGCACTCTCCCAACAGCGGATGAAGAGGCTTTATCCTACGGGATGAGTTTGTGATTCTCCCAACAGCGGATGGAGACAAACTCATATCACACTCCCAACAGCGGATGTAGTGGCGTCCCTCACCCGCCAAAGTGGGGACGCGTTCCTCCCAAACGGATGGGAGGAACCGCCCACCAAATCACGATCGACAACACGCTAATCCCGAAGGGAATCGCCCTTCCGCTCTTAGCAGGAAATATAATCTCATACTAATCATGTCTATTTGGGATGAAACAACACATTCAAAACATCTCTTTTCAATAATATCAATATAATAATACCAAATAGCCTCCAATTGACTTGAACCATAGTTAAATCGGTCTAATCAAACTCGATTCACTAGAACCTAACTGGACCGATCTCTAATCCTCATTTAACTGGTCTGGAACCACCCTAGACTATTATAATTTAGACTAGATTAGGTTCAATTTAGGTTAAACGACTTGAAAAGTTAAATCAATTCGGAACCCACGAATTGATCTAGACTAATCAAGTCCGGTTTAGTTAATCAATATTTGGGCTCGAATCCAATAATTACATAATATTGGACTAGGTTGAGTCGACCCAAATATCGGTCATGTGCATGCATACATGCATACATGCATCACACCGATTTAGGGCAACCTTAGCCCATGACTGCCCACATTAGGTTGGGTTGGGTTAACCTGTGGGCTAGGGCCCGACCCATGGGTGGGGCCTGGCTTGCAAGCTGTTTTAACCCAATCCTATCCAATTTCATAATTTTGAATTACAACAACATATATTCACTATTAATAATAATACATCAAAACATAACAACATATTAAATAAATGACAAGATAAGCTTCAACATGAGAAAATAATATTTTTAATTAAATAAGAACTAGAAATCATATGAATAATTTCAACATGATCAAATAATAACATTTCAAATCTAAAAAGGATAAAAATTTTAAATAACATATTCTAATAAAAATTAACATCTAAAGGATTAAGAATCTCTTTTTTTTTTGAACTACTCATATTATATTTAAATCTAAATAAAATTAAAAGGTAACTGTAATAAAATGAAATAATATTCTTAAGAATCTGATATCATAAAACATATATAATTTCATAATGTTTAAAAATAAAAACTTTTAAGGGTACCAAGGGTAAAGTATTTTAATTCAAACTAATATCAATCAAAAATTTCAACATAGAATCTAAACAAAAACTTTAATTTCAAGAAAAGTAAGGAGAACCTACCTCTTTTTAGCAAGATGAAACTCCTTATTCCTTCCACTGTTGAGTTCTACTCGGCGAGGAACGAAGGAGAGAAATCACTCCCCTTAAATAGGAGGAGGTGAACCTCCATTAAAGAAAAATTTTCTAAATTTTCGTATTTATTTAATATAAATTATTTTCATTTAATATACTAACAAATATAATCTTATCTTATTTGGAATGCTTAATAAGTATTTCCTAATTCGTAATAGCAAACAAGGAAATAGGATTATCTTTTTCTAATTTATACTAGCATGTAAGGAAATAATATTTAAATCTTAAATCAAATATTTGATTTGATTACACTATGATTATAAGATCTAGCAAATGGACGTTAAAACTTCATTCCTCTAAAAAGGATAAAAATTTTAAATAATATATTCTATTAAAAATTTTATCATCTAAAGGATTAAGAGTCTCTTTTTTTTAACGACTCATATTATATTTAAATCTGAATAAAATTAGAAGGTAACTGTAATAAAATGAAATAACATTCTTAAGAATCCGATATCATAAAACATATACAATTTCATAATGTTTAAAAATAAAAACTTTTAAGGGTACCAAGGGTAAAGTATTTTAATTCAAACTAATATCAATCAAAAATTTTAACATAGAATCTAAACAAAAACTTTAATTTCAAGAAAAGTAGGGAGAACCTACCTCTTTTTAGCAAGATGAAACTCCTCGTTCCTCCCGCTGTTGAGTTCTGCTCGGCGAGGAACGAAGGAGAGAAATCCCTCCCCTTAAATAGGAGGAGGTGAACCTCCATTAAAGGAAATTTTTTTAAATTTTCGTATTTATTTAATATAAATTATTTTTATTTAATATACTGACAAATATGATCTTATCTTATTTGGAATGCTTAATAAGTATTTCCTAATTCGTAATAGCAAACAAGGAAATATGATTATCTTTTCCTAATTTATACTAGCATGTAAGGAAATAATATTTAAATCTTAAATCAAATATTTGATTTGATTACATTTCTCCCCACCTATAAGAAATTTGGTCCCCAAATTTTACTTACCTCAAGAGAATATATGAGGATACTGCTCTCGCATATCTTCTTCTCTTTCCCACGTTGCCTCTCGGTCTGAATGGTGTTGCCAATAAATCTTTACCAAAGGTATAACTTTATTTATTAGAACATGTTCTTTCCTTTCTAAGATCTGGATTAGTTGTTCTGCAAAAGTGACATCGTTTCTTAATTGTAGACGTTGGTAAGATATGACATGTGATGGATCCCTGATATATCTTCGAAGTATAGACACGTGGAATACATCATGGATGCTAGGCAAAATCGGGGGTAATGCTAATCTGTACGCTACAGGCCCGACCTTTTGTAAGACTTCAAATGGGCCTATAAATCTAGGGGCTAACTTTCCTTTTTGACCAAACCTCATAACTCCCTTGGTTGGCGACACTTTTAAGAAGACGTGTTCGCCAACTTTAAACTCTAGATCTCTTCATCTTCGATCTGCATAACTTTTCTGGCGACTTTAAGCTGTTAATAATCTTTGACGTATAATTTGAATATTATCAGCATCTTTTTGAATCAATTGAGGTCCCAAAAGTTTTTGTTCTCCTACCTCATCCCAATATACAGGTGATCTGCACTTTCTCCCATAAAGAGCTTCAAACGGGGCCATCTGTATACTAGAGTGGTAACTATTATTATAAGAAAACTCAATTAGGTGTAAGTGCATATCCCAACTTCCGCTAAAGTCTAAAGTTCATGCTCTTAAGAGGTCTTCAAGAGTTTGTATTATCCTTTCAGATTGACCATCGGTTTGGGGGTGAAATGCTGTACTAAACTTTAACTGTGTACCCAAAGTTTTTGTAAACTTCTCCAAAACTTAGAGGTAAACCTTAGATCTCTATCTGAGATAATACTAACTGGCACCCCATGATATCAAATAATCTCTTTAATATATAAACATACTAATTTATCCAATAAATATTTCTTGTTAACAGGGAGGAAGTGAGCAGATTTAGTAAGTTTATCTACTACTACCCAAATTTCATCATATCCTTTCACAGTCTTGGGTAATCCTGTTACGAAATCCATAGTGACTTGCTCCCACTTCCATTTCGGAATTGAAATCCTTTGTAATTTTCCGGTAGGTACTCGATGTTCTGCCTTCACCTGTTGACATATAAGACATTTAAAAACAAACTCTGTTATATCTCTCTTCATATTACGCCACCAGTAGTTTTGGCGTAAATCCCGGTACATCTTGGTAGTTCCGGGATGGATATTAAATTTTGATCTGTGTGTCTCCTCTAATAATTGTATTTTTACTAGATGACTTTCAGGAACACACAAACGGTTACGGAATGTAATAGAACCATCCTCGATTTGGAGGAATTCAGGTCTAGCTCCTTGAGCTATTTCCTTAACTATCATTTAGAGATATGGATCTTCCTTCTAACCTTCTTTAATCCTTTCTATTAAATATGATTGTGCCATCAGACATACAAGAAAACCTTTATTTGTCTCTGATAAAAGTCTAAGTTTTAAGTCTACTAACTCTGTCATCATAGAATTCCTTTGAATATTCATATAGGCTACAAGACTAGAAGTATTTCTGCTTAAGGCATCAGCAACTACATTAGCCTTCCGAGGATGATAGTTGATATTAAAATCATAATCTTTTAGAAAGTCTAACCATCTTCTTTGTCTCATATTTAAATCTTTTTGTATGAAAATATACTTGAGACTCTTATGATCTGTGAAGATTTCAAAAATTTGTCCATAAAGATAGTGCCTCCAAATTTTTAATGTAAAAATAATAGCTGCTAGCTCTAAATCATGAGTATGATAGTTTTTCTCATGAGGTTTCAATTGCTTAGACGCATAAGCAACTACCCTCTCATTTTGCATTAGAACACAACCAAGTCCTTGTAGTGAGGCATCACTATATACTACAAAACCTTCTCTCCCTGAAGGAATCACCAAGATAGGAGCACTGGTTAATCTTTTCTTCAATTCTTGAAAACTTCATTGACATTTGTCATCCCATATGAACTTTATATTCTTTTGTGTCAACCTGGTCAAAGGTGCTGCTATTTTTGAGAAGCCTTCTACGAATCTTCTATAGTATCCAGCTAAACCCAAGAAACTTCTAATTTCTGAAATATTAGAAGGCTGCTTCCATTTTGTCACAACTTCAATTTTGTGAGGGTCAATAGATATACCAGCATTCGAAATTACATGACCGAGAAACATAATTTCATTGAGTCAGAAATTACACTTACTTAATTTGGCATATAGTTTCTCTTATCTTAGGACTTCCAAAACTGTCTTAAGATGGTATTCATGTTATGCCCTACTTTTGAAGTAGATCAAGATATTATCAATGAATATAATTATAAATTTATTAAGATAAGGGTGGAACACCCTATTCATGAGATCCATGAAGGCAGCCGGTGCATTTGTGAGTCCGAAGAGCATTACTAAGAATTCATAATGGTCGTATCTTGTTCTAAAAGCTATTTTTTGTATGTCTCCTCTTATCTTCAGTTGGTGATACCTAGATCTCAAATCAATTTTTGAATATACCTGAGTACCTTGAAGTTGATCAAATAGGTTATCAATCCGAGGAAGGGGATATTTATTTTTTATGGTCACTTGATTGAGTTATCTATAATCAATACATAGCCGCATGGATCCATCTTTCTTCTTCACAAATAGGACACGGGCACCCCAAGGTGATACACTGGGTCAAATAAAATCCTTATATAAAAGCTCCTGGATTTGTTTCTTTAACTCCTCCAACTCAATTGGTGCCATTCTATATGAGGGCTTAGAAACAAGTGCGGTACCAGGTAGAAGATTAATTGTAAATTCAATCTACCTATTTGGTGGCAGTGCAGGTAGATCGTCAGGAAAAACATCTGGAAAATCCTGTACAATGGGGATGTCCTCTAATACTGGCTTCTTAGATTCTTCTCCAGAAATGAAGGCCAAGTACCCCTGACATCCCTTCAATAATAGTTGGGTAGCACTCAAGGCTGATATGATAGGAGGGAGCTTTTCCTAAATCCCAATGAACTTGAAAGATGGCTGATCTAGAGGTGAGAAAGTAATAGTCTTCTGAAAACAATCGACACTTGCATGGTATGCTGAAAGCCAGTCCATACTCAAGATAGCATCGAAATCTTAAAATTCTAGTAGAATTAGATCTGCTAGCAAATTGTAGCTTTCAATAGTAATAATACAATTTCTATATATCCGATCAGCTATCAAGGAGTTTCCAACTGGTGTTGCTACCATTAACATATTATGCATTGGTTTAGGATTCTTATGTAGTTTTCTAGCAAAATATGGCGATATAAAAGAATGTGTAGAACCTGAATCGATAAACACAGATACAGGTGTACCATAAAGTATGATGATACCTTTAATAATAGATCCTGAGGCTTCAGCATCTTGATGGGTCAATGCATAGACCCTCGCCTGACCTTCCTCTCTAGGTCTTAGCTGTTATTGCCCAACTGTTTGGGGTGGAGCTCAGCGTTGTTGCTTTCGAGGGCAATCCTTCGATATGTGTCCCGATTGTTGACAATAAAAGCATACACGCTATCCCGTGGGGCATGAGGTGAAAACATGGTCTGTCTTTCCATAAAAGTAATATCTTATAATGACTTGATTACTAGGAGCTCCTGCCTGTCGATACCCAAGCTATTTGCCCTTGCCTTTCTTTGAAGGTCTAGAATAAGATCCCCCATACGTAGATGGTGCAGCATTAAGAGGTCGCTTTCGGTCCTTTGCTTGTTGTAGTTCATTATCCAATTTCTCCACCACTAGAGCTCGATTTAACACTTCAGCATAGGTTGGTAATATCAATTCTACAATAGGCTTTCCAATTGATTATCGAAGTCCTCTCTCAAAATGACAAGCTCTTTGATTTTTATTAAAAGCAATATGTGAAGAAAACTGAGCTAGTTCGGTGAAATAATGATCATATTCCATTACTGTTCTACTTCCCTGGTGGATGGTAAGGAATTCTTGTTGCTTCTCAAAGCAAACTGAATCGGGAAAGAATTGCTCATAAAAAGCATCCTTAAATTGTTCCCAAGTCACCACATCGCCTCTAGACTTTAACATCCTCCTTTTTGAGGTCCACCAAGTGTCTGCCTTCCCTTCCAAAATGAAAGAAGCAAAAGGCACCTTCTGATTTTCTCGACATTCAATAGCTTCGAATGTCTTCTCCACTTGACGAATCCAACGTTCAACAAGAATTGGATCTAGTTTGCCCTCAAAAATAGGTGATCTCAATCTCTTTAAAGTGTTCTAATGTACTACTTCCACCCCGTGGAGCTCTATCATGCTCCTTCTGTCGCTCAAAGTATCCTCTAATTGCATTGAGGACTCCATGTATATCATCTTGAGTATTGATAGGTGCTGGCGCATGAGGTATATTTTGTGGTGTCGGAGAAGCTGGCATATAATTAGTGACTGGTGTATGTGAGGATTGGGTTTGCTCCACGGTGCATGGAACGTCCAATTTATTATTTATTCGAACACCCCTTCGAGGGCGAAGGCCAATAGCATTACGACCACAAGCGTCACGGGTGATAGGGCTAATATTTTCTTGAATTGGCTCCATTACTCCTATAACAGGTCAAGATAATCATTGGTCAAAATCAATCAACAGACTTAAATACCTACAAGCCTTAAACCATGCTCTGAAACCATAAAAAGATGTCACATCCTGGATTTTTTTTCTAGGATTATATCTTCCTATACAAACAGAGCCAAATAAGTAAACATCACTTTATTCATCATCATAAACATTTATTACAATCTATTTATTTCCTCAATTCATGAGTAAAAAGTAAACATAATGATGTTAATTCGGAGAATTATTCAAGTGGCTCTACCTAGCGGTAGAGAAAGGTCCGCTCTCCACTAGGATCTGATTCAGTGCTAGCGGAAGGCTGCTCTGAAAATCAAAAACAAAGAAAATTCAACGATGCTGAATAGGAACCCCAAAAGTCAACTCAAAATAAATACATAATCAAAAATCCATCATCCCATTGGCGTATATCAAATACCCGAAGGAGCACTCTCCCAACAGCGGATGGAGAGGCTTTATCCTACGGGATGAGTTTATGATTCTCCCAACAGCGGATGGAGACAAACTCATATCACACTCCCAACAGCGAATGGAGTGGCGTTCCTCACCTGCCAAAGTGGGGACGCGTTCCTCCCAACAACGGATGGAGGAACCGTCCAGCCGTCACATCTGACGACACGCTAATCTCCGAAGGGAATTGCCCTTCCTGCTCTTGGCAGGGAAATATAATCTCATACTAATCATGTCTATTCGGGATGAAACAACACATTCAAAACATCTCTTTTCAATAATATCAATATCAATAATACCAAATAGCCCCCAATTGACTTGAACCCTAGTTAAATCGGTCTAATCAAACTCGATTCACTAGAACCTAATTGGACCGATCTCTAATCCTCATTTAACTGGTCTAGAACCACCCTAGACTAGTATAATTTAGACTAAATTAGGTTCAATTTAGGTTAAACTGACTTGAAAAGTTAAATCAATTCGGAACCACCTCGAATTGATCTAGACTAATCAAGTCTGGTTTACTTCAATCAATATTTGGGCTCGAATCCAATAATTACATAATATTGGACTAGATTGAGCTGACCCAAATATCGGTCATGTGCACTATACATGACTGTACTTGCATCACACCAGTTTAGGCCAACCTTAACCCATGACTGCCCACATTAGGTTAGGTTGGGTTAACCTATGGGCTAGAGCTCGACCCATGGGTGGGGCCTGGCCTGCAGGCTATTTTAACCCAATCCTATCCAATTTCATAATTTTGAATTACAACAACATATATTCACTATTGATAATAATACATTTAAATATAATAACATATTAAATAAATGATAAAATAAGCTTCAACATGAGGAAATAATATTTTTGATTAAATAAGAACTAGAAATCATATGAATAATTTCAACATGATCAAATAATAACATTTCAAATCTAAAAAGGATAAAAATTTTAAATAACATATTCTAAGAAAAATTTTAACATCTAAAGGATTAAGAATCTCTTTTTTTTTAACTACTCATATTATATTTAAATCTGAATAAAATTAGAAGGTAACTGTAATAAAATTAAATAACATTCTTAAGAATCTGACATCATAAAACATATACAATTTCATAATGTTTAAAAATAAAAACTTTTAATGGTACCAAGGGTAAAGTATTTTAATTCAAACTAATATCAATCAAAAATTTCAACATAGAATCTAAACAAAAACTTTAATTTCAAGAAAAGTAGGGAGAACCTACCTCTTTTTAGCAAGTTGAAACTCCTCGTTCCTCCCGCTGTTGAGTTCTACTCGGCGAGGAACGAAGGAGAGAAATCCCTCCCCTTAAATAGGAGGAGGTGAACCTCCATTAAAGGAAAATTTTCTAAATTTTCGTTTTTATTTAATATAAATTATTTTCATTTAATATACTAACAAATATAATCTTATCTTATTTGGAATGCTTAATAAGTATTTCCTAATTTGTAATAGCAAACAAGGAAATAGGATTATCTTTTCCTAATTTATACTAGTATGTAAGGAAATAATATTTAAATCTTAAATCAAATATTTGATTTGATTACACTATGATTATGAGATTTGGCAAATGGACGTTAAAACTGCATTCCTCAATAACAACCTCGATGAGGAGGTGTATATGATATAACCTGAGGGATTCGTGTCCAAGGATAACCCAAACAAGGTGTGCAGGTTGTTTAGGTCCATCTATGGACTGAAGCAAATTTTCCAAAGTTGGAACATAAGATTTGATGAGGTGATTAGATCTTATAACTTCATTAAAAACGAAGATGAGCCTTATATGTACAAGAAGGTAAGTGGGAGCACTATCACCTTTTTGGTACTATATGTGGATGACATCCTGATCATTGGGAATGATGTAGGAATGCTCTCCACAGTAAAGGCTTGGTTATCTAGGTACTTCTCCATGAAGGACTTAGGGGAAGCATCCTGCGTATTGGGGATACAGATTTATAGAGATAGATCCAAGAGGATTCATGGTTTGTCCCAGTCCAGGTACATAGACACCATTGTCAAAAGGTTTAGCATAAAAAATTTCAAGAGATGTCTCATACCAATGAGACATGGAATATCACTTTCTAGGAGTATGTTACCAAAGACTCCTGAAGAAAGGGCATACATAGATATGAAACCATATGTCTTAGCAATAAGATCTATCATGTATACTATACTATACTATGTACCATGCCTAATATAGCACATGCTTTGAGTGTCACGAGCAGGTATCAATCATATCCAGGCTTGGAGCACTGAAAACCAATAAAATGCATCCTTAAGTACTTGAGAAGGACTCAGGATCTCTTACTATTATATGGAGGCCGTAACCTCAGGGTTAAGGGCTACACGGACTCGAGCTTCCAGTCCGATATCGATGATAGCAAGTCTAATTTAGGGTATGTGTTCACCCTGAATGGAGGAGCAGTATGCTAGAAGAGTTCCAAGCAAGACACTACTACTGATTCGACTACAAAGACGGAATACATTACTGCGATAGAGGCAGCAAAGGAGGGAGTCTGGATGAAGAAGTTTATCATAGATTTCGGAGTCGTCCCGAGTAGCGAGGAGCTGATTCCCTTATATTGTGACAACTACGAGTTGATTACTCAAATAAAGGGAACTCGGGTCTCATTAGAAGTGTTCTAAGGAGGTTCCAACTTATTAGAGAGATCGTGGCCCAAAGAGATGTAGTAGTGAAAGGAGTTCCATCCGAAGATAACATTACAGATCCACTGACAAAACCATTGACTCAGATTATCTTTGAGCGTTACAGAGGCTTGATGGGGATCAGACACGTAGGTGATTGGCTTTAGGTCAAGTGGGAGATTGCTAGTCATATGTGCCTTGCAAGCCAATCACATGAGTGATGGCACTTGTGACTTGATATGTACTCTTTCTTTTTGCTTATTATTATTAGGCATTTTATCACTTTATCTTATGTGTTACATATATTGTAATGTCCTTGGATCTGTGCAATGGGAATCGAATCATGATGAGATCACGATAATGAGACCGATTCATCTTTAAACACAAACCATAAATAATCCCAGTCATAGGTTACTCGAAAGGGACATCGAGATAATCGGATAGACTGATGTGTTGTATACCTGTCCATATGATGGAGGTGGCTGGTCTCATAGCTACTCGTGTAATCCGCTTACGGAATGCTGGATAGTTATTGATACCTCACGTCAGACAGCGATTCCGTAGTCCTAGTAGTGTATCTGGTCCTGTATGAGTACTTCAATCTTTAATACCGGACTTATAGGTTTGGAAGTTCTAGATCTAGTACAGCCAATTATTAGGAGTGGTAGCCAACCTTATAAGGGCTACTGAGTATCAATAGAGGATCATCCGCTCTCGGTATCATGAGAGGAATATCTCATATATTCTTGCTCGAACAAATCTTTGGCCAAGGTTATTCGGATTGAGAGAGAAAAAGTTCTCCGGGAGAATTTGATAAGAGCGAGACTCGAGGAAAGACCGTATGGGCCTGACAATATCATGCCCGGTATAGGGTCTCTGGGATATTAGATGAATAAAGGACTATAGATACATGGTAATTGAGGACAGATATATCCAAAGGATTGGATTTCCCTGTATCGTCTAGGGACTACGGCATAGTACCCTAGTACATCCGCAATTGATGAGTCGGGTGAATTATTATGGAGATAATAATTTACTAAATCAGAAAGAGTTCTGACAAGTATGACTCACGGCCAGCTCGATATTGGGCCTAGAGAGTCACACACATTGATAGGTGTTACGACGAGTAGAGATTCGAATATGAGATATCCGCCAGAGCCCCTATCTTATTGGATATCTAATAAGCCCCTGAATTATTGGATCCTAAGATAAGATCCAATAAGAGTTAATAATATATTATTAGGTAGAGACCCATTAATCTAAGAGACTTGGATAATTAGATAGAGATCCAATACCCAGTAGGGCAGGATCCATTAGAGTTTACAAGAGGCCTCTATAAATATGAGGGAATTGAAGGCCCATAAGTTGGGGTTCTCTCAGTAGCCACATTCTATTTTCCTTTGCCCAAGAGATGAGCATTGTCGCAGTCCCTGCCATATGGATACCACTAGAAAGGAGGACGCTTGCCCTTCTTCATCCTTTCCTACAGATCTGCAAGGATTCAGGGATATACGATCTCCCTAGGTATCTTTCTTTTACACATGTAATTTTCGTGGATTTGTTTTTTTGAAACGCACCGATCTTCGTACGATGACGGAACCTTTTGTGAAAAATCCAAGGTTCTTGTTTTTTGTTCTTCCGTTGCGCATGAGATGTCGCCCTTTTGGATTTTCGAACAGGATGGAGATCGTCTTGCTAGGTTAGAGTTGAAAGATGAGGTTATGGAGCGACACTTACATAGATGTAAAGCGTTAGTATCCGTATTATCCTCTTCTTTCTCTCCTTTTTGTCCCAACTATCGTCGTCACTCTTCCTTCTCATTCACAACAGTTATTCATAACTCCTACAATATCATCAATCGTCATCATCGAAAATATAATTGAGATGTTAAAATCATCTTATTACTTATTGTTTTCATGCTTTCATCGATAAAATTAACAATATTAGGATAAATAAAATTAAATATTTTATTTTAATAATTATAAAATTTTAACATAAAATTTTAAGGCTTAAGAATCGAGATTGTAAAGAAATTTAACAATGAGGAATAATATATAATTAACTCGTTGCTCCGTCTCTATTTAGATGAATAGTAAACCGTCAGATGCAGATCTAAAGGTCAAAACTGGATTGCACGACCTTCAACAACTTTTGAGATCAAGTCCCAAGTGATTCTTAATGTAGCTGAACAAGTCTATTGCAAAGATGACAGCAATCGGTAAAGTGCATAGCAATTATTCGTTACAGGCGAACAATCTCAGCAACTAAACCGACGATAAAAGCGGCTCCGTCGTGGAGGTTCTTTTGCGCTAGATGTTACTGAGGGTTTGGAGGCCTGCTGTTGGCTGCTGAAACCCTGGAGCCCCACTCGAGCAACTCTTTGCTGGTATCATCCTTGTGGACGATGACCTCTATGAAGCAGAGGCAATCTTTCTTCGCCCCCGTGGCTGCCTCGATTGCCTCCTTGAGCTCCTCCTCACACGTGACCTGGGCGAGCACAGGTTGATTACACTTAGAACACGGAGTGCAAACGGCAGGAGTGGCCATGAAGAGAATGTGCTCACCTTTGCGGTCCAGCAATTGCCCTCGCCATTGTGGATGGCATCCACCAGACCCGTGTAGTTCCAGTTCTTGATGACATTGTAAGGCCCATCATGAATCTCGACCTCAATCGTGTACCCGCCATTGTTTATGAGGAAGATGATGGTGTTCTGGCCGCACCTCAGCATCGTCGACACATCCTGGGCTGTCACCTAAAATCCACAGAGACAGATTCGGGCATTAGATTCCATGGCTGAAGCATAAACCTAGATGTGGTGCATCCACAGTTGACCGTGAAGGCTGACACCTGAAAGCTTCCATCGCCGATGCAGGCGATCACGCGCTTATCCTTTGCGGCCTGTGCATACCCGAGCGTCGCTCCGACGGACCAACCGATCGATCCATACTGCATTTGGAACTCGTATCTGGAACACAAGAACATCTCATCAAGAAGCAAGAAATTACAGCTGATCTGAAGTGGATGGATGACCATTTCAAGCGACCTACCCGCACCCCTCCGGCAGTTTCAGCTTCTGGCAGTTGAACCATGAGTCCCCTGTCTCGGCGATCACGGCAGTGTTCTCCGACAGCATCCGTTGGATGTGCTTGAAAAGCACGTTCACCCTCAATGGCTCCTTCGGTTGGCACTCCAGTGGCTGTCCCTCGGGCACGTAGATCCTTCGGTAGTTCTCGTGAGCGGTGGTGTTCGTGTTGAGCATCTTCGCAAGCTCAAGGAGAAAGTCCTTCATGAGGATGCACCCGAAGGCCGGGCCGTTGGCGACCACCACCCGGTCGGGCTGGACGATGATAGCTTTCTCCTTCTTGAGGAGGAGGGAGTACCCGACGGAGCTGTAGTCGTTGAAGATGGGGCCGGCGAAGAGGTAGGCGTCCGCCGACTCCACGATCTCGGCGCAGAAGGCCGTGCTCACGGCGCCCCAGTAGGTGCCGAGGAACCTGGGGTGGTGCTCCGGGACGAGGCCCTTGGCCGACGGCATCACGGCGATGGGGTAGCCGCAGGCGTCGGCGAGCTCCACGAAGGCCTTTCCGGCCTTTGCGACCCGGATCTTGGGGCCGCCGACCAGTACCGGCTTCACGGCCTTATTCAGGACCTGCGCCGCGGCCTCGACAGCGGCTTCCAGTCCCAACTGGTTGCTCAATCTAGCAATTCCAACGATAAAAACCCATCAGGAAATCTTGCCCCAAACCTAATCTACGGTCCACTGAAAAAAGAAAAGAGAGCGATCCATCGAACCTGGGGGAGAGACAGAAGGGGACGGGCTCGCGGCTGAAGGTCGGATGCGCGATGCCGGGGAGATTGCAGCTGACACTGATGTAGACGGGCTTGCTCTCCTTGAGAGCGGTGGAGATCGCGGTGTCGATGAGTTCGTGAGCGTCATCCAGGTTATTAACCACCGCCTATGCATCAAAACACATCGATTGGATCGCAAGATGTCAGCATTATGGAACTCAACGGGCAGAAATCGGATTCTTGTTCTCCCTCCGAGAGAGAGAGAGAGAGAGAGAGAGAGAGAGAGAGAGGATCGGGATCCGAAAGATAAGTACCTGGAAACAGGTGACGGTCTGGAAGCACCGGAGTTCCTGGGAGAAGTCGGGGAGGCCGATGGTGTGATGGAGGACGCGGTTGGTCCCGTAATCGTTGGAATTGGGCCCGCCTACGATGCAGATCAACGGGAGGTTCTCGCTGTAGGCGCCCGCTATGGCGTTGAGCACGCTGAGGCCGCCGACGGTGAAGGTCACGACGCAGGCGCCGACGCCCCGGGAGCGGGCGTATCCATCGGCAGCGTACCCGGCGTTGAGCTCGTTGCAGCACCCGATGAGGCGGAGGCCCGGCTCGGCGATGAGGTGGTCGAGGAGGGTAAGGTTGAAGTCGCCGGGTACAGCGAAGACATCGTGGGCGCCCACCTGGACGAGGCGGCGGGCGAGGTGGCGTCCGAGGGTGGCCTCGGCTGTCGCCGCCACCGAAGCCGGCGCAGCGGGGCCGACGGAGCAGCACTGCGCCGCCGGGGGGCAGCCCATGACGCCGTTCGCCTTCGCCTCCGCGGCCGCGTCCACCGATCCGATCCTAGTGTCCATCGCCACTGCGGAAAAGGAGTGTGGATCGTTTCTTCCTCTACTCTGCTTCTTTGACCTGTGTTCTTTGGGAACGCGAGCTCCGCTCTTTATACTAGTTAATGGGAGATATTGCAATGACTCCTCCATTCATCTCCTCTCACCGCTTAGATGGTTTCACGTGGGCTCCATCCGACGGGTAATCATATTGAAGGTACGGAACGGGTTGTTTTGCGAGACCACGAATCATCACAGCCGTCTGATCGACGGAAGATTCCGTGAAGGCGGTGAGGGCACCCGCCTTTGTTTCGATTCCATGGGCTCTGAGTCAAGCTTTCCACGTCCATAACGGTGTTCGAGGGATCGACGGGAGGTCGTCGTTCGCTTAGAGTCACGTGGAGTGCGGGGAAGCCAAGGTGGGTGGGAAGAAACCACGTCGCCCTCTGTATGCGCCGATCGCGGATTACACGCAGTGGTTTTGGGTCGGAGACTGGGTTCATCTGGGGAAGTGTAGTATTGTGTTTAAGCAAGAATACCGGTGACGCTTGAATGGGCTAATCTGTTCAAACTGCATGACCAAATAAATGTACATGCATTCGAAGAAACCATAAAAATTTTTCTTTCTGCATTTTGCCAAACAATATTGAGTAAATATGGTTTCTTGACACATTCTGAATTTTTATTTTATTTGAACTACGACTTGATTGTTCAATTTATCTCAAACTTAATTAAAGATACATGAGCTCATCTTTTTTTTTAAAGCAAAAATATCACTTGCTTGAGTCCAAACCATAAAGGTTAAGTTACGCGAGTAATGCGTCCGATCCTTTCAATCTGGCTTCAAGAATGCCATGGAGAAAGAAAGCGTCTCTCTTTACCACATGTGGAGCGTCGCGCAGCACAAGGTGGTGGGACGGGTCACAGTGGGCCCAGCCTCATTCGTCCGATGGGAATGCCATTGCGTAAGCCACTACCCCTTTATATATATGTGCATTAATTATCACGTCCTCTTTCCAAATTTAATTGGCACATTCACCTTTTGTCATTGTGATACTAATTTTTTGTCACCGTGTCGAAGTTATAAAAGAAATAAGTAAAATTTTGAGAATTATTTTATATGAAAATATTTAGCTCCTTTCATAATATTACGTTGCTTTGTTTGCGGGGGGATTATAAAGTAGGTTGATCCCGACCCTTCAAAGTCGAGATCATGGCAGGAGAAACCGATGGACGGTCGGTGTTTACTTGTACAGTGGTTTTGGGTGGGAGAATAGCGGTGGGATTCTTCGCATGGGTGGATTAATGTGTTCAAAGGACATGACCAAACGAACGCGTAAGGCTTCACAATGAAGTCTTCGAGTCTCCCTTTTCATTCGAGGTTTACGGTTTGATTCGTGCATGATATCAGCGTTGTGAAAAGGGACGGGTGATCTTTTCACGTCCACGAAAATTAAAGGTGTCTCAGCCACTGTCAAGGTGTGATATATTCCCAAGAATCAATTCGACTCAATGCGATTCTGTATGATATATAGAGTTCGCCAACTTTCTTCTCCTGCGTTCGTGCATCTCTCCATCTTTTATTTGTATTGAAGGGAAAAATATGTTGCACCTTTAATTGTCTCCTCTTGTCTTTACTGAGATCGACCGTACTAATCATGGTTGAGAAGTCAATTTTTAATATTAAAATCCAAACCGTAGACAACATCTAACAAAAATGACACTAAATTCTTGCTCACGATAGATGTAAATCATGTTGCCCGTCATTATTAAACATAAATCAAATATAATTCATTATTTGGTCAGTGTGAATACAAAAATTATTAAATAACAAATATATGTTTATTAAAAATAAATATTTATGTATGTTAGATAAAAAAGAGAAGAACGGAAATGATGATCTCGTATGACTAAGGATAGAAAGGATCCGATTACATATATTCTACTTGGATCATAATCTAAACACTTAAATTTTTTAGTTGAATTAATGGCTGACTTGATATATATTAATCTTAGATTGACTTAAACTCATCCTTTTTTACTGGACTATATGAGTTGACCTAAAATTCACGTTGATGCTTTTGGGATCTTAGTTTGACACAAAGGTGAAGTGATCTATGTACAAAAAGGTTACGGGCATTCAAAAACGAGTTGCCTGAGTTATTTCTTGACGTAAGAGATCATTCATACGCATGTTATACGATGTACCTGATAAAGACAAGTATATGTATACACAGCTAAGCTTGGGTTGATTACATGTGAATCCCCTCCATGTTGCGTCCGAGCCGAGCGCATCTTTCCCTCCCATATCTATGCATGCACATCCGGCGGCAGAAAGATCACAGATCCACATCGAACAACAACGAAGGTGAAAACGCAGCACAGATGCCTACAAACAAAGAAGGAAGCCGAATGGGAAGCTCACGTCTCAGCACAGTCCCAAGGTGATTAATAATGGCCACCAAAAGCAACCGGATGCTACTGTCCCTTTGCGTGAAGACAACCTCGCTTGTTCCCGATGCCTTCTCTCCCCTACGCCCCAGCCGCATCACCGTGCTCCCGACCGACCCCTCATGCTCTCTTCCACCCCACGAAGAGGCTCATCATGCCACCCGAGCATGGCCCTTGCCATTCCCCCCCTCCCGTCATCACTCACTAACCCCCTCCCTGCATGCCTTGTTGCTTTCCAAGGCCGCAATGAGAGCAGCACGTAGCTCCCCAGCAGCTAAAACCAAATGCCAAGCCGAGGCATTATTTGTTTATGTTTGTGAGGCTTCTTTGGCTTTCTCACCAAGCAAGGGGAGTGTGGCAGGTTGGAAGAACCAAAACGTAGTTGTGGTGCTGCGGCTTCTCAGCCATGCAGTAAAGACTGACGCTTCCACAGTCCACCGCTTCACTTTTCGTCTCTTTTATTATCGCACTATATGTTAATGCTGCTGCGTATGACCACCGCCCTTCCCACCCACAGAGACCAAGGTTGAGGGAATCCCACCGGCCTCGGCTCTCCTCTCATCTCCCAAGCCCTTCCTCCCTCGCAGACCGACACAGACTACACCTTCCCCGTGATGGATCATCAGCTCCATTCTCCAATAGAACAGCACCAGCTTTCTTTCCAGAGCAGCTCCAGTACTACCAGCGACAACAGCAACAGCAGTACCAACACCACCTCCTCTGCCGCCGCCGCCGCCGCTACCGTCGTTGGGGACGCCGCCGCTGGTCCTAGCAGGAGGGGGAAGGGCAAAGGTGGGCCGGAGAACGGGAAGTTCAGGTACCGTGGAGTGCGGCAGCGGAGCTGGGGGAAGTGGGTGGCCGAGATCCGAGAGCCGAGGAAGCGGACCCGCAAGTGGCTGGGGACCTTCTCCACCGCGGAGGACGCAGCCAAGGCCTATGACCGGGCGGCGCTCATCCTTTACGGCCCACGAGCGCAGCTCAACCTCCAAACCTCCTCCTCCGCTGCCGCAGCCGGTCATCACTCCAACAGCACCACCGCTGCATCCTCCACCACCACTACTCTTCGGCCGCTACTCCCTCGTCCCTCCGGCTTCCCCTTCCCCATATCTCCACCAACCGGCGCCTCCACTTCTTACAACTACCCGCCCCCGTTCCTATACGCCAACATGACCGACAGCACGATCATCGCCCCCGGGCCCGCTATGGAACCACCAAGGGTAGAGGTCGGAGCGTTGGGGACCGCGCCGGGACCGGTCGTGGCTGCGGGGCCTAGCAGCCTCGGCTTCAGCGATCCGGCCATGGAGGAGATCAGCTCCTTGGCAGGGTCGGTCAGTTCGAGCTTATCTCTCTCATGCCCGCCGGTGATGACGACGGAGAGCATGGGCTCGGGGCCGCTCGTGTCCTCACCATTGTGGCCTTACGATGACTACGATGTGGCGGCTTCTTGCCTGTGGGATGAGACCGACCCATTCTTCTTCGACATATGACAGGACAAGCAATTAGGGTTTACTTTTGCATGCATGGTGATCCGTTCCAAGAATCCAGAATTCTTCGATTATATTGTTCTTTTCATAAGATTTTTTGTAAATTATCAGCCAGTTTGCGTGTTATACTTCGAAGAAGCATGTAGCTTTGTGGTGAACCGACCGAAGGATTTGATTATCTAGGGTTTGGGGATGAACGGAAGACGAATAAAGAAGAAGGGTCCGCTGCATGTAAGGAGGGAGCAACATGCAACAGATGGGTTAGTTTATTATGTATATTTTCTTGGACGAATGTTACTTCATTGGTTTTTGGAACGATGCTACTTTCATAGGCGACAATGCCATTATTGTGGATCGAGTGTCCTCTTAAAGAAATTATGTGACTAGGTTGTTTCTTCCTGATTGCATGTTCTTATGTTTTTGCCAATCATAACTCTACAAGATGAAAGCTATTGCTTGTTGAGAAGCCTGCTGGATCACCAACATTTTGTGTATTCATGTCCCTTATGAAATGAAGACACTTTGTTGATGCATTAGATCTTTGTTATGTGTATGGATCTGTATGCTGCTACATGTTTTACAAGTTGAAACATGTCTTGTATAGAACAAGAGTATGTAGGAGGCTATTATGTTAGTACTCCATGGACAATTAAATTCTCAGTTGATGGAAGGTTTGTTCTTCATTGGTGCTCAAGCATGAACTAAATGTACAGGGTCTTCATCTCAACATTATTCTAACTTCTAACAGTGGTGATGCATCTCATATTTCTACCAAATTATTGTTTCTGCAAGTAAATTCTATAACAAAATATTTATGTGCCATATTTGTAGTCTGTATATCTGTTAATGTAATAAGATTTAGACTGCTTATTGTCATTTAAAACACAGACTTGCTTTCTGCAGATAATTTGTGGACATATAAATTAGAGTGGTGGTTCTTTTGATGTCTTGCATCCTATTGAATTCATTTCCATCATTATTGTATGTGCATGACCTTTGATTAAGTGCTCATTAGCATTTCTTCCTAGTGAATTCCTAAAACGTGTTTATAGCAGAAATATCATGTCTTTATCTTGGATCATTCGAGGAAAAACTGTTTTATTTGGAGTGTATTGCCAATGGTGTGAGTGTCATAAAGTGATGTCTTATCTTAAACCTTATCAGAAACGAAGCTGCAATCAGGAACAATATTCTTCATTCTTTATATGCATATATGTCATGCATTCTGAGTTTAGTTCTTGTTAATTCATAAATAGCTATCTTCGCTGCATATTTTGCTTCTTAAGTTGATAGATTTATCAAGTACTGTCACTGCTCTACATGGATGACACATTCTAATCGAAATCGAGCTACAGTACTAGAGACTGTTAATTGAACATATCATGCATTCTAAGTTTCCAGGTTTCTGGACTAATTCACGGTCTGCTACCTATATATTTTATGCATTTTTTTATTATTATTTGTCTTCCAGAATTCTTTGTGAGATTCAGTCACAAGCTTTGATCGTTCTCGAGCGATTTCAATTCTTTGCATTCTTTCCACGTTGTTTGAGATTGTAGAAGATATATCAGTTCCCTTGGTATCAAATCCAGGCACTCACCATGCTGGCAAGTTGTGCCAAATAACAGCAGTTCTTGACTCGGCTTACAATGCTACTGAAATTACATTATGTGGTATAAAAATACTGAAGTGGTGATCTCTACAACATTGTTATTGCATATATATGTTGTTGCTAAGCATTTTCTTGGACATGTTTTGGATGCCTTCTGTTTTCTACTGTGCTTTTACTTGGACATATTGCTTCTTCATCAGTGACTGCGTTTCTCTTGTTTTCTGAAAGCAGGCAATGTAGTTGTTTAAAGCTATTTCTCCAGACTAATGTAGATATATATCGTGGTGCATGCGATTGTGATTGCGTGCTTAAACTGTTTATGCTCCATTAATTGTGAGGGAAATACTTGCTGATTATTTGTTTCTATAAAATGAGAGTTCTTTTTTTGTGTGTGTGTGTGTGTTTTCTTCGAGCACAGCCTTAGAATTCCAACATTTAGTCATTTCAAGCTCAACTTTGTTTCACACAGAATTCACTTCGGTGAAGCCTGCATGAGTGCACCTCGATTCATTCCGACTCACATTGCGGTAGAAAATGGTGAGTATGATCGGATCAAATTCAGTAACCCTCTTACCTCTTGCTGTTCTTAAACACCTGTGTTGCTTTGATGCCGTGTGGAAGCTTCGCATCTGTATGGCCACTCGTCCTCACAACAAAGAAAGGGTTAATTATATTAGCCTATAGTACTTGGACCTTATTAATATCATAATTTTTATATTTAAAAATTTTAAAAAATTTTCTTAAATCTTTATAATTTTGAAAATAAAATAAATAATCTTATTTGTCCTAACAAATAAATAATCTTATAATGTGATACCATACGTTGGATCAATACGAAAGTGATAGACAAAAAAATAATTTTAATATTTCTAATGTTTCAATTGATTTTATCGATAAAAAACACTAATAAAGTCCAAATATATAAGGTAAGATGTACTCCTCAAAAATGTGTAGTCACATATGAAGCTGTGAATGATTTAGAATAGGCTTCATATATGAAGCTAATTCAGACAGACAACTAAGAATAAGGGTCAGGATCTATTATAAGGGGAAGATGATCAATGTATCTAATCCTCTTAGCAACATTGTCAACTCTCACAATCCTTTCCATATCCCACTCCATTACAAGCTTAGCCTCACAAAACAGCAGAAACAGAATGAGGTATAAGAGGCTAACATTACCTGGATCGGTTGGCGATGAAGAGGCTTCAAAGGCTGCCTTTATCGGGATGTCGAATGCTCGAATTCTATCTATATCTTTTATTTTTTTATTAAAAATTAATTTATTTAAAAATATCTGTATCAGAGATAATTTAATTCTTTTATTTTTAAGGTTAACTCATCCAAACTTTGCTCCATCGTGCAAAAAAAAAAAAAAAACTAATTATAACTTTGACTTTTGAACATTCATTAAGATTCTTTTTGTTATTAACGTTTTGTGTGAAAACTTTTAGTTCATTAATTATAAGTTCAGCCGCGCCACAATCCGACCATGTGCTATTGTCGCTTCGATCCCATCACGTTGCTCGCATCTTAAAGCACGTCGTGTTAACGTTGTCCGAGGATGGCAGCGTTTTAAGTGTCACGCTGAAGTCTCGTGAGGGGTAAACGGAGAGGATGGAAGGGGCCAAGGATGCCGACGGCGATCGCTCGGCCGTGACCGTACAGGTTAAGTTCAGCGGCCGGACGCTGCCCGTCTCCGTCCCTATGGACGCCACCGTTGCCGATCTCAAATCGTTGCTGCAGCCCCTGACCAACGTCCTCACTCGCGGCCAAACCCTAATCTGCAAAGGTACTTCCTCCGTCCCCCTCTCCGATCTCTCTTGCTTACTCTCGCATCGCAGATCGTGCTTCTTGTTGTGCCCGATTCAGGGTTGTTTGTTCGATTCGTGATGCGGTACTCGCGATAGCTTCCTAGCACTCTGAAACTCATTCAGCTGGAAGTCGATTCAGTGTTGGTAAATGGATAAATGACAATTGGTGTTGGTTAGGTTCGGGGAGTTCGCAATTGATTTGTTACTTTCAGATTATTTCAGATGAAGTGGTTATCATATTTGGGACAGCGGGAGGCGAATTTATGTAATTTATCGTGTGAAGAAGAAGATTGTCTCATAAAATACATCCGTAGATCGATGGATAAATGTACCTAAATCTCTAATTTACCTCAGATCAGTTCGCATGCTCGTGTGCCAACTGATTCAAGCCAAATAATGGCTGCAGCATGGATCAGCATGCAGAATAATGATATTCTATGAATCATCTAACCTATGCTTAACTTTTTCTTTTCCTTTCACTAGTTTTTGCACTCCATTTTGTCTTTTAGGTGCTCAGTTCTTGTACGTTTGTCAAATAACCCACATTCTTGGGAAAGGCAGGTGCATAAGGAGATAAGGAGAAAAGGAAGTAATACTTAGCCGATTTACACCAGTTAATGGATAGAAAGGTATTGGTACTTGTGCATGCCAACTTGTCCTGGAGAGTTTTGTCATGTGTCCATTGGCGCAGGTCATGCCAATCAGCATGACACAGTAATGCACTTTGTCAAAAAGGTACTATTACATTATAATGGGATGATAATCTTCAAGAAAATGGATATCATTCAAAGAACAAGGTCCTAGATTGTATATGAAAAAATCATGTGTCAAACATTATCTTGGAATGAACTCGACAATCTCCTGAACAAGCGTTCTTTTCTGGTACACAGTTGTTTTTCTCTGTCCGGGGTTGTTACATGTGTACAGACCTAGAGAGTGACAACTGAAAGTTCAATAGCGATTTTGTATACCAGGACGTAGTGACTTATATGGAAATTATGCTTCACTTTGAAACTCAGACAATATGCAATGTTTGCAGCATTAGCCATGTGGGATACCCGTAATTTACGACAGTAACCTATGTCTATTGCAGGGAAGGTTCTTGCAGATAAAGTGAGCTTGAAGTCAGTGCCAGTCACGAATGGGTCCAAGGTTATGTTGATAGCTTCTCAAGGTCTTCATCAAGGGGTAATTTCCTGGCCTACTTATTTTTGTTTGCTACAGGTGCACTTTATTTATGTTGGGAGAAAAGCATTTTTAAAATAGTAAAAAAAGAAGACAAGTGTTAATTAGACCTTTTCACTTTTTTTGTTCTAATCGAAGTCATTTGTCTCATGGTAGGTCAAGTCTTTTCTCATAAGCTTCACTCCCTATCATGGCAAACTATATCGAGGACTTTTTGGTCTTAAAAATCTTTTGGAAATTCATTTAGGCCTGTGTATGCAGTCTATTTTTTCTTCTTATTAATGGTCTTAAATGTTTTTGGAAATTCAATTAAGCCTGCTGATTATTAGAACTTGAAAATTTATTGATGGAGTTTATCTAATTGTTAACTAATGCTGAAGATCAGACCAAACATGTTGAGACATTTTGAACGAGAGCATCTTTCTTGAACAGGATGGTCCCATAACCAAAGATGCTGCTTCTCAATCAATCAGCCCAAGGAAGATTCTTGATGCTAAACAAACTCAAGTTAGTCACACAAGGACAAATGTTGAGAAAAGTCGGTCAGAAAGATGGAAGTTGACTGGTGTTGTAGCTCTATCGGAGTGTCATTTGGAGGTACACAACAAAGGAGTTGATTTACAAATGAATCTTTATTCTTTCTGAATATACATTTCGAGAATAACTACTGCACGTCATTACGTCTTAATTAACTTTTTAAATTAGATATTTTTATAATAAATGCGTATAGATCCCTTATTATAATTGTGTGCTCAAATGTTGTGCTTCCTTTTACTCAAAGTGCTGTATCCTATTTATGCTCTATTGATCACTAGCACCAGGTTGTGATTTAGTTTATTCATGTTTTTGAGGAGCCATGAAACCTAAGATCCAGAAATGCTTTACTTTTGGAATTCTGGAGATTGCTCTGATTAATAGTTTCTTTTGTTGTGCTATACCTAGTATTGTTTTTAATATAATTCTGATACAATGTGAAGCATAACCATTTGCACATTTAGGGTGCTAATGTGGTTTCATCTGATAACTAGTTGAGGTGCTGAATTTGTATTTATTGTGTTTCTCCATTCATATTTTGATAATTCTCTTTGAAGCTCTCTACAATATGGTGTGTACATGTCTTATTGAAATTCATTTATTTTAGTTTCACTCAACCATTTATTTGACCCGAGTTATATTGAAAGCCTGCCATAGTAGTCTAATTTGACTAAAGTTATTCTAGTGGGTTTGGGCTGTCAATGAACATGTTCTGTATATATATGTGTATATATATATATATATGTATGTATATATATATATGTATATATATAATTTATATCTTGCTTTTCTTCCTTTTAAACTCGAGAATCCTTTTTGTGTACATTGATAGGCAATGCCTGAAGAAGTTTGGTCTTGTGGACATTCTGTAAGAGTATTGGACGTCAGCAACAACTTGATTAGAGATGTACCAACTAAAGTTGGTGATTTCAAGTTGCTGAATGTAATTCTCCTTTGCCTTTTTTTGCCCAGTTGGTTCAAGTTTTTTGGTCTCACTCGAACTTCTTATATGTTATGTTTTATAATTCTGAGGCTTTTGAAGACTACTACTGATGTATATTTCAAGAATGCAGCAAATTTTTTATTCTGGCTTTTCTTCACATGTCTAGAAATTGTTGCTGAATGCAAATAATATAACAGATGAGAGCATAAGCTGGGAGGGTCTATCATCTTTGAAGTCTTTGACTATCTTATCATTAAGCCATAACTAGTAAGTATCAGATTGATACTTCTGATATATGGTTGTTTTTTATTTAATTTATGTGTCAATTATTTTATTTGTGTCATAATGATAATTCTAGGAATCTATGTGTCATTGATTTGAAGGTTGGCTAATAGTTTATTGTTTACTTTATATGAATCTGATGAATATCCTTGGCAGTTGATTGAAGGGTTCATTTAGAATTAAATAAGCAAGTTTTATAGGAACCTCTTGGTCGGTCAAGTTTGGGCTGATGTATAGAAGTACCACATCACCTTATGCTTCTAAAAGCCAAAATTATATGTTTTGCAACTTGTTTTTGTGGTATTTAGGTTTTCTAGACCTGTATTTTCTTCCAAAACATAAAACCTTTTTTTTAAGAATCTATAAATGTTAGAGATAAAATAAGAAGAATGATTGATAGAGTTTCAGTCCACATATAGAACTTGTAGACTTAAACCACTTATAATTTGCAGGCCAGTATACATTTGTATTGGTGTTTTTGAAATATAGTGTACTTTAAACTTTACAAAATGAGTAAAAAGTGCCATAAGAAGCCATAGGTTAAGCAGTAAAGATGGAGATAAAAGCCCTGAAGTTGCACTCTGCCACCAAGATGTTATTAGATCTGTGAATAAGAAACAAAGTTTTGTCATCAATGCATCCTTCCACAAGAAATCCATCTGATTTGAGTTGTAGCTAATCAGGTGGAGGAGATTTCTGCCTAATTCAAGGTGTTGAGGCACATTGTTCTCGTAAAAAATATAGGAAGAGGCAATGCAGTTTGTGGCCATTGCAAAGGCCTCATGCATCAAGAGGAAAGTTTGGCCTAGTGGCTGTGAAAGAGGAGTTTGTTCCTTTGCTTTAACAGAAGCAAAAGAGTTTTATAAATGCAAGACAATGATAATAATAATGAGGACTGAACTTATCCAATTTGGATCCTGATTAAGCAGTCACCATCAGCACAACTCTCGATATTCTTGAATCAGCATGACAATCAGACTTGAACAACAGTCCAATAGCAAGCCATAAAGTGACATTAGAAGAACAGCTATGTAAAATTGTCCATTAGGACCACAAGAAACACAAGTCTGGTTGCCTAGGTCCCCTACTTGGCTTTCTCTCCTCTTGGCTTGGTCTGTACTGTTGAATCTATATATACTTTTGGAGGCCAGCTCATCATTAACATCCATGTGCCAAATCTAGATGGCATCATTGTGATTGGTTGGCACCAAATATCAACATGAATTTCAAGGGCTGGGACCTGGGTCACAAAAGGTCAAGAATAATGTCTACCTGTTCAATGGCTATACTCCATTAGATCTAATACTACTGTAGTTAGACACAGAATGCATGTTCATGAACATAGGAAGCCAATGAATCATTCACTAAATATTAATATTGTTGCCATCATTATTAATTGGGAGGAATCTGCTTTAAGAACAGTCACAGAGTGGGCTCAACCACAAGTTCTAGAAACAATATTTTGGATCATGAATATTCCAAGGTGTTGGTTTCATATTTGGCCCTAGTGATGCCCACCTGATCAGACAAGGAGCTATCAAGGTAAAGCAAGAAATCCTGGAGAGGCCCTTAAAGTGCTGAGATAGCACACAGCAAGCTTTCTAGAGCTGTAGGAGAAAAAGAGAGCATAGTTGCTGGATTCTTACACAACTGTGTCTTTCACTAGAATTTTGCCCTGGAAGGTCTTGTATACAACGTATAGATCTTTCAGATGTTTGACTCAATGTAATGAAATGTCTAACATACACAATATATACGAAAGTAGTTTAAGAACACTGGAAGAGTTGAACATGGTTTTCTATAATTTACATGGTCTTAGTTGAATAGAACTTCAGTAACATGGTGGCACACCGAATGCAGCCTTACTATTATATGCATGAAACTATTTTTTTTCAACAACTTTCACTTTAGAAGTGCAATGTGTTACCTGGAAAGCCATGTGTTGATTGTGATCCTCTTTTCTGCCTGCTTCGTATTATTTCTGAACACCATGATCTGTTTCACAGTCTTTTGTCTGGCTTCAAAAAATTGCCACAGTATTTTATACAAGTCATTCAACTGGCAATTCATTTTTATCTTCAGCCTCCCTCATAGACATTCCTATATATACCTTGCTCTTTTTGTTAATGCAAATTAATGCAGTAAAAAACATTATTGTTGGATGTATCTGCATCGTCCATTAGTGAAAGTTCATTTTCGTACATTTTCAAACATAAATTGGTTCGGTATACTCCTATAACTCTTCATATGTGCTATTTTTGAGTTTATCAAGGCAGATCATATAAAGCATTTTGATATATATGAAAATATTGGTCATTTGATGAAATTAATGTGATAAATTCAGATCTTTTTATTCCTCGTCATTCTTAATTCTACTGATTCCTTCTTCATTTTACTCATTTGATTTTTAGTAATAAACTTAAGTTTTTGATAACTCATATTCTTCGGATAGTGATTCTGGTTGTCAGATGCCATTCTTTTGGTTAATTTACTCAAAAAATGAGTTGGTTCCAGGTGATTTTAGATATACCTTTTTGTTACCTTTGTTTCTTCGTGTTGGTTTGCTTAATGAATCTTAAATGCTTTTCTTGATTTAGTTTTCTATTATACATGGTGACATGCTACATTGCTCAAAGTTCTACAATTGTGGTTATATGTATTTGCTATGATATTCTTTTATGCCAAAGAGGTGTCCTATTATGTCTTGTTAGGCCCTCCATAATGAGTATATCTTTTCTTAAGAAAGATTCTAAGCTAGTTTACTTGTAATCTTTGCTTTTAAGTTAACATGACAAATTTTTTTGTTATTTTGGCAGTTTAACTACGTTGCCATCTGCAGTGGGTACCTTGACTTCTCTGTGCCAACTTCATATTGCAAATAACAAGATAACAAGCTTACCTGATGAATTAGGATTGCTCAATCAACTTCAAATTCTGAAGGCGGGCAACAACAGGTATTTTCTTTTTCTGTTACATAATTAATTTAATGTTTCATATATCACAAGCTTCAGATATAAGTAGAGCAGCTAAATGATTAAATACTAAATGATTAGATAAATAATGTGGAGTGACTGTTCTGAAACGTACTAGTGACAAAATGCACAATGTAATGCAGCAAGTGCTTAGACCATACCTTATAAGTTCTCCCTCCCTCAGTACATATTGACAAGTTTGCATGTTTAAACATAGAAAGTAGGTTTGCTCAACAGTTCAAATTATTGCGAGAATTGAGAAGGCCAACAATGACAACCAGAACTGAGGTCAATAAAGTAGTTTCCTTCTCAAAATCTCAACATATGTTTCTCTCATCGTACATATACTACTGATGTAGTGATCATTAATCTTTAAACATTATTATGCTATTGCTATTGCTATCACCATTATTGCTATTGATTTCACCATCATACATACATTACTAAGAATTTGAACCTAAAAAAAGCTTCACTTTTTGGAGGTGAAAATTTTGACACCTGGTCAAAGTATGCATGCACATATAAAGAGTACTCAGCATGAAAGATCTGAGGTTGCTTGCCTTTATATTTGCTATGTGGAATTGGCATATAAAGAGAATATACTCAAGCATGTTAGTCGATATTATTATAACTTGTCAGTTTAAGTACTTTTTAGACATTATTAGTTTATGTCTTACTACTCGTGGAAACCATGTGGAAATGAATTTATATGTCTATATATTCTTTGTTTTTTTTTCTTTTTTGATATTTTTTCACCATCTAATGGCAGGTTGAGCTCCATGCCTTCATCTATAGGAAATTGTCGAGCCCTGGTTGAGGTAATTGTGCCCTTGCTATATGCATATCTAGGACTTTGCTGTGAAATGAAAAAAAATAATAGGAACTAGGAGTTCATACATTAATGTATCACATCATCGATTTGATTTTTTCACTGATGCAGATTGATTTATCATGTAATCTGCTAGTTGATCTGCCGGAGACAGTTGGGAATTTGCAAGATTTAAAGGTTGTATTCTTCTTGGTATTTGTAGGAATTATGAAGTTTCTACCAAATAAAGAACTTTACAAGTTGAATTGTTTATTTGTGTCTAGTAACAAATAATGAAAACATGTACTTAAGAATTTATTTTTATAAAGCAATACATTTTCATTTTGATTTTGATGCCATAGTTTGTTCATTGTTGTTAAAATAATTTGTGTGCCAATAGATGCTGGCTTCATAGTTATGCTTGTAGAACATTAATTACTTTCTGTTGTAGCGTCCATACGCATTTTCGAGCAGTTATAATGAACAGTTGTACAATTCTTTTTCTGTAGCTGCATGGAACCTTTTAGGCAGATGTATTTTGGCAGCTTTATATGTTCAAGTTTCAGCAATTGGTTACACTGTTGTTTTTTTTTTTTCCATCTTTCAGTGATTATGTAGTTTATTTTACTGTATCAGTGGTTATTACTCATGATTTTTTGCCTGTGGTGCAGGCTTTGATTCTTGGAAACAATGGTCTTAAATCGCTTCCCCCAACATTATTTAAAATGTGTTATCAGCTGTCGACACTTGATCTTCATGGCACAGAAATTACAAATGACTTTCTTCGCCAGGTACTGCTAGCTTATATTCTGATTTTTTTTTTCTTTTGCAATCTTTTTTCTCTGTGGTTGGAAGAGGCATACAGGATGGCTTGCAAAAGGATGAAAGTAGAAAGAGATGTTCATGTTCTTTTTTAGTCTGCATGAGTTATTGTTTTGTATTTAATACTCCACCTCTTCTCTGTATCATATATATATGTCTATATGTGTATATTTCATCTTTTTAAAATCTTGTCTCTTGAAATATTAAATAGATTGAAGGATGGGAAGATTTTGATGAACGGAGGCGGTCAAAGCATCAGAAACAACTTGATTTCCGTGTGGGATCCTCTGGAGTGTTTGACGAGGGTGCTGATGATGACAGGGCCCGTAAATAGGTTAGTTGCTCTAGGTATTAGATGAGCTTATTCCTTTTTTTTTTTATAAAGTTTATCATTTGCTCATTGATGATTATATTTGCTAATAGAGTTTATGATTGACTAGAAAACTTATGAGATATACGTATATGATTCTGCAGCTGGTTTATCTCCATCCGCCACAATTCACTCAATTTCTGGCCTGTTGTAATGGCTTTGCTGTAGCTTCGTGATCTGTAATGGTGGCATGTCTATTCAAATGTTTGTATGTTAGCACCCGAAAGGTCTCCAGTTAGATATGGATTAATTCTGTGTTATTTTTCCGTTTGCCTTTGTACTGCCAACGGACAACAAGCGCTCACTTACACTCCAATGGCACTTGTGAGGTATAACATAGGCACAGTAACTACCCTATGGCTTTTCTCGTATGGTGAAGTGGCCATCAAGTTTTCTTCTTTGGTACTTTGTCTGGTGGTATTACTCTATAGGGTTTGGCAATTTGTGTGCAGAGGAATTGCTTCTGCATGTGCTCATCTATGATACTGTGCATCTTGTACGTCGTCCCGGTCTTGTTCCTTGGTTCAAATCACTTGTCATATAATTATTTGATGGTTTTGTCTAATTGAATGCGCAACGTCAATTCATTTCGGCCCTTGGGGCCTATGCTGTGGATAATTTTGGGTCAACCCAAGAACTAATGGCCCATGAGTCGGTCAACTTGCTCGGCCGACTAAACTAAATCATACTTGGAAGCCAATGAGTCTCTCTCTCTCTCTCGTGCACGCGCTTGCAAAGTAGTCTTCTTTGGGTCCATTGACAGGTTGGGAATGGTAAATTCGAAGCCCTGATCGTTCGCGTTAATGCCTCTGCTCTAACCCTAGATGTAGTTCCACAAGGGGAGAAGGTCAATGTTGCGACCGATGCGGAACGATGAGTGACCTGATCTTGACATGGGCCGTCCTCTTGGTGGTAGCGTAGCACACCTTCCACCGATGGTGGACAAAGAACATCGCCTTCGTTGATTGAAAGGAGGAGGACGTTAACTCGGAGAAGTGTCATGATAAGGGTCGCCACGTCGTCAATCATGTTTTTAATCTATAAACACCCTTTGTATTTAAGCTTGTCTCTCCCACATGACTACAATTATCAATTAATAGAAAGAAAATTGATCCTTTAAGATATAATCATGATGTAAATTAAGAATTCTTTTAATTTACATCCTAGACTCCTTGTACTCGTTTATAAAAAGATAGTACCTCTTAGGGACGATATATATGTCATTAAGATTATAGATATTCTCAATCTCCTTTAGTCCATAATCTATTGCTCGCAGTTGACCAGTAAATGATAGGAAGAGAGGAAAAGATGAGTGTAGTTCTCTTAGCATATTGACATTACTATGGCTTTCGGATCCGACAATAGTGCGTTGCAAATCAAATAAAGGCTTTTTGGATGATATTGAAAGTTAAGCATCACATTTGATTTCATTTTTTGACATTAAAGTTTTTCGTATAATAGTAGCATAATCATGATTTTTATGCTCATAATTGGTATCAAAGTTATATTTTTGAAATTAAATATCTTAAATCTATTTATTAGCATCCTTCACTTGTGAAAAGGTATTATTTGATTTTGCTTTATGATGCTTGAACGATGTGCATGTATTGTCGATTTGCTTTTCTATTTAATTCATCATATCGTTTGTTTATAGGTGATGCTAGATTCCTTACATTTGATCGATGGACCACTGTCAATAGCTTGCTATCAATGATAGTATTGTTAAGGTTGATCGTCTTCGGTGGTTACCAACTTAGTCACAGGCAATGGCTACGTATACAGCAAAAGTATCATGGGGTGTAGTAGCCCTATGACATCTACATAGCGCCACTATATGCAGCAACTATAGTAGCCCTAATGCTAATGGTGGTTGTGTCAACTACAATAGCACCACTGCTACCTGCTATGATTGTAACAATACCATTGTGATGACATCTTTTGGTTGTGGTCGACATCAATTGGACATCAAAGGCCAATGCTTACATCAGGCGAAAGCATGTGCACAACTATATCACGATGACTCTAGGGATTGTTGGGCAACGTGTGTACACAGTCACGTGTGGGCATGTCAGCACAATATTGTATGACAACCGGAGAGGTCATAGGTCGGTAATATTACTATCGTTGCTATAGACGAAAGTAGGTAATGCACAAACGGTGATTGTATGCCTCGCATAGCACTCACAAAAAGAGAATTAGGATTTTAATTTTAAAATTATAGTTTTACCCTTATAAATCCTTTTAATTCTAATTATATCTTTGATGATTCTACCCTTCAAAAACTATATAATTATATTATATATTCTTACAAAATTATAGTTTTACACCTTAGGAATTAAAAATTATATTTAAAATTAGTCGTCAATGATATTAAGGAAATAATATTCATAATGACATATAGTTATAAGATTTAGATAATCTTAAAAGGTAATATAATTTGAATAATTATTTGATAGGGTATAATGATATTATTTTGGATTACTTAAAGATAGTAATACTATTCTACAAGGATGTATCAATCCTTCATAAATAATTTTAAGTGAACATTTGATATATCAATATTTCACCCAAAGATAAAACATAGATGATATTAATAGTTCATCATATCTTAAAAAATAAAAGCATTAATATTATTTTATATTTTATAGTGATACTTCCTTTAATATATTCTTATCCTTCTAGTGTTCTTGTATTTTTTAATTGAAATTATTTAAAATGATTAGAGCATGTGTAATTTACATTGAGCATATTAGATTTTGGCTTAATATTACTTGTTGAAAGGGTCATAAGCTTAACTGATGAAAGTAGAACAAATTAATGAAATAAATACTTGAGAAAGATGTAATAAACTCAGTTTAATGTTTATAAGAATGATACTTATAGATAACATAAAGACTTTATTACTGCTTATAATTATTGCATATAAATATTTAAGGGTTATTGAAAACATATTTAAATTTGTTGATAAGCCATTGATCGACATATTTATGAAAAAATTAACTACAACTTAACATGATGCACTCGAGAGATTCAGGATTATATCCTCAATATAGTTGACAAAGCTACAAAATTTAAAGCATTAGACATGAATGTTAAGGAATCTTTTCTCATGTAATTCATTTTTAATTCTTTTTCTTCTCAATTTGGCTCATTCAAGATTTACTATAATACAAATATGGATAAGTAAGACTTAAATGAGCTAAGTAGTATGTGTGTTTAGGAAGAATTAAGATTAAGACATGATAGAACTCATAATATTATGTCTACTACCCAATGAGCTGATAATAAGAAAATAAGGTTGAAGTATCATCCATCAAATAAATTTGTCGAGTTTGAAAATATTAAGCAGACTAACAAAAAAAAGCCTTTACAGTAAAGTATTTATTTTATGGTAAGAAAGGACATATAAAAAAAACTATATCAAATGTAAAACTTAGTTTGAAAAAAAAGTATAAATTTGACCTCTGTATCTTTCGAATCAAATATTACTAGTACCTGGTTGATTGATTTTTATGCTACAACTCATATTACTAATAATATGTAATAATTTTTTTCAATTCGAAAACTAAAAGAACATTAGCTTATTTAATGGATTTTACTCACTCACACATGCTATGCTATGTTATTACTATTTCTATATGTAGTTTTTCTATCTAGAATTGATGAATTAGGATATTAATTTTCTTTTGGAAATGATGAGCTCAATATATTTTATAATTCAATATAAATTGGTTTTGAAATTCTATATGATAGCTTTTACCAAATTAATTTAAATCTTGACTTTACAAAAATATTAATATCCCTATAATTAAATGTTGGATTGAAATGTGATTTCAATAATGAAAAATCTTCTATATTGTAGTATAGATGTTTGAGACATATCTCTAGGGAAAGAATTAAAAGATTAATGAAAATAATATTTAAAAAAATTTAGACTTCACTGATTTTGATATTTGTATAGATTGCATTCAAGAAAAGCAGACTAAGTATACAAGAAGCAAAGAAAAATATCACAAAAAATAAATTATAATAATTTTTTTATCATTTATAAGATATTTTAAATTATATTTTAAATTATTATTCTTATAGTCGTTAGAGTCATCTATACTAATAACTTATAAAATTACATTAAAGAATTAGTCCTAAATGATATAAAAAAATATTTATAATGATAGACATAATTAGGATATTTATATAATCCTAAAAAAAATATAGTTTGAATAATTATGTGATGGAGTAGGATAATATTATTTTGGATTTTGTTATCGTTTAAGATTGTATATCTAAATATAGTAATATTATTTCACAAGAATGATATTAGTTCTGCATAAATAATTTTATGTGAATACTATATATACTAATATTTCACCCTAAGGTGAAATAGATATGATATCAATAGTTTAATATTTAATAAAAACTTAAAATATTAATATTTTATTATTTTATTATAATAATATTTCATTTATTGTATTCTTATAAATATTTTTATATTCTTACATTTAATTATTATAAATGGCTTAAGCATGAGTAATTTATACTAAGTGTGTTAGAATATGATCATACTAGTTGAATCGATCACAAACATAACCATCGAAAGTTCTATATAACAAATAATTGAGATAAATAATTTTAAAAAGTATAAAAGACTTAGTTTTATGATAATTACTTATAATATTTAGACTTCATTACAGTCTACAATTAGTACACTAAAATATTTAAAGATCAATTTAAATTTACTAATAAATTATTAATTGACATCTTACTAAACGAATGAATAGAAATTATGTTATTTAAAAAATTATGATTATATCCTCAATATGATTAATAAAGTCATTTCTTATACAATTTATTTTTAATTTTATTTCTTCTTAATTTGATTTATTTAAAATTTATTATAATAAAATTAAGGATAAGTGAAACTTAAATGAGCTAACTAGTATATGTATTGGTAATTATCGTTTACGCCTAGAGATGATTCACTTGATGAATATTACAAATGCATGCTATGTTCCTACAATTTTAGGAATTTGAGTTTTTTTATCTAGAATTGTTAAGATATTATTTTTCTTTTAACAATTATAAACTCATTATATTTATTTCAATAGAAGTTAATTTTTTTAATTCTATATGATGGTTTGTATAGAATTAATATCAATCTTGAGTTTATAATGATCCTGTAATCAAATATTAGAATAAAACATAGTTTTATAAACTCCTTATGTCATGGCACGCCCCCCCCTAAAATTTTTATCGCATTCAGGAGGTGTGACCTTATCTTAAAATCTATAACATTATGATTCAACAATAATCCAATCTCAGGATCCAAATTAACATTTGAGGATACTGAGAATCATTCAAACATCAAAATTTACACATATAAAACTTGTGCAGCTTATAATCATACACCATTTAATTCAATGATTTATAAAATCCAAAGCCAACTCAACTAAGCATTAACCACATCATAAATCCATAAGTGTGAAAATACATATAATCAGAAAACCAATATTTATCACACATTCATATCATTATACTAGTTAAACTTATCATTTGAAAATCTTGAACATGATAGGTTCTTCAAACTTTTACAACACATAAGTTTAGATTTATCCTTAGTATTTCATTAGATGCAAAGTGTACTTATATAATAAAAACCTATCAACCAATAAAGATCTACCCAAAATCTTCTAGTTTTTCACTACTTCAACCTAAATCTAGCTTTTCAGTGAGTGACAAGCTAACATGAAAATTTTATATAACAATGATATGAGCATAAAGAGTTTAACAAGCGACTAACATATCCATGACAAAAGAGGATAGTTTTCAAGCAAACTTGATATCAAAATGTATGGTAAGAATACAAGAGTTCATAAATAGCATCTCATTAAACACAAAATCACAAGGGTCATTTCATTCGAATCATACTTTATTCATAACAATTGAGGAGTGGAAATTGGGAGTATATCATTAGCATAGGAAGCATTTAGGTATGTATCAAAGACGTAAGAATGTTTAGGAGAATATCAATGACATACGAAACTTTTCGGAGCATATCAATGAAGTATAAAATATTTCAGAGTATATCAAGGGCATAAGAAGCATTTAGGAGCATATCAATGGCATATAGGATATTTCGGAGCAAATCAAGGGCAAATGAAATATCTCGGAATATATAAATGACATATGGAATGTTTTGGAACATATCAAGGGCAAATGAAACATTTCAGAATATAACAATGATATATTAAATGTTTCGAAACATATCAATGGCATATGAATCATTTCATAACATAACAATGACGTATGAAATGTTTCAAAGCATATCAAGGGCAAATGAAACATTTTGGAAGATAACAATGACATATGAAATATTTCAGAACATATCAAGAACAAATGAAATATTTCAGAATATATCAATGATGTATGAAATGTTTCGAAATAAATCAAGGACAAATGAGATATCTCGGAGTATATCAGAATAACAAATAAGGAATAGAAGCTCAAATACCATATCTGATGTTATATTCATTTTATTCTCATCCAAACCGTATAGATAAATATATAAGTAATGTTTTGGATATCATATCAAAGAACATAAAGGGTGTAGTGGGATTTTGAACATAAGTCTCCCACGTCTGGGAGCTCCATCCACCCACGTCTGGGAGCTCCATCCACTCACGTCTGAGTGAAGTCGATATGGGCTGACAGAGCAATCCTGGGGCTCTAAGCATATACCCTTTACCATTTTTGGCAAAGGTCCAAATAATCCTTTTACCACTTCTAGCAAATGTCCAAATAATTCTTTTTATTATTTCTGGAAAAAGTTCAGCTAATTCCACAGCTATTAGAGTACAAAATGATAGGTGAGCAATAAAATTGACATATATCGAATGCATAAGCCAAACAACAAAACATATATGTGCCTATACAAAATAATTCAATACAAACAAAAACATTACATAATAGATTCAGGTATACAAATAATTGGAGGATAAAAATATACAAGAATTTAAAACAATAATATAAAGCTCAATTGAATGAAAGATTTTAGCTAAAATCAATTTCCAAAGTGATGAAACAACAATAGGCAACATTGACAAAAGCTTGATTATGATAGAATTCGAAGAGCATATTATATAAATTATTTGGGTAATTAATTATGGTCTGATTTGCTCAAAATTAGTGTCATTCGAAAGATACATCAATCTAGTTTCAGATAAATTAAGTTTTGCATGAATTTGAGTTTTCAACAAGGAGTTATAAAGAGTTTAGTAACCAAAGGTCAGAGAACATTATCTCTGTTTTGTAGAATTTATAGAGATGATTAGAACAGATGTTTCAATAGGTATTTATATCTCAAATCTTTCAATATTAGTATCAAAAGAAGATCTATAGGTCAAGTTTCTTATAAGTAGGATTTGTTATAATTAGATTCTTAGACAAAGAGTTATAAGTAAAAGAGTACTGAAAGGTCAGAATCAATAGCCTTTGTTTTATAGATTTCATATGGTCAATTGAAGTAACAGTTTGGGTAGACATTTAGACTCTAAATTTGATAATTTTAGTATCAAAAGAAAGATATTTGAGTTTATTTTTAGATGAATCGGTATAAAAAGTTATAGCAAGGACAATACTAAAAGATTAAAATATCAAAAAAAATTAAATTCATAGTTTTATTCCTAAATGAGAGAGATATCATATACAAAAATATAATCTTTCGAATTTAACAGAATTGAGATGAAAATAGAGTTCAAGTTTACTATAGGATGGGGTTAGAACACTTGTTTTGAAAAGTTTGATTCTCATATATAGAGAATTGATGCAAAACCTCGAGCCAAAACAAAACTTCTTCTCCTCCAATTCATTTTTCCTTCTCTTCTCAAGTCTACGTTACAGCAAGTTTCCCTTAAGTTTCCCTTTAATTGTTTAGGTTCAACTAATGCAAAGATAGTAAGGTGGCAAGCATGCATAATGGAAGCCTATGTGTCATCCATAGAACAAACATAAGTGGCTCAATCTTAGGTTAGCTAATGACACATGTCCTCCATTTTTTTAACTTAATATGAATCTTTCATAAATCATATTCAATTTTTAATATTCATACTTTGGTCCCTAGCAATAAACTTTTAATATAAAATTATTTAGTACAAATAAATTATTAAACAATCCTCATATTTACAAATAGATCGATGTTACACCTTAAATATTATATATGCTTATATCTATAGGTCACTTCATATTTTCTGTATTTTAAATAGAGAAAGATATTTTATCACTTTCATTGATAACTTATTAAAATATGACTATGTATATCTAATTCATATAAAGTATCAAACTATTGATACCTTTAGGTGTACATAAATGAAATAAAAAATAATTAAATAGAAAGATTAAAATAATTATATTTGATAGAAGTAATAAATTTTTATGATGGGCATGATGAGTCCGATCATAATTCTAACCCTTTTTGTCAGATTTCTTGAAAAATCAGGTATTTATGCTTATTATTTTTTTTATCAAATGTGTCACAACATGATGTGTTTCTAAAAGACAAAATCCTATACTTATGGATATGGTTAGTAGCATGATAAAATATTTTTCTATAGCATGATAAATTATTAAACAATCCTCATATTTACAAATAGGTCGATGTTATACCTTAAATATTATATATGCTTATATCTATAGGTCACTTCATATTTTTTGTGTTTTAATAGAGAAAGATATTTTATCACTTTCATTGATAACTTATTAAAATATGACTATGTATATCTAATTCATATAAGGTATCAAACTATTGATACCTTTAGGTGTACATAAATGAAATAAAAAAATAATTAAATAGAAAGATTAAAATAATTATATTTGATAGAAGTAATAAATTTTTATGATGGGCATGATGAGCCCGATCATAATTCTAACCCTTTTTGTCAGATTTCTTGAAAAATCAGGTATTTATGCTTATTATTCTTTTTATCAAATGTGTCACAACATAATGAGTTTCTAAAAGATAAAATCCTATACTTGTGGATATGGTTAGTAGCATGATAAAATATTTTTTTATATCTGAATCAATGTAATGAGAAACTTTAATGATAATTATGTATATGTTAAATAATATTACTAGTAAGTCAATTCCATCAACTTATTCTAAGTCATAGACTATTAAAAAACCTAACTTGAAATATTTATATATTTGAGATTATCCTATAGGGATAAGAATATTCAAATCACATGAAAAGAAATTATATCTAAGGTTATTTTTAAATATATGATTATTTATTTAGAAAAATTAAAAGGAATATAGTTTTTATTGCTCTAATTTGGTAATTAAATATTCTAGAAAAATAAGGAATCAATGAAAGTAAAAATCTTATAATTTGATCTTGACATAAAGAGATATAAGTTGATTCTCTTTTATCATTTTATATTCAAGATATTATTTTTTCAAATCACTAAATGATTTTATAAAGGTGAATAATAAAACAACATTAGTGAACTCTCACATAATATTAATATCACTACTGATAAACTTATGAAATAATCACAATTGATAATTCTAATAATATCTCAAATGGAAAGGAAACTAATATTTTTGTAAATTATGTACATATTTATAAGAATCAAATTATGATAAAAAAAATTAAAATTATTTTTTTTATAAGTTATGAAAAGTGATGATTTTGAAAAATGATACGATACAATAAAAGAAGAATTAAAATTAATAGACTAAAATAATGTTTGAGAATTCATCGAATTACCTAATAATTATATAAGAGTCTATTAATATGGGTCTTTAAGATAAATCATGACTAAAAGATAATATTAAATGATATAAAGTTAAACTTATAAATTGACATTACTATAACTTTCAAATCTAACAATGATTGATTACATCAGATAAAGACTTTTGAGTAACATCTAAAGATATGAATGGTATATTTGATCTATTATTATTTAATTCTAATTTTTAATATTAATTTTTTGACACAAAAATAATATAATCAGACTATTACCAAATACAAGGCAAATACGTAAGACAGCATTGTGTGGCGTGCTCTCTCTCTCTCTCTCTCTCTCTCTCTCTCTCTTTCTACTGGCACATCTGAACAACTCTTATTTAGGAGCATGACTTATTTTATCTTTGTGTATGATCTTGTGTTCAATAACTGTTGTGTTTATGAGTTGTCTATTCAGGTGTATTGTTGATTTGGCATCTTTGCATTTGTGATTCATCCTGATATACAGAATGGACCCCAAGTCCATTAGGCTGCGTTGCGTCGAGACTGATTCTGGGCTTTCGAGTGACCGTCCTTCAGGACCTGAATGGGCTGCAACTGGATTGGCTCCATGCACAAAACCCGACCTTTTCCCAGCTTGAATACCATCAGTAGTGAAGCAAAAAAAAAACAATTAATTCCTTCTCTCACTGACCAGTCTTTCTTCCCTGATGCTGATGGCCACCGTCACCTCCACAGTGCCTGTGGCCTGATCATAGCTCTGGATTCAACTAACATAGTTGTGGACTTGTAATTCCAAGTTGAGTTCCTGTCTGCTCCACTGCTTTGAAGTTTAACTACCTGTCTCCACCAGATGAAATTTTCAAGCATTTTTCTGTGCCGACACTTGAAATCCCCTGTTTTTTGCGTGTACGATTGAGCACACAGCAGAGCTCTGTGTTTGCCGGCCTCACAGTGTGTTGGAAAACATTGTTACTGACGATGGTCTGTCGATGCTTATTTACCGAGTTCGATCTGCCTTGGAGAAAGAATTTTGTAGTCCTGTGTGGAAAGATAACTAATCTGTGGAAGGGGCTTACTGACGTCTTCCAGCTATCTTCGGCGGATCGAGTCTCACAATGTCGAATACTTTTCCCTCTGGTTGTTACTTTTAAAATAGTGCTGATATCATAAAATTATTACTAATGCTGTAAGTATAAAATTTATAATTTATTATTACTATATAAAAAAATTATTATCAGAAAAATAAAATCAAATAATGATAGATCATATATATGATGTGTATCTTTTTTTTGTGTCATTTAAAAAGTTTTTATTTGATTTATAAATACATTATGGTCGACTCCAAATACTAAAACTAGGCTCGTCTTCTTCTCTCTTTGTATTCTTCACAGAATCGTTATGAGCAACGAATTAGAAACAAAGTAATGATGAGAAAATGTGTAATCTCTTAATAATTGATTTACATGATTAATGAAAGATATAAAAAATATGGTTCCTACGAAATCTTATCTATTTAAATAATTAGGAGAGAGCGAAAAATCTAAAATAAATAATTAGAAGAGTCTATCCCATTAAAATTATTTTCTAAAAAATTCTATTATAATTTTTTAATTAATTAATTAATTAATTATTAACATATAATAGATCTATAATATATCTTATCTAATTAGATAAAACTATATAATCCAATAAATATATTAAATCCTACTGAAATTGTTATTGCTACACTTGTATACATTTCAAAAAAAAAAAGGTTTCATATGTATGCTCTCCTCCAGCAAATAGAGATTTCTTTGAAGGCGCCCAAAACATATGGATGCATATGTGTTCGACCGATCTCGTCATATGAAATATTCAGGTTAAAAAACCTGAACTTTATGAAGGAATCTTCTGTTTTGCCGCATTACAATAAAGTCTATCTTCGAATTACTTCTTCCAGTTTTTTATTCATCTTCCTCCGTTTCAGTAATCACTAAATATTATGTCCATGGCATCCATCTTTAACATCTCGCATCATAAAGTAACGCTGCTTGAATAAATTTACATACATAGCGAACCCTCTAATTAGGCTTTGAACAGGTCATTCAAATCGGGTTCAAATTTGGGCGCAATTGGTGAGACTCGACATGCCATCTCTAGCTCGAAGAGCTTGATCTGTTTGGAGAGGTAACATCCGGTACGTGGGGCTTATGTCCAATTCAAAGAGCGCTTCTATTAGCTTGTGATCGAATTTGTGTTCGTCGCACACAAAGGTGTTAGCTAGTTTGGTTAGTAAAAACATTTTGAACCGTAAGATTCTGAGCTTAAAATTTATCTTCTGTCACTTATCTTTTGAGATATAAGAACTTATATGGCTTGGAATCACGGGCGTAGGCCACTGTTCGAAGAGCACGACAGCCAAACATGATTAATCACGACTCATACACAGAGTCGAGGATCCAAACCATTCAAACTAGTCGGTATCTTAGTCATCATGCTCGTTGCCATCCCCCAACAAGCTGCCTTCACCATCAAACCTGACGTAACCCACGCACTGGGAGTTCGCTTTCCTAGCGGTAGCCTTTGATTAGATGACACCCCTCCCTGAATGATTGAAAGGAATCCTTGGTGGCCCCGTCAACAAATGGCAGCAACGTGCCCACCGGAAGGGGGAGGAGACACCGAGGGATCCGCTTACGGGTGAGGCATGGCTTGCACCACCATTGGATTCTTTTGCCTCTTCTACGAAACCTCTTCCGCGTTCCAACGCTTCTCCTTCTTGCAAAGAAGGCTTTCCAACAAAGGGAGAGAGAGAGAGAGAGAGAGAGAGAGAGAACAAAGAAGCAATGCGCTACTGTTACTTAGGAAGGAAGAAGGAGAAGAATTAGAAGGATAATAATTCGTACGATGACAACCATGATGATCTATAATAATTCCGCACCCAACACCAACCAAAATGGTACGCTCTGAGTTAATGGGTGAAGCGTCCATGTCCCATGATAAAACTCTCTATCTGGTCTTTGATGTATTCCTCTTCTTTCACCAGCACACGTTAAAAGAATTTACTCGTCCACCCTAACGAGATGATCCAATCTTGCAATAAATGCCTGCATTCCTCAAGAGAAAGCAATTGTTGTACTCATCTCTTTAAATTAAAGTTTCATGTATATATCCCTGCAAAACTTACGAACTCATGCTCTCATAGTCAAAATGGTAGCTGACTGTTAGTGATGTTGGAACTCTTGGTTTTCTCAATACACCTTAAAAACAGTTATGATAACATTTTTTCCTGCTCCAAGTGGGCAAGAATAATGAAGAAGGTAAAAGCACACATTTAAGGCTCTGTCGGTGGCTTACAGTCCTAAAACAAAGGCTACAGCCTAAAGGTTGCTTAGAGTTTTAGCTTCTATATGCAATCCATAATATAGCACATAAATAGATTTGTGAGGGTCCATTTGCCATGCTTTTTCTAATCAGATGTGGATTCTCAAACATGTAGGTTCGCCTTCCATTTCCCACTCAACATCATCTCCTGGCATCTAAGACCACAGAGAGATGATGTTCTTCGGTCATACAGTGTTGTCTTTACAGATCCTATGAGGCTACACCAAGTTAAAAAAGAGGGTGGAGAAATATCTCCTGGAAGATATATGTCGACATCCCTAACGTGATTAATCAGCTGCCATGAGGTTCTTCAAGATCACAGCAGGTGTCTCGATGTGACTTCTTTTTCTTTTTCTTCTTCCTGTGGGGGAGTTCCCATGTCACATCTGCAAGTTCTCCTTGCCAAAAGCCACATCGTTTTGACCTTCTTTCTTCGACAAATTGATGAATCGTCAATGGTCTAACGCAAGTGCAGATGTTCACAGGCGAAGATGTTCGCTACATAAAAATACATATATATGATCTCATGCTATATAAAAATGCATATGTAAAGCCTTACCATTACCTATCTATCTGTACATAATCTTTACTAGAGATATTTGTCTATGAATCTGAAAATAAATAATTTTACAATTTTACAACTTAATATTCAATTTCATAATTTAATCCTCATGTATCAAGTATTTCATTACAAATGTAAATTTTGATATAGCAATTGTAGAATCCTAATTAGTCGCACGTCCATGGATTGATTTATAAATATTTAATGAGTATATTATTATTAACTTTAGCTTAAATATTTTGATCAATAATTTAGGCTAAACAAAGTAATTAATCTATCAAGGTTTGGATCGTGATATTTAGTATCAAAGTTGACTTAATATTTGGACATGGTGAGGGAGTTCAAGTAAAAAAGAACTATTCATAAATAGAGTCGAAGGCCTCATCACGTTGTGACGTCACCACTAAACTATTACTCATATGCACTATACTATAGTTTGATCTAAGCTATATTGTGCATTGACGAGAATGCTAATAAAAAAAATTTGTAGTACCTCAATTAGTCCCATATTAGAAATGGGCAAAACTAAGATTAGCTAATAAGGGTTTGATGAGTATATTATTATAAACTTCAATATAAATATTTTGACTCATGATTTAGAACAAACGAAGTTGATAAGCCAGTTAACTTATTAAGCCCGAGTCATGATATTAGAAGTGATCTAGTAATTAGGCATGGTAAGAGAGCTTGAGTAGAAAAGGATACCAATGAATAAAATTAAAAGGTTCGATATGGAATCACCATTGGGCTATGTTTCGTATGTACTGTATTGTGTTGGGACTTAATGAAGACGTTAAGCTCTTGAATGAAAAAAAATTTATAATATAATATTTAAGAATAATTACTAAAACGAGAACTCAAAGAATATCTTCTATATTTTTCATTTGATATTATTATGATAGCTATGCATGAAAAATAAATAAATATTTAAAGAAAAATGACATAATGGAAGAAAGGTTTCCATTCATGATGAAGAAAGAGGTGCTTGATTGCGTTTAAAGAAATGGTGGTACAGGTGAGGTGAAAGTAAAAGAAGATACAGCTTTTTTTCCAAGATATCATTTTCACAAAAGGAATTATTTTACCTGGGATAATTTTCACATTCACGAAGGAAAGAAGAAACCTGTTGATGTCTTCTATCGGCAATTCATGTTGACAAATAAGCTGGAATTTGCTGTATATTCTACAAATCTCATTGCAGGGATGTGATGGAGACTCACAGTCTGCTAGCCTTACAGCAATGTGAAAGAGAGACCAGTTTAGTTTTGGGAGGAAGAGAACCTGTCGATTGAGTTTGATGAGCCTTTCACACCCATCCAAAACAATCTTGTTTGCCCCCCTTCACAGAATGAAATATTTTTCAGATGTTACTGTTGTTGTAGACTGGCAAAGTGCCATGTGTTCTATACCAACCATTTATGTGCATGTACTTGTCATTTCTCTTTTAGTTATTGAAGCCATTTTCTTGAATCAAAATATTAGAAATCATAGTAATTATCCTTCAATGGAGGTTTTCTTATTATCACCGTCCTTCATCTCAGAAAAAAACAAAAAACAAAAGAAAGACATGAAGTCAGATTTATCTGAAATATAAATATTCTTTAAAGCATGAGAGAGACAAATCTCAATATCTTTTTGTACTTGATGCTGATCACGTAAGCAATATGAGCCTACTTTAAGAGTTGCTACTATTGCATATAAGCACTAGCATAATAAATATGTTCTAATTAGTGCAAAACTAATGGGTACTGTTTCCCTTCATTTTCTTGGATGTCCTATCTTTGTCAATTTTGTAAGGTGGGTGCAATTGACACATAAGTTAAATTATTATGTTTGATTTAGTAGATGGTAATCACTGACCTCAAGAAACCATGCCCTTAGTTGGAAAGTCAATTGCTGGTGAGTGATTTACAAAAAGAAATAGATGAGTGATTAGCTTCTCTTACATATCATCTCAAACCATAACCAAGTCATATTACAAATCACTACAAATTCACAAGACATGCTTTTATTACATTAGTAACAATTGACAAAATACACCTTAAAATGTATCAAACCCGTTTTCTAAAGGTTAAGAGTTAAAAAATAAAATAACATATATGATACATATAAGTTGAGATGTAATTTTATATTTTTTTTATTAAAATAATCAAATATAATCAATCAAGTTTAGTTTCGTTGAGATATATCCTCTCTTTAATAGTTCGTTATTTATTAAATACTAATTAAATTATTCATACTATATGCAGATTAACAACATGCAATTCCCCCTCATATATTCTAACCTCTATCCAAAATTATGATTGATAAACAAAAGTCATGGGTAAAACACTTTGTTCTAAGCTGACATTTAGATGCACAAAGTGAAGCAGTGATGTAAAACATGTAGAATCACAGAACTCAAATCTGTAGAAGCACACACATTCCACCTATCATCATCATTTCAGAAAATAAAAACATTTGTCGTTGTTGTCGACTAGTCTCAATGGTCTCTTCTTTTTCCTTTTTTTGTGGATTAGGGACAGAACTCCGTCCCTCCATTATTCCTGCAACCCGAATATATTTTGATTTCATTCTATGTCTGAAACACTAATAACTTTATTTATTGTATATGCTTTCCGTACTGGTATTGATTACTTTCAACTATAGATCACACGTGTCCCCTTATACTTTGTAAGAAGACATTTCTAATGTTGGTGGTGGCTGCCACCATTATTATGAAACGAGCTAATTTATAATCGTTTAGTCGACCATAATTTAAATTAACGACAACAAATTCGTGTAGATATTGCTTAATCTCTTTAGAAAAATATTCGACATCCGTATACTATGATTTATGTCGATCAAAATCTATCTATACGTCGGCCAAGTCCATCGAATCTAAAGTTACAGAACTGTGTCACCTCCACATATAATTAAACATCCCTACGATTAGGAGCACATAGCAACTATTTATAATGCAGACGACAGTACCGGAGGATTAGGCTTAGTTAATCTTATAATGTCAACATGACATCGTGATTCTTTTTATTTAAAAATTAAAGATATAAAAACATGATGAATGGAGACAAATTTTTTGTTTTTTTTAGTTTTGATTAGATTTCGGAAGTTTTACCAAACCATTGTAATTGGCAATAATATTTATGAATATAGTATTTTACCTATGCTATGGGATGATCTTGTCGCCCGATTTCAGTGATTATTGTAAAGAATTTCTATCTCATATTTGCAATTTTTTCTCAAAATTTCATTATGAATAAGGGGAAATTAGGTTTGTGAAAGTCAAAGAGAGAGAAAAAAAAGCCTTTGATATATATTTCGGAGATGGAATTTGAGCCAATTTTATTAATTATTTTTAAAAATTAATCTTTACAAACAAATTCCCAACATAGGAGGCCCACCAACTTGATTACCCCCCCCCTCTCTCTCTCTCTCTCTCTCTCTCTCTCTCTCTCTCCGTTGTTCCACTCGACCCACCTTGGCCCTCCCTCTTTGCTCAATTCTAACAAGTGGAAAGAGGCTTTGGGAAGGGAAGAGAGAAAACATACATCCACGTTACACGGAGAACGCGCTGATAGTAGGGGATAAGAGCAGCAGTATTATCGACATACCTGCAGGAGGAGGAGAAGAAGTGCTTCAGCTCTCGTGCATGGAACCGGCACCGGGCGCACCCGGCGGCACCGGTGAAGGCCCTTCCTCCTCGTCCGACCCCGCCGACCCGGGTGCTGCATCACCTCCTCCTCCTCCTCCACGACAGGAGCAGCAGCAGCAGCAGCCGCTCAGTCGGTATGAGTCGCAGAAGAGGCGCGATTGGCATACCTTCCTCCAATACCTGAAGAACCACAAGCCGCCGCTGACGCTCGCGAGGTGCAGCGGGGCGCATGTGATCGAGTTCCTCAAGTACCTGGACCAGTTCGGGAAGACGAAGGTGCACGCCGCCGGGTGCACCTTCTTCGGCCAGCCGAACCCCCCTGCGCCCTGCGTGTGCCCCCTCAGGCAGGCCTGGGGCTCCCTCGACGCGCTCATCGGCCGACTCCGCGCGGCCTACGAGGAGAGCGGCGGCCGGTCCGAGTCCAACCCCTTCGCCGCCCGCCCCGTCAGGATTTACCTCAGGGAGGTGCGGGAGAGCCAGGCGAAGGCCCGGGGCATCCCTTACGAGAAGAAGAAGCGTAAGCGAGACCCGTCTGCGGCCACCGCTGCCTCGGCATCCGCTTCCACTGCTACAGTAGCAGAGGAGAGTTCGGAAGCTGGAGGGGGGTCTTCCGCTTCGGCTCCGCCTGCTGCCGGTGGGACTAGTAGTGCTACTAGCGGCAGTGCTACTTCTTCAGCGGTGGGCGTTCGACCGGATGGTTCATCATCGGCCTAATGACTATAAATTCCTCTACTTTAATTGCTCCCTTCTTATGGGATCTGATGCATTAACGCCGGTAAGATCACATCCCATATACTTTATTTCGTTACCAATATATTTGATGGACGAAAAAAAAATTAGGAATCATATACATATTATGTAGATAATTCTCAACATTAAGTTGATATATGAAGGTCTCAGAGAAATTAAGCCGGAGAACATGGTTCTCGCTTCGTCTCTCTTCTCTTCTCTTCCTTACTCTCATCTAATCCAATTGATTGCTCCACAGTGTTGCTAATTGAATGCTACATATTATGCTTCTTTTGTGTATGTGTTAGATTAGAGCTGTATAAATGCAGCTAAGATATGAAATTTCCTGTGCTTTTCTAATATACTATGGTTTCAGATAAATGTGAGGCAATCAATCTTTTGCTTTGATCAAATTCTTCTCTCTCCTCTGATTTGAAGAATGCAGTCACATTCCAGTAGATATTCTATCATCAAACACATTGCAGATGTTTCATCCTCTTTGCTCAGGAAAACTTTGGCCCTCAAAGCACTGACACCAGCAGATTCTCCCCCTCCTTGCTCTCCACAGCCCCAAAGCTTTCCTTTGTTTACTTGTTTACAAAGTAGAGTCACAGACTCACAAACTGCTGTCCTGGTTCCTTTCTCCTTCCCTCTTTTTTTCATGTTGTCATTCGTTTTCTTTGGGATAGCTTTACGAGAGACGCGTGAGTTGCTAGTGACTGCTGCAAGACGCAGCAGCAACACCAGACATGACCGGTCCCAGGTTTGTATGGTCGGAGGATTACCCGCACGAGCAGCCACCACTTCTAACACACTGCACAGAATTACCCCCTTCCGATCCCAAGTTAGCTTCTGCAGGCTGTCCATCTGGTTACTGCACTCTTAGATTTGAGCTCTGTTAATGGAGCTGTCTTTCCGCAGGCATACAAACTCGATCCCCAGTTTAGCATAAGCCGCCCTTTTTCTTTGGATCTGCAACTTAATCGTTCCTTTACCGACAGGTCCAACAGTACCACTGCCTCCTCTTTATATCTCTATCCGGCTTTCCATTCAAAACACCCTTTACAAAGATGTTAACTGTATTTGCAGGTGATCTTGCAGAACATGAGGTGGTGTTTGGTGGGGAAGTAAAGCAGTAGGGCTTGGCAAGTCGAGAACTCTAGTTAGATTTTGTGTGGTAGTCCAAGTTATCTAGATTATATTGGCCTACTAATCCACTTACTTCTTCTACCATCAACCCAAATACTTTGACATCAAATAACAAAGCTGCTTTATATGATCATTAGTCAACAAGAACATGAAACGCCATAATAAGTTCAAATAAGTAAACTTGATCTGCTTCTGTCACTTGAACCTTCACTATTTACACAGAGAAACATAGTAACTTCTCATAATCTCTCCACCACCAAATCATCATGACGTTAGAGTAACGTTATACAGTAACTAAGAGAGAGAGAGAGAGAGAGAGAGAGAGAGAGAGAGAGAGAGAGAGCAGAAGGAAAAACAATACAATGTGGTTGACGGTGTAGAAAAAGAAATCACTTGGCGTGTCTGCATTCGACCTAAAATTATTAGTTCATGTGGAAGCAGCAAAGCGCGGCAGCAGAGGCCGTCGTACGAACTGTAACTCCGTCTTACTGCTCTAGCTTTTGTCGCCCGCTTTAAATCCCAGTGGCCAGTGGGGGGGTGGGAGGGGGAGAGAGAGGAGGGAAGAAGCTCCAACTTGTGCAGCCAGCGAATGTGCTACAGCGGGAAAGAGAACAAAACAGATGAAAGCAAAAGCACGTCGGCAACATTATTGTGGCGGTCATCATCCTTCGCATTGGAATATATCACCTTTAGACAACAACAACAGCATCAGCCTCCATCCAATGGAACACCAAACTCCTGACCATCATCCGTGGTAAATGCTCTCCTCTTACCATTTCACCGTGAGGTAACAATTGATTGGGAGCGCATCCTCTCTCTCTCTCTCTCTTACGAGGTAAGAAACACGACCTAGGATTTCTTGGACTTGTTCTTCGTTGTGCTTGGTTCGTGGAAGGGATGGAAGACGAGTCCGGTACAGTGAACCTACAAGCATTATAAACCCCATGTTGATTGAATGATGGGGATCGAAGACATGAAGGCACGTCACCGCGTCCACCTTGTAGATAAACAATTCGTAGAGGAGTCACGCCAATGATGTGGTCTTGTCTTGACTTGATATATGATTGCTCTAACGCGTCTAATCTAATCTTGTAGATGCGCCAATAAGCGTAGTGCGATTTGAATACTTGCAATAGTCTTATGTTTATTCTCGTCACACCGACTCCTTTGGATTCTAATGTTCCTAAGTGCTGACGAGATCACCATTACAGAGTCGTTTGAATTTTTGTTTTCCTTTTATTTCTCTTCAAAAAGTCTGAAAAGGAAATTAAAGAAGAATTATAGATAGTTAATTTGTGGCATATGGGTAAAATTAAGTTATTTTATTTTAAATTATGGTGCTCAATTTAATTTGATAATGAAGGTTAAGTTCTTAGTTTAATAAATATTTGGGGTTTTATCCACTTTTTTTTAATTAGATATTGATGTTCTTGTGGAGCGTTCATGTTAAATTAACCTCATTATTTTTGTGAATAATGCCTTCAGAAAATATGTTATGTCACATCTAAATTGGCTAATGCATCATTGCACAAGTGATAAGTCTTAAATTTGAGCCTACGTCTAAGCGTTGCACATGTCATTCGATTTAATGAAAATACTTTCTGGTTTAAAAAAAACATTTACATGAGAATTTTATAGTATTGAAAAAGAATTACATACCTCCATTTGGTCATGTGGTCGAGAAAAACAAAATACTCTCCTTCATAATTTCTGTTGAAATTTAGAACGAGGAAAAAGATAGTATGTTTCATTTGAACTAATAAATAAGAGGAAACCAAATCAAATTCGGCTTCTTTTTTATTTAGATGAAGATTGACTTAGGAATACTTCGGAAAAAGGAAAGAAAAGTTTGTTGACCAGATTATATACCCCTCGGAATCTAACAGGGGAAGAGACAATTGGCAAAATATAGCATGCTTGTCTACTAAGATTTGATTCCTTGGTTATCACTGAATAAACATTATGAGAATCATATGCTTTGTATGTTTGCTATTTCAATTAGTTAGCTTTTTGTATCTTATAGGGTGTAGACAAGCAGATTTTTAATCTTTATATCACAATCAGAATCTAGATCATAAAAGTTCTTTAGATTGATGCATTCTTATGCCTCAGAATAATCAATTTAGGCCTCTAGCTTTGATGATTTCAGCATATCAAGCATATCAAGTGATTGTGTTTCTTACTGCATGTAAGGTGAGATCTAACTTAATACTTAATCATGCATATGTTATAGGGTTGGTAGGTTGCTGATATATCAGTCTATAACTATCACTAACTTGTTCAAGGAGAAATGTCACTACTAGTTGTTCTTTCATTGATTTGTCTTATTATAATACAAAAGTGTCATGTGCATTTGTACACTTTTAAGAAAAGATGTAATTCTTTATATGATTTTTCTAATTGACATTTATCATAGTAACTTGTTCAGAGGTTGTTCCTAAGATTTGAACATAACTAATGATCCCCTTTCTCCACTGTACACAGATTTAGTGATCTTATTGAAGTCCAATAGGCTAAATAAATCTCTGGACAGACTAAAAAAAGGGTTTGTCAACAGTCTGAAAAACCACTCAATAGCATTTCATTAATTTTTTTTCATGTCACATTCCATTTTTTTTCTTCTTTGTGCTAATTATAATAAAATTAAGAAAATATTTAATATTTTTCTCCATAATGGGCTTGAGCACTCTCTGCCTTCTTAAGACATAGTAAATTGATTCCAAAATGCAGTGCTTTTGTCTCATGAACTGATAATTTGTCTTCAATTCCTTGAAATAGGAATGGAGGAGAACACACTGGTCAAAGTAGGAAGAAGTACTCTTACATATGATAAGAAGGTTCAACAGGTTTTAGGTTGCAAGAAGATACCCTATTTAGTTGGACAACACAAGAATGTAGTACAAAAGGGAATTAAAATCCATCAAAATTTGCAGTCAATATCTAATTTTTGAACCAAAGTGCAATCATGTCTTGATCACTAAAATGGAGGATACAGCATCCATCAGGTCAAAGTGAGTGCCTCAACAGGTAAAAATGCATCCATATATTTGTGTGATATGGGAAAAGAAGAATGGATGAAATTGCACTTAGAGTGCTTATCATATGAACTGCAAAACTCCTATATATATCCAAGTGAACATGCAGTCTACTGGACAATAGCACCAAAAAATCAGAAAACACAAGAAGGTGGGTTTACATATGATGCATAAAAATGCACAACAGTTACTGGTCTACTTGAAGTTCTACACACAACTAGTTAGATACCAATACATCCTCAACCTGCATGTGATTTGTGAGACACTACTGGAAGCTATGCTCATCTTAACTATGACACTTCAAAAATTTGTTAGTAGAGAAGTATTATGATATATTTTGGCTGTTCAACACTTAAAGACGGTTTGGATCTAATTAAGGCCGACATCGAGGCTCGCCTTAAGTTGAGGTGTCGGGAGACTAAAGGATTTAATTTAAGATTCTATAAAAATTACATCAGAATATACTTGACAGACAAGTCCATCTAATGCTTAAACTAATAAAAATTATAAGGATTCAATCAAATATATTCATTTGATTGAAAAATATTCATTTGAAAAATATTCATTTTCAAGAAGACACATATGAGATCTTTTTATATTATAGTAAGTGATATTGAGATTGCACGATCAATTACATGCATGAGATCTTTTTATATTATAGTAAGTGATATTGAGTGATATTGAGATCTTTTTATATTATAGTAAGTGATATTGAGATTGCACGATCAATTACATGCATGAAATCTTTTTATATTATAGTAAGTGATATTGAGATTGCACGATCAATTACATGCATCATTCATTCATCAACAAGATCATAAAATTAAATTCCGGGTGATATAGAGGAGTTGACATCACTCATTATTAATTATATATATATATATTGTTAAAAATACAAAGCATTTCAATTAGCACCAGTGGTCTAGTGGTAGAATAGTACCCTGCCACGGTACAGACCCGGGTTCGATTTCCGGGTGGTGCAGTTTTCATTTTTCTGGTGCTTTTGAAGACAAATTCAAGAAAAGAAAAAGAAAAAAAATGGACCCACGTCCATGACAAGTTGCAGAGGATTCATCCATCACGGCCGTCCATAAACATAGGATTCTTTGCCACCGACGGCTAGAGGTTTCATGAAAAGTCGTGCTTCTCTTGTGGCAGGAATGTTTTTGTCGCCGAATGCCATATACGCTTAAGATGACGCCACGCGTCCTAGCTCTTCTCCCTAGCGTCTCGGGTTCCTCGGGACTTTTGCTTACGCCTAATAAGTCCTTATCTCGTTTGCGAGGCAGCCGAGTGAGCGAGAGAGAGAGAGAGAGAGAGCGAGATGCCGTGCCTTAACCTTTCCACCAACGTGAGCCTCGACGGCGTTGACACCTCCGCGATTCTCTCTGAGGCGTCCAAGACCGTCGCCAGGCTCATCGGCAAACCCGAAGCGGTACGACCTGCATACCCTACGACATGCTTTGCTGGATCTCGATGCCATCTTCCTGGACACAAACTGTTCGATGAAATGCTCACTTGGTTTTTGGCCATTGGCAGTATGTGATGATAGTTCTCAAAGGATCGTTGCCCATGTCTTTCGGCGGGACAGAGCAGCCCGCCGCGTACGGCGAGCTGGTCTCCATCGGCGGCCTGAACTCCGACGTCAACAAGAAGCTGAGCGCCGCCGTCGCGGCCATCCTCGAGACCAAGTTGTCCGTCCCCAAGGCTCGCTTCTTCCTCAAGTTCTATGACACTAAGGTGGGTGATTTCCTTCTTATATATATATATATATATATATATATATATATATATTTATATATATATATATATATATATATATATATATATATATATATATATATCAAATTGGAGACTTTATGATGCTTGTCGTTAGGGATTCGCCTTCTTAATCGTCACTGCCATTCTAAATGGTGTAAAGTTCACCAAATTTTGGAGCTCGAAACCTGATGGTCTACCTGATTTTGATTGGCAGGGCTCAAACTTTGGGTGGAACGGATCGACTTTTTAGGACTTGTATGGCCTTGGTGCTTTTGATTGAGCATGTTCGAGTCAAATTCTATGCTTAAAGAAATATAATGGTCTGATCTGTTCCGTGACTGTTACTAAAATATCTGTCATCTCGGGAAAACCTATAGAATTTTATGCTTGGCGTCACTATTTTCTTTTACTTAGTTGCTTCTTTGGTTGAACTCTTTTTTCTTGGCAATGTTTGTTTTCTATAATAGCTTATATGGTTTTTAGTAGCATATATTGTTTCTGTAGATAAGCATTTGAATTGACAAACATTCCAGTTATGCAGTAAGAGTTGTCAAATTATTAAGATGAATTAGGTACAAATTATGCTCTTATGATCCTTGTGAAGCTAGACTCTATCTTTTAAATTAAAAAAAAACTATAATTGATGTTCTGTAAAGTTGTGATCATAATGGGGATCCATATTGGTTTCACTGGTCACTATAAGTTTGTAAATTACAGTGTTAAAAGATATGACACTTAACACGACATGGTACATTAAAATTATTTCTTGATGTAAGCAAAGTGAACCTCGTTTTTGTTCGAAATTATTTACAGCAACTTTCGAATACTTTGGCTTGTTCTTACCTATTGTCAGACAATTTTCAGTATTACTTTGAATTTGTTTCATGCATCTCATTTTGTATTTAGTACTGCACATCAATGATGGACAAACTCCAGCTGTTTCAATTGTCGACTACAGAAAGTGATAATGGCAGCGCTTTAGAAACTAATCATGAAACTTACTGTTTCAATCATAGGTGTACTTCTAATGAGTCCTGAAAAATGTACTTTGGAGAATTGGTCTTAACTCTTCTGCTTGAATAATGTTGCAGAGAGTTGAAGATCAAGCTGTGAAGCATCTGATGGTATTCTTATGTACATCATATACTCAATTTCCTTTAGCATTAGTTTATACTGTTAGGTTGACAAGTATATTTAGCTTCACAAACCTCTAATTGCTTGGGACTGATAAGTTTATTTCCCATTTGATCTTTTGAGGAATCCTTGTTAGAATACAACAGAGGTTGCAGTCATCATTGATAACCTTAATCTCTAAACCGTTTTAAGTCACATTAGTAGGACCAGAGCAGAACTCTAGGAATACAAGCTCAATGTAGGTGTTTGTGGGCTGGTTTTAAAAACTTCTGTTCTTCTCCTTTGGTGAACTTCGGAAGAATGCTAATTTTTATTTTGGTGCAGTTAATTTGTGAAGTTTCTTGTTTGTAGTCTGCTGGTTACTATTCCTTGCTGGCCAAACTGATTGGAGAAGCCTGTTGCTAGCGTAAGCTTGGTACCAAAAATGGTGTTAGTCTCCAGATTCCCACTTTTGCTCTTTTTCCTGCTTTGCAACCATTGACTTTCTTTATTGTACTAAAACAAAGATTTCTCATTATTATGAACCTTTATGCTGTGTCTTGGGAGTCGGTAGGATTTGATCTCGTCCAAACGTGCAAGGGTGTCCATGTGGGTCCTTGGGGCGAGGAGGCTGGGGAAGCGAGATTGGGTTGGGGATAGCTCTCGGGCTCCCGTTGTGTCCTCATGGTCGGCCTCGAAGCGGTGCTAGAGTGGCCTCGCTTATGTTGAGGTCGGGAGGGGGAATTCCCGACTCGACCCATCCGATGCTTAAGTTAGCAAATAGTTTTTTTGTGGTGTAAAAGGTTTGATCCTTCTCCCTGAGTTAGGGGGTTAGTATTTATACTTACAGAGACAGCTCGGAGGTACGCGGATCATTGATGGCCATCGATGTCTTATTCAGCATGATCGTACAAGTGGTCGACCCGCATGTTCCCGACGGTGTGGATCGACCCGTTCGTACCCCTATTGTGCGACGTTGACGCATACGATTCCAGGCGACACGGAGTCGGTCATACATTGTTTGCCAGGTTGGCTACTTTTCCTACGGGCATGTGTCGGGTTGTTCCACATCAGCTCCTCGATGGTGGCAAGTTGTCAATCCACGGTTGCTGCTGGAATATTTCTTATCACTCATGCTATTTTATATGTGTCCATCTTTAAAGTTTAATTCAAATCCTATATTGACGATGCTATCTTCTGCTCTCTTCATTTCTTTTTCATTCCACCTTATAACATCAAACAGATGAAGGACAACTACTCACAGATTCTTTGTGCAAGCTTTGCAACCTTTTACTTGCAAATCGTTTATTGACCAGTTGCTACTTACAGCCAACTAGTTTTCATATATTGGCATTTTAATGTGTTGAGGTAATCTGCATCTTCAATATTTGAACCTCTTAGGTTGTGAAAATATTTTGATCTCTGTTGGGGATAGATGTTCTTTTGAAGATAACCTTTAGGAGGCCCTCGAAGTCTCCGTGTCACCTCTCGGTTTAATTAATTTATGTGTCGTGTATGCTGGCAACAGAGTTTATAGGTCAATTACTGGCTCTGCACAAGGCTTACCTGCAGGATGAATTAACGCAGTTCACAGAGGAGCCTTAAAAGAATGCCAAATACAAAAAAAAACTCTATCGTGATCTGTCCCTCTTATTTCTATGATATATTTCTAACATGCATATTGTCCTCTGTGCTTATGTTATCAGCAATTTTGGCAAAAGAGTTATCATAAAATAATTTTCTATATTTGCTTTTACTCACTTTAAGGTCTGTTTGCCTGCTTCATTTTAAAATGGGTTTCTGATTTTTTCAAACAATGATTAAGATAAAATTATATATATCCCTCCAAAATTAACTTTAAGTAGCATATATATCTCCTTGTAAAACCAAAGAACTATATATATATCAGTGATAATTGAAGATCAGTGAAGTTTTTTTATTAATATTAGTACCTTTTGAAACTTATTGTGATAGTAAAAATTCTAAAATATTTAAATTGTTGTGTATGTATTTTTTTGCTTCTGACTTGTATTAGTGATATTTCGAGAGACATGTAACGCCTATGTCAGAATTTGTTAGCGCAAATAAGCTACTTCGAGACCATAAGAACAGATACGTAAAAACAGCGTACTATTAATCGAGCCAGCTTTCTGTTAATGTTCGATAATAATTGACGTCGTTATTGATGTCTATTGGCGGAGAGAGCGCAAAAGCATTCCGCGGCCGCCCCATTATACCACCCAACGCATTAGCCAGACGTCTCACTCCTGTCCGAAAGAGATCCACCGCCAACCCCATTCCGCCTTTCCCTGGTGCCCTCGTCCGCTGATGGCATCTGCCCCGCCGCCCATCCTCCCCGTTTCCTCGGCCGGCGGCGGTGGCAGTGCCCCCTCCTCCGCTCCGCCGATCTCTGTCCCCGCCCTCCGCCTCTTCCTTTCCCGGTTATCCGACTCCGCCCGCCGCTCCCTCGCCCACCGCCGTCCCTGGTATGAGCTCTTCGATCGCTCCGCCTTCGCCCGGCCGGATTCCCTCTCCGATGCCGCCTCTCGCCTCCGCAAAAACCTGGCCTACTTCCGCGTCAACTACCTCGCCCTCCTCGCCGCCGCCCTCGCCCTCTCCCTCCTCTCCCACCCCTTCTCTCTCCTCCTCCTCGTCGCCCTCCTTGCTGCCTGGGCCTTCCTCTACCTCTTCCGACCTTCCGACGCCTCCCCCCTCGTTCTCTTCCGCCGCACCTTCTCCGATCGGGAGATCCTCGCCGGCCTCGTCCTTCTCACCCTCCTTGTCGTCTTCCTCACGTCCGTCGGATCCCTCATCGTCTCCGCCCTAATGGTTGGCGCTGCCGTCGTATGCGTTCACGGGGCCTTTCGGGTGCCCGAGGACCTCTTCCTCGACGATCAGGACCCCGGGGTTCCCGCCAGCGGCTTTCTGTCCTTCCTTGGCGGAGCAGCCGCTTCTTCCGGGCCCGCCGTTCGCATCTGATGTGGATCTGATGGTGATCTTTTCGTTAGATACGGCATGCTCGACTGGGGCTTGAGTTTGCGGCATCGGTAAACATAGTAATTCTTGGATTTAGGATTTCTTTTGTTGTCTCAATTTTCGTCAGTGACCTAATATTTCAACATTGGACTCGATTGGGAGCACGTAGAATACTGGATCTGTGTATCTGATTTCGGGTGAACGATGCTATAACTGTATTGTTCTCTTCTTTGTTGTAGATCTACTAAAGAATGCTGTTGATCTTAAGCTCTTTTAATGTCATTTATCTCAATGAAGTTTTCTTTTACCTTATTGTTTCGTTCACATGGTATATACCTGCAGGTTTAATATTTCTCAACCTTATGCATAATTAAGGTGAGATGGTTGACGGTGATCGTATACACCTAACAGTAGTTGGTAGAGGTTTTGTGGTTTGGCTCTATGCTTCTGCTAGAGTATGAAATATGTATGTATGTATATATGTATGTATTATGATCATTCATGTCATGATAGGATGGTTTTTACTGAAATTTTATTCTCTAGATGTCAGATATTGTCCCTCTAAAAATGTAAGATGGAGATCATTGGGCTCAAGAGCCATGTCAACTATTATAATTGGTAGATATGACATTGTTCAGGTATTTCAAATTTCAGCGATAGCTGGTATGCTGGACAATTTTTTGTGGTTGAAACTAGTATATCTCTACTGATTTTTTTTTTATAATATATGATATATTAAAGTATGCATTAGATGTATTTTGATTTTATTTGTGTTTAATTTTGTGTCTTGGTAATTAATAATTATAGATGAAGCATCCATTCAAGCTTCTAAATTTTGCACTGAAAGAGCATTCGCTGATGATTGACTAGCATTAGGTTGAAGTTGTAATAGATTGTCATAGATCAGATGACATTTATATTTCAGTTCTCATTAATTAGTTAGTTTAGTGGTATTAATTTGCTATATTTGTTGTTACGTTGTTATGATACATCTGTGTTGTTCCGTATAATACTATTGGAGGAAACATGACATATATAATTTGTCATTCTTGTTACTTGGTTTTTTGGATTGGAATTGTAGCAGAACTGTGGTATTCTTGGGCTATGGGTTGTCATGTGTTGGAATAGTTAGTGCTAAGCATTTGCAAGCAGTGGCTCTTTGTCTCTATTCAGTTCAACGATGAGATTTTGGAGACTGTTTTGACATGAAAGTATTCATTTGAAACCTATCTTGGAATTTCGTAGGTACCAGCTCAGCAGTATTGCTCAATTAAAGACATTCAGTTGGTTGACTTAAAATCTATGCTTGTGAGTTCGAGTTGCTGAAAGTTGCTTCCGTTCATGTTTCTAGTGAAAGAATGGGGCACCGAAGCTTGCTCTCTGGTATGGGTTTTAGGAAAATGTTAACAATAGGGTCTCTGCACTTAGGCTAACATAATTTATTCATAATCTTAACTGGCTCCAAAGATTGTCTGAAATTGTTTATTTACCCTACCTTTAGTATGTTACTAGAACTGTTTATAGATAAGGCTTAAGAATTTCTATTATGATAATTTGGAATGTTAGTTCTGGATCTCTTTTAGAATATGTACTTTTCCTTGAGGCACTTGGAACAATATCTTATTGCATCGGTGCAATGACTGTTGTCTTGCAAGTTTCCCAGAGGCGTAGATTTGAAAATTCAGAAAATTTCAGAATGTGTATATATATGCACACATATATTGGTTAAAGAATGTGTATATATATGCACACATTTATATCTTAAGCCCGGATCGGGTTCAGGATTTGCTATGCACATAGTTAGTGAACACAACCATGTGAGTCATGGGCCCATCTCACAATTCTCCATGACCTCAAATTAAGTGGTGACAGGAAAGTTTGAACTCTGTATTCTCAGAGAGAAAAGCCGACCCTAGATACTGTTCAAAATCAGACTTGCTAAGAGTAAAACCTTTGCTAAGAGTAAAACCTGTTGTTGAAATCAATCGATGAATGGATTTGATACATTGGAAGAAAGTATTGGGCAGGAGAGCTTCATGAGATGTTGGGTTAATTCAAAATTTGCTATTATGTTTATGAGATGTGTATGTGCCTGTAGCTATCCTAGAATTATTTCGTATGACAAATGGTTTTCTGCTTGCTTTTTGAGGCTTATGAGACCTGGACTTACTTGATTTACACTTGATAAATCTTTATCTCTGTTGTGTAGAATTATTTTAGTTAAAATATACCATGTAATTACTTTTTCATACCTGAAAGGTATCTTTTGCATATCGATTATGAGAGCTGCCTAAACCTTGGGGCTTGAAAGCAAGCCCTGCAATGTTTCAATACAGTTAGGAAATGCAGCTTCAAAGTAAGTAGAATTTTACAAGTCCCTAATGCTGCTTTCCTGGGCTTTAAAATCTGACGGCTAGCATACAAATAATATAACTAAAAATTCATTCTGATATGTGCTCTTTTTTCCTTTTTTTTTCATTTGATTGCATGTGTTAATAGGGAATCCAGTCACTTTAGAATCATAGCATGACAAGTAAAAGTATTCCATTAATTTCATGACTATGACAAGTTCAGTGACCTACCATGTTTTCATCTTTATTTTCAAATTGCAAAGATTGAATGTTATATGTTGTTTTGTTGAAATTGGAATCAACGTAACATTTCTTTAATGTTTGGATTAATGTTTATTCTTATCAAATAAGCAGATGTGAAAGAAACAATGATTTGTGAATGGTATCTATTCTTTGCACATGAAAGTTCACTGGCCATATTATTCGTTGATGGCAGCAAGTCTTTGCCATAGAACTATTTGCCTGTCGTGACTACGTTATCATTATATATTGGCACACATCAACCTGCAAAGTTGGGCCGATGTGATTGCCCATGTTATGACATGTACTATTTAACTAATGGGTGCCCTTCCCGTGCAGCCTATGAACCGGAAAATGGGGTGCCTGGCAGAGATTTCTAACCCTGAGATCACTTGTCCCAGTGTGAATGACACGACACTTACGCAACAGCTACTGGCCTTCCTATGGCCTGACCTCAATTGTATGCTCTTTCTCTCTCTCTTCCTCCCCTTAAAATTAATATATATTTCGTATGTACATCTCGCGCACACACAAAAGAGGTTCCCCTTGTCTTCAGGGTACAACACTTGCACAGTTCTCTCTTTAGAGCGAGAAAGCATTTATTTGCTTGCACACACCAAAAAGTGCCCCTTCCAGTCCCTAGGCTCGGCCACGGGCTTCGTTGAATTCAACCGAGGTTTCATAAATTAGAGTACTGCAGAAACATGTCGTAGATGTAACACGACTTGTCTACTTGACGCTGCTTTTTATATGTGGTAGATACTATGAAAGTAAAAGGTAGAAGTGATGCCTTCTTTGGATGGTGAAAGGGCGAAGTAGGCAGAGAGAACGGTTTGAAGGGTTCGTTGGACTGTTGTTTTGAGCTCCAAACATCCATCACTTGACGCGGTAATCATGTCAACACAGTTTGTATCATAACTTGGGATGTGAGTCTTGTGGGAGAGCTCAAATGCTTGCACCGGAACAGTGGGCTTAATGATTTTGATTTGGTGGATCACCACAAAGCCGATCTGTCGAAATGAAACATCATTACAATATCGTGAATAAGAAACACAAACATACGACATTCCGTTCTTATGTCATGCTATTACATGATACCCAGCCGTAGCGATGACAATAACATGGGGTGTTTCTCTTCCCGGAGCAGCAGGCGGAGCTCGAGTAGTCTCCATCATGGTTTCTATTCCCTTTCCTCCGCATAGTTGCTGTGTCACACCGAGAGGAACAGCCCTCGGGACGACGGTGTGCCGCCAGGTACCCATGGCGCGTTTCTCCACCATCTGATGACCCCCCACCCCCACCCCCACCGTTCAAATCACGCAGCATCTCCTCGGAGGGAGCGGTGGTGCCTCGTGATGCTGCCACTGCGACCATGTACTGTTTTCCATGTGCCGCGTCGCCTCTCCCCTCGGTCACTCTCATATCGTTTTCAGCTACAGTAATGCAAGGACGCTGATGGCCGCTCGGCCTCGATCGGCTCCGTGTCTCGCCCTGCTTATATTGGGTTACCCGTCTCATCAGCAAAAGAGACTTCCTCCGGCACAAACTTTGCTTCTCGCCATTAACACCCCCGTCCTCCTCCACCACCTGCAGCAGTCTCAGTCTGCCTCTGGTGGCCCGTCGGGTCTTCTTCAGATCACCATGCCACTGTACCGAGCGCAAGTTTGTCGCACTGCTGCTGACTTGCGTCCAATTTCACCTGTCCACCTACCAGTCTCTTCCGTCTTTCTCGCCTTCGTTCTCCCCTCCTGCCTCCCTCCCTGCCTGCCTCCCACTATTTTATGCCTTGGGATTGCAAGGAAACATCCCCTTCAAATCTCGTTTATGGTGGCAAAGCGTGATTTAACTTTGGCTTTTGCTACTTTTACGGAGCTACTTTTCCTCTCATCCTCCCAAAATTGAATACTTTCAAATGTAGAATTGGAAATGATGATTTAAGCTATATATATATATTTATATGATTTGCGAATGGAGATAAGAGAAAAATAACTGGTCACGGGCCACCCATGTCCCCTGAGAGGCTCCACAAACACACAAAAGCTGTACAGGACTTCCATCACGCCATCATCATAATGTCACAAACCCTCCGGCCGCAACCATTCAATTCCATTCAATTTAACTTCCCACCTCTTCTCCCTTCTCTCTCCCCTCAAACTCCCCCACCTGCCACTCCTCCTAAGCCGATAAAGCTCTGAGATAACGCCCGACCCAGGCTTACCTTCACTCTCATTTCTCTCATCTCATACAATGGAGCCATCTCAAGCAACCCCTGAGCCAGTCCCTTCCCCCAAGCCTGCCACCAAGCGGAGCCTTCTCAGCTCCCTCATGGAGGTCGCTGCCGCCGCCACCACCGCCACTGCCGCCCTGCAGCGCTCCTCTTCCTTCAAGGAGGACTCCTACCTCGCCTCCAGCCTCAGGTCCTCGGAGCTGAAGGCCCTGCAGGAACTCAAGCAGCTCCTCTCTACCTCCACCAAGCCCATCAGCATATGGGGCGTCCCGGTCGCCCCCGCCGGCGGCGGTGGCGACGAGCGGGCGGACGTGGTGCTCCTCAAGTTCCTGCGGGCGCGCGACTTCGACGCGGGGCAGGCGCACGCCATGCTGCTGCAGTGTGCGGAGTGGCGACGGGAGTTCGGCGCGGATGGGCTGGCGGACGAGGAGCTGGTGGGGTTCAAGGAGATGGAGGGCGTGGTGGCGTACATGCACGGCTGGGACCGCCGAGGCCACCCGGTGTGCTACAACGCCTACGGTGTCTTCAAAGACAAGGCTATGTACGACCGCATCCTTGGTGACGCCGAGAAGCTGCAGCACTTTCTCCGGTGGCGCGTCCAAGTGATGGAGCGCGGCGTCCGCCTGCTCCAGCTCCGCCCCGGCGGCATCAACTCCATCATCCAGGTCACTGACCTCAAGGACATGCCTAAGCGCGAGCTCCGCGCCGCCTCCAAGCACATACTCTCCCTCTTCCAGGACAACTACGCGGAAATGGTGGCCAGAAAGGTAAAGTGCATGGTCAATCTTCCTCCTTGTTGCCTTCATTCTCTCAACAATCATAACATGCCCTATAATCTATGTATGCATCAAACGCAGGTGTTCATCAACGTCCCTTGGTATTTCAGCGTGCTGTACGCAATGATAAGTCCATTTCTGACAGACCGGACGAAGAGCAAGTTTGTGATCGCCAGAGAAGGCAATGTGGCGGAGACACTCTACAAGTAAAATCACTGCATCCTCCCCCGTTCTTCTCTGCTCTCGAATTCTTCCTCCATTTTCTTGTGTTGACCCTGAGGACAACTGGGGTTGCAGGTTCATCAGGCCAGAGTTTGTGCCGGTGCAGTACGGAGGGTTGAGCCGACCGAGCGACCTGCAGAATGGCCCTCCCAAGCCGGCTACCGAGTTCACCATCAAGGGTGGAGAAAAAGTAAACCTCGAAATCGATGGCATCGAGGTATTCTCACACAACCAAACCCCTTGGTCGCATCTCATTGTTAATGGTAGCACACCATTCGTTTTATCCGGAAGCAGCGCTTTTGGCACTCGACTCTCAGCCATGGGCTCGCTGCACATGAAGCCATACGATGCAGTAGTCGTCCTCTCAAGCCGTAGATCTTTGTAGAACTGATTTCTTGGTGGATTGGCTCAGGCAGGGGCCACCATCGCATGGGACGTCGCGGTAGGAGGATGGGACTTGGACTACGGCGCCGAGTACGTGCCGAGCGACGGGGGGAGCTACACCGTCGTGGTGGAGAAGACAAGGAGGATTCCAGCTGCGGCCGACGAGCCCATCCACGACGTGTTCATCGCCAGGGAGGCGGGGAAGATGGTGCTGTCCATAGACAACACCAGCTCCAGAAGAAGAAAGGTCGCCGCCTACAGATACTTCGTCCGCAAAGCATCATCCATGTAGTCGCAGCATGAGCCTTCCCCCCTTGCATCTAGTTTACTTGATTAGTTCAGGCTTGAGTGGCTGCTTTAATCTTTCGTTCTACGTGTATTATAAGAAAATCTAGCCTCTTTTTCCGATCTATGTCGGAGAAAAGTGGATTTGAATCCATAATTATTAATGCTGACTTGGGGTGGCTTTCTTGTAATGCTTCGTTCTCGGATCCAATTCTAGGGATGCATGCATGCTACTTGTCACAATCTTCAACGTTACAGCTCGGATTCGGCGTTCAAGCGCATGTGTAGGCGATTGTCTCACATGCTTCCACTCGGATCCCGAAGCGGGACTCTCACCATACGCGCCGTAGATTTGTCGGTATCATCCATGCTTCTATATGAGCGGGTTTTGAAAGATGCGAAGGGGATCACGAGCATCTGAGATGGTCGGAGTGGGGACGTCTGCTCCGGCGCCTTTCACGCCTCTCGAGAGGAGGCAAGGTGGCGTTGGGGCAGCGAGAATTACGGTAACTTTGATTCGATGCACGCCACGCTGTGGTCTCCTCCATTGCATCGGTCCTGCGTTGTCTTTATCTCAGAGGGAGGAGGTCCCTACCCTCTCTCTCTCTGACTTGCATGCTCGAATTGTAGTTGGGTGATTGGACTGGTCGAGGTAAGTCTGCTACGCTTCTTTAGCTTTTGTCTGTTTAAAGCTGGTGAAAGCGGACGCCGCGTTTGAACGCAGAGCGCCAATCCACGGGAAGAGAAGACTGCTATAATGTTGTGTGTGTGTATGTGTGAGAGAGAGAGAATCCGATGGCTGGGCAGCAGGTGGAGTTTCTTTGAAACGAATCGGGATTAATATAATAATAATAATAATAATAATAATTCGCTATTTGATTTGAATAATTAATAATGATAACGTTCAAATTTTAAACTGAATTCAGATATATTTTTGATCAATTAAAGATGGATTGAATAAATACACGAGTTGGCGGATTTGGTCGTCAGCTTAATATGACACGACTTTTATGTCGAAAGCAGTCAAAGAGTAGGCTTTGACCAGCCTTTGCGATCTCCTCTCTCTCTCTCTCTCTCTCTCTCTCTCTCTCTCTCTCTCTCTCTCTCTCCACCGCCATCTATCCGACGGAGCTCAACTCCAATCTTAAATTCGTGAATCTCAATGAACATTTACATAATAAATTTTTCTATACATATTTCTGAAAAAACACATCAATATATCTGACTAAATAACAAGATCGATCAACTATCATTTAATGCTTTAATTTACACCGTTCCTCTAATCCCAATAGCGATAAAAATAAAAAGGGGACTTCAGAAATAATATGTACCAATATAGTAATAAATAAATGATATTTTATATATGAACTAAATACTAATTAAAAGGGATAAAAAGATTATTATTGAGGAAAAAATTTATTGATATCCTTATCAACCCAACATGATTCAAATCGGTATGCGTAGATTTGTCCGAGATACATTCGAAATAAAAAAGTCAAACTCTAATGTATTTTCTATATAAAAATCAAGGTTGAGTAGTAAAAAAGATAATCTCCTTTTTCATAATAAGTTTTTATACATATTGTAAAAGAGTAAAATATTTAATAAAATATTATATGAGAAGATAATTTCTAACTATACCTAATAAGGAGATGGTACTGTTTGTCTTGGATTCTTACCTATGGATGGAGGATAACTTTTGTCATATCTTTTCATCTTAAACATCACTTCATAATTATATATCGGATGATAATTGATTGATGATATATTTTTTTTATCAATTACTAATTTGATAATGATATATATATAATATTAATACTAAATAATAGTTTCAGAACCATACATGAGCTTGCACACATCGTTGAGATTGAATTTGTACTTTCAGCATGTGGTGGATGTTAGTTATAATGATCGATGGGTGTCCCGACAAATGTTCACTTCCAACCATTTCAGAGATGTAATGAGGGGACTGTCTAATTCCCACATTTGATAGATTTGACGTTTGATAAGAATGTGTCCCAAAAAAATCTCTTTAATACTAAAGTTAATATCGAAAAATTAATAAAATAAGTAAGGATTTAGACATTCAAAGAGTTTAGAGTTATATATAGTCTTTATGTTAGAGTTGAAGCTTTTTATATTAGGATTTGATAAAAGTCGATAGTATACGAGAGTTAAATTATTGGGATGATTGTGCAAAATCATCGAATATTACTAAGATATGGTAAGTAGCGGACAGACATGGCATTTGAATGTATACTTATTAAATCTCGCTTACCAATGTTGTTGCATGATGAGTATATGTTACATTAGATATGATGATATGTATACTCATATATATATATATATATATATATATATATATATATATATATATATATATATATATAATCATCTCACCTCACAACAATACAACACCATGCATGAAATATCATCTGACAACACAAAACAAGTAAACGCGTGCGCTCTCATTTGGATGAAAATAGATACAAATATATCATCGTTGCGATCATCATCAGCATTACCATTATGATTATAATCGTCATCAAGAGATTAGCCATCGTGATTTTTATCATTGCATAACATAAGCTTTCAGGATGAAGGATCGATGCTTGGCGTCTCAAGCCATTCGCAAATCCCAACTGATGTGGCTTGCAGTGTTCAACAACTTATGACATGATCATCACATATAACTCCGTTATGCTAAATCGCCTCAAATGTTAAGCTAGACTCATTAGAATAAAGAATTAAGATTTCCTCCGATAAATTTTCAAAAACGTCAACTTAGCTAATAAAGATTTTGACTAGGGATACCAACAGACCGAGTTAGGAAAGGAATGTTCCCCATCCCCATTTTCCAGTTAGACAGAACAAGGGCATGGATGGACAATCTTCGATTGGGATGAAGAATCCATGGGTTCTCCATATCCTCATAATTAATTCATTATATTTTAAAAAAAAATAAAATTACTATCAAATCTAATTAACAATACTAAAATATATACATAACAAAAGATAAATATATTCATATATAAACAGAATCAAAATTACTATATTTCGTGAGAGAAATAAGAAAAAGATAGAGGAGAATCGGGGAAAGGCATAGGGAGGGGCAAGGGTTACAATGATCAATGAGATGAGATTGTGGGGTGGGTGGGAACTACTATGATGAGGGGATGAGGGGCTATGATGGTTGCGATAAGGAGGAAGGGTTATTGCAATAAAGGAGGAGGCCAAAAGGAAGGAAGGAAAAGGGAGTGTGTGATGAAATAAGGAGGAGAAAGAGATAAGAACATTAAGGAATCATTGTCGTCATAATATATTTGCCATTTGCAATCGTCGATTGCAAAAGAAATTCCTATTTATCGATGGAGATAGGAGGAGAATCGATTAAGATGGTCAAATAGTCTCCATGACATCGCTTGTAATTAAGGATTAGGTGCATGCAAAATATGGGACCACAAGGAGGAGGAGATATTATCCAATGAAGAAATATTTTATTCAATTCAATTGAACCAAATGGTTCTTAATTAAAATATAATCAATTTAATTAAAGTTCACATAGTCTAATTTAAATAATGAAAGCCTAGCCTATTTAGTATTTGAGCCTAGCATCTCAGCCCATGTATTAATGAGCCGACTATGAGTATGGGTACGAGATGAGGAATGCTCTATATGTCTCATCTCATATTTATGTAGATAATATAAAATATTCTTCATCCCTGCCCTTATCTCTATTTACTTTTTTCATCCCCATAAGTATAATTGACAATCTTAACTTTGAATGTTTTGATAGTTAGATGTTAGAATAAAATCTTTTTATTTATTACTTGCTTTTTATAAATAATAAAATTATATCTTTATTAAATATCTTTTGTAAAAACAAAAAAGATACATAGATAGAAGGGCATGTGGATAGCATTTGTGTCCCATGGGTCGTAAGCCTAGATGAGTCATTCTATGTGGTAAAATCGCATCATTACCAATAGTCTACTCATATAACTTAATTTAGGTGATGATAAGATTCATTTAAAATAATTTTAAAATAATAATCAATGATTTATATTAATTGGCGTGAGCACAAAAATCATGAAACAATTTGAAGGGTGACTATGATGCTTATAAGACTTTAGTTTCATAGGTTCTCAGTTAATATAGGATTAAACATGCTCCCTTAGTAACTGATCTGAGGTCTTATGAGCCTTTCTTCTAATGTTAATATATTACTTTATATTTTGATTGTCTAATATAGATGATGATTCAAATTGTGGTTCTTTTCTAAATCTCTCACAAACATATTTGGTGTTGAGAACATTATCGTCGAATCAAAATCCTATAAAAATTATATTGAAGATGTGCTAAATAAAGCCTCTCTGATGCTTAAACCAGCATATGATCTTAGAAGATTCAATCAAGTGTCGAATCTATTGAATATTAATCATAACTATTCACGATGGCCTACCTAATAGTATTTATAGTATGATGGGTAACCACGATATACAAAGAAGTGGATAGATATTTGGGCTATTATGCGTATCCCACGATTATGAATTCGTGGAATCATGAAATTATGAAATTTCATTCATAAGCATGTTTAGTCTCACATCGGTTGAGAAGTAGGGGAACTAAGATTTTATTTCAAATATCTACAAATCTTCACAAAGGCTATTAGCACAACTAATAGTTGATGGCATCTTATCATTAAGCTCATAATTATCATTAACTGCATAGAAAAGATGGCGATCAAGTTCTTCCGCATTCTATCATATGAAAGAGAAGTGAAAAAGAATCCAGCTTTATGGGAGGACGCAGAAGATGCTGTTTATAAATAGCAATCAAAACTGCGTTCGATGTGGTGGTAAAATCGAAACTTCTCTTGGTATAGATGCTATTTCCTCATCCAATGCAAGCAGCCTCGTGCCACTGCGCAAACGATAAGGGTGGAATCAATTAGGAGTCTACGGAAGATGGGAAAAATAAGCATCTCGAGATGCCACCATTTCAAGCAATCAAGAAGATGGTTGTCCAAATACCATCGCATTCGTGGAAGCCACTTAACAAACGGGAGATACAGCAAGTTGTAAAGTGATGGAGGAATGAAAGCTGGCAAAACTATACTATACTACCCTCATTTTATATTGTCCTCCTCGTGTTGCTCTCATCTTGGCATCATCATTCTGGTGAAACTTCACACGCCAAGGAAACCATCCAGTTTCAGCCATATACATATGTTCTTCCCATGGTTTTTCTTTGAAGAAAAGGAAACCTGATAGAGAATGCAATACTGCTTATCAATCTGGGAATTATCTCTTGTTTTGACCTTCTTTAATGAAGATAATTCTACCTTATCCAAGCAAGGGTTGCTGCTTGAAGAAGAGCTTGGCCACTCTCAACCATACTTGAAAGTTGAAACTATTTACTTGCTGCTTTATGACTGGTTCTCCCATGCGAGCTTGTGAAGCCCACCTACTCTGAGGGCACTTACACAACCATATGAAGAGGATTAAGACCTCCTAGCCGAGGATTAGGCTTCTCTTCCATGGAGGAAAGGAATCAGTCGTAGATCACTACATAAGCAGCATCGGCTACTGACATCAGGGATAAACTGAATAAAACTAGATTGGATTAGTCAAAGTAAGATCGAAGGAGAAAATTTTATATTGCCACGTAAAAGAGCAAAAATGGATCTCTTGAGGAAGAAGATAAAAATATCCAAGGCAGTAAGCACTGCCATTTCCAAAGGAAAGGTTAGGGTTCCATTTTCCAAAGGGAATGAATGAATGAGTCAATGACCAAGTCAATAAGAAGCTGCCAAGGCCGCATGGGGAGAGTCAAATCATTCATAATATTTTGGCCCCGTCCTTAAATGCTGGAACCTTGAGATCTTTTCTTAGAGGCACAGACAAACATGTGAGCAAACCCCAAATCCCAGTTCAGTCAACCATGCCACTCGCACGTGCATGCTCACATCTCCATGCTTCTGCACTGAAGACCAATCTTTATTCTAATAATACATGATAAAGCCTAGTAATTAATCCCTGCTAATTAGTGGTACGCTATTGGACATCCCCAAAGCACTGTGAACCCTCTTGTAATATATCAAGCTTAAGAAGCATAAAGCTTGATCATGAACCGTGAAATAACAATCGAGAAAGAAAGCAGCAACATGCAACAACATGTTCCAGATATTGCATGGACTTTCTGGACACCAACTAAATCCAAAAAGAACTGAAAATATATTCCAGCTAACCAATTTTTACCTCCAACATGTAATAAATTTCTACCCAAGGTAAGCAACATTTTCGTTGGTGATGGAGCTGTAATCTGTGGAGCTGGAAGCAGCAGTGTACATGGAAGAAGAGGAGGTGGCAGGAGCGGTAGTCGGTAGGCGTGGTGGTGCAGCAACTGAGATCTCCACGGAGGCGGCGAGCAAAGCGGTAGCATGAGATGTGGGAAGGATGGCGGCATTAGTTTGCCTGTACTTGTGTTTCAGTATCTCCGCCTTCACCGCCGCAAGTTCTGCCTCCAAGGCTTGGACTTGCTGCTGTAAGGCTGAGATGACTCCCATACAACCGTAGACAGGATCTCTGAGCCTTATGTCTGCTTCATAGACCAGACTGTTTGCTGCATCAGCTCTCTGGCTCTCAGAAACCTCCTGATCACGAGAAAGAAGCAGATTATGCTACACGTTCCATGCACGAGGAATTGCAGAGATCCACAAATCTACATTCTCTTACCATTAACATCTTGGAGACGTTGCTTGCACCGAAGACTTTATGGACCGATGCGAACTTCTGGGGCTCGTGTGGGGAGAAATAAGGAGAGAAGGGGCACTCCTGAGCACATCGCCGCCGCAAGAGCTTACAAGCGGAGCATGGAGTTATCTTGTTCAGGGTTCCGACTGGGCCTGGCCGTGCCATGTGGTCGGAGACATCAGCCTCCCTCTTGATCTTCTTGCCTACCTCATCAAGCTTCTCCCTGTGGCACAACATGAAAGGAAAAGGATGAGCCGTGGGGTTAGGGTTTTGGTACTGTGTTGATATATGAGTGCAGGTATACTATTTTGGTGTTAGTTATGATGCAGATCAAACAGGAGATGAAAGATACAAAACTCAGTGGAGCTAAATTCTTCACATATTTCATGCCACAAATAAAGAGGTGATGAGGGATGGAAACACCGGTGTTGCTTACCTTGCTGTGGACATTCAGGCATGCTCCTCGGAGAGAGGAAGAGAGGTGGAATATGAAGGAAGAAAGGAGTGCTTGAGAGGTAAGGGAGTGCTTAAAAGGCAAGGGAAAGTGGGCCAAAGTTAATATCATAAACGATCAGCAAAAGACAAGAAGTAGGAGGGTAAAGGAGATGTTTGGAATTATTCGGTGTTGTTGATGATGTTACAGTTAACTCAGATCGAATCCTCCATGGCAGATGATGAGTGGGGAACAAAGAAAGAGAGGAAGAAAGGAGGTTTTCTTTGGTGGAGAATGCCAGATCTATAGTGCTTAGCTTGTTCATAATTTGGAATCCTTCTCATGTTGACTTTAGAAAGAGATAGCACAATAGATTTGGCTTAATGAAAATTAATCTAAAGAAAACACAGTACATCAACATGCCGACACTGGAGATGGATCATTATATCTTAGTCATACATGAACATCATCCAGCACTATATATACCTTATGAAACTGACAGTGCAACAACTCGATTCTTTAATGGTTTTGTGGTATTGATCGGTTCAAATGGTTGTCATATTTTGGGACCAAAACCATCACATTGTGTTTATTAATTCCATCCTTTGTAAATTTCAACTATGCCTCATCTGAGGTATCCTATCGTCTAAATTTCACATGAATGCATATACTTGTCAGCAGTCCAATTTTTTTATCTTACCAAAAGGCTCGCATAGCATCTGAGCTCTAATCAACTCTTTAGTTTGAGCACACAGTAAGTGGAAGATATTTGAAGGTTGTACACCGATCACAAAAATGAGGGCTTCACGTCTGATAAATGTCAAGTGCACCTGCAGAATAACATCTTTATCAGCCTCCAAATTACTGCTTTCGTTGAAAGACACCTTTGTGGGATTTGAAGGTGGTCTGACAAGTGGCATGAAACGCTTCAAATCCCACTTGTGGTTTAGATTTTGTATTTGTTTAGTGCATCGAGTAATTATAACACACATTGAAAGCATTTGAAGTGAGATCCCATAAGAAGCGATTGCTGTTGTTGTCGTCGTCGTCGTCTAGTTCAGAAACCTACAAGAAGCAATGGCTGGCAGACTGGTAGCTGAGGTAAGAGAGGATCTCGCTTTCGTTCACCAGTCTCTCCACACTTCTGTCGTCCTAGTTTCTTTGTAGGTGGAGGAAGAGCAACATGAACCTTATAATAAGTCTGGTGGGTTTAATTAAAAAGCATATGCGTATCTAGTAAGCAAATGGCACGTCTATTTCTGTTTGACCCGTATTTCGTGGCTGCACAACTGCTGCTCTGTCCCAGAGAGAGAGAGAGAGAGAGAGAGAGAGAGAGAGAGAGAGAGATCCTGATGGAAATCTATAACAGAGCTTGTGCTAACAACTGTGGAGGACTAAAACAAAACCCATTACAAAACACCATCTTGATAACACTGAAGGATCAAAAGCCATGGATCTATTCATTATAAGTACTTTTGTCTGAGGCTCAATCTCTTAGAACCTATATATGAACACAGAAAAGCAAATAATGAAGGCAGATGCAAGCGCTGTACTGTGTATAATGGCTCTACTTGCAGTCCTTTGTGGAGCCACGTTTGTCTCTGTATATATATATATATATATATATATGTATGACAGAACAGTAATGCTCGTGAAGTCCTTTTCTCTTCTTCCTGTAGGCAACGATGTATATGGGAGATGCAGCATCAACCACGGTACGTAAACGCGGCCGCCGCACTTGCACCGCCATGCCTCGGGGTAGTACTCGGTGGCGTGCTCCAGGGTCCTAGGCGAGACCGGCACGTGCACCGCCGGGGGTGCGACCCCGGCCTCTTCAGAACCCTCCGCTTCCATGCTACGTCCTCCGCCGCGGCCGTCTCCCGCGCCTCGGGCCGCCGCCACAACTGCGGCACAGGATCCATCACCCGGCGTAAGTTAGCGTGTAGACGCTCGCATTCGTTATCGTGAGCGACGAGGACTCCGTGGCAGTTGCCCGCTCGAACTGGCGCATTTAAGCACAGCAGCGGTTGCTCACCTTAGTCGGTGACCGCGCATTTTGCTAACTGCACCGCCGAGTATGGGATATGCTTCAGGAATTCAGAGCTATTTGATGCATCAGCCTAAATATTCAATAACTCGTCTTAATCCTGAGAGTAGGAGTGCGTAGAAGATCGCACCTGTGACTTTGATCTCCAGCTGTTGATCTCTGCAGTGCAAATTGTTACAGAGATCAATAACATGATTAAGAATATTACGGAGAGACTTAGCTCATGTTGTACTCATCAAGCACCCTTTACAGATGTTGCTTTGCCGATTGCTCACCTGGACTAGCTCTACTGCTGCTGCTTCCTGCACTACGAGTTAGAACAGAGAAGATACACAACGAAACACAGCAGAGAAGAGCCAACTTGGACGCCGATCCCATCGACAAGCAAAACTTCAGAAGAACAAAGCAACGAACATATGACAGGAGGTGAAGCACAGCTCTGGAGATCTCAGTACAGTCTTTTTGAGCTGCAGACCTCCCTCCTCTCAATGAAGACAAACAGTGAAATCTGAGGAGCTTATCACCGTGCTTTGTAATATCGATCGGTGCGCCTGCCAACAAACCAGAATGAAAGATCCTCTTGCTGGTTTAAAGCTCTTTCCGGCTTCTCTATGCTGCGAAGGGCAGAAACAAAGCAGAAGTAACATGCAACAATAAACAACACAGCTGCTGTGTATTCATTATGCTCTTTGACGGAGTAGATGATTGCAATCGGATCCAATAGTCCTTCCATTACGGCTACAGAGTTCCAGATCTTTAGTACTTCATATGAGCTAATGCAGTCAAACTCAGAATTAGGATTGCATGTTGTATCTGATGCCAACTTCAAAGCTCAGGATGATGCTTGCTCTTTGACCAAAGATTCCCAGCTGTGAACTCCCTTTTGCTTCCAGCTTTCCACGCTGATGCTATTGGATCCAGCTCTAAGGAACGAGATCCTCGACTTGCCGCTTGATCACAATTGTCGCTGCAGCTGTGGCTTCAGATTAAGATACAGTGGTGTGGGACCGTGGCGTTCTGTCCCTTAGCTTTTGTTACAGTCCTCCTCCCAAAGGGCACACCTTTGTTCTTTTCGGGAGCCTGGGCTTTGCCCCACCCCAATGTTCAAATCTAGCAACCCGACAGCCCCACGAAAGATAAGAGCTGGAGAGAGACCCTCTCGCTTGCATGGACTGTGACCAAACTCGACCAGGTTGAGCTGTTTGGTTTGAGCACGAGGAGCTCATGCAATATCAAAGACCCTACTTCATATAATATTGATAGGGGATATCCTGACATCCTCCGTAGCATCATTCATATCACACCATCAGTAGACACATCAGCATAAAGACGCCCCACGTGCATCGCCACGTTCGGCCCGAACTTGAACAGAGTACCCGCTCCTGAAATCCCGGGACGACGACAGATGGAGCAGCCGTTGCTCCGCTGTCTATCCCCATCTGAAGTCGAGATAGTCCTCGTCGAAGTTCACGAGGGAATATGCGGGGAGCACATTAGAGGTCGAGCTTTGGCCTTCAAAATACTCAGACAAGGGTTTTACTAGCCAGCGCTATAGCAAGACGCCTTCTCCTATTTGCGACAGTGTTAACAGTGTCAAACACACGCTTGGGTTCAACACCAGCCGACGGTGCCCCTCACCCCGATCAACATAGCCTAGCCCTTCGCACAATAGGGTATGGACCTCCTCGGCCCATTTCCCCCCGCTTCGGGCCAGCAACGATTCCTCATAATCGGGGTCGACTACTTCACCAAGTGGGTCGAAGCCAAACCACTGACATCCATTACAATGAAGCAAGTCGAGGGTTTCATCTGGAAGAATATCGTAACGCGTTTCGGGATCCCAAGGGCAATCGTCACCGACAACAGGACCCAATTCAACAACACAAGATTCAAGGCCTATTGCCAATCATATGGGATATAGCTAAGATTCAGTTTGGTCGCCCACCCCCAGACCAATGGCCTCACCGAGGTCACGAACCGAGCGATCCTCGAAGGGTTAAAGGGGGTGGGCGAAGCACGTGGAGGTTGGGTGGAGGAGCTCCCGAGCATTTTGTGAGCATCCCAAACCACTCCAAAAATGGCCTCGAGAGAATCCTCATTCATCCTCGCGTACGGAATCGAGGTCGTCCTTCCTCCCGAAATTATGTTTCCAACCTTACGGGTGGTGAGCTTCGGCGAGAGAACCTCTGAACTCGGGCTTCGGGCCGGACTCGACCTACTCGACGAACGAAGAGTCGAGGCCCACCTACACGCTTTAGCATACAAAAAGGCGATGGCCCGAATATACAATCGAAAGGTTCGACCACGAAGAATTCAGGTCGGGGACCTCGTCCTCTGAAAAATTGAGGTGAGAGATCCAACCCGTGACAGAGGAAAACTGGCCCCAAACTGACAAGGGCCTTACCGAGTTTACGACATGGTCCGAGAAGGCACTTACTGTCTTGAGACCATGGATGGAGCCCCTCTGTTGAGGACTTGGAACATGTCGAACTTGAGAAAATTTTACCCTTAGTTTCCAGTGGAAACTTTGCATTTGTACTCAAAAATTTTGCATTTATATGAGTAAATTTTTACATCACGATCGGTTCAGGCCTTACAAAACTCCAACTCAGCCCAGCCGAAACTAAAAAGGAAAGACATGCCCCATAACTCCCTAACTCGGAGGAGGATCTATTGGGCTATCGTCGAAGGGAACCTCGTCGGGCATATCCATCGTGCGATCCTCAGGAAGATCCATGAACGGATCGGCCTCCAGCTCTTGATTCGGGTACTTGGCGCAAAAGCGGGCAAGGGCTAGCCGATAGCCATATTCGAAAATCACCTGACCCGACCTCTGGAGGCCAAACTCAAACCCAAGTGACTTCTTGTACTCCTCGATCGCCTCCTTCGCTCGCCCCTCCGCTCCCCGGCGTTCCTTCTCTAGCGTCTCATCAGCTGCCTTGACCATCACTCGCGCAGCCTCGGCATTCCTCGCGAGCTTGAGTAGCTCGTCGTCTAGCCTACGAACCCACCTGCGACTGTCCTTCAGTTGACATTGGGAGTCCCCTAGCTCCGCCTTCAGCCGCTCAGCCTCCGTCTCGGACGCAACAGCCCGCTGCTCGATCATCGCTACTGCCTCGGGACCAACACCATCCCTCAGCTCCTCGACCTCCCGACGTAGGTTGGAGTTCGCATCTCCGAGGCGCTCAATCACTCGACCTACGTCTTGCACCCGATTGATCAACGTCGTCGTATAGTGATGGCTCTGCAAAAAAAAAATACAAGGTTAGAATCGGGCATCGCAACCCAGTTCCCAAAGGTAAAACCAAGGATGCAACGCCTACCCAGACCAATGACTTGGCAGCGTGATCCACCAGCACCATGGAAGGCGAGAAATATAGCTGCTTAGCTAGGGCCGAGTGAAGTACACCTCGGGTGAACTCCTGGGCCGCCGAGCCGTCGGACCAAATGCGGGTGTCGACCTTCAGAGAGGTAAACCAGACCTCGTAGGGTGCCCCTAGCTCCCCTCCCGGCAAATCCATAGCCTCCAGAGCCCGAAAGGGCTCGCCCTCACTGGAAGCCCGGACCCGACACAAGTCTTTCATCGACTTGGGGCTGTCCGTTGTTAGGGATCAAGCGGCACTAAGAGGGAGGGGTGTGAATTAGTGCAGCGGATAAAGAACGATAAATTTTCAACGATTTAAACCATATTCGGAAACTTCGTACGGTGAAAACTTCGTTTCATATTATGAAAGCCGTATTGGTGGAATCATATAAGAAAAGCTCTAACTTAAAGATGTTTGCAGAGATGAGAAGTAGAGCATCAAATTAAGTGGAAAGGGTTTGCAGCAAAGTAAATAGCAAGAACATAAATGCAAACCAAATTTTTATAATGGTTCGGTCATCCGACCTACGTCCACTCCCGATTCCTCTTGCTTGAGGCCACCGGCTTTCCACTAGCTATCCTCCTTCCAACGGGCAAGGATGAACTCCTTTACAACTCCTCTCCTTTTGACGGGCTTAGGAGGAAACCCTTACAAGCACCCTCTCCTTTCTTTCGATAGAATACAAGTAAAAAACTAAGGAGGATTTTTTAGAGAGATTTGAGCAGAGTTTTCTTGCTTTCAAAGTATTATGCTTGTTGTATTTCTTGCAGGAACACTTGGGGTATTTATAGACTCCAAGAGGATTCAAATTTGGGCTCCAAATTTGAATTTTTTTCCGAAGCTTCCGATCTTTGGCGGTGCCATCGCTGTCGGCGGTGCCACCGCCTATCGCTTGTCGATCGACGGTGCATTGAAGCGGTTCCGCTTAAGGCAGCGGTGCTACCGCTACTGCCTTCTGGCGCTAGGCGGTACCACTGCCTCTGGCTGGGCGGTACCACCGCCTAGTGCTCGGTTGGTGGGCGGTTCCACCACCCACCACTTGGCTGCTGGGCGGTGCCACCGCCCAGCATAATTCAGCTTATGAGTTTGGGCTGAAAACTCGACCTAAACTGGTCCCAAACAAGGCCCAATGAGCCCCTACTTGGGTTATAGGATTAACACCTAATCTTAACCTAAATTAATGTGCTAACTATAAAATTAAAGATATTTCCTAAGCTATTACAAAGTCTAACAAGTCAAGACTTCTTCCGGCATGCTTCCGGCAAACTTCCGACGGTCTTCCGATGAACCCTCGGAAGCCATTCAGCGGACTCCCGGCAAGCTCCCGGACTTCACGATGATCTTGGCGAGTTCCAACAAGCTTCATTGGCAAGCTCTGATCTTCTTGGCAAGCTCCGAAAACTTTCGATAAACCTTCTGGTGAACTTTCGAAAACCCTTCGGCAAGCTCCCTACTCGTTCTCGGTCGGTTCCAGCAACGCTCCCAACGAATCTTCGGACTTCCGTCGAACTCTTGAACTCCCAACGATCCATCCCACTTGTCTTTCGACACTTTGTTTCGCTTTACGTCTTTATCGTCATCGTAGTTAATCCTGCACATATAAACCAAAACTCTACTTCGATCTAGACAATTATTACAATGCGAATTGACATTCAGTTGCCCGAACGTCATTGGCTTATCGGTGCTTCGTCCGATTCTTCAGCACATCATCCTCTCTAGCGATCCATTGTCCAATCGGCAGTTGACCTCCACAACCCTGATATCCTTGGCGCAACACACTCTTCTTGGCCCGATGCCCGATGTACGAAGCCTTCCGTCGATTGTCGATCGAACCTCCAGCTCGACATCCAATATCCAGACTTGATCACCCGGTGCAACATCAATTCCTCCAGCATCAACTGTCTTATCCTGATCGATAGTAGACCTGCGTAACTCAAAAACATAATTAAATAATAAACCACAATCAATTAGTTTTATCATCAAAATTTGAAATTCAACAATCTCTCCCTTTTTTATGATGACAACTAATTGATGACTAACAGAGTTAACCTTAACTCCCCGGAGTTTAACCAAACTCCCCCTATCAATATGCCATTAATAGAAATACTTGAATTATCCCAAATCCAAGCAACATTCATCACAGAATATGAGAATTCATCAAACCATCATACAAATATATAAAATATTCAATACAATGCATGAAGTCATCAATCTACTTCTCCCCCTATGTCATCAACAAAAAGAAAAAGTTGTATCATAGTTAGTTTTCAAGGATATGCAAATTTATAATCATACTAGCTATCAATCACATCACGTAACATTTTAAAATATTCAAACATAACAAGTTTTTAATGATAGGCAAGATAGCACTTGTTATGATGATAGCAAGTTTTTTTATGTTTCTTTGAGAAGTGCAAGCAAATTGTATTCAAAGATGTGCATTTTCTTGACTTCCTTTGCGATATACATGTAATTTTGTAATTTCTTTATTCTCTTTTGAGAAGAGCAAGCTTGCAAGTTTTGCTTTCTTTGCATGCTACGACTTTTGCATTCATTTGTAATATGCAATCTAGCAAAAGCCTTCTCCCCCTTTATCAATGTCAAAAAGAAAGGGAGGATTAATACTACAAATAATCTTACATGAGATTCAACAATAATTTGTAACAAAGATGCAAGCAATTTTATAAAAAAAGTGAAGTTGAGCAAGATTGTTGCCTCTCTTGAGATAGCAACATTTTGCTTCTCAATGTTTAAGCTAGCAAAATTTTCTCTTTTGATGCACAAGCTAGCAATTTAACTCTCCTTTTATCATTATCAAAAAAAAGGGAGGAACCAATGATCAATTATAAATTTGCATCAATCAATATATCAATAATCACATGATGCATATAAGATGGTATTAAAACATGAGAAATCATGTCATGGAGGATATCAATATGTAAATTCAACAAGAATCAAAACCAAAAGATATCATTCATGATTCATAACGTTTCATTTTAGCAAGATCAAGCTCATGATTTTAAAATAAATTATAAGTATATAGTTCCGAGAAATTGAAATCATGATTCACAAATATTTTCTTTAGCATCAAGTTCCAATTCATGATAAAGGATATACAACCTAGAATCATGATGCATAAGAACATAGAATTCTCATAGATCAAGTCATGATTTAATGATTCTTCATCATAAAGCAAATTTCATTTATCAAATGTTCAATTTACCACACAAGGCAAAGAAATCATGTCACTTCTAGGATCATAAAATATATGACATCAAGGCTCATGATTCATTTGAAAAGATATAGCACAAAGAGCAGCTTGATTATTGCATAAGCAATTTTATTGCATCATGATTTATAAAATTTTTACAGCATGAATCATAGGAGGTAAAATAGCAATAATATCAATCATGATTCATTGGATAGCAAATAGCAAAGAGAACAATTTGTTTCATGCATCTTGATTCACACAAGTCAAGTTATGATTCCAAGAGATTAAGAGATGAATAAAGAATCTTTAGTAAGTCTTATTCAAATTCATAAAAGATATCAAGAAGAGCAAAATTTCTCTTATATCGATATTCAAACGATGATAAGTGATATATCAAACGTTTACATTAATATTTCAATCATCAAAGCACATTTTCTCAAGTTGAGTATCGAAAAGTCAAGAGAAAATAATTTATGATTCATTTGCATTTTTCTTCAATAACATGGGAGAATCATAAAAGAGTATGGAGTAAGAGATCTTAAAGAACTCAAGTTATCAAGATCATGATATAGATAAGACTCATTCTAGTTCAAATTATCAACTCCGAACTCATAAACAAATCATCAAAATCACTTTCACAATTTACTATATTCATAAGATATCATAAAATCATTAATCTCAATAATATAATAAATATAATTTCTTTATATTTTATCATATAAGTATGTCTTTTGCCTTTATATGCCAAATCAAAATATTCAAAACCGAAAGACAAACTTCATTATAAAAATCGTCAAGACAAAAATATAACACATCATTTCAAGACATGAGATTTAATTTATCATGATAATGTGTTTCATTTTATTTCAAACAAGTGTGCTTATGTTTCGAAAGATGAGTATCAAATTTAAGATCAAAACATTAGTTTGTCATCAAGATATGATATCACAAAGTCATTAAGCATGATAACAAACTTTTAATATTTTCATTTCAATGATGATTTCATAATGTATGTTCAAACATTTATATGGAATCCATCATTATATAAATTCAAAATACAAGTTTGTCATTAAACCCATTAAGATCAAATGTATCAAAATCTTTCATTCGAAAATTTTAATAAGAGCAACATAAATTGATTACATGTGAGCATGTATCAACTTTTCAAAGCAAGACATAAGTTTCGTCATAAAGACCGTTAAAACCAAACACATCAAAAATAAAACATCATGATTAAAATATTTTTAACTTTTGTGTTTTATTTTATGTGATTGATCTTATAAAGCATGTTCAAAATTTTTATGTAAAAACGAAATCATCAATATGCTTGCTTCTATCTTTTAATCATATTTGGTGTGCAAGCATTATCTTCAAACATGCTATTAATTTTTTGTATCAAAAATTATGCATCTTGTTTGAAATCAAAAGCAATATAAAATCATCAAGATTCATGAATTTATCATGATCATACGTATGGAGCATTTTCATTATCAAGCAAGATTTCACATAAGCATGCCCAAAAACTTTTTGCATGAAAGATATGTATCAAGTTTAAAGCCAAAAAGTGATACAAAAATCATCAAGACTCATGGATTCATTATGAATATATTATTTCAAAATATTAGATTTCAAGTCATCAAGTATAATACAATCATTAAGCATGTTTTCATGATACATCATCAAAATCATTTTAATTCTTTCTTTCATTTGTTATAACAAGATGATCAATGCTCAAACTTTTGCTAAAATTATACATCATTTTAAAAATCTGAAAAATAATTTTTTGTCATGAAAACCATTAAGTCCAAATATAACACAAGGCAACATCAAAACCACATTTCTTTCATTTTGAAAATTTGTGGGTTAGGTCTTTTAATTTTGCAATTGATTTCACGAAGACATGCATCATATAAAAACTTCATCATAAAAAGGATTAAGACACATTAATCCAAGATAGATGTTTTTAAATCAACATTACTTCAAATCCTCATTACATGAAAACCGAAGTACATAATCATGGATTAACCCTATTAAACATAATCATGCTAATTAACTTTTGTGTTAAACCATGCATCAAAATACGATATGGAAATCATAAACTAAGCAATCATCATTCATATCATTCAAAGTTTTGAATCATAACATGCATGAAGCTTTAACGATATAGTTTTTCATGATCATTTTTATAATTTTTAAAAATGCTAAAAGGAAAAGCATAGCATAATTTTTTAAAACAATTTGTTTTAATTTATAAAAACATAAAAAAATCCTATTAACTAAGTTAAGCATTCATAAAAAGCATCATGTAATTTCAAAATAAGGTAAAAGCAACTTGGGTAAGTTTCTTACCTCATTGTCGAAAACTATCAAAGCCCATTTCACCTCTTCTTTACTTGATTCTTCTTTACAAGCCTTCTTCTTCTTCTTTGGCCTCTTCCTCCGTTTAAGTTCATTGTCTATTTTAGATTTTTGTTTAATAAACTTATTAAGATTTAGTGTTCAAAGTTCAAAGTTCAAAGTTCTCATTGTTCTCATCACTTGAGTCACCACTCAAGTGGTATTTCATAGTTCGGAGTTCCAAATCCTTCCTGTTCTTTGGAAGGTGATTCAAGTGTTCATCATGTTCAAAATATTCTAGGAGACTCATTTCATATGTCATTAGTGAACCAATTAGTTTCTCAATAGATAAATTATTTAAATTTTTAGCCTCTTGTATTGCGATTACCTTAGGATTCCACATTTTTGGAAGGGATCTTAAAATTTTGCTTATGAGTTCAAAATCTGAAAAACATTTACCAAAACTTTTCAAGCTATTGTCGACATCCGTGAAATGGGTGTACATATCGCTGATAATTTCGCTTGGTGCCATTCGAAAAATCTCAAAATCGTGCATCAAAATATTAACTTTTGAGTCTTTGACTCTACTCGTTCCTTCGTGCGTGATTTCAAGAATTCGCCAAATGTCAAAAGCCGTTTCGCACGTAGAAATCTGGTTGAACTCATTTTTGTCTAAAGCACAAAATAAGGCATTCATAGCTTTTGCATTTAAAGAAAACGATATTTTCTCCAAATCCAACCATTCATTTGTTGGTTTAGAGGAAAGTTGAAATCCATTTTCAACAATGTTCCATAAGTTTAAATCGAGAGAAATCAAGAAAACTCTCATTCGAGTTTTCCAATATATGTGGTCTGAATCGTTAAAGAACGGTGGACGAAAAATTGAAAAGCCCTCTTGAAAGCCATGAAGAGCCATTTCTTACGGGTGTAAATCTGAATGAGAAATAACATGGCTCTGATACCAATTATTAGGGATCAAGCGGCACTAAGAGAGGGGTTAAATTAGTGCAGCGGATAAAGAACAATAAATTTTTGACGATTTAAACCAACTTCGAAAACTTCGTACTGTGAAAACTTCGTTTTGTATTATGAAAGTCGTATCGGTGGAATCATATAAGAAAAGCTCTAACTTAAAGATGTTTGCAGAGATAAGAAGTAGAGCATCAAATTAAGTGGAAAGGGTTTACAGTAAAGTAAATAGCAAGAACGTAAATGCAAACCAGATTTTTATAGTGGTTCGGTCATCCGACCTACGTCCACTCCCGATTCCTCTTGCTTGAGGCCATCGGCTTTCCACTAAATATCCTCCTTCCAATGGGTGAGGATGAACTCCCTTATAACTCTTCTTTTGACGGGCTTAGGAGGAAACCCTTACAAGCACCGTCTCCTTTCTTTCGATAGAATACAAGTGAAAAACTAAGGAGGATTTTCTAGAGAGATTTGAGCAGAGTTTTCTTGCTTTCAAAGTGTTGTGCTTGTTGTATTTCTTGCAGGAACACTTGAGGTATTTATAGACCCCAAGAGGAGTCAAATTTGGGCTCCAAATTTGAATTTTTTCTGGGCTTCTCGGTGCTGGCGATGCCACCGCCTGTCAGTTGTCAGACTGATAGTGCACAAACAATTCCACCGCCCAAGCCAGCGGTGCTACCGCTGTTGCCTTCTAGCGCTGGGCGGTGCCACCACCCCAGGCTAGGCGGTACCACCGCCTGGCGCTCGGTTAGTGGGCGGTTCCACTGCCCACCACTTAGCTATTGGGCGGTGCCACCACCCAGCACAATTCAGCTTATGAGTTTGGGCCGAAAACTCGGCCCAAATTGATCCCAAACAAGGCCCAATGGGCCTCTACTTGGGTTATAGGATTAACACCTAATCCTAACCCAAATTAATATGCTAACTACAAAATTAAAGACATTTCCTAAGCTATTACAAAGTCTAACAAGTCAAGACTTCTTCCGGCCTGCTTCCGGCAAACTTCCGATAGTCTCCCGATGAACCCTCGGAAACCATTCAGCGGACTCTCGGCAAGCTCCCGGACTTCACGATGATCTTGGTGAGTTTCAACAAGCTTCATTGGCAAGCTCCGATCTTTCTTGGCAAGCTCCGTGAACTTTCGACAAACCTTCCAGCGAACTTTTGACAAACCCTTCGGCAAGCTCCCTACTCGTTCTCGGCCGGTTCCGGTAACACTTCCAATGAATCTTCGGACTTCTGTCGAACTCTCAAACTCCCAACGAACCATCCCACTTGTCTTCCGGCACTTTGTTTCACTTTACATCTATATCATCATCGTAGTTAATCCTGCACACATAAACCAAAACTCTACTTCGATCTAGACAATTATTACAACGTGAATTGACATTTAGTTGCCCGGCATGTCATTGGCTTATCGGTGCTTCGTTCGATTTTTCGGCACATCGTCCTCTCTAGCGATCCGTTGCCCATTTGGCGGTTGACCTCCGTAAACCCGATATTCTTGGCTTAACATGCTCTTCTTGGCCCGATGCCCGATGTACGAAGCCTTTCACCGATTGTCGACCGAACCTTCGGCTCGACATCCAATATCCAAACGTGATCACCCAGTGCAACATCAATTCCTCTAGCGTCAACTGTCTAATCCTGATCGATAGTAGACCTGCATAACTCAAAAACATAGTTAAACAATAAATTATAATCAATTAGTTTCATCATCAAAATCCGAGATTCAACATTCGCTTGCTTGATCAGGGCCTCATCCTCGGCCGGGCCAGCACAACGTTTCCCTTTGACTCAAATACAGGTTCATACAGGTTTCTACTTTCCGGTGCTCCCGAGCCCTCCCCATGTGAGCTGCTACCCAACCTGATGGCTGCCTGTGCGGTCGCCTCACGAAGTGCCGCCCCCTCAGATGACTTCCGAATCACCCCTTTCACCTTCTTCTTGGGGCGCTCCGCCTCAGCCTTGTTGAGACCCCGGCACCCCGGAGTCCCCTTCTGAGCCGGGAGTTCTTCCTTAGTCTTCGGCGTCTCCCGAGAAGGTTGCGCGGCGCTCGGGAGATGAGGCATCCCCCTCATTGACTAGAAGTTTGCATGTCTACAGTATAACAAATCGGTCAGTGAAGCAGAAGAGCGAAAACTGACCAAGAGCGAAATGCTTAAAAACTACAGGTCTGTCCATAACCCTAGAGGTCGTACTGAGACCCGCTTCGACCAGCCATGCCTCAAACATTTCCTTAACAGCCTGAGAAGAAGAAAGGACCCCATTCAGATGCTCCATACAACCAGCCTCCTCGTGGGAGAGAAACGGGGGCACATTGTTGATGGCTCGAGAAGTCCACCCCATGCAGAACCCCCATTCTCGAGAGCAGCTCACGAAAAAGTGGCGAGTCTTCCACCCCTTGTTATTCGAGGGAGCACCACTAATCTTGAATCTGCCTTGGGCGGTAAGGTAGTAGCCGCCTCAGCCCTTGCACAGCCGAAAGCATACTAAGAACAGTGTTTGAGTCGACTCAATTCCCGCCTCGTGATACTCCCCTAGAAAGACAATTAGATAGCGCCCAGAGTTGGGCACCATCTGTGAGGGAGAGATCCCCCACCACCGAAGGCATTCCACAACCACGGGATGCAAGGGGAACCTTAGCCCTGCCTCTAGGGCGTCTATGGTCAACCCAAACCCACCTGGGAACGGATCGTAAGGATGTTGCCCCGACATAGGGGCGTGGAGCTGATACTCCTCCGGGACGCTATAGCGATCCCAGACCAATCCCAAGAGTTCCCCGATCACCACTGAGTCCACATTATGCCATGACCACATTGCCTGAAGGGCCGCGAGGGCCTTCGAGTCCACCGGGGACACCCCACCCGACGACGAGCTTAACACCTATACCCTGGAACTATCTGAGGTCGACTCATTGACCTCGGGGACCGACCGACTCGAAAATGATGAGGAAGAAGTCATCCCGACCTTGAGTTAGGTACCGAAGGGGGATAAGAGTCCGAGGTGACACGTGAGAGGCTCAACAATAAATAAAAGACGCGGAGACCTTCCGCTCACAGGGGCGAACTTATAAGGAAAACGGCCCACCACCACCTGGGCAACGTTTAGGCTTCCCGAGGTAGGAATTAATGGCAACTCTCGCCAAGGGACGTCGCATCGTCAAGTCGCCCCGGCAGGAATCAGTAGGGACAACCGCTAAGGGTCACCTCGACGAGCGTATCACCTCAGCAGAGATTCCCGCCCAATGCTTCGCAATTATGATCCCCCATTAGACACAGGGTTTGCCAATCTCCCGCCAACATGGCAGTAAACACCCCTTCACGGAAGCACGTAAAGTCTCGCACATGGTACTGGGAAGTCCCGCACGTGCCGTTGGTAAGTCTCATCAAGGTCTATATCGTAGAGGCAAGGAACGTCTTGTGACTGAGTTCACCAGCTCGAGCACCAGTCTATTTGGGCCCAAGTTCACTAGCTCGGGCACCAGTCCATTTATGCCCGAGTTTACTAGCTCGGGCACTAGTCCATTTGTGCTCGAGTTCACTAGCTCGAGCACCAGTTCGTTTGTGCCTAAGTTCACTAGCGCGGGCACTAGTCCATTTGTGCCCGAGTTCACTGGCTCGAGTACCAGTCCATCTATGCCCGGGTTCACCAGCCCGGGTACCTCCATTTGGCCCGAGTTCACGGCTCGGGCACGAGTCCATTTGTGCCAAAATTCGTTAGCTCGGGCACCAGTTCATTTATGCCCAAGTTCACCAGCTCAGGCACTAGTCCATTTGTGTCTGAGTTCATCAGCTCGGGCACCAATCCATTTGTGCCCGAGTTCACCAGTGTGGGCACTAGTCCGTTTGTGCCCGAGTTCACCAGCTCGAGCACCAGTCCATTTGTGCCCGAGTTCACTAGCTCAGGCACCAGTTTTGTATCTGAGTTCACCAGCTCAGGCACCAGTCCATTTGTGCTCGAGTTCACTAGCTCGGGTACCAGTCCGTTTGTGCCCGAGTTCACCAACTCCAGCACTAGTCCGTTTATGCCCAAGTTCACCAGCTCTGGCACCAGTCCTTTTGTGCCTGAGTCCACCAGCTTGGGTACCAGTCCGTTTATGCCCGAGTCCACCAACTCGGGTACTAGTCCATTTGTGTCTGAGTTCATCAGCTCTGGCACCAATCCTTTTATGCCCGATTTCACCAGCTCGGGCACTAGACCGTTTGTGCCCGAGTCCACCAGCTCGTGCACCAGTCCGTTTGTGTGCCTGAGTCCACCAGCTCGAGCACCAGTCCGTTTGTGCTCGAGTCCACCAGCTCAAGCACCAGCCCATTTATGCCCGAGTCCACCAGCTCGAGCACTAGTCCATTCGTGCCCGAGTCCACCAGTTCGGGCTCTAGTCCATTTGTGCCTGAGTTCACCAGCTGGGGCACCAGTCCATTTGCGCCCGAGTTCACTAACTCGGGCACCAGTCCGTTTGTGCCAGAGTTCATCAGTGTGCCCGAGTTCACTAGCTCGGGCACCAGTCCGTTTGTGCTCGAGTCCACTAGCTCGAGCACCAGTCCGTTCGTGCCCGAGTTCACCAGCTCGGACACCAGTCTACTTATGCTCGAATTCACTCACTCCGACATTTGCCCTATCAGCCAAGCAGCCCCCTGATGCACCATTCCAACCCGACATCACCAACATAGGACCAATAGTGCCATAAGGCAACTTGCCAAACCCGCATGGCAAACGACATGATCGAAGGAGCAAGTCGGACACGCCTTGAGCCCTCCACGAGGACCTCGGAGCATGCCTTGTTTGGGGGGGGGGAGTGATAGGGGATATCTTAGCATCCTCCACAACATCATCCACGTCACACCATCAGTAGACACATCAGCATAAATACGCCCCACGTGCATTGCCACATCCGGCCTGCCATCTCGGGTCGGATGTGACGGTGCCCTCACACTGCCACACCGCCCGAACTCGAACAGAGTACTCGCTCCCGAAATCCCGGGACGACGACGCATGGAGCAGCCATTCCCGAAATCCCGGGACGACGACGCACGGAGCAGGCCATCCCCGAGATCCCGGAATGGTGCCATGCAATGCCATCCTGCACGATGCCGCAGCCATCCGAACTGAGATACACCTCCAAACATGCCTATATATAACCCCCCACCTGGCTTCAGGGAGGGAGGAGAAAAAAAAAAGAAAAAGGAAATATGGACTTCAGCATCGGAGAGACCAAGTCAGGAAAAACCCGACCCAGACCTTTTTGTAGGAATCAAGGTTGAAACGCACCAAGAGTTTGTCCCAGCCGCTAACTTCAATCGAGCACCATAAAAATCCATGATCATGGTTAGATAGAAAATATCACACATTAAGTCAGACATTAATTTAATTTTTAATTTTTAAATTTAGATTATAGTTTATATTATATGTAATCCGATTCTTTCAATCATTAGCGATATGGGACTATCATCTCACGATATCTCTTTTCGTCTCACATATATAAATATTTCTAACATCTTTTTTTATTCATATTTAGATTTAAGATTTTTCTACGCTCTGAAGGGTTCAAACTTAGAATTCATATTTTTATTGATGTTAGAGTGGTTTACTCATTTGCATTTCCTTATATCGATGCAACTCATTTTTATTTAGTCAAATCATAGCCCTAACTAGTTTAATCTTTTTTTTTTAACTCATTCAAATCAAAATTTTTGTTATCTCATATCAGAAATCTTATAATGATGAGTGAGTCAAACTAGTCAAAGTTAATATATATTGAATTAAGATACTAATTTAATCCAAAAACTTAAGCTTCTAAGTTATGGGTCATGCCTTATATGTAACTCGACTCTTTATTCAGTCAAATCATAATCCGAGTAGCTTAAATTTTTATTTTGCTCATTTAAATCAAAATTTTTTACTATGTAACCTTGATACCAGGTTAGAAATCTTACAATAATGAGTGAATCGAACTAGTAAATGTTAACGTATATTGAATTAGATATTGATTTAGTCTAAAAACTTAAATTTCAAAATTATGAGTCAAATCTAATATATGTAACTTAGCTCTTTTAATCATTAGTAATATGATATTATACTCTCATATTAATATGTAACGTTGATAGATTAAAGCTGTCAAATGCCTTCAAGAAGGCAGGACAAAAGAAAGAAGAATTAAAGCTTCATATTGGGACATGGCAACAAGAGAGAGGGCGAATGGAGTGGCCATTGACTCGAACACTCACATGACTTCATCAAGCAGCTCGTGATTATGGCGGGCAGAGAACAGGTCGTCGCAGACCTCTCAGTAGGATCTGCACACGAGTTCGGAGAGGAGACTTCAAATCGTTCCAACAGCAGAGCAGCCCACTTCAAATCGAGACTTCAAGTCGTCGCAGACCTCTCAGTATTCCCCTCCACCTCACGGAACAATCCCTCCGGGGAGCCCCTCCCGCGTCTTGCGAGCTTGACGTAAGCCGTTGTTCCCAGCAATTGAAACGGCGCGCGAACCCGCTCCCTCTCCGTCCTGCTTTCGCAGCTTCTCCGCCACCGTCGCGGGTCGTAATTTGGGAGTCGAACTAATCGATTCAGATGCATTGTGAGATCCAATAAGCATTCAGCCAACTTTTAATTAGAACTCGGAGGCCCAATTGAGTGTGATGTTTCGTGTACCCTTGGTTTCCAATATTATCTAATATTGATATGTCCTATAAACAAGAAAATTTTGAGCTAGATGAAATTGATAGTCTGCAAGAATCTAAATGTCATGCGATCACAATGATTTCTGAGCGACTTGGAAGGTCAAGACGATGCCGTGCCAGAAATGCTGAGACTTTTACGGCCACTGCATTATTGACTGGACTCAGTCATCAAGTTCATATTCCACACTCACACACTGCGTGTGATGGGATTGACCGCGGCGGGTTGGTTGGCTTTTGGAACGCCGTTGATCGCCTCACTTTACTCCCTCGCTTAGCAACAAAGTCTTCGATGTTCCAATCCATTGACTTGCACTACTCGTTTGGCAGTTGTAGAACAAGTCAAAAAGAACCTTGTTTCCCCACCATCCACGTAGTTGAACAAGTCAATGAATTAGGAGGCAATGACCACTTTTTGTTGCCGAGTAAATAAATTAGGAGGAGACCATCGGATATTTTTTAAAGAGAGAGAGAGAGAGAGAGAGAGAGAGAGAGAGAGAGAGAGAGAGAGAGAGAGAGAGAGAGATTGTATGAAACAACAGAGTGACTATTTAATTTAATTAAAAACTAATGCTGGATTTCCCATTATTTATTAGGACTATTAAAAACTCATTTTGCTATCATTAAAGAATATAAACTAATCAAGTTATTTGTCGGTCATCAAGGAATAAAAATTTCGTGTAAATTAATGATGCCAGCTCTTTCCTTGCTAAAAGCCGTGCGTAGCTGCATACCGACATGCGCCATAAGACAGCAAACGCGTGCTTAGAATTCCAAGCACAAAGAAGTCGATCGAAGACGTGCTCTCCAATCTAAATAAATAAAGTGGCAAAATAGAAGGAAAACGAGTCACTTAATACCTTATGACTTCATCCAACTCGTCTAATTAACAGTAGAAAATGAGTCACTTAATACATTTTTGCTCGCTTCCTGCATTATTTGCCTGCGGCCAATCACAAAGAGGTCACGACAACAGGAAGCTGCATTGCTTTGGGTTGTGTTGTTCACTTCCACCTTGTTTGCCTCCTTCAGAACAGCCTAATCTTCCTCTGCCCCTTCTTTTGTCATGTACTGAACACATTTCAAAGTTAGGGGAGTGAAGACTTGTTAGTGGATGTGTGAAACTTGAAGAGGAGGAGGTGAGATTTGAAAAGTCTAAGTGATCACTTTTCTACTGCAAACTAGTCAAATGAAGGGACAGGGAACTTTAGTTCGATATTTAGCGGTAGGTTTTTATTAGCGATGGCAAGCTTAAAAGGTCGTGTTTGCAGCCACCGTTTTGCATGAGGTGTGAGATGATGTAACTGTACCACTTTACGACACTGATGTCGTGTGAGCTTCTCTCACAGCAAAGCACGGAAATCATAAGGTAGATGCGTATCACAAAGTCAAATGAACCAAAGAGAAACACCTCCTCTTCGTTCAAAGTCTTCCAGGTGACCAGAGTTCTCCTGGCTTTTCTTCGTTCCGCCACCTTTAAATCTACCCCTCGCCTGTGTTCTTTCTTCATTGTTTTCATCATCTCCTTCCTCTGCTCTCTTTCATCCTCGACAAGCACCTCTTGCCCTCTGCCAATGGCATCATCCGAGAACAAAGCCATCGCCTTTCTCTTGCTCCTTCTATTCGCCTTCCATCTATCCACCGCGAGGCCTATCGGTCGGCCGAACTCCGCCGACGAACTTCCGGTCGCCCTGTCTCTGTCAACCCCACGCCCATGCCACATGGCGATGATGCCCGCGAAGCAGAAGGGCGCGGAGAGGTACGGGCGCCTCTTCTTCGCCATGCTTCCCAGAGGAAAGACGCCGCCTTCTGGCCCAAGCAATGGAATCAATGGCAGCAAGAATTAGATGGAAGGAGGACTCCACTCGAAGCTCTTCTCCTGTTTCTACATACAGCATGCATACATACACACAGACAAATCATTCTACACGTATCCTCGGTTATGTAAAAGTATCTGTCAAGCATGTAAATACCATAGCAAAAGAAAACGAAAGCTACCTTTCTGGTTCTATCAGTATTCTAACAGGTTCATTTAGAATTATATTAAAGCACAACAAAAAAATAATGTAATATGTTCATTTTTGTTTCATCTTTGATTCATGAATGAATTTGAGTTGCAGAGTGGTCAACTTTTACATTTCTTTTGTTCTTTGTACTTCCTATATATGTAGTTATGCTAGTTGGTGGAAATAGGATCATAGATGTTGGAACAAAGAGAAGCAGAATCAAGCATTGAGATAAAGTTAAATTTGACATTGTAAAGCATGAACAATTTGGAACCAGCCAGCCCAGGGGAGGACCATTCAGGGAAGGCAGTAAGGTGATCGATGTGACCTACATGGGGAATTAGGTGGCCAATCTCATGCTGCTGTCAAGTTATCCTCCTCATAACTTTGGTCAACATGTGTTTGGGTAGATTGATATGTATGAATAGGATATCTCGTTAGCTACTCCATTCATGCAGTCCTGTTACTAAATTTGAAGATTTGACAAGTTCCCACTTAGTAGGCACAGATATTATCCTTCATTTCATCTAAAAGTTATAGTTTAATGGGACATAAAAGATTTATATTCTAATTATTAGTTTTATCCTTTTCGCAAAACGTAGAAATACCGAGTTGAATGATTATTTGGCCTTTTCTGAAATTTCAGAGTAATAAAAAAATATTATGATAGTGTTTTCTCAAATTCTTACCATTAAGTCGTGTATGTTTTTAAGTAATCATATGAAAGGAGATAAAATATATATGCAGATTTGAATCATACTAATACCAATTCAGAGCGGTCTGCTAAAAACAACCTTTCCATGGATGTGTTTTCCAGTTAGGAATTGGAAAGCCCCAATCGTTCTTTGTCAAGGTTACGAGGCCGAAAGAAAACCCTAAACTGGCAGATGTTGTGCGTTGTCTGCGAGTGAGACACAGAGGAATTGGTAGGTGACACCATGAGAAGATGGATTCTCACGAAGAATTCTGTTAAAGTTGCGCAGCAGTGGAAGACATACGATACACTGTAGGTGATACAATGTCACCACTGAATCATCTTATTGCGGAGGATTTCTACCGTCTACTGTCCTGTATAATGTATTACTGATCACCGTAATAATCTTATACTTGGCCTCAGCGGGTGCTAAGGAAGCTACCTCTGCATTCAACCAGGCCGAATGTCTCCACCTTTTAATCTTCAACGACAATGCGAGGCTAGAACTGCTGTCCCTGGAAGGTCTGGCCGAACTGCCACCCGGCAGGTGCCACGTTGTAGCTGGTGATCGTCCTGCCGTCGCTGGTCGTCACCTGAAACGAGAGGCTCTGCCCGTCCAGGTACGAGTTGCTCTGCCAGTTCTGGCCCCAGTTGTGCGACATCCTCTGCCACCCTGTCTTCGACCCCTTTATCGACACCGCGTGCACGTCGCCGGCCGCGCCCACGTTGGTGATGAGTACCAGGATGAAGTAGGAGTGGCCATTGATGGTGAACCTTACGCCTCCCTTCTTCACACAGGGTACCCTGTAAGAGCGCAATAATGTGTCACCACCAGCTAGCTTCATTTACACACGTAGCATGAGTAGTCGAAAGGGGCAGCCCACCTGCGGAAGGAGACAGGGACGATGCCAGCACGGTACTGCGCGATCTGGAGGAAGGCGGGCTCGGCGAGGTCGAAATGCTGCCGTGGAGGGTTACACCACCCGCCGTTGTCGCTAGGGAGGGCGTAGTTCGGAGGGCAGAAGTTGGTGGCTGTGACGACAATAGAGCCCGGGAGGCACCACTGTGGGTCATCGGCGCACCGCATCTCATAGCAAGCGCCGCAGCTGAGCCCATTGTTGAAGAGCGCGGTGCTGAGGGCCGCGGTATTGGTCCCGTACCCTTGGCTGTAGAGGTTGCCATAGCCACAAGCCCCGCCTGCAACAAGAGTAAGCCCATCCATATTAAGATGGCGGATGTCTGGGGTTCAGCGATCATTTTTGTCGAATACGTCACACTTACCCATAGTGCCGGAGGCGTCGCCGCCACCATAGAACGTAGCATGGGCGTTCTGCCACCCATAGGAGTCTCCCACGGCTCCCGATATGAAGAAGCTGAAGGAGGACATCAGGAAGAAAAGAGCAATGGAGAGGGAGGAGATTGACTTAGCCATTGGAATTATTCGCACTAAAGAAAGATTGGAGTCGTGAGTGAGCAAACAGGAGGAGTTGCGAAGAGAAGCGGAGGGAAAGGCTGTGTATTTATACGAGTTGAGACTGGGGGTTGTAGTTGGTTTCTTCATCTTCAATCTCTGGAAAGAGACAAGTTGGTGGCGGCCATGGGCCAGCCGTAGGCTTGAAGACGACCGCAGCGATCATCCAAATCAGGAGCACATGCAATCGTCCCGGTTACAGTACCAACTACAGTCCGAATGCGTCCTCCCGTCGACCCAAATGCATTTGCTTTCATGGAAGAAACTTCATGGTGCCACATTTATCCTGTTGTGTTTTCTTGGGGTTCTCTTTACATTCGACAACAGGAAAGGAGGTGGGGAGAGGGTAGGACCAGACAAGATTAGTTGGTAGCGCAAATAAGTCTCGCCGATGGTACAGGAGCAGAGGAAGATGATGTGAATGGCGTGTAGAGGAAGAAGTTGCCAAGTTCACATTGATGACTCACTCTTTGAAGGCTGTGTTCAAAGGTACCGGAGCTGGAAATCCAAGATGCGCGCCGTAGCAGTTCAAGAAATAAAGGGTTTCAATTGGACTATTATGGCTGACGGTGCCATACTGCATCACAAATATGCGTGCTTCAATAAATCACGCCGAAATTACTCCATTCTTTGCGCTCCATCTACTATGACTCGCTCAAACTAATTGCCGCAATCATGTCAGTACGCTAATAAACAACACTACATAATGGAAGACGAGCAATCATTAGACAATGAGTTGCTGCTATCCGCCCCTGTTCGATTAGATTAAACCATTAGTGTATGTTGCAAGACCTTGTGGTCCTTAATTAATCATTTATATTGTTCACGATTTCTGCACGATGTGTATGATGGGAAGATGGTTATCGCTGGAGTTTAAAATGCCATTTTAACATAGTTTATGAATTACTACGAGTGGAAGAAAATAGTAAGAAAAAATGTCTTTTTGAATACGGACTGTCCCACCATGAGAGGAGCACATGCTCTTCCGGGCTGCCGACGTCTTCTCGTGGCGAGGAGAAGACAGAGACGCTCTTCGAACGCATCGAGTCAACTAGAAAATGACCACACCGCAAATCCCGTAAGCAATGCTGTACGTCTACTCGACAGTATCAGTGTCGGCAAGGATGGATCAAACTTACCCACCGTCTTTGACTCGCCCGCGGCAGATTAAGAACACCAATCATTCACCGGCACTTGAAATATTTGCTCGTTCATGTACCTGAGTTTAAGCACATGATGACGGTGCGAAGTGCAAACACGGATCGAGCTGAGTACAACACATTTGTGTGCTAGAAAAACATGGAAGAAGTGAATGAAGTGCTCGGTCCACGATAGCCTTCGCGAACCTTTTCCTCCGCTTGTGGGGGCTTTATGGTCATGCACGAGTGGTCGCCACCGTGAGAGATTTAGTCGCTGTCGACAAACTCGAGCCTAAGAGTAGCCCGCGAGACACGTGAGATCGGTCGGCGTGGACGCAAGAGACGGTGTGTCGTGTGTGGATTAAGCGGACCAAATCCCTGATGGTTGAAGTTTTCTGTCGGTCTCTTAGCCGACGGACCAAGATGGGCCTCATAGGACCATCTTGCTAGCCCAGCTGTGGCTTTGAGATTCGCGTTACAATTCATGGAAGAGTATGAAAACATATGATCCAAAGAAGCGGTTAGTACGTTTCCCCTAATGTTGTGACACATTAAAATTTCCAGTGTCAGTATTAATTAAACACCCCATTAATAAAGAGGGTAGAGACAAGTTTCAAGTCATCATCCATTCTTACAAATCATGACCTTTAAATTATGCAACAATAGAAGAAATAAGATACGCTGCATGCAGGTGATACAATCTCCCAGCAAAACCATATGGCTGTGGAGGATTTTGCATTGTGTACATCACTCACTATCACTCTGTAATGTATAATCATATACTTAGGCCTCAGCGGGTGCTAAGGAAGCCACCTCTGCCTTCAACTAGGCTCAAACGGCCTCTGCCTAAAGAAGCCTTTTCCTCCCCTATCTCCATACCTTTCTCGATCTTTAACAGCAATGTGCGGCTACGAGCCCAGGCCGCTGGCGCTCCTAGAACTGCCCTCCCTGGAAGGTCTGGCCGAACTGCCACCCGGCGGGCGCCACGTTGTAGCTGGTGATCGTCCTGCCGTCGCTGGTCGTCACCTGGAACGAGAGGCTCTGCCCGTCCAGGTACGAGTTGCTCTGCCAGTTCTGGCCCCAGTTGCGCGACATCCTCTGCCACCCCGTCTTCGACCCTTTGATCGACACCGCGTGCACGTCGCCGGCCCCGCCCACGTTGGTGATCAGCACCAGGTTGAAGTAGGAGTGACCGTTGATGGTGAACCTTATGCCTCCCTTCTTCACACAGGGCACTCTGCAAGAGTGTCATATATTGTCACGACAAGCTTCTTTTACACGCGTAGGATGAGGAGTAGGCAAACGGCTGCACACCTGCGGAAGGAGATGGGGACGATGCCGGCACGGTACTGCGCTATCTGGAGAAAGGCCGGCTCGGCGAGGTCGAAGTGTTGCAGCGGAGGGTTGCACCAGCCGCCGTTGTCATTTGGGAGGGCGTTGTTGGGAGGGCAGAAGTTGGTGGCGGTGACGACGATGGATCCCGGGAGGCACCACCGGGGGTCGTCGGCGCACCGCATCTCGTAGCAAGAGCCGCAGCTGAGCCCGTTGTTGAAGAGAGCGGTGCTGAGGGCCGCGGTGTTGGTCCCGTAGCCTTGGCTGTAGAGGTTGCCATAGCCACAAGCCCCGCCTGCAACAGAATAAGCCCATCCATACTAAGATGGCGGATGTCTGGAGTTCAACGATCATTTGTGTCGTACGTGTCAGACTTACCCATAGTGCCGGAGGCGTCGCCGCCACCATAGAACGTGGCATGGGCGTTCTGCCACCCGTAGGAGTTTCCCACGGCTCCCGATATGAAGAAGCCGAAGGACGATATCAGGAAGAAGAGGGCATCGGAGAGGGAGGAGATTGGCTTAGCCATTGGAGCCGTGAGTGAGCAAGCAGAAAGGGGAGAAGTGGTTGGTTGGGTTGTGAAGCGAAGGGGAGGGGAAGGGCGGTGTCTTTATACTGGTCGAGCGCGGGGTGTTGGAGTTGGTTTCTTCTTCACCTTCTCCGGAAAGAGACAAGGCGGTTGCTGGTCCTTGGGCCAGCCATTGGCATGAAGACGACCACAGCGATCGTCCAAATCATGGAGCACATGCAATTGTTGCGGATGAAGTACCAACTACAAAGCCTTTGGGCCCTCCCTCTCACCCATATGCATCTGCTTCATCTCTCTCCTCCTCCATCCTTTTGCATGTCTCAATCTACTTTACGGTAACAACTGAAACGAAATCAATATTCCTCTACAGATTTAGATGGTGTCTGCCACACTTATCGTGTAAATGTTCCCTTGGGATTCTTCTATCATCGATGGACGTGCATCAGAACTGCTGGTGAAAGCCAACATAGCGTTATTCTCATGACATGCAACAAAAGGAATGGAGATTATAAGAGGGTCGGATTGGTTGGAAGAGCAAACAAGTCCAGAAGAAGAAGAAGAAGAAGAAGAAGAAGCGATGGCGTGCATCACTGTCTCATCATCGCTTACGTTGGTTCTAAAGCTCACATTGACTTTTTAAGGCTATTCTCATAGGTTTGATAATTAAGCCTTGTAACCATTCATTCATGTTCATTGTGAAGGGAGGGATCCAATTGGACTTATATGGCTGACGGTGCATCACGGCACAAGTGGTTAGTAGAAGGACAAGGAACCATCTTTGAGATTCGTGTGAATCCGAATCGGTGCTTCAATAATCACGCCAAAAATCCTCCACTCATCACCCTCCAGTTATATGAAAACAATGAGTTTAATAATGAACACGTGTGTCTGCACTTCGCTCATTGTATGATGAGTTAGTGGTACATCCTCCATTCCTTCAGATTAAACTATTAGTATTAATACTTTATTATCCTTAACTAATCATACGTATCATGATCGATGACTTTGTACACCATGTGGTTGCTAAGACTTTGTCCCAATATGGTCTCTAATTGGAGGCATAACAAGAGTGAAATATTTTCATCACCTTGTGGTCTGGTATTGTAATCCAATTACCAACTTATGAGAATGAATCATAGATGTCCGATCGTGAGCTAATAAACAAGCCAAGTAGGTATATATATCTGCATCAACAAGAGATTGAAGGGGTGCCGACTGACCCACCATGTGAGGAGAACATGCCATTCCGAGCTGCCGACCTCCTCACATGGGGAGGAGAGATAGACCTTCTCGTCTAACACCTCGAATCCATTAGAAAATGCCCACAGATGAGGTCGATCCTGCAATCTTCTGCATGATTCCTCCCACCAATTTGCACTCGTGCTGTTCTCGTTTACCTGTTGTGATATGACGCACACGGTTCACAGTTTCTGACTCACATGCGTGTATGTCATCCGCAGGCACAGCGTACTGTAGCTTCGTTTGAATAGTGCAATGATAGGCCAAGCGGTACCAAGAAAGACGTGGGCGAGGTGAATGAAATCCACGTACACTCATTCCACAACGTACGTTGTTAGGAGGCCTCAAATTAAGGAACACAGTGGAGTAATTCGGACAATTCAAATTAGTTAGTCTTATGAAATCCACGTACATTTATTCCACAACGTACGTTAGGAGATCTAAAATTAAGGAACACAGTGGAGTGATCCGGACAATTCATATTGGTTACAGTCTTTGGTGTACCGCTTGCGATTCCTCGGTGATGTTTTAGGGTTTACCACCATCAGAGATATTAGTTTCCGTGCAACAGCTCAATCCATAGATAAATAGCCCGCGAGATGTGGGGTGCTCTCGATTCCTACAGGTCGTGTCTACATTGAGTGGATCTAACCCCAAGTGGTCGAAGGAGGGTTGCTTTCTGTGGCGGATAGGTTACAGGCGGCTGTGGCCGTGGCTTCTCCTCCCTCGTGGCTGCAGCTCTGCCGCCCAGGGACAGGTTTAATCCTTGGAGCACCCATGTGGTGGTGGGGCATGTTAGGGTTCTGAGGTCGGGGATGGAGCACAAATTTTACGTGGAAGCGTGGAGTATAGAAGACTAATTTATCTTCCTTTGAAATCCAGGAATGCAAGTCAAGTGATCTTAAGTTGTAGAGCCAAAAAGAACGCTACTAATATGGATGTTTAGGGGGAATGATGGGCGAGATACTAATCGTAGATTTAAAGTGTTGTAGTAAAAATCATGCAGCACAGAGTGATAGAAACAGCGAGGCCATTGACTCAACAGATTTCTTCAAAGGGTGGTACTGCGATGCTGCAATGGTGACGCCATAGATGGCGATGGTGATGATGATAACGATAATAATTGTGGTGACGATGGCAATGATAATGACATCCAACCTACTGTGAATGCTGATTCAAAGTTTCATTGCTTGTGTCTCATCTTGTGGGAATCGCTCTGCTGATGCCAAAATGATAGAGGGAGTTTTAACTGTGCAGCGAATCCAAACTAACCTATATACGAAACACCACCATTCACAATGCAAAATTTCAATAGTAATTAATACACGATACGAAAGAAGGATGGAGAGAATTTGAACTTCTAATATTTCTCATTTTAGTGCTTACAATTTAGTCAATCCTCCGCTTATTAAACTATTGGTTGTCATAACGACTCCTATTTTTTTTATTGGATATATTCGTCGTTATATTTTAATTAACCTTTTCAACGCATGTGAGTGAATGGAATATTGAAATTTGAAGGGGAAAAAAAACCCAAGCTGTTCAGGGACTTTACATCTTCCCTCTGAAATTTTATTAAAAAGTTAAAAATTAAGGTTGGCTCAAACTCATTAATATAAATTAAATTTAGGTATAGATTTGGGAATGATATGCATTTAATTTATTTTATAACTTGTTGGATGATTGTGAGAGTGGTATTCATCGTGACACCGAGTGTGCATCATGCGAGAGCACCGCACCGCTTTCTACGTTTGCAGAGTATCATATCACTTATTTGTTAGGATTGGATATAAATAAACCAATTCCCAATGAACACGTTATGGGAAAGCGCCTATGTTTATACAGTACCACATGATACTTGCTTATTAGTTAGGATTAGCTATAAATAAGTCACTTCTCAACCAACATTGGGATGGGATGAAAAAAAGAACACTAAAATTCTACTAAAAAGACTAAGAAAAAAAAAATAGAGAAAAAGAGAATGAAAGAAAAATGAAAAGTTTTCTTATTTTCCTTAGTTCAATTTGTTTCTCTTCATTACTAATATGAAATATTTTTAGATTCTTCATGATTGTACTCATAGAAAACTAGTCCCTAGTTATGTGAGCGATTCTTCGATGATACTTGTACAAGTCTAGGAATACGCTTAGGATAATGCTTGCACATCTTTGGGTTCCTCTTCTAAACTTTCTACTTTAATTTCTATATATTTAACTTGTTTTGGTTTAATCAAAGATTATTTTATTATTATTACTCTAACATTGTAAGTGTACTCCTCTAACTAAAACTAAATAGGGTGCTAACTCAAAAAATAAAAATATATTTATTCATATTAATCCTTATGTAAGTGTTTGATTATTTATCAAATAATTTAATTTAATTATCATATTAGCACTATGAAACAAATATTTTATAGAAACAAATATTTTATAAGTATTATTCTCATTACTGTTGTAGTTGTTTAATGATTATTTCATCATTTTATTAATCTATAAAAGGTATATATAATTCAATAAATAGCATTTGTTAATTATGATATAATTATATTTGTATTTATATTGTGTTAGATTACTACCAAAATTATTTGTGAGATCATCCTAAATGAACATCATAATAAATATTTTGAAGTGTCAAACAAAAAAATCTACCTATCTTACTTTTCTACTCCATTAAATCAAGATTTATAATCTTAAGGACTTTAAATTTTATCTTACAGATATTGTGCATTTGTTTTATTCTTTTAAGTTTAATCCTAAATCTTATAATGACCTTAGATGATTTCATATCCCTTAATTCTTAGAAAGTTAATGAGAATGGATTTGTTAGGTGACTTGAATAATTAAAAGCTTGGTTAATAACTTTAAGCCTATTTCTACTTAAGGAAATTACCTCTTTTTCTGAATCCTTCTGGATCTACTTATTCTGAAAAATATTATTAAAGAAATTGAATATCTCCATTAGTTTATAATTCTTAGATATCTTTAGACGATATTTATGAAACCTATACAAAAAATAAAACTATTAAATAAATTTGATAAATTTTGTAAGACACATATCTTAGAGATTCTCAAGGTATCTATCGCTTGAATGCTTCTGATTTTAACGATTTTAAAATAGTGGATCATTTACCTATCAATAATCAAATTCATATATTTCTTTGATCCATGAAATTCATAGAATTGAAAGTATCTTTTTTGAAATATATCATATCTCTTATGTATTAAATGGAACTCCTCCTTCCTAGTCCAAGTTTAGTCAAGACATTAGGAGATCTCAAACAACTCAAACTCTTAGGTGTATTATCCAAGCTATTAAAATAGAAGATCAATATCGATAAAGGAAAGCTCAAGAAAATTAAATGCGAGCTTAAAGTCAATATGACTGAATCCCCAAAGCTATTTTTAAAACTATAGAAACTCTAACCAAAACCATGGCCATAACTTTAATCCCAAGAGTAAAAACTTCAAGCTTAAGGGTAAAGAGTTTAAACCAAGGTTCTCAAATCCTAATCCAAATTCTAACCCTAACTCTAACTCTAACTAATTTTCAAACCTTAGACATTCCTCTAAATTCAAGAAAGGAAAAGATCGCTTATGCTTCATGTGTGGCTAGGATAATCACCTTGCTCCATCCTACTTCTATTGAAAGAAGAAAAATATGACTTTCACAGATAATCCTTTGAGCCTAAACCTTAAACCAATGTAATTGAGGTTGAATCATTAAATTGTTTTTAAAGATTTGTTTCCTTTATCCAAACTATGAATCTAACTTATCATGATTCTGAATGGTGATTAGATTCTGGTGCAAACATCCATACTTGTGCTAATCAAGAATAGTTTTCTTCTTATTAGATCTTAAGTTGAGAAAGTGTAACTATAGGAAATGGGATATCTATGAACATGCTAAAAATTGGAGGTGTCAACTTGAAGCTTATTTCGGGAAAGATACATTTACTTTAAGATATGATGCACATATCAAATATCCATTGAAACCTAATCAGGGGATCTCTCCTTGTATATTTTCGAAAGCAAACTAAGTTATAATCTCTAATGGACATATGAATATAGGGAAAGACTTTGTATCCAAAAACTTTTCAAGCTTAATATAATCACTCCAATTAGCAAAGATGAATCATCTTTCTTTATTATCTTAAATTCTGAATCTTATGATATCTAGCATAGAATTGATCAATTTAACTTTAGATCAATTTAAAGAATATCTCATCTTGATTCAATTCTAAAATTTTACTCTAAATTTGAATTTAAATGTGAGATCTATGGTCAATCTAAATAAGACAAAAAAGTCTTTATACCTATTAAATTTAGAAATACTCAAAAACTTGAATTAATCTATAGTGATGTTTGTGATTCTAATAGAGTGCCAACTAGTGGTGGAAGTTATTACTTTTTGATGTTTATTGATGACTTCTCTAAATTCTATTATATTTATCTTTTAAATATTAAAGATAAAGTACTTAACAAATTTAAGATTTATAAGGTTGAAATAAAAAATAAAAAATTTAAGATATATAAGATTGAAGTTAAAAACTAACTTAATTGAAAAAATTAAAATCCTAAAATCTGATAGGAGAGATGAGTATAGATCTAATAAATTTATCAAATTTTAGGAAGATCATGACATAATTCATGAAGTCAGTACTCCATATTCACCTTAATCTAATGATGTGATTGAAAGAAAAAAATAGAACTCTTTTAGATATGATTAATGCTTTGATCCTTAGCTTAGAAGTACTCGATAAATTGTGAGAGGAGACTCTCTTATCTGCTTATTATATACTTAACATTATACTATAAAAGGATAAAAGAGGTAACCCCTTATATATTTTGGAAGGGTTATAAACAAAGGCTAATTTATTTTGAGGGTGTTTAACTAATGTTAATATCCTAGAACCAAAAATAAAAAAATAATATAGATCTCAAAACAATGGATACTGTTATTATGATACCCTCTCGATAACGACACTTATAGATTTATTGTAGTAAGTTCTGAAATATCCAAAATCTCAAATGATAATTTAATTAAATATAAAAATGCATCCTTCTTTGAAAATATATTTTCTTTTAAAACTAGATTATTTACTAATATCTTAAGTGATTGTTTTTCATCTTTCTTAACTCCTATAGAATCTAACACTTCACTCGAACCTAAAAAAAGTAAGAGAGGTAGGATTGAAAAGAACTATAGTGATAATTTTATCTCTTATATGATAGAAGATATACTAAGTTTATTTCATAAAATTATGTGCTCTATTGATCTTTCTGCTTAGAAAGAAGTAATTAATAGTGAAATAGAATTCATAATTAGTAATCATACTTAGATCTTCACTAACTTATCTCTTGAGGCTAAACCCCTAGGTTGCAAGTGAATTTTGAAGAAGATAATTAGGACTGATAGTATACTTAAAAAAATATAATACTAGACTTGCTGCTTAAGGTTTTCGACAAAAAAGTTGGCATTGATTATTTTGATATACCTATAGCATAAATTATCATCATATATATGAGTCCTACTTACTTTTGCTTCCATCCATAAACTTCTTATTCATCAAACGGATGTGAAGATTATCTTTCTATCTGGAGAGCTAGAAGAAGAGAGATACATGAACCAACTCGAAAGATTTATCGTGCCTAGGCAAAAAGGATAAGTGTATAAGTTGATTAGATCCTATACAGACTCAAACAAGCACCTAAACAATGAGATAAAAAATTTGATTTTATAATTCTATCCTTTGGATTTTAAATCAACAAATCTGATAACTATTTATATTGTAAAAGGATAAAAAAATAAATTTATTCTTCTTTGTCTTTATGTTGATGACATCCTAATTTTTACTTCGAATTTATATCTGATTTTGAAGATTAAATCATTCTCATCTCATCACTTTGATATGAAGATCTTGATGAAGATGATATAATTAAAAATATTTTATCTAGAAATTATCTAATTTTATATCATTGTCTTAATCTCACTTTACAAAAAAAAAAGTTTAATTAAAATTTTAAATACTCTAATTATTCTTTTGTCTCTGCTTCTTATTATCCAATTGTTCATCTTGTTAAAAATAATAACAACCCTATAAATTAAGAAATATATTCTTAAATCATTAAATCTCTTCTCTATCTATCAAATAAGACTATGCGTAATATTTCTTATATTGTATCCAAACTTAGTAGCTATACTAGTAACCCAAGTTTAACTTATAAGAATACTCTTAAATGAGTTTCAGATATCTTAAAAGTACTTTTGATTATGGACATAACTTTGTATGATATCCTTTAGTTCTTAAAGATTATGATAATGCCAACTAGGCTTTTTATTTTTTAGATATTAAATCTACATCTAAATATGTATTCAATGAAAATGTTATATCTTGATAATCAACTAAACAAGCCATTATTGTTAGAAGTACGATGAAAGCTATGCTTATGGTACTTGATACTATTGTAGAATGCTTAAGAATCTAATTTCTATTTTTTCTAAAATTTAAAATCCTACTCTTTCTGTTTCTATTCATTATGATTGCATTGCTGCAATAGATTTTTATAAAAAATTATAAATGCCAAAATGAGTAAACATATAAAAATTAGATAAAAAGCTAATAGATGGCTAGATTCTTATTTTGTTAATTTTATATTTAATATTAAAACTAATAATAATATAACTGACTATCTTATTAAAGGCTTAAATAGGACTCAGGTTCCATTTAATAGGAGATGGGTCTATGCCTAAAATGAGCCTTCCAATAGTAGAAACCTAACCTCTATAATAGGAGATTTTTGGACAGAGATTCATTATGATAATAACAAACTTACTGATTGGCTAAAGAGTACAATAGTTAACACTTTAGTGCATTTAGGTATGAAGTTTATCTCTAACTCCATTCTTATGATGATAGTGCTCTTATATAGAGGTATAGTAAGAGCATAGCTCTAAAAGAGACCCGATGCAATATTTTTTACGAGATATAATTCTATATATATCACTAGTAGGAGTTCTCTTATATGAGAAAGTATGTAGCCGACTATGATTAGAGATCTGAGTAATCCTTCAAATCTTTTTGAATAATTAAGATACTAATGTATGACCATTAATGCATAACCTATAAAAATATATTTCATACTGCATGTTGAAGTATAGGTCAAAGGAACCTCAAAACTTGGTTCACTTAATTTCCCTTAAATTGATGCTTAGTTTACTAAATATTGTTAAGTCTTTAAAAAGACATCTCATCGACTACATAGTATATGCAAGCATAATATTTATTTTTTAATCATTTAATTTATATTTTATTTATTTTAATTATTTTTAAGTTATTCATTTATTTGAATGAAATATGAGTTTTATTTTGGGAGATTATTGGAACTTGAATGAGAAAAACCAAAATTTTCCGTCATTGTTCAAGGAACTCTTTTACTCTCACTTTAGAAATCTTATTAAATGCTTAATAAGCAAGGTTGACCCAAGTTTATTCACATATATTTGAGTATGATGAGTTAAATTTGGGCGTAGGTTTGAGAATAATATATATATATATATATATATTGGATAATTATGAAATTATTCATTTATCTCTGCCACAGTAATCACCATGCGGGTGTGCGTCATGTGAGAGTGTGCTATTGCACTAGTCGTTGCATTTACACAATGCCACATAACACTTAACTAAATGGTTGGGTAGTAAAAAAATTCACTAAAATTCTATGGAAACTTCTCAGAAAAAAAAATAAAATAGGGGAAGAAAGAAAAAAAAAATCTTATTTTTTAATGATTTTTCTTGGTTCCTTTTGTTTCTCCTTAGTATGAAACGTCTTCAAATTCTTAACGATAATACTCGTAGAAGAATGATTCCGGTTATATATTGGATGACTATGATAGCAGATAAGATTTTCCTAATTGAATAAGGAAATCTCGCTGCTTTGTTGAGGAAAATCCTCCTTCCTAACATGTATAAATAGATCTTATATTGTACTCATCAGAATATGCTTTTACAATTATATTTCATCATATTATGGTATCAAAGCCTCTTACCTAAAGAAGCTCTCCTCTCGCTATCCAACGATAGCAATCGCTTTTCATTGAGTCTTGCCACATCCCGAGAAGCTACGTTCTTCTTCTCACCCACTGCTAGCGCCCCGCTTCACCGTCACGAGCCCGACGCCATCTACATCGCGCTGCCCCCGTCGTCCTCGGCTTCCTCCTTACCGACGAGTCCACATCCTTGGCTTGCTTTTGGTCAACACTCAAGAGAAAGCTATTCATACATTACAAGCTGTAGATTGTGATGAAGCCGACGTCTTCCCCGGATCCTCCTCACTCCCCCGGCGTCTTCCCCTTTCCTTTCTAAGATGACGATAGCCATTTTGTAATTATTGCTTTCTTCCCAATAGTGACTTTGAAGTCGGTCATTGGCCACATCCTACTGCTGTTGTTGTCCGACCAACCCCTTCTCTATCTCCTCCGTCAACGCCTTCATCGATGTGTTTGCTAACATCGCCCGCACCAAGTATATGCTCCGGCTCAACAGTGGACAGACCTTCCTATGCTACTCTTCCCCGTCGCTGCAGCTATCGTAGCGAGGCAACTCGATGCTCATGACATTGGAGTTCATGGGCATCATCCAGGTCACCTTCCTTCCGGACTCAAGACTCGAAGCGAGTCTCGATTAGTTCAGTGCTTACTACCCGGTGTCCGGGGAGGCCTCCTTCGACTGACCATTTTGCGTGGAGTACACCATCAACATCACCATGTGAATGGGCTGAGAGGCCCATCAACAACCTCCATCTCAACTTCCCACTAGTAGTGTACTCGGTAGAGAAGGTCCTATGATCTGCACCGATTGCAGTCTTAATCTACAACAGAGTTACGATGGTTCCATATTCGGTATTGATTTGCAGAAGCGACTGCACCTCCTCGTCATCTACGAGAAACTCTTCCTAGCAGATCTGCACCTTCTCCCTTCGGTAGCTGCATCGTGGGCTGCTCTTCTCTTCTTATTCATTGCCACTCTCTTCAGTCAAAATTCACATACTGGTTTTCATCTCCACTTCAAAGTTGGAGTTGCCACCCTCGGCGGATCCATTACTGCTCACAATGCTCAACTTCACAGGCATCATCCAGGATCCTCTCTGTTCTTCCTCAACAGAGCTTCCTTAGCCACATCTCGTTGGGCCGCTCCCATTCCTCTTTGACCTCATCGACCCTGCCTCCCGACAAGGTTGTCACCCATTAACAACCTCTGGATGGAGTTCCTACTAGCAGTGTCCTCGGAGTAGAAGGTCCTATGATCTCAGTGGAACTACAACGACTCCCTATCTAGCACTGATCTATAGAAGTGGCTGTACCTCTTCTTCATCGATGAGAAACTCTTCCTAGCAGATCTACACCTCTCCCTTCGGCAGCTACAATCTTTTGATCGTGGGTTGCTTTTTTCTTCTTACTCATCGTTGCTAATTCTCGATCACTACCGTGCTTCCAAGAAGTATCCATCCTTGCCAAACATTTGCTAGGCCCAGTCTGCACTACAATAGTGCACCAGGTGTGGCCTTTGGTGAAGTTGTACCGAGGTGAGTGCAGATCCATCGCTTCCTGCTTCACTGTTTCCTACTCCACCTCACACTGCATCCTTTGGAAGAGCTCAAGCAGCTCGACGATAATGTACCCAAACTAAAATGAGGACCGTAGATCTCTTACAAATTTGTAATAAGAACTACAAATCTCTCATAGATTGCAATAATCATTGTGGCGGACTACGGGCAAAAATAACTTTCACTACTGAAGGCTCCTCCCCAAGATTACACATCTGCCTTCTTCCACTGCCACTTGCACTGCTATGGTGCCTTAAGTGCTACATCCACAAGTGCTACTTCTCCTCCTCCGACGGTTGTGATTTTCTAATCGTAGGCATCACCTTCAAACCATCGATAATTGCTTACCCAAACTCCTCCAGTAAAGATCCATACTATTCTATCATAAACTCTAAGCCCTCGGATTAGTATACTTACTCAAAATATCTTCATCATTTACTTCTGATGTTTCAGTTACTATTTTTGCAAAGAATTATAGTGCTTCTTTACATACAAGACTTATCTCCATCAATGTTGTCACGTTAATCCCTTTCAAGTGATGGGATAAAAGGTAACAAACAAAGAAGAACTTTTGTATATGAATAAATATTAGCAGGTCATAACACAAAGCGGAATTAAATAAAAATCATAATCAAATAGAACACCAAGATTTACGTGAAAAATCCCTTCAACGTGAAGGATAAAAATCACGAGGCAAACCGGAGAAAATTCACTATAGAAATAATGAATGTACAATTCTCAAAGTCTCTTGCCCAAAACCCAAGCAACAATCACAAGAGAATAACTGGGATATAAGGATCACGTCACTGTGTACAATATCCAAAACATCCCTAAGCAATCACAGTAAAAATTCACTATATATCTGATCTAACCTGAGATTAGAAAACTATTTGGATGAATGAGAACAGTCTCTGTGTATTCCTTATCTTCTTTCCTTTCTTTTTCTCTTATTTTTCTACCCTTTTCTCCTCTTTCTGAATCAACATGATGTTACAAAAATCGCTACCCTTTTGCTGCAGTTTCGATCTCTAAGTTTTGCAGTCACCATTAGTCCCCTAATATAATTAGGGTTTAAGTTAAAAAAAGGAGTAGGTTATGGGTTGAGAAAGCTCATATGGGCTGAATTGGGCCATCAACCCAACAATCTCCCCCTTCAGCCTATAAGGGAGGTTGTTCCTTTTGCTCCTCAATGTAAAGCCATGCCGACCAACTATCGGCACATCTCCTACCTCTCTTTCAGTAATGTCTTTGTCAACATGTCTGCTCCATTATCATCTGTATGAATTTTCTGAAGTTGCAACTGTTGGGAAATCCTTCAGGGGAGCGACATCACATGCGTAACGGAAGAACAGAAAACAAAAAACCTCAGATTTTCTATAGAAAGTTTTCATCGTCATGCGAAGATCGATGCATCAAAAATAAATCCGCAAAACTGCACGTGTAAAAGAAAATACCTAGGGAGATCGTATATCCCTGAATTCCTACAGATCTGTGGGAGAAGATGAAGGAGGTCAAGCGTCCTCCTCTCTAGCGGTATCCACACGACAGGGATTGCAACGATGCACCTCTCTCTCTGGGGAGAGGAGAACAGGAGGTGGCTACCAAAAGAAACCCTCAGCCCATAGAGCTTTGGTTCCCTCCTATTTATAGAGGCCCCTTGAAAACCCTAATGGATCTTTTGCCCTATTGGGTATTGGATCTCTATCCAATTACCCAAGCCTCTTAGATTAGTGGGTTTATATCCAATAATCTCTTATTAGCAATTATTGGATCTCATCTTAGGATCCAATAATTCAGTGGCTTAATGGATATCTAATAAGATAGGGGTTGCAGTAGATATCTCATATCCGAACCTCTATTCGTCGCAATACCTACCATATGTGTGTGACCCTCTAGGCCGAATATCGAGCTGGCCATGAGTCATACTTGTCAGAACTCCTTCTGACTTAGTGAATTATTATCTCTATAATAATTCATCCAACTCATCGACTACGGACGTACCAGGCCACTACGCCGCGGCCCCTAGACGATACAGGGAAATCCAATCCTTTGGACCTATTTATCCTCAGTTACCATATATCTATAGTCTCTCATCCATCTAATATACCAGAGACCCTATACCAGGCATGGTGCTGTCAGGCCCATAAGGTCTCTCCTCGAGTCTTGCTCTTGTCGGATTCTCCCGGAGAACCATTTCTCTCTAAATCCGAATAACCTTGGCCAAGGATTTGTTTGAGCAAGAACACATGGGATATTCTTCTCATGATACCAAGAGCAGATGATCCTCTATTGACACTCAATAACCCTCATAAGATTGGCTACCACTCCCAATAACCAACTGTACTAGATCTGAAACTTTCCAAATCTATAAGTCCGGTATCAAAGAGTGAAGTACTCATACAGGGCATCCTTGGCATCTTAAGTCTAAGGACCAGATACACTACTAGGACTACGGAATCACTGTTTGACGTGAGGTATCAACAACTATCCAGCATTCCGTAGACGGATCAATCAGTGAACTCATTCCCCAATGAGCACCTGCACTGTACCCTTAGTGTCCCCACACGAGTAGTTATGAGATCAGTTACCTCCATCATATGGACGGATATATAATCTATGACCAGGATAATTCAGGGTCTGTGTTTAAAGGTGAATCGGTCTCATTATCGTGATCTCATCACGATTCGATTCCCATTGCACAAATCCAAGGACATCACAATATATGCAACACACAAGATAAAGTGATAAAATGCCTAATAATAAGCAAAGAGAAAAAGTGCATATTAAGTCACAAGTGTCATCACTCATGTGATTAGCTTGCAGGGCACATTATCATCTGTATGAATTTTCTGAAGTTGCAATTGCTTCTCTTCAAGTATATTTCGAATCCAGTGGTATCTGACATCTATATACTTTGACTTGGAATGAAAAGTTGGGTTCTTACATAAATGGATGGCACTCTAGCTATCACAATACACTATATTATTTTCCTGTTTCAGCCTCAATTTTTATAAGAATTCTTTCATCCATAATATTTCTTTGCAAACTTCTGTAGCAGCAATATATTCTGCCTCTGTGGTAGAGAGGATAATACACCGTTGCAATCTGGATTGTCATGACACAGCTCCCCCTGCAAAAGTAAGTACAAAACCTGATATGGATTTTCTCGTATCAATATCTCTAACCATATCTGCATCTGTGTAATCCATTAGCATAGGTGGTCCACCTCTAAAGCTTAAACAAACCTTAGAGTTTCCTCTGAGATATCTCAAGATCCACTTCACCACTGCTTAGTGCTCTTTGCTTAGATTTGCAAGAAATCTGCTAGTAACACCCACTACATATGCGATGTCCAGCATCGTACATATCATTGTATATATTAGATTTCCAACTACTGAAGCATAAGGAACCTTTTACATTTTCTCCTTCTCGTCACTTGACGGGCTCTGTTCTGAGCACAACTTGAAGTGACATGAAAGAGAAGAACCAATTAGCTTTGCATTGCTCATACTGAACCTTTCTAATATCTTCTCTCGATATACTTCTCCTGTGACAATCAAATCTTCTTATTTTTCCTGTCATGAGAAATCTACATGCCTAGTATTTACTTTGCTGGCCTCATGTCCTTCATTGCAAAGGACTCACTCAGTTCCTTCTTCAACCTATCAATTGTACACATTTTTTCCAAGGATAACCATATCAAACTTTTGATGTATACATAATGATCTGAAGCCGTTCTTTTGTATTCATTTTCAATCATAAATGAATCAAACTTTCTGTACCACTGTTTTAGAGCTTGCTTCAACCCATACAAACTCTTTCTTAACTTGTAGACAAAATTTTGTTTATCTTTGACTTTGAAACCTGCTGGTTGCTCTATATAAATTTTCTCCTCCAAATCACCATGAAGGAAAGCTATCTTCACATCTAACTGCTCCACCTCCAAGTCCTAGCTAGCAGCAATACCTAGAGCAACACGAATAGAAGATATTTTAACAATAGGAGAAAAAAATCTTTTCAAAGTCAATATCTTTCTTTTGATCAAAGCTTTTCACAACCAATCTAGCTTTGTACTTTGGTTGAGAATAATATTCTTGAGTCTTCAACTTGAAAACTCACTTATTCTTCAAGGCCTTCATTCCCTGTGGTAGTTGCACCAAATCATATGTGTGATTTTTCTGTAGAGCATCTATCTCTTTCTGCATAGCAACTAGCCACTTTTTTTTTCTACTCACTTTCAACTGCTTCATGGTAACTCTTTGGTTCACCTACATCAATAAGCATCATATACTTATTTATAGAGTATCTTCTGAAAGGTTGACGTTGTCTAGAAGATTTTCTCAACTGAGATTTTATGGGAAGCTGCTCCTCAACTTCTTCTTGCTCAACATGTCCTGCAGGTAGATTAACATCTGATTCTACACCATCTTCTTGCACATTTTCCCCTTCACCCTGATATACTGGAGGAGTAACTGAGTCACAATCTTCTAATCCTTTTGCATAAGTCTTGGCTGGTGCCTCCTTCTTAAAATCCTCAAGGGTTTGATCCTCAAAGAAGACCACATCTTTACTTCTAAATACTTTCTACTTTTTTGGATCCCAAAGCCTGTAACCAAATTGATCATGTGAGTAGCCAAGAAAAATATATTTTTTCATCTTACCATCTAGCTTAGACCTTTCATTATTTGAAACATGTGCAAATGCACGACAACCAAACACTTTCAAATGCCTATAGGAAATATCTTTCCCTGACTATATATGCTCTGCAACATCAACATCTAGGGCTATCCAGGGAGATAAGTTGATCACATCAACTACAGTCCTCAAAGCCTCATCCCAAAACCTTTTGGGTAGCTTTGTCTGTGAAAGCATACATATGATCTTTTCTATGATGGTGCGGTTCATCCTCTCTACAATTGCATTATGCTGAGGTGTACCGGGAATTATCACCTTATGTTGGATGCCATGTGACCTGCAATAATCATTAAACAATCCTGTATACTCACCACTATTATTTGATTTTATGCATTTTAGTTATCTTTCTGTCTCCTTTTTAACTCTAGCATAAAACTCTTTGAAGATATCAATAACCTGATCCTTGGTCTTCAAAGTATATGCCCAAATTTTTTTGAAAAAGTATCTATAAAAGTAACAAAATAAAGTACACCACTGATGCTAGGAACATTAATAGAATCATTAAGAGTTTTTGTTCTTAAAGGACCACATACATCTGTATAAACACGATCCAGACATGCATTTTTCTAGATAAAGTAGGACTAGCAAAAGAAACTCTGTATTATTTACTAGCTAAACAATCAATACAAGGGTTCAGACGTGTACCTCTGAGGTCAGGCAATACCTCTCTCTTGGAAAGAGCTTGTAATCCCTTCTCGCTCGTGTCCCAATCGCCTATGCCACAACTCCATGCTGAAGTCTTTCTCTGTAGCATTTAGCTACTCACCATAAGCTTTAGCTTGCAACCTGTACAAAGTATGATATTTCTTTCCATTAGTTATAACAAGAGAACCCTTACTGAGCTTCCACTACCCTCTGTAAAATTTGCTATCATAGTCTTCATTATCTAGTCTTCCAATTGAAATTAGATTTAGCCTCAAGTCAACCACATGCCTCACATCCTTAAGCACCAACTTACATCCAATATTAGTCTTTATGTGGATGTCACCCATGTCAATGATGTTTACTATGCCATCGTTGCCCGTTGTGATAACACTAAAATTTCTAGACTTGTAGGTAGCAAAGAACTCCCTTCGTGGTGTAGCATAATAAGAAGCTCCTGTGTCAATTATCCACTCGAGATCCTGTCACACATAAGAAAAAAATATCATCAGAAGAGAACAAAATCAAATAATCACCACCCTGCACTATTGTTGTGGTATTCTCTTTTGACTTTGTAGACTCCATTTCTTTTCTCTTTTTCTTACTCTTCTTAGGTTACTTGTATTGATTCTTATAATGTCCTTTCTCATTACAATTGTAGCAAACAATATCTTTCCTTAATCTTGACTTGCTTCTACCCATACGTGAACTATTTCTATCTTTAGACTTTAACCTTCCTCTATTCTCTGAGATAAGTGTCTGTGAATCAATCTGAGATGCTGCTAAGTTCCTTCTTCTCAACTTCTCATTCAACAAACTAATTGTTACTTGACTCATGGTGATAATACCATATGGTGTAGAATTACTAAGGGAAACCACCAGTGTCTCCCAACTACAATGTATTGAGAAGTAATAATGCATGCAACTCATCATTAAGAGACATTTTCATAGAAGATAACTGGTTAGTAATACTCTGCATTTCATTCAAATACTTAGCAATAGAAGCACCCTTTTTATATTTCAGATTCATAAGTTTTCTGATCAAAAAAGCTTTGTTACCGGCTGTTTTTCTTTTATAGAGACCTTCCAACTTTTTCTAAAGAGAACATGTAAAACCTTCAGTAGAAATATGATAAAAGACACTATCATCGAGCCACTGTCGAATAAACCTAACCGTTTTTCGATCTAACCTCTTTCACTCATCATCTATCATAGTTGTGAGTTTTTCACTATCCCCTTACAAAAGTCCATACAAATCTTTACAATACAAGAGATCTTCCATTCTTGGTTTCCATATCATCCAATTGTTTTCGTTCAAACTAATTAAGTGAGAAATACTACCGGTCTCCATATTCAAACACAAAAATTAAATTACCAAAACCTTGCTATAATACTAATTGATGAGATAAAAGGCACCAAACAAGGAAGAACTTTTGTATATGAACAAATATTAGTAGGCTGTAATACACAGCGAAATTAAACGAAAATCATAATCAAATAGAACACCAAGATTTACGTGGAAAATCCCTTCAACGTGAAGGGTAAAAATCATGGGGTAAACTAAAGATCCATTATAGAAATAATGAATGTACAATTCTCAAAGTCTCTTGTCCAAAACCCAAACAACAATCACAAGAGAATAACTAGGATATAAGGATCATGTCACTGTGCATAATATCCAAAACCTCTCCAAGCAATCACAGTAAAAATTCACTATAGATTTGATCTAACCTGAGTTGAGAAAACTATTTGGATGAATGAGAACAGTCTCTATGTGTTCCTTATCTTCTTCCCTCTTTTTTTCTCTTATTTTTTCTGCTCTTTTCTCATCTTTCTGAATCAACCTGCTACTGCAAAAATCATTGCCCTTTTGCTACAGTTTTGATCTCTAATTTTCGTAGCACCATTAGCCCCCTAATACAATTAGGGTTTAGGTTAGAAAAGGGAGTGGGCTATGGGCGGATAAAGCCCATATGGGCTGAATTAGGCTATCAGCCCAACATTAGGTTATCAAAAGATGACAACTACACATCTTGGGGAGCCTAGTTTTCTAACCTCCTATTTGGATATAACTTACTAGACTACGTCGACAGCTCTCTCAATTGTCTACCAATAATGATGAACATCCCCATAGATGTAATATCCCTCGTAATTCTTCATTTCTAAATTTCATATAAGAGTTCAATTGTAATGTTATTACCCATCTTAAATTCTGTAGATGAGCCCAAATAAACCTTAAAACCTATTTATAAAATATGAGGACCTATTTGTAAAAAAATTCTAAGGACCTATTTGTAAATACGAGAAATATTTAACAATTCTTTAGCACTAAATAGTTTTATATTAAAAGTTTATTGCTAGGGACCAAAGTGTGAATCTTAAAAATTAAAATATGATTTCTGAAATATTCACATTAAGATAATGAAAACAAATTAGAATACATGTGTCATTAGCTAACTTAAGAATGGGCCACTTGTGTTTATTCAATGGATGACACCTAAGCTTCAATTTTGCATATTTGCCACCTTACTATCTCTGACCAAACCTAAGCAATTAGAGGAGAAAACCTGCTATAACTAATGTGGATTTGAGAATAGAAAGGAAGAGGAAATTGAAGTAGGAAAAGAAGTTTTGCATTGGCTTGAAGTTTTTGCATCAACTCTCTATATTTGGGAATCAAACTTTTATAAGACAAGTGTTCTAACCCCATCTTATAGTAAGTTTGATCTTTGTTTTCATTTTAATCCTAAAAATTTTGGAAGATTGAAGCTTCGTATATTATATTTCTGTAGTTTATGCATCAAATAGTGAATCTGAAATTTTTTCTAGATTCTGTCCTTATTGCATTATTCTAGCTATAATTTTCTGTATTGAACTCTGATTTAAAAAAATTAAATTTATTCAAAAATAGATTTAATATCTTTCCTTTGAGACCAAGATTGATAAATTTAGAGTTCAAATATCTATCCGAACCATTATTTGAATTGACCCCCGGGAATCTATAAAATAGATATTGCAAGTTTTGACCTTTAGGCATTCTATTACTTGTAACTCACTATGAACAAATCCAATTTTAGTAAAACTTAATTTATTAGAAATTAGATTCATAAATCCTTCTATGCATGTCTAGTTTTAAAGATTTGGAGTATAGATGCTTGCTGAAACATTTGTTTTAGTTAACCATATAAATTCTGTAAAATAGATACCATTAGTTCTAACCTTTGGTTGCTAAAATTTTTATAACTTACTGTTGAATACTCTGATTTGTACAAATTTGATTCATCAAAAATTAGACTCAGAGATCTTTTTTAAAAATCTATTATGAGTAATTTGAAGTATAACTGGCTATCTAAATAATTTGTGCAATATGTCTTTCAAATTCTACTTGACTCAAGCTTTTGTCGATGTTATCTATTCTTATTTCATCCTTTTGGAAATTAATTTTAGCTTAAATCCTTTCTTTGATTGAGTTTTATATTATTGTTTTGAGTCTTTGTATATTCATACTTTTATTCCCTTTCAAATTCGAATATATTTGTGAAAGAATATGTTTGCATCGTATTGTTTCATAAAGACGCATGTACGTTTCATTGTTCCACATGTGCTTTCGATATGTGCAAGTTTTATTATTCATATTATCTTTATGTACTTTAGTGTCTGTGGGATTGTCTGAACCTTTACCAGAAATGGTAAAGGGTATATGCTTAGAGCCCGCGATGCTCTGCCGGCCCACTCTAGCTTCATCCAAACATGGATGTATGATGCTCTCAAACGTGAGAGATTCTATTTGAGATCCCACTGTATCCTTTGTATTTCTGATATTATATCCAGAGCATTGCTTATATGTTTATATGTGCACTTTGGATGGGAATGAAATGAATGTAACATCATTGATACGTTTTGAGATGTCTCAATTGCTTTGATTTGCTCTGAAACATTCATATGTCATTGATATATTTTAAAATATTTTCTTTGCTCTTAGTATGCTCCGAAACTATTCATAAGTCATTGATATGTTCTGAAATGCTTTATTTGCTCTTGTTATGCTTCGAAACATTTTATACGTCTTTAATATATTTTAAAATATTTCATTTGCTCTTGATATGCTTTGAAACAGTTCATATGTTATTGATATGTTCCGAAATATTTCATATGCCATTAATATGCTCTATAATATCCTATATGTCATTTGATATGCTCCAAAATACTATTTACATCCTTTGATATGTTTCAATTACTCTTTACTACATTTGTTATTGAACCAACTAGGTTTGAAAAGAGGGTATTTGTGATTCAGTATCCGATAAGATGATAAATACGTTTTCTTGTATCTTGCTTTGCATTTTTATTACTAAGTTTTTAAAAAAAAACTATTATCTTTCACCATGGATATATTAGTCACATGTTGAGCTATGTTATGCTCACTCCAATTGCTATAACCTTTTTTTTTCAGGTTAGCTTATCAGTCTCTGGAATGTTTAAATTAGGTTGAGGAAGGAAATGCTAAAAGATTTTGGCTTAAGCTTTAATGGTTGATATGTTTTTGTTATATAAGTATATTTTATGTTTAAAGAAATATCGATGATAAATCTGAACTTATGTGTTTTGTAAATTAAAGGACCTCCCATGTTAAGCTTTGGAATGTTAAGTTTAAATTGTATAATGATATGAACATATGGTAAATGTTAGTTTTGTGATTGTATAGATTCCCACACTTATGGATTTATGATGTAGATATTATTTAAATGAGTTAGTTTTGGATTTTATGAATCAATGAATGAAGTGGAGTACGATTTATGAAACTGAAAAGGTTTACGAATTATGAATTTATAAATTTGAATATTGATTTGAATGGTTCGTAGTATCATCAAATTGTTAGATTGGATCTTAGATTAAATTATTAATGAATTATAATATTATCGATTTTAAGATAAGGTCACGCTTCCTAAATGTGATAAAAATTCCCAGGGGGGTTTGGGTGCGCGTATAGTAGAACCTAGTCTAGTACCAAATCTAGCTCATAAACTATAGTTACATCAATACCGTCTCATCCTCCAAGCTATTCAAGTTTCAGTTACTGAATCCATCGCACCATTAATATTTTCATGTGTGACTGGTATAGAAGCATGGTACAAGTTATAAATAATATTGGCAAATCGTTCGCGTACTCGCATGCTTAATCTTCTATCCAATCTAATGAAACAAAATAAGAGGGAAGTATCATTATTAATTATCTACAAAATATCAAAGTTATCATTGATGACTTGGCTTTGATAAGTCATTCCCTTTGTGATGAAGAAATCATAATCTATACCCTTAATGGCCTAGGAAATGAGTACAAGGAATTAGCAACTGTAATTCGAGCACGCGAATCACCAATATCATTTGAAGAACTCTATGACAAGTTAATTGACTATGAGACATACTTGAAGCACAAGGACAAGTTACTCGGACCAATCATCATAGCTCAAGTCAGTCAAAAGTCTAAGATGAAGAGCAACCAATACAAGAAGAATATCAATAAAAGTTTAGCCAAGATGTCTCTTGACCCTATGGGTCCCAAACAAACCCCCTTTACTCTGCCTCATCAATATTTCTATCAAGGTGACAACTCGCTAACCATTAGCCCTGGCATCATGACCTCACAACCCAACAAAAAGTTATCTGCCAGCTATATGATAAAGTCGGACACTCCGTAAATGTCTCTCGATCTTGACCCAAACTCCCTACTCCATTACTGTGGTCTCAGGCGAATCTCATGACTATGCTGGCTACAAATTAACCTAATTAGATTATGGACTTTGGTGCCTCTCATCACATCACTTCTGATCTTCAGAACTTATCTATCCATAACAATTATGGTGACAATGAAGATATCATCATCAGCGACGGTAAAGCAATTCCTATTACTCATACTAATTCCACAAAGCTTAATTCACATACCACAAGTTTTACACCGATGATGTTCTGTGCGAACCTCACATTAAGCAAAATCTCATTTTTGTTTCTCAATTCTGTAAATATAATAATACTTTAATTAAATTCTTTCTTAACTTTTTTCTTATCAAGGATTTAAACATAGGAGCATCCTTAGTCCAAGGCCAAAATAGAGGCAACATTTACGAATGGTCGTCAGCTCCACAAATAACCCAGCCTATTGTTCGCTCTTCGATTGTAGCTTTAATTGATGTATGCATCATCGTCTTGGTCACCTCTCATCCCTTATGCTAGGAAATAGGGAGATTCGATATCTCATGCACAACGAAAAACAAAAATAAGATCAGACTTCCCATAGTTACGTACTTGAACGTCGTGCGACGATTGGTGCACAAAAAGCGTAAATCTAAAAAAATCGTATGTATCATGTCAGAAGTGTTACGTGGGGAGATCGTATATCCCTAAAAATTCCAGATCCGATGAAGAGGATGAAGGAGCACTAGTGTACTCCTCTCTAGCGATAATCCATATAGCGGACACAACAACGATGCTCCTCAGATCACCGCGAGATCTCTCTCCACATGCACCACAAGGCTGCTGGAGCCAAGGAGGAGGAGAGGAGACTGAGGAGAATAGGGGGATGACTACCAAGAGCTCTCAGGTTATGAACTAGGAGATTCCTCCTATTTATAGAGGTGGAGAAAGCTTATCCTTAATAGATCTTGTTCACACTGGATCTTTATCCAGTTGAATCTCATTGGATCTTATCCATAGGATCCAATTTGATCTCATCCAATTGAATCTTATCCAATTATTTAATTGACTCATCCACAGAATCCAAACTAGGGGCTTCGCAGATATTTTATATCTGCACCTCTACTCGTCACAACATCCACCTTATGTGTGTGACCCTCTAGGCCCGATACCGAGCTGGTCGTGAGTCACTTCCGTTAGAACTCCTTTTGACTCAAAACACCTTTTGATATAGTGAATTATTATCTCCATAATAGTTTACTCGACTCATCAACTATGGACGTACTATGTCACTATGCCATAGTCCCCAAACGGTACAGGGGGATCTAATCTATCGGACCTGTCTGTCCTTAGTTACCATGTATCTATAGTCCCTCATCCATCTAATATCCCAGAGACTATTGGGTATAGTAAAGTCAGGTCCATATGGAATCCTGTTCGAGTCTCACTATAATCGGATTCTCCCGGAGAAATCCTTCTCTCTTAATCCAAACGACCTTGGCCAGAGATTTTGCCTGAACGAGCACACGCGAGATATATCTCTCACGACACTAAGAGTGGATGATCCTCTATTGACATGCAATTGCCTTCGTAAGGTTGACTACCATTCTCGAGAACCGACTATACCAGATCTGGAGCTCTCCAAACCTGTAAGTCCGACATCAAAAAATGGAGTACTCAAATAAGGCATCTTTGGTACCTCAAGTCTAAGGACCAGACACACTACTGGGACTACAGAATCGCTGTCTGACATTAGGTATCATTAACCATACAGCATTCTGTAAGCAGATCAATTAGTGAACTGATTCTCCAATGAACACTTGTACTGTACCTCTAGTGTCCCCACACAAGCGACTATGAGACCAATCGCCTCTATCATATAGATGAGTATATAGCACACCAGTATATCCGGTTATCTCGATGTCTTCATCGAGTAACTTATGACCAGGATGATTTAGGATCTATCTTTAAAGGTATATCGGTCTCATTATTGTGATCTTATCACGATCCGATTCCCATTGCACAGATCCATAGATATCACAATATTCATCCAAATAATATGAGAAAATACTAATAATAATATACGAAGAGATCGACGTAACATGTCACAGGTGCCATCACTCATGTGATTGGCTTGTATGGCACCTACAACCAATACCTTATCCAGCAAAAATTACTTTCTCGTTATTCTCTTCCCAGTTTTAAATCAAGTAACTTTATAACTCATTGTGATGCTTGTTTTAGCAATAAAAGTTATAGACAACCCTTTGGTACATTCTTTATATCCTACTCTAAACCGTTTGAAATTATTTATACTAATGTTTAGAGCCCTGCCCCAATCATTTCTTTTGATAAATTCAGGTTTTATGTTATTTTTATAAATTATTTCACTAAGTACACATGGTTGTACCCTCTTCACCATAAATATAAAGTTTCCATAGTCTTTACCAACTTTAGAAAGTTAGTTGAGAACTACTTTCAGTCTATAATAAACATAGCTCTGATAGTGGAGATGAAAATCAAGCCTTGTCATCCTGTCTCTCAGTTTGTGGTATACAATACCTCAAGTCACTCCCACATACTCCTTAACTAGTTGGCTCTGTTGAAGGTAAACATCGGCATATAGTTGAAACCGATCTCACACTTCTACATCAAGCCTTCATGCCTCCAACATTTTGGTCAACAGCCTTGCAAACTACAGTCCATCATATTAATCGTGTGCTTACTCTAGTCTTACAATATTAATCCTCATTTAAAATACTATTTTATAAATCTCTAAACCTTCAGAAACTTAAAGTATTTGACTGTCTATGTTATTCATAGTTACGTCCTTATGTCTCCCATAAGATAACATCAAGATCTAAGCTTTGTATCTTCATATGATACTCTCTTGAACATAATGCTTTCCAATGTTATAACCCTCAAACCCAACAAATCTTTATATCATGTCACATTATTTTTGTGGAGCCTATCTTTCATTTCCACAACCATAAGTCTTCTGTCGTGCAAGCCACTCACCAAATATTCATCACTGAAGAATACCTTTGATCCTGTCAGATGAGACCCCCATGACACCATCCAGTTCTTTCCCTTAGGATCGATGCTCTATTGCTACTCCAGTTCAACAGTTGTGTATTCTTTCCGTTACTTCTCCACTCCTTTCTTCTTAAGTATTTCCCATTGATGAGGCCACACATTCAAAAGCATAATCATTATCTTTACTTCCTCTTAGACCCAGTGACATTGAAGTACCTCAACCTGATCCGACCCGTGTCAGTAACTCTTTACCATCTCTACCAACAACACAACCTCACAATCCCATAGCCTCTGAATATCTAATGGCAACACACTCTAAGAGTGATATTTTTAAATCATGTCAAATCCTTGACCTACATACTATCACAGAATCCTTACTTAAGACCATTGAACCCACCATATTCACTCAAACTTAAAAATCTCCACACTGGTGTAAAGCCATGTGTGAAAAATATGATGCTCTCCTCCAAAACTCAACATGGACTCTTGTACCTTTTCATCACACATAAAACATCGTCGGATGTAAGTGGGTCTTTCGAATAAGTGGAACCCAAATGGATCCATTGCCAAATATAAAGCATAGTTAGTTACCAAAGGATTTCATCAATGACTTAGTGTTGATTTCATTAAAACTCTTGCGTATGATACATTTCATCTTATCAGATTTATCAATGACATTGAGACAAGACTGAGAAATACATTTAGGATAGTGCTTGCATGGCTCTGGTTCCTCTTCTAAATTTTCTATTTCAATTTCTATATATTTAATCCATTTTGATTTAATAAGAGATTATTTTATTATTATTATTCTAACATAATACACCTAGTTTAGTGTTAACACGTCTCCGTATGGAATTTTTATTTTTTTAAAAAAATTATAAATCAAAACTTAACATTGTCTAATACAAGCTTCCTAGTTCGTGTTACGAGGAATCAAAAAATCTAGATAAAAAGGAAATGTGTTTGTCAATTATAATTAAAATTTAAACTTGACAAGCCAATCTGATTATCCTCTCACTATTTATGGTTAAAAGAGCAATCTCGAAAACGCATTACAAGAAATAATATATTTTTAATTAAAGCAAAAAATACTCCAAGGTGATACTGAGTGATTATTTAAGAAATCAACAATGGCTTTAGAATTCGATTGAACTATCGACAATGTTACTCTCAGGTCTAAAGCCTTCTTCATCCGCTCCTGAATAGCTTTCACCTCACTAAAACAGTCATTGTTCCTCTAAGCCTCCTGCAATCACACAGTATTTAGGAGTTATTAGCATAATAAAATCACATTCTTTTAACTCGTGATCTTAAGAGCCCTCACGATTGAGTTAAAAAAAAAAAAAAAAACCCTTCTGTCGGTAGAATCCATTTAACAAGGATTTATTAGAGCAACAATTCTACATATAAATATTAAAAAAATAATCTTTCATTATGAACTTTTCAAATGAATCGAAAAAGTTGCAATAAAGGCCTTGACTCAAATCATGTCAAAGGGCCCACTTTGTTGATCTATCTAAAGTCATTCACCATCTCTCCACCGATCAAAATTAGTAAGGGGGCATTCTAGCCAAAGTTATATCTAATTCTCGTACCTACTTAGCACGATTGCATTGAACAAAGAGACATTCCACGATTTCAAGTGATTAATTGTAGCAAATACAAATAGCATTAGCACTCATCCCAATTGCAACAAGTGACGGTAGAGAGGCTGCAATCAAGGAATTTTCAGCAAAAGATCTTGATGCATGTCCAAATCAGAATACTTCGAAAACATTACCATCCTTCCCAACTATCACCAAGCTCGATGTTAAGAGCCTATAAGAATCTCTCTAGGTGGATTGACAATAGGCATACCATGATAGTCAAATGTCATAACTAGATATTCTCATAAGGATATGGATACCGAGAAGTTTAATTCTAGAATTTTTTTCCCTAAAAAGGGTCCAAATAAAATATATAATAACTAGTAATTTCAACTGTGATCACAAAGCAAGGAGCTAATATAAGAATCCAAAGAATCTAACAAGAATCAACAAAAGTAGGTTTTATGTGAGATAGACATTAAAAATTCATGTATTATCACATACTATATTCGTAGAAGAATTATTATTTATAAATATAAAAATATATATATTTTCAATTGGTCGGCAAGAGTTTCCAAATGCAACTAATGTTTGTGTATTATTTCGTATATCAAGGAAAGATCTTACCATACTTAGCATAGGCCACAATAATTTAGATTGTGTCCTCATGATTCGAGTACTAAATAATATGTTTATTTTCTCGGATCGAAGGAAAACCTGGTCAATCGTGTACAATAAGGAATAGTAGGATCCGGAGGTGGATTCAGATCCGACAGTAAAATGGATTCGAGTCAGATATTAGTCCTTGCACTTGCTACTGGATGCGGATAGAGGATCCATTAGAGGATTGAAGGTAGCCGGTGAGATATCTCTATTTGTTGGTCCACAGAGAAACCAAGGACAAAGTAAAAGGTTGTTGATGCCATTAAGGAAAAGACGCCCAAAAGATCCAAAACTAAGATTCAATAGAGTTAAATCTGCGGCCTAATATCCTGGGATTGGTGTTGGAAAGTGTCAAAGGCATTAGCAAGATCCGACCGAGACATCGGCCACAGCAGCACTGATGGGTGAGAAAAAGTAGAACCTCAAAGAGTTTCTGAACACTGTTTGACGTCACCCAATCCGATGATGGTATTTTGGAAGGTTGTGAATGAAAGATCGTGGAGTTGTGCTTGTTGGATCAAAAGAGGTTGGATCGCTTTGGGCATACTGCGCTACAATGATATCTTAAGAGTGTTCCTACCTTTGAGACACCTCGTGATTCAAAAAGGTGTTCGCTTTCTCTTGTGCTTCTGCTTTCTTATATCTTTGTTCAATTATTGCAGTGGTGTTGTGTTGCCCTGTCGGTGCTTCCTCGTCACTGATGCACCTAAGAGTGATTGAACTAAGAAGCATCATTTAGCTCCTACCAACTCCGCAACCTTTCCTATGAGGCTTGGACAAGCTGGGGATGAAGATTCATCAATAAATTTCATGTCTTTTGGTGTTTAGGTCTGTTTAATTTATGAGGACACCTCTTCCTCCCATATCTTGGTCTGGTTTATTGTCTTCTACATGCGCTGGCTGTTCTCTCTGCTGGTCTTTCATGGTATCTTTGGCGATGGTGAGCATTCAACCATCGCTGTAATAACAATCAGAGATAATACCTTTGCCATGAAGCTCATTGTAATGCCAAGTAAATTGCAGAACGATCAGCAAACAGATTCTATGCCGTCTTATTGAATACGCATCAAATTAAGGAGCATATCGGAGTAGAACAAAAAGTGTTTCTGGATCATTATTTCCAAATTGATTACACAGTTCTACAGATCTTAAAATTAGCTGCATCTTCAGGACATGATCAAGATGCTGCATACCAACAAGTACAGGCTCTGAAGTGTTCTCTTTCTTTCTACAGCTATACAGATGGTGTAGCCTTCGGAAAGTTAGGCCTTCGCCAGGAAGTTGAAGATGAAGAAAATGCTGCTCGAAAATAGATTCATCTGACTTGGATGCTATCTGATCTGCCCTGGAAGATAGCAAGCATTTCCTTGTCACTGTGCTGCTAATGGCTGGAGAGATCCTCAACGAGAATGAAGGCAATTAAATAGCTGGGGAACATGGTGGATGCTGCTCTCAGACTGGGTTTTCTCTGCTGTTAAGATTCACTGGTAGTACAAGAAAGGCACCAAATCTCATCGGAAGAACTCGTCGTCGTCGAACCCGAACACATCCTCAAGATATGTGTCTGCCATGAAGTCCATGTCTAGACCGGTCGCGGTGTGGAAGCCGGAGGTAACGTCGGGGGTCGTCACCACCGGATTCTCAGTCGCTGGGAGCAGGAAATAGCCCGACGACGAACTGGCACTGGTCAGATTGCTCGCTACATCTTCATCACTCTCTTGTTTCTGAGAGGCAAAGGAAGCAGGCACCGAAGCTTCTTGCCTGACGCCATGATCGCCTGCCCCAAAGCTAATTAGGCAGGTGTCCTGCAAAATGGAAGCAGAGATCATCGGAGGAGGCACCACGGTTGGATCCCTGCAGGTGTGCTCCCCGATGTAAGTGATCACGTAAGCAGTGGGATCATCCTCTGATAACTGCGCCTGTCTGTGCGCCATGCAACCTTGATCGTACTTGTGCGTACATCTGAAGTAGCTCCTGCAACATCGAACTCCATCAACGAACTCATACTTGCTTTTTGCCGTCGGAATAGATTACATGATGTAGAGGAAATATACCTCGGATGCTTAGCACTTTGGATCTCTTTCTGTCCGTATTTTCTCCAGGTCTGGCCATCGTCCAGTGTCTTGGATTTGACGATCCGCAGTGAAGACGATTGTATTCTGCCACCCCCGACAGAAGAAAAGGTTCAAATTAGTGAAAGAACTACTACTTCGATTAAGAAAGCTAAAAATTCAACCAGTTTTTTCTGTCTCTAAATGCTCGAAGGATGTCATCTAATCACTTTTGAAGTAAGAACTCTTAGCTGCCCAAAGGGAATTACCTTCTCCGGCAACCTCCACGCCGATCACCCGCCGGATTCACCTTCCGTTTCTTGGTCGGGATCTCGCTGCTTTGGTGCCCAGAAGAAGGGGGGCCATCTCCACCCTGCTGCTTGCGGTCCAGCAAAGAGAAGGCTCGCGAGATCGAGCCTTCGAGCTCCTCAAAGACGGCTCCCACCGTGGAATTCCCCGCCATCGCCTCCCGGAGCAACACTCCGAGCTGGGCGGTCGACGCCCGGATCTTCGCCATCTCCCGCACCACCGAGTCCCCTGCCAGGGAGTCCTCGGATTCCCCACAAGCCACAACAGGCTTCTGTTCCATATCCCCTTCTCTTCTTCCTCCTCTGAATGCACCCGCCCTCCCTGACTCGACGGGGGTGTGCTCTGTGTTTTATACAGCTGCCCAGGGGGGATCGGGGCAGTATGGGAAATTGCAGGGAGAATATAATTGGAAGAGGAAGTTTCAAGGAAAGCAGCGAGACGTCATGGAGGGGAAGAGGTAGTGTTGTCATGGAGGTGACGCCTCGTGACCGACGTCAGTGCCACTGCCGCCACCGTCTGTACTGGGAGTTGTGGCGTGGAAGAAGAGGAGGGGGCCGTGACTTGCGAGCCAAGCAAAACGTGTGAACGCTTTCAGATATGGACATAGATAAGGCCAAGTTGGCTGTTAGCATCGTTTCCAAAGTTGCTTTGACCAAATCAACCCAAGAAAAGTTGCTTCTCCATGTGAGCTTGGAATTTGGAGCTCAGGCCATCATGCATCCACGATATTGTCATTTGTTGGATCTCATGTCACCTAACATAGATTGGCAGTTGTGATGGGTGGGCCCGGCCGGATAAGATCTATGATGTTGTTGAGGTGTTTAGATGTTTCCGGGTTGCTTTCCGAGAGTATTTAGTGCACGGATTCCTGTCTCCGGTGGGTTGAGCCCCAAATCAATGTGGCAAACAAGCGAGCTCTATCACCAACACATAAACACAACATTGGGGCTCAAATGATCAGTCACCGTGGAACACTGGAAGAGTCTAAATGAGTGAGATGCTGCAGTTGGATAGCGTGGTCTTTGGGAATTGGAAAGGGGTAAATGCATCCCTTGGCTTGCTTTCAATGGATAATAATTGAGGCTTAGATGGGGCCTACTGTTGTTGCACCTTTTCTTTACGTTGTCAAACTTGTGAGCATGCCACTGTTGTTTGGTTGAGTGTAGTGTGAGTTAGTGAGGGCATTTGTAATCTCTCTCTACATCCTACGGGTAGATTTACAGTTGAAAATATTACACGTCTCTTTTGCATTTTGGGTTTACGATATCGAACGATGTTAGACCGGATGAGGAGGAAAACTCCCTGCAAAACCATGAGCGAGAGCGGTGGGTAAAGACCATGGTCCATTGACAGGAAGAAGCTTAGGCAGACGTAAGGTCTGGGCCAACTCTGCACATCATGAGGCACTGGGAATCCAGTCACATCAGAGGGAAAGGAGAGCATCAATGCCATACTGCAGATCCCTGTTATTTAGCATGAGAGGACAGATTCCATAGAAAAGAAATCCTTTGATTATTCATTCACCTGCCATACATGCCACATATGACTTTGTCATATTCTGTAAGTGTGAACAGATATACTGGTCAAGCGAAAACCTTAGGGTTGGAAAACTTTGGAATAATCTGTCCTCTTCCTTCCATGTCACACCTTCCACAGCCTGCTTACTACTTCACATAAATGTGTGATGACGATTGGGGTGAGCATGGAATAAGTTCTACTTCAATCCATAGCCACACCACCGCCCAAATAATCACGTCCGCTCTCTGATATCTAATAATATCTCTCCAATTTATGTAATTCTAGTCCGCTTAGTTAGATGCCAGTCAAAGAGATCTCGGTTTTCCCAACCCCATTCAACCCAATCGGTCAAATTATGTTATTGACGCGAACCCACCAACTGGATCATAAAAAGAAAGAAAATTAATCTAATTCCACACCGTCTCACTAAAACATATCATCGTCTATGTTGTTTATCCCCGTGAATCGACGTATAACAGAAACACGGTCTTAGACCAAATCAATCGATATATGGCAAGCATTGGATTTAAATTATACCAATGAGCATAAAGATCGAATCCAGGTTTTTTTTTATTGGCTCGAACTTTGAAAGTAGTAAAAAAAAAAAAAGGTGTTCTTTGTCTCACAAGTAAAATTTTCATCGAACATTATTGTGATAGATACCATGTTTGTCGAGATCTAGACCTAACATTTAGGTCGAGCAACTCATATTTTGGTTTGTCTTTGTCGGATGAATTATTCTTCGAGATGAACACAATCTAAGAAAAGATACATATGCTTGTTGGACGTGAGATGTAAAATAAAGAATGTTGATTCTTAAAAGGGGAGACTAAACCAATACGAGCTAGTCGGGTTAATGCATTTTATATCATACAATTTTTTGCACGGGGAAGGCTCGCAGTAACAACACAATAGCATCGCAACGTAATCCTTTTGGCATACACAACCAGCTTCACAATATGCAAAATATCTACAAGTTCTCAAGTCTGCTGACCACTATTTTTCCACATTTCAAGACAGTTAATACTGAGAAAAAAAATAATTTCTTAAGCAATAGCACGAGAAAGGAACTGAAATAAAAAAAACGGGAGGTGGATCAGCAGTTCCCATGACAAGGTTGAACTACCTTCAGTTGGTAGCGTATTTCTGGGTCCAAGTGCGGGCTGTTGTCTCATACTTGGCTCTGTCAGTCTTGTACATGTGAGCAATCTCCGGAACAAGAGGGTCGTCAGGATTTGGATCCGTCAACAAAGAGCAGATTGACAGCAGCACCTGGCCAACAAACATTATTCCACAAGGAGAGGCCGACACAATAAACTTTGCCTAAATTATTCTCCAGCATGCAAGCATAAACTATGCTAGATTAAAAAAAAAATATTGACATAGTTTAATTTTAGCAGTGGCTCAAAATTAGGGTGAAGAAATCGGTTGTTAACAAACTTTGACCAGGGTCTCACGTTCAAGTGAGGCGGAGGATGCTCATGGAACCAAATCAGGTTTCAGTTTGAAAATATCTGAAGATGGATAGAGGCCAGAAGCTCCCGAACGACTTGAAATTCAAAATTTTAAGTCTCTGCTATTTGCTCCTACCACATATTTGACTCACATAATGAAAAAAAAATAAAACTAAAACTAAAGCACCCGATAATAATTTGACCTCCGTACTCTCCTAAACTTCATTTTGTACTCCAACTTTACCCACAGTGACATGTCAAAATTATGAAACCAATAAGACAAACTCCAAAGGCAGATTGGTTTTAGACCTGTGATAGTTTCACAAACTCTACAACCAATCTACTGTAACTGACCACCGAATCTATCCCAGCCTACAACATTCGGCTTCTCTACATCTTAAACAAGCCTACAGTATCTTGTCATAATATCATTACACAGGTCAACTTCCACAAGGAATGATGATTAGTAGTAAGAAAATTTGGAGTAGAACTATTAAAAATGTTGAAACCTCATCCAAAATGCATCCTATTTAATATTTTTATTACCACAAGTTTATGCACATCGGTTGGGAATACTGTTTTTATGTGTATGTGTGTTATATACGATGGCTACCCTCAGAAGAGCACACCTGTGATTAGTCAGTCCATTTTCAACCTTCACTAGTTGGTGCTCTCTCCCAATCTCCCTACCCTACAACCATCCATTCCCCAAAAGAACACAAAATAAATAGGAAAAAAAACTGCTCGTGCCATATGATCCAAGCAAGAAAACAGTCATTTGTGATCTGGCAATCAGCTGCCAATCTAGCAAATCATCAGATAAAACATGGGAAGTTTCTGTATTGTACAATTTGCAGGGTAGAAAGTCGCTCACCTTAATTTCATGTATCAATGAATTGGCTTAACAAATTGTTAACATGTTAGCTATCACATTCTGGTTAAGGCTGACTGAATTCATTTCAGATTTATTTTTGGACAAAGGTTACTCATCCAAAATCAAATCCTGGATGGGCCCAGGCTGAAACAATCAGATAGTTTGCATGTTTAAAAAGAAAAAAACAAAATTAGTTCATGAAAAGACAATATGAATTGTAACCACAGGAAGCAAGTCATACCTTGGAAATGGTTAAGGCAGGGCTCCACTGCTCTTTGAGGATATCCAAACAGATGCTCCCGTTGCTGTTGATGTTTGGATGGAAGACTTTCGTCTTGAAAGAAACCTGCAGCATTAATCAAAGTATTCAGCATGGATGGCTAGCACTATGTTAAAAATGACAACTAGATACTTGTGTAATTGATGAAATAAACTGTCATCCAAAGATCCAAACATCACTGAGCAAGTAACCAGCATTCAGGTTTCCAGTTCATACAAATCACAACTGGAAACTTCAATTACTGGAAAGAAGCAATAAAAAATAAGCAATAACACCTTCCTAGGTTGACCGTGACCATGCAGAACCACATGCTACAAAATTATTATCAGCCTATGGTTGTCACTGTCCAACAATACCCTGGCAGTTTTATTTTATCCATTCAAAGAATGCATGAATGTAAGGGTAAGCAAATGCCACAGCTAAACAATATCAGCTCTTCTGCCACAAGTAGAATGGAAAACATATTAGTGAAAAACACACAGGACTTGGAGCACACTGTGATTGTGTTGGTAACAGTCTGAGTCTTGCAATCAGTTTTACCATGAGACTTGGCTTGGAATGTAACTCGGCGGCTGTAAAGGAATTGTCTACTTCCTGATCCTTAAAATGGCAACAACCATAATTTGTCATTTCATGAAGCTGTGATCCTCATGTCCTCAATTTGGCAGCACATATTGCTAATAATGCCAACTCAAAGAACACCAAGAAGATACTCCATGATGTATCCCACCCTTGAACACTTTTATTTCAATGAGTCATTATTTAAGTTAAACAGCAAAGTAATGAATTTAAATGTGGGGTGAAATGCTATCTCGTAAAGAGGGTGCAGACACCTACATGAACCACAATGTCTAATGCAAGTGGAAAATGCATCAAAAAGTGGTCTACTAAGTACTCGCTAAGCCTGAAATGAAATCTCAAGTTTGGTTGTTTCAGATATTTTTCACTAGATGGATTTGCTAACTTAAAGACCAATCAATAAATTGTTACTTGGAGAATAAAGGGTCTTAAAATTTATGGAGGTTTGTCCAGGGTTAAACCCTGATATGAAAAAAAATTCACAAAAAAATATTGAAAATGTGCAGTGAGGGTCATGCTGAAAAAAAGGTCACTGAACCTACTTCTTATTTTACATCATATAGCATGATGTAACTCTTCAGTAAATGGCAAAAGCTATGACTGTTATATTTAAACTGATACTAATATATCTACAAACTTTATTCACTATCGATTTCATTTAAGCTAGGAAACTCACCAAGTTCAACAAGTAACAACCTCAACGTTAGATAGGTTAAAATTTTTCCAACCCTAACAGATACTCAGAAACTTGGTATATTATCTGCACCATGACACTACAAACTAAACTACATGCAAGTGACAAAAGAACAAGCCAGGTATGAAAGAGATTTTTGCATCATCACCTGAACTTCTTTTTAAATATATACATAGAACATAATTGGAGCACTCAAGACTTTCTTCCAGGATAGTATATAACGGACTTGTGAGCCAAAAGATCACTTTCAAGTGCATAATTTAATATATAAAATTACAAAATCAGAAAACTGACTCTTCTACAGGAGAAAGCATCTTGCCTTTGGTGGTTTGAAGGGATAATCTGGAGGAAAGTGAATGTTGACCAGGAAAATACCTCCAGCATAAGGACTATCAACAGGCCCCATTATGGTAGCTTGCCAATGGTACATATCTTCTCCTAATGGACCTGAAAAAAAATTTAAAATAGCATTTTGGATCACTAGTGTCTTCGCAAAAAATGGTATTTGTATTTCCAATCAGGGAACTAGAACTAATCAAGTTCAGATTTGACAACAAAACTTGATTACAATGAATTTGTACCACAGATAACAAATTACTTATTGTGAGACTAAAATATATACATGCAACAAGTGCATCACTTTTGCAAACATATTTACCTAGAAACAACAAACATGCTAAGTCTTTCCTTTGACAGATTATTTCAGGCCACCCTTAAGGCCTTAGAATCCAAAATAGAATAATCACCACTTCTCATATATGAAGTAGCAAAATTACTTCATACTATACATGCATGAAAGAATCATATTGCTGAATAATATTCAAGAGACTTAAATGAGAGGAGTGTATGTTTGGTTTTGGAGCTTCTTGCCCTAGCCCTTTTCCATCCCAATATATCAAATGGATACCCAATCTAAATTCCAAATCAAACAGTGACTAGTTTGTAAAAACACTCAACCAGAATGGGAAGTCTTTTCTAATAAATTACAACTCAAACTTTTTCATGAAAACTGAACACGTATAAGAATACATATCTCGACCTTCTCTTTTCCACACTGTATTATCATTGGCCTAGCTCAGACTTGAAGCAGTCAATGGTCATAAGATTTTAAACGAATAAGGGGTTCAAGTGACTTTGGTCTGCTTCATTCATATAACTTCATATAGGAATATAAAATCAAACTTGGAATATATACTTGACCTAGTTAACAGTGAACAGATGTAAGTGAACAAGGATCTTATGCTTTTCTCGTGGGAAGTCAAATCATTTTGATCATCTAAACCTTTTCCCAATTCTCAATATATACTTGAATCATTTGTTATGTTGACAATTTACCCATGTAATGATCACACAAAAAGGAATTTAAGGAAAAAAGGTTTCTATCATAAACTCATCAAAAAACAAACAACATGAAAGGCACAATCCACACACAGAGCACCCAATCAAACAATAAGAAGCTAGTCAGTTTGTACCTGCACTGCATGAGACAGGAGGATCCTTCTGCAAATCCTTCAATTCCTTTAAAATACGCTTTAATGCCATCTTTTACCTTTAGATGGAATAGGATTTTAATAAAATGAACACATTTCAAATGATAAATCATTAAAGGAAAAAAATCCATTCTAAATTTCGTTAAATTTGCAACTTAACAGACTAAAATTCAAAACATCATAATCCAACTCAAACAAAAGTTACTAAACAAATGCACAAAAAACTATTCATACTCCGAGGTCGTTACAAGTTCACAGCTGCCATGATGTTACTTTTGTGGCATAGAGATGAACCAATGGCACACCATGATACGTATCGACCCATGGCCGAGCCCAGTCATAAATTCACAATTACTTCATCAAAAAACATAAATCACATATTCGAAGTCATACCCACTGAATGATCGTGTCATTGTGATGAATAAAAATGTACTATCCTCTGTTGCATCCAGTTGACTGTGAATCCAGATCTTGTTAGATTTTCTTCATATATATACATATACAACAAAGATTTTAACAATTAAGAATAAACAACAATAGCACACCCCAGGAGCAGCGAATTAGTACAAACACGCCATGATCCCCCAGGTAGCCAAAAGAATCAGAAATATATATATTTTTTATCGTCGCAAAAATGACATCTAGAAAACCCTAAACAGCTCCTCCACGGAGAAAGAAGGCGGGAAAAACAAGATGGTCCCGGCAGATTCAAAGACAAAGTGAAATCTAACAACTCTTGACAGATAAAGAATCACAAGAAAACGAATAAAATATCTGTCGGATGAGATAATCCTAAACCTCATAGGATCCATAACATCTGCGAAATCACAGCGCACCTTTCTGCATGACATCAAACCGAGAGCAAGACAAGAAAACGTTCCGTCTCGATCAAATCCCACTGGGTTTTCCAGACCAGCAGAGATGGAAACCAAAAGAGAAAAGCGACAACCCAATCCAGCGAGGAAGATGAAGAAGAAGGCGTCGTACCGCTTCGACCGAATCGAGAAGAGAGCTCCGCGCCGAACGAGTTTTGGGAGGAAGATAGGGAAGGGATGGAGAATGCCCCGGATGCCCTTTATATAGCGGTCGCACGCAAGCACTAAGCCATAAAAGGAAGGAAATCAAACAGACGTTGCTTCTCGAAGGTGCAGACTCAAAGTGTCCGAGCCACTTGTCTCGCCCGAAGGTTGCGCCGCAGAAAAATCGCATGCGGTATTGTGAGGGCCGACCTTTTGTGTAAGCGGATATCCATATCCATCATAGCGGATCGGGTTTCTTTTGATCCGTTTACACCAAGCCCGAATATGCTGCATGTTTTTGGACAGAATTACATAAATAAATATTATCTAGATATGATTTTTTTAGATATAATTTTTCTAAACGTTCAGGTCTATGTAACCCGTTTATGTTATACTCGAATGCTCATTCCTTTTTTTTTTTTTTTTTTTGGGGAATGGGTTTGGTATAAAATTAAATATTTGAGTCCTAATTCAAGATATGATTGATTTTTTAATATTTAAAATTTATTAGCCTCAAAATTAGATATTCAGATCTTAGCTACACAGCAAAGTAGGGATTCTTTTTCGCGAGTCGACCTTAGGGAATTGGAATAAAGAGAAAAAGAATCTCTATCGTATTCATTGTTTGGACGTTTTCTTACATTTTTTATGTATAAGACTCAAAACGAGGCAACTTTCGAGAGGGTGTGGAGTTTTCTAAATTCATTTATATAAAAAGTAAAAATGCATATGTGATGCTGTAAAACTCTATAATTGTGGATGTTAGGATAAGTCAAATTCTGATAACCTAAGCCATGCCCAATAGCGTATTAAATACTAATAGATCCTTTGACGTGCAGAGGAACCAAGAGAGGCAAGTTTCATTCTAAGATTAGATATGGGAATCTGTTGGATGCTAAGTACTTCTAGAGAAATCAGAAATCATGACAATCAAAATCGGGATGAAATACGCTGATGAAAAAGGCATTACACATTTGGAAATTGAGTTTGATGCAGAGTTCCTAAACCTTGGATATTAATTAATTATGTGCAAAGCATTTTCATATTAGCTTCTCATTTTGTAACATTTAAATTCTATTATATATTTAAGGTGAGAAATTAGTTGTTTCTTCAAAATTCTCTTGTATTTAGAGAAATGAATGCCGAAGTTGGCATTTTTTTAATGTTCCAAGGAGCATGAAGAAGCTTGTGTTAGGTATTTATAATATATATTTTTCTTTAGAAAAGAAAAATCAGTAGCTTGTGTTAGGTATTTGTAATAATATATATATATATATATTAAAAAAAATAGCCATTGATTTAATATCTCAAAGTCAAGCCAAATTAGCCAACTTCACGAAGGTCAAGTCTTCAATGGGGGAAATCTTTCTTCAAGATGACTTCCTAAAATTTAATATCGAGAATATATCAAATTAATTTTAGGTGTCTGACATGGTCAACACTCAAATTAATTTAAGGTCATATATATGTATGAAAAATAAAATTTTGAATCCTAAAACACATAAAGAGGCTCCTATTCATATAATGATGAAAAAATATTTCTAAATATGAAATATATTGAAAAACATTTTCTTGTTGAGCTTGTGACATAGCATGTCTAATTGACTAGGCTCCACGTATCGAATTTTGATTAGCACGAGATATTAATGTCATTATTTCCCTAATGCAGTTTGAAAAATATACTTGTACTAAAGTGTATTGAACGTCTCGGGAATTAACAATCGTAGTATGCATTAAAACTTAATTAAAAATTATCTTAGAAGTTTCTAATTTAAGTAGATATATTGGATATCAAATAAGTCTACATAGGGAGAGTTATATATATTATATGTTTTACCAAATTATGAGGTATTGAGCATATGGAGACACATTGGATGAAGACTATATCGGGCACATTGTTTACTTTGTGTGATTAAGTTGCATAAGAAGATTTAATGATTACATTAGGTGCACTATATGCTTTGCCCAATTAAAACACATTAAGTGTGACACATTAGTCACAAAGGTCATATCGTTTTAGGTTGAGAGACATTGAATATGTCATGCTATTGTGTTTCGATGATGAATTAGGTGATAATCAATTTGATGATATAACCAACTTGATAACATGATCAACTTGAGGAGATAATTGTTTCAAGAGTCGACATGACAAACTTGAGGGAACGATTGTCAAACTTGAGCAAATTAAGTATAACCAATTCAATGATTACATTAGGTGCACTTTATGCTTTGCCCAATTAAAACATATTAAGTGTGACACATTATTTTAGGTTGAGAGACATCGAATATGTCATGTTATTGTGTTTTGATGATGAATTAGGTGACAATCAATTTGATGATTTAACCAACTTGACAACATGATCAACTTGAGGTGATAACTGTTTCAAGAGTCGACATGATAAACTTGAGGAAAAGATTGTCAAACGTGAGCAAACTAAGTATAACCAATTTGTGAATAATTAAATTGAGGATGGCTGACTTGAAAGGTACAGTTGATGTGAGGACATGATCATCCTAAGGGCAATTGACTTGAAGATGATCGACTTAAAAGGTCGCCAATGTGAGGACATGACCAATGTAAGGATGGCCAACCAAAGAATGAGTAACCCAAAGACATGTGAGGATATTACCATCTCAAGGACAACCAACTTGAAGATGACAACTTGAGAACGACTAAAGTGAGGGTGAGAGGGCAATTGACTTGAAGATGATCGATTTAAAAGGTCGCCTGTGATGGTATGATCAATGTAAGGATGGCCAATCATAGAATGACTAACCCGAAGACATAAGAGGACATGACCATCTCAAGGATAACCAACTTGAAAATGACAAATTAGAACAACTAAAGTGAGGGTGAGAGCTCCTCGAGTGAGGCAAGTTGGGACCAAGTTGATGGTAAGTCTAAGATGATCCCGATTTCATGGTGCGGTATACACAATGCTTCTTGAGGCATTGTGATCACAAACTAGTTATATATATAATATATGATATGATTGGAATTGACATCCAATCGAAACTCCAATAATATTTTGGCACATGTCATCCAATTGGTCATAAAAGCCTGATCAACATGATGATGATATGGCATCACTAAAGTCTATATAATCATCATGATAAAAATGTGATTGTCACATAAGCGTGCTCAGCAACCTAACAATTATATGATGTCACGTAAGCATTCTTAATCAATATAACATCAAATGTTCCCTTGTTGATGGTGGGAATGCTGGTGATGTCTCGGTCCTTCTGATTCAATTTTGGGTCATGTGCACAAGAGTATTCAGGTGACTGAGAAGATAGCTTAGGTGTTCGCCAAGGGGTCAATTTGCACGAAGATCAATATTAGATGGAGTGTCCAATTAGATCTCAAAATAGGACATCGGTGCAAAGTGGAGTCACATATATATATATATATATATATTTGAATTTGATTCATTTCAATTATCTAAGGTTAATGTTAATCGAGTTCATATTATAATAAGACAAAAATTTATGGATATTGATGAATATTTTTGTATAATAAATATTTTCAATTATCATAAATCTGCCAAAACCTTTATTATTATGAAGTAACCAATATATTTACTGAGTTTAGCATAAATCATCTACTACTATTACACTATTAAATAACAACGGCATTGGGTTAATTTTTTTGCCTCTATTTTACTGGATTCGGTATCTTCCAATAGGGTTTGGACATTCAAAATGCAGATTGCCGAATTCCTAATCCCAAAGCGTAATAGGTGATGGCATGATTTGCATGATCTGACAATTTTTACTCATCATATTAATCTATGTATAGGATAATTTACACGCATTGAAACATGAAGCCTATTAATAATGAGGCGAAGTAAAACACTGCATCCAATACTTCAATTAAAGTCTCACTCAGTATCTCATCTGTACAACACAGTCACGATAACAGAAAAAATAGAGAACAAAGATGCAGGACTCAACTTCAAATTGTTTCCAAAGGCTTTACATATCTTGTCAGATCTCCAATAATTGGGATGAAAGAACACTACCGCTTCTGGTCAATCGTGAATCAATGGTATTGGTGCCTGATCTCTCATGGTCTCCATGGGGCCGGTGGTGGCGGAGGAGATGGAAACATCGGCGGAACCGCAGAGAATATAGTGTTCTTGTCTACTCCAGTGCTCTCACCAGACAAGGCCACCAGTGCGGCAACTAAACCGGCATTGCCTGCAAGTGTTGGCTCAGTGTAATTGTAGTTGGTCCGAATATCGTGGAACCCATCGTGCTTGTCAGGGCCAGCAACCATCGCACCAATGATCGTGTGTGGATTTGGCTTTTTAGTGTCCCTCCACTTCCATCCTCCTTTGCAGTTGTACTTTACCCCATTCTTGGGAATTGATGCACCTCGATGATGAACATGTTTAGGGTATCGCTGACCAAATCCCACAACATAGCTCATTTTTTTTGGATTTTTACCTAGAATATAATCAATCTGCAAAGGAGAAGAGAAGAGAAGCGTAGATTTAAGACTGAAGACTAGAAACAGTTGGTGCAGGTGAAACACATCCTGTGTATGAGAACGAACCTGAGTCCGCGCAAAATCACGTAGAGCTCCGGTAGGGAAGAAATTAGGACCACAGTACCATCCTGGAGTATCAGCTGCTTCAAGATAGTCACTGTACAATGATGCAAGGAAAGCTGCATTGACTACATACTGAAGCGGCTGTGGTCGCCCATGATTTAGTTGAATCAAACCGCCTGTTCAGGATATGAGCATGAGAACCTCGGTAAGAGAAACAATAAGGTAAATTACAAGCAAATGTCTGAAACCTTTTGTCCGGTTGAAAGAGTTAAAAACTGGTAGATATGAGCACATGATGATGCCGGTCTGGTTATGGAAAGTTCTAAGCATTTCTTCATATGGGTACCCTGGACTTAGGAACAGCCTTAATCTACTAAGAAGTACCTGGACACATGAAAGAGACAATAAGCTCATTAGAGTCATGTAAGAAATCAACCTTACTATGAGCATGTGGCTGTTGCAAGCTTGATTCGCTTTCACTTAACGAAACACTCTTATATCTACCTAGCATCATGGGAGCACCAATTCATCCAGCCAAGATTTCTATCAGGGGTAAGCATACACTAGTGTTGCAAGCATGCATCGTTAGAGTCATGTCAGAAATCAACCTTACTATGAGCATGTGGCTGTTGCAAGCTTGATTCGCTTTCAGTTAACGAAACACTCTTATATCTACCCAGCATCATGGTAGAACCAATTCATCCAGCCAAGGTTTCTATCAGGGGTAAGCATGCACTAGCGTTGCAAGCATGCATCGTTATGAGCATGTGACTGTTGCAAGCTTGATTCGCTTTCACTTAACGAAACACTCTTATATCTACCTAGCATCACGGCAGAACCAGTTCATCCAGCCAAGATTTCTATCAGGGGTAAGCATGCACTAGTGTTGCAAGCATGCATCGTTAGAGTCATGTCAGAAATTAACCTTACCATGAGCATGTGGCTGTTGCAAGCTTGATTCGCTTTCACTTAACGAAACACTTTTATATCTACCTAGCATCATGGTAGAACCAATTCATCCAGCCAAGATTTCTATCAGGGGTAAGCATGCACTAGTGTCGCAAGCATGCATCGTTAGAGTCATGTCAGAAATTAACCTTACCATGAGCATGTGGCTGTTGCAAGCTTGATTCGCTTTCACTTAACGAAACACTCTTATATCTATCTAGCATCACAGTAGAACCAATTCATCCAGCCAAGATTTCTATCAGGGGTAAGCATGCACTAATGTTGCAAGCATGCATTATTAGAATCATGTAAGAAATTAACCTTACTATGAGCATGTGGCTGTTGCAAGCTTGATTCGCTTTCACTTAATGCAACACTCCTATATCTACCTAGCATCATGGTAGCACCAATTCATCCAGCCAAGATTTCTATCAGCGGTAAGCATGCATGATGTTTAAAAATTTAACGGAAGATTCTAACAGGAATAAGCATGTGCACTGTTTGAAAATTAAAGGAACATGACACCAGAAATAGAGGAGGTTGATAAGTAACCTCAGAGATAAGATATGCTTCTTCACAAGTTCAAAGCAATTTTGAGTTCTGGAGTGGCATTTGATCAGAATAAGATGTAGCTTCCCCAATTTATAAGACAAGTGAGGCAATCACATCTCCTTGCTAATGGTTAAATAGTGTTCTTAGACTAGAATACATTTCCTTATTACTATTGCAAAATAGTGTCACTTTCCTCAATCTAATCTCAATTAACTGCAAACAAATATCAGTTACTAAGAAATACTAAAACTTACTATACAAAAGAAAACCAGTAATCATTATATATCACAGTATGAATAGGAACCACAATTGCTTGGATAGGGAAAGTAATAACATAAATCTGAAAACAGAAAAATAATAGTCATCAAATGCATGTAAAAGCTATAATGATGAACATTTTAAATAAAAGATTATTTAAAATATAGTTGTCTGTCATATGCACTACCTTCAGGTCCTTGATACTTTTATATATAAGTTCATAAAACATTAAAAAGCTCTACAAGTAATACAAGAACAAATATCTACATGGTCAGCAATCTACGTGTGATACCAGACAATGTGAGGGGTAATATACACCGCTAAGCAATAGAAATGCATTCTATGGTTATTTACAATTCCAGCAAACTTACAAGTGTTGCTATGCAGAGATAGGATATGGTTTTATACTTGAAATTATTAGTTGGGTCTAACTGAATGGATCAATTAAGTTATAAAAAATTCTACAGGAACAACTTTTATTCACTTTTACATTATCATTTCATTCATGGTGTATGAAAAGGAGCTTAAAGCATGGGAACAAAATGTTCCTGTGAAGCAAGCACAAGATTACTGTGAACACTGAAGGTCACCGCTGAGTACTATTCAGAAGTTTGTCTAATAGAAAGACTTCCTAATCACAGATGGAATGGATATGACCTGCCTGTGTTTAAAGAAAAAATGGTAGAACACAACATGACCAACCAAAATTCTACATTGTATACCTAGTTGGACAAGTCAAACATTATCTGGTAATCTACACAAAATACTATAAACAGATGAAGAATATCTGAAAGTGGCATCAAATTCTCCAAAAAAAGAAGCATAAACTAACTGTATAGTTGTCACTCACTTGAGCACCAGTGAGCTTGTTGTCCCAGCTTAGAACTCCATAATCTGGACCACCCCAAAATGCACCAGCATGCTTGGCAAGTTTGGGATGAGTAGACAACTGAAGGTAAGATGAATTGCCCGTTGCAAGATACATCCATGCTCCACCCCAAACAAATTCATCCCAGTAACTAGTAGAATTGTAAAAGACGGAGGCATCGGATCCTCCCTCACTGTAACGCCCCCTCTGTTCCCTCGCAAACTTCCAAAGTGTGGCAGCGCCATGGACCAGCTTCTGAGAGTAGGCCTTGTTGTCCTTGAACACAATGGAAGCCGAAGCCAAAGCTGCAGCCATCTCAGCCGTGAGATCTGAGCAACTGTGGCAAACATAGACCGGACGCGGGTAGTCGATGTCCTCTGGCCTCGTCCAACAGTAGTGGTCATTTGGGTTTGTTCCTCCTGAAGTGGCCCCTTGCCCAACCTGTAAAACATCACACGTATAATGACATATTTCAGCTCCTCAATTTAGAATTTATCCATCAAAATTTGCTCTTTGGTGTCTACCTGGGCGGCGACTCTGTCGATTGTGTCAGCCGAGGAATTGAAAGTCTTGAGTAGGTAATCGACGCCCCACTTTATGATCTCCTTGACATGGACGAGCTCTCCGGCGGCTTCATATTTGGCACTGTACTCTATCACGCTCCAGCTGAGCATGGTCATGGCGAAGGAGGCAGGGAAGTTGAACTTGATGGCGTCGCCGGCGTCGTAGAATCCCCCGACAAGGCTTCTCCCATATGACGGATCGGAGAAGCCATCCTTCATCCCGGAGTTCCCCCTCCAGGACACATTGTTGTGCTTTGGAATCCGCCCCGCTGCAAAGGGAAGAAAGAAAACATCAAGGGTCTCATCAAAGATTCGTCCTTCCATCAAAACCCCCATAAAAATCCGATTTTTTGACGTGATGATCACACGCATTGAGGGAAAGAAAGCGATTGAGACTCACATCGCTGGGCGTTGAAGAACATAAGAGCCTTGTGGAGCGCGAGAGTGTAGTTATCCGGCGGCGGACGAGGCCGATGATGGTGGGGGACGGTCTTGACGATGAGGGTGATCAGGCCGGCGAGCGCCGCAGCGGCGACGACGGCGCCAACGGTCCACAAGAAGATCTTGCGGCTGACGATGAGGCAACCCAAATCCACGTACTTCTTCTTCTTCTTGCCCTTGTCCCCGGGCCCAGCGAGGAGCCAGCTCTGCTGAGTCTCGTCCAGCTGCCGGGAAGTCATCGACAGCGCCGCGCGGTCCAGATCGAGGTTGCGGCTGCGGTCATCATCGGTGGCGGAGTCGGCGTGGATCTCCAGCGGCCCGCCCCAGGGATCGCGGCCGTAGATGCTCATCCTTTCCCCGTCTCCTTTCTCCTAGCTCTCCCACGCCTCAAAATGAGACCTTCCTCTCTGTCCTCCACTCCTTTCTCCCTCCTGGCCAAGGCCACCACCACAATCCGAGAGTGAACTGTGAAGCCAAGCGAGGAAGGTGGGAAACAAGGGAAAGTGAGCCGAAAGGTGGGATTTTTATACCAATTTCTGGTTAGGGAGCGGGTTAGTAAGGTTTCTTGCGCTGGTGGTGCTGCCTTTTTGCTTCACAGTTAGGCAGTGAGGGGGACGGGAACAGCGGGCTAAGCAACAGCTGGTGATGCCAGCCAACATCAATCAATGGATGTGAGTAGTGAGGTTAGCAGGCTGAACGCAGAAAAAGGCGTCGCCTTTTGCTCTGCTTTGGCTTTGGTTTCTTGCGCGGCTCGCCAGCTGGAAACAACGAACTTTGCCTCCGTGATGAGGCTGGAGAAAGAGCGACCGATAGAGAGAGAGAGCGTCAAAGAAATGGTGGGATGTCGTGGAACGACAGCATTCAATGTTTGCGCTATTATATTGCAGATAGATTGAATGGGTGAGTATGGTTGCATGGGTTTTGAAGGACCATTGGAATGCACGTACATAAATATAGCTCCAAAGTATTCCTACCTCTAAAACTAGGTTCTCTTTATTAGTTACACCACATGGACGAGACGCACAAAATAAGAATGGATTCAGATTTATAGGGTCCATCAGGCATCTCTACATTTGATCTCTCTTTGGATACTATTTTCCATTATCTTGAGACCAAATCACATATTCAAATTAAACAAAGGATTGGTGGATGCGAATGCTTGAGAGAGTGTGCCCTGCTATCGTCCCAAAACAATTTACGTTTGGGCCCACAAAAGGAGGATGAATACAGTGCGTGTGGTCGAATTATTGGGGCCCATCGACACATGCCGATCTCCGGATTCGTTGTGACTTGGTGGAGATTGTTTGGACCACCACAATGAGATCATAACTTAGCTACTTAGAGCAAGCATCTATCGCTTTCACGTAGTAAATATGAGATTGTGAAGGTGATCCCATGGATTTTTGTTCTTTCATACGGACAACCAAATGGATGCCCCAATATGGTTTACTATGAACGATAAATCACTTATTTCTGTCCTAAATGTCAAGACACAAATAGAAACATTTTGTACCATCACCATCCACAAATAATATAGCTTGGGTACGGAGGCTCGTAGACACAGTCATGTTTAGAAACCATTCTCAAACAATGATGTTCAAGTGCCCTATTTCAATTCCACAGTATGACCTACATAAGATGCACCTTGAGCAAATCGCAATAGCACCGCAAAATGAACTGAATGCAGTAACACAACATGCAAAAAAGGAGAACTAACAATTTGATGTCAGTTACAAGCAATAAGTAAAATAGTCTGAATATGCTCTGACTTCTACAGTAAAATTCATGGGATCAAAGATCCTTTTTTACTCTCACTGCCCAAGAAGAGCAGTCCAATAGCATCCACTGCTTAATGTTAGTGTAGATAGTGAAGGCCACAAACTGAGAGAAGCAGAAAAACATAATCAGGGCCTCAATGAGGAAAGGATATTTTTTTGGAGGCTGGAAACACAAGTACACCACATGTAATACAATGGAACAAGACAATCCTAATGCGATAAGTGCTTTCTCTTTGGTGGATAATTTGTCTGCCTTTGTGACATGGTTTCCATGGGGTGGGAAGAAGATAAGACCGAAGAGAGAAAGAACTGCTCCATATTGCAACAATAACCGATCACGGCAAAGAAGAGGATACATGGATAATAAAGCACAGTGCATTAACCACCCAAAAAGCAGAGGCTCTTGTAGTGCTAAAAGGCTTGCAGGTAAAAGAGGTAGTAGGATTGATTTCTCGTGCACTGCCAACATGAAGACGCAAGTTAGGTCTCAAAATTCTAAATTTGACTTGCTTTTACTAATAGAGAATACAATAATAGCAAAGACAGAATTTGAAGCACACCTTGATAAGAGAACAAATAAAATGAAAATGAATTATTTAGCAAACTATAGAGGAACCCCTGATCGCTTGGAGCCTTTAACTGCCGAACAAATGAAGGTAGGAAGGCCAAAATTGTCGTGATGAGACTAAGGAATTTCATCGAATGTATCGTGAAGATCCTCTTCCACTTTATAACCACCGAGGTGCTACACCAAAAGTTGGCGACGTAATCTTCAAATATTCCTCTCTCAAAAGGAGCTAATCGGTTAAGAACCTGTTTATATTAATGAAGGACTTCAATTATGGATAGAGATAAATGGAGGAAGCAAAATTGTAGAAAAACAAGAATTCAACAGAACATCATGTATTTGGGAAATGAGCGGATTGGACTAATTTTAAATACAGTGCAATGACTCAGCAAACCAGGACTTAAGAAATCATGTGGATTTCTATCATTAATCAGAGAGCATAAAAACATATGTTTACCTCCATCACTGAGTCAATAGAATATAAGTAAGGCCACCAAACAAGAGCAAAGGTTCCAATAACCACAAAGCCAAGCTTCATGACCTCAAAAATAGGATTTTTGCGTCTGAGGCATTTCCCAAGTAGATGGCTAAAAAATGCCGGTGCAAAGTATAAGCTCATCTGCAAACCCAAGCATATGTTCCATAAAATCAATAAAACTGAAAGAAATACAACAGTAACTAAGATAAGAAAAGCTCATTAGAGTAAACAGTTTAAATTTCAGCTTCTTTTTTTTTTTTTTTGCATAAAGGTCAAATTTGTTGCAATCTGAACCATTTAGTTAACCCACCATCTGGAAGTACTCAGACTGGATGCACAAGTCTTAAGTTCAATATGCAACACAAGTAGACAAATATCGCCAAATATTTCAAAACAATAAAGATGATATGATGGGTTTTAATAAGAGGCCAATATACTTGGATAGAACACTCATCACATATTGTTCAAGGTTGTTATACATCACTAGAAAAGAAACACTAGCATGCCTAGCTTACTGGTATCCACATAAAAGAACAAGTTCCATCAGTTGTCACTTACAGCATTACTAGATTAATCAAGATCATTTCATGCCTTAATAACATATGTAAGGATTAAAAGACATGAAAGAAAACAAATTTCAAGGAAACAGCATTAGCATATTTAAGAACTAAGAAATACCTGTTTGTGATTGATTGCAAGACTGAAGAGAGCAGAAGCAGCAAAATCATTTCGAGACAGGACAGCTGCAATAGCTCCAAGTGTAAAGCCAAGACTGATGCAGTTGTACTGGAAAAAGGGATAGTTAAGAAAAAAAACCCAACCAGTTCTCAGATTAAAAATGGTAACATTTGGCCCTACAACATACATAAACCAAGGCAAGATAAGAGAAATATATAGATTGGTCATATCAACACTCTTCTACATGACTCATTTTGCTCATAATTAGATCCAACAAGATGCAGCAGAATACAAAGCTTACAAAATGGTTCAGACTGCATCAACATATGCAAGAAGAAGAATGAATGTTTATTGGAGATATAAACAGAAGCACCAATGACAGAGCACAAAAAACTACAGAAAATATCCAAAATTAAGAGTTGGTGATTGCAATATCTAGAAGGGGTAAAGCAGTCCATGCACTAGCCGACCTTAGTTAAACCCAGAATAAAAAAAATGAAATTTTCCTTCATCAATAAGAATGTTGAGCAAGCAGGAAGAAACAAGTCCAAAAATTTAGTGTTAGCTGAAATAAGGGTGTTGGATGATTGGTGTTGGCAAGATAGAAAAGAAATTTGCATTTATAAGTTAAATATGGCATCAAATGAGAAAAGATGGAAGACGATAATTTTAATTGTCATTAATATGCAGTGAGTCACTGAAATTATCGGTTTCAGGATGCAGAGAGAAAGAGAAGTGTACTTTTAGTTTGCATCCATGAACTCATAAGAGGAGCTTTAGTTGAGAATAAATGAGAGATAATTATTGATGGCGGGTTGGACACATACAAATAAGAAGAAAATTTTAAGTGCAGTGGTTAGGGTAGGTGCCAAGCTGAGGGAGGAGAGACAGAAGAAGAACCAAGAAGACTCTACTAACAACACTGGAAAAATTTGGTAATAATGGCCTTTAGGGATCTCAAGGTGATAAATCATCTAGTTGACCTGGAAAAAAAACCTAATTTCAACCAAAGCTTGAGCTTTTAGGGCTTAAGGACCTGAAAATGGCCATGATCAACGAGGATCAAGGAAGGATTAAGCAGTATCATCGCTAGAAACCACGGCGCCGACCTTTCCTCTCCATCACCACCAACATTGCGCTGAAAATAAACCCACACGAAGTAGATCGCTGCTGGAAAGAATACCAACAAGTCCGACGACAACACCGTCCATCTCATCAGCAGCTTCCTGCGATGATCCAACGATCAATCAAGAAGAGTGAGCAAAGAGGGAGGGGGTTTCGTTCAGAAATTACGATTGGTGGGACTCGAAACCGCGGGATGAAGAGAGGGCGAGGGATTGGGGGAGGGAGGCGTTGATGAGGAGAGCGTGGGCGAGGCTCTGGTAGGCGGTGAGCGGGGGGTAGTCGAGTCCCCAGTAGGCGAGGCCGTTGGCGGTGGTGTTGCGGTACCACTCGGCAGCGGGCGTGTGGAGGGTGATCTCCATCCAGTGCCGCTGAGCCTCGTAGTCCCCGTACATGGGCGGCGTGCCTTGCCCCGAGTACGAGCCCAGGGACACGAGCACGCGCACCAGCAGGGCGAAGAGCGCCACCGCCGCCGCCGTGGGGGGCGTCAACCTCATCGTTGACCAGGGGAAGGGTGCCGCACCGGGCTGCAACTCCTCTTCAGCCGCCACAAACGCCGTCGCGGGCGGCCTACGGGCCCTCGTCTTCGCCATGGGACGGTGGATTTCGTCGGCCTTGGGCTTACCTTTAGTGAAAAGAAGGGTTTCTTTGACCCAATTCCATGCAGCTCCCGGTTCGGTCCGGTTGGATTGTGGAAATTTCAAACCGGATCAAATGGCTCGGTTTGACTCCGTCAGTTCGAGTCTTTATCTACTGAAGAACTCCTCGTGATCATATAACGATCAACCATACTGCATATGACTGCGTAACTCGCACGCGGATCTACTCGTGCCTAAACAGAGGCATTCAGCTATTTCTCGCTCTTTTCTACCCCGCCCTCGTCGCGCGCTCCCTCCTCTCTCCATAAACTTGGAAGAAGCAGTTCACTCTGAGCACGGCAAGCGCGGAGAATGAGTGAACGAGAGGGAGCCTTTGAACGAGCGTCGTGGCCCGAGCAGGCCGTGGAAGCCGCCCATCTGTTCTTGGCTCCGTGGATGCGAGGCTTAAATGGGCTCTCCTTCCTTCCCCTCTGTGCCTTCCACCACCACCACCGTCACCTCCTCTCCACCAGCTTACCAGAGGAAGACAGACAGAGGTCTCCATGCTGCTCTCTTGGAGGACGAAGGGAGAAAAAGAGGAGGAGAAGATGTTGCGGGCGGCGTTCGTCGTGTTGCTCTCTCTTCTCGGCCTCTCGGCTGTGCGCGCCGAGGACCCGTACCTCTACTTCACGTGGACGGTGAGCTACGGCACCATCTCCCCTCTCGGCGTCCCGCAGCAGGGCATTCTGATCAACGGCGAGTTCCCCGGCCCCAACATAAACTCCACCACCAATAACAACATTGTCGTCAACGTCTACAACAACCTCGATGAGCCCTTCCTCTTGACATGGTTCGTCCTCCCCTTGATCTTTCATGCATGCTGAAGACGTGACTCACTATATACTGATAAGTTCTTGATATGATGATAATGGCGATCCAATCAAATCATATCTCTCTCTCTCTCTCTTTCTCTCTCAATTGCAGGAATGGGATCCAGCAGAGGAAGAACTCATGGCAGGACGGAACGGCGGGCAGCAATTGTCCCATCCTTCCCGGCAAAAACTTCACCTACCACTTCCAGGTCAAGGACCAGATCGGCAGCTTCGTCTACTTTCCCACCCTCGGCATGCAACGGGCCGTCGGCGGCTTTGGTGGCCTCCGGGTCAACAGCCGCCTCCTCATCCCCGTCCCCTTTGATGACCCCGCCGACGACTTCACCGTCCTCATCGGCGACTGGTACACCAAGAGCCACAAGATCCTCGAGAAGCTCCTCGACGCCGGCCGCACCATGGGCCGCCCAGCTGGCCTCCTAATCAACGGCCGCTCTGGAAAGAACGGCGCTGGCAAGGACGACCCCCCGCTCTTCACCATGGAGGCCAAGAAGACCTACCGCTACCGCATCTGCAACATCGGCATGAAGGTGTCGCTCAACTTCCGCATCCAGTCCCATTCGATGATGCTCGTCGAGATGGACGGCTCGCACACCGTGCAGAACAACTACGACTCCCTTGACATCCACGTCGGGCAGTGCCTGTCGGTGCTTGTCACCGCCAACCAATCGCCCAGGGACTACTACATGGTGACCTCCTCTCGCTTCACCAAGTACATGCTGACCGCCACCGGCATCGTCCGCTACGCTGGCTCCCAAACTCCGCCGTCGCAGGATCTACCAGAGGCGCCCGCCGGCTGGGCCTGGTCGTTCAACCAGTGGCGCTCGTTCCGGTGGAACCTCACCGCCAGCGCCGCCCGCCCCAACCCACAGGGATCCTTCCACTACGGCAGCATCAACATCACCCGCACCATCAGGATCGTCAATTCCATCGGGAACGTCGACGGGAAGCGCCGCTATGCGCTCAACGGCGTGTCGCACCAGGACACCGACACGCCGCTCAAGCTCGCCGAATACTACGGCATCGCTGACAAGGTGTTCAAGTACGACATCATCAGCGACGAACCGCCGGCCGACGGCGCCCAGATCAAGCTCGCGCCTAACGTCGTAAACACAACCTTCCGGACATTCATCGAGATCGTCTTTGAGAACCCTGAGAGGAGCATGCAGGCCTACCACCTGGATGGCTACTCCTTCTTCCCCATCGGGTGAGCTAGTGATCAGTAACTGCGCCACCTAGCTACGTACATGTGATTTGCGATTCCAAAATGACACGTACAAGTGAACTTGTATTCGACTGGGTGCAGAATGGGGCATGGGAAGTGGACGCCGGCGAGCCGGAAAACCTACAACCTGCTCGACGCGGTGAGCCGGCACACGATCCAGGTGTACCAGAGGTCGTGGTCGGCGGTCATGCTGACGTTCGACAACGCCGGGATGTGGAACCTGCGGTCGGAGCTGTGGGAGAGGCGCTACTTGGGGCAGCAGCTCTACTTCACTGTGCAGTCGCCGGCGAGGTCCCTGAGGGATGAGTACAACATGCCGGACAACGCGCTGCTCTGTGGCGAGGTTACCAATCTTCCGAAGCCGCCGTCCTACGTTTAGGCGCAAGGTCGCGGGGAACAGATAGCTAAGCTGGCATAAGTGAGGGTAGTGATGGGGGGAGGAGGGGAAGACTGATATAAGTGGCTCTTTTCAGGGCCTTTTATTTATTATTTTTGTTGTTGAGAAATTTTTTTTTTTCTTTTTAGCCTCTTGGCTGGTTATCGGAAAGCTGTAGCAACAATTGTTGCAATCTTATTTCATAAATCATATGCGTTTGTGATTGTTAACGTGTTTTTTGTGAAATAGATTTTCTATTTAACCTTTTCGTGCAGTGACAGGCAATCATGTGATGAAACATCAGAATTGACTACCAGTAATGAACACGATGGATTCTACGAATCAAACCCTGCCGACCATAGTCACTAATGGAGCATTAAGAACATCAATGTAACATATAAAAGATTCAGGTTAATCTAAAATCTGCGCATCTTAACAACAAAGAGTATTGCCCTACGCAGCAGCATCTACAAACTAAACATTCTTTTACCGCTCCCTGGGCCTGTCAAGTTCATCGCCAATGCAGCAATTAACATCACAGAATTATGTCACCTGGCTCGGGCAATGCAGTGAATATTTTGATTCATGATATCACCTGGCATGTCTACAACTACAAATTTTAGCATATCACGAGGATATAGAATATATTACGCCTTCTTTGTGCAACTGTTCCCAGTCACAAACAAGATGAAATATAATGATTTGACTCTGACAGCACAAAGTGCTTAACGTTTCCCATATGCAAATAAAAATATCATGTAACAGAGAAACTGACTTCGAAATGAATAGGACATGGCCCTCATCGGGAATCAAAAGTTACCAGAGGATTAAATGTGGGAGAAGATTAGAGGAACAATCCACAGAGCAATATGGTCAATACGGTCAGCCACTTCCAGATGGCAGGCGGAATATCACACAATGGAAAGGTGAAATCAAGATTTGCACCGACTTCAAACATCCATCTGAAGAAAACATTGGTATGATGTCCAATGTGCAATCATCGTTTGAAATCCTCGTCCCACTTAGCAACTCCAAATGCCATACAGAAAACATCTCTCAACTTCAATCAACCAATCTCAGATCTTCAGCACTTCCAAAAGATTCCCTCGTGGCCCTTTTATATTATCATTCATTTATTCTGCTTCTGCAAGATTTATTACCTAGCTTCATTTTCGAAGTATGTCAATGCATAATCCAAACCTTCTTGATGACAAAATATAAAATTATCAGTCCCTTGCCTAAATCCTGAATATCCAAAAATTTCATAAGCTCCAATGATGCCAGCTATAAGATTACTTTGCACTCATCCATGAACCGACTGCCAGGTGCAAGAAATTTCTTCCAGTACCATGTATATTTTGGTATGCCTAGGTCAAGTCAAGGTTTCATATTGCCATTATAATGCAGTAATATAGCATTCTTGATAGCATTCTTGAGATTGCTAAATGCAAGTAAGCTCGCTGGTAGTGCTGCAGCTCTCCAAGATACTTCTCCATTCGTTTGCAACTGTCTTGATGGGAAGAAAATAAAAAGAAAATGTCAGTAGGGAAATAAAACTACATATCAGTGAGCCTCAATACAAACTCAGGTTAGGCATCATAAATATAGGCACAGTTCTATGCCATTTACAAGAGAGAGTAGTCACCAGTCAGACCCAGTATCAATTTAGATAATGCTACAGAGTTAATATCTAGCATTCTTCAGAGAAGCCCATCTTTACAATTTAATTGTGGAAAACTTGAATAGAATTTATCCATGTTGAGAAGAAAACCAAAGTAGGTGTATCCATTTAGATCACCACTACAGAGGTAATATCTAGCATCCATAGAAGCCTATCTATACAATTAAAACAGGAAAGAATTGGAAAGATTTGATCCTCAATGAGAAAGGGACCCAAGGTGGGCAAAATTTTATTGACCAAAAGAAAATATGAAAAAATCAAAACTGAGATTGAATGAAACAACATACTAAATGCCATTATATTTAAGCCACAAAAAGAACATTGTCTGGTTCTAAATTCTGCAATGGATGAAAGCAGCTCACTTTCCTGAATAAACATTTAAGAGAAAAAAAACAATGCCCTCTTCACTGTAGACCTCAAATTCTTGAGCATTAAAAAGAAACAGTTAAAAGCAACATAGTAAATTTCTTACATTCTGGAGTAGCTGCAGGTACATCCCTGTGACATTATGCTCCCTCCACTTCTCTAAATCAATAACGTTTAGTCCAGACATCCAGACACGAAGTTGCATTATGGTTATTTTTGCCCAGATATGCTTGCAGCTGTCCCAGTCTCACACCACAAAACTCCATGGCACCATTCACTTTCCCTTCCATGTCAAGGCTCCATAGTGGTGATAGGTCACGCTGAACAACCACATCATCGTCCAAAACCACCACCTTCTTCAGACTCCTAAATATATCTGAAAGAAGAAAGTGTGAGTGACCAAATACTGATATGTACTCAGTTCTAATGTGTGCAGCTGGTTGGTCCTTTTTGTGGATAGAGACACGGAACTCTTCAGACAATGATAGCTGCACTAGACCGTCCTTGAGATTCTGCAGGTTATGCTCTTCGAGGTTGATGACATGAATGGTTGCCTCTTCAAAAGAGTGTCTGGCAAACCAGACTTTCATAGTATAGTAGTTTTGAGCATCGGTTACAATGTGAAAAATAACATTTCTAGTGACCTAATGAAACATGGACGAACAAGATAATCAATGGCTATAAGACATAATACATTCCACAGAAGTACCTCAAAAGAAAAAAGGAACAGTTCCCATACCTTAGAATTCACCACTATTGAATTTATAGCTACTGAAACTGCCAATACATTCCTTGAGAAAATGACAGTGAAATAACTTTGAGACGCCAGTTTTGCTTGGTTGCAAGTGCCCCATATCCCTCGATGATAACTTAAAATATTCTACTGTTAATCTCATAGATAAACAATGGAGACTTTTGGGCATGGTATGAACACCAAGTTGATAGAGGAATGCACTCTGCATCATATGGAAATTGGCTTCATCCTCAGTGGAATCAAGTATTTGCCTGAGCTTTTTTTCAGGATAATTGCAATCTGTCGTGCATGTCTTGGCTCTTGCAATTGTTTGATCCATTCTATCTTCTTTCCAACACTAATAACAACAAGAGAAAATGTTGTAAGTCTTTCGTCCTGACTAATATATTCCTAGTTGATCCATTCTACTCTTAGAAACTCAGGATGGCTGAGATGAGGATTCCCACCATCTATTAGTGCAACAATGCTACTCCTTGGATCTGACTGCTCAGTAAATAGATTCTCGCATACTAAGGTTTCATATGAACAACATCAAGACCGTAAATAAAAAATAAGGCATGTCATAATAAAAGACGAAATTTCTAACAAAAACCAAAGCAAATCACTTACACCGATGGAAGATCTGTATCTAAAATAGCCACCATTAGCATGTGCTCATGATCCTGAATATTCTGCTTTATTTCACGTGTTAATTTCTCTTGCCCATGAAGTTTAGCTATGATTGGATAGTAAGCTCTGGCAATGAAAAGCTGATCTTTGAGTCTCTTCACATAAGAATCCTTCACTGCTTCTCTATTTTCTATGGACCAGAGGCAGTAACTCCCAAATTTAGGTTGACAAGGTCTTCCACTTTCATCACCCGGCAAACTGCTAAACTTGTTCTTGGTAGAACTGTCATTATTCTAAAAGAATTATGCATACAAGTTATCCCGAAAATTATAAAGGCCAGAATGAGATCTATGGTGCCAAGTGCTTTCTTAACATTCATTAATCTGAATATAAAATATAAAAAATAAAATTAGGGAATAATTAAAGTCAAGGAACTATCTTGCGGAGAATATTTTGTTCAGCAAAAGAGAGCTTAGTAACACATCAGATGTATTATTTGACTCATATTTACTTAAATATGAGTTCATTTAAAACAATGTAAGCAATTAAAACATGAATGTTTGCTGTTACATGAGAACAATATCTTACTCTAGCACTCAAAGTTGGAAGTGGTTCTGATGGAGCTAATTGTGATGTAGAATAAGCTGCACACAATAGACAACATAGAAAAGTCAACTCCTCTAAATTAAATAATAGAAGAAAGATGAAGCAAGTGAAGATAATATACATCATTGGTCAGTTTATAGTGGTCATCCCAACATGATCAGTGCCATTTTCGAGAAAACTGGTGCATTTTTGCACAAAAATCCTTTCAGATTAGACCCCAGAAATATTGTAATTACGTGAACACCCCTTTAAAATACTGGGTGTCTTTCCATAAATGATTTTTCCAATATAGACATGCAAAAATATATCTTTAGCTTCATGGGCGCAAGTTTGTGCATATAAATCCCTCAAAAGGGCGTATGTAAAAAAAGCTTAAAATAGAGGATGCACAATAAAAAAATATATATAAAGGATATTTCAACAAAATTTTATAGAATTTTGATGCAATTGTGAAGTTTTAAAGGGACACATCTTTAATTTTAATTGCATAAAATGCATATATTTCTTCCAGAAAAACCAACTCCTGATTACAAATATGAGGTGGTTAGTGTCACAAATGCAAACTATGGGACTGAGAATTAAAACCCACATACCTTTCATTTGAGAGGTGACATCTTCTGATTTGCAGTGGCTCCTAGTATCTTTTTCTTCATGAAATGTCACATTCACTGGTAGAAAGTTGGATGTAATACTATTTCTCTTTGATGTGGATTGGACACCAAGGCTACTAAAATTGGTAATGTGATTTCTCTTAACTTCCTGATGTTAAACAATGAGAAAATTAGCATTAGCAGTATGAGAAGTGTGGACGTTATAAGCAACAAAAAAACCTGATCTAATTTAATAAAAGGAGAAGAAAACAATGCAAATTCTAAATAGTGGTGAACCACAAAATTTAATCTAGCTATTAAGGCTCAACTAGAAAATGCAGACCAATAATTGCTACTAATATGTTAACACAGTTGGCTATTAAATGTCTAAAAGTTCAAGATGAGATTATTTTGCCAAAAAACGTCAACTGTAACTTCTAAAGCACTTCACAAAGCAGGTCCCCACAATTGAATTTAGCACACACAGAGACTCTTATGAAAATCTGTATGAAGCACTTTACATCATTATTTGACTTCCTCAGAGGTGCATAGCCAAAGGCTTCAAGTATTAAGCAATTGTTGTTAATATTTTACAACCAGTAGTACAAAAAATAAATCACTTTTTGTACTTTACAAGGAGAGAAAATTCTTTTGTCAATAATTTAGACCTCTTCAATGTTAAAATTTGGATGCCATCATTAATAATCTCAAACGAGAAGCCTTAGACTACCACAAAATCACTTCACCTCTAGTTGTCAGCAATTTATGTCTTGAGGCTATTTTAAACCAGGGAACTTCACTCATGATGTTTGTATATCAGTGACTTGAATAAAAATAATGCAACAACATTTTAAATTCTTAATTTTAATGATTTGTTTAAATATTGACTTTAATTCAAAAAGTTCTAGATTATTACAGAATTCTATTTTATGAAGACCAGCAAGTTAGTGATTTTAGTTATTCCATTTCAATTGAACTATGAATCTTTACTGAAAATCTTAACCATTCTCTCCTCAATAGATAACTCAAACCACTAAGAAAAGTGAAATTCTAGTCAAGAAACCTGATAGCTAAACAAGCAACAAAACTCCATTTTCTGGTAGAGCTTCTACTCTGTCACCTTAAAGAGAGAATATGAATTAAAGTACAAGATGCACAAAAACAGACAAATGCTTGGAATTTTGCTACTATGCTTGTGCTGTCTCATAAATATTAATTCTACCATAGATACCATTATACATAGTGCTACCAAATTACATCCTAGGGCAATGAATCTAGTGAATAGATACTCTGACAGGATCCTATAGATATATTATCCTTAAACATTATCTGGAGCACCACTACAAAATTTCACACAAGGGCATCGAATCCAGTGAATTCCTATTGATATGATGTAATAAATACAATGTACTTAAACATTACCCAGAGCATCTTAATTTAATTATAGATATCTCCTTTTTTTGTTGTTTTGCTAATTAGGTAGCATATAAGCAGTTAAATAGGGGGACATCCTAAAATTCGTAAAGAATAACTTGGGGATCTTTTAACATCAATTTCAGACAACTTCAAATGGCTTCCAACTAATTCTGTAAAATGGACTTGAGCAGAATAATACAGCATGTAGGACTCTATTTGAACTTTGAACCTAGCTTCATCAACTCATAAAGCTGCCCATGTTTGTAGCTGTGATCATAATCTGCTATGTCATTCTATCTAACCATATCTCAGAATGGCCACCCTTATCTACACAAATACAGATTATGAGATCATGCATGCACATTTTTATTTCTATATTTCTATAATCAACTAGAACGTTTTGAATTAAGGTCATAAATCTTTTATTTTTCTCGGATGCATTATAGACTCACCGAGGGCAAGAGATCGCCAGCCAATTTACCTGCAGAAACCACCGAAGCGGATAAAGACACTTTAGAGTTTTGAGAGGCGTAACAAGAGAAACGACCCCTAACAGTGTCGGTGACTCACCCGAGGGGAAGTGGCTGTGGATGCCGAGGAGGAAGGCGAGGGGGACAAGGAGCGAGAAGACGACGACGAGAGCGAGCACCGCCACCGCCGGCCGCTTCCACCGCCGCCTAGCAGGCGGAGCCGAAGCCGCCGCGAAGCCCCGCATCTCGGGTTCCCTCCAATCCCAAGTCTTGTATATGCTACACTCGGTTTGAGCCCAAATGCCGGAAGCTTTTCCCCTCCTTTCCCTTTCGCTCCTTTAAATTTTCCCAGTCTCCGAACGAAAACCGCCCGATTAAAAGGAGAAACAAAACCCAAAAAAAAAGGAGCGCGGTAGTGTCCGAGTCATCATAAATAATAATATATTACATGATATAATAATTATTTATTGGTTTAAATTAATTAAATTGGTTTCGTTACCTCTAAAATTTCATTGAAATTGCCTGATAAATATATGGTTTTCATGCGGGCCAAATGTATAATGTTGGGCTGGGCCCGAAAGATTTTGAAATCAACATAGGTTATACCTTAGTGTGATGTATCCTCTGGTAGATTCCCACCGTGATATATCCTGTTAACTTAATTAACTTAAATGGATCATTTCCTTGAAGAAAATTCTTTTCTTTTGCTTTTTTCCAATAATATTTTTATTTTTTTATTCTCATAAATGTCCTTTTCTTTTTTGCCTACCATCACCTTCACCACATCGACATTGCTTGTCTATCATCTTCGTCTCTTACTTTCATAATGAGTAAAACATGATAGGATCTTATGATGATAATAAGAAGCAAAGGCACTTAGTACAATTGGTGAATAAAGAATGAAAGCAATAAACGTGACAAATAAGAAACAATATCATACGGAAGCAACGATATCTTTCAATAAAAATAGAAGTGAAGACGATACACACACAATGAGTAGAAAATGATAGACCAGATGAAATAGAGATGGATATTTATTGGATTATAAAAAATAATAGTTACTATTTAATAAAAATACAAATATAGGCATTATCTAGAAAAAAAAAGATAGCTTTTAGAGGAAAATCACCCAATTAAGTTGGAGATCATAATAATATATTGATCAAGCTTATATAAATCAATTTAAGTTTTCTTTCACTTCCAATAAAATTAAAACAGGAAACTATACATTTAATGTCAGTACTACTCAAATAGGTTCAATAAGAAATATTTGAGTGAGGAATTTCTCGCCTCACCTATTTCATCTTTGGCATGAGCATGTTTTTGTTGACGAAAAAACTCATTTGATTCAAATCTGACCAACCCACTCACATCTTGTCCCCAAAATTTTTATAATGTCACTACAGGATATAATATCGGACATATAGTTTGGGACATATCATCACATTTTTGTTGAGCCAAGTTTCTGATCATTGAAGAGCAACCTCTCATTGGTCAGATTAGGAACGAAGAAGAATGATTTACATATCCCTTTTAAAGATCATCTTCTTCCCATCACTTCTCCGTGGAAGACCACATGGATGTAACCCCCTGAAAACTACATGATTCCTTCAACAGCTTCCACAGCATGCTAAAAGGAGCTATAAGATCTCGACATCTTCTTCAACATCATTCACTCTTTAATCCTTCCAATACTTCCAGTATTTTCTTTTTCCTGTCATGCCTCCCCATCCATGTGGAGAAATCTCTAAAGGAGTTGCACTTGATGTATAAACCACACGTTGTAACACTCCATCTAGTTCATATGCACTGTAATGCTTGCGCCTATATACCACACATTCTGCAGGAGATGAACATTGTAATGCTTGCAGCTGGATGCCATACATGTGACCAAGAGATGAACACATTTCACTGCGTGGTGCAAAGATCAATAACCTGGTAAACATTGAGTTATTGTCTTGCACTTTTAAGTGGGAGTTTCACTGTCTACTCTTTCTTGACATTGCAGCTGCTGCATAAATTCATGTGTTTAGCTCCTTTCGCTGGAGAAGTCACAGGAGGCGGATCCTCGCTCTTATAGGTAGGTGATTAGATTCTTTTCAGAGACTTGGTGCAAGTTACAAGTTACATTCCCGAGTGTGCAATGCCCGACAAAATCCATGTGAGATGACTGGTTTTGCAGAAATATCAGGACATGAAGTCAGAGAAGGTTTCTATTGGTGGGAGATCAAGTACCCACTTAAGAGAGATATCTGCAAAGGCAAGGAATGATGCGAAAAAGGAAGTGCTCTAACAGACATCTCTGGAGTTTCTTAATGAAACTTGAATCTGCCTTGCTTGTTCAGTAGATGTCTCAATCAACGTAGGTGAAGAAGGTTAGTATGGCCTTTCTGCTGAACAACAATTCTCAGTAGCTGATCTTTGCTAACGACATTCCACAAAGGTAAAGCTCCCTCCAAGAGAACTGCCTGCAAAGACAAGCAATGATCCTGGGTCTGCAAAAAAGCTGTTTCCAGACAGACATCTATGAAGCTTCTTAGTGAAGGTTGAATCTGTATTTAGGGTTCGGTAGATGCAGCAGTAAATGTAATCAGTGAAGAAGACTATCTTTTGCATTACATTATCACACAATCTAAATCCTAGCAACCTTTTTAACTCGCTTGATACAGAAAAGGATTTATTTGGCCCATGCATGAGCAAAATCTCAAGCTTGTTTTGTTGTGAGGAGCCATACCACAGGAAAGGAAAGGATTGGTTTGAATCACCAAGGCACAAGCAGCTGTGCATGAACAAACAAACAATCAGGTTCATTGGATTTTGTTGTGCAGGCACCACCATCCCCTCCTCCTCCCTCTTTTCCTCTTTACCTGGAGATAGCATGTGCATGCATCATTTTCATCATTTGCACTGCCATCTCCCCACCACCACCCCCTCCTGCCTTCACATGGTGTAGTGTTCCCAGCAATTGTCTTTTACAATATTCCTTAGATAAAGACTTCAGCTAAAGCATTTAGGGACCATGAAGTGCTACAACCAATGGGATCTTGACACAAAGAACAAGCTTCATTTTACTTCTTTTCCTAGATTTTGTTTCTTCTGCAAAAGTTGGAATCCTGTTCTCATTCTTTTGATTGCCACCACTGTGACATATTGCTTGCACGGTTGACTTTTCCTGCCTACATTTTCCATTTAAAGTTATTCTATGAGGTCATGTATAGTTTAAGGTTGCACTAATAAGAGTGTTAGCTTTGGTTGACCTTTATTTAGCTTTGGTTGCTCTAATAATTTATCTTTTACTCTCATGATGGATCTTGTTCATTGGCAACTGTATCCATTTAAACTTAAAATTAGAAGATGATAACATTATTTTATAAGCATGACTTGGTGAGCTCTAATAGTCTTTTAACTACAGTGCTATTAGTAAATTCATGCTATCTAATTGGCACTCTTTGTCTAAGTTTTGACTGACTTTATCCTCAGTGCTCAGTCCACCACAGAAGTGGAATTTTTGTTGCAGCTAACATATTTTAGTGTATTGCTTGAAAATGTTGACTTTGTAAAGTTATTCTCTGAACTTAGATGGGTCATTAAGCTTCCACCACACAAGTAGAAGAGGTTTTAGATTCATATAGCATTAGTAAAAAATAATGGTTTGCCTTGAATAAACACAAGGCATCTAGGATAGGCTTTAATATTTCCCTAGTAATTATATATATATGTTATGTGAGGAATCATCAGTTTTAGTACCTAATCTGGTGCTTTCAAATCCAGAAATGCAGACAAGAATGTGCTATATAATCAGCAAGGTACATTTAAAGCACTACTGATTAATGGTAAATTGAAGAAAATTAGGCCAGAATATGATCTTCTTACCATGAGGTCAAGCTTGCAAATAAATGAGGGAATAAAACTAATTTTACAGAAAACTAGTTTGATAACTTTTTTAGGTAGAACACAAGCTTATAACCTATCATAGTATAAAAATTAAAAATGCAAATAATTAATCTTCACTAGAAGAGGCATGAAACATGATCCATGATTGTATGCCCTTTAAACTACAATCTAAACTTTTGTAGGGTTCAAGGTAATTCATTTCCTTCTTTCAGGTCTTAATTAGAGAGAGAAACCTGCCTGAAGAGGATTAAATAATATGATTTTAGCAAAAAGATGTCATCTAGAGATGGCTCAGTCTCTTCTTTGAATTTATGTGGATTTAAAAGTTTCATAATCTTTTCGTAAATTACATTATAAAATTGCATGATAAATAAATCATTATGGACACTTATACACATACGAGATAATTAGATTTAATTGTTGGATCCATTATAAATTTTAATCTATTAGTAATGTATCTAACTTATTTTAGTTTGAGAGCCTGAAATCTCATCATATAATTCACTATGTACTATTTGAACAAAAAAATGGTAAAATTTCTCTCAAGAGTTGTGTTAATTTGGCTTGATATCATATGATCATGAGTTCTAAGGTAATACGCAATTACATAATAATCTAAACTTGCATTTAAGGAAGAGGATTGCCGGACAATACAACAGATGGCAAGAGGAAGAGAAGAGAGAGTTGCATTTGGCATTCAACTTGCAAAGCAATTTGATTGCTTGATGATGGCCATTGCGGAGTAAAGATTCACTCATTTCATCACCCACTTAATGCTTAGAGAATTCCTCAGTGGGCACACGAATATATTCTTTATCAAGGAGCATTACATGTATATTCGAAATCGGTGTCGTATTCCCAACATTGGAATCGATTGTAGTTAACCTTTACCTGTTTTATTTGTCACCACTTAAGTAAAATAATCCAATTCATGGCCGACCTAAAATTAATGGAATCGAGTTCCCAATCAATAAAACAATAGGTTAAAATCGAACACTTGCAATCTTTTTGGAACATGAATCGGGTCCCATGTCAACAAAGCAGTGCCTACTTTCAAGATCCAATTTTGATTTCTATTTCACTTTTAGAAACAAATGTAATGTCCTTTTGTTTTGATGCTTCACACGGTTAATATATTTAAAAAATCAATTAAGAATAATTCTTTTATGTAGTTTTATCTCTAGAAAAAAATTATTTTTGTTAGTCGAGTATTGGGCACTCATGTGAAAAAAATCAAATTTAATAGGAAATATTTATCTCCAATCAACACATGACATCATAATTAGCAGAAGAGGACAAAAGGTCCCAATCGTCAATCCGATCACATCATAATTCGTCGAATATAAATTGTTCAAAGAATATTCTTTATACTTTATCAAATATTATTCTGATTGCCACAACAAGTACAGAGAGCCAACTATAAAAGTTGAATTAGATTATGATTATCGAGGTTCGATCATTTAGACTCAATGTATTATATTCAAAATTTAAATTAAATGTCAAAGGGACCTGAATTATATCAACATCAATTTTAATACAAGTTGGCTTCACATCGGGCTGTCCCGATTATATCCAATTTATAAATTTATAATAAATATTCATGATAAATCTTTCAACCACCTAACCAGTAAATTTGTTTTCTTCTCTTTCTATTCATCTTCGTATAAACGGTGAAAATAATTTCAATTATAGACATATAAATTCCCTCCAATTGGGTAACTATTTTTAATTTTTCAATACTTTTTAATAACCTCAAATTCTCTCTCTCTCCCTCGTATACTCTGCATCGACATCAAGAATTAAGTATGCTAATAAAGTGCTCAACTATTTTTTTTTTTTTTTGACTCGTGGACTAGCAAGCAACATTATATCTAAATCATAATGAATTAGAGAAAAACCCACTCATTTGTTAGCCCCCCACCATTTGATCACCAGTTTGCTTTCCTCCTGCCACGTGTCTCAAAATCCCCATTTAATTAGCACCAGGTTCCCTTATTACTATTATTACTGTTATTCTAAACCCTCATCAATTAACTACTTAATCCTTCAGTTAGTGCTCCAGTGCCCGTAGCGGACGTCATCCGCACCTGCCTCACACGTGCGTTCTCGTCCGTTGAAACTATATATCTCGGACATTTGTTCCCCCAGACTCTCAAAGCTCATTCATCTCCTCCTCTTCCTCGATCGCTCTCGGTTCTCGGCGAAGATGACGAAGGTGCACCCTAACGCGGCGGCGGCGGTAGCGGAGCTGCGTAGGGCCGAGTTCCCCTGCGCTGGCGGAGCGAGGGCCACGGAGGCGGAGGTGCTCACCGTGTGGCGGAAGTCGCTCCTCTTCAACGGGAATGGGTTCACGGTGTACGACTCCAAGGGGAACTTGGTGTTTCGAGTCGATAACTACTCCGCAGGGAGTAGAGATGAGGTCGTTCTCATGGACGCCGCCGGGAGGCCGCTGCTCACGATCCGGAGGAAGGTACGGAAAAGGGGCTGATCTCTGGATCTGGAAGTGTGTTGTTGGGTTTTCGATGATGGGATTCTTGAATTCGGTCTCATTTGATTTCTGGCCCATTTTTGTGGATCTGCAACTTTTGTTTCTGTTCCTTGTTTTCGGAAAGTATGAATTGAAATAAAGAATTGCCTCTTCAAAACACTTAAAAAGATTTTTCTTAAAAAAGAAAAGTGAAGAATATTACTTTTTTTTGTCTAATATTGTAGTTTGTGGGAATATATACATTTATTTTTTTAATAAGAAAATTTGCATGAAAATATTTAAAGATAGGAGGTTGGCTGAAGGTTATGGCCGAGACTACAGCGTAACCAGCCACGACTTTGGGAACGACCACCGGCAATTAGAGTGTAGAAAGACTTCAAACGCCCATTTAGACAAACACTTGGTCGGATAAATGTCCTTCTAATCACCATGCGGCCAATTCATGTTTTCTTCGTCAGCACTCCTCTTGTTTCTAAGTTAATCTTCCTAAACAAAGCTAAAAATCTGAAATAGCAGTATGTGTTTGTTAGTATGCTGAACATTTTGGCTCATGACACTTCATTTGTACATGCAGAAGCTTAGCCTCGGTGACCACTGGCTAATTTACAACGGCGAGGAGGCCGTCAATCCCCGGTTTGCCGTCAAGAAGCACGCAGGCCTCCTGCACTCCAAGGCGCTGGCACGGGTGACCCCCTGCGGCTCCGGCGCCAAGTCGTGCCTTGCCTATGACATCGAGGGCTCCTACTCGCACCGCTGCTGCGCCGTCTACGACGACAGGCGGCAGAAATTGGCGGAGATCAAGAGGAAGGAGTCTGTCCACGGCATCACCCTTGGCCACGACGTGTTCCGCCTGATCGTGCAGCCAGGTCTTGATGCATCCCTTGCCATGGCCATGGTGATTCTCCTGGAGCAGATGTTTCGGTCTCGAGGATCCCTGCTCAAAAGTTAGAGGGCTCTATGGCTATTGGGCTAGTGTTTAGAAGGTTGGTGGGCTCTCTTGGGCATCCATCTCATGTGAAGCTTGTGTCCAACAAATAGATGACGAGGAAGAATACATGCGGTCAATAGCATGAGACGAGATGGAAGAAAAGAGAAAAAAAAGGTAGCAGAGAGGGAAATCATCCTTTTTGATGTTTCCTTTACTTCTGTACGATGAGAACATAGGGATAGGATTGCAGCTATTGGGATATACTAATCTTAAATACAAGGCCACTTGGTGCATATAACATTATATTACAGCGTTGTGGTAAAGCTGCTTTAGGCCAACCATCTTCAAACAACCTTAAGAGACCCGATGACCTCATGGTCTCAACACCATCTTCACCCTTTCCAATTTGATGTCATCACCATTTCCCCTTCTTATATGAAGAAGAAAAAGGTCAAATTGTAGAATTGAAAGAAGCTGGATTAAATAATGGATTTTTTTAATAAAGATTATTTTAATAGCTGTAAGTCAAATATTCCATAATCCTCCCTTATTACATAAAAATCCATCGTATATAAAAGTGAACGTTTTCTTAGAAAGAGAATACTACTAGTCAGTGATGTAATTGACCAAAAAGAAAAAGAAAAGAAAAATCATGATATATATATATATATATGAAAAGAAAAAATAAAAGAGAGTTCTACCCTTCAGATGAATTATTATATATAAATAATCCATCATATATATATATATGTATATATCATTTTCTGACTTATCTCCTTCACGTGCACTGTAGGTCAACCATGGAGCCTACCATAATGCAATCACGATAGTCCAATTTGATCCACTAGTTAAATGTAATTTGTTTTCCTAAATTATAAAAGATTTGAGGAAGGAGTGGAGCCCGAATTAATAGAAAAAGACTATATATGAGTGGAAAAAATTAATATTTAAATAGTTCTCCACTAGGAAGATTCATATGATTAGGATATTAAATTGGGTATAAGTTAAAAGAATTTCTAAATTAATATTTAGATTAAAGCAAATATGATCATTATTTTTTATCAACCAAGAATTAACACTTGAAATCTCATTAATATCCATTGAACATATTATATGAATTCATTGAGATATCATAAACAGCATAATTAATATACAACGACATTGTAAAAAAATATATTCTTCTTAATGATTACAAGACTGACATTGTATTAAGCATTATTGGATATGTTACTTTTGATATGAACTCAACTTGATATTAAAGGAGATTTATTCAACACACTTCTAGTATAGTCCTTTCTAATATATGAGATAGGAGACATAGGTTAGTAAAATCTTTTTTAAGTAGTGACTAATTCATCTAAAAAAAAATATTATATTTTTAAATATAACAATTTTTAAAAATAAATTAAGTCAAACTAATTTTATTAAAGTATATTAATGAATATAATTGACTATATCAGTCTGATGCTTAGAGGCTATTCGAGACAATATCATAAGAAAATTAATTATATAACTTTTCATAAAAGCATCTAAATGACATAATTCGTATCTCAATATTCATTGCAAAAATTAGTCTTGGATCAATGTCTTTATTTTTTCCTCTTCGGAAGCATTCAAATTGATTCTGCATCCATACTACTAATGATATGTATAAAATAAATGTCAATTCCTTTTCTCAACGTTGAAGTATCACTTAAAGTTATTATACTTATTGAAGCTTTCCATTGCCTCCCATAATAATTCAACTCATAGTAATTCACACTATGCCTCCACCCGAACTAATACATATTTGCCTCTTACCATCACTTAGTTTTTGTATGCTCTTAAACATAATTTTATTATAAGCTCTAAGTAACTAGTCTAATCAATCTAAACCTCTAAAACTAATTTAATCATTAAAGGGGCATTTGTCGAGAATACCTTCGGTTAAGTTTTTGTAGGCTCAGTGCACTGCAAACCATAACCTAGACTAAGATTGACTTAACCCCGACCTCGATTAGATCTGAATTGTCTCCCTAATTTAAACAACTAAAATATGCACTAATCAATTAGTATTAAAAAGAGGGCAATCAAAATGTCTCAAGAAAGCTTTATAATAGTATCTAAGCTAAAATTTGAATTGCCTGATAGGTCAAATGGATAAGGATGGTCTGAGCCTAATCGTGCTGAACTCTCTACTACCAAATGCACTAATCTCAATTCTCTTATAATTTGTTTAATCGATATTTTTAGTTAGACCTACTCCCTCCACCTCCTAACTATCTGACCCTCTATTCTTTCGTCGATTATTCCAAGACTCAATGATTAATCCACCACTAGCTTAACTTACAACACTACCATCTCAAATCATAACTATAACTACTATAGTTTTTCACATCTTAACTTAGCAAGTTTGATTATTTACAAAGGTGTTCTAGTCTGAAACTCTTTACCTTCCGTAATTGTTCTAATTAATACAACTAGAAGCACACCCAACTCTACTCATTCTTTGTTTTTCCTACTTTAATTTCACCATTGACTATAACTCCTAACCCTAATGATAGAGTCGTGTCCCCCTATGGTTGATCTACCTTAAAAAAAAATGATTCTCGAAATCACCCCCTCGTAGCCCGCTCAAAAATCTCCCTCGAGAAGTAGAGGGACCAAAGGAGATAATTACTCAATTGGTTGATTTTCATCGCAATGTGCAAGTTTAGCTTTTTGATATTGACCAATACCTAGAGGATATCAAAATAGAGATAAAGCTAAAAAGTAACTTGAAGTTGACCTCTACCTGAGGTCTTCCTTTGTTAAAAGTATTATGGAGGAACTGATTCCACTAGGGTTTAGAATGTCAACATTAGAGCTTTAAGAAGGGAGCTCTGATCCCACCAAGCAAATTGTTGCTTTTACCTCCCAAATGATATTATTTGGGATATTAGATTTACTAATGTGCTATACTTTCCTAACAATCCTTACAAGAGGAACAAGAGAATGGTTCTGAATTAATTTTATCCTTCTAGCAACTCAACTAAGGAGTTTGATCTCAACTTCATCCTTATAATTTACCAAAAATGCCTTAACCTCTCTCTTAGCCATAAGATAGATGGACAAAGAATCTTTGGCCAATTATATTAAATGGTTCAATGATAAAGTTAGATGAGTGGTGAATCTATGTTAATCCATCTTGATTAATACTTATATCTATTAGGTCTCAGATTTTGATGATTAAACTAATTGAATTTGATTTATTATCTAACTGTGTTTTGAGTGATATAGGTCTGCTCGATCAAGATTAGACAGTTAACGCAGGAGGAATTGACGTTACGCCGGAGGAATACGTCAGGATATTGGACGTTGAGCCGGAGGTCCAATCGACAATCGGCAGAAGGCTTCGGACATCGGGCATCGGGCCAAGAAGAGTAGGTTGCGCCAAGGATATCAAGGTTATAGAGGTCAACCGCCGATTGGGCAACGAACCGCAAGAGAGGACGATGTGTCGAAGAATCAGATGAAGCGCCGATAGGCCAATGACGTGACGAGCAACAGAATGTCAATTCGCGTTATAATTGTCTAGATCGAATTAAAGTTTTCTCTTGTGTGTGTAAGATTAACTATGATAATGATGAAGATATAAAGCAAAGCAAAGTGCCAGAGTTAAGTGCGATGAAATCATTAAGAGTTCGAGAGTTCGACAAAAGTCTGAAGATTCATTGGAGTGTTACCGGAACTGGTCGAGAACGAGTAGGGAACTTACCGAAGGGTTTTTGGAAGTTCGCCGGAAGGTTCGTCGGAAGTTTACAAAGCTCGTCGAGAAAGATCAGAGCTTGTCGAAGAAGCTCGTCAGAACTCGCCAAGATCATTGTGAAGTTTAGGAGCTTGCCGGGTGTCCACAGAATGGTGTCCGAGGGATCATCGAAAAACCATCAGAAGTTCGTCGAAAGCTCGCTGGATTAAGTCTTGACTTACCAAACTTTATAATAGCTTAGGAATGTCTTTAAAATTTATAGTTAGCATATTAATTTGGGTTAGGGTAAGGTATTAATCTAATAACCCAAGGGCCAACTAGGCCTAATAATGGACTGGTTTGGATCGAGTTTAAGGTCCAACCAAGTGTGCTAGACCTTTCTGGCGGTGGCACTGCTCAGGTCCAGCAACCCAGGTGGTCTGGGCAGTGGTACCGCTTAGGGCAGAGTGCCCTAGGAGGTGGTACCACTGGCTAGGCGGTGGTACTACCGAGCACACTGACCGCATCAGTGTGTCAAGCAGTGGTACCGTCAGGCTGGACAGTAGTACCACCCAGTACACTGATAGAAGTAGAGTGTCAGGTGGTGGTACCGTTAGTGTCAGGCGATGGTACTGCTAGCACTTGAAAAACTAGGATGATTTAAATTTGGGCTCCAAATTTGAATCACCTTGGGGTTTATAAATACCCCTATCATCCCTGGTTAAAAAAACACAAGCACATATACTTTCAAAGCAACAAAACTCTATAGAAATCTATCTAGAAATCTCTCCTTTAGTTTTCACTTGTATTCCACCGAAAGAAAGGAGAGAGTGCTTGTAAGGGTTACCTCCTAAGCTTATCAAAAGGAGAGTGCTGTAAGGGAGCCAATCCTCACCCGTTAGAAGGAGAACAACTAGTAGAAAAGCCAGTGGCCTCAAGTGAAGAGGAATCGGGAATGGACGTAGGTCGTATGACTAAACCACTATAAATCAGTTTGCGTTTATCTTATTGTCATTTATATTATTGCAAACCATCTTCAATTTGATGCTCTACTTCCTTGTCTCCTTCTTACGAATCACTTCAAGTTTAAAGCATCTTTCATTATAGATTTAATCGAAGAAGCATAATTTTTATCGTATGAAGTTTTTGAAATCCATTTTAAATCGTCGAATCTATTATTCTTTACCGTTGCACTAATTAACTCCCCTCCCTCTTAGTGCTACTCTCGATCCCAACAATTGGTATCAGAGCCTTGTTATTTCTCATTCGGATTTACACCCGTGAGAAATGGCTCTTCACGACTTTCAAGAGGGCTTTTCGGTTGTTCGTCCACCATTCGTTAATGGATCAGACTATATATATTGGAAAACTCGAATGAGAGTTTTCTTGATTTCTTTAAATTTGGATTTTTGGAGCGTTATTGAAAACGGTTTTCAACTTCCCTCTAAATCGACGAACGAATGGTCGGCTTTGGAGAAAATTTTTTTCTCTTTAAATGCTAAGGCTATGAATGCCTTATTTTGCTCTTTGGACAAAAATGAGTTCAATCGGATTTCAACATGTGAAATGGCTTTTGAAATTTGGCACAAACTTGAAATCACGTATGAGGAAACTAGTAGAGTCAAAGACTGAAAAGTAAACCTCTTATTGCATGATTTTAAGGTCTTCTGAATGGAACCAAGCGAGACTGTAGATGACATGTTCTCCCATTATTTGGATGTCATCAATAGTCTAAAAGCACTTGTAAATGTTTCTCAGATTTTGAACTCGTTAACAAAATCTTAAGATCCCTTCCAAAAAGGTGGGATCCTAAAAATAACCGCAATACAAGAGGCTAAATATTTAAAAAATTTACCTATTGAAGAACTAATTGGCTTACTAATGACATATGAAATGAGCCTATTGGAACATAATGAACATATGAACCATCTTCCAAAGGACAAGAATGATTTGGAACTCTGGACTATAGAATACCACTTGAGTGATGAGGACATTGAACAAATAACAATAAATTTTAACAAGTTCAGTAAACAAAAATCTAAAACTAAAAATGAACTTGAACAGAGAAAGAAGCTAAAGAAAAGGAAGACATATAAGGACGAATCAAGAACTTCCGAAAGGCAAATGACAAATTGGGCTTTAACGGGCTTCGTCGATGAAGTAAGTAAATTAACTCCCTTGATTTATTTTGAAATTACATGATTTTTTCATGAGTTACTTGATATAGTTCGTAGGAATTTTTTTTGTATTCTTGAAAAGTAAAAAAAAAATTAAAATAATGCTTGCATAATTTATGATAATGCTTAGGATTAATTCATGCATGTGTATTTTGATGTTTTATATTGCCTTTCGTTTCTAAACATAATTCTTGATGATTCTATATCATGCATAAGTTTTTGAAGTGATGTTGATTTGAAACTCCATATTTTATATTAATGTGTTTTTGGTTTAATCGTTCTCATGACAAATTATGATGGCATAATGCATGTAAAAAGATAAATTCCATGTATGCTTTCCATATCGATTTTCAGTTTTAAACATGATACATATCCATGTATGGATTTCTTTAAAGTCTTTTGATGATAGATGTTTGTATGATGCTTATGACTTGAAATCCTTTATTTTGGATTAATGTGTTTTTGGGCTTGACGAAATTTATTTCGGAGTCATACGATGATGACTTTCTTATAAGAAACTAGAATATACTTATATGAAACAAATAAAACACATAAAAAGGAAAGCATATGATCATGATAAATTCATGAATTTTGATGATTTTATATTGCTTTTGATTTCAAACAATATGTATGATTTTTGACACAAAATTAATTGTCATGATAGTCACATATTTCATGAAAGTGCTTGTACACCAAATATGATTAAAAGATAGAAGTCAACATGTTGATGATTTCATTTTCATCATGATGCGTGGCTTTTATATAAAAATTTGAACATGCTTATATGAGATCAGCCACATAAAATAAAATACATAAAAATTAAAAATATGTTATCATGATATTTTTTTTTATGTTTGGTCTTGACGGCTTTATGATGAAACTTATATCTTGTTTTTAAATGTTGATGCATGCTTTCATAAAAGACTTGAACATGCTCACATGAAATCAATTACATGAAATAGAAATATATTTTCTATCCTATTGAGATTAATGAATTCATTTTACCAATCTTGAGAATCTCATGAAAATAAACATGATGAATATTTTGAAAATAAATAAGTGTATTATGCGTTTGGTCTTAATGATTTCTCTTAAAACTTACTTTTCGGATCTATACGATGATACATGAATCTAATAGAAAAAGGACTTGAGCATGCTTATATGTAATTAATCTACATTGTTCTAAATAAAATTTTTTTAAAAAAGATTTTGATAATAATATCCAATTTGTATGATGATACATGACTTTCAAATAAAAAATCTTGAACATACCTTTCGAAATCATATTTGATGATGAATTTCTCGATATTAAAAGGATGTTCTCATGCTTGAAAGTTATGGAATCATACTTGATGAGTTGTTTTATGAAATTTGCCTTTTCACTCTTGAATTTGATACTCATTTTTATTAGCAAAGATATGCTTACATGAATTGAAATCACTAAAAGAGAAATGCATGTATTTTGAACATCTCACTTTCTCTAAAGTTTTTGATTTTTCAATAAAAGACAAGTGATGAATTCATGCCATTATTAATAAATATCTTCAACTATTATATTGATCTTAATGATTTGAATTGAATTTTATGTCTTGAAGTAATGTGTTATATTTTTGTCTTTACGATCTTTATGAAAATGCTTGCCACTCATTTTTTTAATATTGATATTTTTTAAGGCAAAGGCATACTTATATGAAGATTCACATAAATTGAAATGCAATATATTTTCTATCTGATCAAAATCAATGAATTCATTTAGTTAATTTTGTGAATCTCGTGAATCTCTTGAATGTGATTTTGATGATAAGTTTGGAGTTGATGAATTAAATGAGATCTTTCAAAATGATTCATAACTTCTATTTTTAAACTTTCAGATTCACATCTTTATTTAGCACTGATTGTTTGAATGCATGAATTGATTATCTTGATTTGAAACTTGAAATTTTCTTTTGAACTTAATGACTTAATGTTCCTTATGCATGAATCATATTCTCATTTGATTCTTTTATAAATGAAATGATATATTCAAATGAATCACTTATCAATATTTACGATTGCGATATATATTTTTGAAATATCTTTCTAATGTGATAACTTAAGATATCTTTTGGTATTCATGACATGATTTCTTTATAGCTTGTATGACTCATGATTGAAATACTTTGAGCCTTTAATATTGATATGTTTTTATATCATGATTCTTTTATATTAATTGTATACTCCTTATCATAAACTGAAAAATTGATATAAAAGAAATTTGCTTTATAATGAATCAAAGAATCATGATTTGATCTATGAGAATGATATGTTTTTTATGTATCATGATTCTTGGTTGTATGCATTATGTGATGATTGAAAGATTGATGTATATTTTTATTGATATAATTTTTTATGTAAAGGAAATTTTTATGTCATTGCTTCCTCTCTTCTTTTTGAAAATGACAAAGGGGGAGAAGAAATTGCTAGCTTTGCTAGCATTCAAAAGAAGCAAAACTTGCAAGCTTACATTTCTCAAAAGAGAAGAAAGAAATTGCAAAGTTGAACATTTTTTTTGCTTGCATGTTTAAAGTGATGTAAACTTTACAAAATTGCTAGCTCATTAAAAACAAAAATTGTATGCATATTACAAAGGAAGCAAAGAAAGTGCAACTTGCACATCTAAAGATACAAGTAAAAATTGCCATGCTTGAACTTAAAAAACTTGCTATGCTTTTGCACTTATATGTTGTGATGAAAATCTAGCTTCATATTGCAAAAACTTGCTTATCTTTAATATAGCTAGATGCTACTTCTCATTTTTGTTGATGACATAGGGGGAGAAGTAGATTGATGAATTCATATAATGTATGTTGATTGAATATTTTATATATTTACATGATATTTTTGATAATATGATTTTGATATATGTTGCTTGGATTTGGGATAATCTAAGTATTCTATCAATGGCATATTGATAGGGGGAGTTTGGTTAAACTCTGAGGAGTTAAGGTTAACTCTGTCAGTCATTAGTTAGTTATTATCATAAAAAAGCGGGAGACTATTAGGTCTCAGATTTTGATGATTAAACTAATTGATTATGATTTATTGTCTAACTGCGTTTTGAGTGGCGTAGATCTACTTGATCAGAATTAAACAATTGACACATGAGGAATTGACGTTGCGTCGAAGGAATATGTCAGGATATTAGACGTCGAGCCAGAGGTCCGATTGACAATCGATAGAAGGCTTCGGACGTCGGGCATCAGGCCAAGAAGAGCGGGTTATGCCAAGGATATCGGGGTTGCGGAGGTCAACCGCCGATTGGGCAACGGACCACAAGAGAGGACGGTGTGCCGAAGAATCGAACGAAGCATCGATACGCTAATGATGTGCCGGACAACAGAATGTCAATTCGCATTATAATTGTCTAGATCAAATTAGAGTTTTATCTTGTATGTGCAGGATTAACTATGATAATGATGAAGACATAAAGCAAAGCAAAATGTCGGAGTCGAGTGCGATGAAATCGTTGGGAGTTTGAGAGTTCGATAAAAGTCCGAAGATTCGTCGGAGTGCTATCGGAACTGGTCGAGAACGAGTAGGGAACTTGCCGAAGGGTTTTCGGAAGTTCACCGGAAGGTTCGTCGAAAGTTCGCGGAGCTCACCAAGAAAGATCGAAGCTTGTCGAAGAAGCTCGTCGGAACTCACCAAGATTATCGTGAAGTCCAGGAGCTTGCCGGGTGTCCGCAGAATGGTATCTTAGGGATTATCGGAAGACCACCGGAAGTTTGCTGGATTAAGTCTTGACTTGCTAGACTTTGTAATAGCTTAGGAATGTCCTTAAAATTCATAGTTAGCACATTAATTTGGGTTAGGATGAGGTATTAATCTAATAACCTAAGTAGGGACCAACTGGGCCTGATAATGGACTAGTTTGGACCGAGTTTAAGGCCCAACCAAGTGTCTTGGGACACTGCTGGTGGTGGTGCCACGCAGGAGGCGGTGCACCTTGCCAGTCCAGTAACCCAAGTGGTCTGGGCGGTGGTACCACATTGTCATGGACTTAGCTAGTTTTACCTAAGTCATGCGACACCATTACGTGTCAGTCCACAAAGGTCAGTCTCCTCGAAATCTCCTATAATCCCTTACGACTTGCAAAAGAGAAGATGGGACAGAGAAAGCGCTTCACACAGGATCCACAAGCAAACCTTTTAGCAAACACTTTATAGCCAATGCAAATTCCAACCATGGATATCACAAGCTCAGAATGATTGCATAATAAAGGTATAAAATTGGTCCACTACAGATTGAAATCTAGTATAAGTATCCACATGACACCATCATTATGTACAAGCCTAAAACGGCCACCAAACTCGCTCAAATGGGGCTGTTTGGCCTTTGGCCAGCCCTTTACATGCTTTGCAAAGTAAGAACAAACTTAAAAGACACAAACATGCATAAGCATTACACCGAACAAGCTATTTTACAATTTATCCTTGATATTCTCCCCCACTTATTCTTTCGACGTCCTCGTCGAAGCCTTTGTTGATGCTGCAACTCCTTGCTTTTGCTGGATTTTCAATCTTCTGCTCCTATTACAATGTGCCCTTTAGCTCCCAATTGTTCTCCACTTATTGTTGAGTTGTCGAACTTTAATCTGCAATGCTGCATAAACTCACCAATGACTCTGACTCTGGTGCGGGGTTAGCAGAGTTGTGCTGATCCTTGTTGGTTCTTGCGGATTCATATGATGAAGGAAAAGATCATCTTTGATATGCATCAGTTTTCAACTTCTTCTTATCTTTTGAACTGGATAGATGCTTGTTGGAGCTTTAACGAGCATCATCTCATAACCTTTGAAGTTTTCAGGTCCTTCCTCTATAAAATTTTTCTATTGAATCTTCTTCCACTTAGTTATCTCATCCAAGTAGGTTTGCATTACTTCTACTTTCGATTGATATTCAGTTGAAAAATGAAGTGGACAATCTACTCTTAGTAGCACTGATCACCATTGGTGAGGACTTGACAATTGTTGTCTTCCATTAGTTTCTTCGAAGGGTCTTCAAATCCATGTAGAGCTCCTCTGCTCGATAACTAAGAGAGTTTAGGTACTCGGTTTCGCCCATTCTCTTGAGAGTTGAGAAGGCAAAGGTTACTTAACTTCGTCTGCCTCCTCGAGGTTGTACTTCGTGCATCGAGCTAGTTACTAGACTTCGCCTGCTCTTAGCTCACACTTCTGAAACACTTGAAGTGTTTGCAATCCTTGCTCTGAGTTAGCTATTATGATTCACCTTCTCAATGCCATTAAACTTTTGGAATGCAAAAAGTTATAACTCCTCTTGGAGAAAGTCTCCGATAGATTTAGTCGCCTTTGGGATTGTACCGCATTCTCTATCATTTCTATCACCTACTCCTTTAAGTAGCAAAGGTATAGCACCGCGTATTGCCTGCTTCGTTCCTTGGTCCTACACTCCTACATCGACCCGAAGTCCTTCACTTACAGCTCTCTTGATGAGAAGTCTGTTGACACTGGTCTTATGAAGTTCCCTGGCGTCTGCCCTTCAGCCTTGTCATGGTACATGGAGTTTGCCACTGCATTCTCTTCCTCCACGACCCATATCATGACCAAACGCGCTCCCTCTATGAGAGCAAGGGATCGATGACTCCACAGAAGTCCCGCCTCTACAGTACCATGGCGCTGCCATACCTATGGCACTACTATCTGTTGTCTCATATTTGCATCCCTTCTTCGTGATCGGTAGATCCGCCTCTGTGGTACTGTGACACTCCTTTGAGTCCACCTGCATTCTAATCGACACTCGATTTTGGATAGTTGAGTTTCTCTAGACTCATCATTGTTTCCTCGCTTTTTTTTGATCACTTGCTTCAATACCTTTGTGTTCTCTGAGCAGTTCCACTTGGTCGATGGAAAGATAGACTACAACTCCCATGTATGGCCTCCGCTATCATGTTACAGGGCTTGAATCACTTCTATTCTCCTTAGTTTTATTGGTCACAATGTTCGCTTACTCGGTCTTGTCCTCTGACTTGCCAAGCTTCCTTAAGCGAATGTGAGCTCTGAAGTAGTCCAACTCTTCAGCTGCTCCGATTATACCTCTGCATGATCTAGTCCCCCCATGGGACTCATTGGTACTTGCATCCGAACTTCTTCCTCGATAGTGCATAGCCCTCATAAGCTGATGCCCAAGGCTTTCATTCAATATAGCATTCGATGCACGCATAGAAGATCCACCTTTGCGGTACCATAGCATTCATTACTAGAATCCATAGCTCTTCTTGCCGTCGTGTTGTTCACTAAAGTGGAGCTCCTAATTGTGCTCCCGATCATACTTCCGTATGACCTGGTCCCTTACGGGACTCACTATGTATGTCGCCTTACCACGAACCATTCCACCACGATCCGCTCCATCATGTTGCCTCCTAGTGACATCTTCTTGCATTCTGATCCCTGTGGTATGAACTCAAACTATGATATCTCCATATGTAGGCTTCGCCAACATATCGCAAGACCTTTGCCACCTTCGATTCTGTTCGCTCCTTTGGCAATCGACCTTCGTACACCCGCTCTCGAGTCACACTCAGATGAAGCCTAGCTCTTGGATAGACCGTCGCCTAGCAGCTCCTCTAAAGTCCCATGACTTCACTGAAATTGATGCACTATTATCTGGATCCTAGGCCTCTACCCCTACCAGCATAATTTCTACTATACATCGCTTTCCTCATGGCAACTCGAATAGCAACACTGTGGCTATTCTTCAAGAGTGCCTGCCTTTGCATCCTCTTGCCCCGTGCCAAGGCCTTCTTACACCAACTTCGCCTCTACAACTGTGTCGCCTTAGTTCCTCCATCAAATGCTTCAATGAGATAAGGTGCATGTGCCTTGAAGTTCCTTTCATCTTTGGCACCATGCAAGATGAGTCTGTTCCATTAGAATTAGAAACCCATGGAACGACATGATCCTGCTCCTGTCTCTGCAAGAGTCCATGTCCTTGACCTCTGTCTAAAGAAAGTTCCAAGCCCCCACTCTATGTTATATCTTCTATGCCACTCCCTTCATGCGGCTTGGGTGTTTCACTAAGTTTTCCCCAAGTTGCTCCGTTTCTCGATTTACATAGAGTTAATGGTAGCTCTCACGCCCACCATTTCACGGGTCAGCCCTCTGTTGAGTCCGATCTCTATATCGACTCCAAGTGTGCTTTTGCTTTGTGTTGACTTGGGTCGCTCCCCCACTTGATCTCGCTATGCGTCCACCAACGCATTGCCTCCTATGAGATCATGCGATGACTCCTTGCTGCTCGCTCGGTCCGTTGAGCTTTGTCTTGAGGTACTCCTCCTCAACGTGTGCGGTCTGTTGCACATGATTCTCCATTTGAAGAATCGGGACTTATCTCTCCTGGATATATGTCCCGTTAGAGCAACTTCTTTCTTCACATCCTTCCCTCTGGAAGTTTTGGAGATCATCATCCCCTTGGACTACTTCGTCTTGCTGAACAAATAATGCACAGTTCTGCCTCTGCAAATGCATTTGCTAGATTGTGACTCTTCGTCAATATAGCTCCCACTGCACCCCTTTGGGTCTAATAATATGTTGAACCTACTGCACACTTTAGCCTCTTATGAACGTACCCTTTGTGAGCTTTGCATAACTCTTTCGATCATTGAACAACCCACTCTACCTTGTACGGTCTCATACTTTACCAAGCACCCCGCTTGCCTTGAGCACCGTCAAGTTTGGGTGCCAACGTCGAGCCACTGCTCAAACTCAGCCATCCTAATTTTTGTATGCTACGTAATTCTTCTTAGCTTGTTTATTCTTATGGTGCCTCTTGTGCGAAGGGTTAGCCATTCCTATGAATGCCATCCTCGGATGCTCGCTCCTTTGAGTGACTCTTTCCCCTACAACTCCATGTCCATTTCCAAATGGTCGCACATGTTGGTTGCCCTTAACACAACCCCTCTAGGTCCCCATATGTTTACATGCTAAGTGTTTCTATGTGTGCTTATCCCGCTCTGATACCATCTGTCATGGACTTAGTTGGTTTTGCCTAAGTCGTGCGGCATCATTTCGTATCAGTCCGCAAAGATTAGCCTCTCTGAAATCTCCTATGATCCCTTACGACCTGCAAAAGAGAAGATGAGATAGAGAAAGCGCTTCACACAGGATCCACAAGCAAACCTTTCAGCAAACACTTTATAGCCAATGCAAATTCCAACCATGGATATCACAAGCTTAGAACGGTTGTACAACAAAGGTATAAAATTGATCCACTGTAGACCGAAATCTAGTACAAGTGTCCACATGACACCATCATTATGTACAAGCCTGAAACGATCACCAAACTTGCTCAAATGAGATTGTTTAGCCTTTGGCCAGCCCTTTACATGCTTTGTAAAGTAAGAACAAATCGAAAAGACATGGATATGCATAAGCATTACACTGAACAAGTCGTTTTACAATTTGTCCGTGACAGCCTAGGGCAGAGTGCCCTAGGCGGTGGCACCGCTGGCTGGGCGGTGGTACCACCCAGCATATTGATCGTGTTAGTGTGTCAAGCAGTGGTACCACTAGACTGGGTGGTGGTTCCACCTAGTACACTAACAGAACCAGAGTGTCAGGTGGTGGTACCACTAGCACCTTGAAAACTAGGATAATTCAAATTTGGGCTCCAAATTTGAATCAACTTGGGGTCTATAAATACCCCTCTCATCACTGGTTAAAAAACATAAGCACATACACTTTCAAAGCAACAAAACTCTATAGAAATCTCTCTAGAAATCCCTCCTTTAGTTTTCACTTATATTCCACTGAAAGAAAGGAGAGAGTGCTTATAAGGGTTACCTCCTAAGCTCGTCAAAAGGAAAGTGCTGTAAGGGAGCCAGTCCTCACCCGTTGGAAGGAGGACAATTAGTGAAAAAATCAGTGGCCTCAAGTGAAGAGGAATCGGGAGTGGACGTAGGTCGTATGAACGAACCAATATAAATCGATTTGCGTTTATCTTATTGTCATTTACATTATTACAAACCATCTTCACTTTGATGCTTTACTTGTCTTCTTCTTACGAATCACTTTAAGTTTAAAGCATCTTTCGTTACAGATTTAATCGAAGAAGCATAATTTTTATCATACAAAGTTTTCGAAATCAAGTTACTATGAGAGGCCAATCGACACACAGTAGCAAGGAAAAAGAAGTTTGAAACTCAAGAAAATCATAAAAGAAGAAAAAAGCATACGATTAAATAATTTGGGACAATCCGACAATGACATACCAAGAGAGGACTAGGCTCCCCCTTATAGGGAATTTACTTTACTAGATTCTTCTCATACTTTGGTGTTGATGCAAATAAGAGAGAAGGGTTTGCTTTGCAAGTCTCACTCTCTTCAAGCTGCTCATGTAAAATGGAGTTGTATCAAATTCTATCGCTTCCATCAAGATCATGGGATGATATGGAGGACTACTATGACGTGAAATAGCAAATAGAAGAACTCATCTAGAAAGAAAATCTTAACTATTATCTCCACAGGGTACATGAGACATCTCCATAATCACGAGGACCTAATGAATGATAGGTGGGCATAATTATCAGAGGTTTGCATCAAGAGGTAACAATTCATCCTTTCATAAGAATTATGTATGAGAGTTCTGTTTCAGGAGGCTCCACCTAATGGGAGATCCTCCGATTGCATTCAAAGAGGAGGTTGAGCATCTGGATCTGGACCATGATGATGCCCTAATCATCTCACTTAGGATTGTCAATGCATTGGTAAAAATGATTCTATTAGAAATGGAGAATTCTATCAACATCCTATACTATGCTATATTTTAGAAATTTGATTTAAATGCAAAGGACTTACAACCCATCTTTTCCAATTAACTAACTTTATAGGAGATTCAATCACTCTAGATTCTGGACTTATGAGTCACCTTCGAATCAGGTGACTACACAAAAAATGGTCAAGACTAAGTTTTCGGTGATGGATGTCTTATTCGCTTATAACATTATCATCGATCAATTGATTTATCAATCAAGTTCTAAAATCAATTAAAAATATTATTGTGATAATCTCTTCCATTGGTATTAGAGTAAGGTTCTCTCATTTTGATTAACTCCAGGAGAGAATACATAATATTTTTAAGTAATCAAGAGGAATACTATCACACATCCTTCAATATTTAATGGGATAGATTACACTTATTGTAAAATATGAATAATTTTTTTTTACCTTTGTGGATTTTGATTTATGAAATATTATCGAGTTTAGTTTTCAAAAATCTTCTAGACCGATGGATGAATGAAATAAATTTAAAAAAAATATTTTTTCTTTAAATGCTAAAGCTATAAATATTTTATTTTATACCCTAGATAAAAATGAGTTCAATTGAATTTCTACTTATGACATTACATGATATATGGTACATTTAAAGTCACTCATGAAGGCACAAGTAGGTAAAAGAATCTAAAATTAAACTTTTGATTCATAGTCATGAATTATTTAAAATGAAGCCAAACAAATCTATTAGTGATATGTACACCTATTTTATGAATATTATCAATGGATTAAAAGCTTTTGGTAAAAATTATACTAATCTCGAATTGGTAAATAAGATTTTAATGTCTCTTCTTCAAGGCTAGGATCCAAGTGTAACAACAATCCAAGAAGTTAAATACTTGAACGATCATCCTCTTGAAGAACTCATAGAATTTTTAATGACCTATGAAATAATATACAAAACATAATGAAGAAGAGAAAGACTTTCTAAAGAAAAGGAATGATATTACTCTCAAATCCAAAGAAGATTATTTGAGTGAAAGCTCAAGTGATGATGATGAATATATGACACTTCTTACAAAAAAATTCAAAAAGTTTATGAAAAAAATAAGATAAATTTATCAAAAAGAGAAGGTAAGAATAAAAATAAGCTCAATAAAAATGCAATCACATGCTATGAGTGCAAAAAGCTTAGATACTTCAAGAAAAAAAAATTATCAATTCAGAAAAAGAAGAAAGCACTCAAGTAACATATGATGAATCAAGTAAGTCGAAAGTAGAAAAATAAATTAATAAAAAAATAATAAATTATGCCTTAATGGTTTTCAATGATGAAGTATTTGATTCTCCCAAAACTTCTTTCTTCCATGATTAATTACTTGAAGCATTTCATGATTTATATAATGAACATAAAAAGATTAGCAAAAAATATAGTTTGTTAAAAAGATTTATATAATGTCTCCACTCGCTAATATATTAAAAAATAAGTATGACAATTATATATCAATATCTTGTACATCTTGCACTAAATATGAAGATCGAGAATCATCAAATCTGAACTTAAAAATAAGTTATTTAAAAAATTATTAGAATTATATATATTAAAAAAATATAAAAAATGATTAACTTACCATGAATGAAAAACTAGAATATTACTTAGAAGAGTTTATTAAGAGTAATGATGTAATATAATTACTTAAAAAGAAAAATATGTTACTATAACAAACATTAAAAAAAATTAAAATTAAAAAAATTACCTGATATGATTTTTGCTAAACAACGTTGTATATCAAGAAAAGAAGGCGTTGGCTAGCACTAATCATAAGCCAATCAAGTTTATAAAAGGACCATACTCATACACATCAGAAAGTTAAGTGCAACTTTTGTATAAAGTTTGGTTTCAAATATAGTCATCTTAAATTAATTTAGATTTCTAAAGAAATAATAAGTGATTTAAATCCAAAAGATAAGAAAAGTATATCTAATAATGTAGGATCCAAAATTAAATGAGCACCTTAAATAAATCCTTCTTTCTTGCAGGTATGTCTGTAAACAAAAGGCAGAAGTAAAAGATGATATTATGATAGTAGATGCCTAAAGCATATGATTGAAGATCCAACAAATATTTTAAAGCTCATTAACTAAGACAAGAGATATATTATCTTCAGTGATAACAATAAAGAAAAAATCATTGATATTAAAAATATTAGTAATAAATCAAATCTTTTGATTGAATATATAATTTTGGTAAATGACTTAAAACATAACTTAATAAGCATAAATTAACTTTGTAATAAGGGATATAATATTAAATTTAAATCTTAAACTTACATTATAGAAATAGTAAGCAAGAACAAATCTATGATAGCTTTACGAAGTGATAATGTTTATACTATAGATCCTGATGTTATTCATAATGTAATTTATCTTTTGGTTTTGAATAATAATGCATAACTTTGACATGGAAGACTAGGATATGCTAGTATGAAAATAATTTCATAAATTAAAATTAAAAAACTTATAAGAGGAATGCCTAAAATCAAATTTGTTAATATAAAATTTTAAAAAATATATAAGGAGTAGCTTCAAACCAAAAAATTAAGTACATATAAACCATTACAACTATTCACATGGATTTATTTGGACCTATTGATATTACAAGTGTAAGAGATAGCAAATATATTTTTATAATTATTGATGAGTAGATATTCTTAGACATATTTTTTGGCATTAAAAAATAACTATTTTAAATATTTTACTAAGTTTTATAAACAAAATCAAAATAAAAGAATTTTATGATTTTTTTTCCTTTTCGTAGTAATCATGGTAGTGAATTTAAAATTATAATTTTTAAGAATTTTATGATTTCAATATAAATAACCATAATTTCTTTGCTCTAATAAATTCACAACAAAATAGAGTTATTTAGAGAAAGAATAAGAGCTTACAAGAGAGGACAAGGATCATGTTTAATAAACATAGTCTACTCATATATTGTTAGGCCAAAACTATTATCACGGTATGCTATGTTATAAAAAGAATTCTTAAAATACTCCATCTAACTAAAATTCCTTATGAATTATAGAATAATAAAAAACTTAACATCTTGCATTTCAAAGATGTTAGTTGTAAATATATTATTTTAAATGATAAAAATGTCTTAAGAAAACTTGATGCAAAATTTAATAAAGATATTTTCTTAGATATTCTTTTATCTCTAAAACTTATTGAGTTTTCAATAAGAGATCTTTAGTTATTGAAAAATTTATTTATATTATTTTTTTTAATATATTTTTAAAGTTAAGAAAAATAATTTTGATGATGATTTTGAACTTGATAAATTAAATTTGAATGAGAATTTTACTCCCCAAAATAACTTAGATATATCTATTCTAAAGAAAGCTTCCCCAGGAATAAAAGTATATAGATGCACATTCCAATAGGCTAATTATTGAAGATACATTAAAAGGTATTCAAGCTCGTTCTTTATTAAAAACGTATTTCTGCAAATATTATTTTTATCTTAAATTGAGCCTAAACGCATTGATGATACTCTTAAAAATGACTTATGGGTCTCGATAATACATGAAGAGCTAAATCAATTTAAAAGAAATAAAGTTTGGATGCCTTTTCGTAGACTTAATGATCATCTTTTAATTGATACTAAATATATCTTTACGAATAAGCAAAAATAAACAAGGTATAGTAGTTCAAAATAAGATTAGATTAGTATATCAAAGATTTCAACTAAGAAGAATGTGCTAGTCATAGGTGCCCTACGAGCCAATCACGTGAGTGATAGCACGTGCGATATGATACGCACCCTTTTCACTTATTATTATTTAATTAATATTTTTTTAATTTATGTTGCCTATTACATATATTGTGATGTTCATGAATCTGTGCGATAAGAATTAGATCGTGATGAGATCACGATAATAAGACCGATTCGCTTTTAAACATAGACTCTAAATAATTTCAGTCATAGGTTACTCGAGAGGGATATCGAGATAACTAGACAGACTAGTATTATGTATACCCATCCATATGATGGAGGCGACTGGTCTCATAACTGCTCGTGTGGAGACACTAGAGATATAATATAGGTACTCATTAGAGAATGAGGTCACTTATTAATTTACTCACGGAATATTGGATAGTTAATGATACCTCATTGTCAGATAGCGATTTCGTTATTCCAATTATGTATCTGGTCCTTAGACTTGAGACACCAAGGATATCTTGTATGAGTACTTCAGATACTGAACTTATAAGTTTAGAAGTTTTAGAACTAACATAATCGGTCATCGGGAGTGTTAGTTATAGGTGTCCTACAAGCCCATTATATGAGTGATGACACTTGTAACACGCTACATCAATTTTTTTATTATAATTATTGGTATTTTCTCATATTATCTGAATATATATTGTGATTTCCTTGGATCTATGCAATGGGAATCGGATCGTGATGAGATCATGATAATAAGACCGATTCACCTTTAAATACAAACACTTAATAATCCTGGTCATAGGTTACTCAAGAGGGACATCGAGATAACTGGACAGACCAGTGTGATGTATACTTGTCCATATGATGGAGGTGGTTGATCTCATAGCTACTTGTGTGGGGACATTGAGGATATAGTACATGTGCTCATTGAAGAATAAGTTCACTGATTGATTTGCTTATGGAATGCTGGATGATTATTGATACCTAACGTTAGACAACGATTCTGTAGTTTTAATAATATATCTGGTCCTTAGACTTGAGACACCAAGGATGTCCTATATGAGTACTCCACTCTTTGATACCAGACCTATAGGTTTGGAAGTGATAGCTAACTTTATGATAGCTATTGAGTGTCAATAGAGAAGCAACCACTCTAGGTATCATGAGAAGAATATCCCATGGGTGGAGACGAGCACGCTGCGCCCGCATGGTTCATTGGCACTGCCATGGACAGCATTGCCTGCAGGAGTTATTTTAGACAAAAAAATAATTTTACCCCTCATAATTTCAAAAATTCTAATTTTGTACTTTTCTAAATTATCAAAATACCCTTTATAATTTAAAAAAATTTCTTGCATGTCCTTGATTTCAGAAAAGTGCTAGTTAATTAAAAATTTTAATTAACTATTATTATTTATCTAGTAATCCTATATAAAGATATGTATATGTGATGTATGATGTGGACATGGAGATGCGTCGATGCACACATAGATCTTGATATGAGTAATTGGGCTCACTAGCTCGGGCTTGATCACATTACGATATAGTCCATGATCATCTGGTGTGATTGCTCATGTGATGTGTGATTGCTTATACACCTACTATATATATATACATGCGATGTAGATATATATATATATATATATATGTGTGTGTGTGTGTGTGTGACATGTCATATTAGGAGACCGAATAAAAAATCTCCTCTTGATAATATTAAGTCGGTAAACATGAGGTAAATAGATTGACCCACGTAGCCTTCCATCGTTATAGGTAGGAACCGATTTCTGATATAGGTTGAGTTGGTCGAGTCCCTCAAGACTCACTTATATCGTAATTCACTATCTTGCCTATGACATAGAGATATCACCGGTGACTTGAGGACATAGTATGCTTGGTCAAGTCCCTCGAGGGTATATCATCAAATCAAACTCATCTTATAACGATGGTGATGACTTCACCGAACATCATGGTTGGTCGAGTCCCTCGAGGCCATGGTGGTTCGAAGGTCGAACATGATGAGAATCATAAAGAATTGTGATCGACAAGAGTTGCCTATCTTTTGGGCTTAGTGTGATTGGTCGAGTCACTCGAGGTTATACTAAGACACTGATTGGATCTCGATCCCCACTAGAAGTCTGACAGAGATTTCTATTTCATGTGTTGAGGGTGTCGCATGACTCACTAGAAAAATAGTAGGAGCACGTCAAGATAAAAGTTCATATATTGATTATTTATATTTCTATAAAATATGTATGTTATTTATTTCTGTTGCATCTTTATTTTTATAAAATATCACTATTAGGCTCTCTATGTGACATACTTGATGTCAATCGCCTCATTGGTCTAAATTATATGGATTGACTTTGTAACCTGAGAATTATTCCCATGATAGAGAAAATAGCGTATGTCCTTGGTATAGTGATGCTTATGCCTAAGAAATGTGTAAGCAAGGATGAGATCGCTCACTACGTGAAGTACACAAATGACTCCACTCTTGCTCGGTATTGTATGTTGGGCTCCATGACTCCTGAGTTATAGAGACAAGATGAAAAGATAGATGTCAGATCCATACTCCTGCATCTCCATAAATTGTTTGAGGAATATGGAAGAACTCAATGATATGAGATATCAAAGAGTCTCTTCCGCGCTAGGATTACTGAAAGGACACCAGTTCAGAACCATGTCCTTAAGATGATTGAGTGGATAGAGAAACTCACAGATTTAGGAATGATTCTAGAGGATAACCTGTATGTGGATCTTGTACTTCAGTTCATACTAGATTCCTTATCATAGTTCTCTATGCTGGTAAGACCAGAAAGAAAAGAAATACAGAGAAGTCCCTTAAGAAAGGCAAGAGCAAGGGCAAATCAGTTAAAGCAAAGGTTGCTATGAAGGGCCTAGCAAAGGACAAAAGCTAGTGCTTCCACTACAGCAAAGATGGACACTGGAAGAGGAACTACAAAGAGTACAATATAGAGAAGGCAAAATAGAAGCTTGGAGAAGTTTCAAGTACATTCATGATCAATCTCTATTTATCAGACTCATATGATAACACATGGGTATTGGATACCGATAGTGTTTATCATATCTGTAATTCGTTGTAGGTTCTAGTAAGACCTAGGAGATTGATGAGAGGCAAGATGGACCTCAAGATGGGCAATGAAGCAAGAGTTGCTATTGTTACTATTGGTGAGGTCACCCTACATCTGCTTGGTGGAGCTACTATTGCATTAGATGCATATTATTTTGTTCTCTCTATTATCAAAAATATTATTTTTATTTCATATTTAATATTAAATAGTTATAAAGTAGTTTTTGAGAATAATAGTTATTCAATTATTAAGAATGATGAGATCATCACGAGAGGAACATCGTATAATGGTTTGATTATGCTAGACAGTACTTCACATATCATGAATATAAGTATGTCTAAGAGAAAACGAGATGAGGTGAATAGTGCATATCTATGGCATTGTAGGCTAGGTCATATCCATGAGGGAAGGATTTGAAAATTACTGATGGATGGATACATAGATCCATTCGACTGTGAGTCATATGCGACTTGCGAACCTTGCCTTAATGGAAAGTTGACCAATGCTTCATTTAGTAGAACTAGAGAGAGAGCTACTGAATTGTTGGAACTCATACATAGTGATGTATGTGGTCCTATGTCAACTCAAGCCATCGATAGTTATTCCTACTTTATTATTTTCACTAACGATTTCTCTAGGTATGAACACATGTACTTGATGAAGTACAAGTCCGAAGCCTTCGAGAAATTCAGAGAGTATTAGAATAAAGTAGAGGTTTAGCCTAGAAAGAGTATTAAGATTCTTCAATTAGATTTAAAAAGTGAGTACTTGAGTATAGAGTTCACCCACTTCCTCAAGGACCATGGGATTCTGTCCCAATGGATACCTACTTATACACCTCCTTATTCACCCTAGTTTTGCCAACCTACTTATCTCATTTTGGGAATATGTCATAGAGTCTACAGCTTACCTTCTGAATAGAATTTCAACTAAGTCGGTAGTGTCTACACTATTTGAGATATGGAAAGGGAAGCCCGATCTTAAGGTTAATAAGATTTGGGACTGTCTTACCTACATTAAGAGACACAAACCTGACAAGTTGGAATCTATAACGGAACGATATAAGTTTATGGGATACCCCAAGGAAACTTGTGAGTATTATTTCTATCACCTCAAGGACCAAAAGGTCTTTGTAGCTAAGAGAGTAGTATTCCTTGAGAAGGAACACATTCTTGGTGGAAATAATGGGAGAGTGGGAGCGTGATAGAGTTGAGCGAGGTTGGAGAACCCAACTCAAGTACCATTCCATAGCCAGAATCTATTCAGGTACCTAGCACACAAGTTTTGACTTTACATAGGTGCGGTAGAGTATCCCATCCTCCTAAGAGTATGTGAGACATATCAAAGGAGTGGATGTTGAGGATACTGATCCTTAAACCTACGAGGAGCCTATTACGAGTATAGACTTCCAGAAGTGGTAAGAAGCCATGAATTCAGAGATGGATTCCATGTACTCCAACAAGGTTTAAAATCAGGTTGATACATCTAAGGGTATCATACCCATTGGCTGCAAGTAGATCTTTAAGAAGAAGATCAGAGTAGATGGAAAGATAGAGACTTATAAAGCAAGACTAGTAGCTAAATGGTATCATCAAAGCTAAGGTATTGACTATGACAAAACCATCTCACCCATAGCCATGCTAAAATCTATCTGAATTCTATTGACTAGTGTAGCATACCTTGATTATGAGATATAATAGATGGACATGAAAATTATGTTCTTTAACGGCAACCTCGAAGAGGTGTATATAATACAACTTGAGGGATTCATATCTAAAGATAGTCCAGATAAGATATGCAGGTTGCTTGGATCTATTTATAGACTAAAGCAAGCTTCCCAAAGTCGGAACATAAGATTTAATGATGTCATCATATCTTATGGCTTCGTTAAGAATGAAGATGAGCCTTGTGTGTACAAGAAGGTAAGTATGAGCACTATCATATTTTTAGTATTGTATGTGGATGACATCTTGATCATTGGGAATGATATAGGAATGCTCTCAACAGTAAAGGTTTAGACTATCTAGACATTTGTCCATGAAGGATTTAGGAGAAACATCCTATATATTGGGGATTCAGATCTATAGAGATATATCCAAGAGGATGCTTGGCTTGTCCCAATTCAGGTACATAGATACCATTGTCAAAAGGTTTGACATGAAAAATTTCAAGAGATGTCTTATACCGATGAGACATAAGCTATCACTTTCTAGGAGTATGTCCCCAAAGACTCTTGAAAAAAGGACATACATGGGTAGGATACCCTATGCATTAGCGATAAGGTTTATCATGTATGCTATGATATGTACCAGGCCTGATATAACATATACTTTGAGTGTCATGAGCACGTATTAGATGGATTCAGACTTGGAGTACTGGAAAGTAGTAAAGTGTAGCCTTAAGTACTTAAGAAGGACTAAGAATCTTTTATTGATATATGAAGAAAATAGCCTCAGGGTTGAGGGCTACATGGACTCGAGCTTCTAGTCTGATGTCAATGATAGCAAGTCAATTCAGGCTATGTGTTCACCTTGAATGGAGAAGCAGTATGCCGGAAAAGTTTCAAACAAGATACTACTGTTGACTCGACCAAAGAGGTGAAGGACATTGCTGTGATAGAGGCAGCAAAGGAGGGAGTCTGGATTAAACAATTCATCACAAATCTAGGAATCATGCCGAGCAATAAGAGCTAATTCTTATATATTACGATAGCTATGGGGCGATTACTCAAATAAGGGAACTCGGGTCTCATCAGAAATATTCTGAGGAGGTTCCAACTTATTAGAGAAATTTGAGCATTACAGATGTCTGATAGCGATCAGACATGTAAGTGATTGGGTTTAGGTAAAGTGGGAGATTGCTAGTTATAGGTGCCCTACATGCCAATCATGTGAGTGATGGCACATGTAACACGCTACGTCAATCTTTTTGTTATAATTACTGACATTTTTTCATATTATCTAGATGTATATTGTAATGTCCTTAGATCTATGCAATGAGAATTGGATCATGATGAGATCACGATAATGAGATTGATTCACCTTTAAACACAGACCCTAAATAATCTCGGTCATAAGTTACTCGAGAGGGATATCAAGATAACTGGACAGACTAGTGTGCTATATACCCGTCAATATGATGGAGGTGGCTGATCTCATAGCTATTCATGTGGGGATACAGTACAGGTGCTCATTGAAGAATGAGTTTACTAATTGATTCGCTTATGGAATGCTAGATGGTTATCGATACCTAATGTCAGACAATGATTCCGTAGTCCTAGTTGTTAGTTATAGGTACCCTATAAGCCAATCACGTGAGTGATGACACATATGATACATTGCGTTGATTTCTTTATGTAATATTATTGGTATTTTCTCACATTATCTGGATGAATATTGTGATGTCCTTGGATTTGTGCAATGGAAATCAGATCGTGATGAGATCACGATAATGAGACCGATATACTTTGAAACATATATCTTAAATCATCCTGGTAATAGGTTACTTAATGAGGTCATCGAGATAACCAAAGAGAATGATGTGTTGTATACTTGTATATATGGAGGCGACTGATTTTATAGTCGCTTATGAAATGTTGGATGGTTAATGATACCTAACGTCAGACAGCGATTTTGTAGTCTTAGTTGTGTGTCTGGTCATTAGACTTGAGATACCAAAGATGCCTTGTATGAGTACTTCATTCTTTGACATCGGACTTACAGGTTTAGAAAGCTCCAAATCTAGTATAATCAGTTCTCGGGAATGGTAGCCAACCTTACAAAGGCAATTGAGTGTCAATAGAGGATCATCCACTCTCGGTATCATGAGAGATATATCCAGTATGTACTCACTTAGGCAAAATCTCTGGCCAGAATCGTTCGGATTGAGAGAGGATTTTTTCCGGAGAATCTGATTAGAGAGAGACTCGGACTGGATTCCATATAGGCCTAACTTTACTATACTCAATATACGATCTCTAGGATATTAGATGGATGAGAGACTATAGATATATAGTAATTAAGGACAGACAAGTCTGATGGATTAGATCCCCTTGTACCATTTGGAGACTATAGCGTAGTGGCCTAGTACGTCCGTAGTCGATGAGTCGAGTGAATTATAATGGAGATAATAATTCACTATATCCGAAGGAATTTTGAGTCAGAAGGAGTTCTGACGGGAGCAACTCATAGCCAGCTCGGTATCGAGCCTAGAGGGTCACACACATTAGGTGGATGTTATGACAAGTAGAGGTATAGATATAAGATATCTGCGGAGCCCCTATTTTGGATCTTGTAGATAAGATCCAATCGGATAATTATGTGAGATCAAATTAAATGATTGGATAGATATTCAATTGGATAGAGATTCAACTAGATAATTAGATAGAGATCCAACGTGAATAAGATAAAGATCCAACTGGATAATTAGATAGAGATCTAATGTGAACATGATCCATTAAGGATAAGCTTCCAACACCTCTATAAATAGGAGGAACTACGATTCATAGGCTAGAGCTCTTAGAAGTCACTTTTGGATCTTGTAGATAAGATCCAATCGGATAATTATGTGAGATCAAATTAAATGATTGGATAGATATTCAATTGGATAGAGATTCAACTAGATAATTAGATAGAGATCCAATGTGAATAGGATAAAGATCCAACTGGATAATTAGATAGAGATCTAATGTGAACATGATCCATTAAGGATAAGCTTTCAACACCTCTATAAATAGGAGGAACTACCTGATTCATAGGCTAGAGCTCTTAGAAGTCACCTCTCCTATTCTCCTTAACCTCCTTTCCTCCTCCTTGGCTCTAATAACCTTATGGTGTAGCGGAGGGGGAGATCCCGTGGTGATCTGAAGAGCATCGTCGCTGCGTCCGTTGTGTGGATTACCGCTAGAGAAGAGTACGCTAGCACTCCTTTATCCTCTTCATTGGATCTAAAATTTTTGGGGATATACGATCTCCTCAGGTAATGCTTCTGACATAATATATACGACTTTTCAAATTTATGATTTTTTGTGCACCAATCTCGTATAACGGCCAAGTACGAACTATGGGAAATCTGGTCTTATTTTTATTTTTTGCTACACATGAGATGTCGATTCATGATTTCCCAACACTAGTAGTGTATTTGGTTCTTTTTGGGAAATCTAAGGGGCGACATCTTATGTGTAACGGAAGAACATAAAACAAAAATCTTGGATTTCCATGGAAGTTTCCATCGTCGTACGAAGATCGGTGTATGAAAAATAAATCCGCAAATCTGAAAACTACATGTGTAAAAAAAATACATAAGGAGATCTTATATCCTTGAATTCCTGCATATCTCTTGAGAGAGGAGAACAGGAGGTGGCCACCAAGAAAAACCCCTAGCCTATAGACCTTTGGTTCCCTCTTATTTATAGAGACCCACTGTTAACTCTAATGAATCCTGTTCTATTAGGTATTGGATCTCTATCCAATTACCCAATCCTCTTAGATTAATGGGTCTCTACCTAATAATCTAGCTCTTATTGGATCTCATTCATCGGATCCAATAATACATGAGCTTATTGGATATCTAATAAGATATGGGCTCTGTTGGATATCTCATATTCGAACCTCTACCCGTCGCAATACCTACCATATGTGTGTGACCCTCTAGGCCCAATATCGAGCTACTTATGAGTCATACCTATCAGAACTCCTTTTGACTCAGTGAATTATTATCTCCATAATAATTCACTCGACTCATCGACTATGGATGCACTAGGCCACTGCGCCATAGTCCCCGGACGATACAGGAAAATCCAATCCTTTGGACCTATATGCCCTCAGTTACCATGTACTTATAGTCCCTCATCCATCTAATATCCTAAAGATCATATATCGGGCATGGTGCTATGAGGCCCATACAATTTTCAATCGAGTCTTGCTCGAATCGGATTCTCTCGGAGAACTCTTTCTCTCTCAATCTGAATGACCTTGGTTAGGGATTTGCCTGAGCAAGAACACATGAGATATTCCTCTCATGATACTGAGAGTGGATGATCCTCTATTGACACTCAATAGCCTTCGTAAGGTTGGCTGTCACTCCTAATAACCGACTATACTATATCTAGAACTTCTAAACCTATAAGTCCGGTATCAAAGATTGAAGTACTCATACGGGACATCCTTGGTGTTTCAAGTCTAAGGGCTAAATACACTACTGGGACTATGAAATTGCTGTCTGACATGAGGTATCAATAACTATCCAGCATTCCGTAAACGGATCAATTAGTGAACTCATTCTTCAATGAGCATCTGCATTGTATCTTTAGTATCCCCACACAAGTAGATATGAGACCAGTTACCTCCATCATATGGACGGTTATATAGCAGTACACTAGTCTATCTGATTATCTCGATGTTCCTCTCAAGTAACCTATAATCAAGATTATTTAGGGTTTATGTTTAAAGGTGAATCGGTCTTATTATCGTGATCTCATCATGATTCAATTCCCATTGCACAGATCCAAGGACATCACAATATACATCCAGATAATATGAGAAAATACCAATAATTATAAGCAAAGAGACTGACGCAGCATATTATATATGACATCACTCATGTGATTGACTTGTAGGGCACATATAACTTGCAGTTCTTAGACTTGAGACACCAAAGATGTCTTGTATGAGTACTCGACTCTTTGATACCGGATTTATAGGTTTGAAAGTTTTAGATCTAGTACAACTGGTTATTGGGAGTGACAACCAATCTTAATAGGGCTATTGAGTGTCAATAGAGGATCATCCACTCTCGGTATCATGAGAGGAATATTCTATATATTCTTGCTCAAGCAAATCTCTAACCAGGGTCATTCGGATTGAGAGAGAAATTGTTCTCTAGGATAATTTGTTTAGAGCAAGACTCAAGTGGAAATTGTATGAGCCTGATAGTACCATGTCCAATATACGATCTCTGAGATATTAGATGAATGAGAAACTATAGGTATATGGTAATTGAGAATATATAGGTCTAAATGATTGGATTCCCTGTATCGTCTAGGGGCGTAGTGGCCTAGTGCATTCATAGTCGATGAGTCAAGTGAATTATTATAGAGATAATAATTCATCGAGTTAGAAGAAGTTCTGACATGTATCACTCACAGCTAGCTCGATATTGGGCCTGGAGGGTCATACACATATGGTAGGTATTATGAAGAGTAGAGGTCCGAATATGAGATATCTGCTAAAGCCTATATTTTATTAGATATCCAATAAGCCCCTGAATTATTGGATCCCATAGATAAGATCCAATGAGAGCTAATAAGAGATTATTAGATAGAGACCCATTAATCTAAAAGGCTTGGGTAATTAGATAAAGATCTAATACCCAATAAGACAAGATCTATTAGGGTTGACAAGGGGCCTCTATAAATAGGAGAGAACCAAAGGCCCATAGGCTAGGGTTTTCTTAGTAGCCACCTCCTATTCTCCTCTCCCTAGAGAGGAGCATCTTCGTAGTCCCTGCCATATGGATCACCGCTAGAGAGGAGGACGCTTGACCTCCTTCATCCTTCTCACGGATTTGTAGGAATTTAGAGATATACGATCTCCCTATGTACTATCTTTCTTGTATATGTAGTTTTCAGATTTGTGGATTTATTTTTATGCATTGATTTTCACACGATGATAAAACTTTTTTTTGTAAAAATATAGGATGTTTTGTTTTCGTTCTTCCGCTGCGCATGAGATGTCGCCCATGGATTTCCCAATATGGAGTAGTAGCCAATCTTACGAGGGTAATTAAGTATCGATAGAGGATTATCCTCTCTCGATGTCATAAGAGGAACATCATATATGTTCTTACTCAAGTAAATCCCTAGCTAGGGTCAATTGGATTAAGAGAGAAAAAGTTCTCTAAGAGAATCTGATTAGAGTAAGACTTGAATAGATTCTATATAGGCCTAACAATATCATGTCTAGTATATAGTATCTAGGATATTAAATAGATAAGGGACTATGGACATATAGTAACTAAGGACACATAGGTTTAATGAATTTGATTCCTTTGTATCATCTAGAGATTATGACACAGTGGCCTAGTGCGTCCGTAGTCGATGAATCGAGTGAATTATTATGGAGATAATAATTCACTGAGTTAGAATAAGTTCTGACAAGTGACTCATGGCCAGCTCAATATTAGGCCTAGAGGGTCATACATATATGGTAGGTATTGCGATAAGTAGAGGTTCGGATATAAGATATTCACTAGAGTCTCTATCTTATTTGATATCTAGTAAGCCCATGAATTATTGGATCTTATGGATAAGATCCAATAAAAGCTAATGAGAGATTATTGGGTAGAGATCTACTAATCTAAAAGGCTTGGGTAGTTAGATGTACATCCAGTATCCAATAGAGTAGGATTCATTTTGATTAAGTTGATAGGGAGCTCTATAAATACGAGGAAACCAAAGGAGCATAGGATAGACTCTTTTTGGCTGCCACCTCCTATACTTCTCCCTCCCTCTCCTCCTCAACCAACAACTCCAGTTTTGGGCATGTGAACAGTAAGGGTTCGTCCCTTCTTAATCATGTGGTACACATGAAGAGAAAGATTGTGCAGCGAAATAAGGAGTCTCTTCGCCGTATCTACCATGTGGATTACCGCTATAGAGCAGGATAGTTGACCTCCTTCATCCACTCTTGTAGATTTGAGATTTCGCAGGGATATATGATCTCTCTATGTAATAAGTCTACTATGATGTGCGTAGTTTTCATTTTTACATTTTTAATTTTGTGCACCAATCTTCATACAACAAAACCTTTTCTTTAGGAAATATATGAATTTTATTTTCTATTCTTCTACCATGAATATGATGCTTTGTATAGATTTCTCAACAAAAAATATATATTATAAATAAACATTCGCTCCTATTTCTAGAATTGAAGCCATAAAGATATTTTTTTACCTAAGCATGTTTTAAAAATTTTAAATTATTTCAAATAGATATCAAAAGTATTTTTAAATTAGTATATTTTAAAAAACTTTATGTTAAGTAACCATCTTGATTTAACAATGATCTTTTTCTAAATCATATTTATAAATTATTTAAGGCTTTCTATAAATTAAAACAAGCCCTTAAGGCTTGGTATAAGAGACTTATCTCTTTTTTTATTCAAGATAGTTTTTTAGAAGATAAAATCGATACTATATTATTTATTAAATATTTTAAAAATAATTTTTTTATCATTCAAATTTATGTTGATCATATTATTTTTGGTTATACTAATGAATCTTTATGTGAATTATTTGCTAATAGTGTGATTTAAGAATTTGAAATAAATTTAATGGATAAATTAATATTTTTTAGGATTAACTAAATGATTAGATTTTCATTAGTCAAACTAAGTATAATTTTGATCTATTAAAATAATTTTACATGAATAATGTTATAGCTATCAACACACCAATAAGTATCTCTACTAAGTTATATATGAATAATGAAGGAGAATACTTTAATCAAAAGACTTATAAAGACATGATAGATAGTTTATTATATCTTATTATAACTAAACCTCATACAATGCTAAGTGTTGTATTTTATATAAAATTTAAGTTTAATCCTAAATAATCTCACTATAAAGTAATAAAAAATAGATACTTAAAAATAATTCATAATATGGGATTATAGTATCCTAAATCTAAAAATCATGATTTGATTGCTTATGTTTATGTTGATCCTAAATCTAAATCTAAAAATCTAAAACTAAATGTTCGACTATCATGCCAGAATGATCATATATTATATTGGAAGATTAGATGTTATGAGAAAGTCGGCATACCGATGGAATATGTGATATACCTAAGGAAAGGTGTTGGTTGTAGGTGCCCTACAAGCCAGTCAATTGAGTGATGGCATATGTTATATGTTATGTTGATTTCTTCGTATATTATTATTGGTATTTTCTCACATTATCAGGATGAATATTGTGATGTCCATGGATCTATGCAATGGGAATCAGATCATGATGAGATCACGATAATGAGACCGATATACCTTTAAACACATATCCTAAATCATCCTGGTCATAGGTTACTCGATAAGGACATTGAGATAACCGGATAGACTGGTGCGTTGTATACTCATCTATATGATGGAGGTGACTAGTTTCATAGTCGCTTGTGTGGGGACACTAAAGGTACAGTGCAGGTGCTCATTGGAGAATGAGTTCACTGATTGATCCGCTTACATAATACTGTATGGTTAATGATACCTAATGTCAAACAGCGATTCCATAGTCCTAGTAGTATGTCTAGTCCTTAGACTTGAGGCACCAAAGATGTCTTGTTTGAGTAATACATTCTTTGACGTCGGACTTACAGGTTTGGAGAGCTCCAGATTTGGTATAGCCGATTTTCGAGAATGATAACCAACCTTACGAAAGCAATTGCGTGTCAATAGAGGATCATCCACTCTTAGTATCGTGAGAGATATATCCTGCGTGTACTCGCTCAGGCAAAATCCCTAGCTAGAGTCGTTCGGATTGAGAGAGAAGGAGTTCTCCCGGAGAATCCGATTAAAGCGAGACTCATATAGGATTCCATATGGGTCTGACTCTACCATACCCAATATACGATCTCTGGGATATTAGATGGATGAGGGACTATATATATATGGTAACTGAGGACAGACAGGTCTGATAGATTAGATCCCCCTGTACCGTCTGGGGACTATCACGTAGTGGCCTAGTACGTCCATAGTCAATGAGTCGAGTGAATTATTATGGAGATAATAATTCACTATATCAGAAGGTGTTCTGAGTCAAAAGGAATTCTGACGGGAGAGACTCATGGCCAGCTCGGTATCGGGCCTAGAGGGTCACACACATAAGGTGGATGTTGCGACGAGTAGAGGTGCAGATATGAGATATCTGCGAAGTCCTTAGTTTGGATCCTGTGGATGAGATCGAATTGGATAATTGGATGAGATCTATTTAAATGATTGGATGAGATCAAATTAGATCCTATGGATAAGATCCAATGAGATCTAATTGGATAGAGATCCAGTGTGAACAGGATCTATTAAGGATAAGCTTTCTCCACCTCTATAAATAGGAGGAACCTCTTGATTCATAGGCTGAGAGCTTTTAGTAGTCATCCTCCTATTCTCCTCAGTCTCCTCTTCTTCTCCTTGGCTCTAGCAGCCTTGTGGTGCACGTGGAGAGAGATCCCGCGGTGATCTGAGAAGCGTCGTTGCTATGTCTACTATGTGGATTACCAGTAGAGAGGAGTATGCTAGTGCTCCTTCATCCTCTTCATTAGATCTGAAATTTTCGGGGATATACGATCTCCCCAAGTAACGCTTCTGACATGATACATGTGGATTTTTTGGATTTACGATTTTTATCGCCAATCATCGCACGATGACCAAGTACGTAACTATAGAAAATCCAATCTTGTTTTTATTTTCTACTGCGTATGAGATGTCGAATCTCTCGATTTCCCAATAGTGGTATCAAAGCTAGGTTCGTCATGCGATGATTGACTTATAAACTACATGTGTTGTGTTTTGAATGTGTTTTTGATGTTAAAATCATTGACGCAAAAACGAAAAAGGGCAGCTAACTATTGCTGCCCTTGCTGCCTTCATAAGGCTACTTGCAGCCTTGGCTGCCGCCGGCGGCCTGCTCGTAGTGGCGGCGGGTGGCGCCGGGCAGAAGCGGCCTGCCCACAAGGCCGGGCGACGCCTACACCCGTTTGTAGTCGCCCTGCCTGCAAGGGGTGGGCGGCGCCTGTAGGCATTGGGTTGCCCGCAAGGGGCTACGCCAGCGCCACCCGCAAGGTGAAACACTGTCGCCGCATGGCGGCTCGCTCAAAGACGGCGGGCATCTTTGCGCTTTGTCGGTATGGCGCAAAGAACAACCGCAACTGCAGTGCTGCCTTCGGCATCTTGCGGTGGCATGCCCAGTGTGGCCGCTACTGGTAGGTAGGGTGGTGGTGGTGACCAGCAAAACCATAACGCAATGAGCAGAGCAGTGAGGGAATTAGGGCTTTCGGGGCCAAAGATAATTTTACCCTTGGGAATTACAGAAATTTCAATTTTATCCTTTTGGCTGAATGACCAAAATGACCTTTAAAATTTTAAAAATTCTCTACATGTCCCTGATTTTAAATTTTAGTTATTTAAAAGATTTAAGTAACTATTATTATTTATCTAGTAATCCTACATGATATATACATGTGATGTGATGTGATGTGGGAAGATGATCATGGACTTTTTGTGATGTGTGTATGTGATTATTAGGGCCTACGAGCCTCCATTTTTCATTGATTGTTGGGCTTGCGTGCTTGTGATTATATTGTAATTATCCTAGAGGTGCGGCAGAAGCCTGGAGGTGGTAGCAGGACCTTTGAGATCGATTCAGACGATCACGATGCATGGAGATGTGTCGAGGTGTCGACATATCCGACGATGACGAGATGGATGATCACCATGCATAGAGATGCACTGATATGCACATAGATCTTGATGTAAATGATTAGGCCTACTAGCTCAGGCCTAATCATATTAGGTTGAAGTCCATGATCATCTGGTGTACTTATGCATATGAATGCTATACACCTAGATAAGTATATATATATATATATATATATATATATATATATATGCATGCGATGCAAATATATTAAATATGTATGTGTATGACATGTCATATCATAAGACCAAACCTAAAACCCCTCCTATGATAATATTAAGTTAGTAAGTGTGAGGCAATAAGATTGACCCACGTGGCCTTCTATCGTTAGGGGCAAGAATCGATTCCCGACATAGGCTGAGTTGGTTGAGTCCCTCGAGGCTCACCTATTTTGCATCTCGCTATCTTGTCTTTGATATAGAGATGTCACCGGTGACCTGAGGACATAGTATACTTAGTCGAGTCCCTCGAGGGTATATCATCAAATCAGACTCATCTTATAACGATGGTGATGACTTAACTAGACATTATAGTTAGTCGAGTCCCTCGAGGCCATAGTGGTTCGGAGGCCAAATATGATGGGAATCACAAGAAGTTGTCATTGACAAGAATTATCTACCTTTTGGGCTTAGTATGATTGGTTGAGTCCCTCGAGGTTGTATTAAGATGCTGATTGGATCCCGATCCCCACTAGAAGTCTGTCAGTGACTTCCATTTCACGTGCATGAGGGTGTCATATGACTTGCTAGAAAAATTAGTGGGATCATGTCAAGATAGAAGTCTATATCTTGATTATTTATTTTTATAAAATTTACATGTTATTTACTTATGTTATATCTCATATTTATCAGAAACATGTCGTCATCAAACCCTCTACGTGGCATAGTTGATGCCAACTGCCTTACTGGTCTAAATTATACGGATTGGCTCCACAACCTAAGAATAGTTCTTATAGCAGAGAAAATCGCATATGTCTTAGATATGGTCATGCCCCAACTTGAGGTAGAAGTTCCTCAAGAAGAGTTGCCCAATATACAAAGTATATAGATGATTCCGCTCTCGCCCAGTATTACATATTAGCCTCTATGACTCTTGAGTTACAAAGACAACATAAAAATATGGATGTTCATTCCATACTCCTACACCTTCGTAAACTGTTTGAGGAACAAGGAAGAAGAGATATGAGATATCCAAGGGTCTCTTCCGTGCTAGGATGACTGAGGGGACACCAATTCAGAACTATGTCTTTAAGATGATAGAGTGGATTGAAAAACTCACAGGTCTAGGAATGGTCCTAGATGATAACCTATGTGTTGATCTTATACTCCAGTCCCTATCAGATTCCTTTTCTCAGTTCATCATGAATTTCAATATGAATAAACTTGAGGTATCTCTCTCTGAGCTCCTCAATATATTGAGGGAGGCTGAGTGCACTATCAAGAAAGAGAAATTAATTCTCTATATTGGTGAGACCAAAAAGAAAAGGAAGACTGGGAAGACCCTTGAGAAGGGTAAAGGTAAGGGAAACGGGGTAAGACAAAGGTTGTCAAAATTGACCCAAACAGAGGCCAATGCTTCCACTACGATCAAGATGGGCATTGAAAGAGGAACTGCAAGGCGTATCTTACAAAAAAAGCGAAATAGAAGCTTGGAAAAGCTTTAGGTACTTTCATGATTAGTCTCTATGTGTCAGATTCTTATGATAATATATGTGTATTGGATACCGATAGTATTTATCATATTTGCAATTCATTACAGGTTCTGACAAGGTATAGGAGATTAGAAAAAGGTGAGATGAACCTCAAGATGGGTAATGGAGCAAGAGTAGCTGTTGTTGTTATCGGTGAGTCACTCTATATCTACCTGATAGAGCTATTATTGCATTAGATGCATGTTATTTTATTTTCTCTATTATTAAAATATTATTTCCATTTCATATTTGATATTAAATGGTTATAAAGTGATTTTTGAGAACAATTGTTGTTCAATCAGTAAGAATGATAAGATCATTACTAGAGGAACATTGCATAATAGTTTGTTTATGCTAAATATTGATTCACACATCATGAATGTAAGCATGGCCAAGAGGAAACGAGAAGAGGTGAACAATACATATTTGTAGTATTGTAGCCTAGGTTATATCCATGAGGGAAGGATTCAAAAGTTGTTGAAAAATGGATACTTAGATCCATTTGATTACAAGTCATATACAACTTGCGAGCCTTGCTTTCATGGAAAATTGACCAACTCTCCATTTAGTGGAACTGGAGAGAGAGCCATCGAGTTATTAGAACTCATACATAGTGATGTATATGGTCCTATGTCAACTTATGCCATAGGTGGTTATTCCTACTTCATTACTTTCACTGATGATTTCTCTAGGTATGGACATGTGTACTTGATGAAGTATAAGTCTGAAGCCTTTGAGAAATTCAGGGAGTATAAGAATGAAGTAGAGAACCAGACTGGAAAGAGTATTAAAACTCTTCGATCAGATCGAGGAGGAGAATACTTGAGTATAGAATTCACCCAGTTCCTCAAGGACCATGAGATTCTGTCCTAATGGACACCTCCTTATATACTACAGCTCAATGGTATATCAGAAAGGAGGAATCACATACTATTAGATATGGTGTGGTCCATGATGAGTTTCACTGACCTACCCATCTCATTTTGGGAATATGCCCTGTAGACCATAATTTACCTTATGACCAGAGTTCCATCTAGATCGGTAGTGTCTACACCATGAGATATGGAGAGAGAAGAAGCCTTATCTTAAGGTTGTTAAGATTTGGGGCTACCCTGCTCACGTTAAAAGACATGACCCCCGATAAGTTGGAATCCAAGACGGAACGGTGCAAGTTTGTGGGATACCCCAAGGAAACTTATGGTTATTATTTTTATCACCCTGAAGACCAAAAGGTCTTTGTTGCCAAGAGAGCAGTATTTCTTGAGAAGGAACACATTCTTAATGGAAATAGTGAGAGCATGATAGAATTGAGCGAGGTTGGAGAACCTAGCTCAGGCACCATTCTAGAGATTGAGTCTGTTCAAGTACCTAACACATAAGTTTCAATTTTGCATATGATTGGTAGAGTGTCACACCCTCCTGAAAGATATGTGGGACATATTAGTAGAGAGGACATTCAGGACATTGATCCTCAAACCTACAAGCATAGACTCCGGGAAGTGACAAGAAGCCATGAATTCTGAGATGGAATCCATGTACTCCAACAAGGTTTGGAACCTTTTTGATGCACTTAAGGTATCATACCTATTGGCTGCAAATGGATCTTCAAGAAGAAGATCGGGGTAGATGGAAAGGTGGAGACCTATAAGGCAAGGCTAGTAGCTAAGGGGTATCGTCAGAAGCAAGGTGTTGACTACGACGAAACCTTTGCACCTATAGTTATGCTGAAATCCATTCGAATTCTATTGGCTGTTGCAGCACATTATGATTATGAGATCTGGCAGGTGGACGTGAAAATTACATTCCTCAATGGCAACCTCGAAGAGGAAATGTATATGATACAGCCTGAGGGGTTCATGTCTAAGCACAGTCTAGATAAGGTGTACAGATTGCTTAAGTCCATTTATGGACTAAAGCAAGCTTCCCGAAGCTAGAATATAAGATTTGATAAGGCGATTAGATCTTATAACTTCGTTAAGAACGAAGATGAGCCTTGTGTGTATAGAAAGGTAAGTGGGAGCGCTATCACCTACTTTGTGTTATATGTGGATGATATCTTAATCATTGGGAATGATGTAGGAATGCTCTCCACAGTAAAAGCTTAGCTATCTAGACACTTCTCCATAAAGGACTTAGGGGAAGCATCCTATATTCTGGGGATTCAGATCTATAGAGATAGATCCAAGATGATGGTTAGCTTGTCCCAATCTAGGTACATAGACTCCATTGTCAAAAGGTTTGGTATGAAAAATTCCAAAAGAGGTCTTATACCTATGAGACATGGAATATCACTTTCTAGAAGTATGTCCCCAAAGACTCCTAAAGAAAGGACATACATGGATAGAATACCATATGTCTCAGTGATAGGGTCTATCATGTATGCTATGCTATGTACCAGGCTTGATATAGCGCATGCTCTGAGTGTCACGAGCAGGTATCAAGCAGATCCAAGCTTAGAGCACTGGAAAACAATAAAGTGTATCCTTAAGTACTTGAGAAGGACTAAGGATCTTTTACTGGTATATGGAGGCAGTAGCCTCAGAGTTGAGGGCTACACGGACTTGAGCATCCAGTCCGATATCAATGATAGCAAGTCGAATTTAAGGTATATCTTCATCCTGAATGGAGGAGCAATATGCTGGAAAAGTTTCAAGCAAGATACTACTGCTGACTTGACCATAGAGGCAGAATATATTGCTGCAGCAGAGGCAATAAAGGAGGGAGTCTGGATGAAGAAGTTTCTCGTAGATTTAGGAGTCATGCCAAATAGCGAGAAGTCGATTACCTTATATTATGATAACAATGGGGCAATTGGTCAAACAAAGGAACCTATGTCTCATCAGAAGTCTAAGCACGTTCTGAGGAGGTTCCACTTGATCAGAGAGATCATGCCCCGAGGAGATATAGCAATGGAAAGAGTTCCATCCGAAGATAACATTATAGATCTACTGACAAAGACGTTGACTCAGATTATATTTGAGCATCATAGAGGTCTGATGGGGATCAGACACGTAGGTGATTGACTTTAGGTCAAGTGGGAGATTGTTGGTTGTAGGTGCCCTACAAGCCAATCACGTGAGTGATGGCACTTGTTACATATTACATCGATCTCTTCGCATATTATTATTGGCATTTTCTCACATTATCTGGATGAATATTGTGATGTCCATGGATTTGTGTAATAGGAATCGGATCGTGATGTGACACGATAATGAGACCGATATACCTTTAAACACAGATCATAAATCATCCTAGTCATAGGTTACTCGATGAGGACATTGAGATAACTGGATAGACTGGTGCGCTGTATACTCGTCTATATGATGGAGGCGACTGGTCTCAAAGTCGCTTGTGTGGGGACACTATAGGTGCAATGCAGGTGCTCATTAAAGAATAAATTCACTGATTGATCCGCTTACATAATATTATATAGTTAATAATACCTAATGTCAAACAGTGATTCTGTAGTCCCAGTAGTATGTCTGGTCCTTAGACTTGAGGCACTAAAGATGCCTTGTTTGAGTATTTCATTCCTTGACGTCGGACTTACAAGTTTGGAGAGCTCCAGATTTGGTATAGCCGGTTCTCGAGAATGGTAACCAACCTTATGAAGGTAATTGCGTGTCAATAGAGGATCACCCACTCTCAGTATCATGAGAGATATATCTCGTGTGTGCTCGCTCAGGAAAATCCCTAGCTAGGGTCATTCGGATTAAGAGATATGGAGTTCTCCAGGAGAATCCGATTAGAGCGAGACTCAGACAGAATTCCATATGGGCCTGACTCTACCATGCCCAATATACGGTCTCTGGGATATTAGATGGATGAGGGACTATAGATACATGGTAACTGAGGACAGATATGTCCGATGGATTAGATCCCCCTGTACTATCTGGGGACTATGGCGTAGTGGCCTAGTACGTCCATAGTCGATGAGTCGAGTGAATTATTATGAAGATAATAATTCACTATATCATAAGGTGTTCTGAGTCAAAAGGAGTTTTGACGGGAGAGACTCACAGCCAGCTTGATATCGAGCCTAGAGGGTCACACACATAAGGTGGATGCTGTAATGAGTAGAGGTACAAATATAAGATATCTGCGAAGCCCCTAGTTTGGATCCTGTGGATGGGATCCAATTGGGTAATTAGATAAGATCCAATTAGATGAGATCAAATTAGATCCTGTGGATAAGATCCATTGAGATCTAATTAGATAGAGATCCAATGTGAATAGGATCTGTTAAGGATAAGCTTCCTCCGCCTCTATAAATAGGACGAATCTCCTGGTTCATAGGCTGAGAGCTCTTGGTAGTCATCCTCCTATTCTCCTCAGTCTCTTCTCCTCCTCCTTGGCTCCGGCAGCCTTATGGTGCACGTAGAGAGAGATCCCACGGTGATCTGAGGAGTGTCGTTGCTACGTCCGCTATGTATATTACTGCTAGAGAGAAGTACGCTAGTGCTCCTTCATCCTCTTCATCGGATCTAAAATTTTTGGGGATATACGATCTCCCCAGGTAATTCTTCTAACATTATACATGTGGATTTTTCGGATTTATGATTTTTGTGCACCAATTATCGCACGATGGTCAAGTACGTAACTATGAAAAATTTGGTCTTGTTTTTGTTTTTCGTTGTATATGAAATACCGAATCTCCCGATTTCCCAACAAAAGGGTGATGTATTAGTGTTTTGGATGAAATACTAAAAGATCGAATAATATATTGAAAGAGCATTTAGTATGTCAAAAAGCTTCGTAAATGTGTCAGATGTGTGGTTGATTTGTTAAGGTTTTACTTAATATTATCTTAGATTAATTTAAGTTAGTATTAGATCGAGACAAATTCTACTTGTTAAGAAAGTCATTGGGTTTAGAGCTAGTTCGAATTAGGCCCGTTAGAAGGCCAGACTGATGACTTAAACTAGGCTTAGGTAGTGGTACCTATTGAATCTTGAATTTTGATGATAAAACTAATTAATAGTGATTATGATCTAACTGTATTTTGAGTGACGTATGACTACTTTTGATCAGTATTTGATAATTAAAGCAGGAAGAATCAATGTTAGGCCGAAGGAAAATATGTCAAAAGATTGGATGTCGAGCAAAGGATCAATCGATGTATCGGCAAAAGGCTTCAGACCAAAGATTCGGGCATCGGGCCAAGAAGAGCAGAGTTGCACCAAGGAGATCGGAGTTGCGGAAGACAACTACTGATTAGGCAATAGGCCGCAAGAGAGGATGATGCGTCGAAGAACCGAACGAAGCGCCGATAGACCAATAACATGCTAGACAACAAAATTGATTCACTTTGTAATAATTATCTAAATCAGAGTATGATTAGGTCTAATTGGGTTAGAATTAGGCCAACTCAGTTAGGGGCCAACTGGGCCCGTACCTGGACTAGTTTGGGCCAAACTCAAGGCCCAAACAATGTTGTTAGACCTTGTCTGGTGATGGCACTGCTAGATTGGGGTGGTCGAACCACCCAGGGTTTAGTCTCCCAAGTGGTCTGGACGATGGTACCACATAGGTCTAGTAGCCGAGGCTTTACTTGGGTGGTGGTACCGTCAGACTAGGTGATGGTACCACCTAGTGTCAGGCAGTCTAGATGATGGTACCACTAGACTGGGGCGGTGGTACCGCCAGCAAAAGGAAAATTGAGGGATGAGAGGTCTAAGTGTTAGCTAAGTTCAAAAGAGGGGTGAGAGGTCTTGTAAAGGTTAACTCTTGAACCTGTAAAAGAAAAATTGAGTTGTAAGGGTAGTTAGTCTTCATCCAATTGAAAGAAGACTAATAATGAAAGTCGATGGCCTCGACGAAGGAGGAATCGGGAGTGGACGTAGGTCGGACGACCGAACCATTATAAATCGATTTGTATTTCTATTATGTTGTTTATTCTTGCTGTAAACTATTTTATTTATTGTAATCACTCTGCTTCTTCTATATCCTTTTACAATCACTCTCAAGCTAAATCATTTCTGATACGATTTTTCATTGTACGAGTTTTTCGAAAATTGCCTAAATCATCGTTTTTAACCAATGTACTAATTCATTCACACACACACCCCCTCTTAGTGCCGGATTTGATCCTAACAATTGATATCAGAGCCGCGATATTTTTTATTTTGATTTACACTCAAAAAGAGGGTCTTTCTATCGTTCATCCTCCCATGTTCAATGGAACGGACTATACATATTGGAAAACTCGAATGAGAGTTTTCTTACTTTCTTTGAATTTAGATTTATGGAATATCATTGAAAATGACTTTTAAACACCCTTAAAACCTATGAACGAATAGACGAATTTTTTAAAAAAATCTTTTTCGATGAATGCAAAAGCTACGAATGCCTTATTTTGTGCGTTGGATAGAAATGAGTTTAATCTAATTTCGACTTGTGAAACGACTTTTAATATTTGGCACACACTTGAAATCACGCTTGAAGGTACAAGTAGAATCAAAGACTAAGTAAACATTTTGATGCATGATTTTAAACTTTTTTGAATGATATCAAGCGAAACTATTGGTGACATGTACACTCGTTTCACAAATATCATTAATAGTTTGAAAAGTCTTGGTAAATATTTTTCGAGTTTTGAACTTGTAAACAAGATTTTAAGATCCCTTCCAAAAAATTAGAATCCGAAAGTAACGATAATATAAGAAACTAAAGATTTAAATAATTTTTTCTATTAAAAAACTCATTGGCTCATTGATGATATATGAGATGACATGCTTAGAATATGATGAACATAAGAACTACCTTCCAAAAAATAGGAAGGATTTGACACTTCAAACAAAAGAAAACCACTTGAGTGATGACTCAAGTAATGAGGACAATGATGATTATGACTTTGAACTTTTGACTATGAAATTTAAAAAGTTTATAAAACAAAAATTAAAGATCAAAAATGAACTTGAAAAGAAGAAGAGGCCAAAGAAAAAGAAGATACTCCAAGAAGAATCAAGTGCTTTCGACAATAAGATAAGTAACTCACTCAAAATGTTTTTACATTATTATGAAATTACTTGATATTTTTTTCATGAGTTACTTAACTTAGTTTGTAGGAAATAAAAAATATTTTGTAAAAAAATATCATGCTTTTCTTTCTAGGGTTTTTGAAAATTAAAATGATAATTATATGTTTTATCATAAAGAAACAAAATGTTGATCTAATACTTGTACACCAAATTAGATTAAATCTATGTATGCCTTAAGAAGCATTTATCTTGATGATTTTCATATTGCTTTTCCATTTCAAACATGATGCTTGGCTTTTGTATGGAAATTTTAAACATAGCTTATAAAATCATGCTTGATAATGATGTATCATGATTTGATATTATGGTATCATGCATAAGGATTTGAAGTAATGATGATTTGAAATCCTATGTTTTGAAATAATATATTTTTAGTCTTAATCATTTTTATGATGAATTTTTTTTTAGATGGTGTGTTATATTTTTGGTCTTGATGGTTTTTATGACAAAACTTATTTTTCAGATTTATATGATGATGCATGATTTTGGCAAAAAATTAAGCTTGACTATTGATTTCTTACACTAAGCTAGAATCATGTAAGAAGAAAAATATCTTGCTACAACTAACAACAATAAAAGAAAGATCATTGGAATTAAAATAATTTTGAAGATGCTTTATGGAATCATGCTTGATGATTTGTTTTACGAAATTTGTCTTTCGGTCTTGAATGTTGATGCTTGTTTCTATTTGGCATAAAAAGACAAAGACATGTTTATATGAAATCAATGCATGAATTGAAATCACTAAAAGAGGAATGCATGTTTCTTGAAAATCTCTCTATTTCTAAAGTTTTCAATTTTTCAATAAAAGATAAGTGATAAATTTATACCATTATTGATGAATCTTTTGAACTATGAAATTGATTTTGATGATTTGAATTGAATGAGTTGAAGTAATAATGATTTAAATGCATAAATCGATAATTTTTTTTTCCTTTTTTTGATACTCAAAATTTCTTGATGACTCAATGTTTCTTGAATGAGTTTTATTGTAATAATGATCTTGATATCTTGAGACTTATAACTTGATATTTTTTCGTATACCATGATTTCTTCCATTTTTTCAAAAGAGAATTAAGCAAATGAATGTTAGAACCCTCCGTGGATTCTAAGCTTGGGGTTGATCTCTATAGGGGATCGGCCTCCTTGGAACTCTATAGGGGTTCCTTCCTCCAAGTTAAATTCATCCATCTGATCGGTTATTGCTTCAGAAATCCTCCCGCTTTCATTGTTTGCGAGTTCGCGTAATCGGCAAGTGCATGCATCATAATATCAATTGGCTACTGTTCTTCATCCGTGACCTCTTCCTCATTCTCCTGGACCTCTCCTCTATGTCTTCAAGAGGTTCAATCAATAGGAGATGGCCCCTTTTGCAGCGATGATCGCGGTTCCACGGCTCGTCGCAATACCAACAAAGACCCTTTGCTGATCGGTCACATAGTTCTTCTCTTGTCAATTTTTTGGGCAACGAAGGATGGTTGGGAGCAGAAGGGGGTTATATGTTGAGGTTCTAGGAGTGGTTCTCATCCTCCGACCATCTTGGTTGAGTCGTTCTTCTTGTATTCGGGCAAACGAAATCGCAGCCATCACGGTATGGGGTCAAGCGCCTTAACTTCCCCTTTTATCTCGGCTTGAGTCCTTCGATAAATGTTCCTAACAATTGTGATCGGTCCAATCACGAGCAAGGTAGGATAGCTTCTCAAACCTGGTTTGGTACTCTTGAATCGTAGAGGTTTGTCGAATCTTTACGAGTTGGCCGTCGATATTTTCATACTCCGTAGGTCCGAAATGGTTCAACAGTGCATTCTTAAATTGATTCCATGTCCGAGCCCCATGATTATATTCCAACCAATTGTACCATTGAATAGCATCTCCTTCAAGGTGGATGACAACAATCTCCACCATAGTATTATCTGACGTTCGGTAGTAGCGAAAGTAATGTTCTGCGCGCAAAATCCACCCCGCTGGGTCTCCTTTTTCCCATCATGGGAAGTCCACCCTCATGCATGGCTGAAGCATGTCTGAGGGCTGTCCCTCCTTCTCTGGGTTCTTTCTAAATTCTCTCCTTGCTACAGTTTGGTTGGACTCGATGGTTGTCCAATTCTGAATTCTGCAAACAAAGCGCGCAATTTGTCTTCCAAGCGTGATTCAAGCCATGATTCAATCCGAGATTTTCATACTTCAAATTTGGCATCAATTGGATCTTGAGAAGCCATAGCATATGTCTGTAGATCAGAGATGCCCTTGTCCTTTTTCTGTTGACGGGTTAATGGCATGGGGTGGTGGAAGGTTCGGACAATAAATCGGTGATTGAAGGGTTCAGCTGTAATGGTTTACTATTTTGGGCTGTGGTTTTTGATGCTATTAGGGTTATGAAACTATGTTATGATGGCTACATCTTAAGGCTAGAGGGATGCCCTAAAGACATCTTAGCTTGTGGCAGCAAGGTGGCTAGGGTTTGGTAGGTTACGGAGAAGAAAAAAGGACAAAGGTGCAATACCAGATTTTTCGCTGAAAAAATTCCAGCAGTAAAGATGTAATTTTTTCCAGAAATTTTCAAAAGAGATTCAAGTAAAACTCAAAAGGAATCTACTAATAAGGAAGAGGTAATACTGAAAAAAATTTCATAGGAAGAAACGACAGTAAGAGGTTTGGCAAAATTGAGAATCACAGAGAGGTATTATAGCAGATTTTTACGTCTAAAGTGCAGCAGATTGGACGTAAAAGATAAGTGGTTTATATTGAGAATTTTTCGACAAAACCAAAGGGAAAACTACTGTTAGGAAGTGTTAAAGCCACCGTAAAAATTTCATAGAGATTTGGATAGAAAAAATGTAGTAGCAAGATAAAAAAGGCAGTGCTATGCGGCTGAAATTCTGCAGTGCGACTTTCGTTGTAGAGATGATAACTTTACAATGAAAAGTTTATGCAGCAATATAGGAATGAATTTTTTGGATTTTTTGAATAAGGATAACTAATTGCAGCAGTAGTAAGGTAGATAAACAGAACCTGTTACAATTCACGGGAAGATCAAAGGATGATCTACGGTGGTGGAGATGATGGCGGAATTCAGCGATGATCTTCTAAGCAATTGTGGGAATTGCTTTGCGCGGTTGTGGAGGGCTGGTGGATGGCTGTGGAAGGATAGCGAGATGCCAAAAACGCTACTCTGATACCAAGTGTTAGAACCCTCTGCGGATTCTAAGCTTAGGGTTGATCTCTATAGGGGATCGGCCTCCTTGGAACTCTATAGGGGTTCCTTCCTCCAAGTTGCTGCTCAAAGGCTACTAAAAGATTGATCTCTTCATTGATTAAAAGAGGATGAATACATGATTATTTATAGGGCTTCTAAGCCCCAACTCCTAATAGGACTCTTACTCAGGACTCCTACTTCTAACCAACTTCTAATTAGGACTCCTCTAGTAGGATTCTTAATTCTAATAGGACTTTTTCCCTAATAGGACTTCTACTTCTAATAGGACTCTTTTCCTAATAGGACTCCTACTTCTAATAGGACTCTTTTCCTAATAGAACTCCTACTTCTAATAGGACTCTTTCTCTAATAGGACTCCTTTTCTAAGAAGCAACCTAACCCTAACCTAGCCGGCCTCTTCACCTCTTTAATAGGGGTCGGCTAGATAGGATTTACATGAATACCCTTATCAATGAAACTAAATTAGGACTCACATAGCTAGAGTCCTAACAATGAAATATGACTTGTCTCTTGATTTCTTGGAACTATATACTTGAATTTTTTTTTATGAAGTCATGATCTTGATAGTTGATGCTTGAATTTTTTTTATGAAATATGATTCATAATGAATTTAGCTGTAGTATGCATGAATTGAGAACTTTTCTCTTAAGTTTCCTCTTGTCATTTACTAAAAAGGAAAACATTCTAAATAAATCATACTCTTGATACTTCTAAAAATAATATTTATGAATCTTGATCTTGATTTTGCTAAAAAGAATATTTATGAATCATGAATGATATCTTTTAGTATTCACGAATTGATCCTTGTTGATTTTTCATATTGATATCTTTCATGACATGATTTCTTTGTATTTATGGCTTGTATGCCTTATATAATGATTGAATCATTGATCTATTCTTTTTATCATGGCTTGAAAATGGATGTAAAGAAAAAAAAAATTTGCATTCTTTCCTCCCTTATTTTTTACAATGATAAAGGGGGAGTTAGCTTACTAGCTTGTGCATAAGAGAAAGAAATATTGCTAGCTAGAATATTGTAAAAGAATCAAAATTGCTAACTTACAAAGAAAGGCAAAGCTTGCACTTCTCAAAAGAGAAGAAAGAATTTATCATCTTGAACATCACTAAGAAGTGCAAACTTGCACAGTTCAAAAAGCAAGTGATAAGCAACATTGCACATCTTTAAAACTTGCTATGCTTAAATGTTAAAAAGTATTATAAATCTAGCTTGAATTGTGTAAAATTTGCATATCTAAGTAAATACTTGCTATATGTCACTTCTCCTTTTTGTTGATCACAAAAGAAGAGAAGTATATTGATAATTTCATGTATTATATGATATATTAAATATTTTAAAATATTTCATGATTTTTTGATTACATGTTGCTTGGATTTTTTTGAAATCCAAAAGTTCTATCAATATGGCATATTAATATGGGGAGTTTGTCTAAACTCTGTCATCAATTGGTTATCATCATCAAAAAGAGGAAGATTGTTGAAACTCATATTTTGATGATGAATCCAATTAATAGTAATTATGATCTAACTGCATTTTGAGTGATGCAAAACTACTTTCGATCAGGATTAGATAATTGAAGTAGGAAGAATCGATGTTGAGCCGGAGGAGAATATGTCAGAAGATTGGACGTCGAGCGAAGGATCGATCGACGTATAGGCAGAAGGCTTCGTACAAAGGATTCAGGTATCGGGTCAAGAAGAGTGGAGTTATGCCAAGGTGAACTCGAGCACAAACAGACTGGTGCCTGAGCTAGTGAACTCGGGCATAATTGGACTGGTGCTCGAGCTGGTGAACTCGAGCATAACTGGACTGATGCTTGAGCTAGTGAACTCGGGCATAATACTCGAGCACAAACAGACTAGTGCCCGAGTTGGTGAACTCGAGCACGAATAGATTGGTGCCCGAGCTGGTGAACTCGGGCACAATTGGACTAGTGCCCGAGCTAGTGAACTTAGGCACAAATGGACCGGTACCTGAGCTAGTGAACTCGGGCACAAACGGATTAGTGCTCGAGCTGGTGAACTCGGGCACAGTTGGACTGGAGCCTGAGCTGGTGAACTCGAGCATAATTGGACTGGTGCTCTAGATGGTGAAATCAGGCACAAACGTCCTGGTGCCCAAGTTGGTGAACTCAGGCACAATTGGACTAGTGCCCGAGCTGGTGAACTCGGGCACAAGTGAACTGGCATTTGAGATGTTCCCGCTACTTAATACGGACCTTGGCACTTACCAGTGGCACGTGCGGTACGGAGGGTTGATGCCACGTGCCTCCATAGAGAGGAACGTCTGTCGTCTTGTTGGTGAGAAACTGGGGGCGTGCACGCTTGGTGGGGATCGTGGCTGGAGGCGTTGGGCAAGAATCTCTGCTAGGGCGATGCACCCGTCGAGGCATCCCTTGGCAGACGTTGTCATCAAACCCTACCTCGGGAAACCCAAACGTCACCTTGTTAGCAGTAGAGCTTTTCCCTTATAAGCTTCTTCCTGTAGGCGGAAGGTCTTTGCACCTTTCATTTGTCATTGAGCTTCCTTCTGGCCTCCTGTGTGCCAACTCATCCCTCTCCCCCTCCTCGTCTCCCCTAGCACTTCTCATATCCCGCTCTTGCACCTCGAAACCCTAGAATCCCCAGGTCTGGCTCCTCCTGATGTGGCAGACCCGTCAACGTACAGGGCCCAAGCTAGCGGATCCGACCCCTACGCAGTCGGACCATTCTCGAGGGTCAATTTAGAAATGAAATCAGCCAATACCTGGGCCTTTATAGCCATCCGAGGTGCATATTGGATGTCGAACTCCCCGAACTCGACCGACCATTTGAGCATTCGACCCAAGGTATCGAATTTAGAGAGGATTCGACGAAGTGGCTGATCGGATACCACTTTTATCGTGTGGGCCTGGAAGTAGGGTTGCAACTTTCGGGCCGTCACAATCAACGCTAGTGCTAGCTTCTCTATTGACGGGTAGCGCTCTTTAAGTCTAGCAAGGATATGGCTAGTGTAGTAGACAACCTACTGCATGGCTTGGTCCTCCCTTATCAGCACCGAGCTGACCACTTGTTCCGAGGTTGCTAAGTAGAGACCAAGAATCTTGCTTGGGCGAGGCGAGACGAGCCGAGGTAGCTGTCCGAGGTAGGTCTTCATTTTGTCGAAGGCTTCCTTGCATTCCAGGGTTCATTTGAAGTTGTCCGCTTAGTGCAGGGCCCAAAAGAACGGGAGCCGTTTGTCTCCCGAGTGCAACACGAACCTCCCGAGTGCTGCCAGCTTCCATGTGAGGTGTTATACCTCTTTTACCGAGCGCGGAGATTACATCTCCATTATGGCCCAGACTTTCTCCAGGTTAGCGTCTATTCCCCTTTGGTGGATGACAAAGTCAAGGAACTTTCCTGACCCAACTCCGAAGGTGCACTTCACCGGGCTAAGATGCATATTGAATCATTTGAGGCTCCGAAAGATCTCTGCTAGGTCGGTCAAGTGGGTGGCTGTCAACCTGCTTTTGACGATCATGTCGTCGATGTATACCTCTATGTTTCTCCCGAGTTGGTGTTGGGAAATCCACAAGGGGCAACATCTCATGTGTAGCGAAAGAACAGAAAAATAAAAAACCTTGGATTTCTATAAAAGGTTTCATCATCGTGCGAAGATCGGTGCATCAAAAATAAATCCATGAAAACTGCATATGTAAAAGAAAGTACCTAGGGAGATCGTATATCTCTGAATCCCTACAGATCTATAGGAAGGATGAAGGAGGTCAAGTGTCCTCCTCTCTAGCGGTATCCACACGGTAGGAATTACGATGATGCACCTCTCTAGGGAGAGGAGAACAGGAGGTGGTCACTAAAAAGAACTCCCAATCTATAGAGTTTTGGTTCCCTCCTATTTATAGAGGCCTCCTATAAACCCTAATGGATCTTGCCCTATTGGGTAATGAATCTCCATCCAATTACCCATGCCTCTTGGATTAGTGGGTCTCTACCCAATAATCTCTTATTAGTAATTACTGGATCTCATCTTAGGATCTAATAATTCAAGGGCTTAATGAATATCCAATAAGATAAGGGCTCTAGCAGATATCTCATATCTAAATCTCTACTCGTCGCAACACCTACCATATGTGTGTGACCCTCTAGGCCAAATATCGAGCTGACCATGAGTCATACTTATCAAAACTCCTTCTGACTTAGTGAATTATTATCTCTATAATAATTCACCAAACTCATCGACTATGGACGTACTAGGCTACTACGCCGTAGCCCCTAAACGATACAGGGGAATCTAATTCTTTGGACTTATTTGTCCTTAGATATCATGTATCTATAGTCCCTCATCCATCTAATATCCCAAAGACCCTATATCGAGCATGGTGCTGTCAGGCCCATACGGTCTCTCCTCGAGTCTTGCTCTTGTCAGATTCTCCTGGAGAACTCTTTCTCTCTCAATCCGAATAACCTTGGCTAAGGATTTGTTTGAGTAAGAATATAAGGGATATTCTTCTCATGATACCGAGAGCGGATGATCCTTTATTGACACTCAATAGCCCTCGTAAGGTTGGCTACCACTCTCAATAACCAACTATACTAGATCTGAAACTTTCCAAACCTATAAGTCCGGTATCAAAGAGTGGAGTACTCATACAGGACATCCTTGGTGTCTCAAGTCTAAGGACCAAATACACTACTGGGACTACGGAATCACCGTTTGACGTGAGGTATCAATAACCATCTAACATTCCGTAGGCAGATCAATCAGTGAACTCATTCCCCAATGAGCACCTACACTGTACCCTTAGTGTCCCCACACGAGTAGCTATGAGATCAGTCATCTCCATCATATAGATGAGTATACAGCACACCAGTCTATCTGATTATCTCAATTTCCTTTTTGAGTAACCTATAACCAGGATAATTTAGGGTCTGTGTTTAAAGGTGAATCCGTCTCATTATTATGATCTCATCACGATCTGATTCCCATTGCACAGATCCAAGGACATCACAATATATGCAACACGTAAGATAAAATGATAAAATACCTAATAATATGCAAAGAGAAAAAGTGCATATCAAGTCACAAGTGCCATCACTCATGTGATTAGCTTGCATGGCACATATGACTAGTAATCTCCCACTTAACCTAAAGCCAATCACCAACATGTCTGATCCCCATCAGACCTCTGTGACGCTCAAAGATAATCTAAGTCAATGGCTTTGTTAGTGGATCTACAATGTTATCTTCGGATAGAACTCTTTCTATTACTATATCTTTTTGGGCCATGATCTCTCTAATAAGATAGAACCTTCTCAGAATACTTCTGATAAAACCCAGGTTCCCTTATTTGAGTAATCGTCTTGTATTTATCGCAATATAAGGAAATCGGCTCCTCACTACTTAGGACGACTCCTAGATCTATAATGAACTTATTCATCCAGACTCCCTCCTTTGCTGCCTCTACCGCAGCAATGTATTCCGCCTTTGTGGTCGAGTCAACAGTAGTGTCTTGCTTGGAACTCTCCCAGCATACTGCTCCTCCATTCAGGGTGAACACATACCCTGAATTAGACTTGCTATCATCAACATCGGACTGGAAGCTCGAGTCAATGTAGCCCTCAACCCTGAGGCTACTATCTTCATATATCAGTAAAAGATCCTTAGTCCTTCTCAAGTACTTAAGGATACATTTTATTGTTTTCCAGTACTCCAAGCCTGGATCTGCCTGATACCTGCTCGTGATCTCAGAGCATGTGCTATATCAAGCCTGGTACATAGCATAATATACATGATAGATCCTATCGCTGAGGCATATGGTATTATATCCATGTGTGTCCTTTCTTTAGGAGTCTTTCGGGACATACTCCTAGAAAGTGATATTCCATGTCTCATTAGTATGAGGCATCTCTTGGAATTTTTCATGTCAAATCTTTTGACAATGGTGTCTATGTACCTGGACTGGGACAAGCCATGCATCCTCTTGGATCTATCTCTATAAGTCCATATCCCCAATATGCAGGATGCTTCCCCTAAGTCCTTCATGGAGAAGTGCCTAGATAGCCAAGCCTTTACTGTGGAGAGTATTCCTACATCATTCTCAATGATCAGGATGTCATCCACATGTAATACCAAAAAGGTGATAGTGCTCCTACCTACCTTCCTGTACACACAAGGCTCATCTTCGTTCTTAACGAAGTCATAAGATCTGATCGCCTCATCAAATCTTATGTTCCAACTTCGGGAAGCTTGCTTCAGTCCATAGATGGACCTAAGCAACTTGTACACTTTGTCTGGGTTATCCCTAGACACGAATCCCTCATGCTGTATTATATACACCTCCTTGAGGTTGCCGTTGAGGAATGCAGTTTTGACGTCCATCTGCCAGATCTCATAATCATAGTGTGCTGCAATAGCTAATAGAATTCAAATGGATTTTAGTATAGCTACAGGTGAGAAAGTTTCGTCATAGTCAACACCTTGCCTTTGACGATACCCCTTAGCCACTAGCCTTGCTTTATAGGTCTCTACCTTTCCATCTACTCCAATCTTATTTTTGAAGATCCACTTATAGCCAATGGGTACAATACCCTCGGGTGCATCAACTAGGTTCCAAACCTTGTTGGAGTACATGGAATCCATTTTTGAATTCATGGCTTCTTGCTATTTCCCGGAGTCTATGCTCATAATAGCCTCCTCGTAGGTCTGAGGATCCTCAATATCCTCTCTTCTGATATGTCCCATGTATCTCTCAGGAGGATGAGATACTTTATCGGACCTGCGTAAAGTTGGAACTTGTATACTAGGTACCTGAACAGACTTTGGCTGTGGAGTGGTGCTTGAGCTAGGTTCTCCAACCTCATTCAACTCTATCATACTCCCATTGTCTCCATCAAGAATATGTTCCTTCTCAAGGAACACTGCTCTCTTGGCTATAAAGACCTTTTGGTCCTTATGGTGATAGAAATAATACCCACAAGTTTCCTTAAGGTATCCCATGAACTTGCACCGTTCCGTCCTGGATTCCAACTTGTCGATGTTGTGTCTCTTGACGTGAGTAGGGCAGCCCCAAATCTTAACAACCTTAAGATCGGGCTTCTTCCCATTCCATATCTCATATGGAGTAGACATTACTGATTTAGTTGAAACTCTGTTCAGAAGGTAAGCTGTGGTCTCTAGGGCATATCCCCAGAATGAGATGGGTAGGTCGACGAAACTCATCATGGAACGCACCATATCTAACAATATGTGATTCCTCCTTTCTGATACACCATTAAGCTGCGGTGTATAATGAGGTGTCCATTGGGATAAAATCTCATGGTCTTTGAGGAACTGGGTGAACTCTGTACTCAAGTACTCACCTCCTCGATCTGATCGAAAGATTTTAATTCTCTTTCTTGTCTGGTTCTCCACTTCATTCTTATATTCTCTGAATTTCTCAAAAGCCTCAGACTTGTACTTCATCAAGTACACATATCCGTATCTTAAGAAATCATCATTAAAAGTAATGAAGTAGGAGTAACCACCTATGGCATGAGTCGACATGGGACCACATACATCACTATGTATGAGTTTCAGTAACTCAGTGGCTCTCTCTCTGTTCCACTAAATGGAGAGTTGGTCATCTTTCTACGAAGGCAAGGTTCACAAGTCGCATATGACTCATAGTTAAATGAATCTAGATATCCATTCTTCAACAACTTTTAAATCCTTCCTTCATAGATGTGACCTAGCCTACAATGCCACAGATATACATTGTTCACCTCTTCTCGTTTCCTCTTAGACTCACTTACACTCATGATATGTGGAGCTATATCTAGCATAAATAAGCCATTATGCAATATTCCCCTTGTGATGATCTCATCATCTAATATTATGAACAATCATTATTCTCAAAAACTAATTTATATCCACTAACTGTCAAACATGAAATAAAAATAATATTTTTGATAATAGAAGGAACATAATAGCATGCATCTAATGTAATAATAGCTCCACCAAGCAGATGTAAGATGACCTTGCCAACAGCCACTATAATAACTTTTGCTCCATTGTCCATCTTAAGGTCCATCTCAGCTCTGTTCAATCTCCTAGGTCCTGCCAAAACCGACAACGAATTACAGATATGATAAGCACTCTCAATATTCAATACTCATGTGTTATCATAAGATTCTAACAAATGGAGACTAATCATGAATGTACCTGAAACTTCTCCAAGCTTCTGTCTCGCCCTCTCTGCAAGGTACTCTTTGCAATTCCTCTTCCAGTGCCCATCTTTGCCGTAGTGAAAGCATTGGCCTTTGTCCTTTGTTGGGTCTCTCTTGGCAACCTTTGCCTTATGCATTTTGCTCTTGCCCTTGCCCTTCTTAAGGGACTTCTCAGCCTTCCTTTTCTTTCTAGTCTCACCAACATAGAGAACTGGCTTCTCTTTCTTGATGGTGTTCTCTGCTTCTCTCAACATATTGAGGAGCTCTAAGAGGGTCACCTCAAGTTTGTTCATATTAAAATTCATTAAGAATTGAGAAAAGAAATCTGGTAGGGTCTGAAGCACAAGATCCATACACAAGTTATCCTCTAGGATCATTCCTAGACCTGTGAGTTGTTCGATCCACTTAATCCTTTTAAGGACATGGTTCTGAACCGGTATCCCCTCAATCATCTTGGCACAGAAAAGACTCCTTGATATCTCATATCGCTGAGTTCTTCCCTGTTCCTCAAATAGTTTGTGGAGATGCAGGAGTATGGAATTAGCTTCCATATTTTCATGTTGCCTCTGTAACTCAATAGTAATAGAGGCCAATATATAACACTGAGCAAGAGCGGAATCATCTATGTACTTCACATAACGAGCGATCTCATCTTTGCTTTCCCCTTCGTCAGGCATCGGGATCACTGTATCAAGGACATACGTGATTTTCTCTACCATGAGAATAATTCTCAGATTGTAGAGCCAATCCATATAATTTGGACCAGTGAGGCGGTTGGCATCAAGTACGCCACGTAAAGGATTTGAAAGTGATATTTTCTAAAATTAAAGATGTAGCAGAAATAAATAACATGTAGACTTTACAAAAATTAAATAGTTAAGATAAGGACTTCTATCTTAATATTCTCCTACTAATTTTTTTATGAGACACACAACACCCACCAGTATATGAATTGGAGACCCTCAATGGATCTCTAGTGGGGATCGGGATCCAATCAGCGTCTTAATGTAACCTTGAGAGACTCGACTAATCAGGTTAAGCCCGTAAAGGTAGGCAACTCTTACCAATCACAACTTCTTGTGATTCCCATCCTGTTCGGCCTTCGAACCACCATGGTATCGAGGGACTCGACCAACTATGATGTTCAATTAAGTCATCACCATCGTTACAAGATGAGTCTGATTCAATGGTATACTCTCGAGGGACTCGATCAAGCATACCATGTCCTCAGGTCACCAATGACATCTCTACGTCGTCAATAAGATAGTGAAATGCAATATAAGTGAGTCTCAAGAGACTCGACCAACTTAACCTACATCGGGAATCGGTTCCTAGCTATAACGATGGAAGGCCATGTAGGTCAATCTAATTGTCTCATGTTTACCAACTTAATATTATTAATAGAGGGGATTTTGATTTGGTCTCCTAATATAATGTATCACACACATACATATTTAATATATATCTACATCGCTTACAAATATATATATATATATATATATATCTATCTAGTAGGTGTATAATAAATCACACATTACATGAGTAATCACACCAGATGATCATGGACTACATCCTAATATGATCAGGCCTGAGCCAGTAGGCCCAACCACTCATATCAAAATCTGTATGCCCTGTGATCATCCATCTCGCTTTGTCGATTCCGTCGGCATCTCATCGCATTTCTATGCGTCGGATCATCCGTCTCGGCCTCGTGGATCCTGCTACCGCTGTGCTTTTTCATGTAATTATAACATAATTATAAGTACGCAGGCTCGATAATAAACAAGAAAAATATAGGCTTGCAGGCTCCAATAATAATAATCACATGTACACACATCATATCATAGGTCCATAATCATCTGTCCACATCATACATCACATGTATATGTTATTTTATAGGACTACTAGATAAATAATAATAGTTAATTAAATATTTTAATTAACTAATATTTTTTTGAAAATGGGGATATATAAGAAATTTTTAGAATTTTAGAGGGTATTTTAGTCATTCGATCAAAAGGACAAAATTAGACTTTTTGAAATTCCTAGGGGTAAAACTATCTTTTACTTAAAAAGCCCTAATTCCTCTCCCTACTTTGATGCGATGTGGCCGCCGCCACCCTATCGGCGGCGGCCACTGCGCGATGAGCGTGCTGGCCTCTGCCCACGGGAGGCTCGCCCACGAGCGGCATTGCCCCTTGCGGGCAAACATCGCCTCCTGTTGGCGCCACCCTTGCAGGCATCGCTGCAAGCTGGTCACCCGCAGGCGGGTGCCCCTACCGGCTCTATGCCCCGAGCAACGATCACCCCTGCGGGCGATCATCACCACAGCGGGCGCGTGCCACCCCTGCGGGCTCTTCTGCCCACGGGGCAGTGCTCGCAGGCTCCTGTAGGCAGCGTTGCCCCGACGGGAGTCACCCACCCTTGCGGACAGGCCACCCCACAGGGGCTGCTGCTGCGGGTGGGCCGACGGCCACCTGCCTGTAAGCCCTATGCCTGCAGCCACCGTCATCGTCGGTGTAGGCAGCAAGGCTGCAAGCAGCCTCTTCGCTGCTATGCGAGCACAGCAAGGGCAGCAATAATTGTTGCCCTTCCTCGTTTTTTGTGCAAATGATTTTGATGATAAAATTATTCTAAATCACAACACATGTAGTTTAAGATCCGATCTTCGCATAAACAACCTAACTCTGATACCACTGTTGGGAAATCCACAGGGGGTGACATCTCATGCACAGCGGAAAAATAGAAAAATAAAAAACCTTGGATTTTCACAAAAGGTTCCGTCATCGTGCGAAGATCGGTGTGTCAAAAACAAATCCACAAAAACTGTATGTGTAAAAAAAAGTACCTAGGGAGATCGTATATCCCTGAATCCTTGCAGATCTATAGGAAGAATGAAGGAGGTCAAGCGTCCTCCTCTCTAGTCGTATCCACACTATAGGGACTACGACGATGCACCTCTCTGTAGAGAGAAGAACAGGAGGTGGCTACCAAAAAGAACTCCCAGCTTTTAGGGCTTTGGTTCCCTCCTATTTATAGAAGCCCCCTCTAAACCCTAATGGATCTTGCCTTGTTGGGTATTGGATCTTCATCCAATTATCCAAGCCTCTTGGATTAATGGGTATCTATCCTATAATCTTTTATTAGCAATTATTGGATCTCATCTTAGGATCCAATAATTCATGGGCTTAATGGATATCCAATAAGATACGAGCTCCAACAGATATCTCATATCCGAACCTCTACTCATCATAACACCTACCATATGTGTGTGACCCTCTAGGCCCAATATCGAGCTAGCCATGAGTTATACTTGTCAAAACTTCTTCTAACTTAGTGAATTATTATCTTTATAATAATTCACTAAACTTATCGATTGCGGACGTACTAGGCCACTACGCCGCAGCCCCCAAACGACACAGGAGAATCCAATCATTTAGATCTATCTGTCCTTAGTTACCATGTATCTATAGTCCCTCATCCATCTAATATCCCAGAGACCCTATATCGGGCATGGTGCTATCAGGGCCATACGGTCTCTCCTCGAGTCTTGCTCTTATCGGATTCTCCCGGAGAACTCTTTCTCTCTCAATCCGAATAACCTTGGCCAAGGATTTGTTCAAGCAAGAATACATGGGATATTCCTCTATTGACACTCAATAGCCCTCGTAAGGTTGGCTACCACTCCCAATAATCGACTGTACTAGATCTGAAACTTTCTAAACCTATAAGTCCGGTATTAAAGAGTGGAGTACTCATACAGGACATCCTTGATGTCTCAAGTCTAAGGACTAGATACACTACTAGGACTACGGAATCGTTATCTGATGTGAGGTATCAATAACCATCCAGCATTCCGTAGGCGGATCAATCAGTGAACTCATTCCCTAGTGAGCACCTGCACTGTACCCTTAGTGCCCCCACACGAGTAGCTATGAAACCAATCATCTCCATCATATGGATGGGTATACAGCACACCAGTCTATCCGGTTATCTCGATGTCCTTCTCGAGTAACCTATGACCAGGATAAGTTATGGTCTATGTTTAAAGGTGAATCGGTCTCATTATCATGATCTTATCATAATTTGATTCATATTGCATAGATCCAAGGACATCATAATATATGCAACATGCAAGATAAAATGATAAAACGCCTAATAATACGCAAAGAGAAAAAGTGCATCTCAAGTCACAAGTGTCATCACTCATGTGATTGGCTTGCAGGGCATATATGACTAGCAGTTGGGACTTGATCATTTCGTTGACCATCCTTTGGTAGGCGGCTCCTGCATTCTTCAAACCGAAGGGTATGACTTTGTAGCAGTAAACCTCTTTATTGGTGATGAAGGCGGTATGCTCTCGGTCTTGTGGGGCTATGAGGATTTGGTTGTAGCCCGAGAAGGTGTCCATGAACATAAGAAGCTCAAGGCCTGCGATCGCGTCGACTAGCTGGTCTATCTTCGAAAGAGGGTAACAATCTTTGGGGCATGCCCGATTGAGATTGGTGTAGTCGACACACATCCTCCAACTTCCATTATGTTTTTTTAATGAGGACTACATTAGACAACCACCGGGGGTATTTCACCTCGGTTATGAACCCGACATCGAGCAGGCGGTCCACTTCACGGTCGATCTCTTACTGTCGCTCTGGGGCAAACCTCCAAGGCCTTTGTTTGGCTGGGCATGGCTCGGGATGGACCAAGCAAAGATATCAGCATTTTGCTTCAAAAATTACACGAGTTGGACCTAGTCGGCTTCTGAAAGCACCGTCCCAACCCCAACCGAGGTTGGAAATTTCATAGCTCGGTTGTAGGTGGAGACGACCACCCTTATTTTATTGAGTGTTGGGCGCCCGAGGATCACATTATATGCCGAGGGCAGGTCAACCACCATGAAGGTGACCATGACTATTTTTATCCTCGGCTCATCCCCTATGATGACTGGAAGGGAGGTCATCCCGAGGGGGAACACTGATTCTCCCGTGAATTCGGTGAGCTCGATTGCCAATGGGGAGAGATCACTATCAGTGAGGCCGAGCTTCTTAAAGGCGCCCAAGTATAGGATGTTAGCGGAACTCTCGGTGTCGACCATTACCCTCTTTACCCTGGCGTTGGCTATGTGGACCGAGATCACCAAGGCATCGTCGTGATCGGAGAATTCTACTTCCTCCGTGCTGAATGTAATCTCTTCCCCGGGTCACGATCTCGAGCGCTTTTCTGCTGTGCTCCATGCATATGCTTTCCTTACTGTGGAGTTGTTGCCACCAAAAGCTGGCCCACTGACAATAACATCGATCTGCTTCTCGATCAGACCCTTTGGCTGAGGGGATGGATCCCTCAGCCTTTTGAGGAAGTGCGTGTGGTGCCCTCGACGGATCAACTCCTTATTGGGAAATCCGTCAGGGGAGCGACATCACATGCGCAACGAAAAAACAGAAAACAAAAAACCTCAGATTTTTCATAGAAAGTTTTCGTCGTCGTGTGAAGATTAGTGCGTCAAAACAAATCCATGAAAAACTACACATGTAAATGAAAGTACCTAGGGAGATCGTATATCCTTGAATCCCTGCAGATCTGTACGAGAGGATGAAGAAGGTCAAGCGTCCTTCTCTCTAGTAGTATCCATATGACAGGAACTACGATGATGCACCTCTCTCTATAGGGAGAGAAGAACAGGAGGTGGCTGCCAAAAGAAACCCTCAGCCTATAGAGCTTTGGTTCTCTCTTATTTATAGAGGCCCCTTGAAAATCCTAATGGATCTTTTGCCCTATTGGGTATTGGATCTCCATCCAATTACCCAAGCCTCTTGGATTAGTGAGTCTCTATCCAATAATCTCTTATTAGCAATTATTGGATCTCATCTCAGGATCCAATAATTTAGGGGCTTAATGGATATCCAATAAGATAGGGGGTTCAGCGGATATCTCATATCTAAACCTCTACTCGTCGCAATACCTACCGTATGTGTGTGACCCTCTATGCCTAATATCGAGCTGGCCGTGAGTCATACTTGTCAGAATTCCTTCTGACTTAGTAAATTATTATCTCTATAATAATTCACCCAACTCATCGATCATGACGTGCAGTGCCATTCTGCATGCGGCCCCAGGACGATAAGGGAATCCAATCCTTTAGACCTATCTGTCCTCAGTTACCATGTATCTATAGTCTCTCATCCATATAATATCCCAGAGACCTTATACTAGGTATGGTGTTGTCAGGCTCATATGGTCTCTCCTTGAGTCTTACTCTTGTCAGATTCTCCCAAAGAATGCTTTCTCTCTCAATCCGAATAACCTTGACTAAAGATTTGTTCAAGCAAGAACACATGGGATATTCCTCTCATGATACCGAGAGTGGATGATCCTCTATTGACACTCAATAGCCCTTGTAAGATTGGCTACCACTCCCAATAACTAGCTATACTAGATCTGAAACTTTCCAAACTTATAAGTCTAGTATTAAAGAGTAGAGAACTCATATAGGACATCCTTGGTGTCTCAAGTCTAAGGACCAGATACACTACTAGGACTACGGAATCATTATCTGACGTGAGGTATCAATAACCATCCAGCATTCTATAAGCGGATCAATCAGTGAACTCATTCCCCAATGAGCACCTGCATTGTATCCTTAGTGTCCCCACACGAGTAGCTATGAGACCAGCTACCTCCATCATATGGACGGGTATATAGCACACCAGTCTATCCGGTTATCTCGATGTCCTTCTCGAGTAACCTATGATCAGGATAATTCAGGGTCTGTGTTTAAAGGTTAATCGATCCCATTATCGTGATCTCATCACGATCTGATTCCCATTGCACAAATCCAAGGACATCACAATGTATGCAACACGTAAGATAAAGTGATAAAATGCCTAATAATAAGAAAAGAGAAAAAATGCATATCAAGTCACAAGTGCCATCACTCGTATGATTGGCTTGCAGGGCACATATGACTAGCAATCTCTCACTTGACCTAAAGCCAATCACTAATATGTCTGATCCGCATTAGACCTCTGTGACGCTCAAAGGTAATCTGAGTCAATGGCTTTATCAATGGATCTGTAATGTTATCTTCGGATGGAACTCTTTCCATTGTTACATCTTTTCTGGCGAAAATCTCTCTTATCAAGTGGAACCTTCTCAGAACGTGTTTTGACTTCTGATGAGACCTAGGTTCCTTCGCTTGAGCAATTGCCCCACTGTTGTCGCAATATAAAGGAATCAGCTTCTCGCTGCTCGGGACGACTCCTAGATCCATGATGAACTTCCTCATCCAGACTCCCTCCTTTGTTGCCTCTGCCACAGCAATGTATTCCACCTATGTGGTCGAGTTAGCAGTAGTGTCTTACTTGGAACTCTTCCAGCATACTGCTTCTCTATTCAGGGTGAATACATACCCTGAATTAGACTTGCTATCATCGACATCGGACTAGAAGCTCACGTCCGTGTAGCCCTCAACCCTGAGGCTACTACCTCTATATACCAATAAAAGATCCTTAGTCCTTCTTAAGTACTTAAGGATACTTTTTACTTCTTTTCCAGTGCACCAAGCTTGGATCTGCCTAATATCTGCTCGTGACACTCAGAGCATGTGCTATATCAGGCCTGGTATATAGCATAGCATACATGATAGATCATATCGCTGATGCATATGGTATCATATCCATGTGTGCCCTTTCTTTAGGAGTCTTTGGGGACATACTCCTAGAAAGTGATATTCTATGTCTCATTAGTATGAGACATCTCTTAGAATTTTTCATGCCAAACCTTTTGACAATGGTGTCTATGTACCTGGACTGGGACAAGCCAAGCATCCTCTTGGATCGATCTCTATAGATCCGTATCCCCAAAATGCAGGATGCTTCCCCTAAGTCCTTCATGGAGAAGTGCCTAGATAACCAAGTCTTACTGTGGAGAACATTCCTACATCATTCCCAATGATCAGGATGTCATCCACATATAATACCAAAAAGGTGATAGTGCTCCCACTTACTTTCCTGTACACACAAGGCTCATCTTCGTTCTTAACGAAGTCATAAGATCTGATCGCCTCATCAAATCTTATGTTCCAACTTTTGGAAGCTTGCTTCAATCCATAAATAGACCTAAGCAACCTACACACCTTATCTGGGTTACCTTTGGACATGAATCCCTCAGGCTGTATCATATACACCTCCTCCTCGAGGTTACCATTGAGGAATGTGATTTTGACGTCCATCTGCCAGATCTTATAATCATAGTGTGCTGCAATAGCCAATAGAATTCGAATGGATTTTAGCATGGCTATAGGTGAGAAAGTTTCGTCATAGTTAACACCTTACCTTTGACGATACCCCTTAGCCACTAACCTTGCTTTATAGGTCTCTACCTTTCCATCTACTCTAATCTTCTTTTTAAAGATCCACTTGCAACCAATGGGTACAATACCCTCGGGTGCATTAACTATGTTCCAAACCTTGTTAGAGTACATGGAATCCATTTCTAAATTCATGGCTTCTTGACATTTCCCGGAGTTTATGCTCATAATAGCCTCCTCGTAGGTCTGAGGATCAATATCCTCAACATCCTCTCTTCTGATATGTCTCACATATCTCTCAGGAGGATAGGATACTCTATCGAACCTACGTAAAGTTGGAACTTATGTGTTAGGTATCTGAACAGATTCTGGAATGGTGCTTGAGCTAGGTTCTCCAACCTCGCTCAACTCTATCATGCTCTCACTGTCTCCACCAAGAATGTGTTCTTTCTCAAGGAACACTACTCTCTTGGCTACAAAAACCTTTTGATCCTCAAGGTGATAGAAATAATACCCACAAGTTTCCTTGGGGTATCTCACGAACTTGCACCGTTCCATTCTGGATTCCAACTTGTCAGGGTTGTATCTCTTAACGTGGGCAAGGCAACCCCAAATCTTAACAATCTTAAGATCAGGCATCTTCCCATTCCATATCTCATATGGAGTAGATATTACTGACTTGGTTGGAATTCTGTTCAGAAGGTAAGCTGTGGTCTCTAGGGCATATTCCCAGAATGAGATGGGTAGGTCGGCGAAATACATCATGGAACGCACCATGTCTAACAGTATGTGATTCTTCCTTTCTGATACACCATTAAACTATGGTGTATAAGGAGGTGTCCATTGGGATAAGATCTCATAGTCTTTGAGGAACTGGGTGAACTCTGTACTCAAGTACTCATCTCCTCGATCTGATCGAAGGGTTTTAATACTCTTTCCTGTTTGGTTCTCTACTTCATTTTTATATTCTTTGAATTTCTCAAAAGCTTCAAACTTGTACTTCATCAAGTACACATATCCGTATCTTGAGAAATCATTAGTGAAAGTAATGAAGTAGAAGTAACCACCTATGGCATGAGTCGACATGGGATCGCATACATCACTATATATGAGTTCTAGTAACTTAGTGGTTCTCTCTCTAGTTTCACTAAATGGAGAGTTGGTGATCTTTCCCCAAAGACAAGGTTCACATATCGCATATGACTCACAGTCAAATAGATCTAGATATCCATCTTTTAGCAACTTTTGAATCCTTCCCTCGTGGATGTGACCTAGTCTACAATGCCAAAGATATGCATTGTTCACCTCTTCTCGTTTCCTCTTAGACTCACTTATACTCATGATATGTGGAGCTGTATCTAGCATAAATAAACCATTATGCAATATTCCTCTCGTGATGATCTGATCATCTAATATTATTGAATAACCATTGTTCTCAAAAACTAATTTATATCTACTAACTATCAAACATGAAATGAAAATAATATTTTTGATAATAGAAGGAACATAATAGCATGCATCTAATGTAATAATAGCCACCAAGCAGATGTGAAGTGACCTTGCCAATAGTCACTACAGCAACCTTTGCTCCATTGCCCATCTTAAGGTCCATCTCGCTTTTGCTCAATCTCCTAGGTCCTGCCAGAACCTGCAACGAATTACAGATATGATAAGCACTCTCGGTATCCAATACCCATGTGTTATCATAAGATTCTGACAAATGGAGACTGATCATGAATGTACCTGAAGCTTCTTCAAGCTTCTGTTTCACCCTTTCTGTAAGGTACTCTTTGCAATTTCTTTTCCAGTACCCATCTATGCCATAGTGGAAGCACTGGCCTTTGTCCTTTGTTGGGTCTTTCTTGGCAACCTTTGCCTTACCCATTTTGCCCTTGCCCTTGCCCTTCTTAAGGGTCTTCTCAGCCCTCCTTTTCTTTCTGGTCTCACCAGTATAGAGAACCGGCTTCTCTTTCTTGATGGTGCTTTCTGCTTCTCTTAACATATTGAGGAGCTCTGGGAGGGTCAACTTAAGTTTGTTCATATTAAAATTCATTATGAACTGAGAAAAGGAATCTGGTAGAGACTGAAGCACAAGATCCACACACAGGTTATCCTCTAGGACCATTCCTAGACCTATGAGTTTCTTGATCCACTCAATCATCTTAAGGGCATGGTTTTGAACCGGTGTCTCCTCAGTCATCCTAGCACAGAAAAGACTCTTTTAATATCTCATATCGCTGAGTTCTTCCCTGTTCCTCAAACAGTTTGCGGAGATGCAAGAGTATAGAATTAGCATCCATATTTTCATGTTGTCTCTGTAACTCAGTAGTCATAGAGGCCAATATATAATACTGAGCAAGAGTGGAATCATCTAAGTACTACACATAACGAGCAATCTCATCCTCGCTTGCCTCTTCATTGGGCATAGGGATCATTGTATCAAGGACGTATACGATTTTCTCCGTTGTGAGAATGATTCTCAGATTGCGAAGCCAATCCGTATAATTTGGACTCGTGAGGCGGTTGGCATCAAGTATGCCACGTAAAGGATTTGAAAGCGATATTTTCTAAAATTAAAGATATAGCAGAAATAAATAACATGCAGACTTTGCAAAAATTAAACAATTAAGATAAGGACTTCTATCTTAATGTACTCATACTAATTTTTCGTGAGACACATAACACCCTCCGGTATGTGAATCGGAGACTCCCGACGGATCTTTAGTGGAGATCGGGATCCAATCGGCATCTTAACGTAACCTTGAGGGACTCGACCAATCACGTTAAGCCCGTAAATGTGGGCAACTCTTGTAAATTACAACTCCTTGTGATTCCCATCCTGTTCGGCGTCCGAACCACCATGGCCTCGAGGGAATCCACCAACCATGATGTTCGGTTAAGTCATCACCATCGTTACAAGATGAGTCTGATTCGGTGATATACTCTCGAGGGACTCGACCAAGCATACCATGTCCTTAGGTCACCAATGACATCTCTATGTCATAGATAAGATAGCGAGATGTGATATAGGTAAGTCTCGAGAGACTCGACCAACTCAACCTACACCGGGAATCGGTTCCTACCTATAACGATGGAAGGCCACGTGGGTCAATCTAATTGCATCACGTTTACTGACTTAATATTATTAATGGAGAGGATTTTTTATTTGGTCTCCTAACATACTATGTCACATACATACGTATTTAATATATATATATATCTACATCGTATGCAAATATATATATATACATATCTAGTAGGTGTATATCTAATCACACATCACATGAGCAATCACACCAAATGATCATGAACCACATCCTAATGTAATCAGGCCTGAGCCAATGGGCCCAATCACTCACATCAAGATCTATGTGTACTTCGGTGCATCACTATGCCCTGTGATCGTCCATCTCATTTCGTCGGATCCGTCGGCATCTCAACGTATCTCCATGCGTCGGATCGTCCGTCTCGGTCTCGTGAGTCACACTACCGCTGCGTCTCCTCATATAATTACAATATAATTACAGGCACACAGGCCCGATAATAAATGAGAAAAGAATAGAGGCTCGCAAGCCCCAATAATAATAATCACATGTACACACATCACATCACAGGTCCATGATCATCTGTCCACATCATACATCACATGTATATGTTATTTTATAGGACTACCAGATAAAAAATAATAGTTAATTAAACTATTTAATTAATATATTTATTTTTTTAATCAAAGACATAAAGGAAAATTTTAAATTCCTAGGGGTATTTTGGTAATTCGATCAAAAGAGTATTTTGGTAATTTTGTCAAAAGGGACAGAATCTAGAATTTCTAAAATTTTGAGGGGTAAAATCATCTTTTGCCCTAAAACCCTAATCCCTCACCTTTACTGTGCTTACGGCATCCGCCACCCTGTCGACGGCGCCCCTTGCGCACGGGGAGGGCGGCGGCGCCACCGCTGCGCTCCGCCCATGGGCGCCAAAGATCTTGGCGCGCTCTGTGGGGGTGTAGCCGCCGGCCGGCCGTGATGCTCCTGTGCAGCAAAGCAAGTATGCAAGCAGCCTTGCGGCCACTACACGAGCGCAGTAATAGTTGCTGCCCTTCCTGGCCCTTTTGCGTCAACGATTTTGGCATCAAAAGCATATTCAAAACACAACACACGCAGTTTAAGATCTGATCTTCGCACGAACAACCTGGCTCTGATACCACTATTGGAAAATCCGTTAGGGGAGCAACATCACATGCGCAGCGGAAGAACAGAAAATAAAAAACCCCAGATTTCCCGTAGAAAGTTTTCGTCATCGTGTGAAGATCGGTGCGTCAAAACAAATCTATGAAAAACTACATGTGTAAATGAAAGTACCTAGGGAGATCGTATATCCCTGAATCCCTACAGATCTGTAGGAGAGGATGAAGGAGGTCAAGTGTCCTCTTCTCTAGCGATATTCATACGATAGGAACTGTGACGATGCACCTCTCTCTGGGGAGAAGAGAACAGGAGGTGGCTACCAAAAGAAACCCTCAGCCTATAGAGCTTTGGTTCCCTCCTATTTATAGAGGCCCCATGAAAACCCTAATGGATCTTTTACCCTATTGGGTATTGGATCTCTATCCAATTACCCAAGTCTCTTGGATTAGTGGGTCTCTACCCAATAATCTCTTATTAGCAATTATTGGATCTCATCTCATGATCCAATAATTCAGGAGCTTAATGGATATCTAATAAGGTAGGGGGTTCAGCGGATATCTCATATCCGAATCTCTACTCGTCACAACACCTACCATATGTGTGTGACCCTCTAGGCCTAATATCGAGCTGGCCGTGGGTCATACTTGTCAGAACTCCTTCTGACTTAGTGAATTATTATCTCTATAATAATTCACCCAACTCATCGACTGCGGACATACCAGGCCACTACGCCGCGGCCCCCAGACGATACAGGGGAATCCAATCCTTTGGACCTATCTATCCTTAGTTACCATGTATCTATAGTCCCTTATCCATACAATATCCCAGAGACCCTATACGGGCATGGTGCTGTCAGGCCCATACGGTCTCTCCTCGAGTCTTGCTCTTGTCGGATTCTCCCGGAGAACTCTTTCTCTCTCAATCCGAATAACTTTGGCTAAGGATTTGCTCGAGCAAGAACACATGGGATATTCCTCTCATGATACCGAGAGCGGATGATCCTCTATTGATACTCAATAGCCCTCGTAAGGTTGGCTACTACTCCCAATAACCGATTGTACTAGATCTGAAACTTTCCAAACTTATAAGTCCGGTATCAAAGAGTGGAGTACTCATACGACATCCTTGGTGTCTCAAGTCTAAGGACCAGATACACTACTGGAACTACGGAATTGCTATCTGACGTGAGGTATCAATAACCATCCAGCATTCCGTAAGCGGATCAATCAGTGAACTCATTCCCCAATGAGCACCTGCATTGTACCCTTAGTGTCTCCACACGAGTAGCTATGAGACCAGCTACCTCCATTATATGGATGGGTATACAGCACACCAGTCTATTCGGTTATCTCGATGTCCTTCTCAAGTAACCTATGACTAGGATAATTCAAGGTCTGTGTTTAAAGGTGAATCGGTCTTATTATCGTGATCTCATCACGATCCGATTCCCATTGCACAGATCCAAGGATATTATAAAATATGCTACATGCAAGATAAAGTGATAAAACGCCTAATAATAAGCAAAAAAAAAATGCATATCAAGTCACAAGTGTCATCACTCATATGATTTGGCTTGCAAGACACATATGACTAGCACTCCTCGATCTAGTTCTACAGGTCACGATAGTCTTTCGTGTCATAGCTATAGTCTCGATACACTTAGACCGATCTTTGTTAGTAGCTTTTACCGGGTTGGGTTCCCGCAGGAGCCCCTTCTCCCGGATTTGAAGAAATATTTCAGTTCGGGAGGCATTTAGGGGGAGCCTCGAGTGCGGCAATTCTAGTCGATCAGGCCTCCTCCGGGATAGTTCTGGGAGCGACCTCGAAGCCGCCACCCGAGGGGAATCCATCTGATTCCTTTTGTTGTCTTCGCGCTTCCCCGTCACCAGGGCTTCGGCAGCGACATGCTGGTTGGCGCGCTGGAGCATCTCGGGGACTGTTGCGGGCGATCTCTCAACTATAAACCAAAAGAGCCTAGAGGGGCACTGTCCTATCAGGAAGGCCTGCATGACTAAAGATGGATGGGCCTCGAGTATCCCTCTGGCCTCGACAGTGAAGCGTGCGATGAATTGTGAGAGTGCCTCACCATCTCGTTGTGTTAGTGCGAGGAATGCGGCCACGGAGGGTTTTGGCCGTATGCTGGCCATGAAGCCCTGCTTGAACCCTCTCATGAGCTATTCGAATGAGGAGATAGAAGCTGGTTGGAGCTGGCTAAACCACATCCAAGCCGGCCCCCTAAGGATGGTGAGAAACGCCTTACATATTAAAGCGTTAGAGGTGCCGTAGAGAGCCATTTGAGCCTGAAAGGCGGCGACATGCTCCATGAGGTTGGAACCATCGTCGTATGTCTCAAGGGCCGGGAGCCTAAAGTTAAGGGAGATTGGCTTATCCTGGATTTTGAGAGTAAAGGAGGATGCTCCCGGAGCATCATCTCTGACCTCTCCCTTGGTCGTATGAAGCTCTCGTTGGAACTCGTCTGGACGTCGATTCACCGATGAGAGCTAGGCTTTAAACGAGTTGTCGAGTGAGTCAGTCGACACGGTGTCATGCTCGGGAAGCAGTGGGTCGGTTACGTGGAGACCAAGGATGCTGGGTTTAGGAGTCGCCTCTCGACCCCTGAGTCGCTCCCCTGCTTCCCCCCGTGGCCGTTCGTGGGTAGCCAAATCCTCTGGGGGGTCATTGAGAGGCTCGGGGATATACATGGATGAGCTCGGTGCCTGGGGGCTCGCCAGGCACATGAGTTGTGGGATGAGTGGTACAAATGTTTGAATCATTCTGGCCAGAGCTAGCACTTGCCTTGACAAGTCAAGGAATGTCTCAGGCAAGACAATCGAGGGAGCCGGGGCGTTCCCGAGGGGTGATAACCCGGGGTCGTTGAACAGTCGCCAGTACTGTTTTAGAGTTTGGATCGGGGCGTCTCCTCTCGACTAAGCAGCAGGGGTTGATCCTGAAGTGGGGATGAGGGCGGTAGGCTGCCCTTCGGTGGGACGAACTCCTGGGTTAGTCATGGGACACTCCTGCGAGATCGGCTCTCCTTCTAGCGCCAGAATATTGTGGAACCGATATGGCCACCGGATGATGCGTCGGATTGGCCTGGTTCAGTTACCGAACTCTCATGGTGTCCAGTTCTGATCTGTAGTTGAGACGAGCTCCTAAGACATCGCGGGCCCAATTCCTGCAAGAAGGCCTGGGTCGGGTCTTTCCTGATTTGACCCCTTCGATGCTAAAGTTAGTCGATCCTCCTCCCTGAAGCCAGGCGAGAGGTTTTTATAGGCATACCCGGGATCGACGCTACGTGCCTTGGTCCGGATGGGGGTCTGCTCGTACGGGGCGACATCGTACAAGGCGGCAATGTGCGGTGTCATCCCGGGTTCCCAAGGGCAGGCATCCCTTCATGGCATCGTTCCGGTCTTTTGGGGATAGCCTGCTTTGTGCAGCGCCGTCCCGAGCTTTCGGGGGCGGCTTGCTACGTGTGGCTCTGGACAGCTCGGAGGCACCGTCGCGTCCGACCCGAGGTGGCAGGTCGGACGTGACGTCCTACGTGAGGCGTGTGTTGGTACTGACGTGTCCGCTGACAGCTGCAACATTGATGACGTTGGGGTATCCCGTATCACTCATCAATAACCAAATTGATGATATCAAAAATAAAAAATAAAAAATCTTGTGATTTCAAAATAGGTTGCCATATGATCCAAATTTTTTTTTTGAGAGATTTAGTTTCTAAAAATATTTTAAAAGAGTTCTTTTTTTTCCAATTTATAGGGAAAACCGTAGTAACACAGAATATATCAGAGCCCGAATTAATAGCAACTGAGGTACGTCAGGCCCATTTATTATCTCTTTTCTTGATGGTAATGGACAGCTCACCCAACTCCCAACAGAACCACCAACCGAAGGACGCAATTTGAATCCTTTTCTCCGGTTTTCATTTCTTGCCCCCTTTTGTACTAGCTTTCTAATTGGAAGAGTTCATTGGTCCCACGACGTAGCTTGTTGATTCCTCACAGCACTATAGCATGCTCCCACCAATCGAATCTAACCGTTGCTTCACATACCAAGTATTATTAATAGTTCCTCCGGAACAACATAACTATCTGATGGCTCCACAGTTCCAGTTAAATATGACGCCCCTGTCTCTGAACCAGACCGCCGGTAATGGACTCCAAGGAACGTCGCCACCATCGGTGGTGTTCTCGACGCTGCGTAATCATCTCCGTTGCAGTAATCCTTGGCATCGCCCTCCTCCTCCTCATCCTTGGCCTCACCGTCTTTCGTCCCCGCCACACAGTCACCACTATCAATTCGGTGCATCTCGGCGCCCTCCGTGTCGGGCTCGACGTCCCCCATCTTTCCGTCGATCTTAACGTCACCCTAGACCTCGATATAACTGCCACCAACCCTAACCGCGCGAGCTTCCGCTACGACACCGGAAACGCCGAGCTCTTCTACCATGGGGGCCTCGTCGGCGAGGCGGTTATCCCGCCGGGGAGGGTCGGAGCCGAGGGTTCGGTGCGGACCAACGTATCTCTCACGGTGATGGCCGACCGACTCATCTCCGACGCGACCCTGTACAAAGACGTGATCTCAGGGTCGGTTCCCTTCTCCACCGATACGAGACTCCCCGGAACGGTGACGATTCTTGGGGTGTTCAAGCACCACATGGTGGCGTACACCATGTGCAACATCACCGTGAGCGTTCTGAACCGATCGGTGGACAACTCCGATTGCAGGTATAAGACAAAATTCTGAGCCTTTTTGTTCCGGATTGGAGTCACGGACGAGCTTTCTTCGAGTAAAATTGTGTAGAATACATGTGCTTCATCTCTGGATTTCCTCATGAAATGAATTGATTATTGTGACTGCGACTGAGCGGAGGATCAAATCGAAAGCTTGATTGAGTTATGCTTTTGGATTAAGTTGCATGGTTCTAGAATTATGATGCTCTGGGATAGCAGTTCAATTATGATGCTTGCTGATGCAATTCTTACACTCAATTGCAGTTTCCGATGCTCTTCTTACTGTTCTTGTAGCACTTTTGTTTGCTGGAATTGGACAATTGGTTGTTCCCAAAATTAAGCTTTCTTTTAGCTGGAATTTGATTAAAGAACCCTATGCTTGATTCTTTAGTTTCTCAGTGGAGATTTTTATGGGGTTGTGTTCTTGGTTAAGTTAAATATGAGTATATTGAACTTTTGAAATCCCAAGAATGCAAGGGTGGACTATTTAGTGCGCTTAGGTCTCAAGGTCTTGTCCTGACTACAGTTGGTTATGTTGGAAGTCTTGTATAAGTTTGTTTAAGAAGATTCTGAACAATGAATGTGCTGCTCAAGATAAGCTTTAGCCTTAGTTTCCCTTCCTTTGGGTGGAAGTAAGACAATCATGGGCTAGCTTGGATGGGAAAAATTCTACTAGTGTTTTGTTGACATTGTTAAGGTAAGAATCAGGAAAGCATGTATTGCTTGAGGATCCTTCCATCCTAACAAGTACTTCCAAAAGCAATTAGGAGGTTACCATAATGGTTCCAGACTTGACTAAAGCACAATGATGAGCTCTTCTTTTGTATGCATGGTGAGTGAAGATTCATTTGTGAGGAATGTCATCTTCTGATTGATACTTACTGGTTAGAAAGGATCCATGTAAAGTGGAATATAAAAGGACAAAAATATGCTTTCTGATTCTAGACATCTTGCTATTCGTAAATATTGCTGTTCCTCTGCATAGGTAAGTATATATGACCAATAATATATTGTGATTCATTGGCCATATTGTTAAGCAATAGGGTATATGGATCTGTTTTACTTCTTGTGAATGATTAACAACATTTGGCACTATTTACTGTCATCATGTATGCATCAATGTAGTTATACAGTTTTAGCAAAAATTCTGGCATATTCTGGAAGAGTCCTTTCACTGAGCATACAAATTGTTTTACAAATAAGAGATCTGTTTGTTAGTTTAACAATTAAACCAAATAAATAATGAGAGAAGGCATTTCAAAACTGTGAATGAATGATGCCAACTCTGAAATGAATTTGAGATGAGTTCAACTATGTGAGCTAAAAAATATTGCCTTTATGGGGAGTGAAAGCACCTGAATGGCTTTCTTATTATGTTTAATAAACTCCTGTTCACTAATAGTCTCTTTTACCTTATTTCTATCTTGTATGCCGCTACTTTGTTAAGGAACTCCAATTTTGAAAGGGTTGATGGTTGAGTGACTACTTGTAATGAGCTGTAACAAGAGATTCTTGTTGGGAAATCTCTTTAACTGAACATTAGATCTAGAAAGTAATCTATACAAAAAGAAAAAAAAATAAGTTGAAGATGTAAAGGTATACTCTCAAGGTTTTAGTGTTCTCCCATTTGTTTGGTTTAAGGTTAGGTAGTTCACTGTTAGAGTGACAATTACTCAGGTTGTGATTTAGGTTAGATCTACCATCTATAGTATGAAATTGAGTGCATCATGAGCCACATCAAACTTGAAGATAACACTGTGAGTTCCTTTGCAAGCTGTAGACAAGAAATGAGTATCTGCTTGAAAGAAAGCTTGTGTTGAATAATGGCAGATAATGTGTGAAAATTCTGAATTGAGGTTGAGGATAATGAACAACGCAAAGTAATGAGAGGAGACACACCAAATAACAAGATATCAATGCATTGAATGATGTCTTTCCTCAAGGAAAAAATGTATTGAATAAACGCTTACATTATGAAGAAAAGAATACCAGTAATAATTGTAAAATAGCACTGCTGCAGTTGCTTCAGAATAAGCATCTAAGAGCTGTGCAATAGGCTGTAAAGAGATGTATTATTGTCACCTACAGATATGTTCCAAAAAAAATGACTCCTCAATGGATTAATCATCAGATCTGCCAGTGGCAGGAAATTCTAGGGGAGTTTTACCCCAAACATATTTCAATTTCAGTGCTGCTTTATGGAAGAAAGCCTTCCCCCAGGAATTTTCTGGAGTACCTTGGCATTAAGGACTGCATACTGCTTGTCAATTTGGACCATTGCCTTCTCAGCAGCTGTGTCGACATGGTCCTCGTACTTCTCATAGAGAACAGGCGCAGTGTACAGAATTAAAACAACTGCAAAAGAAAGATTATGACTAAAGCATAGAAAATATGGCGTAGCATAAAACAATCTCTTGCGAGTTTTACTGCTACATATGTCCAGCAGACATTTACCATTTACTGGTATGTTTTGCCAATCTACATCATAGGCCAGTCCTATGAGGAAATTGCCTTGATATGTTAGTTGTGTCTCTTTGTTCTGGTGTCGTATTGTTTCATTTGTTTCTTCACGAGACATATTCATGATGTTTTAGCCTTAACCCACACAATGAAGCATGTTTTGTTCAAAAGATTCGAATGCTATTATTCTGGTGTGCATCCAGGAATATATAGAAGGTAAAAAGGCTGAAAGAAGTATATTGAGATGATAAATCTATGGCATTCCAAACATCTTGCATATTAGGCGATTAAACAGAAATTAACATTCTATATATAATGATGCAAACAAGATGTAGAAGAAACTGACCAATGTAGGAAAGAGTCAAGAAACTGAACCAGCCACCGACTACCGAAAAGATCCACAAACCTCCAATTACCTGCATACATATTTGGCAGTCAAGATACAAACTGCAAAAAAGAAAGCTTGGAGGTATAAAATCATGCCTTCAAAAATTTCCTCAAATCATTCCCAGTAGCAACACAACAGAAAATTGCAAAAACTTCATTTATCTTGTTTCTTAGAATAAGAGCCATGCTCAGAAACACGTCCTCCGGCACAAAAAGCTCTGGAAATTTTGGTGGAGACCTGAATATCAAAAAACAACAACAAGGAAAAACTTCAGTAAGAAAATAAGACTGCCGTCACAAATCACAAACAATAGTTCAAAAAAAAAAAAAAAAGGTTGGCCGTGGCCAAGTAACTCTTGTGCTTATTTCACTGTTAGGGGAAAGGAATTTTGCCACCACAAACAAACATTCATTAAATTCCAAAGCTTGCATGACCAATGTTTTAAATGCCCTTTTCCTTCTTTTTATTCTTTAAAGAATTAGATTGTTCATACACAAAAGATCCACATGTCTCCATTAGCCATGCTCTATAGAACTTCAATGAGCAAATCACTTCGTATATCAGCAAGCATCGAAAAGACTAATTTTGCAGGAGAAATTTGCATTAACTCTCAATGTTTAAGTATCATCACTTCTCAGCAGAACACAAGCAAACATATTTTTAAGCCATATTATTATATTCATGATCCAACAGAATTCTGATCCGTTAGCAACTTAATGAATCATTACTTTTTAAGCAGTACATAAGTGCCAAAAGATATTGTAATTTATTATAATATCTTTACTCGTAACAAAATATGGCTCATACCTGTTGACAAACAATGCTGCATTAGACCAAAGGTATGACACTGCCAGTAGAAGTATAAGAGAGTGGCATATAAAAGTCAGTAGGTGATAGCCTATCCATTCAAAAAGAAGCCATATAACAGTAACTCCAGCAAGTATGCTGCCTGATTGCTGCTTATTTCTCCATAGTATGATATCTGCAGCTGAAAGCACAATAAACTCATTATTTAGAAATTGCCTATATTTGATCCATATTCAAGAGCACATGCTAGATCCTAAATGGCAGCATGATATGAATCTTGAGTTAGCACAACAGCCAAGAGTTGTAGACAAGTTGCTACTGGCTTGACTTGAAGTTTTCTAAGCATGGAAATTTGAGTATATACAAAAGCAAGCTTATCCACAAAGAGGATGATTGACTCAGAATAAAGTCACATCTCAACCTTGAAAATGAAGTTCTTAACTCAGCAAGTATTAGGAACCAAGTATTGGCAGCTACTAGAACTTACAGGGACGAGGAAAAATAGCAAAAACAGGAGCAATTTGGAGTTAATTTCATAACACAAGAGAAGAGAAATTATACTGCAAAATCAATATAATGTAAGGAATATTAAACTGACCAATAACAAAATACAATATAACATATTAAAGATGAACATCCAATAGTGTTGTTAAAAATAGAAAGTAAGCAACATCCAATATGATCCATATCATTGCTGATTTATATCTTTTCATTATCTAAATTATCTTCTCCAACTCCTATCTCACAACCTCTGTCTCCATAACAATAAAACCATAGTCTGATATTGCCGATTTAACTCTCATTATCAATTACACATTTGATTCGTTTAAGGAGCTATACACCGCCATCTTCACGAACCAAGTGGAAATGGCTGTGGAAATCGGATCACAGATTCAAACTAAATACAGCTGCAGGACAGTAACATAAACAATTATCAAGATAAAGATTAAGTAAACTTGGCAATGATAAGGAGAACATACATTTCCCTCCTCCGAGGATGGCATGCACTGGTTCCTTCCTCCCAAACAAACGTTTCTTCGTCGAAACATGAGCTGAAGGCTTCTCGTTGTCCGAATCTGAAGAGGACGATGATCCTTTGTACTCATGGATCTTCTCATGGATCCTATCCGTCATAGATGCTTGCTCACCGATTTCTGACATCATCATTTAGTAGACCTTCCAACAAAACGCCAATCGAATCCATTAAAACAGATTAAACAAAGCAGATTAAATCTTTACGCAGCAAAAGCGGAAAACATTGATCTTGGAAAAAGTAGATGCAGAGACGGATCATACGATACCGAGATCGAAAAAAAAAAAAAAAAAGAAGTGAATTTGGGCTTGCGATCCTCCGCAGAGGCTTCTCGTTTTCCCTTCTTGGCTTCCACTCTCTTCGCTCGCTCGCCCTCTTCTCGTTCAAACTGAAACCGAAACCGGAAAACCGAGGAGAGATAAAAGCGGGGGCAATTTATTTGGTACTGCCGCGGCAATCGGGCGGTGGAGAATCCATCGCGTCAAATCCAATGGCTGTTGAGCTTAATCGTTATGGAGATCGCTGAGGGATGACGCCGTTGCATAGGTTTGGCTTCCACGTGGATGGTCGAAGACGAGGAGCGGCCGAAACCAAAGGGATAAGCAAATTACGTAAATGCCCATGATGTTGAAGGTGCTTCGACTTGATGTTAGGGATTGTAGTCATAATTTCGCGGCTCGGGTCGATCGGTCCGGTTTACAAGAAACTAAAAATCTCTTTATAACATAAATAAACCAAATTAAACCGTAATATTATCATGGCTTATACTCTCTCTAGATGGTAAACATACTCTATTGCAAATATTTGATGAGATGATTTTTGTAAATTGAATTATAAGTGATTGTATAATTACATTTCACGGGTCAGATTTGGTATCAAACAGACAAGAAACCAAAATTACAAACGGAATCAATGTTGATCGGTTTGGTTCGGCTTTCAAAACACGTTACATTTTGAGTATATTATATATAATATACATAAAATGCCATACTTGATGACGATTTCGTTGTTTAGTGTTTGTGGTAATGTCTGAGATGGTTAGAGACCGTAAGAAGCCAATGAAGACGACTCCAATCAGGTAAAGGCGCAATGAAGGGTTCCATGACCACTGACTGATTTCGAGCCTTCGTCTGACATCAACATGTAACCACACAAGCAGCCTCCGTGGAAGCAACGGGCCGGCCCTCAGCAGGACTCAAAACACCATGATTTGGTTCGGGAACCGATCAGTATCCCATAGCTGCCAATGCCCCCCCGTTCTGTTCGACGAAATCCCTCTTATAGAAGTCGCTGTGCTGGGTTGCGAGGCTGCTGGCTCCAAGGAAGATGAGAATAAATGGAGGTCGGTGTCGGATAGCGAGAGATGGGTGGAGACGGGTTGCAAAGAACCAATCACGATGCTTTTCCGACCCGATGAGGTCTACCTGTCACAACTACGTGCCTTATGATTGGATAGAATCGAAGCGCGGCCCAAAGGTCTGCGAGAAACCATATCACCACCTGATGGCTCGGGGGCAATTCTGTCGGGCGCTCTCTAATCCGACGGCCAGCCACCCCTGTCCTCATCACGTCAGCCATACGCGTAAGCCGCACGCGTGGCCGTAGGTATTTCCGCAGAGACTCACTTAACATTACATATCACTGGGTCCCACACATTTGTTGCCCATACAAAGTATTATGAGTCTTAACCAACGGCACTCTCCTCTGCTCTTTGCTTTCCTCCGTTGCCATCGAGAAGGGGGAAAGAGGGCGATCGATCTCCTCGTCGTTTCGAAGATTTCTTCTCTCTTTCTCGATCTCATCCCCTTGTTCCGTTGATCCATCTCTAGAGAAAGCTGGAGCCGCGGCAGGAGACCCCGCTGAAGCCGCCAGCCCCGGCGCCGTCCAATGGTCAGATACGGTACCGGTCGCCGTCAGCGGCGGAGCTCGCCCCCGTCCCCTCCGACACTGGGCTCGATGCCAGGATGAGGCGGGTGCGCCAGGAGTCACTCCCTGACCGGATCCACCGCTTCCGCGGCGTCATCCTCGTCTTCTCCGTTCCTCTTCTGCTTGTTTCCTTCGTTCTCTTCCTCATGCCCCGCGCCCCCTCCCCCATTGTCTCCTCCGGGCGGAAGACGGCTCCAGGTGGAGGTGGCGTCGGTGGCAGCGGCGGGGAGTTGGGATCGAAGAGCTATGCTGTTATCTTCGATGCGGGGAGTTCGGGGAGTAGGGTTCACGTTTACTGCTTTGACGTGAATCTTGATCTGCTGAGTATCGGCAAGGAAATCGAGCTCTTCGAACAGGTATATATATAACTGGAGCCATTATTTGATTCCAGTAATTTCCTGGTATTTAGTTTATAAATCTGAGTAATAGGTTCTGGAATTATCATCATTTAGCTCCTTCTGGTACTGAAACTTACTATTTTGATCTGAAACCAAAAGCAAGTTGGCATCACATTGTTTGCGTTATTATGCTGTGGAAAGATTCTGATGATTGGTCATTCTGAACACAGGGAAAAATTATCTGATCGTAAACAAATTCACCATTAGTTTCATAAAATTCACATTCCATGAATAAGGATGCATCTAGTTTTGTGGTATAGTAAGTTAGGAGGTGTCTTGTTTATGAGATTGCAATGCATATTTCTGAATTGAGATTTTATGTAGGTTGATGTTGTGGTGAATAATGTTTCAATTAGTAGGATTGGAGTAACCTAATAATTTCCTTTTTAGGTTAGGGAATTTCAGTACCATCATAAACCCTCAACCAGCGACATGGATGAGTGACAAGCAATAAATGTAACTATGCCTATTCTATCTGCTGCCTCCTGTCATTTGGATCACGCGTGAATCTTCCTAGACACAAACAGGTTTAATGAGAGAGATGATCCCTGTATGATGTCCAAACTGGAAACTTAAATCCTAAACCAAAAGTTTGTTCGATTTGACCCTGAGTCTAAAAATGTAAATTGTTGTGATCAATTTTTCCCCCAGTCATTTAAGTCTACCTGTTGTCTGCTCATCGATGTGGTTGTAAACGTCCTCATCAATATTCATTTTTAACTTAGAAGAAATTTGGCCCATTCATATACTTGCCATGCTAAGAGCATAAATCAATAGAATCCCAATGAATATTAATTGAAAAGTAAGCCAATTTTCCTGACTAGGAAGAACAAAGATTTTTAAATCTGTTTTCAGTGCATTACAGGAGAAACAGGGACTTGGATAATCATCATCAAATTCTTTACATATTAGAATGCTTGTTTTAAGATGACGTAGTTGGGTCTAAACTTGTATAAACCAAGTTTTCATTATGGACCGCCTTAATGGTGAAACTTTTTTCTATAATTGTGGTGTATATGGATAAACCATCATTCTCTGTTTGATCTGAATCTTCTATTTAGTGCAGGAGATGATTATTCTAACTTCTAAGAATGATGAGTAAATGTCTATAGTATATGACACATTTTTTCATCTGAACTATAACATCACTTGTTAGAATGGTGCCCGACAGTACCCAATCACAAGTTTGATATAGGGTAAAATATAAGCGTAAAGTTTAAGTTCTAAAACTAGCAATTTTCTAAAAGTTGATTAGATTTCACCTCATCCATTAAATTTGCACCATGCAATTATATATGCAAATAAACTAAATAGTCTAAATAAAGAATTATGAGAAGAATGACATGAGCCCATATCACCTAATAGATTTGTCATGGATGGTATATGAATAGTTCCTCTTATGCATCTAAAAATTAACATTGATCTTTTACATTATAAAGGTAGTTACTGAAAAATTGCAACTTTTTATTTTCTAAATATGTGACAATGTTCTTGTATGTTCTGAATATGCAAGGAATCAGTCCTTTAAAAAGTTGAGTAAATGTCTATAGTATATGACACATTTTTTCATCTGAACTATAACATCACTTGTTAGAATGGTGCCCGACAGTACCCAATCACAAGTTTGATATAGGGTAAAATATAAGCGTAAAGTTTAAGTTCTAAAACTAGCAATTTTCTAAAAGTTGATTAGATTTCACCTCATCCATTAAATTTGCACCATGCAATTATATATGCAAATAAACTAAATAGTCTAAATAAAGAATTATGAGAAGAATGACATGAGCCCATATCACCTAATAGATTTGTCATGGATGGTATATGAATAGTTCCTCTTATGCATCTAAAAATTAACATTGATCTTTTACATTATAAAGGTAGTTACTGAAAAATTGCAACTTTTTATTTTCTAAATATGTGACAATGTTCTTGTATGTTCTGAATATGCAAGGAATCAGTCCTTTAAAAAGTTAATTAGCCACTAAAGAAGCTATATTTTTCTTATTGAAGAACTGTGGAATTTGCGTATCTTCTCATTTTCTGTTTGTCATGCATGCAGCGAACACCGGGCTTGAGCTTCTATGCCAAGAATCCTCAGGAGGCTGCAAATTCACTTCTTCCTTTATTAGAGAAAGCTGAAAGTGTTATTCCAGTAGAGTTGCGACGAGCAACACCTGTCAGAGTTGGGGTAAACCATATTGAGGCTATTGGAGCCTACAGAACAATTGTAGTATGAACTGCACACGTGCTTTTGTTCATGGCTCTCTACATGTGATGCTTATGCAGGCTACAGCAGGTTTGAGAGCTTTAGGAGCTGTAACAGCTGAACAAATTCTGCAAGCGGTGAGGTTCTTGTAATAAACATTTTAGCCTTGCTTCTACTTGTATTTTTGTTTTTCCATGTCAACCTTATCTTATGCAGGTTAGAGATCTCCTGCGGCAGAAGAGTTCACTAAAGTTCCAGTCAGATTGGGTGACTGTTCTAGATGGAACTCAGGAAGGTGCCTTTCAGTGGGTATATACTTGAACTTATGCTTTATGGTCTGCATATTTATGTGGAATTACCTAATTTTATTGCCTCATATAATTATTAAAGATGAAAATGTTGAATTCTCAGTCAAATTGGTGTCAGCAGGAGGGAAAAACAGTCCATCATTGAAACTTTTCTTTGCTGCCTTTTATTTCTTGCTTGCTAAATGCAATAATTTACTCTTATTGGCTGCAAACATGGTGAGGACCATTGTCCAGCAACAAGTTTATTCTTGCAAAATTATGGCAAGCCAAAACTTTGTTTCTGTTCTAACTATACCAGTACTTCCTGTTGCAATTGGTGTTGTATAACTATGGAAAGTCTAAAATGCATGCTTAGGCCTTGCACATTTTGTCATGGCAAAGCGAACAAAAAGAACTTTCTAACTCATATGATGAACTTTGATATATTGAACTCCTAAGCATAATGCTACCTCGCTCATGGATTGTGCAAATACACATACCTCAGATATCTTGCAAGTTGATGAGCTATCCTAGAAATAATGTTGATTAATCAAATTTTCAATGATTTAATGTTCATAAGATGAAAGTTAGTTCATCAAACTGAACTGAGATAAAAGATACGTATCTTCCTTCTGTAGTACACGTATTTGTTGGAAAATTTCTAGGGTTAACCTATCCATAATTTTCCATGCATAAACATGTGAAACTTGCAAAATAATGGTGACATAGCAACAAACTGATGGAACTCATGAAACACAATTTTACATCACTCAGATGGATCTTCTTTATCTTCAATTGTACACAGGAATTATTGCTATTGTTGCCAGACCATAGATACTTAAATGCTTGTCTTTAGTTGCTAGCCAACCTATCAAATCAAAAGAACTCTAAATCATCCTGCTGAGATCCATCACTTTGAAAGACACTCCAAGAAATCATGAGATGAAAATAAAACCTTCATTCCTAGTATGTGGGGGCAGGCCTGAAAATGGAATGAGCATAGCCCTTTCTGATATGAAATCTGATCCAACTTAAGCAGGATATGGATTATTTTGATCCAGGGAAAGGAGCAGCCATGTTACAACAATTATTTTAGTTTTTCATTTTTAATATCATATTCCAACAGCCATATGTTGGGGCCTACCATGAATGACAGCTTTAAGAATTTTGCACTATGCTCATCTTTGGACCATTGATATTTCAACAATTATCAGTGGAAATTTGGACTTAGTAATAAGTAAACTAGGCATATTGAAAGCTTTCTGAGAAAGGGTTGTAGCATATTTTCGACATAGTGTACAGAATGCACATTGGACCTTTGTGCTGTTTTGGCTAATATTGGCCTAATTCTCTCCTGCCTTAGTCTTATTCAAGGGGTAGCAAAGATCTCTAAAATCGAGCTAGTGATACATTCTCACTTCTTGAGTCGCAATATATATAAATGTATAGTTCATTTTACTCCCTTCAGTGTTCTTTTGTCTTTAATTTGTGTTTTACTTTTCCATATTTATTTATTTCCTACAATCTCAATTGCTGCTCACCATCTGAATATCAAGATAATGGTTTTTGGTTGACGGGTCTTTCTTATTTTAATATCTTATGTTTATTTTCTCATGAAAACTATTCATGTATAGGTCACTATTAATTATCTCTTGGGGAAACTAGGAAAGTCTTACTGGGACACAGTTGGAGTGGTTGATCTTGGGGGTGGATCTGTTCAAATGGCTTATGCTATTTCAGAAAATGATGCTGCAAATGCTCCAAAAGTCTCAAATGAAGAACATTCTTATGTGCAACAGCTCTTTCTAAAAGGAACAAGCTATCACCTTTATGTCCACAGGTGACATTTTTTGTCCAACTGTGAGGACATCTTCTAGTTCTTTTTGGCGTTAGACTGTTATATGGTAAATCATCTTTTGGGTAAGGTTCATAAATGTTGTATTCTTTTTCAAGATTCATATGCTGGCTGTTCTTGTGGTCAATTTAGGAGTTAATCATAAAGCAGACTAGCATTTTCCAGTGTTCCGAAATGTGCACCTGATTGACTTCCTGCCTTTGTAGTTACTTGCACTATGGTCTGCTAGCTGTTCGTGCAGAAATACTGAAGGCTGCTGATGGTAATAGTAACTGTATTTTGGATGGTTATACTGGTATGTTTGACAGTACATTTCCCATACTCAATCCTTCCTAATATATCCATAATTCTTTTGCAATGTTCTTGACTGAATGAAGTCATTTATTTCACATTTTCGTTGGATGTGTCTTTCCTATGGGAAGTTTATGTACACATCCCATGAAAACTAGAGAATAGAAAAATATGTTTTGCATTTTCAAATGGTCCTCCAAATTGTCTGCCATCCTTTATTCAGGTGTTGCCTATTGCTTTTTGTTTATATTTTCCACACACTTCATTCCACAGTTTGATCTGAACCATTTCCATCTCTCTTATGGTTGTCTGATGGTCAACTGTCTTATGACCAAGAAAATAGCCAAGAGAAAGTAATACCATTTAGATTTGCTCATTGCATGCCGGAAAGAAGGAACTATTAATGCTTGGAGACCCCTATTAGAATCCATGAATTTATATGTTTAGTACTGTCCAAGCAACGGTGGAAACTAGTGTTCATTGGATACTAAGTATATTCGGTGACAACTTTTAACCTTTCATTCATCAACATGTCAAGTCTTTTTAATCCTTTAAAGTTATGTCTGCATTACAGCAGCAACCAATCAGAATGATCTGTCTAAAATATAGGCAACTGAGAGAGCTGCAGTGATCTTATTAATCTATTTTCTTTGCATCTGATACTGGTCAAACAAATTTCTCATAATTACTTTCTCATAATCTTATGTTTAGTGCATAGTTTTGAATCTACATGTCAATATTTACTTACATCATGAGGCCCGTGCCAATGGGGGTTCGAGAGAATTAATATACACAATCTTATCTATACAAGAGAGGAAACTGTTTTTGTTATTTAAACCCTGGTCACTTGGACCACCATTCATTTGCTTTTGCCATTTAAATGGGAATATATCAATTTTAATATATGTATATTTTTGTTTTTGTGTAAGGATCATATAAATATGGGGAGAAGGAATACAAAGCAGTTGCTTCACCTTCTGGTGCTAGTTATTCCAAGTGCAGGAGTGACACGATTAAAGCTCTCAAAGTTAATGAACCAACGTGTGCCCACATGAAGTGCACATTTGGTGGTGTCTGGAATGGCGGAGGTGGAGATGGGCAGCGAAATCTCTTTGTAGCATCCTTTTTCTTCGATAGAGCTGTTGAGGTATTGCCCTTTTTGGTTCCTTGTGCCTGGTTAACTATTTTGTTCTTTCAACCAATATTTTTTTTTGTGCTTATTGGTTCTGTGTCTAACTGGAATTGTATGTGTCACCTCAGGCTGGTTTTGTAGATCACAAGGTGCCAGTTGCCAAGGTCAAACCAGCAGAGTTCAAGGTTGTTGCAAAGCGTGCTTGCAAACTAAATGTGGAGAAAGCAAAAGCCACCTATCCTCGTGTCCAAGACGACAATCTTCCTTATTTGTGCATGGATCTTGTATACCAGTTCACGTTGCTGGTCGATGGATTTGGTGCGTTGAAACTAGTGATGCTGTTGTTTAATGTTGTTCCACTTCCAGCAATCTTACTTACCTTTCTTTTGTGATCTGACACAGGTCTGGACCCATACCAAGAGATCACTCTGGTAAAGAAGGTGAAGTATGGTCATGCATTTGTTGAGGCAGCATGGCCTCTGGGTAGTGCCATCGAAGTTGCATCAACACCATAGATAGAGTCCCTTGTACATGGTTCGCCAACTGCTTCGATGATTCGGATATTCTGCTCCAGTTTTGGAGCCCCAGCAAATCTGATTAAGCTCAGGTTCATTGCCATTCCTGCTGCTTTGCTTTGGGATTAAGGGCAACTGAGGGAGCATTCTCCATCGCAATTTTGCCTAGAATTTGATTGCTCTTCAATTAGTAAACCACAGAGGGAGGGAGGACTGCAATTTACAGGTACTTGCACTGACCATTCATTTTACATTTTGTATTCGGTGCTGAGATGAGATTGCCATTTTGTGATTCAGACGTTATCAGAAGTACATAATGTCCTATTGGTTTCTACCCAATATCTTGCATATATCTGTTGTATTGTCTCTTATGCATGTATGTGAGTGCCATGCTTCACCTGACATTTGGTGCATCATAAGTTTCAATCCTTAGTCATTTTTTTCGTTGTAATTTGCGAAGTTTATTTCAGTGTGATGCAGACTAGAACAAAATAATTCCAAATCTCTACTAGGTAACTTGACAAACTCCAAATTCTCATTCATGGGGGACAACAGTCATTTCCAAAACAAAAATCGTTTATTAGGGATATAATAATCTTCAAGCTGCCAGAGAGCATTTATATAATGAGTTAGTTCTTTCATACAATGGAGGCAATTGTCTTTGATGAAGTATTCTATATAAATGAAACAATTTAACTTATACACTGTAGATAACACTAGACCAAAGTTAAAGCTTTGTAATGTTATCAACTCTTTTAGCAGCAGGTAAAACACAATCTATGACCAGGCTGATGTTGCATGTTCACCAGCTTTTTTTTCCTCCTAGCGATACACTTCTCTTATAAAATGAGAAGAATGCAAACAAACAGATGAATCTTATGCTACTGCCATGTTACAACTTGAAGTTTATTAACACACACGCGGTCTTGTGGCCCTTCTTTAGCTCCAAAATGGTGGCATGTTGATTTGGCTCTGATTGGGATAAGTAAAACCTATTATTGAATTGTAGTAATCCTGGTCTGAAATATCAGCAACTGATGTGGTAGGTCCAAATGCTGCCAAAGTACCCTGGAACTCATCCAGATTCAAGTCCATGAACCAATCAGTCTCTTCTTTCATTCCTTCTACCATTTGAAAGTTGCTACTAACAGTGGCGGCTCTCCCTTGATGAAGTCCTGCAGAAGCCTGAGATGGGTTGCTTACGGGTTGACACGGACCGCCGAATTCGAGCGACGCATCGTGTTCTATATCTGATTCTGTGGTCCAGAGACTATCTGACCTCGTGTCATCGGTAGCCTCGAAGGAATCCATTGTTCTCCCAAACGATGCTGCCACCGCTCCCTTCTGCTGCGTCTTCTCCCAGTTGTTCTTCTTGTTGTACAAGCGGCACAGCACCCAATCATCCAGCTGCAATACAGGAAATCCGATCAATTAGGGCCTGCCAGAGATCGAGAAAGTAGTACTTGCGTCGGTCGGAGACAATACCCTTTTGCTGCCCTTCTTGTTCGCTGATCGATCGATGTCGGCGAGTCGGTACTCATGCATGATCCAATCGGTCTTGACTCCTTTGGGCGCCTTCCCTTGGTAGAACACCAGAGCTTTCTTGATCCCGAGAGGCCGACTGCTACCCGGCGGCGAGACGGGCTTATCGGCCCCTGTTGCTTTCCAGTACCCTCTTCCGGCTGTCCTGTTCGGCCTTGAGCCGTTCGGGTACTTCCGATCCCTCGGCGTAAAAAAGTACCATTCCCTCTGCCCGAACAACGCCATCTCTGCAGAATTCAGAACACCAGAAGGTGATTCGAGATGCATAGAAGGTGTTTGATGCATTAAAATCCAGATCGACGTTTGCATCCTAACTGTTCGATCTGATGTGATGATACCTGGAAGGTCCCGGGGGTCGTACTTGTAGAGATCGACCTCGCGGATGATCGGCACGGGAAGGCGCTGGCCGGCGGCCCTGCGGCAGAGGTAGTGGACGACGAGCTCCTCGTCGGTGGGATGGAACCGGAACCCCGGCGGCAGGTTCAGCTCGGCCTCCGCGTCTCTTTCTCTGCCCATCACTCCCAAATCTCCCGCCGCAGCTCTTGTGGATCCAACACCTGTATCGTCCGCCCCGATACCTGAGGAAGTTCTTGCTTGCTCGAGTTAGGCTTTGATTTAGCTCGACATGGTGTTTAAATACCTGAGGGTGTTTGGATGCGCACGGGCGCAACATGTTGGACTCGTCTCTTGGGTGTATGTGCAGGGCGGACGCTTGTCGAGACCGGAGGCGGCGACGAAGGTTCGTGGCGCCAGAAGGGTGGGAAGTTGGCTGGGGCAGCACGCGATGGTCAAAGCCATAGACTCGTCCGATGGAGACCGCGATGGAATATCCGGGTTCAAAACACCGGCATCGACGTGTCGTTGCTACCCTGGTGACGTCATTGGGTATGTATTTCGCCCTCTATTTTGCACGTTCTGGGCTTGCAATGACCGTCTTGCCACCGCCATTATGGGTATGTATTTCCCCCTCTATTTTGCACGTGCTGGGTTTGCAATGACCGTCTTGCCACCGCCAATGGCGGCGGCCGCCGACCCATGCGGCTGTCGAATTACTTATATAAATATATATAATATCAGGAGCTAATGACATAGAATTTTAAAGGACTAATTTATGGGAAAAGCTACTGGTTTTTCTCGACTAGTGTTTTTTTCGTTTTTTTTTCCTATTAGTGTCTCACTGTTTATCAATTTCAAATTTATATCCTTGATCGGACATCTCAAATCAGTTCAATTATAATATCTTTAAATATGATTATAATATTTTGACACATCAACAAAATATGGTAGCTAATTAACTAAAGAACAAAGACTCAAAATACAATAGAAATTAATTGATCATCATTTAAGAGGTTTCAAACAAATATTTTGATTGATTTAAAAAATAAAAAATTTAAAATATATGCCTGTTATAGTTTTTAAGAATAGTTATAAAATATGATATAAATTAACTTATAATCTTTGATGGAGCTTTAAATGTGTATTATTATTATTGTTTTGAGAATAATTATATTAAAAATTGACTTATATGCTAATTATAGTATTTTTATTAGTTATAATGTTTTAAGGAAAGGCACCTTACAGAAAAATGAAAAATAAAATGGATGATCTTTTAAAAAAATTTACCTAATTTTAAATCCACTGAATTTCAAAAAAAAAAGCATGCTTCTTTTTTTTTGACTTCTTTGAAAAAGAGACCGTTGTTCTTATCCAGAAAGCCACGAGGAACCTGTGACCTGGGACAGTACGCATCAGCAATCCTGAATGCATCATGTGATGTCACTGCTTATGGTTTCGTGTGCATCCGAGATGCTGGTGTTCCAAGGAAATACGCCGTGCATGCCACCTGTTACTCTCTGGATTCTTCCATCGCTCTGACTCCTGGAGAGTCCAGATGGTCAAAGGGTTCAGCCCCTCGGCGTGTGAAAAGTCTCCGTCACAGGTCCAAGCCCTCGATCAGAATTGTCATCACCCAGCCGTGGGCGGAGGCTGCTATCCCTACCTCGACTGTTATTTAGCTGGTGATGTCGATGAATTCCTGCATGTGTGAGTTGACAGTTAAATATAGATCAAGGAAAAGTGAGATAGAATCAAGGAATTGACTCATTCAACTCAGGTTTACTATCTTTTGTCATCAGCTTTCGTATGAGCAATAGTTCAAGCTCCAACCTAGAAACTCATCCCCAGTTTGGCCTAGTTAAACTCGAAGTCCAGCCCACATTCTAGTTCTGTCTTAATCCAATCCAAAGCTTAAACTAAACTTATTGAAGAGATGATGAAGGGACTGATAAGGTGTTTTCTACATATTTCTTACTCAAATTAACTCTCTAATCATAATTAGCATCTGCTAATTAGAGTTCCATGGACAGATGCTAAAATTCCAAGGATGTGAAACTGCTGTACTGCATGAGCAAATACATCTTCTCGATAAGCAACACTAAAGAACAGCAAATGCAAGCATTGCCGGCTTTCCATAACCTCATACACAACGTATATCACTGAAACTCTTCATCAGCTGAGACCTGTAGAGTTCAGATTTGGCTCTACATAACCTCATACACGACGTATATCACAGGAAATCTTGATCAGCTGAGACCTGAAAAGTTCAGATTTGAGAGCCAACAAGCGTTCCATCTCGATCCGGTACTCGTTTAAACCAGCACGTTTATAAAGCCGGTCATGCTGCAGCTGAGTCGAAGGACAACAGGTAATGAGAAGATGAGTAGTTGAGCTGCTCGAGCTCGGACACGCATGCAGTGGACACCGTTCCTGTCGCCATTAATGTCTCGAGGACCTGGGTGTCTGCTCGACTTGGACACGAAGACGCATCCATCCAAGTGCAGTAGTTACTCCAATTTGACATGATAATGTCGGTTGCTGCTTCTCTCGTGGGAGATGTGTACCAACCATTACCATGCTGAAGACATATTAAGTTACGGCATTGAATGCCTCCATCTTGGTCCCATCGAGAGGTGTTATTGTTCTTGGTCAACAACGAAGGCTTCATCTGTTACTTCCATCTTAGCCCTATCAACAAGCGTTGCTATCTTGGCTGAAATGTGGAGTGCCTACTCATGTTCACGGTGTCTAACATTCTTGCCTAAATTTGTTTATAATCTCTTGAGATAGTAGTGTAAGTCGAACCACGTAAACTCCGTGCTCTTTCTCTCGCATGATCAATCTTTGAATCCTAAGTCGCACGAAGCAAGATTTAATACTAGGCATTTAAGATCATACGTGGGAGATTATGTTGGGAAATCCTTCATGGGAGCGACATCACATGCGCAGTGGAAGAACAGAAAACAAAACCCCAGATTTCCCGTAGAAAGTTTCCATCATCGTGCGAAGATCAGTGTGTCAAAAACAAATCCGCAAAACTACACGTGTAAAAGAAGATACCTAGGGAGATCGTATATCCCTAAATTCCTGCAGATCTGTGGAAGAGGATGAAGGAGGTCAAGCATCCTCCTCTCTAACGGTATCCACACGGTAAGGATTGTGACGATGCACATTTCTCTCTGAGGAGAGGAGAACAGGAGGTGGCTACTAAAAGAAATTCTCAGCCTATAGAGCTTTGGTTCCCTCCTATTTATAGAGGCCCCCCCTGAAAATCCTAATGGATCTTTTGCCCTATTGAGTATTGGATCTTCATCCAATTACCCAAGCCTCTTGGATTTGTGGGTTTCTACTCAATAATCTCTTATTAGTAATTATTGGATTTCATCTCAGGATCTAATAATTCAGGGGCTTAATGGATATCCAATAAGATATGGGGTTTAGCGGATATCTCATATCCGAACCTCTACTTGTCGCAACACCTACCATATGTGTGTGACCCTCTAGGCCCAATATTGAGCTGGCCGTGAGTCATACTTGTCAGAACTCCTTTTGACTTAGTGAATTATTATATCTATAATAATGATATAATAATTCACCCAACTCATCGACTACGGACGTACCAGGCCACTACGCCGCGGCCCCCAGATGATACAGGGGAATCTAATCCTTTGGACCTATTTGTCCTCAGTTACCATATATCTATAGTCCCTCATCCATTCAATATCCCAGAGACCCTATACCCGACATGGTGTTGTCAAGCCCATACGGTCTCTTCTCGAGTCTTGCTCTTATCGGATTCTCCCGGAGAACTCTTTCTCTCTCAATCCGAATAACCTTGGCCAAGGATTTATTCGAGCAAGAACACATGATATATTCCCCTCATGATACCGAGAGCGGATGATCCTCTATTGATACTCAATAGCCCTCATAAGATTGGCTACCACTCCCAATGACCGATTGTACTAGATCTGAAACTTTCCAAACCTATAAGTCCGGTATCAAAGAGTGGAGTACTCATACAAGACATCTTTGGTGTCTCAAGTCTAAGGATCAGATACACTACTATGACTACAGAATCGCTGTCTGACGTGAGATATCAATAACCATCCAGCATTCCGTAGGCGGATCAATCAGTGAACTCATTTTCCAATGAGCACCTGTACTGTATCCTTAGTGTCCCCACACGAGTAGCTATGAGACCAGCTACCTCCATCATATGAACGGGTATACAGCACACTAGTCTATCTGGTTATCTCGATGTCCTTCTCGAATAACCTATGACCAGGATAATTTAGAGTCCGTGTTTAAAGATGAATCGGTCTCATTATCATGATCTCATCACGATCCGATTCCCATTGCACAGATCCAAGGACATCACAATATATGCAACACGCAAGATAAAATGATAAAATACCTAATAATAAGCAAAGAGAGAAAGTGCATATCAAGTCGCAAGTGCCATCACTCATATGATTGACTTGTAGGGCACATATGACTAGTAGATTATGGGCATCTCAAATTTATTTAAGATCATGATGCCAATGATAAGACCCCTTAGGATTTTATCATAAAAGAAGTGGAAGAAGCAGAGAAAAATTGGAAGAAGTAAAAGAAAAAGGGATAAATGATCGTTTCGAGGGGATCGACCTCCTTGATTGCTTCGAGGGAATCGACCTCCTTAGTTTAGCCAAAAGACTGAATAATTCTCATTACTTTCTCATTGTCTAAAAGAAATAGTTACATCCCTATTTATAGAGCTTCATCTAGAGTCCACCAGGACTTGGACTCTTATTAATAAATAAATATTAAATAAATCACTAATCGAATCAATAATTGACTCCTAACCGAATCAGTAACCGACTCCCTACTAAATAACTTCATAAAAATTATTCAAAGCTTAGAAAATAAAAGGATTGTAACAGTTCCGCCCTCATCAAATCAATCTTATCCTCAAGGTTGAGCGGTATCAAATTCGGCACAAGGTATCTACAGTGCGTCACAACTTACTAATCAAGTACGACCTCCACTTTTTTATGGTGTTAGCAATAGGTCGAACATTTGTTGGTGCTTTCCTGGGTATTATTAGAATCCGATGATCATGATGTCGAAGAGGTGGGAGTCCTTGTGGTTCTGCAGATATATCTGCAAACTCTTTAAGCAATGATTCAATACTTTTGGTTGGAATGTGCCCTACTATTTCTTGATCTATGCGCTGTAATGGTACCAGGAAACTAGTGTGTGTCTTCCAAAGAACCTTTTCCATCCGATGGCTAGTGATAGTGATGATCTTACTTCTGCACCGGCCCTTTAGAATTACCTGCTTTCCATTAACAAAAAACTTCATTATTAGTTTAGAAAAGTTCCAAGAAACATCACCCAAAGTTGATAGTCATTTAATTCCTAGCACCACTTCATAGTCTTCTAAGAGAAGTAAAAAAGAAATCTACAAGCAACTCTTGACCCTGTGTAGTGAGCTTTATCTTTGAGCACTTGCTATCACAGGTTAGAATCCATCTATCAGTAACCTTTACTTTAAATTTATCACAACCTTAGATATGGTAGGATAATCGGGTGGCGATTTTTCTGTTCATAAAATTATTGGTGCTACCCATGTCAATCAAGACAATGACAGGTTGATGTTTCAAAGTTCTTGCAACTTGTATTATTTATGGGTTAGAGTAGCCAGCCAATACATGTACTGTATATATGATAGGGTCAATATCTTCATCAGTTTCTATATTTCCCTGGTTGGAATCTAACTCTTCTGCTTCTAATTCCTCCTCAATTGGCTCAATCATTAGGAGTTTTCCTTATCTGCAATGGTGCTCCTTACTCCATCTTTCATCACAATGTGAACATAACCCTTTTGCTAATCTTTCCTTGAGCTCTTCTCGAGTGTTAAGATTGTGGCTGAGAATAGATAGGGCTGGTGGCACACTGGCCATTTGTTTATTATCACTTTTGTTTTAACAATATTCTATACTGATTTTTTCCTCCTGTATGTGTGCAAATGAAATTACAACTATCATAGTGCAGGGTTATCGGGCCTTAACTTCATATATGATGTTCGGATTAAGCCCTTCAATAAAGGTACCCACCAGTTATCGTTCAGACCAATCTCTAGCTTGATTCGACAATCGCTCAAATCTGCCCTGATATTCCAACACTGTAGAAGTCTATTGAATTTTTGCAAGTTGTCCATCTATATTCTCGTACTCAAATGGTCCAAATCGAACAAGAAGCCTTCTCTTGAATTGCTCTCACGAGGGAACTCGGTGGCAAGTTTCATACCAGTCATACCATTGAAGTGCATCACCGTCTAACTAGATGGAGGCAATTTCCAACTTGGATTCTTCAGGGGTTCTATGAAAATGAAAGAATTTCTCTGCCCTCGAAATCCAACTGGTCAGTTCTCCATCTTCCCATCTTGGAAAGTCCACCCTAATACGTGGGTAGCTAAAGTCAAATTCTTGAGGTCCCTTTCCCATATCTCTAGATCTGTTCATTGTAGAGCTTGAACTTCCATCTTGTTACAATTTACTAAAATCCTCCAACAGACTTCTTTTAAATTTAGTAAGTGTCTCTTATAGTCGGTTCTCAATTCTGATTTTGAGTGCTTTTATTTGGGCTTTTACTGAGTCATTGCTAGTCATTGAGTAAGACTAAAGATCTATAATTCCCTGTTCGTGCTTCTGATGTCTGGTTAAGGGCATCAGCACTGAAGGCGTGAACTGCTCAAGTGCAACGTAAGGCTCGCTACAGTTGTTATAAGAAGAAAAAATTCTGTCGCTCCATGCTACGTGCGATATTGTTGCAGGGCTGCAATGCAAAAAGGCGACCATCGAGCAGTCGGGGGTTGAGATTGTAATGGTGCGGTTGGAAAATTTGGAAGGTAGCATTTATGAGGAGAAGGCTGCAACGTCGTGGGCGACAGCAGCAGGCGCGGTGGTTGCGGAGTTGGAGGTGGTCACGGCCGAGAAGAAGGGGCTGCTGGTCAGAGAGCAACGGTGGAGGCGTATGGCTTGGAATCAGTGATGGTTGCTGCCGAGATTGGTAGCTGCGACGACGATGGTCGCGGAGGGAAGGAGCAGGGGCAGCGAGGAAGTGCACGGGCCGCAAATGCGAGGCCGTCGGTTGCAACAGCGATGGTGGGGAGAGGGGGCAGAGATCGCTAGCCGCAGAGGTGCGGTGGCTGCCGGCCGGAGATCAGGGGCGGCAAGTTGTGTGGCCGCCGGTTGAAGTAGGGGGGGGCTAGATGGCGATGGTCACGGCCGAGAAGAAGGGCCGGGAGGTGCGTGGTTGCTAGTTGAAGTAGGGGTGGGGGGTGGGGAGGGGACAGGGGAGTTCCACCCCTTGCGCAGCCGGGAAGAAGGGACAATGAGGTGATCGGCCGCAGGCGAGGTCCACAAGTGGCAACGAGAGGGGCCAGAGATCGCTGGGCCTTAGCGGTGGCCCGAGCCAGGGATTGGGTTGGTCCACAAGCCGTAGGGCGTGGAGAGACAATCCCTCTTGGGCAAGTAGATCGGGGAGATAACCGCTGGTCGGAGATTGCGATGGCGTCGATCCCAGGCCGAGAGCAATGGCGACGAAAGAGCATTGGCCGGGAGGATGAACGCAAGGGTGCGTGGCCATCGGGGAGGTGAACATAGAGGTGTGTGGTTGCGTTCTTGTGTTTGCCCTTTCTCTCTCTCCTCTTTTTCCCTTTTTCTGACGAAAATGATGGTTGCAGTAAGGTTGATGCAAAGTTACAGCGAAAACATCGAGGATTGCTATTGTGATGCCAAATGATAAGACCCTTTAGAATTTTATCATGGAAGAAGCGAAAGAAGTGGAGGAGAAGCGAAAGAAATAGAAGAAAAAAAAATTAATGATCGCTTCGAGGGGATCAGTCTCCTTAATTGCTTCGAGGGGATCGACCTCCTTAGTTTAGCCAAAAGATTAAATAATTTTTATTACTTTCTCATTGTCTGAAAGAAATAGTTATATCCTTATTTATAGAGCTCCACCTAGAATCAATCAGGACTTTGACTCTTATTAATAAATAAATATTAAATTAATTATTAATCGAATCAAAAATTGACTCCTAATTAATGGACTTCATACTAAATAATTTCATAAATATTATTTAAAGTTTAAAAAATTAAAACATTTTTGACAGCCAATTAGCACAGATTCATAGAGCACATTTGAGTAGGAAGAGATCAACCCAAGAAGATGGTTTCCTTGAACACATAAAGATGATGATAAGGCCTCACTGTTAAGCTGTGTATTGATGTGACTGTTTCAAGTTGAAGTTCACATCAGACAAAATACTATGCCCCAATGATTGGTGCAGTTGACGATGCCTATGAAGCCAAACGTATTGTAATTCCTCGTTGTCAGGACATCATCACTCGTGACTCCACATGTGAGGCTCCATAATTTAGTATTGGAGTGGCTGGCTCTACAGCCTCTTATCACCACGATGAGGTCTGTATGCCATAAGCAATCGCTACATCTCATGGCATTCGGCAGGGGCGGTTTAGGCCACGAAGACGCACGTGCCCGAGACTTGGCCGCCACGCCCGTGACTCGCGGTTCGCCATGTGTCATTCGCACTCGAAGATTCAATAATAATAATAATAATAATAATAATAATAATAATAATAATAATAATAATAATAATAATAATAATAATAATAATCCACTAATATATTTGGCCACACCACGAAGTCTCCCACATCATTACGGTATTAAAGTAATTAATCACCATCATTAACTAGCACTTGTCAGCTAAAGCCTCTTTTCGACTCTAATCGCGGGTCTAATCCGAATCTTCTCGTCTTAACCGGTCCCCGCCATGTGGAGCTCCAGCTTGCGACGTCCGCGTCATGCCGAGCATCCCGCGAGGATACCACCGCCGCCGCCACGCGCCGCCATTTGCTCATCGATTCCGATCGAGGGGTATCGCTAATCTCGTTTTCTAATCAAGCTAAACTGCGGCCTCTCTGTAACGGTTGTTGATGTCACATTACTGATGAACATCAACAATGAGATCTCAATTTAAAAAGAGGAAGATGAAGCAGTCTCGACATAATTTGGATCGGCTGATCCGTGTCATGCATTTAAATTTGGACTTGGCACGCCGTTGACTGACTAATCATTGTAGAATTAGAGGTGATGATGAAGTCAACACCTAACATCGAGTTATTTAGCCAATTTGCTCTCTTCTTCTTCTTCTTCTTCTCTCTGGCCATCTCAGATGATTGCCTTCAGGATTAGCTTCCCCCGCACTGCACATGGATATATAATTAAAGGTGTTGTGGAAGTTAATCTCAGCCCGTTGCCTTGCAAGTAAATCTATACTGATCATAAGCTTAGCTAATAAGGAGCCACGTCGGAGGCGAGGCGTGCCATAGATTGACCTGGCGAAGTCCCTGCTTCTGCTGCTGCAACGCGACTTATAATATATGTGGATCCTACTCCCTTCCAGCTCGGCATGGGCCCCACGCCATTAACTAAAGCATTTCTTTCCAGAGATGTGAAAGCTTGCTGGCTTTGATCTCCTGCAGTGGGTCTCTTCTTCAGTCAAATTACTTTTATTGCTATTTTTTTTTACTTTTGGTCTGGATAACCTTTGAAGATTACATGACCATCTGAAACGAATGACTTCAAGCTAAGTTTGCATTGAAATAAGTTCTTGATCACCTCCATCTTCTACTTTTCTCTTGCAATGAAAAGAAAAAGGGAAATGCAACGTTATTATTTTTTTGCTAGCTTTACCGAGGGAGAGGTAGAATGATTGAGGTGTTCAGCCATGTGCCATCAATATCATCTTTATCTCGAGTATCATCAAATGTGGAGCAGTCCTACTCTGAGCAAACACCTTGTTACCTCATCTTCTTCAAGATTCCAGTGGTCGGGTTCAGCTGCATGTAGCCATGAAATGTTTCCACCTTATCTTCAACCCCACCTAATTCATCCCCCTCCTCTTCGACCAGTTGGCACTCTGCATCGCCGTTCTTGCATTCACGAGATGAGTGGCACAAACACTGGTCCAAAGAGAGCTTGTTTGTCAGCTAGCAGCAGATTCCTAGAAACCACACCACATGCACGCATAACAGTCGAAGATAAAGGTATGAAAAGGTTGGAGGGGGAGAGGAAGACCACGACAAACTCGGTGTATTTTTAATGGGGAAAGAATAATATGAGAAAGGAAGCCAATAACAGCAGCATTTAAGAATTGGATGGACCCCTTCCCTTTGAGGCTTCTCTTGGAAGTGCCTTGAGCAGCACGGATCTCGGGCCTTGATATCCTCCTCCTATTTAAGCCCTCCCCTCTACCCCCCCTCCATTCTCTTCTTTCTTAAATCCACCTTGAATTCACAGCAACTTTGGTGTTTCGCCCTTTGTTTCCTTCTCCTTGGGTCTCCGACCTTGTCTGATTTCTCTTTGCTCGGAGGTGCAACCATGGCTGATGTCTCGGTGCTGGACAAGGGGGATGACTGCATGGACTTGCCCCCTGGCTTCAGATTCCACCCCATGGATGAAGAGATCATCACTCACTACCTCTCGCCAAAGATCATCAACCATGGATTCACTGCAAGAGCAGTAGGAGAGGTGGACTTGAACAAGTGCGAGCCATGGGATCTTCCAAGTAAGCTGCTTCTTCTTCATGTCACGGCTTAATTCGTTCCCATGCCTTCTCTCCTGTTTTTGATCTCTTTGCTGAACTTTGTGCGCGTGGTGTGCTGCTTAATTTGTGTCAGGCAAGGCTAAGATGGGAGCGAAGGACATGTACTTCTTCTGCCAGCGGGACAGGAAGTACCCGACTGGCATGAGGACCAACAGGGCTACTGAATCTGGCTACTGGAAAGCCACCGGAAAAGATAAGGAGATTTATAGGGGAAAGGGAGTGCTGGTCGGCATGAAGAAGACCCTTGTTTTCTACAAAGGAAGAGCTCCCAAAGGGCAGAAGACTAACTGGGTGATGCATGAATTCCGGATCGAAGGCAAATACTCTCTCCCAAATCTCCCAAAATCTGCAAAGGTACTTCCGTCTTCCGTCCTATTCTTCTCTTGCTTGTTCCACATCTAAAAGAAATCAGATTTGTATTATTGCAGGATGAATGGGTTGTATGTAGGGTCTTCCACAAGAGCATAGGACCGAAGAAAAGCCCACCACCTGGCATGGAAAGGATCAACTCTTACGCTGATGATCTTTTGGACTCCGGCACCTTGCCTCCCCTAATGGATCCCCCTCACATGGAACACACGATGGGGCCTGGTTCAAGCTTCACCAACAATGATCAGATCTTTGACTTCAAAGCCCTTCCTCCCAGCTTTTCCGCCATGATGGCCATGGAGAACCAACAGGTCATGAACCACCACCAGATGATCTCAAATCCATTTCCTCACAACCCGGCTTTAGACGCTCAACCCGCTCCGCAAAGCGCCTACTACTCGCTCCTGGGTTCCGCGAATCCCGGCTACTTGCACCATGACGAAGCAATGATGGGGGCTTTCGCTGCTACGGACAACGATGCACCATCCGCCATAAGGAAGCACTGCAAGGTGGAGCAGTACTCGAACCAATCCGTGGGATGCCCCTCGCAGGACACCGGACTGAGCACTGACCACAACACCGAGATATCCTCCGTCGTGTCCAGGCACTACGTTGATGACTTCGACGACCCCTGGACAAACTACGGATTCTGAGCCATTCCCCGAAGGCGCCCCCGGGTAATATACGCGCACTCGCAGCACCATTTTTAGGATCCATTGATTTGCCCAAGGCCACTCATGTCTTATTTGTCAGAGAGTTCAGGCCTTGTCCTTAGATTTCCTCACTGTACATAGAGTTCCGGTTGTCCATTATACACGCAGATCAAGGTCATCTATGTTCATAGAACGAACGGAGAAGAAGGTGTGAGCACCGATGTCGGGGTTTGATTCTTTGGTTGTGTTAGTCTGTGATTGTAACTAGTAGGATTTGTGTCTCTAATGAATTGACCTGGTGCAGTATATATATATATATATATATATATATATATATATATATATATATATATATATATATTATTGTTCTTGCTATCTGTCTCGCCAACTCCAGCTTTTCCATAGATACAGTTCTGATCCATATCTTCATCTTCTGGCCTTGGATCGTAGTGGCTGGACACATTGCAGGATTCAAAGGGGGTGTAAGAAAGAAGAAGAAGGTTTGTTAGAGGGGGGAAAGAAGAAACGCTTTAAAGTTGGGTTAAAGGTGAGGAGAGATGGATGGAGGTGCAAGTGGAGTTGTTATATTCATGTGAGTTGCTTCCGCTAATAATAGCTTGCTTTCCATTCAAAGCAAAGCGTTTCTGGTCATCTCAAAGACCTCAATCCTCACCCCTGTATGCATTAGCTGTACACAGCTGCACTCCCCTTACAAAGATTTCTTCATCCAAGCGAACGTATGCAACTTGAAATAAATTCTTAGATAAATTCACTAGCATACTGCCTCGGTTAATTCTTAAACGAAGAAAAATACGAGTTGTCGTGGATGGATCATGAAGTGTCGATGCTGACATGCATAGCATATGTACAATATGCTGATACATTACGTATACGCATCGTATGCCCAAAAACTTTCCCTACTAAAGTACCTCACAAGGAGCTTCATAATCCAGCAGTTAGATACAATTATATATATGTCATGATTACATCATTCTTGCACAGTATAGGTTACATCTTAAGCATAACTTGAATCTGAAATGCATCCGTAACTAGCTACTTTTTCCCATTTATATACTGTCTCGTTTCTTCTTTTAATAAGACTTGAGCCTCATTGAATGCGAGTTTCTCTGACAAAACAAGAGATTTTGTCTGTTTTCCTTTTCCTCTTTAATGTTATAATGGTAAGTAATATGAGGTTTTTCTTCAAACTTAGCTTCGTTGCTCAGATTTCTTCTACCGAAGAGTATGTTATCCAGAAGGAATCCAAAGAAGAAATTGATAAAGAAAGACTGCTAAACATGGGAAGAGAGAAGGATGGGAAGGACTAGCCACATTTCTCTGGTAGCAGAAAGCGATGTGGATAGAATGGGGCCAAAAGATAGATCCCATCTTTCTATTTGAGATGAGGATGCACCCCCATCATATATGCTTCACTCACATGAAACACAGTCTTCTCCTCGTGATTTCTAGCCTCTCAGTAGTTTAATCCAGTCTTAAAGCCACGGTGATGTGCGACCTCCCCCACCTTTGACACAAAGCAGCCACGAGCATTAGCTTGGAGCGTAGGGGGTGGCCACATTGATGCATCCATCACAATGGCATGACATCACTGATCCCTAGTTGATAAGGTTTGGTAACTGGAGGTCTTTAAACATGCCTTTAACCTACCTACCCTCTCTCTATCACTTTTTTCACTTTCAATGCGCGTCATTGTGAAGACTCTCGGAAACACTTCTAGAACGTTGCAACATAGTATATTTAATTACCAGCTTTGTGGATGGCTCATTTGATCTGCAAGTGTCATCTGGATTTAGTCCTAAGACATGGTTGTGAGAACAGCTGATGTGAGAAGTATTCTTCGCATGGACTGAGAATTTCTAGAATCGAAGCTGGGCACAGCAGACTTGGACTAAATTTTCCTTTTCCCTGGCGATCAGAATGTTCAAGTATCGTATTATCTCTATTTCTTTAACACGACATGAAAACGAGGAGAAAAGGAGAGCAAAAAAGTATCGAAGGAAATGATAACATGTGATTCCACTTAGTGTAATGTTCCGATTAGATGATATGAAACCGATTCAATATGGTCAAGCAGCTTTCAATTGGGTAGAGGGACCGAATGAAGTTGATTACAAATGTAAGGTGGTGATGATGCTCCCACACCACCTGAATCACTCCCATTAGAAAGGCCAGTGGAAGTAGTTTTCCATCATACATTAAACATATGCAGGCGATGGGGACTGTCTACCTTTCCCGAGAAAGCTGAGAGCTTGAGGCTTTCTTTGCGGCCTCCGTCCCCTAAACATTGTCGCATTCATCACATCGGATTCTGGACAGGTATTACTGGCATGTAAAGGCTTTCCACCCTTTCAAATCCACCTTTTGGACATTTCCTAACTCCTCTTTCATCGAGTTGGGAAAGCCATGACTTGATGGATAGGAAGATTTTTGATTCGGAGCAATAACAAGTTGACAGCATGTTTGGAGGGTTCTGTCTCCATTGAGTCGAGTCTGAATAAGAGGGGTTAATGGATGAGTTGAAATAACTTGTAAGACAGAAAGAGGTTTGTTTTTCTTTATTGACCAAAAACGATTAGCCAATAGACTCGATTAATTTATAAATGATAGGACGTCTGTGAGTCGTTTTATGTTTTTTTTCCGATGATTTTGGTAAATTATATTTGAATTGCATGCGAGAACAAACATGATTTTAATAATATAAAGACTTGAGCATACTAATCCAACAAGTTTTGGTCATATAAATATTTGTTGGACGAACCCACATGTGTGGCAATTTGTGGGACTCTTTTAATAAATAAATAATATTTATGTAAGAAAACAACAAGTGAAAGACAAAGGAGAACCATCAATTGATTGTAAAAAAGGGAGTTATTAGAGTTATGTTATCAATTCCAATACAACATAATACCTAAACTATTTAATCTCACACAGAGTCAAAATAAAGACCTAATATGGTTGACATTCTCTCACCATCGCTTGGTCCATAGTAAGCCACGACTCGCCCAATAAGAGAAGCGGCATTTTGTTCACGTGCGACTCCGCATCACACTCGAACACCCACCAATTATACACGGTTGTAACTTCCCAACCACTCCAACACAGCAGTGAGATAAATTTTGTCCCATAAAGAATAACTCAGAGAAACGAAAAAAGATTAATAATGTATTTTCAATTCTTTTAATACACTTTTTTTAAAAAAATTAAGGATGACCTCCAATCAGTTAATAATTATATTAGTTGTATCCTAAAAGAAAAAAAATTTAAAAATGGGATCATTGTCATGGCGAAAGCCGGGCAGTGCCAATCTGATTTCCTGCACCAGCAAAACTGTTCTCGGTACTTCGCTACTAAGGAACTGAAACATCCAGCTACACTGTGATGGTTTAGAAGCACTCAAAAAAAGACCGGTAGAATGGGACAGATTCTCTCTCTGACCCTGGAAGTTTGCCCAACTACTCCTATCTATCAGAGAATGCACTCAGTGTGGTGACAAGGAAAGGCTGTGAAAATAATGGCAGTGCGTTATTCCACCATTAGTGTTTTGGGGCAATGTAGCATTATTAGTCGCTTCCTTTACCAGAAATAGGATGAGCCATGCTGACTGACACCCCATCAGCTCCGGTAAATGGTTGTTGACATAAGGATCGGTGAGTGAGTGGATGGCAGGTCAGGCATGCTGTTGTAGTCAAATTAATGCACTTGTACTTGCTCTCCTTCGCCATGATACGAAGAAGTACCTGATTCCTCTATGGTTTAGCTCATTCTTAGGCCCTCAAAGCAATTTGGATTGGGATTCGCGAAGTCCACCTGGCTAATTTAAGATGACCTATATTGGATTCACATGTTGGGTCTCAATCAGAGCTTCTGGGCTACGTATTTCGATCCGGTTTAACCCTTATTCGGATCCGGCCCAGCGGTAACGTGTGCTCCTTTTCTCATGCAGCCATCCGAATGATTTTGACGGATGCGGTGACCCTTTGCGCATGAACCTTTAGTAACATATGCTCCTCTTCTAAAGCGCCCACATTGTGCCATATGATGCTGGCCGTACACGGCGCATGATCGACGGTTCGGATCGTATAGTTGTCTTCTCGTACGTCGGTGAGCGAAACCTCTCTCTTACCGACCGAAACGTAGTCCGCCTTATCCACAGGTCCAAAACGTGGGCCGCATTTTTTTGTGCCGGTTAAGTACTCGGTGGGTCCCGCCTGGGTCCTGTGGATAGAGCTGTTGGGTCTGGATTGGGGCCCGCTTCGTGGTTCTGGAAGCGCCACGGCGACAGGTTTTATTCTGTTTTGGCCATTATACGAAAGATATCCACCCTTACGGACGGCACCCTTCACTTATACCCACCGTCCATTTTGGGTATCGTGGACCCCCTAATATTCATCAACGGTCAGGATTTACGATGAGTAACTAAACGGACGGAACGGTGACGTCTACCACGGGACCGTCTCTTTGTCCTTTTTAGAGGCAATTAACCGCTTTCTATTTGCCACGCCTTTCTGTTCCTTCCGTCTTCCCTCGATTCCCTCCAGAATCTTTCGGATTGACCTCTCTAATTTGTCCTAGGCTGTGCGATCTGGATCGAAAAAGGTTGGATCTCCATGGCGAAAGTTTTGCCCGGAAGGAATCTCCTTTCGCCATTTGGCGGCCACGTTTCCTTGATGCTTTCTTCGCGGAGGAACTCCTCTCTTGTGGGGTTCCGCCGCGGTGCCTCGCGGAAGATCGACCCGTTGAGGTCTTCGTCTTCTTCAAAGAGTAGTAATTTCCATGGCAGAGAGTTGGTTATTGGGGCGCCGAGAGGGAGGCCCGTGAGGGTTTACCTCCCGTTGATCCCCGTACAGGCGCGTAGAAGCTTCACGTCCCGACCTTTCCCTCTTTTATTCTCATTAATGGGTAATGATTTGATCTTTTATGATATAAACTAGGTATCTGTTTCGTTTTAAGTTCCTTCTTGAAGTTCCCTTTTTTTGGGCTTGTTTTTGCAGGTGAGAAATGTCTTTTTCCCATTGATCCTATGCGAATCCTAAAAATTTGTGGTTTTCCTTTGTTTTGTTGAGATTGAAACGTAAAACAGAAGATGATTGATTACATAGCAGATAGCAGAGTCAATGTTTATTTATATAAGGAGAGGGAGAATTTTTCTCAACAAAGCAACAAGATTTTCTCATGCAGTTGAGGAAATATTATTTGCTATCATGCTCCCATAAGATGGTGCTCCTATCAAGGATGTCAATCTTTGACCGATGTAATGAAAATGGTTTACGAGCAAGAGGCTTCGTAAATGAGTCTACTAGTTGATCAGTCGTGTAGACATGAGAGACACGTAGTTAATGCTGGAGAACTTGATCTTGCACAAAGTGGAAGTCGATGGCAATATGCTTCGTACGGGAGTGGAACACTGGATTGGCGCATAGGTATGTAACTCTGATATTATCGTAGTAGATTATAGGAATGAGAATAGAGTTGATGTTGAGTTCGTCGAGTAGATTTGTTACCCAATTGAGTTCTGCAGTAGTGGTGGCGATGGCACGGTATTCAGCTTCAGTTGTTGACCGTACAATTGTCTTTTGCTTCTTGGAGCTCCTACTGATTGGATTAGCTCCAAGAAAGATAATATACCCCGACGTGGATGTTTTATCATCAAAGTTACTTGCCCAATCAGTATCGGCAAAAGCATGGAGATGAAGTGAGGAGTGTTTGTGGAAAAAGAGACCATGATTGATTGTCCCTTTAAGATATCGCAAGATGTGCTTGATTGCAGACCAATGCATGGTAGATGGCTGATGCATAAATTGTGACAACTTATTGACCGCAAACGAGATGTCAGGGCGGGTGAGAGCTAAGTACTGTAATGAGCCAACTGCTTGTCGATATTGAGTAGGTTCTGTAGCAGGACTTCCATCACAACAATACTTCTATTGAATTCTTTCCTGATTCTTATCTTGTCAAGGATTTGAACACGAGGACATCCTTGGTTCAAGGCCAGAATAGAGGCAATATTTACGAATGACCATCAGCTCCACAAATAACCCACCCTGCTTGTTTAAGAGTAAGCTCTTTTTCTCGCTGTCATCTTCCAAGCTCGACAAAAGGTGCAGCATCCGAAGAGTCTTTGTTTCCTCCACTGCGATCGGTGTTCTGCGCCTTCTCCGACGGCATAGCTCGCTGCGTTCTTCTCACCTGCGTTGCTGCCAATGTAGCGGCGCCACAACAGAGCTCACAGGTCTCCCTCGGCTTCATCTTTCCGACCGAGGAATCCATCGATCAGCCCGCCGTTTCCTCCCCCTCCACCCCGACGACCACGGCACATCCTGTTGAATCTCGGATTTTAATGATGAAACTAATTGATTGTGTTTTGTGGTCTAACTACGTTTTGAGTTACGCAGGTCTATTATCGATCAGCATTAAACAGTTGATACTAGAGGAATTGATGTTGCGCCGGGTGATCACGTCAGGATATTGGATATCGAGTCGAAGGTTCAGTTGACAATCGACAGAAGGCTTCGGACGTCGGGCATCGGGCCAAGAAGAGTAGAGTTGCACCAAGGATATCGGGGTTGCGGAGATCAATCGCCGATTGGGCAACAAGTCGCAAGAGAGGACGATGTGTCGAAGAATCAGACGAAGAGCCGACCAATGATGTGCCAAGCAACTGAATGTCAATTCGCGTTGTAATAATTGTCTAGATCGAAGTAGAGTTTTGTTTGTGTGTGTGCAGGATTAACTACGATAACGATGAAGACGTAAAGCGAAACAAAGTGTTGGAAGTCAAGTGCGATAGATCGTTGGGAGTTCGAGAGTTCGACGAAAGTCCGAAGATTCGTTGGGAGTGCTACCGAAACTGGCCGAGAACGAGTAGGGAGCTTGCCGAAGGGTTTTTGGAAGTTCGCCGGAAGGTTCGTCGGGAGTTTCCAGAGCTTGCCAAGAAAGATCGGAGCTTGCCAAAGAAGCTTGTTGGAACTCACCAAGATCATCATGAAGTCCGGGAGCTTGCTGGGAGTCCGCAGAATGGTTTCCAAGGGCTCATCGAAAGACCGCCGAAAGTTCGTCGGAAACTCGCCGGAAGGAGTCTTGACTTATCGAACTTTATAATAGCTTATAAAATATCTTTAATTTTGTAGTTAGTACGTTAATTTGGGTTAGGATTATGTGTTAATCCTATAACCCAAGTAGGGGCCCATTAGGCCTTGTTTTGGACCGGTTTGGGTCGAGTTTTTGGCCCAAACTAGTGTACTGAAAAGTGCTGGGCGGTGGCACCGCTGCCTTGGGAGGTAGAACCGCCAGATATCTGTCGCCTAACAATCGACAAAGTGTAGCACCGCTAGTACCGGGAACAACGAAAGAGATTTAAATTTGGGCTCCAAATTTGAATCCTCTTGGGGTTTATAAATACCCCAAGTGTTTCTGTAAGAAAAACAACAAGCACAATACTTTGGAAGCAAGAAAACTCTGTTCAAATCTCATTAGAAAATCCTCCTTAGTTTTCACTTGTATTCCATCGAAAGAAAGGAGAGAGTGCTTGTAAGGGTTTCCTCCTAAGCTCGTTAAAAGGAGGAGTTGTAAAAGAGTTCATCCTTGCCCGTTGGAAGGAGGATAGCTAATGAAGAAGTCGGTGGCCTCAAGCAAAGAGGAATCGGGAGTGGATGTAGGTCGGATGATCGAACCACTATAAATCGATTTGCATTTATTTTCTTGTAACTTACTATACTGCAAACTATCTTCACTTTATTGCCTTACTTACTTGACTTCCTCTTCATCTTCTTACATACGCTTTCAACGCAATCGAAACAGTTTCAAACGAAACATTATTTTTAACGTACGAAGTTTTCGAAAGTTGTTTTAAATCATCGAAGTTTATCATTCTTTATCCGCTGTACTAATTCAAACCCCCCCTCTTAGTGCTGCTCGATCCCTAACAATTGGTATTAGAGCCACGTTATTTCTCATTCGGATTTACACCCGTAAGAAATGACTCTTCATGGCTTTCAAGAGGGCTTTTCAGTTGTTCGTTAACCATTCTTTAATGAGTCGGACTACACCTATTGGAAAACTCGAATGAGAGTTTTCTTGCTTTCAATAGATTTGGATTTGTGGAACGTTGTTGAAAATCATTTTCAACTTCCCTCTAAACCGATGAACGAATGGTCGGACTTAGAGAAAAATTCTTTTTCTTTGAATGCAAAGGCTATGAATGCCTTATTTTGCGCTTTGGACAAGAATGAGTTCAATCGGATTTCTACGTGTGAAACTGCTTTTGATACCAAACAAATCACGCATGAGAGAACTAGTTGAGTTAAAGACTCAAAAGTAAACCTCTTATTGCATGATTTTGAGCTCTTCCAAATGACACCAAACAAATCTATCGACGACATGTATACCCGCTTCACGGATGTCGTTAATAGCTTGAAAAGTCTTGGTAAAATTTTTTGGATTTTGAACTCGTAAACAAGATTTTAAGATCCCTTCCAAAAAGGTGGGATCCTAAAGTAACGACGATTCAAGAAACAAAAGATTTAAATGATTATTCTATTGAAGAACTCATTGGATCCTTAATGACATATGAAATGACATTCTTGGAACATATTGAACATGATGAACACATGAACCACCTTCTAAAAAATAAGAAGGATTTGAAACTCCGAACTATGAAATGCCACTTGAGTGATGACTCAAGTGATGAGGACAATGATAAACTTGAGCTTCGAACACTAAATCTTAATAAGTTTATTAAACAAAAATCTAAAATAAACAATGAACTTGAACGGAGAATGAGACCACCAATGAAGAAGAAGAAGACTCACCGAGAAGAATCAAGTAAAGAAGAGGCAAACTATGCTTTGACGGTTTTCGACAATGAGGTAAGAAACTCACCCAACTTGTTTTTTCCTTATTATAAAATTACTTGAACTATTCATAAGTTGCTTAATATAGTTGATAGGATTTTTTTTAATGCTTTTTCTTTCTAGTTATTTTTAAAAATTAAAAATATAAATGATGATCGCTTAACTTGTGCTATTACAAGATCAATCTCATGTATGATTTTGAAATAACAACTCAATGCATGGTTTTTGATGCAAAAATGAATCATTATGATAATTGCATCTCATGCTTGTACACCTAACAAGATTAAATCCAATGAATATTTATCTTGATAAATTTCGTATCACTTTTCATAATAACATATGAAAATATGAAATCATGTGTATCTTGTTGATCTATGTTACGAAATCTATTTTTCAATTTTAAACTTGATAAATATCATTTATACAAAAGAGTTGAGCATGCTTACATCTAATTAATGTACTTTACTCCTAACAAATTTTTGGAATTAAAGATTTTGATGATAATTTCAAATTTATATGATGCTTGGCTTTTGTGTAAAAATGTGAACATGCTTATATGAGATCAACCACATAAAATAAAACACATAAAAATTGAAAATGTGTTATCATAATGTTTTATTTTTGATGTGCTTGGTCTTGACGAGTTTATGACTAAACTTATATCTTGTCGATACATGTTTTCATAAAAAGATTTGAATATGCTCACATGAAAACAAATGCATGACATTTGAACATTCTTATGAAAGATCAAATCATTTAAATTGAAACTCATAAAGATGAGAAAATGCACTATCATGATGATTGATGCATTTGATCTTGATGACTTAAATGATAAAACTTGTATTTCGAATTTGTATGATGATGGCTTTCATGAAAATATTTGAATATACCTCTTGAAATCATCATTGATAATAATGAAATGAAAAATATATACTATCATGATGCTTTATGTTTGATATATTTTGTCTTGAAGGTTTTGATGAGAAAACATATATTTTGGAATTTATACGATGATGATTTGAACATGATTGTATGAAATCAATTGCATGAAATGGAAATGCATTTTCTATCCTATTGAAATTAATGAACTCATTTCATGAATCATATCAATCTCCTGAATCAATTTTGGAAAATGTCGTATACTTAATAAGTTACGATTTCATGACGAAATTTGTCTTTCCATCTTGAATGTTGACATTTCCTTTTAAGTCAAACGCATGCTTAAATGAATTTAATCAAAAAGGGAAATGTATGACACTTGAAAATTTTGAATTTTTGATAAAAGTCAAATGATGAATCCATGTATATTGTGTTCTTGAATCTCGAGAATGATTTTGATAATTTGATTATAAGTTTTGAGTTAACAAAATGAGTTTGAATGATTTTATGACTTGTCACTTGATCTCTTGAAATCATGACTTTGAATTCTTGACTTGAGATATTTTATGTGAATTGAAATACTTTTCTCTATAATTACTTCTTTTTATCATTTACTAAAGAGGAAAACAATCCAAGTCTTGATATATCGATAAGTGATACTTGAAATTATTTTTCATGAATTTAGATCTATCATGCATAAATCAAGTTGTTGCTTTTACTATCAAATGAATCGTGAGACTTGACATCATATCTTTTATGGTATAGAAATGAGAAGAATTCTTTAGCTTGAATGTCTTATGTGATGATTGAAAATTTGATGAAAAAGAAATGTACTTAATGATTGAATTCTTTTATCATGGCTTAAAAATGAATGAAAAGAAAATATATTAGCAATTGTAATCATGACTTTGATCCTTGATATTGATATGCTTTTATATATCATGATTCTTGGTTGCATGACATTTATCTTGAATTGAAAATTGATACATTTATCGTAATCTTGCTAAAAGGACATTTGTGAACCATATATGATATCTTTTGATCCTTGTTGATTTTACATATTGATATCTTTCGTTACATGATTGAATCATTGATTTATTCTTTTTATCATGACATAAAAATACATGCAAAATATGCTAGCATTGGTATCAATGACTTGAAGTTGATTGTATGCTTAAATTGATTTTTTTCTCGTATGCTTCAATACCTCTTTGTATGATTCATGACTTGATGATTGAAATATTCATGTAGAATTTTGATATGTATCACTTGTCATGATTTGAATATTGAAGTAAAAGAAATTATGTTCTTCTTGATATCTTTTATGATCATGACTTGATCCATTATATTTGTATCATGATTTGAATATTGATGAAAATTTTTATTAATGCAAGTTGATAAATGATATGAAAAGAGGATGTAAAAAAAATCTTTGTATTTGATCCTCCTATTCTTTTTGACAAAGACAAAGGATGAGAAAAATTGCTACCTTGTAATTTCATAAGAAGTTTAGGATTGCTATCTCAAAGGATACAAATATTGCTATCTTGCCTATCTCAAGAAGAGAAAATGCAAAGCTTAGAAAATTTGCATTCCTACACTTGCCATGCTTCTATGTTGTAATGTTTTACTTGCATATTTAAAGTGATGAAATGCTTACACAAATTGATTGCATATCGCAAAGGAAGCAAAAAAAGCATAACCTGCACATCTCAAGCACATCTCAAGCAGTGAATAAAAAAATTGCTATCTTACCTATCTTTTACAAGGAAATCAAAGTGCAAACTTGCACAAAAAGCAAGTGTTGAATTCCTATGCTTAAATGTTTTATGATGTGATTAATCGCTAGTATGATTGTAATATTTGCATATCCTTTTAAACTAGCTATGATGCAACTTCTCCTTTTTGTTGATAACATAGGGGGAGAAATAGATTGATGACTTCATGCATTGAATTGAATATTTTATATATTTGCATGATGGTTTTGATTCTTATAATTTGTGATAAATGTTGCTTAGATTTGGGATAATCCAAGTGTTCTATCAATGACATATTGATAGGGGGAGTTTGGTTAAACTTCGGGGAGTTATGGTTAACTCCGTTAGTTATCAATTAGTTGTCATCATCAAAAAGGGGGAGATTGTTGAATCTCGGATTTTGGTGATGAAACTAATTGATTATGTTTTATGGTCTAACTGTATTTTGAGATACGTAGGTCTACTATTGATCAGGATAAGATAGTTGACACTGGAGAAATTGACGTTGCGTCGGGTGATCACGTTAGGATATTGGATGTCGAGCCGGAGGTTCGGTCGATAATCAGCAGAAGGCTTCGGACGTCGGGCATCGGGCCAAAAAGAGCGGAGTTGCGCCAAGGATATCGGGGTTGCGGAGGTCAACAGCCGATTGGGCAACAAGCCGCAAGAGAGGATGATGCGCCGAAGAATCGGATGAAGCGCCGATCAATGACATGCCGGACAAATGAATGTCAATTCGCGTTGTAATAATTATCTAGATCGAAGTAGAATTTTGTTTGTGTATATGCAGGATTAACTACGATGATGATGAAGATGTAAAGCGAAACAAAGTGCCGGAAGTCAAGTGTGATGGATCATTGGGAGTTAACCATATAAGTGGGGGAGAATGTCACGGACAATATTGTAAACGGCTCGTTCGGTGTAACACTTGTGTGTGTCCGTATCTCTTTTGGTTTGTTATTACTTGTAAAGGGCTTGCCAAAGGCTAAATGCCCAATTTGAGTGAGTTTGGCAGCTATTGTCGGCTTGTACAGAAAGTTTGTGTCATGTGGACACTTGTACTAGATTCGGTCTGTAGTGGACCAATTTTATGCCTTTGTTGTGCAACTGTTCTGAGCTTGTAATATCCATGGTTGGAATGTGCATCGGCTATAAAGTGTTTGCTAAAAGAGTGGCTTGCAGATCCCGTGTAAAGCGCTTTCTCTGTCCCGTCTTCTCTTTCGTTGGCCCTAAGGGATTGTAGGAGATTTCGGGGAGGCTGACCTTTGCGGTGATACGCATTGGTGCCGCACGGCTTAGGCAAAACCAGCTAAGTCCGTGACAGATGGTATCAGAGCGGGACAAGCCCACTTACAAACACTTAGCATGCAAACGTGGGGGACCTAGTGAGGCACCACGAGTACAACAAGCTAAGAAGAATTACAAAGTGCACAAAGGTTGGGATGGCCGAGTTCGAGCAGTGGCTCGACGTTAACACCCAACCTTGATGGTGCTCGAGGCAAGCCGAGCGCTTGGCAAAGGATGAGACCGTGCAAGGTGGAGTAGGTTGTTCAACGATCGAAAGAGTTGTAAACTCAAGGAATTCGATACTCATGCATGGCCTTGCATGTGGACGATGGATTGTTCGCGGCCATCCCAAGGCGACCGAAGGTCGGCGCCATGGAGCATTAAAACTTTCTCTTGGCATGTGCAGGATACTTTCGTAAGAGGTCAAGTGTACAAAGAGGTTCAAGCATTTTACTAGATCCGAGGGGTGCAAAGTGCGGTCAGTGTATTGGTGAAGTGTCACAATCTAGCAAGTGCATTTGCAAAGCAGACTGGGCACGCGATTTGTTCAAGCAGAGGCGAAGTAGTCCAAGAGGATGGTGGTCTCCTAAACTTCCCAAAGGGAAGGATGCGAAGAGAGAAGTTACTCTAACGGGGCAGATACCCAGGAGGGATAAGTCTCGGTTCTACAGAAGTAGAATCATATGCAATGAACCGCATTAGTTGAGTACCTCAAGACGAAGCTCGATGGATCGAGTGAGCGGTAAGGAGTCATTGCATGATCTCGCAAGTGGTGATGAGTTGATGGACGCATAGCGAGATCAAGTGGGGGAGCAACCCAGGCAACACAAAGTGAAGGCACACTTGGAGCCGATAGCGAGATCGGACTCAACAGAGGGCTAACCCGTGGAATGGTTGGTGTGAGGGCCACCATTAACGCAATGCAAATCGAGAAGCGGAACAACTTGGGGTAACTTGTTGATATACCCAAACCGCATGAAGGAGTTGGCAAAGAAGATAGAACGTGGAGTGGAGGCGTGGAGCTTTCCTTAGACAGAAGTCAAGGACATGGACTCTTGCAGAGACAAGAGTAGGATCATGTCGTTCCATGAGTTTTCTATTACGATGAAGCGGACTCATCTTGTATGGTGCCAAAGACGAAGGGAACTTGAGGCATATGCACCTCATCTCGGTGAAGCATTTGACTTTGAGTAACTAAGGCGATACAACTTGCATTGGCGAAGTTGGTGTTAGTAGGCCTTGGCACGGGGCAAGAGGATGCTAAGCGCAGATGCTCTTGAAGAATATGCATGTTGCAGTGTTGCTATTTGAGTTGCCATGAGGAAAGCGGTGCGCAGCAATGAGATTGTGCCTTTGGTAGGGGCGAGTCCGGATCGCATAAATGTGTACATATTTCAGCAAGTCGGGACTTCTTGAGGAGCTGCTAGGCGATGGACTATCCTAGAGCTAGGCTTCGTCCGAGTGTGACCCGAGAGTAGGTGGACGAAGGTTGATTGCCAAAGGAGCGAAACAGAATCGAAGCTGGCGAAGGCCCTGCGATGTGTTGGCGAGTCCACACATGGAGATATCGTAGTTCGAGTTCATACCACAGGGATCAGAATACAAGGAGATGTCATCAGGCGATGACATGATGCAGCGGATCGTAGTGGAATGGTTCGTGACAAGTCGACACACACGGTGAGTCCCATGGGAGGACTAGATCATGCAGAGGTATGATCAGGAGTGCGACTAGGAGCTCCAAATCGGTGAACAACACGACGATAAGAAGAGCTATGGATTCAAGCAGTGAATGTCATGGTACCGCAGAGGCAGGTCTTCCGTGCGTGCATCGAATGTTACATTGAATGGAAGCCTTGGACATCAGCTTATGGGGGCTGTGCCCTATCGAGGAAGAAGTGCAGATGCAAGTACTAGGGAGTCCCATGTGGGGACTGGATCATGCAGAGGTATGATCGGAGCGGCTGAAGAGTGGAACTACTTCAGAGCTCACATTCGCTTAAGGGAGCCCAGCAAGTCGGAGGACAAGGCCGAGTAAGTGAACGTTGCGACCAATGAAGCTAAGGAGAACAGAAGCGGTGTAAACCCTGCAGCATGATGGCAGAGGCCATACATGGGAGTTGCAGTCTGTCTTTCCATCGACCAAGTAGAACTGCTCAGAGAACACAGAGGTGTTGAAGCAGATGGTCGAAAAAGGCGAGGAAGCAATGACGAGTCCAGAGGGACTCAGCTACCCAAGATCAGTCATCGGTTAGAAGGTGGACTCAGAGGAGTGCCGCATTGCTGCAGGGGCAGATCTACCGATCACGAAGAAGGGATGCAGATGCGAGACAACGGATAGTAGCGCTATGGACATTGTAGTGTCATGGTACTGTAGAGGCGGGACTTCCGGGGAGTCATCAATCCCTTGCTCTCATAGAGGGAGAGCGCTCGGTCGTGATATGGGCCGTGGAGGAGGAGAATGCTTTGGCAAACTCCATGTACCAAGACAAGGCTGAAGGACAGAAGCCAAAGAACTTCGTAAGACCAGTGTCAACAAACTTTCCATCAAGATAGCCGTGAGTGAAGGACTTCGGGTCGATGCAAGAGTGCATGACCAAGGATCGAAGCAGCAAAGATGTGATGTTGTACCTTTGCTACTCGAGAGAGTCGGCGATGAAATGATGGAGAAGGCGGTACAATCCCAAAGCGACCAAATCTATCGGAGACTTACTCCAAGTTGGAGTGATAACTTCTTGCATTCCGAAGTTCAAGGGCAAATGAAGGCGAATCATAGTAGCCGACTCAACAGAAGGATTGCAAACACTTCAAGTGCTTCGGAAGTGTGAGCTAAGAGCAGGCGAAGTCTAGTAACCAACTTGATGCACGAAGTACAACCTCGAGGAAGCGGGCGAAGTCAAGTAACCTTTGCCTTCTCAACTCTCAAGAGAATGGGCAAAACCGAGTACCCCAGCTCTCTTAGTTATCTGGCAGAGGAGCTCTACACAAATTTGAATACCCTTCGAAGAGACTAATGGAAGATAACAGTTGTCAAGCCCTCACTGACGGTGATCAGTGCTATTGAGAGTAGACTGTCCGCTTCATTTTCCAATTGAATGCCAATCGAAAGCGGAAGTAATGCAAGCCTACTTGGGCAAGACAACTAAGTGGAAGAAGATTCGATGGGCAAATTTTGCATGAGGAAGGACCGAGAAAACTTTAAAGGTTGCATGAGGCGATGCTCGTTAAAGCTCCAACAAGCATCTATCCAGTTCAAGAGACAAAAAGAATTTGGAGATCGGCGATATCAAAGATGGTCTTTCCCTTCATCGATGAATCCGCAAGACTCAAAGAAGGATCAAGACAACTTCGCCGACCCCACACCAAAGTCGAGTTATTGACGAGTTGAAGCAAAGCATGGCAGATTAAAGTTTGACGACTCAATAATAAGTGGAGAACAATTGGGAGCCAAGAGGCGATCGCAATAGGAGCGAAGATCGAAGATCCAACAAAGAAAAGAAGTTGCAGCGTCAGCAAAGGCTTCGACGAGGACGTCGAAGGAATAAGTGGGGGAGAATGTCACGGACATTATTGTAAACGGCTTGTTCGGTGTAACACTTATGTGTGTCCGTGTCTCTTTTGGTTTGTTATTACTTGTAAAGGGCTTGCCAAAGGCTAAATGCCCAATTTGAGTGAGTTTGGCAGCCATTGTCGGCCAGACAGAAAGTTTGTGTCATGTGGACACTTGTACTAGATTCGGTCTGTAGTAGGAACCAATTTTATGTCTTTGTTGTGCAACTGTTCTGAGCTTGTAATATCCATGGTTGGAATGTGCATCGGCTATAAAATGTTTGCTAAAAGAGTGGTTTGCGGATCCCGTGTGAAGCGCTTTCTCTGTCCCGTCTTTTCTTTCGTTGGCCCTAAGGGATTATAGGAGATTTCGGAGAGGCTGACCTTTGCGGTGATATGCATTGGTGTCGCACGGTTTAGGCAAAATCGGCTAAGTCCGTGACAAGAAGTCAAGTGTGATGGATCGTTGGAAGTTCGAAGAGAGAGAGAGAGGAGAGAGAGAGAGAGACGGGTGGAAGACGGCAAGGAAAAAAGAGCCCCTGCTTTGAAATAGAATATATACTTCCTTCTTCGAACTGCTGCCGATCTTTCCAACTGGGCCATGTGAGTTCATGTGCAGTCTCTCTCCAACACGGAGGAGGAGGGCTTTCTGATGTTTGACAACGCTCATCCCAATACCACTTTTCTTGAGCTTTCAGCAAATTTACGTGTACGGCAGCAGATGGAGCGCAGGCAATGGAACAGCTTCAGCATGAGATACCCAGCTTCCACTTTACAGACACGGGACGAAGGAATAAGAGGAATCCAAGTCACTTGTTGTGTATGGAATGCACCGACTATACAGGAGCAGAATTGTTCCGTGGAGATTGAATTGCTGTAGATAAGAACGGGGAGATGGACATGAGAATAGTTGCTTGGAATTCTCATCATCAATGTTTTATTCCATGGCATGGGAACAAAACCTTTTTAGAAGATAGGATTCTGCTTCCTGTTGAGTTCCTGAGCTTTGAATAACAATGTTTAATGAAACAACTTCGATCTTTAATCAACATGTCACCCTCTGATTCGAGTAGTGAAAGACTGAAAGCATCTATTTGTTTACTGACCGGAAGTTATGGAAGTTAAGGGAGTAGAATAGTTCCAAGTCGATAGTGGTTCTCACGGTCATACCTCGGCAAAAGGGAAGAGAATAATAAAACATGGTGACAGAAAAAGAGTCTCAAGTATACGTGATCTGATCAAAGTTGGTGATCTGTGCCCCCAGTAAGAAGAAACACTTCGCAGGGTTTGGATGAACTCTCTTGACTGGCAGTGAGAGAAGAAGAACTGCACAAATGGATTAGTATGATCAAAGCATTAGCTGCAATGAATCTTGTCGTTTAGCCACATGAGCCTTGCTTCTATCGTCTCGAGATCCTGAAATTGAGGTAAGGAGACATGTTCTTAACTCGGTGATGAATTTTGAGTCCAGGAATCAATCCCCAGTGGAGATGGCTTAAGCAGAAGCTAACAGTGCAGAAGTCGCTGAAGTCAAAATGATGAGGCCATAGCCATGTGCATGGAGCATCAGAATGAGATAATATATCACCCTACCAGAGAGCTTCACGCGCACACCAAATCCCTGTAAAGCTACCCTCTACTTATCATGAACTCCTAAACTGAGATATGCTATTTAATTGGTGACTGCAGCAGCAAACTGTGATCGCAAATTAAAATAAAGCTGTTCTAGCATGGCTGACAGGGTTCAGAGTCATAGTGGCTGAAAACTCCCATCACTCACCTTTAAGAAACTAAAGAAAAAAGTTCATTTAATCCTATCAAATAGCAGAAGAATCACAGCAACAATCAAGATATCTACTGTGCTTTTGCCCTCTAGGGTTTGCTGTCTTCTGGTTTTATATGCAGAGGATAAGATACAGTGAACTCGGAGAAGCAGAAAAGGAGCTCCAGCCAGCGTTCCCTTTCGCTTTAAATCCTGTATCTGCTCTGTCCATTTACTCCAGGAAGAATCTACCACCTGACTTCCTTGAATGTGTGCGTGTCGTCTCTTGCAGTGCGTTACAAGTTACAAGAAACTTGCTCGACTTGCACCTCGAAGTTGGTTCGAGCTAAGGAGTAGGTCAAAGTCAAGATAGTAATAAGAAAGTGTTAGCAGAGCAAGGCAAAGAAAAAGAAAATGTTTCTTCTGTAACTCGTTACTGTGTAGCTCAGTTTCAGTTAGCTGTTAATATACTATTCCTCCACCGGTCCAATTGGGCATCTTTTGAGGCTTTCTTTTAATCCTTTTCTCTCCTTTCGATCCCCTCCACTTTGATCTATAAGTACGCAGGACCTTCCTCAAGCCTTCTTCACCTGGCTTCTTTTCCATTGCTTAACCTTTGTTGGTGTACTTAGGTTCCCACCCCTGCTCTCATCTCTCCACCATGGAGTTTCTTGGACTCTCCCTGTTTGCCCTTCTCATCATGTTCGGAGCTGCTCGTGGAGACAGTGGCGGATGGTCTAGTGCACATGCTACCTTTTATGGGGGTAGTGATGCGTCTGGGACTATGGGTAGGCATACGAACCACATCTGTCTTTTATCTTGTTTCATCGTGCAAACCTGTGCTAATCTTTCTTCCATTTGACCCAACGTATGGCAGGAGGAGCCTGTGGGTATGGGAACCTCTACAGCCAAGGTTATGGTACCAACACTGCCGCACTGAGCACTGCTCTGTTCAACAATGGCCAGAGCTGTGGAGCTTGTTTTGAGATCAAGTGCGTGAGTGATAATGGATGGTGTCTCCAGGGGTCGATCATAGTCACTGCGACCAACTTCTGCCCGCCCAACAACGCTCTCCCCAGCGACAATGGCGGATGGTGCAACCCTCCCCGGCAGCACTTCGATCTCTCTCAGCCGGTTTTCCAACGCATCGCGCAATACAAAGCAGGCATTGTTCCTGTTCAGTACAGAAGGTAAGCAAAGAGCAGCTACCGGTTAATACTGCTACTCTCTCTCTCTCTCTCTCTCTCTCTCTCTCTCTCTCTCTCTCTCTCTCCTCTGCTCAGAAACCTGAAAGGCTCTGACTTCTGAAGCAAATCGAATGGCTTGAGTACAGAGTTCCTTGCGTGAAGAAGGGAGGCATCAGGTTCACGATCAATGGCCACTCCTACTTCAACTTGGTCCTGATCACCAACGTTGGTGGTGCTGGGGACGTGGTGGCGGTGTCCATCAAGGGGTCGAGGACCGGGTGGGAGCCGATGAGTCGCAACTGGGGACAAAACTGGCAGAGCAACAGCTGCCTCGACGGCCAGTCCCTCTCGTTCAAGGTCACCACCAGCGACGGCTGCAGCGTTACGTCGGCGAACGTCGCGCCACCCAACTGGAGCTTCGGCCAGACCTACTCCGGCGCCCAGTTTTGAGCTGCTCCGGAGTGACAAAGACAACAACAACACAGCTTCCTCTTGACTCCAGTAGTGGTCTAATTAAGCAAGTGTTAAGCATGCTGTAGAGCCATGGACGGGCTCTCTTTTGAAATGGCCCTCAGGATGTCCATGGTTTTACTGATCTATGTCCTGTATTCTTCTTTCTTCCTTTCTTTTCCTTTTGTTCACAGTCTCTTCCTGTCTACCACATGGTAGCAGAGGAGAGACACCACCACAAGCGGTGGCTCGAAGTGGGGTCTTTCTAGGATTATTAGAGAAGAGAGACTGGGCTGGTGCTGTGTTAGTCTTGCTTGATCGGTGGGAGTGGCTGAGGTGAACAACTGCAGGTTGGTCACCCGCCCATGAAGGTTTTTCTTTCATGTCATCTCCATGGTTTTTAAGGGTGTCTGTAATCAGCATTGTTGCTGAAACATCATATGCAATATTGAAGTAGATATATATAGACATATTCCTATGATATAGTTGCTTGTTTTGGACTTACAAAGATTAGGCTTAATGTATTTATTAGGAGAACAGTTAAAAATCTCTTGCAGCTTCTCTTCTCCAACCTGACAAATTGGGAGACTCCAAACGAGAGAGAGATGGGCCATTCTTCAACATCAGAAGGTGAATGAACCTTCTCAAATTATTCCAGATGTGTTTGCTCGCATCAAGAATCACAATCCTCAATATAAAATTGCAGACTGTGGGATGTCCCTCCACATAATCTCTGCTGTATGACTAAATGTGTTGTTGCTGTATGAATAAATGTGCTGTACAGGGTATCAAGAAAGGTTACATGCACCAATAATACAATCACAACACAATCTAGTTTGCTTTGGGTGTCTTCTTTTGTTTGTATAAGCACAATTAGAGTTCTGGTGGTGTATACTTCAGAGTATGCAGGGTCCTAGTATCGTTAAATGTTGGTGGTGGTGAGGAGAAAAAATTAAAAGAAAATATTTAGAGATTAATAATCAAATAATATATCAAAAAATCAATAAGATCAATATGATTTGATAAATTTTATCTACAAACATGGAGAAAATCAAATTCTTCAATATATAAGATTAATTATAACATCATAACTTATCCTCACTCGAGCACGTATTTGCCTATAGACCACTTTTACATAAATCTAAAAAAAATTTATATTTTGTTCCTCACACTCTCTAGAAACCTTAAAAAGTATTGTCTCTAGATACCCTAGAAAATAATCCAAGAGCATTAAAAGTATTCCTTATATCTTGCTCTCCCACCACCAAAATACAGAGATTCATACAATATTTATAAAAGAACCTCTGGTTATCAAGGTTTTTTTTATCCTTTATAAGAATTCTTTCTTACATTAAGATTCTTTATCCCACTAGGACATTGGTCTTAAGAATTTTAAAATATATATCAATTATAATTATCTCTCCCTTGGTAAGTATTTTATCTACTTTTATATTTTCTGAAGAGAAAATATTTTACTCCATGCTTCTTTTAGTCTGCATTAATTATCCTTGTTGAATTTTTGCTTTTGAGCTCTAACACCATTTTGTTGAGAAAAGATTAGATATAAAGTTTTGAATTTATGGAAGCAACAGACAATAGATTTTTTTTCTCTTTTTATGTGAATCAAATAAGATATAATTTAACATCAAATATCTTATAAATAATTTAACAGTACAATCATATTAGTGACATTATAATAAGCAAATCACAAGAATAAAATTTACTTTAAAAAATCCTTCAATATGAAGGAAAAAATCACGAGTAAACCAGATCAATCTTTCACTATAAAATGATGAAATTACAATGTATTCTCTCTAGACTAATAACATATGATAACTAGATACTTAGATAAGTTTTAAAAAATTAGAAGAAAAATTTAAATTTAAAAAAAAACCTAAAGATCCACCCTCATTAATTGAGATAGCATAGTATTTAGATGAGCATACTAAAAAATCATGATAATTGGAATAAAAAATTATTTTTTAATTTCTTTCATCTAACTTATATAAGATTAAAGTTAGAATTTATTAATTAATCTTTATGTATCCTACACTTAAGTCATTGCTAAAACATCAAAACGAAGGAGAAAAGACACAATTTTCAATCTTCAGATCTCACCCAGCGTAACCCTCTTTAACACTTCCATGAGCTGCTCAGGGAGATATTTCATAATCTTGGATGTGGGGAAAATTCAACATATAAGTAGCTGATCTTAATAAAAAAAGTTGAAATCTTGGATACTTGTTTCAAGCTACGATTTTTATTTATATATTTATATAATTTCAATTATAGCAAACTCTATTTCTACGGTTAAAATCGTGATAATAAATGTCATCCCGAAAAGATAGTTAGTGGTTTTTACAATCACAGGTAAAATCTACATATTACTGTGATAATTCAACCGTAGTAATAGAATTTTTTCCTACAAATAAAAACTGTATTAATAGTTCATATATTACTGCGATTCCGTAACTACAGCAATAAATACTTTTATCCTGTAAAGTAAAACCATAGTAATAATTTAATTATTACCAATGTTATTAAACTACAGTAATAAATACTTTTACCCTGAAAAAGATAATCACAGTAATAATTCACATATTTATGCTATCATTTAATTACATAAATATATTTTTTTATCCAATAAAAGATAACTATAACAACACTATACAAATTACTATGATATACCAACCACGATAGTAGCTCATAATTCAAAATAAGAAAGATAATATTCTTCTATTAACCGTATCAATTTATATAAAAACTATAGTACCAAGTATGTCAAATGTCATATAATAGCAAAAAAATAACAAAAGTTATTCTTCCTAGTATTTCTCTCAAAGTCAAACACATGCATAGAGTGAATAATAATAATTAGATATTCAAATATAAATATGAAATCATATGATAAAAGAATTTTTTTTAAAATTTACCTACATTATGTGTTCGAGAAGCTCTTTCATCCAGAAGTATTTGTAACTGGGTTCTCATATCTTCCATATCGTAAGTATTTTTTTTCAAACGTTTTTTAAGTTATTGAATTTTTTTCATCTTTCTCATTCTAGATTGTATGATCATAGATATTAAACAATGAGATTTGGATACTATAAAATATGAAGCAGATGCCTCTATGTCATAGCATCGCACGTATCCTGATCTCTCTAGTCCTAATACTTGAGAAACGATATTTTCACTTAATGGAATATCAATTATTGTGAGTTGAGAATGTTGGGCCTTCAAATTCTTCATTTGTTCCTATAAAAGATTGAGTGATGCATACAACTAACTACTCAGGCTCTTGCTTCATCATCATCTACTGGTATTTTATCATATTTTCTTTCACAACTAATAATATAAATATCATCTGTAGCTAACTTTCAAGTGTCTTAGCTTTCTAACAAAATATGAAAGATAATATTGTTAATAAATATAAAAATACATCAAATGTTTATTTATGAAAATTTTGCTGGAGCAATGAGTTCAGATGAATCCCCAGACCAATGAATCACCACCACCAAAATAAAAAACTGGAGTAGCAATGAGTTGAGATGAAGAGTTTGCATACCATGTGCTGATCCCTTCAATCATTGATGTCAACACCTTTATGCAACACACCAACACAAAGTGCCTCATATCTATAAAGATTAATGCTTAGAGTAATATTTCATATTAGAATTCTGCAGGAGTTAAATCATTGATCAAAAGGTGTGCTTTCCAACCGGACATACAACCTCACCATGCTCACATGATAAGAGACATATGAGGTTATTTTAATTGAGTTTTGAAGAGTGCACTCATGATGGTCATACACCTTATTTCACTCTCTTAGTTGGCATATGCACAGATTAAGAGCATAATTGAATTGAAATGGTTGATTAGTTTAAGGTGTTGGGTGCTTTTAGCCGGGAGAACATAACTTAAGCTACAAAAGCTCCTGTTAGCAAAAAAATCTTGTAATTGGAAGTCATATTCTTCTTCCTCCACAAACACTTTTGACTGAGAGAGGTTTCCAACTGTACTTGCTTATAGTACAGAAACCTAAAATAATCTTGCAGTGAAAGCCTATCTATATATGTGGAAGGGACTGCAGATTTCATTGGGAAGGGAAATAAAAGAGGAAGACACAATTAGCATGCTTTCCATCAGTATAAGCGGATCACTGAAAGCCTAAAAGAGAGGAAATAAATAGGAGATCAACAGCAGATCAAATAACTAAGTGAGATGAATGGTTAGATCCATGAAGTGGTAAGTTACTCAGGAGATGAACAGCAGTGGACGGAGAGTTGGGAGACATACATGATGACTGTGATTGATGAGGTGGTGCTTATAACTCTAATATGATGTCTGTGATCCTTGTTTGGTAGCAATTGCTTTCCACGGCACATATCCTTAATCTTTTCTTTGGAAACACAGTAGATATCCTAGTTTTGTTTTGTTTCCCACTGCCACCGATCGAATAGTAGAACTCCCTCTCTCTCTCTCTCTCTCTCTCTCTCTCTCTCTCTCTCTCTCTCTCTCTCTATTGAAGTTCCCTTCCCACCTCCACATGTTCTTGAACGAGAGAGAGATTCAACCCCTCATTCGGTGAATACATTAAAAGGTGTGTTTGGAGTTAAATCTTTAAAACTTCAAATTTTTCAATATGAATTTGAAACTCTTATAATTAAAGATTTTGAATCTATCATTAGCTTTATATCAAAAATCTCCTTTACTTTGAATCAAATGAAATCTTATGGTAAAAATTTAAAAGATTAAACTATAGCAAAAAATGTTTTATGAAATTTATCTCTAAAATTTGATATGATTTCTACTACTACAGAAGAAACTAAATATATAAGTATATTATCTGTTGATGAATTAATGAGTTCACTTTTAACTCATGAATAAAAAATAAATAGACCTTTGGATGAAACTTCGGAACATATTCTTCAAATGAAGATAGATCAGAAGAAGGATCGAAAGAAAATTTCAGAAATCAAATTTTAAGGGAGAGATCGGAAGTCATGGATGATCTGGTTAGAGAAACTCTAATGAATGTAACAAAAAAACTCTTCAATATTTTTGTTACAAAAAATTGAACATATTGAAAAAGATTATTAGTATAAAATTAAAAATTTAAATGTTCCTCCCTAGTCTCATTGTAAAAAAAGGACTATCTTGAAAAAAGTTGTTAGAATAAAATGAAGCAAATTATTATGAAAAATAATAGTAAAAAAAGAATGAAGAATATATGTTATTTATAGTATATGATGATGAATATTTAGATCTGTTTGGGTTTTGGATAGTGGATATAGAAATCATAAGACAAAAATTTGTTTCAAAGATTTAATGATTCAATTAGATGCGAAATAATAATAAGGTACAAGTGGAAGAAAAATAAACAATTATTATCAACACTAAATTTGATAAAAAAAATTTATTGATGATGTGATGTTTATTCTTAGTTTGAAATAAAATCTCATCAGTATAGAATAATTAATGAGAAAAATAATATTATATTATTTTTTATGATTAAAAATATTTGATTTATGATAAAAATAAATGATAAATTGATAGCAACTATGAGGATAACAGAAAAAAGTATTTTTTTTTTATTATTTTTAGGTTTCTCCTTACATGCATTCACTGGTATTGTTACTGATAAATTGATATTATGGCATAAAAGTTATAACCATCTTAATTTTTTTGAGTCTATGCCAACTATCTCACATGATAGCTATGAGATGAAATATCATGATGTATGTCATAATGATTGGGGAACTACAACTGATAAGATATATACATAGGAAATGATTCCCTAAACTCCAATGATAACAAGCTTCCAATTGAGAAACCACAAAAACAACAAAAGTTGATATTATTTGAAAAGCCTAAGAATAACAAGAAAGATATAACTAATGACTCAGAAGGAAAAGGATGAAGAGATGACTCTAGAAGAATATAAAAATTTAAGAAAAAGAAACGAATGATCATAGAGGAGAAAGGTCGAAATTGACAAGGAGATGCAATCTATGCAGCAATTATCTAAAAAAAGAAAAAAAAGACTATCTTTGTCAAGTTAAATTCTGATAAGGATTTGGGAAAAAAGAAAAACAATAATCGTGATGAATGAAACAAAAAATCATTGAGTATCAATGAGTTCCTAAATTCAACTAAAAAAGTTTTTTGATACATCAAGAGAACTCTCAATTATAATATCTATCATGAGCAGCTAAAAGATTTTAAGTTATATTCTTATCCTCATAGTGATTGGGTTGGTTGTATAAATAATAAAAAAATAATTCAGTATTTCTACTCAACCTTGGCTCACGTATGATTTCATGAACAACAAAAAAATAATAACATGTTGCTCTCTCAAGCTCTGAGGCGAAGTATGTTACGTGCTATAAGTGTAATATGTCGAATAATTTGATTTCCAAGAATTCTAGCAAATCTTCAAGAAAAATAAAATATACGAACTAAAATCTATTGTAACAATAAGTCTACAATTACAATGATGAAGAATCCTATCTTTCACGAGTGCATCAAATACATCAAAGTTTAATATCATCTCATTCGTGAATTGATTAATAAAGAAGAAATTCAAATAGATTACTGTAGTATTGAAAATCGGCTTGTTGATATCTTTACAAAGGCTTTGGTGAAAGAAAAATTTTATTTTTTTCAAACACAACTTAGAGTTATAATTATTTTGAATTAAGGGTGTGCGATAAGATTAATTCAAATACTTAGAATTAGATAAAATAAAAGATAAAATTTTAAATTAAAATAAATAGATGAAGATGAGAAGATTTATTATGATATGATAATTTTTTCATTATTTTAAAAAAAATATGTTCTATCTTTTAAGTAATATAAATAATTATTCTTGGATTAACATAAATAGATAAGTTACTGTAGATTAAAAGTACTTTTTTAAACTATTTTTTTCCCTTCTTCCTAAAATTGTGTAATTAGATTTTATCTTTTATAAACAAGAAGCATCTATAATATACATGTTATCTAATTAAATTCTGTAATTACATAATTTAAAACCGACTGTGACGCTACGCGGAAATCATTCATGTCCACTGTCGTGAGCAGCATGCTTGAGACCGTCCAAACTTCGTTCTCGACGGATCGTCAATAAGCGTGCGAGCATCAGCATTGCCATGGGGAGAGAAGAGGACCGAGGTCGAATGGATCGTCGTGCTTCAGGAAGCAACGGCGCGATTGCTAAGAACACTTCCTCTGAGCCTTCATGTACCTAAGTCGATTACCGATGTCGTCGGCTTGGTAGCCTCCAATGTTTCCGGCAGGCACTGGTCAAATCCATTGTTGCCACCGACTGATCCTTTGACTGGCATTTTCTAGGGGAAGTCGTGATCGGCATTGTTGGCATTCATGGATTTGATTCATTACAAGTCATCACCGGCATGCTACGGTTGACTTGTTTACAACCCCATCTCCAGCGGTAGCGGGGATTTTTTAAGCACTTACATCCATTACTGCTACCGACGAGTACGATATTTTTTTTTGGCTATTAATTACATTCGTTATTGCTACTTTATAGTGTAAATTTTTGGATAATTTTTCTGAAAAAAAAATTATTTTTATTTTTTCCTCAAAAAGTGTCGCTGTTTTCTTTTTTTTTTTAGTGGTGTCCTCGTTTTGAATAATATAAAAAATGTCCTCACGAGCCCCAATGATTTTTTTTTATCAATTTTAAAAATATTATATGAATCAATCCATAAGGTGTAATTTTGGCTCATTTATAGTATTTTTCAATAATATTAGAGTATTTTTGTTGAAGTGCCGAAAATATTATAAAACTATTAAGAAGACATGGAAAGCGATATCCTTTTCTGTCTCTTTGATTGTTTTTGTTTGTAAACTATTATGATACTAAATTCTTAACCTTCAAATTGATATAATTGAGGCTATAAGTTAATTTATATTATTTATCTAGATTTTATGGTATTTTTATTGTGGTGACTAAAATCCTGTAATAAGTCAAAATTTGATTTTATTGGAATTGATAAGAGGTATTTTTGGTAATACCCTAAAACAACCCATTTTTTATTGTTCTCATTTTGAATAATATCAAAAATATCCTCACAAGCTCCCATGATCTTTTTTCTTCATTAATTTTAAAAACACTATATAGATTAATCCGTAAGGTGTACTAAAATATTGTAAAACTATTAAGAAAACATAATAAGCGATATCTTTGTGTCTCTGACTGTTTTTGCCCATAGACCATTATGATACTAAATTCTTAATCTTCAAATTGATATAATTGAGGTTATAGATTAATTTATATTATTTACTATATTTTTTAAGTAGGTTTCTTATGTAAGCATAAAAAATTATAGTATATTACTGTTATATAAAAAAAATTAATATCATGATTGAAATCAAATAATAATATATCATATTTATGATACATATTTTTCAAAGTCATAGAAAAAATTCTTATATGATATATAGAGGTATCATCGATCTAAAAATCGTCGATTTGTAAAGAGAATTAGATTCATCTTCTTCTCCATTCATATCTTTTTGGTATTATTTGAAACAAAGATATCATTTGAGAAAAAAATAAATAAAGAATACATTTTGAAAGAAAAAAAAACAAAAGCTTTGTGATAGAATCGTCCTAAATTTTGAAGCAGTTGGCAAAGAGAATCCAAAGGACTCGATTAGAAATCGAGACCACGGAGAAATGTGAAGGAATCGAAGCAGGACAGGGAGGAAAACACGGTGATGCTACCATGCGGAAGCATATAGTAATTGGGAGGGAACGATGCCAACATTATTTGTCTTTTGCTGGAAGATGTCGCTAGTGATTGCCGCAAAAGGCATCGCCTCCTCTCGTGATGGTGATCTATACATTGTTGCTTCAGATTCAGATTGGATCTGATAAATCAAAGGTAATTAATTGGGAGAATAAGATGGGAACGATGAAAGCAATAGAGGAAATGGTGTCTTAGCACTCACATGTCACGCAGTCTTATTGTGTAATATATTACTGATTTGTGTGGGTTCCGCATGCTGTGCATCGTCTCCTACGCCAAGTCGTTTGGGTTTCTGTCGAGCTTTTCTAAGAGTTGCATGTGTTCCTTTTTTATGGGCAGTATTGGTTGGAGTTCTAAATGATGCGCCAGTGCTTCGTTACAATGAGGTGGAAGTCAATGATTTTGACCCCTTTTATTGCTTAAGATAAAAATCAAAAGGACTTCGATGAATGATCATTGATGAAGAGTATTCAAGATACCAAAAGGGACGATGATGATGATTGTAATGACTAAGAAACTTAATATAGTGATCCTAAAAATCAATCATTCTAATTGAATCAGAACTGAACCAAGTCTAGGAGGTTTCGGATCTAGTTGTAATTCAAAATTATATCTTTAGCATTTTTAATTTTTATTTGAAAAGAAAATTATAGTAGCAAAACAATCATAAATTTATTTTATAATTTCTATCAAAATAGATGTATTTTTATGCACGCAACAATATTGATTAAGTAACCCCTTATAATTTATATCAATTGCTACCCGTATCGTATGTCCTAATTATTCCTTCGATTTCGATTGGCATATCAAACGAATCTTCATTGCTTTTAGAGACAATTTCTTAATAACTTTGCTTTGCTTTAGTTAATTAATCATTCATGGACCTCAACTAATTTGAGAGTTATTCTCGAATTGGTGTCACCCGAGATATGTTCCCTTAAAGTGCATCCCATAACTATTGTTAGCATCGATAAAATTGGGAAGTCAATAAATAACGTGTTCACTGAAGAATTGTAAATTCTAAAATGATAGTGCAGCCAAACTCGGTTACATAAATACCAAACTCAGAGTTGGGGCCCATTGAACCCCTCATTTCTTTTGCTTTTTGCCTTCTCTACTATTTCTATTATGTTTACTAATTTGATCCATAAAATGATAAAATTGGAATAGTTATAAATCACAATTAGTCAATGATCATTTTTTTTAACTTCCCTTATTTTTTTTATTAATATCTAAATTTAAATGTAAACAATCATAATAAGGATCGATCATACAAACCATCTATCCTGAGGATCAAAACTAGAAATCAATATTTAAAAAATAATTAATCAATTTAGTGTTCATCACTAATAATAATAAGATGTATGATAGAACCCCAGAGGAATTCTATAGAAATTGATCTTTGAGGGGGATCAACCCTTGGAATGTTATAGGGGTTCCACCCTCCAAGTAGCAATTCTAGATTGATCTTTCTTATTCCAAAGAGGTGGAGGCTACAAGCTTATATAGAGCTCCAAACCCTAGCCCTAGGGGCTGCTTCCTAAGTGAACTACCCAATTTGCCCTCAACCTTAGCGGGCCGGCCCAATAACAAGGGGGGCGACGGCTAAGAAGCCCAAAGATCCAAATATAAACCATAACCTCTCTTCTTTATAGGATAGAGGTAGCTAGGTGGGATTTATTACACTTTCACAGGGTTTTTATTAGATGCTATATGGTTGAGTAGGACACAACCCTACTAGGGTCCTATCAAGCCCGCCCTCTTTGAATCATCCTTGTCCTCAAGGCTGGGGTTCCATGAACTCAGGGAACCGGATCTTTAACTCCTCATATGATTCCCATGTGGCATCTTCGAGTGGTAAATTAGTCCAATGTACTAGTACTTCAGTAGAGGGACGTCGACAACGCATCACGACTCTGCGGTCGAGGATGGCTTGTGGTTGGGCTTGAATATTTCCATCATCAGTTGTTGGGCAGTTGGATCTAGGGTGTCTTGTGTTCTCCCAACTTGGGCTTCAAGTATGACACGTGGAAGACAGGGTGAATTTTGGCATCTTGTGTAATTTAAGTCAGACGCCACACGGCTCAATATGCTCTATGATCTGATAGGGCCTATAAAAACGTGGAGATAGCTTCATGGAGGCTCGTGTGCTGATGGATAGTTGTTTGTATGGTTGTAGGCGAAGATAAATCCTATCTCCTATAAAAAATTCTCTTTCGCTTCTTCGTGTGTCAGCTTGTTGCTTCATTCTAGCTTGAGCGGTAGAGAGATTATCCTTTAGCAACTGTAGGAGTTTGTCCCTATCAATTAAATCTTGGTCGACTGATCTATCTTAGCCGAGCCAATTACATACTTTGGAATCACAGGAGCCGGCCACCATATAATGCTTCATATGAGGTACATTTTGTATATGAATGATATGTAGTATTGTACCATCATTCGGCCCAAAGGAGCCATTTCGTCCACTCGTTTGGCCGATCACTTCGGTGTTTTGCCAGTGATCGACCATTTTGCATGAGAACGGCTCTAATTCTAACTCCAGATGCATCGACCTCAATGATAAAGGGTCGGCTGAAATCTGATAGCGCTAGCACCAGTGTTGTCATCATGGCTACTTTAAGTCTGTCGAAGGCAGCGGAGGCTTTGTTCGACCATTGGAAGATATCTTTTTTCAATAGAGAAGTGAGGGGGGCACTAATCTTCCCAGAGTCCTTCATGAATTTTTGGTAGTATCCCGTTAGTCCAAGAAACCCACGTAGCAATTTCACATTTGTAGGTTTCAGCCAGCCTTGCATTGCTTCAATTTTTGTTGGGTCTACGGCCACTCCTTCTGATATTATGTGCCCAAGGTACTCTACCTTTTGCTAGAGAAAGCTGCACTTTGATAGCTTAATAAAAAGAGTATTCTCCCGAAGGATTGTCAGAATAATTCGTAAGTGCTGAAAGTGAGTCTCAAGAGAAGGGCTGTAAATGAGAATATCATCGAAAAATACCAGTATAAATTTGTAAAGAAAGCTCCAAAAAATATCATTCATGAGACTTTGGAAGGTTGAAGGAGCATTAGTGAGTCCAAAGGGTATTTTCAAGAATTCATAATGGCCGTTATGAGTGCAGAAAGTAGTTTTTGGGATGTCGCCTTCATATACCCGAATTTGGTGGTAACCGGATCGGAGGTCCAACTTCGTGAAGACTCGAGCTCCTTTTAATTCATCAAGAAGTTCATCCACCACTGGTATTGGATACTTATCCATGACGGTGATGTCATTTAAAGCTCGGTAGTTGATGCACATCCGCCAAGTTCCGTCTTTCTTGTGCACAAGTAGCACCAGTGAGGAGTAGGGGCTGCAGCTTGGCTGAATCACCCCTATTTCGAGCATTTCCTTCACGATCTTCTCAATTTCATCCTTCTGGAGGTGATGATAGTGGTAAGGCTGAGTGTTTTTTGGTGGTTTACCCGGAAGGATTGGAATTCGATGGTAATGTTACCAAGTAGGAGGAAGACCGCGTGGTTCAACAAAAACATCATCAAATTCAATAAGTAGTTGGGTGAGATTTTGATCTTTAATTTCTGTTTTCTTCCCCTTTGGTTGCTTCTCGAGATGCATATGAAAGCCATCATTTATCTTGTGTAAAACTTTCTCCATTCGTTGGGTTGAAACGGTAGTTACGTTGCTTCCGTGCTTCCCGCGTAGGGTGACCTGTTTGCCTTTGCAATAGAATTTCATAATCAATTTGAAAAAGTTCCAAGAGATGTCACATAGTGGCATCAGCCATTCTATGCCCAGCACAGCCTCATAATCATCAATTGATAGGAGGAAGAAGTCGGCAACAATTTCTTGGCCCTGTAGTAATAGTTTCACCTGTGGGCATCTTTAGTCACATTTTAGGATTCGGCCGTCGGCGACCTTTACATCGAACTTGCTGCAACCTTCGATATAGAGCACCATCCGAGCAGCAACCTTACTATTTAGAAAATTATTAGTACTGCCTGTATCGATGAGAACGGTGATCGGTTGTTGTTTGAGCAGGCCTCCAACTTTCATCGTTTACGGATTTGAGTAGCCGGCTAGCGCATGTACCATAAAGTCGGTTGATTGTGGCTCTTCTTTCACATCTTCATCCTCATGTTCAAGACTCTCTTCTGGTTGTTCATGATCTCTTCTTCCACTAATTCAATCACAAGAAGTCTCCCTTTTTTACAGTGATGCTCGTGGCTCCACGGCTCGTCACAATACCAATATAACCCCTTAGCAGATCGATCTCGAAGCTCTTCTCTTGTCAACCTTTTTGGTGTAGGAGCTCGACTGATAGTAGGGGGGCTGAGGGATTCGATATTGCTGGTTGGGGAATGACCCTAGTCCTCCGGGCTTTGTGGTTCAATCGCTCCTCCTAAAGTCGTGCGAAAGAGATGGCTGCCATAAGCGTATACGGTTGTCGTGCTTTAACTTCTCCCCGGATCTCCGACTTCAAGCCCTCAATAAATATCCCTAATAACTATTTTTCAGACCAATCACGAGTTTGATTAGATAACCTTTTAAACTTGATTTGATACTCCTGGATGGTGGATGTTTGTCGGATCTTTGCTAGTTGTTCGTCGATGTTCTCGTAATCGGTTGGTCCGAAGTGGATCAGCAGTCCTTCTTTGAATTGTCACCATGATAGGACTCCATGAGTGTGTTCAAACCAATTAAACCATTGTATGGCATCCCCTTCAAGATGTACAGCTGTAATTTCCACCATAGATGCGTCCGCAGTTTTATGATACCAAAAATATCGCTCCGCGCGTAAGATCCAACCAATCGGGTCTCCTTCTTCCCATCTAGGGAAGTCCACCCTCATGTGTGGATAGTAGGGATCGGTCATAGACCTCCCTTCTCTTGAGATTCATCTCTTCGGTCAGAGCTCTCTCCTTGATGAGATTTCTTTGGGCTCGGTGATTGACCCAAACAGAGTTCGACAAAGAGAGCCCGAATCTTATCCTTCATTCGCATCTCGAAGGCTTCGAATTTAGCATCTATCGCCTCCTCGGATGCCATAGTATATGCCTCCAGATCTGTAATATTAAGATCTCTCTTTTGTTGCTGGGTTAAAGGCATGAATTGTTTGAGGGAAATGGTGGCCGAAAGGGTTTGTGGATTGGTGGATGTAGGCTACGGTTTAGGCTTGTTTTGTAGCTATTTTGGGTGCTATTTAGGGCTATGATTTGATGGAGTTTTGGGCTGAAATGGTAGTGGATGAAGGTTAGGGAAGAGAGTTTTAGATCTGTGGTAGATCGCAGCAAAGATTTGACAAAAATCAGTGGAAATTATTGCCTATATGCGCTATCTCGTAAGAGCAGAATTATCATCGAAGAAATAGCGGTTTCTCGATGAAATTTCTAACGAAAACTCAAGGGTTTGAGGAGGGGGTTTGATGGTAGAATCTTAGTTTAGATAGCAACAAGGATAACAAATTGGATCAAGAAATTTCGGTAGCAAAGCAGTAAAGAAATCGGTGCAAGTTGCGATAGCAGAATTCTCATCAAAAAATTTCAACAGTGTGCGACGAGAGATTGCAGCAACACATGAATTTTTTTTTTGATGAATTCCACAATAGATCAATCACGGATGGGAGCCAAGATGATGTATGAGGTGCACAAAAAATTTCGTTCAAAAAGGATAACAATTAGATCGGTTAAAGGCAGCAACACGCGGTTGAAATTTTCTGCAGCAATCCTTCGTTCGCAAAGATGGTAACTTTTGCGACGCAAGGAATTCACAGGCAATGGATAGATAGAAAACTTCTTTTTGGTATTTTAGATGAAAAATTACAACAGCAAAGGGTATTGGTGGTAGAAAAATATCAGATCTCTAATGCAATTGGAGGTGGCGATAGTAGATTGATTTGATCTACGTCAAGAGATGACGGTGGAGATGATGACATCAAGAGCAATTGTAGGAATTGCTTGGCTGATGGTGGGCGGCAGGGATGGAAGCAAAAGTAGTAAGATCGCTGCTCGATACCGCAGGATGATAGAACCCCTAGAGGAATTCTATGGAGATTGATCTTTGAGGGGGATCAACCCTTGGAACGCTATAAGGGTTCCACCCTCCAAGTAGCTTAGTGGCTGTAATTCTAGATTAATCTTTCTTATTCCAAAGAGGTGGAGGCTACAAGCTTATATAGAGCTCCAAACCCTAGCCTTAGGGGCTGCTTCCTAAGTGAACTACCCAATTTGCCCTCAACCTTAGTGGGCCGGCCCAGTAACAAGGGGGCGGCGACTAAGAAGCCCAAAGACCCAAATATAAACCCTAGCCTCTCTTATTTATAGGATAGAGGCGACTAGGTAAGGTTTATTACACTCTCACAGGATTTTTATTAGATGCTACATGATTGAGTATGACCCAACCCTGCTAGGGTCCTATCAATGTAACATCAGATAAAGTATGAGTAATATCATTAGAACTTTCAAAACACCTATTTTTTTTATAAATATTTCAATATTATGGATATAAATTTATTTACCCTACATTGTTGATAACAAAATTAGATATTGATTATTTACATTCAAAACTCTCGTTAAGGAATCCATTTAGAAATATTCTCTGAAAATCTTAGGATCTTTTGTCATTTATTTTGTAAATTTTTTGCACACTTTTTCATAATTTGTGATTTTGCCATCGAGCAAAAAATTTACAAATAAAATATCTTTGCAAAATTTATTCTTCTTAAAATTATGCCTAAGGTTCATTCAGAACCATCAAATTATTGATCTAATTCGAATCAAACCAAAGTCAACTCTAAGTTAATGATCAATGACAATCGATAACCAAAAATGAAAAAGATGAAAATGCCAAAAAAAAAGAGAAAAAAATTTTAAATATGAGAATGATAAAACATGAGCTACCGACTACAAAAAGAATGATAAATTTAGTTAACTCTAGCATAAAAAAAAAGAAGATATATTTTTCATGAGCTCGAGTCAAACACGGGTCGAGTCAACACCGGTAAACCTCGTCTAATTCTAATGCTGCCTTGGAGAATAATGAAAAAGACAATTACTCTGTCAAGAAAGAAACCCTGCCGTCGTCCACCGATCTCCGACGAATAGGATTTGCAGGTAATATCCCCCCTCAAATCGAGAAGGGACAGCCTCAGCGGTCTTCATCCCTAAAAGTAAAGGACCTTCCTGGAACCACAAGCCGCCTTGCATCCCATCAATTACGTATCACAATTATATGTGCGGTCCCTTGTGACCGATCATATCCTAAAGAGGTTGTTGTTGCATATGCATGGGCTTGTGACCGATCATATTGTAACGATATTGAGTGTGTGTGCAAGAGAGAGAGAGAGAGAGAGAGAGAGAGAGAGAGAGAGAGAGGGAGTTTATGGCCGGGTGCGAAGGTGATTTGAATATCGTAGTAATACGGGAGAAGGGTAGATACGTAAAAAGGCTCCTCCCGGTGCCAGAAAAGGAAAACCGTTTTCCCATGTCAGCCGATGCCCATTGACCTCCTCCCCTGCCTCTTCCCTTGCTTCCACCGACCCACCCACCCAAATCAAGTCCCCCGCCCCCGCCCCTTCTCCCTCCTTCTGGAGGTGTACGACAAATCATACTCGCCCAAAATGGCAGCCATGGCTTCGGTTCCCCTCTGACATTTTGAGAAAAAGGAGAAAGCCAGACAGAGGAGAGGAGAGGAGAGGAGAGGAGAGGAGGGAAGAGGAGAAAGAAGGCGACGATGGCTCGTCAAGGGCCGACCACGTTGGAAGACGAGGAGTCATGCCCTCCTCCTCCCCCTCCTCCTCCCTCTTCCCACCTCCCCAAGCCCATCTCCGAGCCCCCGCTCCGCCTGGACTCCTTCCCTCCCCCCGCCTCCTCCCGGTCCCAGTCCTCCCTCGAGAACACCGTCCCATTCCCCCTCCCCCCGCGGATCCGTCACGGATCCTGCGCCGAGTCGGAGCGTTTCGCGACCTCGCAGCGGGAGCTCACGGATGCCGACTCCCGGGTGGTCCTCGTGGGCGACCCCGACCGCACCGACCCCCGCCTGGAGCTCTCCGGCAACGCGATCCGCACCGCCAAGTATTCCCCCCTTACCTTCCTCCCCCGCAACCTCTTCGAGCAGTTCCACCGCCTCGCCTACGTCTACTTCCTCGTCATCGCCGTCCTCAACCAGCTGCCCCAGCTCGCCGTCTTCGGCCGCGGCGCCTCCGTCCTCCCCCTCGCCTTCGTCCTCCTCGTCACCGCCGTCAAGGACGCCTACGAGGACTGGCGCCGCCACCGCGCCGACCGCATCGAGAACAACCGCGCCGCCTCCGTCCTAGACCTCAGCACTGGCCGGTTCCGGCCCAAGCGGTGGAAGGACGTCCGCGTGGGCGAGGTCCTCAAGGTGCTTGCCGACGATACAATCCCCTGCGACATGGTCCTCCTCGCCACCGGCGACCCCACCGGCGTCGCCTACGTGCAGACCATCAACCTCGACGGCGAGTCCAACCTCAAGACCCGCTACGCCAAGCAGGAGACCATGTCCCGCTCCCCCGACGCCCACCCGTTCGTCGCAGCCAACTTCATCCGCTGCGAGCGGCCCAACCGCAACATCTACGGTTTCCTCGGCAACATGGAGGTCGACGGGAAACGGGTCTCGCTCGGCCCTTCCAACATCATCCTCCGTGGCTGCGAGCTCAAGAACACCGCATGGGCCATCGGCGTCGTGGTGTACGCCGGGTGCGACACCAAGGTCATGCTCAATAGTTCCGGTGCGCCCTCGAAGCGGAGCCGCTTGGAGACCCACATGAACAGGGAAACGCTGCTGCTCTCCGCGCTTCTGATCGTGCTGTGTTCCGTGGTGTCCGTTTGTAATGGATTTTGGTTGGGAAATCACAGGGATGATTTGGAGCTCTCGCAATTCTTTCGGAAGAAGGATTACTCTGACGGTGACGAGAAGAACTACAACTACTACGGGATCGGGATGCAGGTGTTCTTTACTTTCCTTATGTCAGTGATAGTGTTCCAGATTATGATTCCCATTTCGCTCTATATCTCGATGGAGCTGGTCAGGCTTGGGCAGGCCTATTTCATGAGTGGGGATACCAATTTATACGATGAAAGCTCGAACTCGAGGTTTCAGTGTCGGGCTCTGAATATAAACGAGGACCTTGGGCAGATAAAGTATGTGTTTTCAGACAAGACCGGGACTTTAACAGAGAACAAGATGGAGTTTCAGTGTGCAAGCATCGGAGGGATAGATTATAGTGGTGGCAATGCTCCTCCACAGGGCAACGACAAAGTTCATCCTGTCTTAGGTACAATGGCCTTTTTTTTTACAACCTGTTAGTCACTTGGTTGGTGCTTTGTGCTTAATAGGATACCATCTTTTGTTGATCTGTTTTGCTAGATGTTGATGACCAGTGTTGGAGGCCAAAAATGTTGGTTAAAACAGACCCCAAGCTAGTCGATCTACTGAGAAGTAAAGGTGACACCGAGCAAGGAAAACGAGCTCATGAATTCTTTCTTGCTTTGGCTTGCTGCAATACTATTGTCCCTCTGGTTGTGGAGACTTCTGATCCTAAACAGAAGCTGATAGATTATCAGGGCGAGTCTCCTGATGAGCAGGCTCTTGTTTATGCGGCTGCTTCCTATGGTTTTGTGCTTATTGAGCGCACATCTGGACACATAGTCATTGATGTACTTGGGCATAGACAAAGGTATTCTTCTGCTGTTTGTTTGCAAATTTGAATTTACCTGTGCTTGTAGAGTCATCGCTATGATTCAGTGTGATAAAAACTGTGCCTGTGATTCATCATCACTAACTTCGTAGGCTGTTCTGGTGGTTTAAGTTTTTGATCTAGGCCAACATCCATCTTCTTTACTTAATATGGTTCCTTTCTTCATTTTATTCAGAACCTTTAACTCAGAAACTCTGGAGTCTCTCATCTTTTTGGCTGAAATACTTCAAAGTATCTTCTAAATTTTAAATCCTAACAACTTAACATTTTTCTAAGTTAATCAATGCCCGGAAAAAGGACAGCTAAATCTCACTTCTACTCGTCATAAGTCTTTAAACCAATTTGAGGAACTCTTTTGAAAATTATTGAAATTTAGAAAACATAGACTCCAATTGACTTGATCAGTTCCAGATTGATTAAATCAAAACCTAGTGTTGCATCAAATTTTATACAGACTGGCAACCTTTTGAATACCAGGAACTCATAGTATTTTGTTTCTTTGTCTGCAATAATTGAATTGCAGATTTGATGTTTTGGGTCTTCATGAATTTGATAGTGACCGGAAGAGGATGTCAGTTATAATTGGTTGTCCTGATAAGACGGTAAAACTATTTGTGAAAGGTGCAGATAGTTCAATGTTGGGGGTCATACAAAATGGCATTGATTTGGATATTATTTGTGCAACCGAGACAAATCTTCAGACCTATTCATCTTTGGGTCTGAGGACGCTGGTCATCGGCATCCGTGATTTAAGTAGAAATGAATTTGAGGAGTGGCAGTCTGCCTATGAGAATGCAAGTACAGCTTTGATCGGCAGGGGAAGGTTTCTACGGGCAGTTGCATCTCATGTTGAAAGAGATCTCCACATATTGGGAGCCTCTGGGATTGAAGATAAGCTACAAAAAGGTGTACCAGAAGCCATAGAATCCATGAGGCAAGCTGGCATCAAGGTTTGGGTTTTGACAGGAGATAAGCAAGAAACTGCCATTTCCATTGGCTTTTCTTGTAAGCTTCTGACGAGTGAAATGACTCAGATTGTGATAAACAGCAAGTCCAGAGAATCCTGTAAAAAGAGCCTACAAGATGCAGTTGCCATGTCCAGCAAACTTGCAGCCCCTGGAAATGTGTTGACTGGCGCAGGATCTGCTAGGAGTCCTCTTGCTTTGATCATTGATGGTACCAGCCTCGTCTATGTTTTGGAGACAGAATTGGAAGAAGAGGTACTGCACAGATCCATTTAACACGTTAAACTAGTTCTTTAAGGCCTTGTTTTAGGATTCATGTTTATTTTACTTCTTGTTCTTAATGGTACAGCTGTTCAAAGTGGCCACTGTATGTGATGTTGTCTTGTGCTGCCGTGTGGCACCATTGCAAAAGGCTGGAATAGTTGCTCTTATCAAGAACCGAACAGATGACATGACCCTTGCTATCGGAGATGGTAAGTTTCTTATTTGAATACCTACATTTTAAAACCCATATTAGGTTGCTAATCGTCGGGAACCTTTACGAAATAAATTCCTTATCATGGATTGAATGTAAAAGTATGTAATATCAGGTGCGAATGATGTCTCAATGATCCAAATGGCTGATGTTGGGATTGGCTTAAGCGGCCAGGAGGGAAGGCAAGCTGTTATGGCCTCAGATTTTGCCATGGGACAGTTCAGATTCCTAGTGCCCCTTTTGTTGGTCCATGGACATTGGAATTACCAGAGGATGGCCTACATGATACTGTACAACTTCTACAGGAATGCTGTGTTTGTCTTCGTTCTATTTTGGTGAGCATTATCATGTACACTTGCTGGAGCTCATTAGTATATTTTCTCTTCATATATTTAAGTATTTTTTGCAAATGTAGCTGTCACTAACTGATGGACTTATTAACAGAATGAGAGCAAAAGCTATTAAATCTGATGCTTCAATTGTAGGTTGGAACTCATATGCTACATTAGCCGAATTCGCAAGTCTTAAAGTAATTTCACTTAATGTAGATAGATAGTGGTGTATGTATATGATTTGGTTCAGTATCTTTCAATTCTGTATCTTGAAATGTATTATTAAAGCATTTGGAAAAGCCGTACTTTTAGTAGTCGACATTGCCATGAATGTTCTGTTCGGCACTGAATATCACCAAATATATCACTATCATAAATGCAGTAAGATTGACAGGACAGAGGAATGCTGAAAATAGTATATGTATCATGGACTTGCAAAGTTAACTAACTTCTAACTGCTAACGAATGCTAAAAAGGTGTAAAGTTAAACAACTTCCATGCTTTGACTTTTTTGATTTAGTGGATTCTGTATATGCATGTGTATAAAGACATCTATATATATGTGGATGATAATTACACATATACTATTCATAAGTTAATTTGGTCATGTTTTGATCAGAAAATTTGGAACATTTGTTGCATTGTCAACCAAGTAGAAGTGTATCAGATTCATTTTTCCCTCCTTCTTCTTTGTCCTCAAGTTAATATGCGTAACCAATAGTTTTTGTACTACAGGTATGTGCTATATACTGCTTACACCTTGACAACTGCGATAACTGAATGGAGTAGTGTTTTGTATACTGTGGTCTACACCGCTCTGCCAACCATCATTGTTGGAGTCCTTGACAAGGATCTTAGCAGGAAGACATTGATAAAGTACCCCCAGCTCTATATGGCAGGGCAGAGGGATGAAAGATACAACCTGAAGTTGTTTATCCTCACTGTCATGGATACCGTTTGGCAAAGCGCTGCCATATTCTTTATCCCTTATGTTGCATACAGACATAGTACCATTGATGGATCCAGCCTAGGAGACTTGTGGACCCTTGCTGTGGTAATTCTAGTAAACATTCACTTAGCTATGGATGTGTACCGGTGGAACTGGCTCACACATGCATCTATATGGGGCTGCATTGTCGCAACATTTATATGTGTCATCATCATAGATTCCATATGGCTGCTACCGGGTTACTGGTATGTTCTCCATTAATCTTTCAATCTTATGTTGCATAACTTTATATTTTGTAGGATTGCATATAGTATGGTAAATTCTGGTCTCAATCGAGAAGCTGTTGGGATCTCTATCTCTATAATGACTGCATTCTTGAAACAAGAAACACATGTCATAATGCCATAACAAACTCAATGTTGCGGAAAGAAGACACCATAGGATGCATTTTTATATTCAATGTTGAAACTTTACAAGGTTGCTTGTATGAGTACTGATGCCTCAATCATTTCAGGGCCATCTTTCACATAATGGGGACTGGATTATTTTGGCTATGCTTACTCGGCATCATAATAGCAGGGATGGTTCCACGTTTTACAGCCAAGGCACTGACCGAGTATTTCATGCCTGGTGATATTCAAATTGCTAGAGAACTAGAGAAGTTTCAAAATGTAAATGCTGCCACAACATCAGAAATTTCAATGAGTACTTTTTCACAACAACCATAATGACAGTTCGCTGAAAATTTTGCCTACCCTCTTTTTTCCTTCCTTTTTTTCTTTATTTCTCATGTATATTACTCTATTCTTTCAGCTGAGAATCGGACTTTTTTACCGATGGCTGGCTCGTCACCTATCTGGAGGGACAGTTTAGCAATCCCTCTGTTGTGTGTATTTGTTTGATTAATACCACCTTCCTTTTTCAAACTAAACCAAATAGCATCACACTCGATAAGGCAACCAACTTGATGTCATAAGAGAAGGGATTGTTGCAGAGTTGTTTCAGTAGCATTTTTTGTACGAAGTAGAGACTATGAGCTTTTCTCTACCCGTCTCTGGTTGATACTTGGTTCAGCTTCAGCATGTGGGGCACGCATAAAGCAGAGACTATGAGCTTATGTTGTTGTTGTGGAGAACCGAATTATCCTTTGTTTGTGCCATTTAGCTCATCTTCATTGTACTGCAGAGGGTGTGGATGTGGACTACACAATCCGTTGATCATGTAGATACTTTGTGATGTGCAGCTCCCATTTCTTGTTGATAGAATCTGCCATAGAAGATTATGTTCATTCAATGATTAATTTGTCACAAGCTGACGGCGTCAATGTGTTGGTATTTACGGTCTTATCCATGTTGAACTGATATGGTTTGAAAGGATGCTATTCTTAGTCTTGGATGTCTGATATCATCACTTGCAGGAACTTTAGGTAATTACTGATGCCTATTGTCCAAGACATCTAATATCCCTCCCAACCTACTAAATCTATTTTTTTAAAGTCTTTTTATTACTGAATCTAAAGTTTCAACAAATGATACTTTAAATATTATTGAATTATCATGCGTACTCTTGTGATAACAATATTTAATCCAAAGCATTCAATATAGTAGTTGAGCGGTCGAATAGGAGTTACGAGAATCGAATGGGACATCGATCCAATTTAAGCCTATGTTAACGATTCAGTAATACAATATTTTGCTTTTTCATCTTATAATAAAAAGACTCGGATGCTCTTAAAGTATTTCCATTATTTTAAGAATGGACTAGATCGAAATTCAATTCTTGAATTTTTTTTAATTTTATTTTCACCGACCTATGTGATCCAGATTTTATAACTATGAATCAAATGAATGAAAATTAGACAAATGATACAGAATGTGATGCTATGTGTTATTGTCTTGATGCCATTGATTGTGGAGTCGTTGCGACTTGATTCGATCATGAAGGCATAAAATCGTCCAGGAAACCCACAGAAGGTCACAAGAGAAGATTGGAGCGGGATGTAGATCTAGTTGGCATGATCCCAAGGTGCTACTTATTTGCCAGATGTGGATTTAGTGTTGTTCCGAAGTGCGCCTTAGCCTCGCCAAGGTCCTTACGCAAGCGGTCAACATCGAAAAATATTCCCGGCCCAACCCCTTCGATAGTAAAATTAGTTAGAGGTAGAAATAATAAAGATGCCTACCCCTTATGTGGCCAACAACCAGTAAGGAAGCCTCTCACATTATCTAGAGGCTCATTTATATTAACGATATGTGAGCACGTTTCTCCGCAGATGAAGTTAGGGAAGGATGATTATTGAGTATCATTTGTCGAGACTAGAGCTTGTCTAAGATAAGCAAGGATAGTTCGTCATGTTAGGCATCCAGAAAGTAGAAAAAGGAAAACTAGGTCACATCACCTAGGAATAATGTCTTCTGTAGATAGACGTGCATGCCCTCCTGAAATCATGGTTGACAATGATGATAGGTCACTTGTGATAGGTGATCTAAACAAAAAGGAAAACCGGGAGGAGACCTCGCTGCCCAGGATTAAATACATCCTACAGCTAGCTCGTGTGATCCTCCCGAAGATCGACATGGGTAGGGGTCGGAGCATCATGCTCCTGCCAACGACCACAAGGGAGGAGCGCAAATTTTTCCACGCATGTCGATCGCCCAGGTGACAGTCCAGAGTCAAACAGTATAATACTTGCATCATTACCAAATGACACAACATCGTTTATATGGTGAGTAATACATGTAGATTTCACCAAACGTGAGATTAATACATGTAGATTTCACCAACATGCCATGTAAATGACAACATTGACTCGTGCACTAACCAAAAATGTAACTAATTTTCATCACCAACTCCAAGCACAGTTCAATACATCCAGCATAGATATTGCTAGAACACGCGAGTGTTTAGTTGCCATGACTACTAGAACAAAATGATGGGCTAAATATGTATGACCTATAAGCCAAAGCTTTTCGATCATAAAGATAACCGATTATAATGTTGATGGCCTATACAAACTTCATGAACCAACTTTTGAAGAGTAGATCTTCAACTCAGGATACAAAAAAATATGATTGTTAGACACACCATATCTTTCACACAGCAAAAACTAACAAAGAAAAAGAGAAAACAGGGATCATTAGCTGCTACTTTTCTTGGAGAAGGAAACAGAAGAAAAAACATGGCTGTTGGCTCTCGTGTTGGGAAAGAATTCTCTAATAGGAAACTGATATCTTTGATTTCATCTAGAAAAAAAAGGCAGGCAATTACTACTACCAAACCTCCTACAGAAGCAGGCAAGGAGTGTCCATGAGATCATCACGGCAAAGTTTGCTCTTAATTGGATGCGCCAAGCATTCCAAACCATCTGAAGTGAGCCTCAACTGGTGCAAACAGGTTCCTGTGAAAATCCAGGTAAAATAAGTTCCAGAATTCTACAGGAAACCATGAGGCAGAATATTAAGAGTCCTTACTTACAGTTTGCTATTACTTGTGGTGTAAATTGCAGTTTCCATACCTGAAAATGAGATGAAGAAGCATCAAATTAATGAAAACATGCAAATTGCTATTACTTGTGGTGTTAAAATAGAATTACTTCAGCAAAAAGCCTGAGAAACTTAAATACTCCAGATAATGGCAAACCTGGTTTAAGGAATTGTGTATCGTGTTGTCTGAATGACAAGACTACAAGTATAAAAGGTAAAACAAGAGAGCACCAACATCCAGGACTTTTTGAGGCCAAGCAATTAGCTTGATATGAGTTGCTGTGATGCAAGAAGCTTTACTACAACAACCTGCTTACTGACCAAAAGATACATAGGCTTCCAACTCATTCAACAGTGAATAGGTCAATGCAAGCTACATTGATGAAGTATGTGGAAATGAAAATTGCTTGCTGCTATATGTTCAAACAGTAGCACGATGACACAAATGTCCAAAACACGGAATCTACCAAGATTTAAATGCTCATAACAGAATGCAGAGTCGAAGTCAACTAATGTTCTTAACTTTACTGCATCAGGTAAAGCTATCATCTTTGTAAATAACAGGCATGCCACAAATAAGTAACCACAAACCTGCAGTAGTTCAAGAAAAGCAGAATTTGTCACAGGTAATGGATGAAAGCAGGACTATTTGGAAAGTGTCGGAAAGAAGAAACAACATGCTTTGAGGGCACTTTTATGTACAGCAGAAAGGCAAGCAACAGAAAAGAAAGCTACAGTGGTTATCAGTAACCAAGACTCAAAACATAGTTCAGTAGCAAGCATTGGGACCAAGGTTGGCACAAAGGCAAAACAGATGACAAAACACTCGGATTGGATCGATGAGGCTTTGAGAAAGGCTTAAACATCTGGATATAGCACCTACTGAGAGATTTTGTAGGTATACAATAACACATGAAGCAGTGATCATTGATATAAAATAACAATCAGGCTCTCTTTTCCTTGAGGCGTGCAGGAGTGAATATCTGACTTTCTTAAAGGAAAGAGAAAAAGAATAATTTTCCAATGATAAGCACATTTCTAGATCATTGATATAAAATAAATAAGCTAAATGTACTGCTGGAAAAAACTCTTGAAGAAAAAAATTCCGTAAAAGAACATTAATGTATATGCAAAATTTTTGGGTAACATTAATCTTGAAAGTGAATTAATTTTATAGAAAAATCATTTGTGATATAAATGTACTCTAGGAAATTTCTGATTAACTTAAGGAAGTGGAACTCCACAGATCCTGTCAACAGTTAGCCGACATTTACAATAGACAAGTGACATACTCCAGATACCATATCTTCCTTTGCAGGTGGTCAGAATATGCATTATTTGGGAACAAATAAGACCATTTTATCCTGGGAGAAGATTCCAAATGGCAACATAAAAAGAATGCCTGCACTTTATATGTGAACAAGGAAAAAGAGGTTAAATTAAAGTAGCAAATGCCACAGATATGCTGGGACCAAAAAGGTCACCTCCTGATGCTAGTAAAGCCCCTGCATTATGGATGACAAATAATCAGGCTATATGAAATGGATTAATCAAAAAGAGATGAAGACTCTGAATTAGCAACACATTCTTCATCAATCAGAGGAAACTCAATGATACCACTTAGGTTCATACAGATTCTCAACTGATGTCCATCACAGAGTCAAACCGCTAAAAAACTCAAAAAGGTCAAGAATAACTTGTAAAGATTCAGACCTGTCATAACTGAAGCATGCTTTTCCGTGATAGTTATGAACTGAATCTTCCATTCTGGACTTGCATATCAGTTTGTCAATTCCTGACCGCATCACAGGAGAGTTAACAAACACTATTTCTTGTAAGAAACTTGCACCAATACCACTCTATTATATACAACATGAAATTTTGGACTATAATAAATTGTTGACGAGTCTGGCAATTTCCAATGGAAATTTTGAAAGCACTGGTAAACCTACGACTAGCTTTATCTTGGATGTTACACTCATATACTTATAAATGTATATGAAGTTGCCATGTTGAAGCTACAACCCAATGCATCCTTTTTTGCACAGATATGAAATAGAACCCAGAAAACTACCAAATAAATTCTCTTATGTGCTCTCCTGGAAAGACTGAGAGCGGGATAATGCTGCAGGATTTGCCTGCAAAAGATGTGCAGCATCTGACGTCTGAGCTTTGCTTTCAGCCTTGGATTTGAGAGGTTTGAAAATACCAACTTCTGGCTTAATACCAAGAGTAGCCCATATTGAGCTTTTTGCAGCCTCGTCAGGATCATCTATTCTAAGAGTTTTAGGAACCCATAAAGACTTCTCTGTCTTCTCCTCACCCTGTAAGGTAGCATCTCTTGAATGCTTACCCAAGGTTGGGGAACCATTTCCTGAAGATCCACTATTGCTCGTAGAAGATGATCTATGTATCCCACTATTGAAACCAAAACACGGCACATTCCACGCTTCATTAGGCCAGCTGGAAATGCATCCCCAAGAAGAAGCTGGCATGAACCAGAAAGGAAGTGATGGAGGACAAAAGGCAGGGCCTCCCACCATCACTGGGGGGTTCCATGGAACTGGACTCGGATTACCATTTTCTGGTCTTTGAACAAACTCAGGCGAGCATCTACCTGCCACTGTTGGAGCAACATTAGTCCATCCTGGGCTCCAGGGATAAGCCCATGGAGCCATAGAATAACATGAAAACTGAGGCATTGGTGTAATTCCATTACAATATCCCTGCATGCCATTATGTTCGATGTGGGTTGGATTTCCTGCTAATCCATTTTCGACAAAATTGGAGGCAGTTACAGAAGATGCACATGAGGGTTCCTTGTTTTTCCCATATAGAATAAAGCTGATATCACCATTTCTGTTTTGCTCTCTGATATTGAGTGCAGAGGCCATGGATTCACAAAGAGGCACCTCTGTCCCAAATTTAAGGACAGTTTCATTTCTGATCAAAGGTCTTGTAGGGGCAGAAGAGCCACAAGGAAGAGTCAGATGATGAGGTAAATCAGAAGTTTCTAGTCCAGCAGATTGCAATCCATCTGATGGCAACATTATCTGACGGACTTGTGGTGCAGAGTGCTTGCTTTTACGCCTTCCAGCACCAACAGGAACATTCCTTGTTGTTCCCCCAGCAGTCCAATACCTCTGGCAATTCTTACAGAAGTGTCTAGGTTGGTTAATGTTGTAGTTGTTATAATAACAGAATTTAGTATCCATACTGTTACAACGAGGACATGGCAGAATTTTATCTGGTTTCCTGAGGACCTTCGCTTGAGCAGTGCCTTCAGCATCAGACTTGTTATGTTCCTCTCTGGAATCTGATAAACCTTTGTCATGATCATTTTCATTACTACTGTTCAAACCAATGGAACCAGTTGGACCACCCTCATTTCTTTCACTAGAAGCAACAGCTGTAATATTGTCGACTTCCATGTTTGTTACATCTTTGCTTGCATCCTGAAAATAATACAACAAACAAAAGATGACATTTTTTAGCTGGAATGCTTGCATGCACAGTTGAAGGAAATATGACAGGCAGCAACACCGACATGTTAACCTTACTGTCAAGATTATAATGGTTTGCTCTTCCATGTATACCATGTTTCTGAGAACAACTTTAGCTAGTATACAAAAATCGGTGCATCATGGATTCTTGTTTAAGTTAAATATTCTACTGGCATGTCACAATTCTTTTTATAGACTGTGATGCCATGAATCATCTCCTTTCATTTTTATTCCACGAAGCATTCCCCCTACTTTTCCTTTCTTAAAATCCAGCTAATCAATTTGGTAAGGCCCCCAACATGAAGTAACTGAAAAGCTTTCCCTTTTTTTTTTTCCTTAAATATGTTATCTAAGAAACTGCCAAGTTAGGCACACAACTAATTAATTAGAACACTAAATGTTTTGTTGTGACTAGTTACAAAACCTCAAGCAGAACATGTTTTATCATTTATTTCCAACCGTAGATCACATATAGCAAAATCCATCGCTGAAGGTTCTAAAGTAACAACAAGCATATATCATGCAAGCAATTCATTAAAGAATAACCAATTTATTTCTGTGAAACATGTCTAATAGAAGGTCATGTTGTTATGTTTCACATGATACTTTCAAGCCACCTATTAAGGGAGAAAAGAAGGTAATTAAAACATGTGTATAATCAACTTTACATGCAAAACTGCCCTATCAAATTAGATATTTTGTTCTCCACCCTCACACAAACCAGAGTTTTACCAACAAAATGTAGTGTTTAAGAACATACATACAGTCCAGTATAAAATTAGAGTTTTACTCAATTTACTATCAATTAGTTTCGACTGACTTTGAAAGACTTTATCTTGATATTTTCAAGCAGTTTAGAGGCATTTTAATGATACTAGATCTTTAATTGATGTAGCACTGAGATTTAGAGGAAAATTCTGCTTCTGTCATTATATATCAGCTCAAAAAAAACCAACGGCAATAATCCAATCTAAAGTTGTCAGCAAGTGGTCAAAAGTCCCTCAGTAAGAAAGGCACCAGATAAAATGTGACTTTCTGATTCTTACCTAAGTCATCAAGAACGAGATCACTATTCTTTAGAAGATAAAGAATACTGCTGATGAATCACTATTCTTTTTCAACAGCTTTGTATACAGATAAACAAATCACAATTTTTAGAACCGAACTTTGGATTAGTTAGCAAGTTTTCAATAGGTGGACCTCTTTCTGGCTGATACTAAAATTCCCACAGCGTTGGAGGTTTTCTTCCCCATCACCAAACTTGAGCGATATTTTCCTTTTACTTCAAAAAAAAAAAAAAAACAAACAAACAAAATTATACAAACGACCATTCCGCTGAGCCTTAAGCTGGCTCTCTCTTTTGGATAAAAGTGTCTCTGCAAACAAATGACAAATTATCATTTTAGTGATGCCAAAATTAACATATGCAATGAAGCCACAACAAAAGCCTACAAGCTAATCCCAAAAAAGTTTTAAAAAACGTTAATGCTAACTATTTCGGGCTTAGATTTTTAAGCAAAATGTTCTAAACATGTCAAAACGAAAACGAAAGACCGCCTCTTCATACCAAATAATCTAATCCAACAAAAAACAAAATCACAAATCCGGTGGCTCAAAACCCCCAATCTAATCAGAGTCCACCCGATAGATAGCTTATATCGCAAACGACCAAAAGCAGGACAAATAAGTCAATTTTACTTGAAACTTTGCGCCACAATCAGATCATCGAACAAAACTTCCCAACAGTAGATAACCATAAAAGCCTAATAACCATACAACGAGCACGCGTTCATCCTTCTAGAAAACGTCTCTAACGATTCGATTGGACACCAATCCCTCCAAGAAAAAGAAGCTAGGCAAAAGAAGAGGGAAGGGGCTCCAGGAGTTCTGTGCTCACCGGATCGCCGTCATCCGGCTCCGTCGCTGGAGTGGCATCGGGAATCGCCGTCTGCTCAGCCTCCTCTTCCGAAGGCGGCGGTAGGCTCTCCGGAAGCGGGATGGTCCTTCCGAAGAGCTTGATCGCGGGGTCCTTTGCGTCAGACATCCCCTCCCATCGGCCCGATCGCCGCTCCTCTCATCAACTTCGACACAGACTCGGATCGCATGGCTTTGTTGTTATGATTCTGTGTGTGTTGTGTGTGTGTGTGAGAGAGAGAGAGAGAGAGAGAGAGAGAGAGAGACGGAGAGAGTGAGTGCGTGCGTGTGTGGGTACGGGAGAGAGGGGCTTTGTGAACCACGAGTTCTCGAAGAGGGAGATAGCGAGGGTGGGTGACGTCAGCCGACGGAAAAGGGCGACGAAAAGGGTGGAAAAAGACGGGGGAAAAGAAACTAACCGCCCCCCCTTTGTGTTTCAATCCGAGACACCACACTCACCTCCCCAGTTTGTCGCCCCCACGGGCCATCTCCTCCCTCCATTCACATAGTCAAAGGCAAGGTGGGGTCCTCCGCCCGGGTGGGATCCGGGAACAAGAGTTGGGGCGTACCCAACTCTTTGTTATATGACGTGTGAATTGGCAGAAAAAAATAAGAAACTCCAACAGTTACTTGCTACCTACCAGATCCGTTAACACCCGGGTCCCACATTTTGCTCCCGATCACAACGCAGGTAGGTCGGATGGATCAAAGCGGACCCCAGGAGCCATCCTTACTCCGTTCTGCCCACGTGTCATTATTTTACTGCACTCTGGGACCGCATAAGACTTTCATAGGTCTGACGTGGATCGACAGCTCATTGTATTTTTTAGTGTAAGCATGAGAGAGAGCTTTAGACACCCGCAATTGGATTAATCGGCCGAGTCTTTGTTCCACTGGTGTTTTCTTTTTTTTTTCCTTTTAATTTAGAAGAACAAAAAACATATTTTATTGGTCACGCGTTCGGCCGTCACAAGGCCATGGACCGGACAGCCACTAATGGTTTGTCACGTGGCTCAAGCGATGACATGGCAAATAAAATCCACCTATTATTATTTTTTGTTTGAGGCAATAATATGATGCCAAAGGACATGTCTCTTTGTCGAGCTCTTCCAACCACGTAAGTCGTAAGTTTCCATTATAGAGACGGGAATCCGAACCCCTTGGGGTGGCGGTCAGGGTCGCAGAATCGACGAAAAAATTGGGAAATTAATGGTGACAGAAGGAATTAAAGATAGGGGCTGAAGATGAAGGAGAATTCTCATCCTCAGCACTGATCCATGGTGGGACTCATAGCCATGAAGTCTTGGGATTGTGTGGATTAAAAGAAGGCACACTGAAGCCACATCCTTAGCTTGTAGCTTTTATGATTAAGCAAGCAAATGAGGGCTGACTCCATCTAGGAGAAAGAAAGGATCATGATGCACGCATCCTAAGTGTTGTGTTGGTTGCCCCTCTGCCTAGAGCAAAAGAGAAATGGCACTTTGAATCTTGGATCACAGGAAAGAAATAAAATGAGGTAAGAGGAAGAACAAAGGGAGTCCGACAACAATATCATTTTTTATGTGGCTTCCTGAAAGCTCCTCGATAAAGTAGCTTTGACTGGGGAACTGTTCCAGTCGCTTATATTCTTCATGGTCAGTGACATTAACATGAGCTTTCTCAGGCCACTAATGGGAGAAGAATCGTAGTATGCCATCCTTACACTGGTTTTTCTTTCCTATTTTCTTTTATCTGCATTTGCTTCTTTTATTTGGAAATAAATGGAAATAAAGCTTCTTCTTCTTTTTTCTGTTTTGCTCAAATCATGTTTGCTAAAAACATAAAAAGTGTGACAAAAACAGGAGACTTCCATCAATGTGAGGTCAAGATTTTCTGGGAGCATGTTTCTTTAGAAAATGTTTGCTAAAACTATTGCTTGAGAAAAAAATATATAGGTATCACAAGAAGCTTTGTGGCCTTGTATCAGATTTTTTATTTTAAAAAAAGAACAGTACATTAAGAAATTTATAAAAATCATTTACTTCATAAGCTATGTAGAAATCTTACAATGATAAAAGAAAAAAAATGATACCACTGAAATCCCAAATAATGTTTTTAAGGAGGTCAATCTTGTGTACTTAAAGATTTAAAGAACTAAGAAAAATAGCACCTCCTTGTTTCCGATGGAAGATGTTCTTGCCAATGAATAATTTCTACTTGATTTTAACTTTCTTACTTGATATTTTCCAGCTGAGTGAAATCTTATAGAAATGCATAGTGTTTTTGTGATGGTTCCAGGCTTCACATTACATCAATTAGTTCCTTTAAGGAATACCAAAGATCTACCTTACTCTTCAATCTCCTCCTTGTGGATGATAGCTTGCTTTCTATATTTGTGACGATTGAGGATCAGGGCTTTCAAGTGGTTATCTTCCAGTGGTTTCATATATTATATTTCTGTGAGAACCTTATTGTTGCTTTACATTAATGGTAATGGCTTTGCTCTCTGTGTTTTTCCTTAACCTATTTTCTGGTATTCCCAGCCGAGGAACTGAAGAACATAAGATTCTTTCTTTTTCATGTAAATTATATTACTCTCGAAGAACCAAACACTTCCCTGACATGTTAGATAATATAATTCGATTAATATGAGAATGACAAGTTGCATATATAAGAACTGCAACTGTACATTGGAAATTTTTCATATTGGAACATGAGTTGAGAAGACAAAGCCAAAAAGATGTCTTTTTTCTTCTTTGTTTTTCCAACCTAAAGCAGTCATATTGTTTCGTAGTGTGTCAATATGCAATCTACAGCAGGCATTTTCAGTATTGGACCCTGCTTATAAGGCATTGGTGATGGCATATGTCACTCTGGAATATATTTGCACCTCAGTCTGTGGAGTAATTAAAACACCTACAAAAAGATTTAGCTTGATCCAAACAAACCACAAAGCTCTGCAATCACTTATCTTCATGATGTTAGTCCACACAACCTGTTCTGCATTATGCAGATCTCTGGTTTAGTTATATATGTCATTTAGAATGGTTTTGTGGACATAAATCACCAGTACATGCAAAATGTAACTTGAAATTAGTCTAAATATTTTGTCAGTACTGCTCCTACTACATGCCACAGCATGATGCTCTCCTTAGTACTCCTCAATTTGTACATGCATCATCAGTTTCCTTCCCACTGTCTCATGGAATCAGGTTCATGTTGTAGGCATTACTTGTTTTTAGCTGACTGGGATGATCATTGAAGAGAGAGCTCACAATTTTTAGCATATACAGTGTAGGTATGATTGTAATGGTTGGAGGTAACATAAGAATTTTCATATCTTCATCCCTCTTCTATGAGCAACTTCAATGCCATAATTTAGTTCCAGCTGAAGCCATTCAAGTCAAATTTGCTGTCTCTGTCATCTTCATTGTCTTCGTCAGCGTTGAGATCTAGTTGTGCTGTGTGACCGGGCATTCCAAAACTATTTGATTGCTTTCCTCTGTCCTGTTGACCTGCAACTCTGTTGTTGTTTGGGTGCTCAAGAAACATGTGCTCTTCACTTCTTTCCTTCTGCAGGGCCTCAGAATCAGCTACTCCTCTCTGAGCCTTGGAGCTTACAGGATGCGTCGCGAAGTCGTGGACTGAGAAAGTTGCCCTTTCTGAATCCCCTAAAATGGATGAGGGAAACGTCTTCTGGTCGTTCAGATAGCACCATGCAGATTGAGTATTTTCAAGCCTGGTATCCTGATGCATCTGCTGCCTGCAGAGTGGTAGGCTGCCACCGTATGCTCTCAAACTTCTGTGGAAATTAGCCATATCTTGATCCTTTTGTGATCCTTCAGATGATGTCAGGCAACTCTCTGCTGAACAATCAGCAAGTTGGGATGGATTCACTTGTAAAGTGTTCGGATTGCGGATTTCTTCCAGACCTGGAAATCCATTGCTGAAACACTCATTTGAGACTTTGGAGACCAGTTCGGATAGTTGAACTTTGGCATCTTCCAGTCCTGGAGACCCCAAATTCTGCTTCCCAAGTGTCTCCTGAGCTTTCTCCAGCACCGACTGCAAGTACTTGCCCTGTGCCTCGATTCGGAGTTGCAAGTGCCTTTGAACCTTCCACAAATCCATTTTCCAATGATATGTGTCAATTATCATGCTGCAGAACTCAAACTATTCTGAAGCTATCAACTAATAGTGATAAATATTATTTGTTTTTGCTAAATAACTTAATTTAAATGAATCCCACAAATATTTTTGGACCTTGTTAATATTAATCTCACATGTTATCATCAATCTTTTAATTATTTTCTAGTTCATAAAGGTTTTATAAATATGGAAAGAACCAGAAAACAACTATGATTTCACCTCTCTTTCAGAGAAATACTGAGTCCAAGTCTGAGTTAGCTTAAGAATTCCATGCTTCCATATAAAAGTTGCTTTTTTTTATGGTTTTAAAAATATATGATGCACATCCAGGATAATATTTTCCAAGGTTAATTTAGTTGCATCCCACATATTTACCTACAAGATTTTTTAGTTTTTTTAGTTTTTTGCAGTTTGATGGCTAGTAGCAATTTTGCAGTCGATGTATAATAACATCAAATTTTGAGTTTGTGCTCTCTAATATAATTGTTGGAAGTTTCTCAAGTGCATGAAGTCAAATAAGATCATGGTTTTAAACCAATACAAGGGAAACATGTAATAGAAGTAAGAGTCCAGTGATCATTACCTCAAGCTGTTCTTGTAGCCTTCTTTGGACTTCAATTTGCATTTGAAGTGCTTCATTTATTGGAATGTTTCTGAAATGAACACTCTGTTAGTGAAAGTTTATCATACATGCTTCATGGTGTTGCAATGTATATCGCTGTTCTCTTACTTGTTTGACTGGGGAATGATGTTTGTACTGCCCAACAAAAATCCATTGCCCTCAGCTGTCCTCCCTGCTACTAGCTTACAACCTGTAGCTGCAAGATAACAAGACTTAATTTGCATTTCCTTTTCCTGGTTTGAGAATTCAGAGCTGGATGCTGCTCCTTACCAATCTTGGCACTTCCACTGCTTGCTTGAGCCTGGAGATTTTTGCTGAGCCTGTACTTCTGCAATCCCACAAGGGCGACTCAATCTTCAAATGCAACAAAATAGAAACAAGAGAAGGAGGTGGAGGAGAAGAAGCAGTATTCAGTCCGGACCTGAAGATGGCTTTTCAGGTGATACAGTGTTAATCCAGGGATGCCCATAAGCCTCATGACCGACTTGGGTGTAGCCTCTGCAAGATTGATGACCTTAAATTAACTCTGAAGGCAAGATGCATCGGCCTTTGATGAGAATGCTTGATATACTCACTATCTGCACCGCCAAGTTGATCGACTGCCTCTATAAATCTCTCGTGGAGCTCAGGTGTCCACTTCAGCCTAGGCTTGGCATCAGTAGATAGAACCAGCCCCGACTCCTCTGGTATCCTTCCTCCTTGCAACAACAAATGCCTCTCTGCAGGAAACGCTGTCCTGGAAGAAAGGATGTTGTTGTGGCCTCCTTGTTGGTGTTGATGATACATCTTCTACTTGGGAAAGAAAGAACAAGCAGTGAGAAGCTATGACAAGTGGTAGATCATAAAAGAACAGACAGAAGCAATCTCCTTTTCCCTTTGTACCCTCTTACCTTTCTTTATCCTTGATCTAGGGAGTACTATCCATTTCAGAGCTGTGCGTTGCTGGAACTGATTGCTTCATGCGATCAGCTTAATATTCTGGAAAGCTGGAAGTTGCACCATCTATCTCCTGAATGCTCCTGCAGTTCGGGAAATGTACTCCATCTGCTGCTCCTCTTGCCGGTTTGTGATGACCCGAGCCCGTCTTTATAAGGCAAATGAGTAGAGAATTCGAATCATTTGAATAAATCTTTTACACCGATCCAATCTACCCAGCAATTCAGAGAGAAATCTTGTCCTTCTTGCTTTTTCATGGACCATATCCGGCGCCTTTCATTTTCAATTCTGCAGCAGCAACTTTTTCTTTGGAACAACTTTAGCTTGTCGCGTCTGCAGAAGAATAGATCCATAAATATCCGTTCTCTTTCATGAAAGACCCATTAAACAAGAAGAAGAATCGTGTATTTGTGAAGAGAATTCCATGTAATGTTCTTAGAAATGGCAAGGCTTCCAGATTCCTGTACTGTGAGGAACTGAGCTTTTCGGGTGCAGTGCAAGTGGAATTTGTCAGCAGGATGGCTTGGTCGATGAAGCTTCTGATATCCAGACGTGCTGAATGATACAATCTGATCACAAGTCGAACTTGTTTAGACTCTGAACAGTGGATTCAGCTGAATGTAGCCCACACCCTGATTTCGGAACCGGCGATTTCGATTCTAAACTTTTGATTCTAGTATTTTAAAACTAGCAATCGGAACCGAACCCAACTGGGCTGGTTCTGAAACCGAAACCAGCAGTTCTAGTTTCGGCTTCAATTCCGGTCCAAACCGTTAATTTTTTTTATTTTATAATTAAAATTATATACGTATACATATATATATATATATATATATATATATATATATATATATATATATATATTAGTGAACCTCTGGTTCGAATCGGACCCGCCATTGTCGGATTCGGTTTTAAAAAAAAACCAAGAACCGTAACCAAACCACCAGATCTGGTTCCGGTTTAGTTTGGAACCAACGAATCGTCAAATCGATTTGGTTTCGATTCTAGTGCAATTCGACTTTGGTTCGAACCGAACCGTGGTCAAGATTAGCTGAATGATGCTCATCAGATTAGTTGATGCTAAAGTTCTAAAAATTCTGTTTGACTGGTGGAATCAGATACATCCTTTCTGTAAAGAACAGAAGCACCTCTGTGCATTATGCTTCTTGTGGACTTGTTGACAGCAAGGTTTGGAATATGGAATGAGCATGCGATTCCCTTTTGTCTTCATGCTACGTTTGGTATTTGTTCAGTGACCAGCAAAGGAAAAGGAGACAGGGAGTTCTGAGGTTATCCACTGCCATGGAGCCATCACTTTTGGCCAATTGTTGAGATGGAATCCAAGACCAGGAGAACGGTACACAAAGATATTGCAAGCATTGCACTTCGTTTTTACCTCAGAGATAGATGCTTGATCTCCAAGGCGGCATACAACGGAGACATGATCTTAATGAATGACTTGTTCATCATGGAGAAATGTCACCATGCCTCCTTGTGCACTTCTTTCTTCGTGAGACCCAGGCGAAGATAAACATATGTCTGAAAGCAGAGGCACGCATTCATTTCTTTGTCCATGTTCAACTACATGTGGTCTCGCATTGAATTTACTTATGTATGAGAATCTTCATATATTTATTTCATGATTCTTGCAGAGCTCCGTTCATTGTTCAAGGAGGAATCAAGATTCATATCAGAAACATGCTGCAAAGGCCTGTGGTAGTGACAATATTTTGACTGCAAAGGAATCTCCTCGTTTGATATTCTCGTTGCTTTCCTTAATAAATTGATGTGTAAAACTATCCCATCCTTCCTCCACAAGGCACCGAGGAGGTATTCTCATCATCGACACCATGGAATTATGGATGCATTCATCCATGGCTGTCTTCCAGCTTTGTGCAGGATGACGGCAAGTATCTTACGGAAAATGAATCGTGAAATTATCAGAGGACAAAAATTCACCTCTCTTTTCTATGTTAGATCATATCTGCACTTCTATGGTGCTTTCTTCCAACAAAACCATGTTCGATACCATGCAGCAAGACGCACGAGAGTCCTCGACTATATCTTGCTTCCAGTTGAAGACATCTTCTTCTTCCTGCCAATTACCAATAGTTAACAGGCAGTATTTGGGAACACTGATGCCCTTCCCCACCATTTCAACTGAGACCAACTGGTCGTCATGCATATCACTTTTGTTAAGTGGGATGGATATGATTCTCCAAGCATGAGCACCAGAAATGGCTATCATCATTGAATTATCGGATCTGTGGCCATCAGGGGGTGAAACTGTTTGCGCTGCAATCATTCCCTTCATGTTCATTGTCTCCTCACTGTGCTCCAAACCAATCACCGAAGCATATGCCAACCCCTATTGTACGCAAGATAAAAGTATTCAAAATTGACAAAGTTGATAGAATCCATCTTTTTCATGAAAAGAATAAGCAGGAATATATCTCCCTTTTTTCATGTTGTTATATCGATCTCGACAGTGGAATATGCTGTGCTCCATGGTGTCAAGCAACGGCCATTAAATTTCTTATGAACAATTGTATTTTTCTCTGTGTTCACGAGTATCTATGCAGCTTCCCTGTGAACGATTTCAGCTGTTGTTCTTCATGCAAACTTCAAACAGAAATCAGCAAGGCAACACTGACGGAGTATTAACTGATTAATGAGATCACTCATGCAATAAACTGCATCAATCAGGCATTTTTCTCTTTTTCCAATAAACTGAAACAGACCTCATTGCGGAATTTCCGAGAAATATGTGTGTTCATATTCATCTTCAAGCCAGCGAGGATCTTAAAAAGACTAGCACAGGTAGAGTAGGGAAGAATGGAGTTGGTCTCGGGATGGAAGTCACGCATAGAAGAACACTTTTTTAGAGTTCCCCCAAGCTTTCTTTTTTGCTTTTCACAGAATCAAAGGCGAACGAACGAAGGCAAGATTTGGGCTACATAACTTTATTCCTTACTGATGCATAACATTTTAATCCGGAGAACATTTGCCGGTGGACGGGGAATCTGATACTGTTCTTTTTGCTGTCAAAGCAGGCAGAGCTGGCGATTGGAGACTATGTTCCAACTTTTAGACTGCCCATTGCTTAGGATGCAGAAAGAAGGCTGGTGACCCCTCAGGCTGAGGAGTCTGCTACCTGTGAAGGACCATCTTTGCTCTTTCTCTGTCCTCCCCCTTGCATTTCTTTCATTATCTTTGGCAACTTAACAGACACATCTTGTACAGATAGCTTGAATGAATCAGGTTGTGTGGATTTCTGGCAATTTGCATCTAGTAACTCAAAGCTGACTTGTTCAGGTAAGGATGAGCTCTGATCCAAATGTCAAATATTTCAGTGTGGTAACCTAAAATAAATATTAAAAATATAAATTAAATGACCATAGTTATTCTATTTTTCTCCAATTTTATCATAAAACTTCATCAATTAAGAACTCACAAGTCTAATACTTGATTTGATGTGAGGTTTCAAGAGGATCAATATACATTGTTGTGTCCCTGCAGGCAGAAAGATTGTTTCTCCAACTCACATGATATATAATTGAAGAGAATACTCATCAATGCATTTGATCTCCAGTTTTTAAAAACTGAAGCCTGGCCAACATTGGGTTCCAAGTTGCATGATTTTTCTACAACTTGGAGCCCAGAGGATGGCTGGTCTCTTTCTTCTAGTTCCAAGTATATGCCATTTAACTCCTTGTGATAAAGTTTGAAAGCTCAGGCAGCTCATCTTCAATCAAGAAGGGATAAGGAAAGTTGAAGAGAGGAAGTGTATGTGAACAAGATGGTGGAATCTTTAAATGGCCTCTTGCTCGAAAGATAGGAACAATTAAAGTATGTGTGGATAGTGAGACATTGTTCTTGGGAGCTGGGATCCGTGTCTCCTGGTAGAAGATGGCAGCTTATTCCATTTGCCCTTGAGATGTCACTGGTTCTGCCACACTCGAAGTTCATGATGGTGATAAGCATTGGTTCTGATTAAGTGAACCTGCTAATGGAATGATACTTCTTTGTTTTTTTGTTTTTGGCTGTGTTTGCTGAATTCTGTGATGGAGTACTGCGAACAAAAGAAAGATAAGCTGTATTTGCTGAATTTTAGTATATATACTCATGCTGTATCCTTTGATGGAGTTCTCTCTCTCTCTCTCTCTCTCTCTCTCTCTCTCTCTCTCTCTCTCTCTCTCTCTCTCTCTCTCTCTCTCTCTCTCTCTCTATATATATATATATATATATATATATATATATATATATATATATATATATATAGAGAGAGAGAGAGAGAGAGAGAGAGAGAGAGAGATTGCTTTGGTTCATTAGGTTATTCTTTCTCGGGATAAAAAAGTTCAAGAAAATACTTTGCTTGGCATCCTTCCTTATGGAGCATACGGATTAATTCGATGCAAAATGAAAAATCTTACTAGAGCATGTCATATAAGCACAAGCTAAGAATGTGTTACTAACAACCACAATATAAATCATGGATGATAACACGCAAAATGAAGCACGATTAATTTCAAAAGATACTAGATTGAAGAACACACAATGAACCTATATGGATTAAACAGAGAATAATCCAATCCAAATTAATGCATCCAATTCGGTGGTGCTTCTGCAAGGTGGCTCGATTATAATAATCACGTTATCTAGAAAAGATTAACATGATTGAATGGATCATATTAGTAGGGATTTCATGAATCGTCATCATCCTGATTTAATCTGGGCCATCGAACCAGATCGGTTTCGGCTTAAAGGCCAAATGAACCACATGGCCCGGAGTGTCTGCTAGACTCCGGCCCAAATAAATGAGCTCGGCCCATTTATTTATGTTGCCGTCGATGTATCTTTTGCGTCTTGGATCGCCGCTGATTGCAGATCGGAGTTCTCCTCGCCGGAGATGCCTGCACAGAGTCGGATCTCTCTCCAAGGACATGGTATTGTTTCGGACTCGGTCAGATTTTATTGGATTGCTGGTTGTGATAGTTTCTTGATTCTTGATCTCAATTTTGAATTATCGTCTTTGCTTTCCCTCTTCGCTTTCGACGTTGGATTTAATGGAAGGAAACGAGTGATTTGAATGTTGCGCCGTAGATCCGAGACGGTTTCTTCATTGTGAAATCTCCCGCTCCAACTCCCTATATCTTCTCTTACGTTAGTCTCTTGGTGTTGATGTCGGTGTTCGGTGCCGAGATCTCTCTGTTCGATCATTTGAGGTCTTTCTTCGAGATTTTTAATAGGAGTTTGTTTAGATCCGAGCTTCACATTTTCTTTCTTAAGGGCGTTTCATAGGATTAATTATTTTGTGTTCGATCTTTTCAGGTTTCTTTTCAAGAATTACTAGGAGTTTATTTAGTTCTGTGCTGCTCCTCTTCTTTCTTTAGGGCGCTTGATAGAACCTTTTTTTTTTTTTTTTGATTGATCTTTTGAGGTTTCTTTTCGAGATTTACTAATAATTTGTTTAGATATGAGCTCCTCCTTTTCTTTCTTTAGGGTGTTTGATAAAACTAATTCCTTTTATTCTATATCTCGAGGCCTCTTTTCGAGACATGCCAAAAGCTTGTTTAGCTCTCAGCGCCTCCTTTTGTTTAGCTTCTCGTTTTCTCGTTTTCTACTAATTATCTTGATGCTGTCACGTTAGTCGTCGGATTTTGATGGCTGCAGTACGCTGCTCTATCGTCCTATGTCTTGGTAGAATTCAGAATTGTTCTTTTGCAGCCTTCAATATCTTTGTTCACTGGATTTTCATTCGAAAAGCCTCTCTCATCTCTCCAACCACCAGTGCTAAAATTTTGAACTATTATTACAATGAAAGCGCAAATATTGGTCGAATAAAATAGAGACATATGTAGGATTCAAACTCTCTAAATCATCAAAGTGTTGAGATCTGAAGAAAGAATCCATTATATTTATAAGTTTTAACACCTATGTGAAATTTCTTGACCATTGAGTAAGACCTTCTACTGTCAGTAGCTTTGGAATGGAAAGTGATAAACAAGCCAAAAGGCCTGCCTTTTTGTTCTCTTTCAAATGCTTTTCAGTGATTATTAGCATCTATAATTTAACATGCATGTAACTTTGTGGGCTAGCTGGTATGTGCATCAAACCCTCTGCATTTTTTGCATTGTTTGAAGCAATCAATTAACTGTTTCCACCTTGCCTTTAAGCAACGATGTTTAGATAAACCAGGAGCATCTTAGGGCATGTTAACCACAGTTAAGTAGTAGTAAGAGATCTGAATCAGGAACAGGATGGGTTCACAGAACCTGGTGGCTGGAGATTAGACTGTTATCTTGAATATTGGTAATAGTGGGGCAACATAAACCATTTTTTTCTCTTGAAAATATTGTTATGTTGATGCTCTTCATGGGAGGAGTGTGTAAATACGAAAGGCAGTATGCCAAATACTCCCTTTGGCATACTAATCCTCCACACATCTCTATAAAATATATTATAGATATGATTAGGAATTTAAAAATAGATAACAATATTATTGATCTCAAAAATAATAATACACAAATCATCCAACCAAACATTGCACACATTATGTACGCGACAACCGACCGTCACACTCGGGGCACAGAAAAGCAGCGGCGCGAGTGTTGGCTCAGCTCCCTGTGGCCCCGGAGGTGGACGAGGGAGGCGTCGAAGAAGAATTGCCATGGCTTTGAGACGCCGGCGACACCGAGAACAGCCCAGCGAAAGGCCAAGAGACAGGAATCCACAGCCACCTTGCACTCTCTCTGCTGCCGCCATCCCCGCTTCCTTCTCCGCCGGCTTCCGCCGTGTTGCCACCTCCGCCGCCGGCACTCGGAACTTTTGATTCGTCCGCGGGCAGCTGAAACCTGCAAAGAGGGCACGAGCTATGGAGCTCCAGCCATGGCAGTATGCACTCGCCGTGGAACTTGTGCTTGCACGGCATCTCCCGAGCCTCTGCGCCTACTTCCATGTCCTCCAAGCAAACCGGGCAGCTGGTGTTCTCTTCGACCTTCACGGTAGGCATGGCGTCCACTGCTTCTTTCCGAGCTGGTGGTGTTCCGTATCGGTTCGGGTCGTTCTCCGCTAGATGCTGCAGCAGCAGATCCAGGCTGGATCTCGTGCCGAGGAAGTAGTCCTCGAAGGCGGCACCGACGCCACCATCGCTCATGCCGCCCGGTGTTTGAGTTTGCGTTTGTGTTTGCGGCTGGTTCGCCTGGAGAATTATGGCCTGGGTGACAGGGTTGATGAGGATGACGCGCTCCCTCTCGCCCTCCGGAACTGATCGGCCGAGTGCTTGGAGCAGCTGAAGGATGGCGGAGCTACCCTGCGGCCTTTGGGCGGCGGCCTGTGAGTCAGGGTCGCGGTTGGAATGCTCCACTTCGTCTTCCTCCCCTTCGCCTTCTCTATGGGGGCCTCGACGCCGCAAGGAACTACCGCCAAGCAATCCAAGCAAGAAGGGAGTCCACAGAGAGAAGGCTCGGTGGGAGGCGGGATCGACCGGGGTATCTTCATGCCCTCGCGGCGGATCCATCTCTTCCAGGAATCCACCGTCACAACGCGGGCATTTGATCTCCGCTTCTGTGACTGGATTCACCCTTTGTGTGCACACGTGGCACCAGTATCGTGCAACCAGGGGTTCCTCCATCTCTCTCACGGTCTCTCTTCTCCTCCCTCTTCTTGACACTAAACCACGCCAAGAAATAACTGCAAGGAACACAGAATCGGTGATTGGAAAACTGTTAATTATAAGTTGATACTAAAAAATTGTCAACTTTTTCTCTTTTTTCAGGAAGAAGATATCTTTCATTCAGATTTGGGAGATCAAATTCCAGAGGATGAGAACTGCAAGCACGACGGAAGAGACCAAGAGATATACCTAAAATTAGGAACTCTCCAAGCAACAGGCCCCCGGAGTCACAGATGAGTTCAGAGGCACTCCTAAAAATCCAATTTTTCTTGCAAATCTAGCAGAAAGAATGGATTATGAAGAATATGCATATAATCCAGTTAAAAGGACGGCACGGATTTATACAAGGCAGCCAGATGGTGCTAGCAGTAGAAGAATCCAGAATAGCGGAGAACAATCTGAGGCTCTCAAACCTATGGGTAGTTGGATCGAACACGTAAGCCAACGGCACGGGTGGATACCGAATGCTGCTCGGTCCACACCATGCAAAACATGCATCAAAACCGGATCTCTGTGGTGGCGTTCTTTGATAATTGATTCAGGCAAGTTAGCTTGCCCTTTCAACGTGCCGACAGGATCTTCCAAGGACGAAATATCCACCAGCCTTCCCCGCATACCGTCTTCCAGAAGTTTGGAGGCTTTGACTTGGACTGCATCGCCCATTACCATCTCAACACACGGGACCGTTCTCGATACTTAGAGCGAGGGATGGGGCCCGCAGTGCGGGGACTCATCAGAAGAACCCGCATGGATACGGGATCTCTTGCACCAGCCAAGAACACATCAATCAGTTGCTCATCCAAGTATGCAACTATAGTATTCACATCAATCTGCCAAGAACACGTGCAGCTTCTTAAAAGAAAGTTTTCCTGTATCACCAATTAGGAAGTTTAGGTGCCGAATCCAATTTTCATTCTCTACTGGGAAAAACGAACGTTTGGATTATTTTGTCGTGAAAACGACACCAAAAGTAAAACATCTAAATCATGGAATTTTTGTACAGCCTTCCCCTCAACATTAAAATTACAACAAAATTAAAACATTTAAATCATGGAATTTTTGTACAATGACAAGCATTCCCGGGGAGCTGCCATAGAAATTGCTCAACAGTGATTAGCAACAACGGAGGAGGAAGGGGGTCGAGTCAGGTAAAAGAAACGAATAGATGCAGCATACATCATTTTCCGATATATACAACTGGTGCTGAAACTTCAAACAGTTGATGGTTTTAACTTGAATCAAGCTTGCAAAGGACGTTACTTCCTGGAGAGAAGACGTTAATGCCAGCTATCTCCTCATCTGGGTAAAAAGATCCGATGGAGGTCTTCCAGTTCCAGTGGCACTGCTCCCCCCAAACGCAGAGAAAGCACCCCCCTGACTGCTGCTAAAAGCCCCAAAACCACCTGGAAAGATTGAAATTTAAGCAACAACTTCAATCTCAATTGGCGGTAAAACAAGCACAATGCGTTGTATCAGGCAAAATACAAGGCATCCAAATCTCACCTGATGTGAAACCACCCCCAAAACCAGCTGCTCCAAAGCCACCACCTTGAGAAGCTGCACCAGCAAAACCACCACTGCCAAAGCCCCCTCCAGCACCTGGACCAGCAAAACCACCACCGCTAAAGCCCCCTCCAGTACCTGCACTGGCAAAACCACCACTACTAGAAGCACTAGCACCAAAGCCCCCTCCAGTACCTCCACCAAAACTACCACCAGCGCCAGAGGCAACAAGAGCAAAACCGCCTGCACCACCAGCAAATCCACTACTGTTGGAAGTAGCAGCAACAGCAAAACCACCACCCGTGGCAGCAGCAGCAAAACCACCTCCGCGAGACGCAAGAGCAGCAAAACCACCTCCAGCAGCAGTTCCAGTAAACCCAGTAGCTGAAGAAAATCCTCCACTTGTAGCCACAGTTGGGAATCCTCCACCAAATCCACCGGCACCTAGCTGTCGTGATTGCCCAAAAGCACCTAGAACTGATCCAAGTGCGTGCTGCCCTGCTCCAATTTGTGATGGCTGTCCAAAGCCACCAAGTCCACTTGTATTACCACCAGAAAATGCACTAGAGTTAACTGTCTGTGTTGGCTGTACAGATTGTGCTGTTGGGAGGCTCAATGATGGAGGCCGGAAAAGTTGCCCTGGTGATGCTGTCAACATGACTGGAGAGCTTGAAGTGCTTGTGTTGGCAGTAACAAAAGAACCACCAAATGGATTAGGCTTTGGTGTACTTGAAGTAGATTCTGCTCCAAGCCCAAATCCACCAAGGGCTCCCAAGTTGAGCACGTTACTTGCATCTGAAGCCTCCTCTTCCATTTCCTCCTCCTGGGATGAGTTAACATCCAGTCCATTATTGTTTACAGTAGCAGTGCCCATGGGAGGTGAAAGTACAGATCCCAACCCTGGTTGAGAATTAGATGCAGCAGGAATGACGCTGCCACCAGTTGGAAGAGAACTTGGTTCTCCTCTCATGCTTAATCCAGTCAACCCCACATTTACAGCTTCTTGTGATGTAACTGGTTCAAATTTCGGAGTACCTTGTTGTGGTGAACCTGTCTGTTGTAGAGTTAGCTCAGATCTTGCCTTGGCGTCATTTGAAACTGATGGTGAACTTTGTAATGCTGAACTTTCTGAAGGTGACAGAGCAGACGTTGAACTCCAGGACTGTGATTGAGAAGCTGAAGCACTAGAAGACGGAACAAAATACTGAGCAGTAGATGAGGTTGATCCTGATGCTGAAGTCATAGCATGAAGTGGTGATGGTCCTAATGTTATGCTCGATAAGGATGGCATAGCCGATGTAGACGCATTTGATGTGGTTGAAGGAGTTGATAACGTAAATGTTGAGAATGGAGTAGGCGAACTTGATACTTTGGTGCCTGATGTCATAGCAGATACAGTTCCACTCGACTGTTTTTTGCCTGTAATTGACTGACTAATATCTGTTCGTACACCTAGATTTGAAGGTGAAGCACCAAACATTGTAGAGAAAGACAGAGCATTACTATTGGTCGACAACGCAGATGAGCTTTCGGGAGACACCGCAGACTGTTGCATGCTTCCTTGCAATTTCCCAGAAAAACCTTCACCCAGGGTCTTCAGGTTTAGTTGCTTGTCTACTTGTGTTTTTGCCTCTGATGTACTCTTCGGAGTTGATGTACCACTCGGAAATTTTATAGAAGTTGTCACAGGGTTAGGTGCCTCCATCTGCACATTAGGCATCAATTTGGGGAACGAAACAGATTTTACAGATGAATTTGATATGTGAGTCACCACATCACTCCCCATATTCTCTTTGGCACCACTTGAAGCACTGTTAAACAGAGACGATGTTGGAGACATTGCAACTGATGTCAAAGTAGTACTTTTTCGTATCTCTCCCGTAGGATTAGACTTTGACTCTAAGGTTCGAGGTGATAACAGAGATGATGTTGGAGCCATTGCAACTGATGTCTCAGTCATATGGTTCCAAATCTCTTCTGTAGGATGAGATTTTGACACTAAAGATTGAGGTGAACCAGAAAGTTGCTTAGACCACCTGAAAACAGTGCTAGATTGAGATTTAGAGGTCTGTTGGGAGGCTTTCTCTTGGATATCTACAAAGAAGACAAGAACAGAACAATGAGATTGTTTTAGGATAAAATCCTTGAGAAATTACAAAGTTTGTCTTACCTTTGCTCACACGGCACCCCTCTGGCTGAACCTTACTAGTCAATGACTCCATCAAGGATGCTGGTTTCTCAGTGGCCTTTGGATGGATTACAGCAAACGACTCAATCTGAGCATCAAACTGTTTCTTAGCTGTGGCGAAGGGGCTATTGGCACTAACTCTGACATGTTCTTGATGAGCTGTCCTTTTCACAATAGTCTTTGGGGGGTCAAAGCTAGCCCAGTTCTGCACAAAGTTTGTCATTTAATCCTTTCACAATAACAGACCAATGCTCATTCAGTGACAGATTTACAGAATCATGGGAAAACACATTCAGTCTGAGAGATAGAAGCAACAATTACAACAAAAATTGAAAATTGAATGTTAAATGTGAAGTGAGGAAAGAAATTTCGGGCTGAAACAATAACTGGACATAAACATTAGAACTTCAGCTGAATTTTTGCCATACAGTTCAGGGTAGCTTTAAAATCGACTTCCAACTTAAATGGTTTCAATCAAAATAAACTGCTAGCCATGACTTTTTTTTTAGACAACTTGCCTTACATTTCTCTTAGCTTCTAGCATCAAAATCTTGTACACTGCTAGCCATGACCTAAATACTGCAAAATATTAACTATGCACACCTCTAATGGATGCGTACTATGTAATGCACCACCAAGAGTTTGTCTAGAAGCCACCTCTATTTCCAACTATTTGGTGTCAGCTACAAGCCCCCTTGTCATTCAGCTAACAAGAGCATCTGCTTTAGATAATATAACAGTCCTGATGCCGTTTCGATTATTCAAACCAAGGAGATCACTAAGGACCACTTTTTACCAGCATGATGGCCAACCATTACTCGGAATGGACAAAATTTGCTTTCACTTCAGTAGACCAAGTGTTTCTGTTTTTCACTTGTCCACATTACCACCTTGGCTGGCAAGACCATACCCTCAAGCAAGCAACCCATTGAGCAAGACCTTCACCAGTGCGACAAAGCCAACATTCTGCAGTGTTGTCTAGTGACAATGAACAGGTGACCTTGCTTGTTCTCTCTGGCATTACCAATATTATACCACCTCAACCATCGATCAGTATCAGTAACAAACCAAAATTTTAATCCTTAAATTTAGTAAAAGTTTATTTCTGGACTTACAGGTATATTATTATTATTCTCAGACATTTTAAATTTAACCTATCTCTAGCTCACTAGAATTGCAATTATTTATCAATTGCATTCCGTTTGAATGACAAATATTCATCTAGACATTTTATAATAAGCAAGTCAACATTTATTTAAGTCAGAGCCAACAGGATAAGGTTCAGGTAAACGCCAATGCTACAACATCATGGTGTAGGACAAATCAATGATTCAGGATACCAAAAAAATTTACTGCAGCATCATGAGAACAGAATTTTTATACTAATTAGTATAATTAGTATAAAAATATAAGGAGGATGCCTACCATTTTATGAGAACATATGAAGTTTCAAATTTAGAGCATGCTAATAGCAAAACTGCAGATAATTAATCATACATGACTCTTTTACATCAGACAACAACTACTGCAACATTCACTAAATAGAAATGTATACTATAATCTAGTAATTGTAGAAACCATAATAGCAAAAAATGTTAATTATGACAGCGTAGAACCAACCAGTTTGGATTGGAATAACATCAAGTATCACAGTTAAAGCTAGAATAAAATAATTGGGGCAAAGAAGAATTCAAAATAGCTTAGCTTGCAACGGACAGAAAGCACATACCAGGAAGCACGTGCAAGGACCAAGAATCATATAGTAGACACATATCAACAATCATATACAACATAGTTCTTTAATTAGAAATAGATTAAGCACTTACCTTTCCTAAAGAATCTCTCCTCCTCCTCGTAGTTTCTGGCTCAATAGTTGACAAAGCACTTGATGCAGCTCTCCTGGGATACTCCCTATTGGAAAAATCTGTTGACGTAATTCTCTTTACAGATACTGGGATATGAAAAGGACTTCTAACATCTGGAGATTTTAGAGTGATGCCTTCATCAGCAAGACCAATTGATTCAAATAATTCCCTTGCTACGCCAACTCGCTTTGTAGGATTGTTTATATTGAGCAGCGCCATCTGTCTCGATAGAGAATCAGATAGTTGCTCAGCTGCTGCCAACTGTGAGTTTAGTGTGCTGTATACACTATGCAAAGACTGGAGATGCCTGCAGAAAATATGAGATCAACAATAATCCAGAATGTATGAAGTGTCATCTGTGCATGAAGAACATCCCACACTGTTCCAAGTTCTTTAGCAGCATGCATAATGAAAAATGGGAAAGTTATAGTCCAACGTTGACTATAAGCAACCAGGCAACAAAAAGATATGCATTTCCTTTGCACAATAATAGAGTGAGCTGGCTTTTTCTGTGGAATCCTTTAATAACCCATTGGTAGCAAAAAAACCATATGAAACAAAAAATAAAAAGCGATCAATTATCACTTCTATATCATCAGTGCTACATGCTGGATAATTCAATATCCATTAGCCATCCTACTATAGGCAAAATAACAAGTAGCTATTGAAAAGTTTTTCCTTGTTGAACTCCAACGAGTATCTACTTTTTTCCAAATAAAGTCTTTCTTGAAAATGTAATGTTATGATGAATTTCTCTCGTGACAATTCTTGAGAACAAAAGTACCACTACCAGAACATCATTACAGTGAATGACCATAAAACCCTTGGGGACTAGTAAATTTCTAACTAAATTTGTGAGGCAACTCATTTCTCATATGCATGTTTGTTAAATAGATGTAACAACAAAAATCTATGTTTCTCTTCATGGTTAGTCATACCTTGATTGCCTCATGTTACCATGAAAAGCCCTCCGACCTGTACTTCTGTCACTCTCACCAAATTTGCTAATCTCAAGAGTATTGAAATATCTCTCCAGTTCTATTAGCTGGTTTGTCAAATCCTGGTTGGTTAAGATGAGAGCACAGATGATGAGAACTATGTTGCAAGGAGAAATATTTTAAGCCTCATATAAAGTTAAGATATAAACCTGGTACGCCTTCCAAATATTTTGCCGCTTCTGTTCAATTTCAGGATTCAGCTTCTGCCGGTTCCATATGTCCCAATAATGCTTTGTTGAAGCTTGTTTAACGACGTCTGCCATGTAAACTTGCCTAGCTGATACTGTAAGAAAGAAAAATAAAGTTAACAAAAGTTCAGCAAATGAAGAATTACATTAAGAAAAAGGTTCATCAAATGAAATATAACATAACAGAAATATGGTTCCTCTGGAAGAAAAAAATATAATCACACAATTATCACAAGGCTTCATCTGTCAATACAGAAACATATCAAGAATGTGAAAGACATCTATAATTTAACTTAAGTTAGAACATGACAAGGAAATGAAGGCATTACATGCTGCAAATACACCATGTTTCTTCATCAATATGGTTCAGATTGTCTGCAGTTCAGTAGCATAATACTGAAACCCACATGGAGAATTCCACAACCCATAAATTCACTTATCAAGACAATGGATTGTTTCTTTAACGTTCCAAGTCAAAATATATCCCCATGTGAAGTGTGAAAAGGATTTGATTCCTATCTCAAGAACTATGCTGTCCTTATATAGGCACAGCGTCACATTGTGTCATGCTGGTCAGTATCCCAGTATGCCCAAATACCAGTCGGCATAAAGTTAAAAAAAGGTCAACAATTTGCCAATACCATCTGCAAAACAGCTTAGCATTAGCCATTACCTTTTCGGAGCAACACATGCCAACTTGTGCCAACTAGCATAGGAACCCTTGCTCTAATTTGATTAAAAGAGAGCAAGAAAAAAATATTTGATGAAATTACTCTCCAGTCTTGTTTGGACTCGAGAAGAAACATACCTCTGTATGCAGCTAATGCTATACTCCACATAGTAGCATAAAATGATTTAAAACCAAATTAATGATGCTGAAGTTTCTACAGTAGCAAAATAACCATACCCCTTCGATCCTTTTATACTGTAACAATCATGGAGTGGCACTCAACATACTGAACCATAAAATTTAACTGGGGTATCTTGAAGTTAAACCAGGGGTCTATCAACCCACCAGGGGTTAAAAAATTTTAGTTTACTTCAACAAATATGCTAAGAGTTGCTGCAAAAAAAATTATTAAAATAATTATCATAATGTTCATTAATCAAAATCGTAATATTCAATAGAAGTGTTAGCTAGTTTAGTTAGTAAAGACTTTATTAGACAACTGTAAATTCCATAATAATAATAATAATAATAATAATAATAAATTCAACATTAAGCCATTCATGTGAAGTGCCTGATAAGAACCTCAAGAAAATAAATATGAATCAATTTCTTCTATACAACTGCAAAAATGAAATTGCATACCTTGAGACATCTTCCTTTGAAGCTCTTGAATCTCCGTAAGTTCTTCCTCCACTTTTCTCTAAAACGTTGAGAAGAAAACCTTTTTAGCATATGTTTAACAACTCCACTAGGTAAAATGAAGAACATGATCACAATATAGGTTCTTCCAAACAGAGTATAAATTGATACCCTGAACATCCTGAATGTCTGAGAGAGATTTTTCAGGCCATCCTCAAGTGTCAAAATTGAATTTTGATGTAAGACAGTGCAAGCATCCTTGAATCCACCTTCCTGTTCTATAAGTGACAACAAAGTATCGAGTTCCTTGGTCATATCTTTTACCTGACCACATAATTATGATAAATCAGGCAGATAACATGGCAAGAACTAAATTTGCAAACATGACTCAAGATAGGCTTATGCATGCAGACAAAACAAAAGTCCGTCGTGAGACAATTTAAGACAACCAGTTCCACAGACAGTCATGTCTAACCAATGCAAAGGCACTAATCCATGTCATAGATACATGTCCAGAAGTTGGACATTTCCAATGATAGCTCAACAACCACAGCAGCATCCCCTGTGGACAAACATGTTTTGCTTCTTATAAATCTATGTTTCAATATTTCACTCCCCTTTTGTCTTCCTGTTGAATTGATCACTTGCATACTCTCGTTTGCACACAAATATCCATTAAACATTTCTCATAATCAATGAAATATTTGTGCATTTCTGGTCAGAAGCACATGAAATATCTTAGGAAGGAAATGAACCAATTGTGTGTTCTTTTTTTAATTTATAACTTCAGCTTGGAAAGTTGAAAACTAAAGAATTATTAGTTTCATCCATTCTTCATACCAAGCAAAACCAACACATAAATGTAGCAAGATTATTAATCAATCATGTTTATTATATCTACTATTCTTCAATGAATAACAGGAACATAGTGTAAAAAAGTTGTGCACAAGTAACCCAAGAATATCCAGCACCATCTGGCATGGAACAAATATTCACTGGAACATCAACCCCTTGGTTCACAATTGCATCAACTTTTTGCACCAGTTACATGTAGTTAATGTTTCTCACGTTTTGGGCAAAGCAATAGGGCTGCAGATTGGCTCGCAAGTATTAGAAGACAAAATCAGTTTGATTGTACTAGGTCTTCAGATTTCTTTAGTAAGTTGGCTCACGTGTTATGCCATGATACTCCATAGCTTTTTAAAAAAATGTAACCAATGGATCATAAGATCCTGAGGCACATTTCTCATCCAAATTCTTTAGAAAGCAGAATTATTAAAATAAATTTGTAAAGAAACAACACAACAAATAAGAAATATATTATGCTTTAAGATGAAACTTTAGAAGAACTCTAGGACATTATTCAACATAATAAGATGGAATTCAATTCCAACTTCTAATAAAATTATCCAGAAAAGGAGGGACAGTTCAAACATTTCATGTTAATGCAAGTAGCAAAATTAGCAATAAAATTTTCACAAATTTGCTACTAAACTAGTATCACAAATCAGTGAAGACATAATGGTCGAACCGATAATTAACAATAGTGTACATAACGATTATTAAACCTACCCTCGAATGACTTACATAATGGTGTTACCTCCAATTACCTAATATGACCACAAAAATCTTCAACAAAAAACCTGTTAGGCAAGAATGAGATGACACACCAAATAAAAACATGATCTTAGATAAAAGATTAACCAGATGATGGCCCTAACTGAAACAAAATGGAAATGCCTGGGACAACTTATCGTCCAGGAACCTCATGCAATCACGTTCCAGTAGTTATATGGACAAAATATATAAAATTTTGCAAAAACAAAAAAAATTACTTTGATCGCAATAAGTAGCCTCGACAACTGTTTACACAGAGGAAAAAATAAAAAGAAAATAAAAATGCCTGCAAATGTATATTTATTTGCAAGTTAGATTTAAAATGTCAATGAAGAACAAGACAATTGGGAGACAATTGCAGCCACACATGAGACTTAATTCAATTCATGATATTTATAGCTATTACATCCTAATGTACTTTGGTTTCTCTGTGTATAGTTCCATTATTATAACCTTTACACATTCAATAGAAATAATTTCACAACATCAAATTGCTACTGCTTCAAGACTCTGCATCTGGAGAAAACAGTTCTTCTAAATTACGTGAAAAAGTTGCGATCACAAAAAATAATCAACCTAATATTTCATTGCACCAATGTATAGGACTACAACTTGTTCTACAATATAATAGTGCACCAAGCTTAGACAACAGATAAGCATTCTTTTCTAGTGTTTTTTTTTCCCCATCGCGTTACCATAGAACCTGAAGATGACAATTACTGAGGCAAGAGAAGAGGTCAAAACTCATTAAGCATAGGGAAACAGCAAAAATTTAAAAGAAAAAAACTAACAAATTTAATAATGCCATAAAAACCAAAAAGATTCCCAAGAGTCGGAAAGACATCTTACATTATAGAACTGCTTTGAGTGTTCTGGTTCAGAGTCCAACATCAGTGAAGACTTCGAAGTTCTTAAATCCTCAACCAAAGTCTGTGGCTTAGGAAATAATGATTTGGCTACAATAGAACTTTTTTGCGGCAGAGAAGACCCAGGAATGGCTGCCTCAGTATTTGCAGATTTATTAAAGGAAGTTGTATGTGTTTCACTGTGAGTACCTCTATTTGAAGAAAACATCAAGTTTGATGATCCTCCACCAACTCCAATTAAATTAAAAGATGTACTGCCAGATATAGGATTACTTGAAAGGCTCTTTTGAGAGGAAAAGGATGCCTTACTTCCTACTCCTGCCTCTGACTTTCCAAAGGAACCACTCACAGCAAAACTACCAGAAGCGAATGGTGAAACTTTTGCACTGATACCTCCAATGGATTGTAAATCAGATGGAACTCCTCCAATTCTAGTTGGACCAGGAGATACTTCAACCTTATCACCACCTTTTATCATATTTTTTGCATTTGCTTGCATGGTTACAGCAGCATCACTTGATAGATTACGTGTCACATGAGGAACATTTACACCCTCTCCTGATGAAGAGAGAGTTTCTATCATGCCAGATTTTCCCTGACCAACAGAACCAGTTACATTTACAGTTGGAGACTCCATGGATAGCTGAGTCATCTTTGCTGTTTGTGGTATGTAAGGCCTAACAACTGAATTACCATCGCTTTCATCCCTCTTTCCAGTATGAATTTTGTCACTTGGAACCTGATGTATATCTTTGTTTCTTGCACTTCTCAATTCCTCACCTAGTTTTTTAACAAAAACGAAGAAAATGATTGCTAAAAGGGGATTCTAGTTTCATTGGTTGAATTTTAAGTTGAAACAAAGAGATCTTATAAGCAGTTAACAGTTATTAAGACTTCTTTTTGTATCTTCTCTTACCTGTAGGAACAGAAGGGGCTTCCGGAATTATCTGTTTTAAATTGTTATTTGATGTTAAACCATCTGTATCATCCCTCAAATTTGAACTGGTTGGCAACGCATTCTCCAGTAACACATCTGTTGGAGGAAGGGTGGACTGAGGAAGATCTGAAGGATCTGAAACCCTAAAATGAGGAGCTAACATCAATACAGAGGCAAGGATCTCATTTAATTTAAGTCAACTAGTCAAGGAAATATCATAAATCACACCCCTACCTCGCCACATGATACATAATAAGCTTTCCCTCACAGGTAAGACAGAATAGCACACAGAGTGGTGAAAGTTCTATGGATTCTATGCCAACTTGTACTTTAACTTTCTCATACACGGAAATCTTATCAATACCAAACCCCAATATCAGATTGTCATCACCATTTTCTGAAAGAGAAACAACAAAAATGATACACAAAAGTCAACATGAAAGAGAACTTAAATCAAAGACCTGATACTCTTAAGTTCTATGTGGCCTCCAACTGAACCATAAAATACCTTGTCCTACACTGAATCTCGTTAAACATCTCATAAGTCATCGCATGAACAATTTAAACAGTGGGAAAAAAGAAGCATCACTAGCATGACTAAAACATAAATTACTAATTCAATAAATGAAAGAAAATGTCAGCACTTTAATCAGTAAATACTCTTTTATGCAACAAAAAGCAAACCGAAGATTGATACATATTTGCTAAATTCAATAGCATAATATGATATATTGGCTGACATGAACAGCACGTCACTGAAAGTCAAACAACAAGTTTGCAAGATTTCTCATTTTTCTTCTTTTTTTTCCAACATAGGGTGGTGTCATGGTCATGCTACTACAAACTAGAACCACAACTTTCGAGTTGCAGAAGTTGCTTAGATAATTCTGAAAAACATCTGGCTTTCATTAACTACATCTTCAGTATGCTGCATACGATCAAAGGGCCAGCTCAACCCCAAGTAATGGACCTGATCTAATGCTCAAGCAGTAACTGAAGTACCTAGCCAATGACCCAATTAACAAATTTAGTATAGAGTTATCTCATCATCTTTTAGTTTAAGCAAATGTAGTTCAAAAAGAATCCAGATTTCAACACGTATTGACCTTGTAAGGCATATGGAATTTGCAAATCACAGCTGTAGCAACATATGAGGACGCTATATCATTTTTACCTTGGCTAAGCTGATATATGAATATATGTACAATGTAAACAAAATGTACAATGTTTACATATATCAACATATAACTAGGTAAATATGAATATGCAGCATATGATCATACAATAATGGTAGTCCAGGCAAGCATGACCTAGACACTGTAACTCTGATTCTGCCAGCCTAGGTAGTAGCTTAGCTGTCTTTGGAAACACCTGTAGCTGATAGGACAATCCTTCTAGAACAAAGACATTATTGAACTTACATCTTACTAAGGGAACCTTTACTTGCCGCTAAATGAATTAATGAATTAGATATTTGAATTCGAAATAACCGAATTTGGTCTCTTATGATAGTTGAAATTGTAAAAAAAATGATTGTGTGAAACCTTTTTTTTACTTATTCTGTATTCTAGTTTTCGTAAGATATGATATGTGAATCAAGCTACACATAAAGCTCCTTATTGCTAGATCGAGCTGAAATAATCTCCCACAAAAACAATGTTCCAGAAAAGGTCTTCATGCACTTCAAAGTTAATCACTACTTTCCTTATGATATTGAATCCACTTATTGGCACAAACATTAGTAGATTAGGCACTGTTCCGATTGATGGTAAAATATGAATCCCATATCCTGTTATTTCAGCCTAAAGATCCTGTTGTCTCCATGAAAATGCTAATTTAATACAAACATAATGATGACCAGAAAATAATAATTTTAATTCATATATTTTGTAAAGATCAATTACATCAGATATGATGTATACATCATAATCCAGAAATTCTTCACTCATTCAAGATAACAAGCATTTGAATTTTAATATCTGAAGAAAAACAGGCAACGTTACACACATCACATGTTCTATAAAAAGAAGTACAAGATATGGATGGACTAGGGTGCACGGCAGTAACAACAGGTGAATGTCCAGGTGGAAGCAATAAGCTGGACAGATGCAGATATTTAACTAATGCGTCCTAAGCACATCGAAAAGCATGTGATGGGTTGACCCCGAAGACTGAATTATATGGTAGAGAAGGCTTAATAAGAATTTGGTTGAAACATCACTGTACATCAATTGAAAAGGCCAGTCTGCGCTTAGCATAATGCATGTTGATATTATTGCACCTTCATAACTCACTCACTTGAAGAGCTTACTATAAGTATCAAGAACAAGAATATATTTCACAATGGTTACTATTTGTTTCCTCATACAGAAAGATAACAGCAAACAGAAAAATAATGAAATCAAAGTGCTTATAAAACACTAACAAAAATTACTAGATTTCCCACCTTTTAAACAAATTGTAGGTTTATACTTGTCATTTTGAAACTCCAGCAATGACACCTCCCTTTGGTTGTCGTCCATTGAGTATGCCAACAGAACAACATGCTGATCAGTGTTCTTTTTATTTGAAGCAAGAAGAAGCCCCCTGTTAGTAGAAGAAATATATTGTATTCAACATGCAAATCCAACACAGAATTTCAAAAGAGACATGTATACATAAATGCTTTAACAGCCATCATTTTTTTACCAAAATAGGCACAAAAAAATTTATAAGCAATTTTTTTAATAATATTTTATAATGATGTCATATGCAACAACACCTAAAAGCTGCAAATGGAGATTTTTGGGGAGTTACGAAAAAATTGTTGTACCAAACCTATAGTATATCAACCAAATAAATCAAAAAACCATCAACTAATATGATGTTTCATAGTTCTCCTATCAAGGGGCTAAGTGGCTAACTCCAAAGATCTTGAAGTATTGACATCACAACCAAGATCCTGTTTAGATATTGTGAACAGAAATGACATCGACCTCAAAATGTTGATGCATTGCCTTCAAAATGTAAATATTTAAGGAGTCAAAATGCTTGCTATTAAGGATCGCTGTTACAGGTACCGGTCCCGTTTGCATAATCTGGTCGGACTGGTCAGTACTATACCATGTGTCGGTATACTGGTAGACGTCGCTGTATCGGAGAGGAAGAAAATAAAGGATAAGAGGAAAAGGGATGGTAGAGGAAGAGAAGATGGTGGAGGAAGAAGGAAGAGGAAGAGAAAGGAAGAGGTAGACGGAGGAAGAGGAAGAGGAAGAGGAAAAGAGGCAAAAGACACGGCGGCAGCAGTGGCAGTGTGCGGCGAGATCATGTAATATGTCATCGTGTGATTAGGGCAAAGGGTGAGGCAGCAGTATGTGACAAGGTTGTGGAGGAAGAAAAGAGGTGGACCATGAGAGAAACCTAAACCCTAATCCGTTGCTTCCTTTTTATACGGGCAAACTGGACCTCAAGATATGAGGCATGTCCACCCGTTTTGTTCCAGTTCGAACAGAACGCCATTCATTGTTTGCTATACTACTGCATATGAGAAACATCATCTAATGCAACATAGAACACCAAAATCTTGAACTGGCATTAAGGCCCATTATAACATGAACAATGAGCTTCATTGGATTGAAAATAGACCTGGGCCTAACTAGCAAAGCCCTAATAAGACTTCATATCACTGAAGATAAATGAAGACAAAAGGATGTCGAAAACAAAAACATTATTTGATCTCCACATCCAAGTCATCTGGCTTTCTCCACAGCATCCCTACGAGTTCCTTGTGCAAGCTCTCACTGCCTCCTCAAATGTGCCAACATCTCCATGTCTGACCAATTGATTCCTAACCTGCACACACAAACACACAACACTCCCAACTCCACAACCCCTTTTTTGTATGATCACCACCACCACCCTCATATCCCTATATTGGATCCCTTCAATGTCTGCGATTCATCGGTTTCTCTCAGCTCCAAACATCCACTCCCTTCGATTGTTCCACAACCAATAGCCAAAGTGTTCACTTTGCCTCTACTACTAGTTTTCTGTTAACATTAGCTAACAATCCGAACTTGGTCCTCTTACTACCAGAATTTCGCTCATATTATATTACAACATATGCCATATCAAAACTAATGCCCCTCTCTCCATATACCAGTGGACCATCAACATTTTGCAGTTCTGGCATCTTGCCTAACAGTGACCTCAGCTTAAAAATCCACATCAGTATCAGAACCCAACCCAAGCGAAGCCTAGGTCTCTTCGAGTCTCACTAGGCCTAAGATTTACTGATATTTCGGGAATCAAAGGATAATAAGCACTTAATATTCTAATATTTTTTTAAGTCAATAGGCATACGATTACATGGAATGACAATAAGAAAAATCAAGGGTCACACACAGGATATCTTCTCCCTGGGACATCATAGCACATATCACCTTTTCGCTTGGACATTGGCAAGGCAAAAGAGAAGAGGGAGAAGGAGAAGAGGACTGTAGATTCATATGGCTGAGAGGAAAGACTATCAAGCAAGCAAGCAAGGAGCAGAAAAGAAAAGAAAGATGAAATGGCATTTTAAGCATGAGAAGAGTTTCCTTGTGCCAAGCATAATTCACATGAAAGCTAGACAAAACTAAAGAAAATCCAAAACAAGGTTGGTAGTTGTCCAACCTATAAATTCAATAACAGTACTAGCTCAGTTAAGTTGGTTTCAAATTCAATTGACCTATTTTTGGTTAATGTTGAGTCATTTTTCTTGCAAAAGCATAGGAAATGTGGCAATCGAGACCATGCATAAATAAATTAGGGAATCCAGAAGACATAAGCAAGATACTTGCAAAATCATGACTGCAGTACATACCCAAACTTATCTAAAATCTTCAACCGAGCAAACTATTTGTTCATTGGACTTGGTTGCAAAAGCAGCTATGACAATGACTGAAAAACTGAGCTCAAAATTAGTGTTCTTTTACAAGAATATAAGATATTGCAGTGTTGCACGACTAACTAGTGCAGATCAAATATGGACACCAATCTAAGGTTTTGACAAAAGGGAGATATAAAACAAGATACAAGAATATGCGAGAAAAATGTGTTTTGTTATATACAAAGATCATGTTTTGTTGTCAAATAAACAGTACAAGTTCATCAAACTGAGTTGCCAACTGATTATAAAACCTAATTAGAATTTAATTTTTCCCTTTCCATTCATTTTGGTTCCTGAAGGAGAGAAGAGGAAGCATGCACAGGATGCTCTAATTGACTGATTGAGAACATAAATAGCTGCATAAGATGATCACTGTATGAACATGATAGCTGTGGGTTTTAAAATGTTCTGATAAAGAGAAAGTTGGTTAAGCATCTATGATTCTCTAAATTATATCACAAGGAAATTTAAGCATTTTGGATAAAGACTTGCTTAATAATAAAGTAGGAAATTTTGAAATATGACTTACATATAGAGATCCATGGAACAAGCTCTAAGCATAACACAAAAGTAGGTAACATTAGAACACTTCTACAAATATAATTACCACCATACCAGTGACCCAAATAGCTCAGAAGCAAGTAAGGCCCAGCCCCAGTTGGCAAAATATCATCTAATACACCTTCAAATAGATCAGGGAAGGAAAAGACTACAGGCTTACATAAATTCTGCAAAAGTAACACACAAGGAAATAATTTCCATTATATTAACAATATAATACAAGAACTATATAACCTTAATAATTTATCCACATTAGTAGGACATAATGAGCATTAGGGGTAAAACTGTGCAAATGAAAGGTTAGATCGGGTCCTTAGAGGTGAAAGACACAAGAACCTGAATGTGCATACCAGTTAGTCGTTGAACCGATAAAAACAGGTTGCAGTAACTGTCATGGCCTATTTTCAAGTCCTAACACTTTTACTGGAAACATTCTATAATAGGTAATAAGAAAAACATCCCTATGCCTTGTGCAAAGTTCAAGCATAAGCGATCACATATATAGAGCATCAGGAATTCAGATTACTTGGAAATAATATATAGCATCAGGACTTTTTTACATCTGCCAGCTTTACAACAAATGAAAGTTAAGATGAGGACTTTGCTTATTCACATGTCAAATTGCTTTCCCTAGGTGTAATTCAAGATGCTCTGGCATTTCAAACCACCAAATTTGTTAGAAACAATAAGCTTAGGTTCCTGAATAATACATTGATGATGCAAATCATGATTTGTCTACTTTCTCAGCTGAAGATGGATATCGACAAAACAACTTCAGAGAATAAACAGAACTTTCAGCTTGGAAAATATAATAGTTACTGGTTGTCTATTTTACAGAAGGAAATCACTCAACAAATAGAAACAAGTACGTAAAAGGCATTTCCAACACTGACCTCGGTCAATTTATGCTCCCTGCTTGTGATCACTTGAATTAAGTAACCTTCCTCATTACCATCTTCATTAACTCGAACACATCCAACAACTATACTATCATCACGAACCCATTCAATGGAATCCACTGGTTGATGAAAATTCATTTTCAGCTTTAGAAGCATACAACTAATCTAAAGTAACTTCAATAGGCACTTGACTATTTAAAGGCACAACAAATAAAAAGTCACAAAAAATATGGGAACAGAGGACAATGAATTAACATAAATCTAAAAATAACCAACAAGGATCATGACAAGATACAAATAGGCACCTGACTATTGACAGAGGAAGCAGAAACATGTGGGAAAAAAATATGTTTTAACACCAAGGTTCCAAAAAAACACAGAATCAGTATACAAGCAGTTGGGTCAACACATAGTGCATATGCTTCATGTAGATGCATACAAGGATGCATATGTGGGCTTTATGTAGATTTAACCCATGCTATTTGCAAGAGATATTTAAACCATTTAACAAGTATGCTGAATCTCTTAAGGTTTGAAAGTTTCAGAATATCAGATAGAATAAAAGACATAGAAAAAGGCATACTGTGAAAAGAAATGGAATATAAGAAGGCAATACTTACTGGTTCAGCCATAAAGAAATCATCAGACATCAACCAACCAACCAACCAACCATTTTCAACAAATTATGCATCTTATCTAGATCATATCACCTTTTTAATTATCACCCCAGTACACACTACTAAGAAATAAGACCAAACTAAAACAAAAACAGACACAACACACTGTAATACGACTTGATCAAGACCTAAATCGACTCAGGTTTATCTCAAGGCTACACTAGTATTTTGGAAATGTGGAGAGTTCACTGATAAAGACAATACAATTGATTGTTTAAATCAACATCCTAAGGATTATACATATGAATATAGGACATTTAAAGCATAGCAACTACTGCAACTTAAATACCTTCTGCTGATCCTACGACAAGGATGTATACATACTATTTAACTGCATATTAACTCTGCCAAAAGTAGAAACTGAATGCGTTGTATTCTAGAACTGAAATCATGACAAAGCAAATGACAAAAGAAGCATACCTTTTATGAAAATTTCAGATTCAGTATCATTAGACCATGACTGGAACGACAGGGTGATGCAAATTTGTTCTTTGAAATCAGATGAAAAGATTCTTATATCACGCTTCGTAGCAACAGCAATATAGTCACCCTCCATGCTCCAATCAACTACAGATGCATCCACAAAACAGATTACACCAACACAGGACAAAATCTAAAAGAATCATTGTATCATAGATCATAAAAGTAGGCCATTTCACAAAAAAAAAAAAAAAAAGGCAGTGTATAAACAAAAAACCATCTATCTAACACAATGAGACACAATAAAAAAAAAAGAAAGACTATATAGATTATAGAAATAATTTTCAATTTCAAAAGGAATGTAAAAGTTAACAGAAAGTGGAATCATCCAAATAAACGATGAAGCATTGAAGGGGGAAGAGAACCTAATCAACTCAAGCCCTGGTAATCATTAAGTGGCCAGAAAATCAAAACTGGAGGTAGTAAATTAGCTAATAGCAAGAAAGATTGAAGCAGCTGCAGAGGCATCAGAGGCAAAGTATGAGAAGTGAAGCATCAAAGGGGGGAGAGAGACTAATCAACTCAGACCTGATGGCTGACAAGCGGCTGGAGAATGAAAACTAGAGGTAATAAAATTAGCTAATTGCAAGAAAGATTGAGACAGCTGCAAACACATCAGAGGTGAAAAATGAGAAGTGTCAAATGCTTGACGGATTTCAATATACCCAATGAAAGTTCTTTTTTAAAGCGAGACAGGAAACTTGGCATCATAATATAAGCAGAGCTTTTCATAAAGAGGAAAACAAACCAGCATCGACATTTTCCATTACATCCTTGATGGAATCCTTAACACGTCCATGGCATAGTAGGCCATCACTTGAAAGAACAACAAAAGACTTCTGAGAATTTTTTTGCCACCTTAAGTCTTTTATAATGCCAGAATTCTTCAGTGCATTTGAAAAGGATGGTTTACACTCCTACAATGCCATTGCACAAGCATTAAATAACAAAACTGATCAGTAACAGCATATCATGAAGCAATACAAATGGTATAAAAACAATACAGAATAAATGCACCACATTACAGAAACCTGAATATTCACTGTTATAAACTTCAAGAAAGTTAAATCACCAGAACATTTTTCACAATGAACAACATCTACCGCAGTGCAAGCACTAGCAAATACCATGTCATGAACTGTCATGCAATTCCATTCGGCAAAAAATTTCTAGAACAATTAATAAACAATCTAGAACAGCTAACTACAAACGGGGGGAGAGAGACACAGTAGATGGCAGATTGCCTATAAGCTTCCATTAATCGCATTAACAAGAATGATAAGTATGGTGCAACAAACAGCTCACTAAGAATGTCATCACAAGTTCTGAAGATTGATGTAACACCCCTAGTTAGTCCAATAGTCCCACATCGGAAGTGGGTGGGACTAAGATTGGCTTATATGGGCCTGATGAGTGTACTACTAACAACTTCAGCTTAAGCATTTTGGCCAGTGGTTGATAGGTCAAAACGAAGTTGATAGGCTAGTAAGCCCATCAGGCCGGGTCGTGACTTTTGGTATCAGAGCCGACTTAGTATTCGGGCATGGTGAGATAGGCTTGAGTAGGAAAGGGCTACCTGTGGATGAAGTCAGAGAACTCATTACAGCGTGGAGCCACCACTAAGCTATGCCTCACATGCACCATACTAGGGTCTGATCTGAGCCTTGACGGGGACGTCAAGTCGTTTAAGTGGGGGAGATTGTAACACCCCTAATTAGTCCAATAGTCCCACATCGGAAGTGGGTGGGACTAAGATTGGCTTATATGGGCCTGATGAGTGTACTAATAACAACTTCAGCTTAAGCATTTTGGCCAGTGGTTGATAGGTCAAAACGAAGTTGATAGGCTAGTTAACTCATCAGACCGGGTCGTGATTGTAACACCCCTAGTTAGTCCAATAGTCCCACATCGGAAGTGGGTGGGACTAAGATTGGCTTATATGGGCCTGATGAGTGTACTACTAACAACTTCAGCTTAAGCATTTTGGCCAGTGGTTGATAGGTCAAAACGAAGTTGATAGGCTAGTTAACTCATCAGACCAGGTCGTGACTTTTGGTATCAGACCGACTTAGTATTCGGGCATGGTGAGATAGGCTTGAGTAAGAAAGGGCTACCTGTGGATGAAGTCAGAGAACTCATTACAGCGTGGAGCCACCACTAGGCTATGCCTCACATGCACCATACTAGGGTCTGATCTGGGCCTTGACGGGGACGTCAAGTCGTTTACGTGGGGGAGATTGTAACACCCCTAGTTAGTCCAATAGTCCCACATCGGAAGTGGGTGGGACTAAGATTGGCTTATATGGGCCTGATGAGTGTACTACTAACAACTTCAGCTTAAGCATTTTGGCCAGTGGTTGATAGGTCAAAACGAAGTTGATAGGCTAGTTAACTCATCAGACCGAGTCGTGATAATTGAAGGCCAAAAACATTCCAATTTTCCAAATTTGATATATGCTTGTTGACATTCTAGCTCAGTGAACAAGTACATAACCTACAACAAGATTTACTAGGATTTTTCAGTAGATCTCCAAGAACTATCTGACTTACAAGCTCTTACAAATCATCTCCTCCAATTAAGGAATAAGAAGACACATATTTCTGATATAAATTGTTCTGTAAATAATTGTTCTAGTATAAAAAGAATCAAAGGTAATTCCAGATAAATCAATTCCTAAATGAATTTGCTAGTTGAGTCTTGAGACTCGAACACAATACAGTACGCATCACTTTTGTCAGTTATTCAAGACTTTTGTATTATTATGTCAATATCACAAACTTAGAAGTTAGAAACACACTCCAAAGGACTAGAATGACAACTACAGTACCTAACCCACTGTTTTACAAATGATCCTCGAGCAAATTTAAAGAGTATGGCATCTTTTCTCATACCAACCCCCTTTTACACAGAAATTTTGGCGCTGGATCTCCATTTTTCAATTTCACATATGAGATAAAACAACCTTGCAGTCTGTTTACATAACATTACTATTGTCAGGCCCTTAAGAAGATTACTCTCCATTTCCCTATTATCGCACTGCCCTACTTGAAGTTGGGCCTCTTCCAAACCTCCTACTCATGTGAGATACTCTCCAAAACATAATTTAATAAGAACCATTTATAGCTTATGAAAAGTGGATATCATAGCAACGATGAACCACAGAGTCAGGTATCCCCACAAAAGAATGATCCTGGATAAATGATCCAAAAATGAACCATAGTCCTACCAGGATGTGGCCCTAGTCCCAGTCATGGAAAGGCTTTCATATTGGATTATCTCGATGGAACTACTGACCCATTAGCTTGGTAGCTTTGGAACCATATGATCCACATTGTGTAAGGTCAAGAAATGTTGTAAGTCTTATTTAGCCTTATATGCCATCCTCAAACTTTCCAATGGTACTAATCAGGGCAAAGGGCAGGGCACATGAAGTAAAAGAATAATTAAGATATTTAAATATTAAGCTTAAGCATTCTCAGTCGCATGGTTTCAGAGTTATCATGTTAATGGGCCAATAGTTCACAAGTCCGGATCTTGAAGACCGATCCAGAGAATATTAGAAAAGAAAGCATCTGCATTCTAACCTTATGATTAATGAGAGACGGAACGTAAAAAAAGTGAATTTCACCGCCAACAGCAGCAGCGAGCACCGTGGAGTCATTGGAGACCGCAAGAAGAGACACCCTACCAATCTTTACATCCACAACGCTTGTGTTCTGAATGCAAGGGCCCTTTCCCTTCTCCTTAATCTCCTTCCCCAAACCAATGACATCCTTCGTCTTCGCCACCAGAAACCCTGAAAAAGAACCACAATCCATCACAACCTAAACCAAGAAACAAAAACCGGAACCCAAAAAGAAGCACGAAGGTACCTTCGGAATGGGCTAAAAAAAGGGCCCCAAAGCGCTCGGAGATGGCGAGAGGTCGAACCGGCGGGGCCTGGAGATCGAACTCGGAATCGGCAGGCTTCAGGGGAACGGGCTCGCCGAGGCGGCAGAATACGAAGTCGGCGGTGGCTCCGTGATCGCCTTCGATCTCCTCCTCGAGGCGAATGAGACGAGGCAACGCCTCGGCCATTCGTGGCGGTCAAATCTTGGACACACAGAAAGGGGGAAGCGAGAGCGGAGAGGGGCGATGGCTTCCGGACTTCCTTACAAACTAAGGAAGAGGGAGAATGAGAACCCTAAAAACCCTAAGCGGGGCGGAAGCGGAGGGAGAAAGATGGCTTAGGAACGCAGCAGATTTGAACACGAAATGTGAACCAATCACGTGCTTTGCACTCGCGTCACTGAATTAATGGGCTGGGCCCTAAGCATCTTCGTATTGCGTTACGGGGATGAAAGCGGATCGGATCCATTCAAGTGCCATTATATGTGATTTATTAATTGAATTTGATAATATATGGAATTTGCGTATTTCCTATATGTCTTCGTTTCTATTTAGAAATATAGGGTGCGTTTGGTAAATTAGTCTTTGGTAATTTTTTTAAAAAATCATATTTAGTTTAAATATTTTATATAAAAGCGATACATATATATACATATATATAATACAAAAGCAAAAATATTTTATCAATTATTTGAATTATTTGTGAGTTTCCCACATGAACCGAATGACTTCGATTCATTCTCGATAGAGAAATCAAACCAAGATTAACCAGAATTATTCAAAATATTTGTTAAATTAATGACTATTTCTATGCCATAAAATATTATTAAAAAATATCACAAAGTACAAAATCTTAACATCAACACGTCACCGGAAACTAATTTTGTCGATATAAAAAAATAATATTTTACTCAATTAGATTTTGTTCTGAAACGTGGATTAAGAATCACTGATTTTGTATGATGTAAGTAGTTATGTTTACACATTTAATTGGTTGAATTATAATATTTAAATTATATTATTTATCTTGTTTACATAAGATATTTGAAATATAATGCGGTTTTTGCAGTAGAACAACATATCATTAGTCATAGTTGTCCAATATCAATAGAAGTTATGGTAATGTTTGAATCAATTCAACTTAGTTCGAGCCCTATAACAAATGAAAAGGTGTTTGGATGCTTTATCATGTAAAAAAAACAAGATCAAGTGGGATTCTTGATGCGATTTGATCGGACTTGTACTCTTAACTATGTTGTCAAAGCTATGATTTGAAGAATATTTATCTATCACAATGTAGGCCTCACCCACTTAGTCAAACAACGAGTAAAAAGCTCGCAAATCTACTAATGAATTTATGATGATGTTATATGCATTTTTTAACATGGTTGGTGAGTTGATGAGACGTATTTTGATGATGTGGATTGCGTTGATTTGTGTATACGTAGGATCCTATACAGGATGACTTCTCTGTTGTTTGTCTTGTCATAAAGCATATAGGAGATCAGAGACATGAAATGGACTGCTCTTATTTAGTGCAAATACATTGCAATATGATTAATAATGCTTCACAGCACCATAAAATCTCCCAATGACACCATCATTTGACTGAAGAGATTGCCTGTTTCCTGGTTTGGAACAAAGCAAGCAAGTTTGCTCTCTTAGGCAAGCATTCCATCACAGCATCAGACTTGAGAAACTCTTCAGTCCATTTGCACAAATTTGGATACTTCTCTTCATCGAGCAAGCTTATGCCTGCCGCTTCTTCAAGCACACCCAGCCAATGAGCAATGGAACTGGCAGCAATGTCAACCATCCCTATGGAATCACCTCCAAAGAACTTCTTCCCTTTGAGCTCTTCCTCCAGAAGATGGAGGCATTCTTTTGCTTGTTCCATGAAGTTCTGCTGTGTTTCTCCTTCTGTCCAGCATGACATCCACAGTGCAACTAAGCACTGCACACAAAGGAGCAATCAGAAGTTTAGTCTCACCTATAAACTCACTCATCCAATAACTACAAGAAACAAAAAAGAAACCCATAAAGATTGATTCAGCTGATGCTTGTGTTCCTAATAAAGCAGGAAGACATAAGCAGACACATCTCTGAGACCTTATCATCGAGGAACCTGCACCAGAACCTGGCCACGGCCCTCTCACGAGGATCCTTGGGGAGGATGGGGTTCTCTTGCCATGTCTCTTCGATGTACTCGAGGATGAGGAGAGACTCAGCGATGGGCTTGCCATGGTGGAGGAGGACAGGGACCTTCTTATGGACTGGGTTGTACTCGAGGAGCAGAGTGCTTTTGTTGGAGAGATCCTCCTCTATGTACTCATAGGCTACTCCCTTCAGCCTCAAAGCAAGCTCCACTCTGTAGCTGAAGGGGCTTCCCCATGACCTGAACACCTTCACTTCCTCGGCCATTATGCTTGCTGCTCTTCCTGCTCAACATTGCTCTGGTATTCGTAGATATAGAGCACACTGCAATGATGTTACTGCCCCGGGGGGGAGGGGGAGGAGGTGGTTGACTAAATTTTAAAAAGTACCATGGATCTCAAGTCAACTCATGTCTCCATCGACAACTGTACTTGATGTTGACTAAACTTTGTGTTTCTTCACCGTTCACTGATCAGTGAACGAACACAACATCAGATTTGCTTCACCTGTCACATCTACCATACTACTCCAGCTTTGGCTTTCAGCGTAGCCATGCTTGACTTGTTCTCTGTAGCATACTGGTCAAACCTTGTCATGGAAATATCTCGATGGAAGCCTGCTTTACCCCCGCCCCCATCAACCCACCTGTTCTCTATAGCATACTGCATACTGGTCAAACCTTGCCATGGAAATATCTCGAGATCCATGGTACTTTTTAAACATTACCTTACCTCATATAACAATGATATATATATATATATATATATCTCTTTTATAAAATATTTATATCGTTTACGTTACCTCATCTTACGAGAAAATGTATGACACACACTAAATGATTTCTCAGAGAAGTAAGACTTCTGGGTCTTACATCTTTCAATCTACATTCAGTCCAATTTTCTCAGCACTTGGATGTCTCACATCTGTGTATAGGATTTGATGCATGTTGCTTTCTTGATATTGACTGCCAGCTTGATCTAAATGACAAGCTTGAAGGTTGTGCCCCAAAGAAACACAATGATTCAGGTGCCAATTACTGATGAAGGCAATATTCATAGAATAAAAGCAGAACAGTAAAAATTGGAGGACAATGTGAGTTTTATTTTAAGAGCGCTGCAATTTTCAGGCTTGACATTTGATGCAAAAGGAGCGGAAGACATGCGCAATCAACTTCCTGTTCCTCTTGGTTCTCTGCGATTTGTTCCTTTTCTTTCCTCTGTAGTTTATCCTCTTTGTGAGCTTGTCTTTGAGTCCAGTGCTTCTCTATCTATGCCATAGAATGCAATCATCAAAGTCTTATCTCCTTGATTACAGTCGCCACCAGAGACCAGATGGATCAGAGAGCGAGTGAGAGAGAGTCCACCTCATTGGTGGTTGGGGTCTCCTTCTCCATAGACACCAGCTGTGTTGGAAAGCCTGGAAATTTGTTGCTTTCATGTACTTAATGGTTCTGAACATGCAAGTTTCAGAGCCTTCATTTCTCCTCTTCCTGTGCTTCCTCAGATTCGGTGGTCAGAGGCCCACTGATGTGCCAGATTTAGAATAACAATGGTTTAACCCAGAAAAAGATGCAGATACACAGGTTGAGTTCAAGGAAGCATGAAGCATATATAGAACTGAGTGATTCATTGACATGATTGCATGCAGAAGCTGCTCCTTATTTAATTTACGCTTGCAACGAGAGACCGTCTTTACTTTAGTGTTTATTTCCTACAGTTTTGAATGATGAGAGTCGAAGGTTGCAGTGAGTCACTGGACGTGCTCCTCGCTTGCTTTTGTCGTCGTCAACCTTGGGGGTGTCATCAGGAAAGCATGGCAGACCAAGAGAGGCAATTTGCAGGGAGCTCCAGGAACCCATCTGTCTGCCCCAACGCCTCGTCGAAGAGCCACTTCTCCAACAAGGACAAGGGAGGTTGGCTGTTCTCCGCATCCTGCTTTGCCTCGGCGTTCGCCTGTGCGAGCTGTGGCCCATGAATCTTTCCCCAGGAGATCATGCCGCTTGTGTTCTCGAAGGAAAGAAGCGAGTCCAGGTCTTCATGCGCCACGGCTGCGCAGCCCACTTGATTACGTTCAGCTTGTTTGTTCTCTTTGGGCGATACTGCCGTGATGGTATTGCTGCTACTGCTGCTGCTGCTGTTGTTGTTGTCGGTAATGGCGAACTCTTTCTTATTCGCTGCGGCCTTCGGGGAGGATCGCACCCAACCTTCGAGAAGCCTTGAGATGTTCTCAGTGCTGGAGGCGTAGATGGAGGGTGTATGGGAGAACCTGGACAGTGGGAACTTCATCTCTTGCTTCACTGCTTCCGTGTTGCATCCTTTGGACATGTAGTCATGGCAGACGGGGCTTGTATCAGGAGATATCACGTAGCTGCCTGCAGAATCTATCTGAAACTTATCGATCTTCTTCTTCAGGTGCGTGTTCCAGTAGTTCTTGATATCGTTGTCTGTTCTTTGGGGAAGGTAAGAAGCTATGGCTGCCCATCTAAGTTCGAGGAAGAGGAATTCAGACAAACCAAAGAAATGTGGAAGAATCATCAACTATATTCCTTTGATTCCTCTTCTTGAGTCGATAATTAACCTTTGACCTCGATACGAAGGAATTCAAGAAGATTGATTACCTGTTGCCAAGCAAGGCTTGCAGATGGATTATGATTCCTTCTTCGTGCGGAGTGAAGTTGCCATGCTTGATTCCAGGCCTGAGGTAGTTTATCCATCTCAGTCTACAGCTCTTGCTGCATCTCATCAAGCCTGCAGTTTTCAGGAACAGTCAAAGACATATTTAGAATAATGTTCAACCTTCTGAGGAAGAGAGAAGAGAGAGTCTCCATGATGCTAGCAAAAGAACCACTAAAATCAAACAATTCGGTGTATATGATGGTTGAACTTGTCATGGTTTTGACGTTGCAACTCATGAGAACAAAACAAGACAAGCAGCCAGAGAAACTGAGCAAGCATTACCAGTGTTTGTGGGAACTGATCTCCAGTTTCCAGGGCCATGCTCCTGGATATAGGAGACCAAGATGATGTCCTCTTCAGGAGTCCATGGTCCTTTCTTGATGCCAACCCTGTCACAGCATGGAGGCCTTCCCATTGCTGCCTTGGTCACTGCCTGCCTCAAAGCCCTCCCCTTCCCTCTCTCACTTCCTCACTCTCATCTTCCAGCTCCCTGCTTTCCTTTTCCCTGGCTTCCTTTTCCTCTGTCCCCTGCAGGTGTCTCATGAGCATGTGAGTCTTTCACCCATTTATCATCCCACCCATCTGACTCATCCCCATGCCCATTTCTCCTTTGCCTTTTCCAAGAGTCAAACCTCTACTTCCCCTCCTTTCTCTTTTGCTCCTCACGTGAATCACCATCACTGACCTTTGAGCAACTCTACATGCTGCCTCCACACACTGCAGAAGATAAGAAAAGCACACATACAATAATGCTTTTGCATTTGGGAATAAAGACGTAAACTGAAGACATGCAAACCGAGTTTGAGTTTACATTACCAATGAAACTTCTTTCTTTTTGTGTTTCAAGATGTTTAAACTGCCATGTTTCTTCCTCCTTTCATTAACATCTTCTGCATCCTTTCTTTTCAATGAATGCCTTGAAACAGTTGTCGTCCTCCAGCTCTTGTGGACTACAAAACGCAGCGTGTCCGGACTAGGACATGACGATGGTGCTCAACCAAATTAATTGCAGCTGGTTCTCGGTGGCAGTCGGAACCGAACTTTAATGCGTGCATGTGATTTCATCTCGACCAAATTCCGAGTCAAGATCTGAATCGCATACTTGTATTGATCCTGCCAATTAGATGGATTTTCCAATTGCGTTCAGATCGGGAAATCTTGACATTCGATTCACCTATTGCGTGGATTTAGAGTCGAATTATGAGTCAGATCGGGAGTTGATTAGAGCTGCAGCAACTTTACATTAGGCTCGACTTGAGTTGGACACTGTAGTGCATTTATGAAGAGAATGCATATATATAAATATAAAATTAAGCTCAAAAGTATGATTATAATATTTGGAGAATAAAAACATAACCTCAGGTGCGTGTATAATTTATTCGCTGTGGTAGCCGCGGCCCATTCAATTGATCCCGCATAATACGAGCCAATCTACTTTTGATGGGTGTCCTGAACGTATTATGACTCGGTCCAATATGATCTATTGGGTTCTTGGAAGCAGTAATTTGGCCCATTAACCGACCCAATTCAATTGGTTGATTTCGACGTGTCATTGCGTAACACACTTTGGTACAGCGCAAATGAATGGATGAGATGTTAGATCAGGAATATGGATGGATCAGATGGGAAATGGACTCTTCTTTGTTTGATACGCGTTGGAGACGAGCCGTCGAAAGGAGAAGACGAGGTAAAGGAGAGCGCACACACCCACCGTAGTCGCCGCCTTCAAACCTCGCTTCTCTCTGTTGCTTTCTTCCTCTGGATCGTGATCGATCCCCGCCACCTTCTCTTCCCCTGAGGGCCTGATCTCTCAGTATCGCCGCCGTTCGCCCCCCGTCGGACGGCCGGCGATGGGGCGCAGCGTATTGGACTTCCTCGGGGTCGAGATCATCGGGGTAATGTCCCCCGTCTCTATATGCATGCTCCTCGTCGTCCTTCTCGTCTCCACCCTCTCCCCCTCCGCCTCCGACTCCGCCGCCGCCGCTGCCTCCGCTACCACCGCTGCCACCCTCGTATATGACGAGTCCCCTTCTGACCCTCCCGGCCGGCGGCTCGCCGGAGCTCTCCTCAACGCTGCCGCCTTCGTCGCCCTTATCACCGTCGCTACTACCCTCCTTGTCGTCCTCTACTACTACCGCTTCACCGGCTTCCTCCGGAACTACATCCGCTTCTCCGCCTTCTTCGTCCTCGCCTCCATGGGCGGTTCCATCCTCCTCTCCATCCTTCGTGCCGCCGCTTTCCCCCTCGATGCCTTCTCCGCACTTGTCCTCCTCCTCAACCTCTCCGCCGTTGGCGTCCCCGCCGTGCTCTCTCCTGCCGTGCCCGTTCTCCTCCGCCAGGCCTACCTCGTCGCCCTCGCCGTCATCGTCGCCGCCTGGTTCGCTCGCCTCCCAGAGTGGACCACCTGGACCCTCCTCCTCGCCCTCGCCCTTTACGACCTCGCTGCCGTCCTCTGCCCCCGCGGCCCCCTTCGTGTCCTCGTCGAGCTCGCCTCCTCCCGCGACGAGGAGCTTCCTGCCCTCGTCTACGAGTCCCGCCCCGCATCCGCCTCTGTCTCCCACGCCGTCGCCGCCCTTGGCTCCGTCGAGCTCCAGCCCGTGGAACCCGCGCCCCCAAATCCCACCTTGTCCAACCGAAACGTGGATCCAGACCGCACCAGTGTGGAGATCGAGAGTCTCGAGGAGGAGACCTCGCCTCTGGTGCCGAACGAGCCGTCCAGCAGCGGCGACGCACGGCAACAAGACATTACTGCCGAGAGGGAAAGGGAGAGGGAGGGAGAGAGGAATCAAGATCCTTCCTCCTCCTCTTCGTTGCCGTGGCCTGCCTTAGAGAGTGACGCCTTCGATGCATCGAGGGGGATCAGACTTGGCCTCGGGGATTTCGTGTTCTACAGCGTGCTCGTAGGAAGAGCAGCAATGTATGATCTAATGACGGTTTATGCTTGCTATCTTGCGATTATTTCAGGGCTCGGATGCACATTGATTCTGCTTTCCATATGCCGGCATGCACTTCCTGCGCTGCCCATCTCCATCACATTGGGCGTGGGGTTCTACTTCTTGACACGGTTGCTATTGGAGCCATTTGTCGTCGGAGCATCGACTAGCCTGGTGATGTTCTGACAGACTGCACTCGTTTGATTTGTTCCTTCTTCTCATAGTAGATATATGTAAGGCTTGATTGTTCAAGGATACTGATATATCATAGATGACTAAGTTTTTTCTTTTCCGATACCATATTTTTGCCCCTTGTTGATCTCTTGTATTGCTAGTAATTTTAGTATGAATTGAATAACTTTGTCAGTAGGAAACTCTCTAATTCATAACAGGCTAATTGAAAGTAATTCTTTTTGAATTGCTTGAGATATCTTGTTGCACTCTTCATTTTGATATTGTGAATTAACTGATATCAATGATGTTCGGCATCACTATTTACAAGCCTATTTTTTGTCATCATTTGTATTGCTAACATGTCAAGCTACAATGCATAATTTGGGATTTGCCATGTACCAACTTATGATGAATAGAAAAATTGGTGAGAAGTTCGAGACAGTAAAATATAATTAAGTACTCATGTGTCATCGAAATCATTTCAGTCAAAACTACACCATCTGACTTTATCATTCTTGCTATGATCAATTTAGCTACTTAACTAGTTTGTACCTTGAGGGACATGTATAACCTCATCACAGGTAAATCATGATTATTGCAGGAAGCTTTTGTTGGTCAAATATTAGGTTTTATCGGCGCTAATTCACATTCTTGATTATCATCAAATTATTGAACTATATATTACATCCAAAAATGTTGTGAATGTCTTTCAATACTTTAGCATGTGCGTAATTTGAGCTTGGGACAATATGGACAAAAGTTTCAAACCCATTTATCATCAGCTCTGGTGTGCACTATATCTGCTTATAACCAAGAAGGGGCAGGTTTTGGAAATTGCCAGATGCATGGAACATTGATCCTGCATATGAGAGGTGGCTTCTGCTGACCGAATTGCTATATGTGATTGAGTCAAATTCCATGTTATTTTTTTTGGTCTTATATTGATAATTGAGACATTTCTTAGTGATGAGTTGAAGTTGTGCCTTCTGGTTGTTGCAAGTTTTTTAGCTTTGTAATGTATCTCTCGTGTTTGCTGAATTTTGCTATATTTTATGCTGATCATAGGATAGAACAATCCTGATATTTGAGCAGACTGAATCACATCACAAAAGCATTAGGGTTGATTTGGCCAAACATCAGGCCATTGGAGACCACATCATGTTGGAAACTTTTCAGGGTTGATTCAGTCTTCTTAAACATCATTTTCCAGGATAAAATGATGTAATATCACTGGACTTGTCTATCCATGATAGGTATGATATAAAAAATAGCGATTACACCACACAAATATGGTTAAAAATTTAAAAACAGACATGGATGTGTTTATGGGTACCGAGGCGGCAAAAATGTGTTGTATGGTTAAAAATTAAAAAAAAGAGATGGATGTGTTTACAGGTGCCGAGGCAGTAAAAATGTGCTGTATGTGGCTTTATATATATATGTATATATATTTGTATATGTATATATATATATATATATATATATATACACATATATATATATACACATATATATATATACACACACATATATATATATATATATATATATATATATATATATATATATATATATATATATATATATTCCATGCTTCTTTCCATCCCTAATGTTATAAGGAAGAATGTCAGGTACTTTATTTTCTTATTCTTCGTTTCTATGTTCTTGTACATATTACATTGCCTCCACTTTTTGTTTTCTTATTCTTCCTTTCTATGTTCCTGGACATATTACCTTTTCTTCTTTTTTTCCCCCACTGCAGCATGCTTTACCACATTGGTGTGTTTATAACTGAGAGATTTTGTCAATGGTCGCTTTGCTGTTTTCTTTTAAATATTCATCCTGAGATCAAGATCTCGCAGATGGAGGTATTATAGGGTTTTATGTGACTGCTATGTCGAGTTTTCCGTTGTAATGAGTCAAGTGATCAAGGTTGGTGTCCAAGAATTATGTGTATTCAAGAAGAACAAGTTAAGGCAGTTTTGAACGCTAACATGGAATTGTGCTTAGACATTATGAGAAGTCTGAGAGTTATGCAGCTGCTAGAAAATATATTGGATGGTTTGTGTAATATGGTGGTGTCAGTTATGCGTTGCTGTTTCCTTCAATTTGTCATCATTAGTGAAATCATTAGATGCTTCCCCACTGAGAACATGTACAGATTCGAAACTGAGCTACGTTCGTATTTTTCTTCTTATTGAAAAAGAAATACGATACGATAATACTTCATCAATAATTACCATAGTTCGTCCATTTTTCATTTTCATGCGATCAAGCTGCTATTTACTTTCTGGTCATTGAACGAATCTGATAGCTATTGATTTTAACAAGTTGAGTTGAATTGTGGGTTGTTTGATAGGGCTAATTACATATTACCTATCTAGTTAACATTTTGATATCATCAAAGTGAAACATCTAATTTCATTTATTTTAAATTTATCAGTTTTATCGATAGAAACACAAAAATAATAAACAAAGAGGGAATTTTAATACTTTAGTTGGTGATGATAAACGTCGGTGGTGACGAATGGCAGCATCGTTGAGGGTCATGGGTGGATGTTGTGGGTAAGGAGAGTGATGACGATAGGTGAGGGTTGCTCTGCATATGCGTCGACTTTGATGCAATTGTTGAGTGATCTTTTCGTCGCTTTACATTTGCGTTGATATAGTTGCTAAGTGACCTTTTCGTCGCTCTACATTTGCATCGATGTCGGTGCAATTATCGAGCGACGAAAGGGCCACTTGTCATTTGCATCGGCATCGATGCAAATGCAGAGTGACCGTCACCTCTCGTCGTTGCTCTCTTCATTCTTAACAACCACTCGCGACCCCCAACTATCAGAGATAAAGTTGTAAATAAGGTGTTTGATATAATGATCATGTAAGTTTGTGTCTTTTGGTTTTGTTCATGCTTTGCACAACATGTAGAGGGCTGATCGTAGGCTTGGCAAACTTTTTTTTTTATTTTTTTTGCTTTGGTGGCTATGTGGACACTTGTGGGGATTTTGGTCTGCAGTGGAACATCTTAGACCCTTTGTTGTGTAACCGTTCAGAGCTTACGAAGTCTATGTTTGTAATTTACATTGTCTATCATATGTTTGCTGAAATGATTGCTTATGAATCCTGAATAAAATGCTTCTTTTAACTCGTCTTCTATTTTACAGGTCATTAATGGACCATAGGAGGTTTCAAGAGGTCGATCATTGGCAGACGGATATGTAAAAATATCGCATAACTTAGGTAAAACCAGCTAAGTTCGTGATGAATAGTATCAGAGCAAGACAAGCGCACTTAGAAACACTTGACATGCAAACGTGGGGGACCTAGTGGGGCTACGTTGAGGGTAGCCAGCACACATGATCGTTTGGGAGAAACGAGTGTTGATGTGTAGGGAAAGGAGTCATTTGAAAGAGCGGACATCTGAGATTGGTATTCAGAGGATGACCAACCCTTCGCGCGAGAGGCACCACAAGGACAAGTGAGCTAGGAAGAATGTGTAGTGCACAAAGGTTGGGATGGTTGAGTTCACGCTACAGCTCAACGTTGACAACCAAATATGCTCAAGGCAAGAGAGGCGCTTGGTAAATGATGAGACCGTACAAGGTGGGATGAATTGATCAGTGATCGAAAGAGTTGTGCAAAGCTCACAGAGGTGAGGGGAATTGCTATCTAAAAGAATTCGATATTTATGCAAGAGCTTGTATGCGGATGATGGAATGTCTACAGCCATCCCAAGGCGACCAAAACTCGGCGCCATAGAGCATTGAAACTTTATGTTCAACATGGGAAGGATATGTTCGTCATAGGCTAAAATGCACAGCAAGTTTAGCATATTATTAGGCCTTGAGGGATGCAGCGAGAGCTATATTTGCGCATAATCGCAATCTACCAAGTGCGTTCGTGGGGGCTGAATAATGCACAGATTGCTTAGCAAGGCGAAATAATTTAAGGGGATGGTGGTCTCTGAAACTTCTAGAGGGAAGGATACGAAGAGATAAGTTACTCGAACAAGACAGATATCCAAGAGAGATAAGTCCTGACTCTCTAAAGGGAGAATCATGTGTAACGGACTGCACATGTTAAAGAGGGGGCATCTCAAGATAATAACTTCACAAAACTCAACGGATCGAGCGAGCAACGAGGATTCATTGCATGAGCCAGCGACAATGATTCATCATATGATCTCGTATGAGGTAATGCATTGATGGACGTATTGCGAGATTAAGTGGGGGAGCGACCCAAGGCAATACCAAATTAAGGCGCACTTAGAGCCGATATAGAGATCGGATTCAATGGAAGGCTGACCTATGGAATGGTGGGCATGAGGGCCACCATCAACTCAATGCAAACCGAGGAGTGGAGTAACTTATGTGAAACTTAATAAAGTGCCTAGGTCGCATGAAGGGAATCAACATAGAGGACGAAATATGGAGTGGAGGCGCAAAGCTTTTCTTGGACATAGGTCAAGGACATGAACTCTTGTAGAGGCAAAAGCGGAATCATGTCATTCCATGGGTCTCTCATTCTGATAGAGCGGACTTACTGTTAGGAATCGCAGTCGGTACTAAGAGGCGGGGGTTGAATTAGTGTAGCGATAAAAGATGTTTGTGATTTCGTTGATTTGGAAAACTTCATTCGATAAAAATCCTTTCGTTTCGATGAAATCTTTCATCCAATGAAAATCGATATTGAAAGTGTGCTTAACTAGAGTAAGTGAACTTAAGCAATTAACTTAGAAAGTAATGATAGTGATAATGAAAGCAGAATAGAAATTGCATACTGAAGTTTATAGTGGTTCGGTTATCTGACATACGTTCACTCTTGATTCTTCCTTCATCGAGGCCATCAGCTTCCACTAATGGTTTTCCTTCAATGGCCGAAGACCAACCACCCTTACAACTCTATTCTCCTTTTGACAGGCTTAGGAGAGAACTTTTACACCCCTACTCACCCCTCTCTTAACTGAAATCAACACTAGACTAAAGGATGAGATTTCTCACAAGATTACAGCAGAGTTTTTCCTCTTTTTGTTCTCAGTTGGTGTGTATGCTAATCAGAGATAAGAGGGGCATTTAGAGGCCTCAAGTGGATTCAAACTTAGAGCTAAAATTTGAATCACCCTATGTCTTCAAAGTACTAGGCGGTACTATCGCTAGTACTGGGCAGTACCATTGCCTGACCCACTTGTTGGGTCACTATTTGGGCATTTCACTTGGCTTAACCAGCCCAAACTTGGGCCTAATTGATTTCTAATTAAGTTGACCTAATTCTAACCTAACTATAATCTAAACATACTTCGATCTAAATAATTATTACAAAGCTCAAATCAATTGTTGTCCGACATGTCATTGGTCCATCGACACTTCGTCCGATTCTTCGACGCATTGTCCTCTCTTGCGGCCTATTGCTCAATTGGCCAGTTGACCTCTGTAACTTCGATTTTCTTAGCGCAATTTTCTCTCTTCTTGGCTGGATGCCCGAACCCATGACACGAAGCTTTCTGCCGATACGTCAACCAATCCTTCGGCTCGACGTCCAATCATCTGACATGTTCCACTCCAACCCAACGTTCGATTCCTCCTGCTTTAATTGTCTCTTCTTGATTGAAGCAAGTTCTGCGTCACTCAAAACGTAGATCAGATCATAAACACTATCAATTGGTTTCATTATCAAAATTTGAGATTCAACAATCTTTCCCTTTTTTATGATGATAACTAATTGATGATGAAGTTTAAACAAACTTCCCCTATCAATATTATCATATTGATAGAAATAAAAAAAATCATGCAATATTCATTCATTATATGCATATCATTGCATACATCATTCAAAATTTCAAATTATAATTACAACATGCATGAAATTTTAATATTGTCATTATACTTCTCCCCCTTTGTCATCAACAAAAAAGAGAAGTGCATCTATCAAGTTTTTAATATTAGCAAGTTTAACAAAATACAAGCTAGCAATTTATCACTTTACAATATGCAAGCATAACAAGTTTTAAAGATGTGCAAGATTGCAAATTTGCTTCTCTTGAGATAGCAACTCTTTGCTTCTCTTTGCAATGTTCCAAGTTAGCAACTTTTGTTCTTCTTTTTTGAGAAGTGTAAGTAAATTTTGTCTTTACAAGCTAGTAAATTATTTGCTTCATTGTGTGAAGTGTAAGCTAGCAAGTCTTTCTCCCTTTTGTCTCAAAAAGAAGGGAATAATACAAAGTTATAAATATTTTTTTTACATCAATTTTCAAATCATGGCAAGTCATGAATACTAATTCTAGTATATTTTCTCTCCCCCTTTTGTCATTAAAAGAAAAAAAATGAAAGGAGAAGAAAAGAATTCAAGGGTATAAATATTTCAACTATCACATAAAAAATAAAAAATCAAGTCATGAATTCAAAAGTCATAAATCTAAAACTCCAAGAATCATTTTGACAAATCTTCTTTTTAGTAAATAAGAAGGAGAAATCTTAGGAGATCAAAAATCTTGATTTACACAAAGAATTCGAGTTGTAAATCCAAGAAATCAAGAGAACAATCATGATTCAATTGGATAAATATTCTTTTTAATAAAATGGAAGAATCATGATTGACGATCTTATTTTATAAAAAATTTCAAGTCATAATTGTCAAATGACATATCATGAATGAAATAACTCCACCATTTTTAGAATAAGTTTCATATTTAGTGAATAATAAGAAAAAACATAGGAAAACAAAATAAATTGAGAAAGATAGAGGCATAAAAAATGATTCATATTAAAATACATCTCAAGTCGTAAACACGAATAAATCAAGTGTGTGTCAAATCTAAAATCATCATCAAAATTATTTTTTTTTTATTCGGAATATTTATTGAAAGCAACGTAGATTAATTCCTATAAGATTAAAAGTAGTTAAAGTGCTTTTAGTTTTGTAATTAATTTCATACAAGTATGCTTAAGCCTTTTAAATAGAAACATATATCAATGTTTAAAATCGATTCATAAGTTTCATCATAAAAATCATTAAGATTAAAAACATATATAACACATTATTCCAAAACATAAGATTTCAAATCATCATTATTTCAACTCATCATGCATAGTTTCAAAATGTAAAATCATCAAGCATGATACAAACATTTATTGTCAAAATATTCATCATTATTTTCAACTTTAACAAATCATTTTCATGAGATTCAAGATGACATAATTCGATTCATCAATCTCTTATTGAAAAATCATCAAAACTTTAAAGAAAAAAAATTCTTTTTATGTGTTTCAATTCATGCAATTTGATTTCATATAAACATGTTCAAAATTTTTATACAAAGGCCAAGCATCATGTTTAGAACCGAAAGCAATACAAAATCATCAAGATAATTGATTCTTAAAATATATATAGATTTAATCTTATTTGGTGTGCAAGCATTATCATAAAACATGTAATTATTATAATATTTTTAAATTTTATATTTCCTACTAACTAATTTAAAATTATCAAATCATGAATAACACTAAGTAATTTCGTAGTAAGGAAAAAAAAAGATTTGATTGAGTGGCTTACCTTGTTGTCGAAGATGGTTAAAACATAATTTGCAACCTTGTCTTTGGATACACTTGATTCTTCTTTGAGTACTTTCTTCTTCTTTACTTTTATGTACTTATCTTTGGAGCGCCCCAACTTTTTACGTTCATAGCAAGTGGTTGTATCCGGATTGAGTTCATTTTTATTCTTTAATTCTTGTTTTATGAACTTTTTAAAATTTATTGTTAGGAGTTCAAATTCATCATCACTTGAGCTTTCGCTCGAGTGGTCTTCTATGGTTCTAAGTGTCAAATCTTTCATGTTCTTTGGAAGGTGGTTCTCATGTTCATCTTATTCCAAGTAAGTTATTTCATATGTCATTAATGAGCCAATGAGTTCTTCCAATGGAAAAATATTAAGTCATTTGTTTCTTATATAGCCATCAATTTTGAATCTCAACTTTTTGGAAGGGATCTTAGTATTTTGTTTATAAGATCAAAATTAAAAAAATCTTTACCAAGACTTTTTAAACTATTAACGACATTCGTAAAATGGGTGTACATATCACCAATAATTTTACTTGGTGCCATTCGAAATAATTTAAAATAATACATCAAAAAATTTATTTTAGAATATTTTACTCTACTTATGCTTGTCATTTTAAGTGTGTGCCAAATGTCATGCATAGTTTCACAAATAGAAATCTAATTAAATTCGTTTTTGTCCAAGGCACAAAATAAAGTATTTATAGTTTTTGCATTTAAAGAAAAAAAAGTCTTCTTTTCCAAATCATTCCAATCATTCATTGGTTTGGAAGACTTTTGAAAACCACTTTTTATAATAATCTATAAGTTCAAATAAAAAAAAAGAAAACTCTCATTTGAGTTTTCCAATATGTGTAGTTTGTTCCATTGAACATAGGAGGACGAATGATAGAGTAACCCTCTTGAAAGCCGAAAAGAGTAATTTCTCTTGTGTTAAACTAAAACGAGAAATAATATGGCTCTGATACCAATTGTTAAGATCATAGTCGGCATTAGGGAGGGAGGGAGGGGGGGGGGTGTGGTGAGTTAGTGCAACGATAAAAAAGATGTTTGCGATTTTATTGATTCAGAAAACTTCGTTTGATAAAAAATCCTTTCGTTTTAATGAAAACTGATATTGAAAGTATGCTTAACTTAGAGCAAGTGAACTTAAGCAATTAACTTAGAAAGTAATGGCAGTGATAATGAAAAGTAGAATAGAAATTGCACACCGAAGTTTATAGTGGTTCGGTTATCCGACTTACGTCCACTCCCGATTCCTCCTTCATCGAGGCCACCGATATCCACTAGCGGTTTTTCTTTAATATGGGCAATGACCAACCACCCTTACAACTCTGTTCTTCTTTTGACAGGCTTAGGAGAGAACTTTTATACCCTCACTCACCCCTCTCTTAACCGAAATTAATACTAGACTAGAGGAGGGGATTTCTCACAAGATTACAACAGAGTTTTCCCTCTATTTGTTCTCAATTGGTGTGTATGCTAACTAAGGATGACAACATACACCCCTCCGTTTGTTCTCACAAGATTACAACAAAGTTTTCCCTCTATTTGTTCTCAATTTGTTCTCAAGTTGATTCAAATTTGAAGCCAAAATTTGAATATGTTGGGAAATTCAAAGGTGACATCTCATGAGTAGCAGAAAAACAAAAAATAAAAACATCCTAGATTTCCATGAAAAGGTTCATCGTCATGCGAAGATCGATGCGTAAAACAAATTCGCGAATCAGAAAACTGCGTATATAATAAAGACAGTACCTAGGAAGATCGTATGTCCCTGAATTCCTATAGATCCGTGGGGTGGATGAAGGAGGTCAAGCGTCCTCCTCTCTAGCAGTAATCCACACGGCAGGCACTGTGAAGATGCTCCTCTCTAGGGAGAGGAGAATAGGAGGTGGCCACCAAGAAGCTCTAGGCTATGGACCTTTGGTTCCCTCATATTTATAGAGGCCTCCTATAAACCCTAATGGATCTTGCCCTATTGGGTATTGGATCTCCAACCAATTACCCAAGTCTCTTAGATTAATAGGTCTCTACCCAATAATCTAGCTCTTATTGGATCTCATCCATGGGATCCAATAATATAGGGACTTATTAGATATCCAATAAGATAGCGGCTCCGGCGGATATATCATATCCGAACCTTTACTCGTCGTACCACCTACCATATGTATGTAACCCTCTAGACATAATATTGAGCTAGCTGTGAATCATACTTGTCAGAACTCCTTCTGACTTAGTGAATTATTATCTTCATAATAATTCATTTGACTCATCGATTGTGAACGTATTAGGCTACTACGCCGTAGTCCCTAGACGATACAAGGAAATCCAATCCATTGGACCTATCTGTCCTTAGTTACCATGTACCTATTGTCTCTCATTCATCTAATATCTCAGAGACCGTATATTAATCATGGTGCTATCAGGCCCATACGATTTTCAATTGAGTCTCGCTCTAATCAGATTGTCCTAGAGAACTCTTTATCTCTCAATCTGAATGACCATGACTAGGGATTTGTGTGAGCAAAAATACATGAGATATTCCTCTCATGATACTAAGAGTAGATGATCATTTATTGATACTCAATAGCCATCGTAAGGTTGGCTACCACTCCCAATAACTAGCTGTACTAGATCTGGAACTTCTAAACCTATAAGTCTAGTATCAAAGAGTAGAGGACTCATGCAGGACATCCTCGGTGCCTCAAATTTAAGGACCAGATACACTACAGGGACTACGAAATCGCTGTCTGACGTTAGGTATCAATAACCATCCAGTATTCCATTAGTGGATCAATCAGTGAACTCATTCTCCAATGAGTACCTGTACTGTATCCTCAATGTCCCTACATGAGTAGCTATAAGACCAGCCACCTCCAATATATGGACGGGTATCAGCACACCAGTCTATCTGATTATCTCGATGTCCCTCTCGAGTAGCCTATGATTAGGATTATTAAGGGTTTATGTTTAAAGGTGAATCGATCTCATTATCGTGATCTCATCACGATCCGATTCCCATTGCATAGATCCAAGGACATTATAATATACATCCATATAATGTGAGAAAATATCAATAATTATAAGTAAAACGATTGACGCAGCATGTTACAGATGTCATCACTCACGTGATTGGCTTGTAAAGCACCTATAACTAGTAGAATCCTCCCGAGTCTTCAGGGTACTAGCGGTACCATCGCCCAATTTGCCCTGATACTGGGTGATACCATCGCCTGACATAGTCTCGGAGACTATGTTTTAGAGATTTAGCCACTGACAATTCCACTGCCTATTCTAGCGGTGCCACTGCTTGACCTACATATTGGGTCACTGTTTGGGCCTTTCACTTGGCTTAACACAGTTACAATCTTAACCTACTTCGATCTAGACAATTATCACAAAGCTCGAATCAATTATTGTCTGGCATGTCATTGGTCCATCGATACTTTGTCCGATTCTTCGACGTATTGTCCTCTCTTGTAGCTTATTGCCTAATCAACTAGTTGATCTCCACAACTCTGATTTCCTTAGCATAATTTTTGTTCTTCTTGGCCCGATGCCCGAACCCATGGCACGAAGCCTTCTGCCGATACATCGACCGATCCTTCGGCCTGACGTCCAATTGCCTGACATGTTCCACTCCAATCTAATGTTTGATTCCTCCTACTTTAATTGTCTTTTCCTGATTGAAGCTAGTCCTGCATCACTTAAAACGCATATCAGATCATAAAATACTATTAATTGGTTTTATCATTAAAATTTGAGATTCAACAATCCTGCATGGTGCCAACGATGAAGAGAGCTTCGAAGCATATGCACCTTATCTCGGTGAAGCATTTGATGAAGGAACGACTCAACTTGTGGAGGTAAAGCTAGGGTTAAAAGGCCTTAGCATGGGGTCAGAAGATGTAGATGTAGGTACTTTTGAAGAATATGCCACAATGCTGCCATTCGAGTTGCCATAAAGAAAGCAGTATACAGCGTATATTGTGTCAGTGGGGGCAAAGGCATAGGATCCAGACAATGGTATACTAATTTTAGCAAAGTCGGTGGACTTTGGGAGTTGCTAGGCGACGGACTATCCTAGAGTTGGGCTTCGTCCAAGTAAGAAGGGATATGGATTTAAGGAGTGAATGTCATGGTACTACAGAGATGGGTCTTCCATGCGTGCATCAAATGAAAGCCTTAGTTACCAGCATATGGGGGTTGTGTACCACTAAGGGGAAATTCCAAATGTAAGTATTAGTGAGTTCCATGGGAGGGCTTGATCATACAGAGGTATGATCGAAGCGACTGAAGAGTTGGATTGCTCTAGAGCTCATATTCACTTAAGGGAGCCCGACAAGTTAAAGGACAAGATCGAGTAAGTAAATATTGTTACCAAAGAAGCTAAAGAGGATAAAATCGGCACAAGCCCACAACATGATGGTAGAGGCTATGTATGAGAATTGTAGTTTGTCTTTTCATTGACTAAGGAAAACTACTCCAAAAATACATTGGTGTTAAAACAGGTGATCAAAAGGGGCGAGGAAGCGACGATAAGTCCAGAGGGACTCAACTATCCAAAATCAAGAGTAAATTAGAATGAAGATGGACTCGGAGTGCTATAGTGTCACATAGGCGGATCTACCCATCATGAAAGAAAGAGACGCTGATGCATGACAACGGATAGTACTACCATGACTATGGCAACGCCATGGTACCACAAAGGTAGGACTTCTGTAAAGTCATTGATCCCTTGCTCTCATGGAAGGAGAGTGTTGGTTATAAAAGGGGCCGAGGAGGTGGAGAATGCAAAGGCAAACTCGAAGTACCGAGACAAGGCTAAAGAGAAAAGGCCAAGGAACTTCATAAGACCTGCCTCAATGAGTTTTTCATCAAGATAGCTGAAAGTGGAGGACTTTGGGTCGATGCAAGAGTGCTCGACTAAGGAACGAAGTAAGTAGTATGCGGTGTTGTACCTTTGCTACTCAGAGGAGTAAGTGGCAAAAATGATAGAGAAGACGGTACAATCTCAAAGACGACCAAAACTATTAAAGACTTGTTTCAAGTCAGGATGAAAATTTTGCTCTTTTTAGGCAAAACTTCTTGCATTCCAAAAGTTCAATGGTAATAAAAAGGAAAATTACAATAGCTAACTCAATGCAAAGAGTACAAACATTTCAAATGCTTCAAAAGTGTGCGTAAAGAGTAGGCGAAGGCTAGTAACCAGCTTGATGCATGGAGTATAACCCTCGAGGAGATAGGAGAAGTCAAGTAACCTTTGCCTTCTCAACTTTTAAGAGAATGAGTGAAACCAAGTACCCAAATTCTCTTATTTATCCAGTAGAGATGCTCTACATAGGTTCAAAGATCATTCGAAGAAACCTAATGGAAGACAATAGTTGTCAAATCCTCACTAATGGTGATCGATGCTACTAAGAGTAGACTATCTGGTGTATTTCCCAAAAGAATGCCAATCAAAAGCAAAAGTGATGTGAACCTATTTGGAAGTGATAACCAAGTGGAAGAAGAATCGAGGGCAAGTTTTGTGGAGGAAGGATCCCAAAAATTTCAAAATCTATGAGGCGATGCTCGTTAAAACTCTAATAGGCATCCACCTAGTTCAAGCGGCATGAGACATTTGAGAAACTAGCGCATATCAAGAAAGGTATTTTCCTCTATTTGAAGGATTTACAGGAACTAATAAGGATCAACACAGCTCAATCGACCCCACACTAGAGTCAGAGGCATTAGCGAGTTGAAGCAACATGGCGGATCAAAGTTTGACTACTCAACAACGACAGTGGAGAGCAATTGGGAGCCAAGAGGCACGTTGCAGCTAGAGCAGAAGATTGAAGACTCAGTAAAGGTGATGACATACAGCGTTTGCAAAGGCTTCGACAAGGATGCTAAAGGAATAAATGGGGGAGAATGTCACAGACAAAATTATAAATAAGATGTTTAATGTAATATTCATGTATGTTTGTGCCTTTCGATTTTGTTCATGCTTCACACAGTATGTAGATGGCTAGTTGTAAGCTTAGCAGCCCCATTTTGGTTGGCTTTGGTGGTTGTTTTAGACTTGTAAACAAAGGATGTCTTATGTGAGCACTTGTGGGGATTTCGATCTGTAGTGGATCATCTTGGACCCTTTATTGTGCTACTGTTTAGAGCTTGCGAAGTCTATATTTGTAATTTGCCTTTGCTATCACGTGACTGCTAAAATGATTGCTTGTGGATCCTTAATAAAACGCTTCTTCTAATATATCTTTTCTTTTGTAGATTTTTAAGGGACCGTAAGAGGTTTCTGAGAGACTGACCCTTGGCGGATGAACACGCAAGGGTGCTGCACGACTTAGGCAAAACCACCTAAGTCCATGACATAATGGTGCCGTCATCCGCTACCACTAACTAGAACGTTAAAATTATTTTTTTCTCATTGTTTTCATACTTTCATAATAAAACCGACAATGTCAGAATAAATAGAGCTAGATGTCTCAAGATCTAATTACATAAGGTAATAAGGTAATATGTAATTAGCCTTGATAGCTATTTAAGACAAAAAAAATTGCATCATCAGTTTACTTTGTTGCTTACATAAACAATTGAATTCCATTTATCTTCAAAAAAAGAGAGCACTCAAGAACTGAATTATCTATTAGAAACTTGTGAATTGGCACAAATGTTCATAAATAATAAGAGAAAAAGAATGTCCGAGAAGTGTTTAAGATACAAAAAAAATCGACAATTATTTCCAAAATCTGTCAAGATTCACGTTGTCACATTGTGCTACTCGCTTTCATATTCGTCTTCATCGCCAAAGGAGAAGACAGAAGCATCAGCTGCAATTGCCTTGAATTCACTAACAGCAGCTGAATTTGCGACAACAGCTTCCTCTGACAACAGTCCACTCGATCCTTCTCTAGGGGCTTCCTTAGCAACCATGGCTGCTGCCGTTCCGTCCTCCAGAGAAGCTTGTTCAATGCCCGCTGTTTTATCATTTGGAGAATTGGCATTTTCACCTCTGGAAGACCTGGTATCTTCTGCATCACTATCTGAGAAGACATCATCCTTGCTTTCCTTGTTCTTGTTCAAGCTAGAAGATATTGAGCTGCTGTCTCCTTTTGGTTTTCCAGTGGTCAACCTTCCATCGGAGTCTTTGTTGACATTTGTGCTTGGTGGATTTTGCGAACGGGAGTGATCATAGTCCACCATCACAATCTCAACCTGGAATCCCGGAGAAGGTATTTTCCTCTGCCATAGAAATCATTAACAAGCATTACTGGAGTTGCAGTGTCAGCTCTTGTTAGATTATTTTTGGCAATTAAGAGTTTCTAATAAAGGATTACGACGACAATCAAAGCCTTACCTTGTCGAACCCATCGAGCTCAGAAGTGCTCATGGTCACTTTGTTGTCTATCATTGAGGTATTCAACCAACTGCAAGAAACATGATTTTTCATATCGATCATGTTAATCTCATTAAAATTCTCACAGAGGAATAACCATTCTATTCGGGTGCCTTGACAAACACCTGATCAAAATATTAGCTAATCAAGATATGTGCAAATGAAATTAATGAACAATTATTAACATTGAGTAAAATGTATAGACAAGTTTATCTAACTAAACCTGCTACGAAAGTTCAATTAATCTTCGTAAAAGTAAAAAAGAAAAGTCTTGACAAAAGAAAATGAAAACACATTTTTACTAAAAAGGAGATTTTGTTTTTACTTTTTAATGTCTGATTGATGAAAACCAAATTTCTTAACCTGGGATATTATGCCATTGTTTGTTAGCAGATGTGTTAACATCAGGAATACTTAGCCACATGGTTGTTCAGAGTATACTTGTCTGTCTCATTGGACAACTACTTAAATGCTTGGACCAGGATAATCTTTTTCTTTTAGAACTTGGAAATAATATCACTGTTTATTAGCAAATGTACCTGGTAAGCAACATCAGAAATAGGTTAAGCTAAATGTAAGAAGACGAATTTTTTAAGCTAACAAACCACAAGGAGTATAAACAAATTCATCACCAGTAAAAATCTCCTTGGCGGTCGTGGAAATGTACTTTGAAATCACCAACTAACTCTGTCAGACCAGGTTCTCCTGGTAAAGCAAATATCATGATGCCCTTTTGTTTTGACTTGAACCAGAAATCCTCTGGCTGCAAATAGTATGAACAAAATCTCTTTTTAAGACAAAAAGACGCAAACGAAAGGGAAGATTATGATGACCCAGAGAAAAAAAAAAAAAAACATATGTTAAGCATTTAACACCAACTATTTGGTGCAGCAATATATCAAATTAACATACAACTATTACAACAGAAAACTAACGTTCTTGAGTCTTGGTAATAAAATGGTTTACAATATGCAAAGAAAGTCCATGTCATTCTCCACTCTGATTCACAAAGTAATTGATAGAAGATGAAGATTACTGCTGCTATGTGCCATCTGATGAGAATTGTGAATTGTCATGTTACTAAATGGTGTTGAAATATCCTGTATAGGTGGCTTATATTTATTCCACTATGTAAATCTGCATGGTTGTTTGTCTATTATCAATAAGCATGTGGAAATCTATTCCTATATTTCAAACCAAATCGAGGTATGTCCAAAACACACAATTCATGATTGATGAAACATCTGGCAATGGATTCAATATTTTATATAAATCAATCTTGTGAGAACAGTCTCCAAAGATCACAGGATTCATCATAAAAACCAGTTGTAAGTTACTAAGTCAACTGTAAGAACTTGTACAAATTTTTTTTGCTTAAGAATCTGACTAAACAGTTATCAGTTCTCATCATATCATTTAGTGTAATCAGTACCCTAGCCATTCAATTTGTCCCCATCAACAGGGGATATGCTGCATAACACAACATGAAATCGAGAACATGGAAGATTTGGCTGAAACACAAATGAACCACTGTCAAGCTAACATCAATTTCGTAACCAAGAACAAGAAACTTAGCGAGTTGAAGAAGTCAAGAGAAATGCTTCCTTAACATTTGAAACACTGACATAAAGATAAACCTTATTAGTTATTAGAAATTTCCCAAAGTTTTAACATAGAATAGAAGGAAGGTGGCAATAAGCTTTAGAAAAGCCTCCTTTAGCCATTTCCTCAGCAGGTCCTTTAGCAATCCTAAGAAGAAAATACATCACCTATAAAAGAGATGATATTATTGAACAAATAATGCATAATCTTGTTACAACTAACATTTTTTTATTTATTTTATTTTCTTGGTGTGCCCTTTCTTGGCTATGTACTTTGGGGCTTAAAGAAGAGATAGAACACATGATTCCAAAAAAAAAGAGCACGATGATGTTAATTAATTTTGGTATAAGAAACTTTGCATGCATTCAGTAGAGGGAAAACAAGATTTCTTAGTTAATTTTGGATGTTTCTGTAGAAAAATTCAGTATGATCCATCAAATACATGCATCTTTGTTTTTGTCCATTTGGAATTGTTTATCTTGCTGCAACTGTATAAAAAACAAGTGTTTTGTTAGTTTGACTTGGTATCTTGCACTGGCTAATGATAGATTAGCACCGGCAAATTTGATTTTTATATCCGTCTAAAATAATCCTGTCTTGAAACTTGATTATAAATTTTATCACACATTTTTGAATTAGGGTTTGACCCAATCTGAATTTATATAATCATCAATTAAGCGTTCAATCCCCATTCCTAGATCAGAAATAGACTGAGCAAAACATAAAGCTGAAAAATATGAATATTCGGAAAAAAAATTATGAAGCAAAACACAGATCAGAATTATACATAAAGCTGAAAGAAGAAGTTGAGAAATATACCATCAGGTCCTTAGTCTTGAGATGTTTTTTTGTTGAAAAGAGGACACCTGGTTGATGCAAAATGACAAGCATTAGGCATAAAAGCAATAACGTTGATTCTAAACATATATATATATATATATATATATATATATATATATATATATATATATATATATATATATATATATTCAGTGTTGCCCACTAGTAACAAGCAACATCCATCCCTAATGATTATGAAGAATAACTAGTACAAAAGCTATCTTGACGTTGGAGCTACAGTGCTAGTTAACTTTGAACCATATATGAAAGAGATCTGTTCCAAAACACTAGCAAGCAGTTTATTTTTCAGAATTAGGTAGTGAGACCTTATGTAGAGAAAATTCAAATTTCCTATGGCAAGGGATTTTGACAAGTTCCTATGCATTACCTATTATTCTTTCTTATTCAATTGACCTTGATTTATTTTAATAAATTAATCAATATGTCAATAACTTCCAGAAAGGCTAATTCTAAAATAATAAGGATTACCAGGATTAATGATACAATTTTCATTAACAATTTCCTTAACATGAAAGAATGATAGATGTGTAATAAATCTGAGAAAAGTAGAAATCTTCCAACACCATTGTGTTTGCTGACGGTAATAGAAGGTCTGATCCAATATGGGCAATTATAAAGACGGAAGCCCCTAAGCATGCACCTGAAGAAAAAAATGAAAATTAAGCTTCGAGCTCCATGCAGTTCCGGACATTCACTCTAAGAGTACTCTGATCTCTAAAAAAATAGATGAATTTTTTTGAAGTACCTGCGCCCTGGTTGAACTTCACCATTGAAATATGTTAGGATGCAACCAAAATATCTCACATACCTCTATGAAAATTAAGATAGAAAAATCAGGCATTTAAGAAGATTGCTATGTGGAAAAGTCATGATTTGGTATTAACAAGGAGACTGACAATCTGACTTGGGATGATAAGCCCCTTTGCGTCTATACATCGTTCTTTGTTGAAGTGGTCAATGGACTCATCAGCAGTTGCAAAGATCTGGACAAGAAAATGTATCATCATTAGTGAATTCCTTGAGCCATCATTCAATCAACCAGATAAGATGGTTTGCCTATTACTGATCACAATATCCAAATATGCTAGGCAATGCGTCTCACCCCTAAATACAGAAGAAGGCTTGAAATCATCAATCCTGTCCTTTCGATGCCAGCTTTAGCATGAACAACAACCACATTCTCAACATCTTGCTGTAACCATGATTTGGTACTTTCACAAAATGATGCTATAAGTTGGATTGGAGGGCAATTATATTCATCAATGGGGAAACAAGCAACCTGAAGTAAGCAATATATATCAATCCAACCTGAAATAAGCAATATACATCAACACAGAAATCAATAGGGAATATGATAGGTTGATTTGAAACTTCGCATCAAGTGGAACGCAGCACTAAAAAGATTCGAGACTGACTTTTTTCGACAGGTTTCTGTTGCTTGTTTAACAAAGAATTCTTGTCATAGAACAAAAGTTCCCTAGTGAGGATTATGAAGAAAAGAACACAAAGCTGAAAAGCTTCCTCGATATACACTGTTTTGAAAAAGTTTGAATGAAAACGATGAGTTAGGCTTGTGATCTAAAGGATAATTCTATAGAGAGAGACCAAGAATTACACCACAGCACACTAAAACAGAACTTCTACAAGTATACAACCAAGAAATTTTAAAAGATACTGATACAACCAACAAGAATTACTATTAATGATAAATGGGACGCTTACCTTTCCCTCAAATAAAGATGCATCGTACAACCTCTCGGAACAAAGATTATAAACTTTGTATTTTCCCTACAGATAAAAGTAAAATAAGAAGATTGTGCAACAAGTATATTTAAGGAAGAAAAAGACATATATTTATGAGTATGTACATGCTTCTTAATGCAGAAAAATAATGATGCTGAGACAATTCATCAAAATGGCATGCCAAATGTCAGGAATAAATTACAAAAGGTGCCGGGAGACATTCCACTGCATGTCTCCAAACTATTGAATATTGTTGTTACAAGTCCTCATGTTGGTGAATGGGAAATAGTTTTTTCCTCTGCTCTTTCAGTATTTCAATGAAAGCAATATCTTTACAAGCATGATAGTTGAAATAAACCAGTAGTTCAGTATGGCGAGACCTTGTGATGTGTTTCTAGAAACTTAATCACTTCTTCCATATGATTTCGATAGAGTCCCTACAGAGGAGTAATAGTATATGTTAAGTTAAAAAGGCTATAATGGAAGCCAACAAGATGGTGTCAAAAATAAACGAAATTACCTCAAAAAGCCCAAGAAATCCAGAACTTATGTAACCTGAAGGGAAGCCCATCGCAATTATTTTCTCTGTAATATATGTCAGATCTAGATCAAATTCTCCATCCTGACACCAGGGACAAAAACACCTCTTGGTGAACTGAAGCTGCAAACTTTTAGAGTAGTTTGCATACTTTTGTGACAAAGATTATGAAAAAATTAGCAATTAAAAAACAAGAACTATTGGGAAGCTGTATCACAATATTGTTACTTGTACATCATTCAGCCATTTTGAGATATGTAAATCAGAGTTCCCAATAATATTCCAGTTCATTTAGTGTAGGAGTGCCAACATATATGGGTACGAGGCCTTTTCATCTTTTATCTAAACAGAGGTCATCCCTTGGAGCAAGCTTTTAGGAAAACCAGAAAATACACAATAATAAAATGACAATTTAGATCATTGCCTTGTTGTCTTCCAAGAATTGGTATACTTATCATGCTAGGCTACTTGTAAATGTCACTAATGTCCATGTAATCCAGATTTAGAAAGAAAATAAATTAAACAAGATAGAGATTCATAAAAACCTGGTATCGTTTTTTGTTCTGTGAAACAATTTGGCGAGCTTTGCCCTGGACAGTCTTCATTGCAGTTTTGGATGAGTCCACTAAACCTTTTGTTAAGGACCCCCAGACACCAGAATGTAAAGCGGTTGGGTCGTGTTCAACATTTTCATCCTTTGAAGATAAGTTTGAATGTAGAAGTGATCCAAATCCGCTAGTGAGACGTTGCAAAGTTAATTTTCCTGCATTTCCAGGTTGTGAATCTTCTTGATGAGATTGTTGTAAATTTCTGAGGCTCTGTGCCCAAGAGGATATGCCAGTTGACAGAATTGACGGTATCTCCCTTAATGTTGTGTCTTGTTTAGTAGAAGTAGTGTTGCAGGTATCAGTTGATGAAGATGAATCAACCTTTTTGGAGTCTTGCAAGTCCATTTTGTATACAGATTATAAGCATCCAATATCTAGTCAAAGCAACTCATACAAGCAGCAACTGACGCAGCATAATATTTTTCACTGTACTCAAAGATAACTTATGTTAGTCTCACTAACTTCCCTGGCAAAGAGGATCCCTATAAGAAAAATCTTATGAATAAGCTTGCAACTTCTGAAATTAGGTATAGAAGAAACTAAATGTCTGCTACATCTTCTCTCTAATCTAGAACGTGAATAAAAACTAAGCCCTCAGCGAATTCTCAACAACTATTACTTGAAATCAAATTTTGTACAAGTTAAAACATCATGTGCTTAGAAGCTAGTGAATTGGTTTAGGCTTGAGCTAGTAGAATACACAGCAACAATTGGCAGTGGGTAAGTGTAATAACTGCTAAACTGATGACGAACAATAAATATTGGATCAAGATTGGAAACTTCAACGCTCTCCAACTAGGTTTCGCAAATTTGATCTTTGAAGGTATTAACTAGTTATCATAGGCAATTAATGACTAATTTACTAATGCTTGGGTGATCAGGGAGAACAGAACACTGGTTACAAGAGAAGTGTTAGCATAGCACTTAAGGAAGGTCAACCTCGGTTACATCACATTGCAGTGCAATTGGAAAGAAAAGAGGAAGACAAATATTCAGAAAAGAGGCCAATGCGACACCAAAGTATATTTCAGACCTAAAATTACGAAAGAAATGACATCTAGGGTCGAAGAAGTATGTCGCAAAGTCAAAAATTAACTCTATATTTAGGCCACTGCTGGCAGTTTTAATGTTCAACCTTACAAGATTGAGCAGAGGAAAGGATTGCAGTAATTTTTCCCTACTAAAAGCATATTATAATTCAGACATCCACAGATCAAATGGGTAAAGAAACAATACAGAGTATACATATGAACTGAATTCTTCATTCCACATTTTCCTGAAATGTTATTGTGCATCGACCATCATGTTGAACTACATACAAGCAAAGGAAGATAATCATACAGGCACGATTACGTGGCTAACAGCAATGGCAACAACACAGAAATGCATTTAGATCAAATCTATGAACAAACGCAGAAATGTCCCAGAGATCAAAAAATGAAGGGCATGATGAATCAAGAGCACATACCGTTAGGAGTTGAAAATTACAGATCCAAAAGAAATCTAGCACGATCCATTCATCAGACCGTCTCCCAAGACAAAAAGAGGGGAGGAATTAGAAGCAGGACAGGGGAGGCGAATTCAGGGCAGCACGGATCCCATGGGCAAGAGACAGATCTGAGAGAAGACACGACGCAGAAGACATCTCCGGAAGATGAATTAAAAGGACAAAAACAAAAAACAGAAATAAACTCTTACTGCATAAATGAAGGAATGTTGAGGACGCTTAAATCTACTTCATTGAAATAATAATTATTGGACCAATCACAGCGTTTCAAGGCGGGAAGGCTATTCGCGAAGAGTGCGAGTCACCCCTGAACGGAACCACGGGAGCGTAGTAGCTGATTGGTGGGATCCGTGGTGGCGGGCTCAACTCGTGATCTATGTCAAGGTGACGTCGACCATGGAAGCAGAAACCAACGATATATATATATATATATATATATATATATATATATATATATATATATATAGAAAATGAGAAGCGATTCTGTTATCACTAAAGTAATAACTTGTCCAGAAATCAAACACCAAATAATGAGAGGAATTGATTCTTTTTTTCCCGCTTATTAACATTTTTCTTTACTTAAGAGTTTTAATTAATACTTTAAAATATATAACACAATAATTATTATATATAAATATTAGTTAATAAGAAAATAGATCAACGTGAGATGTTAAATTAAAGAACAAATAGTAGTCGACCTCAAAGACTTCTCATGTGATGGTGAGGATCTTCGCAATTGAGTTTTAAATGCATCTTTATATTTCAAAATCATTTTCGAGAGGTCTTTAGATAGAGATATCAATAAAAGAAAATATTTTTAATCAAATCTCTAAAATATTTATATTGATTAATGTAGGATTAAAGTTAATTTTAGTGTACGTGGTTTTGATCATGGTCACTTAAGTTCTTATGAATTTTTTTTGTCTAAAATAATTTATATATTTTTAAAAATATAACATATAAGTCCCTCTCATCAAGTTTGAGTTAACAGATGCTAGAGTCTACTTATGTGATATGCTGACTCATAATAAACTATTAATATAATGATATATATAATTTAAATTTTTAAAAATAGTCTATTTTAACCCTTGTAGTTTTGGTCATGGATCACTTAAACCCTTATAGTTTTGTTTGTCTAAAATAATTACTATATTTTTAAAAATATAATATATAAATCTTTTCTATCAAGTATGAGTTAACAAACGTTAAACTCTGCTTTCGTGATATATAGACTCATAATAAATTATTAATATAATAATATATATAATTTAAGTTTTAAAAAAAAATATATCTTATCAAGGAAGAGAAAGCAATTAAGGCCATAGCAACAGACAAAGGCAGAGAGGCAAAGGTAGAAGAGGCTGGAGGTGGAGATGGAGGTGATGAAGAGTTGGACCACCATGTCGTAAGCACGATAGGTGGGGGCACATGAGAGAATGAAGTGGGAGGCAGTAGTGACGAAGACACCTAGGAAGAAGAAGAGGGACCTATGACCATTATATGCCTTAGTGTTGGACTGGTTGATGCACATCCACTTGAGGCAAAAACGAAAGTTCTTGAGTTTATCATCAACGTAAGAGAGGTTGCGTGCATACGACACCCTACTTGGCAATCGTAGCTTGGTGCTGCTATTAGTAGTTGCTTCCACGATGATGCCTTCACCCGTCATTGATGGTGGTCTTATTTTTTTAAATTTAAATTATATATATTATTATATTAATAGTTTATTATGAGTCAACATGTCAGATTCTAATATCTATTAACTCAAACTTGACAAAAGAGGCTTATAAGTTATATTTTTGAAAATGTATGGGTTATTTTAGATACGAGCAAAACCATAAGGGCTTAAGTGGTCCATAACCAAAACCACAAGGGCTAAAATAAATTTATTTTAATTTTAAATTATACGTGTCATTATATTAATAGTTTATTATGAGTTAGAATGTCATGTAGGTAGACTCTAATGTCTGTTAACTCAAACTTAATGGGAGGAGCTTATATGCTAGATAATGTATGAGTTATTTTAGATATGAGTAAACCATAAAGGCTTATGGTTCATGACTAAAGTCACACGAACTAAAATAGACCTTAATCCATTAAATATATTATTACATATGCGAGTTCAGGATTGGGCAAAGCTACAAGATTGGGGTGAGATCTTGATGCCATTGAGGTAGGGCGATATGGGTGATGACGACAGAATCAGGAAGCCAAGGAGCAAGTAGAAAGACCATCCTCTTTAAAGTTTCACGAGACATCAACATTTATATTTATCACTTGATGGAAATTTATCAATAGTTGATATTTATCGCATGTCATCTAATTCATTTATAATCTAGTGCGTATATAAATTCTTGAAATAGAGAAATATAGCTTCTTTTTCATTTATTATGATAAGAAAGATAATCACAAACTTCTTTCTCTCTCTTTTTGATAAGAAAAATAAACCTAAACTCTCTTATCTTTCTATATGATAAGGAAAGATCTTACAAACTTTTTCCCCCTCCTTCAAAGTATAAAAACACATTCTAAAGGACTCACTCCTTTTGAAATACTTGAACTCATATTTGAAAACCTTAAATATTAATTTGAGCATCATAGGGTTAGAGCAAAAACCCCCTACTGTTGATGCTTGTGCAGGGCTTCGACGCATCTAAAGAGTATCTCAGGATGACTTAGAGCTCTCTTCAGTAAACAAGTCATACCTTGGGATGACCTTGAGCTCCCTTCAGTAGGCAAGCCGCACCATGGGGTGACCGTAGGACTGTCATTGTAAGCCAGCAATATATCAAGAATCCATCTACCATCTCAACTACTCTCTACGGTGGGTCACACCCTGGCCTTAAGGGACCTCTTGGATGGATCTTTGCTTTTGGGACCGAAATAGACCGTATTAGCTCTCTAATCAATGGCATTAAGGTAACAATATTTTGACTCAGGTTAAAATGTGACATGTCATATTGGTGTTTGAAGGAGGGCCCAAATGTCGTAAGAACATCCATCTATGACTCCTTCCAATAAATACCCTAGAAAAGAGGTGCCCCCTCTTGCACTCATATCTTTCAAATAAGAAAGACACCTCTCCATCCCTTTTTCAACAATAATGTATCTTCATCTCAGTACAAACTCCAGGATCACCCCGAGAGGCAATACCCCCGACCTGAGGTACCATGCTAAGCACCAAGCCACTCTTGAAGTTAACTCGAGCATATCTTTCCACCTAAGGCTACTCTTCCAACTCTAAAAAACAAAAAACTCTTCAATGAGGCCACACCCGAGAAGGAACTCACCGCCTCAAGATTATGGAAGAGATGGCTCTATCTTGAGCATATCACATTAATAAAAAGGATTCTATCCTTAAAGCATCATCTTAATCAAAAAGTCATAATAGAACAACACATTATCACGAACTTATTGGTTTTACAATTTTGTCCGTGACATTCTCCCCACTTAGACGTCCTCAAAGTCGTTGCTAACGCTGCAACTTCTTTTCTTTGTTGATCTTGATCTTCGGCTGCGATCGCCTCTTGGCTCCCAATTGCTCTCCACTTGTTGTTGTTGAGTCGTCGAACTTTAATCCGCTATCTTGCTTCAACTCACCAATAACTCGACTCACGTGTGGGGTCGGCGAAGTTGTGCTGATCCTTGTTGAGTCTTGCGAATTCATCTGATGAAGGAAAAAGACCATCTTTGATATGCGCCAGTCTCCAAATTCTTCTTGTCTCTTGAACTGGATAGATGCTTGTTGGAGCTTTAACGAGCATCGCCTCGTAACCTTTAAAGTTTTCTGGTCCTTCCTCCGTAAAATTTGCCAATCGAATCTTCTTCCACTTAGTTGTCTTGCCCAAGTAGGTTCGCATCACTTCCGCTTTCGATTGGCATTCAATTGGGAAATGAAGTGGACAGTCTACTCTCAGTAGCACTGATCATCGTTGGTGAGGGCTTGACAACTGTTATCTTCCATTAGTTTCTTCGAAGGTTCTTCAAATTTATGCAGAGCTCCTCTGCCAAATAACTAAGAGAGCTGGGGTACTCGATTTCGCCCATTCTCTTGAGAGTTGAGAAGGCAAAGGTTACTTGACTTCGCCGCCCCGAGGTTGTACCGTGCATCAAGTGGTTACTAGACTTCGCTGCTCTTAGCTCATACTTTAAAGCAGTTGAAGTGTTTGCAATCCTCATATCTGAGTCGGCTACTATGATTCGCCTTCTCATTGCCCTTGAACTTCGGAATGCAAGAAGTTATCACTCTAACAGAGTAAGTCTCCGATAGATTTGGTCGCTATGGGATTGTACCACCTTCTCCATCAATCGCCGACTCCTCCGAGTAGCAAAGGTACAAAGACCGCAGCGTCTTGCTCGCTCCGATCCTTGGTCATGCACTCTTGCATCGATCCGAAGTCCTTCACTTACGACCATCTTGATGGAAAGTCTATTGACACTGGACTTACGAAGTTCTCTGGCTTCTGCCCTTCAGCCTTGTCTTGGTACATGGAGTTTGCCAAAGCATTCTCCTCCTCCACGGCCCATATCACGACCAAGCACTCTCCCTCTATGAGAGCAAGGGATTGATGACTCCCCGGAAGTCCCGCCTCTGCGGTACCATGACACTACAATGCCCATGGCACTACTATTCGTTGTCTCGCATCTGCATCCCTTCTTTGTGATTGGTAGATTTGCCTCTGCGGCAATGCGGCACTCCTCTGAGTCCACCTTCCTTCTAACCGATGACTGATCTTGGGTAGCTGAGTCCCTCTGGACTCGTCATTGCTTCCTCGCCCTTTTTTGACCATCTGCTTCAACACCTCTGTATTCTCTGAGCAATTCTACTTGGTCGATGGAAAGACAGACTGTAACTCCCATTATGGCCTCTGCCATCATGTTGCAGGATTTGCATCGCTTCTGTTCTCCTTAGCTTCATTGGTCGCAACGCTCGCTTACTCGGTCTTGTCCTCTGACTTGTCGGGCTCCCTTAAGCGAATGTGAGCTCTGAAGCAGTTCCACTCTTCAGCCGCTCCGATCATACCTCTGCATGATCTAGTCCTCACATGGGACTCCTTGGTACTTGCATCTGAACTTCTTCCTCGATAGGGCACAGCCCCCATAAGCTGATGTCCAAGGCTTCCATTCAATGCAACATTCGGTGCACGCATAGAAGACTCGCCTTTGCGAAACCATGGCATTCACTGCTTGAATCCATAGCTCTTCTTGCCGTCATGTTGTTCACCGACTTGGAGCTCCTAGTCGCGCTCCCGATCATACCTCTACATGATTTAGTCCCCTCCCATGGGACTCACCGTGTGTGTTGATTTGCCACGAACCATTCCACCATGATCCACTGCATCATGTCATCGCCTGGTGACATCTCCTTCCATTCTGATCCTTGCATCATGTCATCGATATCTCCATGTGTGGACTCCGCCAACACATCGCAGGGCCTTCGCCAGCTTCGATTCTGTTCGCTCCTTTGGCAATCAACCTTCGTCCACCCACTCTCGGGTCACACTCGGACGAAGCCTAGCTCTAGGACAGTCCATCACCTAGCAGCTCCTCTGAAGTACCCTGACTTCGCTGAAATAGGTGCACATTTGTCTGGATCCTGGGACTCTACCCCTACCAGCACAATCTCCGCTGCGCACCGCTTTCCTCATGGCAACTCGAATAGCAACACTGTGGCATATTCTTCAAGAGCATTTGCCTTAGCATCCTCTTGCCCCGTGCCAAGGCCTTCTAACACCAACTTTGCCACTACAAGTTGTATCGCCTTAGTTACTCCGTCAAATGCTTCACCGAGATGAGGTGCATATGCCTCGAAGTTTCCTTCGTCTTTGGCACCATACAAGATGAGTCTGCTTCATCAGAATAGAGAACTCATGGAACGACATGATTCTACTCTTGTCTCTGCAAGAGTCCATGTCCTTGACTTTTGTCTAAGGAAAGCTCCATGCCTTCACTCCACGTTCTATCTTCTTTACCAACTCCCTTCATGCGATTTGGGTACATCAACAAGTTACCCCTAAGTTGTTCCGCTTCTCGATTTGCATTGTGTTAATGGTGGCCCTCACGCCAACCATTCCACGGGTTAGCCCTCTATTGAGTCCGATCTCGCTATCGGCTCCAAGTGTGCCTTCACTTTGTGTTGCCTGGGTTGCTCCCCCACTTGATCTCGCTATGCGTCCACCAACGCATCACCACTTGCGAGATCATGCAATGACTCCTTACCGCTCACTCGATCCATCGAGCTTCGTCTTGAGGTACTCAACTAATGCGGTTCATTGCACATGATTCTACTTCTGTAGAACCGAGACTTATCCCTCCTGGGTATCTGTCCCGTTGGAGCAACTTCGCTCTTTGCATCCTTCCCTTTGGAAGTTTTGGAGACCACCATCCTCTTGGACTACTTCGCCTCTGCTGAACAAAGCGTGCCTAATTCTCGCTTTGCAAATGCACTTGCTAGATTGTGGCACTTCACCAATATAGCTCGCCTTTGCACCACTCTAGGTCTAGCAAAATCTGAACCTGCTGCACACTTGACCTCTTATGAAAGTATCCCGCACATACCGAGAGAAAGTTTTAATGCTCCATGGCGCCGACCTTAGGATGGCCGCGAACAATCCATCGATCGCATGCAAGGCCATGCATGAGTATCGAATTCTTGAGTTTACAACTCTTTCGATCGTTGAACAACCCACTCCACCTTGCACGGTCTCATCCTTTGCCAAGCACTCCTCTTGCCTCGAGCACCATCAAGGTTGGGTGCTAACGTCGAGCCACTGCTCGAACTCGGCCATCCCGACCTTTGTGCGCTCCGCAATTCCTCTTAGCTTGTTGTACTCATGGTGCCTCGCTAGGTCCCCAACGTTTGCATGCTAAGTGTTTGTAAGTGGGCTTGTCCCGCTTTGATACCATCTGTCACGGACTTAGCTGGTTTTGCCTAAGCCATGCGGCACCAATGCGTATCACCGCAAAGGTCAGCCTCTCCGAAATCTCCTACAATCCCTTAGGACCCACGAAAGAGAAGACGGGACAGAGAAAGCGCTTCACACGGGATCTGCAAGCCACTCTTTTAGCAAACACTTTATAGTCGATGCACATTCCAACCATGGATATTACAAGCTCAGAACGGTTGCACAACAAAGGCATAAAATTGGTCCACTACAGACCGAATTCTAGTACAAGTATGCACTCAACGCAAGCTTTATGTACAAGCCTACAATGGCTTACAAACTTGCTCAAATGGGGCATTTTGCCTTTGGCAAGCCCTTTACAAGCTTTACAAGTAACAACCAACCAAAAGAGACACGTACATGCATAAGCATTACACCGAACAAGCCGTTTACAATTTTATCCGTGACAACATGGAGAAAGAAAATTTCATTAAAATTGGAAGTCTTGTACTAGTGTAACGCTTACAATCAAGGGCTCACGTTCGAAAGACCCAGATTGAAACTCTTCAAAAAGGATCCAAAAAAAAAGGAAGAGGTCAAAGCATTCAATCAGAAGAGGAAGGTGAGTTAGGGTTATCATTGAAAGGAGCCTGTGCTTCGAGAACATCGATATTTTCAAGCCACAGAGTGAAGGGATCCTCCTCGACACTCATTCCCAAGTACTTGGCCTTAAGGCACTCTAATGCAATAAGGTTCCCATATCAATATGAAGCCCTTCCCTATCTCAGCAAGCCTCATCGGAACCCCTTCAACTCTTTATACACCACGATCACCCCCCCTCTCTAGATCATGAGCTCGGCACCGCTCCTCCTCTAGGAGCTCTTTAGCCTCCTAAGCCTCCATCCCGATAACCATCAACTCGTAAGAGCACATTTGTAGATTGTCTTCCAACTAGTCCCCCCCTCTCCTATTTAGCATCTTTCAATTGCTATCGAGCTTGCCTTAGTAGACAATTGTCTTGGTGATTGGGGCATCTTTAGTAATCGAGGGAATTCTCTTCTCCAGCTTGGTGATCCTCGCTTGGAGACCCTCATTCATTGATGCAACTCATTCACCAACATCTTGGTATCATGGTCCTAGTTTGCAAGGCCCATCATGTAATGGTGATTGTTAGAAAATCCTTCAAGGGAGCGACATCATATGCGCAGTGGAAGAACAGAAAACAAAACCCCAGATTTCTCATAAAAAGTTTCCATCGTCGTGCGAAGATCGATGCGTCAAAAATAAATCCGCAAAACTGCACGTGTAAAAGAAAATACCTAGGGAGATCGTATATCCCTGAATTCCTACAAATATGTGGGAGAGGATGAAGGAGGTCAAGCGTCCTCCTCTCTAGCGGTATCTACACGACAGGGATTGCGACGATGCACCTCTCTCTCTGGGGAGAGGAGAACAGGAGGTGGCTACCAAAAGAAACCCTCAGCCTATATAGCTTTGGTTCCCTCATATTTATAGAGGCCCCCTGAAAACCCTAATGGATCTTTTTCCCTATTGGGTATTGGATCTCCATCCAATTACCCAAGCCTCTTGGATTAGTGGGTTTCTACCCAATAATCTCTTATTAGCAATTATTGGATCTCATCTCAGGATCCAATAATTTAGGGGCTTAATAGATATCCAATAAGATAAGGGGTCCAACAGATATCTCATATCCGAACCTCTACTCGTCGCAACACCTACCATATGTATGTGACCCTCTAGGCCCAATATCAAGCTGGCCGTGAGTCATACTTGTCGAACTCCTTCGACTTAGTGAATTATTATCTCTATAATAATTCACCCAACTCATCGATCGCGGATGTGCCCAGGCCACTACGCCATTTGCCCCCAGACGATACAGGGGAATCCAATCCTTTGGACCTATCTGCCCTTAGTTACCATGTATATATAGTCTCTCATCCATCCAATATTCCAGAGACCCTATACCGGGTATGGTGCTGTCATGCTCATACGGTCTCTCCTCGAGTCTTGCTCTTGTCGGATTCTCCCGGAGAACCCTTTCTCTCTTAATCTGAGTAACCTTAGCCAAGGATTTGTTCGAGCAAGAACACATGGGATATTTCTCTCATGATACCGAGAGCGGATGATCTTCTATTGACACTCAATAGTCCTCGTAAGGTTGGCTACCACTCCCAATGACCAGCTGTACTAGATCTAGAACTTTCCAAACCTATAAGTCCGGTATCAAAGAGTAGAGTATTCATACAGAACATCCTTGGTGTCTCAAGTCTAAGGACCAGATACACTACTGGGACTACGGAATCGCTGTCTGACGTGAGGTATCAATAACCATCCAGTATTCCGTAGATGGATCAATCAGTAAACTCATTCTCCAATGAGCACCTGCACTGTACCCTTAGTGTCCTCACACAAGTAACTATGAGACTAGCTACCTTCATCATATGAACGGGTATATAGCACACCAGTCTATTCGGTTATCTCGATGTTCTTCTCGAGTAACCTATGACCAGGATAATTTAGGGTCTATGTTTAAAGGTGAATCGGTCTCATTTTCGTGATCTCATCACGATCCGATTCGCATTGCATAGATCCAAAGACATCACAGTATATACAACACGCAAGATAAAGTGATAAAACACCTAATAATAAGCAAAGAGATAATGTGCATAAAAAGTCACAAGTATCATCACTCATATAATTGGCTTGCAGGGCACATATGACTAGTAGTGATACTACTAAAAATAGAGACCCAAATATAGGAACATACCATAATCTCGTTTCGAAGACACTAGTCGACCAATGACTCCATTGGAGGTACAGTATATCATTTTGCTTAGTACAGAGTGGAGCAACCTCCAGTAATATTTGCCTACAGTCGAATAGCACTCCCACACTCTTATATCTTGAGCTAGCCCCTCCCAGTGGACCATAAGAGGAGCCCATGGGAGTCGATTGGCCATCTTAAAGACCATAAACGATCCTGAACAACAAGAATGCAACTTGCAAAGTGATCGGGGCCCAAGAGACTCAGGCTGGCACACATCTTCATAAGATGGCTCCTCAATGGTGTGTCTCCCACCCCGTGCCAAGGTCTTGGGTCTATCAGGAGAAACCTTAATGGGGAAGAATAACCCTCATGGCACCTCATCTCCAGGTGAGGCACTTGTAGTGAAGGAATAATCGTCACAACACACTTGCGCATCTTCTATGCCCATGCTAAGTCTCCATGGCCCCGGCAAGATGGGCCACTACCCCCTTAAGGCGTTGGAGCCCGTGACTTTACATACCGCTCCAACCCAACCTGAGACTCTCGCTCGACTTCCCATGAGCTTGAAAGCTCAACGAGGGATATTGGAAGATTGCAACTACTAAGATCCATGCCTGCAAAAAAAAACAAAAAACAAAAAAAGGAAAAGACAAAGCTCGAGTAGCACAAACAAACAGCAAGTAGCAAAAACCAAAATAAGAGGTGCATGGGAGTACCGAGGTTAGCGCACTAAATAAAGCCCCTCCTAGTAGCCAAAGGGGCACAAGAATACCCCTCATCTTTGGCAAAACAACGCCTGCACATATTCACCTAGAACAATACGAAATCTGTTGGGATATCCAAGGGGGCGACATCTCATGCGCAGCGGAAGAACAAAAAATAAAAAATCTTAGATTTTCATGAAAGGTTCTATCGTCGTGCAAAGATCGGTGTGTCAAAAATAAATCCACGAATCCAAAAAATGCATATGTAAAAAGAAAGTACCTAGGGAGATCATATATCCTTGAATTCTTACAGATCCGTGGGGTAGATGAAGGAAGTCAAGCATCCTCCTCTCCAACGGTATCCACACGACAGGGGCTACGACGATGCTCCTCTGTAGAGAGAGGAGAACAGGAGGTGGCCACCAAGAGAAAACCCCAACCTATGAGCCTTTGGTTCCCTCATATTTATAGAGGCCCCCTGTCAACCCTAATGGATCTAGCCCTATTGGGTATTAGATCTCTATCCAATTACCCAAGCCTCTTAGATTAATAGGTCTCTACCTAATAATCTAACTCTTATTGAATTCATCCATGGGATCCAATAATACAAGGGCTTATTGGATATCCAATAAGATAAGGGCTCAAGTGGATATCTCATATCCGAACATCTACTCGTCGTAATACCTATCATATGTATATGATCCTCTAGGCCCAATATCGAGCTGGCCATGAGTCATACTTGTCAAAACTCCTTCTAACTCAGTGAATTATTATCTCCATAATAATTCACTCGACTCATCGACTACGGACGTACTAGGCTACTACGCCGTAGTCCCTAGATGATACAGGGGAATCCAATCCTTTAAACTTATTTGTCCTCAGTTACCAAGTATCTATAGTCCCTCATCCATCTAATATCCCAGAGACCGTATATTGGGCATGGTGCTGTCAGGCCCATAAGGTTTCCAATCGAGTCTCACTCTAATCGGATTCTCTTAGAGAATTCTTTCTCTCTCAATTCGAATAACCCTAACCAAGGATTTGTCTGAGCAAGAACACATGAGATATTCCTCTCATGATACCGAGAGTGGATGATCGTCTATTGACACTCAATTGCCTTCGTAAGGTTTGCTACCATTCCTGAGAATCGATTGTACTAGATCTGGAACTTTCCAAACTGGTAAGTCCGGCGTCAAAGAATGGAGTACTCATACAAGACATCTTTGGTGTCTTAAGTCTAAGGACCAGATACACTATTGGGATTATGGAATCGCTGTTTGATGTGAGGTATCAATAACCATTCAGCATTCTGTAAGCGGATCAATCAGTGAACTCATTCTCTAATGAGCACCTACACTATATCCTTAGTGTCCCCACACAAGTAGCTATGAGACCAGCCACCTCCATAATATGGATAGGTATACAACACACTAGTCTGTCCGATTATCTCGATGTCCCTCTCAAGTAACCTATGACTAGGATTATTTAAGGTCTGTGTTTAAAGGTGAATCGGTCTCATTATCGTGATCTCATCATGATCCGATTCCCATTGCACAGATCCAAGGACATCACAATATACATCCAGATAATGTGAGAATATGTCAATAATCATAAGCAAAGATATTGATGCAGCGTGTTACAGGTGTCATCACTCACGTGATTGACTTGTAGGGCACCTATAACTAGCAAAATCTCTATATCACCTCCTAGAAATAACTACAGCAAGATTCAAGCTACAAAAACCTCAATAAATCGAAGCCCCAAAGCTCTAAAAATGGCTTGAGATTAATCAAAATCCTTAGGCAGGCCCTGTTGTAATCAAAAGCTAATTAAAGCACGCCATGCCAAAAATGACTTAGCATGCTAAAACAGAAGGTGAAGTCAAGGGACCCACCCATTGATCCCCGAGACCTTGGCAAGGCCCCTCCCCCTAGACGAAGCAACTGATCGAGGTCCCTAAAAAATGACCTACCCCGCTACATTGGTCAAACCAAGCAACTACGACGAAAACCATATGCCCGCTACAGTGGTTGAACCAAGCTGCTATAGCAGAAACCACATGCCCGCTACGACGATCAAACCAAATCACTACGATGGATCCACATGCCTACTATAATGGTTGAACCAAGCCGCTATGAGGAAAACCATACACCCACTATGGCGGTTAAACTAAGATGCTACAGTAGTCAAACCAAGCTGCTATGACGGATCCACACTTCTGCTATAATAATTGAACTAATTCGTTGTGATGGAAACTACACTCTTGCTATAGCGGTCGAACCAATCCGTAACTCCTGCCACGACGATCGAGTCGGGCTTGCTATAATGGGGCCCTAAACCAACATCTTCTCCCGAAGACGAAGGAGGTGATCCCATATGACCTCTCCAGAAGGTGAAAGAGGAGAGCCTGTGTGCCCTTTTCTAAAGGTGAAGGAGGAAAGCCTATCTCCCAGAGGCAAAGTCAAAATTTACAATGACGGACCTCTCCATCCGCAACAGCGAACTCCTACTCCTGCAAACAGTGATCGAGTGAAAATTTGCAACGAGGGACTCCTACTCCTACAATAGTGTTCGAGTCAAAATCCACAATGACAGACTTCTTCTTTCGCAATGGCAAACTTCTACTCTCGCAACAACGATTGGGTCAAAATGACATACTCCTACTCTAGCAAACAATGATAGAGTCAAATCTACAACAACGGACTCCTACTCTCGCAATGGCGGTCAAGTCAAAATCTACAATGGTGGACTTCTTTTACAATGATGGACTTCTACTCCTGCAATGACGGTTGAGTCAAAATCCACAATGACATTTGAGTCAAAATTCACAATAGCAGACTTCTTCTTTCACAATGACTGTTAAGTCAAAATCTGCAACAATGGACTTCTACTCTCACAATGACGGTCGAGGCAAAATATGCAATCGTGAACTTCTACTCCCGCAATGACGATAGAGGCAAAATCTGTAATAAAAAACTTGTCATACTAGGGCCCTATGCTTGCTACAATGGTCAATAGCAAAAGCCGCTACCATGAATGAATAGAACCACTATGACAATGGACAAACAATCCCACTAAGGCGAACAAACAAAAAACAGTTACAGACAAAGCTCGCAAAAACTTAACCTAAACACACTTGAATGAGACACGCAAAATCATGAAACTCAACCTCGATAGAGCCAAACGATCGAACAACATGCCTTGAACCCCCTACTAAAGCCCCGAAGTATGCCTTCTAGGGGAACAAATGATAGAGAATTTATCGATAGTTGACATGTAACCGTCATGTGTCATCTAAGTCATCTACCAATGTGTATAAGTTTCAAAACAGAGAAACACATGCTTCTTTCTCATTCATTATGACAAAGAAGATGATCACAAATTTTTTTTATCTCCCTTTTTTTATAAGGAAGACAATCCTAAACTCTCTTGTCTTTCTTTATAATAAAGAAGGATATTGTAAACTTTCTTTCCCTCTCTCGATATATAAAAATATATCATAAACAAGAAAATAGAGAAATCACTCCTTTTAAAATACTTGAATCTATATTTGAGAACCTCCAATACTAACTTGAACGTCGAGATAAGAAATTCTCAAATCGCTGATCGCTTGTGCAGGACTCCGATGCATCTAAGGAATACCTCAAGGCCCATAGCTCTTTTTAGCAAACAGGTCATACCTCGGGGCAACCCCGAGCTCTCTTTAGTAGGCAAGCCACGCCTTGGGGCAATTGTAAGATTGTCACCGTGAGCCAGCAATGTATTGGGAATCCATCAACCATCTTAGCTTCCCGCTTCGATAGATCACACCCTTGCTTGGGGGTCATTCGGATGGATGTTCGAGATCAAATCATATTACGTTGATTCCTCAATCAGTGATATTAAAGTAATAATATTTTGACTTACAACAAAAATGTGACGTATCACCACCAAGGAGATATCGAAGATTGTTCGGTGAGGAAGTTCTTGCTGGTTCTTCCTGGTTTGCGTGTTGAACGACATTGAAATAGATAACAGATGAACTATTTAGTGGATGAAGTAAATCCACGGATTGGGAAGGATAACTTCACAGCTACACAACATAAATCTGATGATGGGATGTCGAACTCATTTATCAAAAATTAAATATTTAAAATATAATATTATATATTTTACACGTTATACTGATCCAATGTACCATAGTTTAAAACCTCAATCAGCGTTCGACGCCGTTGATTGAAGCAAAAACCGCTCTCTTCCCCCTTCCCCCGGCTCGCCCACAGTGTTGTGTCCAATCCCGTAGGCATTGACCACAGTTGACTCTCCTCTCTCTGTGTCATCCGTGCCATACGGTTTTGCCTACCCTCCTGTATATATGAACGCTCGCTCATCCGTATCTCCTCCGATATCATCAATTGAGAGGAAGAATAAGGAATAGGATTGAAATGATCGCTTTGCCTTCTTCGATTCCTAAACCTTGCTGCTTGGGCGGTACGAGGATGCAGCTGAGAGTGTCGGCGACTGCGCGGCCGGCGCAGACCAAGTCGGCCACCATGTACGAGCTGCTGTCGGTGGAGAAGACGGCGGGGCCGGAGGAGATCAAGGCGGCGTACCGGGTGCAGGCGCGGCGGTGGCATCCGGACGTGTGCCGGACGGCGGTGGACAAGGCCTACTTCGCCGAGCGTTTCATGCGGGCACGGGAGGCCTACGAGGTTCTCTCCGACCCGTCGCGCCGCCGGGACTACGACGTCTCGCTCCTTCGGGCCGACGGATGGGCCATCGCCGTCGGTGGCGGGGTGGTCCTCCGGAAGGGCTGCGGCGCGTGGGGGTTCGGGGACTGGGTGAGCCAGCTGGAGGGGCTGAAGCGGCGGCGGAGCGGCGTCGGCGGTGCGCCGGAGAGAAGGAGAGCTGGGGGAGTCGGATGAGGAGGGCCGACGGTTGGAAGGCTTCCGATTGATGGTGTCTCCGTGGGTTTTCTCTTAGCGAGCAGTGGAGAGAGGGATCATGGGAAGTGTCGAAGTTAAAGAATCTTTTGAAATATAATAAATTAACATTTTATCTTTTAAATGATATTACGCAGAATTTTAGGAATAAAAAATTTTAATTTAAAATATATTTCAAAAATTTTAAATAAAATTTAGATAGAGTTATAGAGATTAGAGATTCTTGTATTTCAAATCTATAAATGAATGGCGGTAGATCAATTCAAAAGCTCTTATTTAAGAGAATTTTAAGAGTCATTCAATAATCATATTTTTTTAGAAGTTTAATAAATTTTTTTTATCTTAATTTCTTCTTTATTTGGTATGGTCTTATACTAATAATATTTTATTATTATTATTTTAGAAAAAAAAAGTATTTGTTTATGATCCTTTCTTTCTTTATATGGTATGAGAGCCACAAGAGTGGTAATCTATGTTTAAAAATTTCTTTGGTGAAAAAATTAATCTTATTTTACTATAAAAAATTATAATCAAGTTGGTAAATTTGGTATTAAACGTCTCAATCAGTCTAACTATAAGATTTGGAAGATTTGTTTAGAGTTTTATTTCATATGAGAAAATTTATAGGATATAGTTAGTGACAATACAATAATAGCATCTACAAACGGGGATGTCATGAAAAGATGAAGGACTTTAAATGCAAAGGATGAATTTGTATTAAGAAGATATATTTCTCATAATCTTTTTAAATATATTACTAGTTGCAAATCAACTTAAGAGATTTGGATTACTCTTGATGCATTGCTCAATAAAAAGAATACGACTTGTCTTAAGTATTTGAAGAATGATTTATTAAATGCTATCTAAGGTGATCTCTTTATTTCTTAATTTTTTAAGATTAAAAATTTATGTTTAGAGATATCATTTTTAGATCCAAATAAGTATATTTCTAATGCACGAATGAAATATTATATTATTCATGATCTTCGAAAAGAATATATTCTTTTTCAAGAATATGTTCAACAACTATCTTTAGTAGAGTTAAAAAAATTTCTTGCTTCTCAAGAATCCCTAACTCATCAAATAACGAGCGTTTATACTTTAAAGGGAGATAGAAATACCCTTTTTTTAAATAAAAAAAGATAATGATAATGATAAAGTAAAGAAGGGTGATGTTGTTGGGAAATCTAGGGGCGACATCATATGCGCAGCGGAAGAACAGAAAACAAAAATCCTAAATTTTCACGAAAAGGTTTCGTCATCGTGTGAAGATCAATACGTAAAAATAACTTCGTGAATCAGAAAACTGTGTATATAAGAAAGATAGTACATAGCAAGATTGTATATCCTTGAGATTCTTGTAGATCCATTTGAAGGATGAAGGAGGTCAAGCGTTCTCCTCTCTAGCGGTGATCCACACCGTAGGAGCTATGAAGATACTTCTCTCTTGGGAGATATAGGAGGTGGCTACTAAGAAAATCTAAGCTTATAGGCCTTTGGTTTCCTCTTATTTATAGAGGCCCCCTTGGTAACCCTAATGGATCCTGCTCTATTGGGTACTGGATCTCCATCTAATTACCCAAGTCTCTCAGTGTTAGGATCGAGAGTGGCACTAAGAGGGGGGAGGGGGGGTGAATTAGTGCAGTGGTTAAAAATATTGATTTGTACAATTTCGATAAACTTCATTCAAGAAGAATCATATTTCGATAAAAACCAACTTCGATTGCGTTTTAACTTAAAGAGATTCATAAGTGAAAGAGAAGGATTTGAGTGATTGCAATAAGGTAAAGGATTTGCATAAATGTAAATTACAAGAAAAAAAAATGCAAATCGATTTTATAGTGGTTCGGTCCTCCGACCTACGTCCACTCCCGATTCCTCCTTCATTGAGGTCGTCGGCTTTCACTAATGATCTTCTTTCGATAGGTGAAGATCTGTTAGGGATCGAGCGACACTAAGAGGGGGGGGGTGAATTAGTGCAGCGGTAAAGAACGATAGATTTTTCACCGATTAAAATAAGTTCGAAGACTTCGTACGAATGAATGCAACGTTTCGTTTGAACTTGAAAAGATTACATTTTAACTTTAAAGCATACGTAAGAAGATGAAGATAAGTTGAGTAAATAAGGCAGCAAATGAAGATGGTTTGCAGTAAAGTAAGTTGCGAGAAAGTAAATGCAAACCGATTTATAGTGGTTCGATCATCCAACCTGCATCTACTTCCGAAGTCTTCTCCGATGTGGCTCTCAACTTCCACTAGCAAATCCTTTTGAAGGGGAAGGACCAAACACCTCTCTTACAACCCTTTTACAAGAAGTTCACACTCTTACAGATTTTTCAAAAAGAAAGAAAGAGGTGAACACAAGCTATTGAAAACTAGACTTTCCCAAGACTTTTGCTCAATTTTCTAACTCTCTAAGGGTTCCCCTTTCAGCTGAGAAAAGGGGGGTATTTATAGATTCAAAGAGGATTCAAATTTCAACTCCAAATTTAAATTCTCTTTGAGTTTCCGATGATCTTGGTGGTGCTACTGCTTTGTCGGATCGTCAGGCCCGACGAGTGCACTGGCAGTGTACCACCGCCCAAGGCAAGCGGTGCTACCGCTTATGCCTTTAGGCGCTGGGCGGTACTACCGCCCCAGGCTAGGCAGTACCACCGCCCAGCATGTTTCAGCCCACTGTTTTGGACCGAAAACTCGGTCCAAATCGATCCAAAACAGCCCCAAATGGGCCCTAACTTGGTGTATAGGATTAACACCTAATCCTAAACCAAATTACATACTAACTATGAATTTAAAGATATTTTCTAAGCTATTACAAAGTCTGACAAGTCAAAGACTTCTTTCGGCGAGCTTCCGGCAAACTTCTGACGATCTTCCGATGAAACCTCGGAAACCATTATGCGGACTCCCGGCAAGCTCCCGGACTTCACAATGATCTTGGTGAATTCCACCGAGCTTCTTTTGCAAGCTCTGCGAACTTTCGACGAACCTTCCGACGAACTTCCAAAAATCCTTCGGTAAGCTTCCTACTCGTTCTCAGCTGGTTTTGGTAACACTCCCAACAAATCTTCAGACTTCCGTCGAACTCTCGAACTCCCAACGATCCATCCCACTTATCTTCCAGCACTTTGTTTCGCTTTACGTCTTTATCATCATCGTAGTTAATCCTGCACACATAAACAAAACTCTACTTCGATCTAGACAATTATTACAATGTGAATTGACATTCAGTTGCCCGGCACATCATTGGCTTATCGGCGCTTCATCTGATTCTTTGGCACATCGTCCTCTCTAGCAATCTGTTGCCCAATCGACGATTGACCTCCGTAACCCCGATATCCTTCGCGCAACATGCTCTTCTAGGTTCGATACCCGACATATGAAGCCCTCCGCTGATTGTCAATCGAACCTCCGACTCGACATCCAATATCCAGACGTGATCACCTCCGGCATAACGTTAATTCCTCCAGCATCAATTATCTAATCCTGATCGATAGTAGACCTGCGTAACTTAAAACACAGTTAAATAATAAACCACAATCAATTAGTTTCATCATCAAAATCTGAGATTCAATAAGATCAACTACCCTTTTACAACTCTTTCTTCTTTTCAAAGGTTTAAGAGATAACCTCTATAAGTTTCACACCTCCCTTAGACAAACTTTTAAACTTTTCAAGAGGAGTGAGAGAACACTCAACACTTTTTCAAGATTATAACTTGATTCACCAGAGTTATAGCTTACTTTTTCTTATGTGATCCTTGCAGGGATGAGTGGGGTCTTTATAAGCCCCAAATGGCTCTAAAAACGAAGCCAAAATTCAAATATTCAGGTCTTCTGGGTACGGCCAGTACTACCGCCTGCATTGGGCGGTGCCACCACCTGCAGAACCTTGAAAATAAAGGTTCTAGCAGTACTACTACTAGCCTGGAGCGGTACCTCTGCCTGCAGCTTGGAAAAGTATGCTTTTTCACTTTTCCAACTCATAAGAAGTTCTACCGCTAGTTTGGCGGTGCCATCGCCTGCAACAACATTTGAGCTATTGAATGGGCCTCTCAATGAGCCCAAATTAGTCCTAATCTTGGCCCAATTGGCCCCTAATTGAGTTGGTATAATTTTACTCGAAACTAACTCAATTTTGACCTAACTTTCGACCATTAAGACATAAACAACTATAAGCTACAAATCTAAGTTATCCGACATATCATTGGTTCTCCCGGTGAACTTCCGGTGACCTTCCGGTGATCTTCCGGTGAACTTCTGGCGCATCATTCGAATCTTTGGTAAAGTGCCCGATCCACCGGCATGTTGACTCCTGCAACATCCGTTCTCGACGCATTGTCCGATTCTTCCGACCCGATGCCCGAACTTTGACTCCGGCCCAACACTTGATTCTTCTTGCTTTAATTGTTTTACCTCTTTTGATCAAGGTTAGTCTTGCATCACTTATCTCAAAGCATAGATTAGATAACAAACTTATTAATTGATTTCAGCATCAAAATTCAAGATTCAACAATCTCTCCCTTTTTTTATGATGACAACCAATTGATGGAGTTAAACTCAACTTCCCCTATCTATATGCCATATTGAATAAGGTAAACTTGAATTCAAAAGAAATAATAATCTTTGAATTCAAGTAAAATAATTTTGATCATATATAACATATTGTATCAAGATTTTATACATTGTGCATCATAATTTTAAATCATCGAAGTACAATATGCACAATTATAACAAATCAACATCACTTTAGGTATAACATACATGATACCAAAATATTAAGATTTTCAATCATTTATCATTACTTACTTCTCCCCCTTTATCATCAGCAAAAAGGAGGTGAATTAAAAAAAATAATCATCATATATATCATGATGCATATCATTTATCAGACATATAAAAAACATATGATACATGAGGCTAATATTTGCTTAGAAATCAAGCTGAACATAATGCAAAATTTGTTATCTGAGATGGATAAATCCGAAAAATGATTTGATCATTTTTATTCATGTCTATGAAATCCGGAAAATGATCAAGTTATGAAGGATTCATACATGAAAGAGGTTCAAGATACAATTTTAAAAATTCAAACATAAAATTATAAATTGAAAATATAGATCATTGAAGCCATTCATCAAACATTTAGTCATTCATCAAATATACTAATAAGAGCTCATGTAAAAAAAAATTCGTGAGAGAAAGATCATAATAAAGTTCATAAAAAAGTTCAACTTGATATTTATGAAGTGCAGCACATCAACATCAAAAGTTCCATAGAGAGAGATTCAACTTAGCATTCTCATGAGATGGAGGAAAAGAAAAAACAATCTAGTCATAAAAGATCAAGAGTTAAGAATAAAGTCTAAAGAGAGTATAATAAACTCTTGAGAGCTTAATCATTATGCAATAATTTCATGACATTAAGCTTCAAATGATACGAAAATTATGAAATTCATTTAATCATTCCAATAGAGATAGAAGGAGTATAAAATCAATTTTAATACTTCATCAAAAGGCATGATCTTCATTAATCGAAGAAGGAGGAGAATCAAAATATTATGATTGAAGGATAAAAATGAGAGCTTCATTCAAAATATGATATCGAAAAGATGTTATCCAAAATTTGAAAATAATATCAAGTTGAGATTATGTAAACCGAGGTTAAAAAATTTTGAAAAAGGAACATATAATATTTTCATGCATTATGACAATGTAGCATGTCTAATTCTCTTCTAATGAAGTCAAATTATTCTTTATTTAGGGGTTTTGTGAAGATGTCCACTAATTAGTGTTTTGTATCAATAAATTCTAGAATGACATCATTATTATTAACATGATTTCGTATAAAGTGATGTCTAATGTCAATATGCTTAGTTCTAGAGTGTTGAATATGATTTTTGGTTAGACAAATAGCACTTGTGTTATCACATTTTATGGGAATGTTCTTTAAATAAATTCCGTAGTCTTCTAAAGTATTTTTCATCCACACAACTTGTGCACAACATGCACTTGCGGCTATGTATTCGGCTTCTACTATAGATAGTACAATCAAATTTTGTTTCTTCAAAGTCTAAGAAATAAGTGCATGTCCTAAAAATTGATATGTTTCGGATGTGCTTTTTCTATCTATTCTACATCTGTCAAAATCAGCATCCGCATAAGCTATTAAATCAAAGTTATTAGATTTTGGATACCATAATTCTAGATTAGGAGTTCCTTTAAGATATCTAAGGATTCTTTTAATGGCTTTAAGATAAGACAACTTAGGATTAGCTTGAAATCTAGCACAAATTCCTACACTAAACATGATATCTGGTCTAGTTGCAGTGAGGTAAAATAAACTACATATTATTTCCCTATATGTTTTTTTATCAAAACTTTCTCCATTTTTGTCCATGTCTAACTTAGTGGTGGTACTCATAGGAGTGTTGATGGTTTTTGAACAATCTATATTAAACCGTTTTAATAATTCTAAAGCATATTTGGTTTGACTAAGAAATATACCATTACTAAGTTGTTTAATTTATAATCCTAATATTAGTTCACCCATTAGACTTATTTCAAACTCTTGGCTCATACACTTGGCAAATGATTCACATAACGATTCGTTTGTAGAACCAAAGATAATATCATCAATATAAATTTAAATAATAAAAAAATTATTTTTAAAAATATTTAATAAATAATGTAATATCGACCTTGACTTTAGTGAAATTATTTGAAATAAGAAAAGAACTAAGCCTCTCATACCAAGCCCTTGGGGCTTGTTTTAACCTGTAGAGAGTCTTATTCAATTTAAACACATGATTAGAAAAAAAAAGTTTTCAAAACTGGGTGATTGTTCAACAAACACTTCTTCAGAAATAAAACCATTTAAGAAAGCACTTTTGACATCCATTTGAAATAATTTAAAATTATTACTACTAGTATAGGTGAGGAGCATCCTAATAGTTTCGAATCTTGTAATAGGAGCGAAGGTCTTTTCGTAATCGATACATTCTTCTTAGTTGAAACCTTTAGCCACTAATCTAGCCTTGTTTTTAACCATGATACCAAAGTCATTTTGCTTATTTCTAAATACTCATTTAGTACCTATAACTTAATGGTCACTTAATCTAGAAACAAGCTTCCACACCTCATTCTTCTCAAATTGGTTCAATTCCTTTTGCATTGCGATAACCCAAGAATCATTTTTCAAGATTAAAAGAGGAATGAGTTTGAACCTCTTTTGATGTGTCTCCTATAATTAGCTTCTTTGGATGGGCATCTACATACTTCCATTCCTTAGGTAAGGAAATTTGAGAAGAAGATGCATCCAAGTTGCTATTTTGAGGAGACGGTTCATTCAAATTCAAACCATCAAAACCAAGATCATCATCAAAATTATTTTTCTTAAATTCAAAAACTTCATTAAAAACTACATGAATAGACTCTTCTATAACCAAGGTTCTTTTGTTGAAAACACGAAAGGCTTTAAAAATGAAAAAATAACTAAGAAAGATGCCTTCATTGGATTTAGCATCGAATTTTCCTAAGACATCCTTTTCATTCAAGATAAAACATTTACAACCAAAAATTTTAAAATAAAAAAATTTGATTTTTCGTTGTTCTATAATTCATAAGAGGTTTTGGATAGAGATGGTCTTACTAGAACCCTATTCATGACATAGCAAGCCATATTAATGGCTTCAACCTAAAAGTATTTGGGTAAGCTATATTCATTTAACATGGTTCTTGTTATTTCTTGTAAATTTCTATTTTTTCTTTCTACTACTCCATTTTTTTGAAGATTTCTCGGAGTAGAGAAGTTATAGTTATATCCATTAGATTCACAAAAATTTTAGAAGTCATGATTTTGGAATTCACCACCATGATCACTTTGAATCGATGAAATCATGAAACTCTTTTTGTTTTGAAAAAGTTTATAAAATTTAGAAAAATATTTAAAATAATCATTTTTATGAGCCAAGAAATAGGTCCAAGTGTTTCTACTATAGTCATCTATAATGACAAACGCATATTTGCTACCTCCTAAACTCGTTGTGTCAATTGGTTTAAATAAATCCATATGGATCAATTGTAACGACCTAGAAGTGTTTATTTGATTCTTTGATTTGAAGCTAGTTTTTATTTGTTTTCCTAGCTGACAAGTATCACATACTTTATCTTTAATAAACTTAACATTGAGAATGTCTCTTACAAGTCCTTTAGATGTGATTTGAGAAATTAGTTTCATGCTAGCATGACCTAATCTCCTATGCCAAAGCCAAGCATCATCATTTAAAATCGAAAAATACATTTCATTGCTAAGATCATCAATGTTTATGGTGTAGACATTATTTTGTTTTAGTGCAATCATACATGTGTCGTTGTGTGGTTTTTTAATGATGCAAGCATTAGATTCAAATTTCACAATATATCCCTTATCACATAATTGACTAATGCTCAAAAGATTATACTTTAAATTATCTATCAATAACACATTATTAATTGAAAAACTTGATTTGTTACATATAGTTCCCTTGCCAATAATTTTAACCTTGTTGTCTCCGAAGGTGACATACCCTTTGTCTTGGCTAGCGAGCTTATAGAATTAAGATGGATCTCCGGTCATATGTCTTGAGCATCCATTATCAATGTACCATCTCCTGGTCCTAGCTTGTGTGGGTGAATGTGTCTATAAAAGAGGATGGTTTTAGGTACCCATTTGAACTTGGGTGCCTCAAAAATTGATCTACTAAACATGTCATTGTTCATTGAGTTCCTCATTGTTCCTTTAGAAACTCATATTAACCTTTGTAGGCTAAGTTTCTTATATGGATATTTGTAGGCAACATGTCCGGATTTGTAACAAAAATTATATTTCAAATGAGATGATACATATAGTGTGGGTCCTTTAATGAACGTGGTTGGAGTTCGGTGAGATCCACTCATGAATCCAATACCACTCCTTTTTCTGACGTGACCCTTGTTTGTAAGGATCATGTCTAGGCCCTTGCTACCGACCTTAAACTTATTTATGGTCTCTTTAAGTAATAAGTTCTCATTTTTTATTACCTCTAAGTATTCATACTTAGAGCATGGGGGCAAAGAGGGAGTATTGAGTTTAAGACTATCAAACTTATCTTGTAATAAAGCATGCTCCTTTTTTAATAAATTAATTTTTTTACTAATAGCTCTACATTCATTAAATAATTCATGGAAAATAATTGAAAGTTCATCGAAAGATAAATCTTCATTAATTAACTCACATACCTTTTCTCCAAAAGCCATCAATATGAAGTTGGCGTCCTCTTTATTGCTTGCTTCTTCAACTTTGGAACCACTTGAGTAATCACATGTCGCCTTTAGAGCTTTCTTCCTCCTTAGTTGCTTCTTCTTGGCTTGGGGGCATTCACTTTTGAAGTGCCCCAACTTCTTACATTCGTAACATATAATTTGGTCTTTTTTGGATTTAAGTTTATTTTTAGTGTCATTTTTAAATTTATTCTTTCTTATAAATTTTTTGAATTTTTGAGTTAAGAGTGCAAGTTCATCATCAAGGTCCTCATCACTTGAAGATTCCTTTAAGTGGTCTTCTTGTATTCTCAATGTCATATCCTTCCTGTTCTTTGGAAGAGGGTTCTCTAGCTCATCATGAGCATGATATGTCATTTCGTAGGTCATTAAAGACCCAATGAGTTCTTCACGAGGAAAAGTTTTAAGGTCCTTGGCCTCTTGAATAATCGTAACTTTTGAATCCCAACTCTTTGGAAGGGATCTTAAAATTTTAGTTACAAGTTCAAAATTAGAAAAATCTTTACTAAATGCTTTGAGTCCATTGACAACATCCATGAAATGAGTGTACATGTCTCCGATGGAGTCACTTGGTTTTATCCGAAATAATTCGTAAGAATGCACCAAGAGATTTATTTTGGACCTTTCACTCGGCTAGTGCCTTCATTTTCAAGAGTACACCAAATATCAAAAATCGATTCACAAATCAAAACACGATTAAATTTATTTTTATCAAGTGCACAAAACAAGGCATTCATAGCCTTTGCATTAAGTGCAAAAACCTTCTTCTCTAATTCATTACATTCATTCATCGGAAGAGAAGATTTTTGAAATCTATTTTCAATGATATTCCAAAGTTCGAAATATATAGAGATCAAAAAAATCTTCATACGAGTCTTCCAATAAGTGTAATCCGACCCATTAACATAGGTGGACGTGTAATAGAATGACCCTCTTACATGTCAGAATAAGCCATCTCTCTTGGGTTTTAAACCAATTGAGAGTGACCAAGCTCTGATACCAATTGTTAGGATTTAGAGCGGCACTAAGAGGAGGGGGGGGAGGGGTGTGAATTAGTGCAGTGGTTAAAAATATTGATTTGTGCGATTTCGAAAAACTTCGTTCAAGAAGAATCACATTTCGATGAAAACCAACTTTGATTATGTTTTCACTTAAAGAGATTCGCAAGTAAAAGAGAAGGATTAGAGTGATTACAATAAGGTAAAAGATTTACAGAAATATAAATTACAAGAAAAGAAACGCAAATCAATTTTATTAGTTTGGTCCTCCGACCTACGTCCTGTCACGGACTTAGCTGGTTTTGCCTAAGCCGTGCGGCACCATTGCGTGTCAATCCACAAAGGTCAGCCTCCCCGACCTCCCACGATCCCTTAGGACCTGCAAAAGAGAAGACGGGACAACGAAAGCGCTTCACACGGGATCCACAAGCCACTCTTTCAGCAAACACTTTATAAATAATGCAAATTCCAACCATGGACATCACAAGCTCAGAATAGTTGCACAACAAAGGTATAAGATTAGTCCACTACAGACCGAAATCTAGTACAAGTGTCCACATGACACAAACTTTCTGTACAAGCCAACAATGGCTGCCAAACTCACTCAAATGGGGGCGTTTCGCCTTTGGCGAGCCCTTTACAAGCTTTACAAGTTGGAACAAACTAAAAAGGGACATGGACAAGCATAAGCATTACACCGAACAAGCCATTTACAAAATGTCTGTGACATTCTCCCCCACTTATTCCTTCGACGTCCTCGTCGAAGCCTTTGCTGACACTGCAACTTCTTTTGTTTGTTGGATCTTTGATCTTCTACTCCTACTGTAATGCGCCCCTTGGCTACCAATTGTTCTCTGCTTGTTGTTATTGAGTCGTCGAACTTTAATCCGCTATGCTGCTTCAACTCGTCAATGACTCTGACTCTGGTGTGGGGTTGGCAGAGTTGTGCTGATCCTTGTTGGTTCTTGCGGATTCATCGATGAAGGAAAAGACCATCTTTAATATGTGCCAGTCTTCAAATTCTTCTTGTCTCTTGAACTGGATAGATGCTTGTTGGAGCTTTAACAAGCATCGCCTCGCAACCTTTAAAGTTCTCAGGTCTTTCCTCCGTAAAATTTGCCCATCGAATCTTCTTCCACTTAGTTGTCTTGTCCAAGTAGGTTCGCATCACTTTCATTTTTGATTGGCATTCAGTTGGGAAATGAAGCAGATAATCTACTCAAGTGTAATCGATCACCATTGGTGAGGACTTGACAACTGTTGGTTTCCATTAGTCTCTTCGAAGGGTCTTCAAATTTGTGCAGAGCTCCTTTGCTAGATAACTAAGAGAGCTGGGGTACTCGGTTTTGCCCATTCTCTTGGGAGTTGAGAGGGCAAATGTTACTTGACTTCGCCCACCTCCTCGAGGTTGTACTTCGTGCGTCAAGCTGGTTACTAAACTTTGTCTACTCTTAGCTCACACTTCCGAAGCACTTGAAGTGTTTGCAATTCTTGTGCTGAGTCAGCTACTATGATTCGCCTTCTCATTGTCATTGAACTTCTGGAATGCAAGAAGTTATCACTCAAACTTGGAGTAAGTCTCCGATAGGTTTGGTCGCCTTTGGGATTGTACTGCCTTCTCCATCATTTCTGTCATCGACTCCTCTAAGTAGCAAAGGTACAGCACCGCGTACTGCCTACTCTAATCCTTAGTCATGCACTCTTGCATCGACCTGAAGTCCTTCACTCACGGCTATCTTGATGAAAAGTCTATTGACACCGGTCTTACAAAGTTCTCTGGCCTTTGCCCTTCAGCCTTGTCTTGGTACATGGAGTTTGCCAATGCATTCTCCTCCTCCACGGCCCATATCAGGACCAAGCACTCTCCCTCTATGAGAGCAAGGGACCGATGACTCTCCGGAAGTCCCGCCTCTGCGGTACCATGACACTGCTATCCGTTGTCTCGCATCTGCGTCCCTTCTTCACAATCGGTAGATCTGCCTCTATGGCACTGCGACACTCCTCCGAGTCCACCTTCAATCTAACTAATGATTGATCTTAGGTAGCTGAGTCCCTCTGGACTCGTCATTGCTTCCTCGCCCTATTTCGACCACCTACTTTGACACCTCTGTGTTCTCTGAGCAGTTCCACTTGATCGCTGGAAAGATAGACTGTAACTCCCATGTATGGCCATCGCCATTCATGTTGGAAGGTTTGCACCACTTCTGTTCTCCTTAGCTTCATTGGTCGTAACGTTCGCTTACTCGGCCTTGTCCTTTGACTTGCCGGGCTCCCTTAAGCGAATATGAGCTCTGAAGTAGTCCAACTCTTCAGCCACTCCGATCATACCTCTGCATGATCTAGTCCTCCCATGAGACTCACTGGTACTTGCATCTGAATTTTTTCCTCGATAGTGCATAATCCCCATAAGCTAATGCCCAAGGCTTCCATCCAATGCAACATTCGATGCACGCACGGAAGACCTGCCTCTGCGGTACCATGACATTCACTGCTTGAATCCATAGCTCTTCTTGTCGTCGTGTTGTTCACCGAAGTAGAGCTCCCAGTCGTACTCCCGATCCTACCTCTGCATGATCTAGTCCCCCCATGGGACTCACTGTGTGTGTCGACTAGCCACGAACCATTCCACTACGACCCGTTGCATCATGTCACCGCCTGGTGACATCTCCTTGCATTCTGATTCCTGTGGTATGAACTTGAACTGCGATATCTCCATGTGTGGGCTCCGCCAACATATCGCAAGGCCTTTACCACCTTCGATTCTGTTTGAAGGTCTTTTGACACTTACTTTACCTCTGCAAACTGTGTCACCTTAGTTTCTTCGTCAAATGCTTCACCGAGATTAGGTGCATGTGCCTCGAAGCTCCCTTCGTCTTTGGCACCATACAAGATGAGTCTGCTCCATTAGAATAAAGAACCCCTGGAACGACATGATCCTACTCCTGTCTCTGCAAGAGTCTATGTCCTTGACCTTTGTCTAAGGTGGCAGAGGCCCTGCGATATGTTGGCGAAGTCCACACATGGAGATATCGTAGTTCGAGTTCATACCACAGGGATTAGAATGTAATTGATGCACCATTGTCTGGATCCTGGGCCTTTGCCCCTACCAGTACAATCTCAGCTGCACACCGCTTTCCTCAATGGTAACTCAAATAGCAACACTGTGGCATATTCTTCAAGAGTAACTGCCTCGGCATCCTCTTGCCCTGTGTTAAGGCCTTCTGACACTTACTTTTCCTCTGCAAACTGTGTCACCTTAGTTCCTTCGTCAAATGCTTCACCGAGATCAGGTGCATGTGTCTCGAAGCTCCCTTCATCTTTGGCACCATGCAAGATGAGTCTTCTCCATCAGAATAAAGAACCCTTGGAACGACATGATCTTACTCTTGTCTTTGCAAGAGTCCATGTCCTTGACCTCTGTCTAAGGAAAGCTCCAAACCTCCGCTCCATGTTCTATCTTCTATACCAACTCCCTTCATGCGGCTTGGGTACATCACCAAGTTACCCCCAAGTTGCTCTGCTTCTTGATTTTCATTGCATTAATGGTGGCGCCCACCATTCCACGGGTCAGCCCTCTGCTGAGTCCGATCTCCCTATCTGCTCCAGTGTGCCTTCACTCTGTGTTGCCTTGGGTCGCTCCCCCACTTGATCTCGCTATGCGTCCACCAACACATCACCACTTGGGAGATCATGCGACGACTCCTCGCCGCTTACTCGATCTATCGAGCTTTGTCTTGAGGTACTCCTCAAGGTGCGGTTCATTGCACATGATTCTCCCTCTGGAGAACCGGGACTTATCCCTCCTGGATATTTGCCCCGTTGGAGCAACTTCTCTCTTCGCATCCTTCCCTCTGAAAGTTCAGGAGACCACCATCCCCTTGGACTACTCTGCCTTTGCTGAACAACCTGTGCCCAATTCTGTCTTCGCAAACGTACTTGCTAGATTGCGACACTTCGTCAATACAGCTCGCACTGCACCCCTCTGGGTCTAGCAACATGCTGAACCTGTTACACACTTCAGCCTCTCACGAAAGTATCCTGCATATGCCGAAGAGAAAGTTTCAATGCTCCATGGCGCCGACCTTCGGCCGCCTTGGGATGGCCACGAATAATCCATTATCCGCATGCAAGGCCTTGCATGAGTATCGAATTCCTTGAGTTTGCAACTCCCCTCACCTCTATGAGCTTTGCATAACTCTTTCGATCGTTGAACAACCCACTCCACCTTGCACGATCTCATCCTTTGCCAAGCACTCCACTTGCCTCGAGCACCGTTAAGTTTGGGTGCTAACGTCGAGCCACTGCTTGAACTCAACCATCCCGACCTTTGTGCGCTATGCAATTCTTCTTAGCTTGTTGTCCTCGTGGTGTCTCTTGCGCGAAGGGTTGGCCATTCTTCTGAATGTAATTCTTGGATGCCCGCTCCTCTGAGCGACTCCTTCCCCTACTACTCCAAGTCTGTTTCCCAAACGATCGCGCGTGTTGGCTGCCCTCAACGCAGTCCCGCTAGGTCCCCCACATTTGCATGCTAAGTGTTTCTAAGTGGGCTTGTCCCACTCTGATACCATCTGTCATGGACTTAGTTGGTTTTGCCTAAGTCATGCGGCACCATTGCGTGTCAATCCGCAAAGGTCAGCCTCCCCGACCTCCCACGATCCCTTAGGACCTGCAAAAGAGAAGACGAGACAACAAAAGCGCTTCACACGGGATCTACAAGCTACTCTTTCAGCAAACACTTTATAAACAATGCAAATTCTAACCATAGACATCACAAGCTCAGAATGGTTGCACAACAAAGGTATAAGATTGGTCCACTATAGACCAAAATCTAGTACAAGTGTCCACATGACACAAACTTTCTGTACAAGCCGATAATGGCTGCCAAACTCACTCAAATGGGGGCGTTTCGCCTTTGGTGAGCCCTTTACAAGCTTTACAAGTTGGAACAAACTAAAAAAGGACACGGACATACATAAGCATTACACCGAACAAATCATTTACAAAATGTCCGTGATAGTCCACTCATGATTCCTCCTTCATTGAGGTCACCGGTTTTTACTAATGATCTTCTTTCAATGGGTGAAGATCAGCCACTCTTTTACAACTCTTTCTCTTTTTCAAAGGTTTAGGAGATAACCTTTACAAGTCTCACACCTCCTTTAGACAAAGTTCTAAACTTTTCAAGAGGAGGGAGAGAATACTCAAGACTTTTTCAAGATTACAACTTGATTCACCAGAGTTTTAGCTTACTTTTTCTTATGTGATTCTTGCAGGGATGAGTGGGGTATTTATAGGCCCCAAATGGCTCAAAAAACGAAGCTAAAATTTAAATTTTCGGGTCTTTCAGGTACGGGCAGTACTACAGCCTGCATTGGGTGGTGCCACCGCCCGCAGAACCACGAAAACAGAGGTTCTTACAGTGCTATCACTAGCTTGGAGTGGTACCACCACTACAACTTTACTACTGGGTGGTACCACTGCCCAGACTGGGCGGTACCACCGCTTGCAACCTGAAAAAATATGCTTTTTCACTTTTTCAGCTCATAGCGATTCTACCACTAGTTTGGCAGTGCCATCGCCTACAGTAACATTTGGGCCACTAAATGGGCCTCTCAATGAGCCCAAATTAGTCTCAATTTTGGCCCAATTGGCCCCTAATTGAGTTGGTATGATTTTACACTAAACCAACTCAATTTTAACATAACCTTTGACCATTAAGACATAAACAACTACAAGCTACGAATCTAAGTTATCCAGCATGTCATTGGTTCTCCCGGTGAACTTCTGATGACCTTCCGGTGATCTTCTGGTGAACTTCCGACGCATCATCCGAACCTTCGGTGAAGTGCCCGATCCACTAATATGTTGACTCCTGCAACATTCGTTCTCAGTGTATTGTCCAATTCTTCCGACCCGATGCCCGAACTTTGACTCCAGCTCAACACTTGATTCTTTTTACTTTAATTGTTTTATCTCTTTTGATCAAGGTTAGTCCTGCATCACTTATCTCAAAGCATAGATTAAATAATAAATTTATCAATTGATTTCATTATCAAAATCTGAGATTCAACACTTAAATTAATGGGTCTCTACCCAATAAATTTTTATTAGCTCTTATTGGATCTCATCCATATGATCCAATAATTTAGGGGCTTATTGGATATCCAATAAGATAAGGACTCTAGCAGATATCTTATATCCAAATTTTTACTCGTCATAATACCTACCATATATATGTGAACCTCTAGGCTTAATTTCGAGTTGGCCATGAGTGATACCTGTTAGAACTCTTTCTGACTTAGTGAATTATTATCTCCATAATAATTCACTCGACTCATCGACTGCGGAGGTTCTAGGCCACTACGCCGTAGTCCTCAGATGATACAAGAGAATCGAATCTTTTGGACCTATCTATCCTCAGTTACCATCCCAAAGACCATATACCGGGTATAGTGTTGTTAGGTCCATACAATTTCCACTCGAGTCTCACTCTAAACGGATTCTCCCGAAGAACTCTTTCTCTCTCAATCCAAATGACCCTGACTAGGGATTTGTTTGAGCAAGAACACATGAGATATTCCTTTCATGATATCGAGAGTGGACGATCCTCTATTGACACTCAATAGCCCTCGTAAGGTTGGCTGTCACTCCCAATAATCGGTTCTACTAGATTTGAAACTTTCAAACCTATAAGTCCGGCATCAAAGAGTGGAGTACTCATACAGGACATCCTTGATGTTTCAAGTCTAAGAACCAGATACACTATTGGGACTACGGAATCACTGTCTGACAATATGTATCATTAATTATCCAACATTCCGTAAGTGAATCAATCAGTGAACTCATTATCCAATAAGCATCTGCATTGTATCCTTAGTATCCCACCATTAGTAGCTATGAGACCAGCCACCTCCATCATATAGATAGGTATATAGTACACCAATTTATCCGGTTATCTTGATGTCCCTCTTGAGTAACCTACGATCGAGATTATTTAGGATCTATGTTTAAAGGTAAATCAATCTCATTATCATGATCTCATTATGATCTGATTCCTATTGCACAGATTCAAGGACATCACAATATACATCTAGATAATATAAGAAAATATCAATAACCATAAGCAAAGAGAATGACACAACGTGTTACAAGTGCTATCACTCACGTGATTAACTTGTAGGGCACATATAATTAACAAATGCTGACAACAAGCAAGAGTCTTCTTCGAGCAATGGTGCGAATCAAAAGAAGATCAAGTATTATAAGTGTAGCAAGTTAAACCATATCAAGAAAAATTGTCATAAGAAGATTAAAAAAGAAAATATTATAAATAAAGAAGATTATTCTAATACTATTCACAAAGATTAGGGCAAATGCTTTATGGTTGAAACTACTAAAGCCATGACACCTATTAATTTTGAAAATAACTGGATTATTAATTTAGGATATGATCATCATCTCATTAGTTTTAAAAATATCTTGGATTATTAATTTTGAAAATATGATCATCAGGATATGGTCATTATTAATTTTGAAAATATCTTGGATTATTAATTCAAGATATGGTACCAAATTCACTAATCTTTGTCAATATAAAAGTAATGATATAATATTGTTCACCAAGTAAAAAAAGAAGGCACCATCATAATCTCAAATAAAGACAATGATTCTATTACATTCAAGAGTATATATTATATTTCAGATATAAAGAAAAATCTCATTTCTATTACAAATATAGTTGATGCTGAAAATTATGTTCTTTTTGGTCTTAATGAAGTTAAATTTTTTTTTACAATATAAAAAAATTAAATATAGATGTAGTACATACTGATAAAAGGATTACAAATTTATATATTTTATTAGCATCAATCTCTTATATTGATAAGATGAGTGCATATGATAGTGCATCAATCTAGCAGGTTAAACTTGGTCATATAAATTTTCTTAAATTAAAGATTATGATGCAAAAAATTTCATAAATGATCTTCCCAATAATTCTACTTTTAGTAGTAATGAAGTTTGTGAAAGGTATCAAACGAATCACATAAGCAACTTTTTGAGATATCCCTTTCAATATGTAAATTTCTCTTAGAGCTTATTTGTAGTGATCTAATGGGCCCCACTCAAACATCAGTTATAGTTATATGTTTTTTTTATTAATGATTTTACTAGATTCACTTAGGTCTATTTTATGAAGTAAAAATGAGAATTTTTTTTAAAAATTTCAAGAATTTAAGTTAATAGTTGAAGGTGCTCTTAAAAGAAAAATTAAGAGATTACACACTAATAAGGATGAAGAGTTCACTTCTGATAGATTCTTCTTTTGCATAGAGCATGGCATCAAAAAGGAATTTACATGTGCAAATACACCACAACAAAATGGTGTGGCTGAACGAAAGATTTGATATCTCATGGTGACTTGTAAATGTTGGCTTTATGTAAAAAAATTTACCCAAAATTTCCATATAAGTTTGTAAATTAACTTGTAAATGTGGTATATGTAACTTATGTTATTAACCGAACTCCTCTTAGTACAATCAATCTGAAGTCTCCATATGAGCTCATGTTTAGTAAGAAACCAAATGTTAAACATTTCAGAGTATTTGACTTTCTTTGCTATGTTCACATACCAGACTCAAAGAAAAGTGAGTTTGAAGCTAAGGCTAAGAAATACATTTTTATTGACTATGATGAAAGGATAAAAGGTTGAAAATGCATGAATCCACAAATACATAGTTATGTAGGATTTTAAGATATTGTGTTCGATAAGTTTTTTTATCATTATCCTTCATAAATAATTTCTTTTGAAGATATCAATCAACAATAATGAAAGTGATACATGTTCAAAACTTGTGATAGAGATTCTTTTATTATCTCATGCCCTTATGGATTTTGGCTCATCGCCTTTCTTATCTGCATCTACTTCTATGAGCAAAGTGATAGGGGAAGTAATGATGTTCATGAGAGAAAATTCCAAGAAGATAAAAAAGAATTATCAAATTTAGCATGTTATTAAGATGAAGACAATATAAACATATGACATTATTTCTTTTTTTAACTAATTGATAATCTTGAGTCTACTTATTTTGATGAAACTAAAGGTGTTAAGATATGGGAGGATACCATGAATGAAGAAAAGAATGATCTTCTCAGGATTTTGTATCAAAGCCTATTTACTTGTACGAGGAATTTGGTGTTATTTCTTATTTGCACAAGTCTATTTTTAAATTTGGTTATCATATGGATGTTGTGTTTCCTGTAGAAGTTCAGTTAGAGATTTTAGTGATCTTTCATCTAGTAAATTTGGATAATGCTCTAGGTTAAAAGGTATTTTCGGTGGTCATAAAAGTTTTCGAATGAAACAACTTGATTTAGGGATTGGTGATAAAGAAGATGGCACGGTGTCAATGGGTAAGGCAAGCGAAGAGAAAGCTATTGTGGACTCGAGGAAAACCCATCAGCACTAAAATAAGCCAGAGATCGAATGTTTGTGAAGCGGAGATAATATAATGGTGAAAGGAAGCACTCAGACCATCTTCTTACCGTCTTTCTTGACCAATCAAGAATGGAAGATTAAACCTTTCACCCGAAAGCATAATCGAGACGCCATTGCTCATGTAGAGGAATGGATAATTAAGCCATTCATAGATCAGGAAGCATGCCCAAGATGCATTGAGAATTATATAGTGCCATCGGTGGTCTTCTCGATTGGCGAGTTCACAGGGAACCTCTTTCATGACTTCACTAACGTACTAATCCCTCTATTCATCACCTCCTACCGGTTCGATGGTGAGATTCAGTTCGTCATCATCAACACGAAATCCTAGTGATTGAGCAAGTTTAGCTTGATTTCGAAGGATTTATCTTCAAAAATATACTTTAAAGGGGGGTGTTAAAAATTCAAAGCATCAAGTTAATATTTTATCTTTTAAATAAGATTTGATAGAGTTTTAAAAATAAAAATATCTTAATTTAAAATATATTTTAAAAGATTTTAAATAAGATTAGATAAAATTATAGAGATTATGGACTCTTTTATTTCACATTTATAAATAGATGGATCAATTCAAAAATCTTAAATATTCAAATTAAGTCTAAGAGTCTTAAGTATATTTTTAAGAAATTTAATAAAATTATTTTTATCTTGACTTTTTTAAAATTTTGATTTGAACTTAGATTAATAGTATCTTATTATTATTATTATTTGAGAAAGCTTGCATTCGTATGTGGTCGTCTCTTTCTTGTATGTAAATTATGCTACAGAAATGAGATACATCGACGTGTCCAACCATTGCATCAGTGCACAAAAAGCTCTACACGCGTTACTACTGTGAGTCTTCGGCCGCCAAACGCAATCGTCGAGCACTTCCACGTGCCCTCCTCGCTTCTCGCTTTAAGCGTCGAGGCCAAGCAACTGCTTGAAGTCGATGAGAAACGAGTTAAGCCATGTCGACGAGGCAAGAGGCGCGTGAGGAGCGGGAGAGCGACGCCGGGAGGAAGGCGGCGGACCAGCTCGCATGCTCCCAAAGTGGGAACGAGCGGGAAGGTGCCCGCGAGAAGCACCACCCGGGCGTCCTCGGGAGCATCAAGGAGGGCACCAAGTCCCTCCTCGGAGCGATCACCGGCAGAACGCAGGAAGCAGCGGAGAATACTTCTGAGAAAGCCAGGCAGACCAAGGACGCTGCCGTTGAAAAGGCAAAGGATCACAAGGACACCACTGTGGTGAAGACAGAGGAGACGAAGGAGAAGCTGGGCGAGAACAAGGACACGGCGACGGAGAAGGCGAGGGAGGGCACGGAGACGGCGAAGCAGAAGATGGAGGATTGCAAGGATGCGGCGGCTGACGCCGCCCAGAAAGCTGGGGACTTCTTGGCCGGCACAGGAGAAGCGACAATGGTTTAGGCTTATCTGCCGTGAACGCTTCCGTTTCTTCTGGATTAAGATAATGGACAAGTGTTGCATTGCTTGACAGGGGAAGGTGACGGAAGCGGAGGAGAGGGCGAGGCAGATGCTGGAAGAGGCAGAGCGAGCAAGGGAGAGGGAGGAGGAAAGGCGAAGCACCGAAGTGCACAGAGCCAAGGACACAGAGAAGTAAGCCTGCTTTGTTCTGTAGGATACTGGACTATGGATAGTTTGAGGATTTTTGTGCATTATGGTTGGTAGGGGAAGAGATGACAAGGGAGGAGTTCTTCGTGCAGTAGGGAGCGTGGCGGAGGGGGTAAAAGAGAAGCTGACAGCGTCTAAAGACGAAGGTGATAAGGCGGCGGACGAGCCAAAGCCGGAGAGCGTGGAATCCCATGGCAAGATGTGATGGGTTTCTGAGGCTTCTTACTGTTGGTAATGTGTGTGCGTGTGTGCTCGTGTTTGCTGCGTGATGAAATAAACACCGTCCATGGCGTGCTTTTGTATAAATAAAAGTGAGTGCTCTTAGCAGAATGGTTTCAGAGACATTTCAACAATGAAAGGCCATCACAATGATCAACAAAATAGAACTGTTTCCGAAAGAATGTATTAAAAAGCCATATGTATGACGCATAAGTAGCAAACACTTTAAAGTGCAAAATCCGAGGTAAAATTAATACACATAAGTTAAGCTAAAGGTTTTCTTATCATAATACACCTAAGGCATCCAATGATACGGTTTTTTAGATCCGAGAGCTCCTGGAACCTCAACGTCGTAGCTTAGGCCTGATAGAAAAAGAGAAAGAAAGCCAATAATATATCAGCACACATAAATAGAACGAGTGAGTTAATTGATGTGGTTGCTACCTTGTTGGCTATGTTGTTGGACAGCCAATCAAGCCCCTCGTATAAACCTTCACCAGTTGTGGCGCAGGTGCTCTGTATGTACCTGGCAAATTGGGGCAGATCAAAAATAACATCTTCGTGAGACTGAGACTAATGTCATATTTGGGCAGTCATCTGACAGCATTTCGTCATGGGAGAGAATGCTGAAGCTTTATGTGAATCTAATAGCACATTTTAAACTGTTGCACAACAAGACTGTTCACGAAACAAGAATGCTACAAAAGATGGTTCTTTGTAACCTATGCTTGTGGGTTTTTAGACTTGAATAGTCTTTAATTTATTATAGACCTAAACCCAAATGTCTGATCAAGCACGCCAACCAATTACCTCTAGAACAATGAGACCCGCTAAGATAATAGAATGAAAACAAATCGTGGTTGCCTTAGATGATCTAAGTTGAGAATCCAGTGCAAACCATTAACAAATCGTTAATAACATTTGTAGGATAGAAGAACGAAATCAAAGTTATGAACTTTTGGCTCAACAAGAAGGTATGTTATACCAGTGCCGTTGACGCAAGGAATGCAGACCAAGCTTGTCCGTAATTTCAGCAGCATTCATAGCATTTGGCAGGTCTTGTTTGTTTGCAAACACAAGCAAAACAGCATCACGCAACTCATCCTACAATGATCAGAAAATATGATTGGCATAAAAAAAAAAGAAATTATAGTAGTCAAATTTATTTGATGGTATTCTTTGATGTTACAATGTCTCATGTCGAGCAACAACACAATGGCTCCTCGATCCTAAATTCGTCTTTAAGTTTATTTCATCACAGATTATTGCAATATCGCATTACAACACGATTTGGGAATGAAATAAGCATATTCATCTGCAAGAAGCAATGGTGCATTTCTCATGGACTTTATAGCTAGCTATAGTATATGCAATGAGTTCCGTTTTCATGCTTGCCATAGATAACTGATAAAAAATGTAAACATTTAGTTGCCCACGAAGATGATTCTTTTAAAAAAATTCAATTACACTATGAAGAGTTTTTATGCAGAAAGAAAACAGACTACATATAGTCTCTTTATTCACTTAAAAACAATATGTTTGGGACCTTTCCCATCAATATCTAGTAAAAAGAATAGAACGTAAAAAGTTGATAGATGAAGTTATTATAGATAATAGTAAGCAGTTTTCTTTACACAGTCTGGTATAAATAAGGATATAGGTGGTTTTATTCTTTCATCATAAAAACACTTCTGTAACAGACAAATGGTAACACATTCAAACTATACAACATTGGAAAAGAAAGAGTGCCTACTTTATCAAGTAAAAAAATTGATCTCACAAAGAGATAACTAAATGATTTCTATAGATGATGCTACATGACTGAGAGATGAGACTCCCTTATGGGGGCTTTTGAGACTTCTAGAAGAGGACATAAACTGCTGGGAAACATTTACAGCCATCATTGCTCCAACAACATGTGATGATAAGTATTGTATCACAAAGTTCTTTTGGTCCCAAAAGTTTACATATGATGGAAATTGTTCAAAACTTAAAAGAACAGCCCTTACAATAGTGATAATTAAATTTTGGATATAACTAGGTTAAATCAAGTGGTTTGTCTAACATTTCAATCCAGATTTAGAAGCACATCACAAGCTTATAAGCCATAACTATATGTAACAATTTAGTCGGATCCTAAATGATGCTAAAGACATATCAATGGCAAAGACTTCAAAATAGAGGAATACTGCACGATAAACTCACCTCGTTGAGCATCCTGTGGAGTTCATCTCTTGCCTCAACTACACGGTCTCTGTCATTGCTGTCAACAACGAAAATAAGACCCTGTGTGTTCTGGAAGTAATGCCTCCATAAAGGTCTAATCTGTTTTCACATCCCATATTACCAGTATGTCAGTCAAACTGTAATAAGTCATGCAGCCGATGCAACAATCATTTACAAGAATTTTCAAATTCTGTTTGATTTTGTCAAACATGATAGGATGCTGTTAGCATTTTAAGCAGAAGCTTACTCAATATCACAAAATTATTCGCCTATTTTCCTATGCCAAATATTTCTTTACATCAGCAAAATTGGCACCTCTTAAAATGGCTATAAACTATCTCTAATGCATGATAAGAAGAAATCTGATGGGTATTATTAACCTACCTTGTCTTGGCCACCAACATCCCAGACAGTGAAGCTTATATTTTTGTATTCCACAGTCTCCACATTAAACCCTGTAATAAAAGCACATAATTAACAAATGAATAGAGCAGACACAAAATTCTTGCATAATCCGAGTTAATTTTCACAGGATCAAGTCATAAATGCCACACAATATGTTAAACCACAAAAATCAGATCCTCCAGAATATGAGAAAGAAAGAGTTCACAGGCGTCCTTACTTTGTACTAGAATCTTGATGCTAGAGGGGCAACCAGCCAAAACAAATGTTGGAAGGGGAACGAAGGTGTGTGTCTTCATGACAATAATTCCAAAAGTTAAAGAATAAAGAAATACTATAATTCTCTTTATAGACATTTAAATTTCCAATTCCCACCAAGACAAGTAACGTAGTAGCACCTACCACATGTTTCATAGTATAATACAAATTGAATGCTGTTGAAGTACAGAAATATGATGAACATGAGCTCAAGCGCATAAAAGCAGAACAATAAGAAATTACATAATATAGCCTTTTAGTCTGGAGAAAAATAACAAAGCCAGTTATGATAAATCTATATGAGTTTGACTAATACAGCATCAGAAGAGGGCAAAAAGATCATTAAAAGCAAATGATTAGAAGTTTGGTGAAGGAAGGAACCACACTGCTCGAGAATGTTAGAAGTCGTATTGGCGATCTCATTTGTCATCAACTTTATCCAAAAGAAAGGACAACCTATGAAGGCGAGCAATTCTCACCGATAGTGGGAATGGTGGTGACGATTTCCCCCAGCTTGAGCTTGTACAGGATGGTCGTCTTACCGGCGGCATCAAGCCCAACCATCAGGATCCGCATCTCCTTCTTCGCAAAGAGGCGGCTGAAGAGCTTCGCAAAGGTGAGTCCCATTCTTCCCGATCTGATAGATCCACAACATTAACATCGTTGAAAACAAGGAAAAAGGATCCAGAATTGCACGAATCCAAGATCTAACAAGAGACAGATATTGGATCCCAAATCTGCATCAGAGCTATGCAAAATTGAAAGATGTACCGGAAGCAAAGACGAGATGAAATCAAAGAACGATAGGGAATGGGGCCGGATCTCAGATCTACTGACCGAGAGATAGAAAACAGCATGTAACAAATAAGAGAAAAGTAGAGGATTCAAGAACAAACAACGAATCGAAGAAAATGATACGATCTGGGGAAGCAGAGAAAGAGAAGCACCTACGAGCGGCTCTTCTTCTTCCTCCTCTTTGCTCTTCTTTTTCCTCGCGATGGGTTGAAGAGGGCGGAATGTAAGCGTTTAAAACGGGAAATAAATGCTATTTATAAGGGGACATGTTCCCATATGCCATAAATGCCCTTATCCATGCCCGTTTTCTCGCGTATAACCTTTCCAAATGTCTTTTATATGTTGGTCCGTCAAAACGGGAAATAAATGCTATTTATAAGGGGACATGTTCCCATATGCCATAAATGCCCTTATCCATGCCCGTTTTCTCGCGTATAACCTTTCCAAATGTCTTTTATATGTTGGTCCGTCAAATCGTTTTATTTTTCGTATAATCCCTCTAAAATCTAAATCGATTTAACTCAACGTAACATTGAAAAGGCACTGATTTTGTTTTTTGATTTTGAAAAGGACATCTGAACACAAGTAAATATGATTTGCTGAAATGTATTGTTTTTTTAAATGATATATTTTGAGTTTGGTAATCCTATTAGATAAGATATTCAATTGTTTAGAAAAATAGATAAAACCGTTAACATTAATATTGGAACTAATCTTCTAATATTATCTAACAAAACTTTCATGTTATAATTTTTAATTGTTAATAATAGAAAAGATATTATCGATCCAATATATATTATTTATTATAAGTTGTAAGAATAAGACAAAAGTTATTTCTTATCGATTTACCCATATAGATAACAGACATGTAATTATAGATTATTTTTACCTTTGTCGTCTATATAGATAAAAGACTTTAATGTTAAAAACTAAAATCAAATAATTATAGATCGAAGTTTAAATATATGTATCTTTTGATATCATTAAAAAAATCTTTATCTGATGTACCCGTGCACTCTTGTCTAAATAGAAAGCTACAATAATATTGATCCACAAATAATAATAAGCTTTGAAATAGACACTAAAACGACATAAGAGAATATAAGTAACCTTTATTTTGTATGTTATCATGTGTTTTGAGTCTGTTGAATATTATTTCTATTTATAGACAAAATAGAGAGCTTATGATAAATAAATATGAGTCCTTCATTATCCCTTAAGAATTTTTATCACAATTAAAATATTTTATTAATTAATAATCATCATCAAAATTTAATCAAATTTATAATATAGCTTATCCAATTAAATAACACAATATAATCTAATATATATATATGTAAAACATTTATAGAATCATAATAATAAATATTAGATAATAGTATTCTCTATCCTAAGATTGAAGTGAAACAATATAAATAAATATGAATAATTGTTTTTTTTGCCGAGCAAAATACTCCCTTCATTGACTTTCTAAAACAAATAAGATAGAAAATATCCGATATAAATAAATAAGTGAAATATCAATACATTCCGAGACTAACTTTTTTTTAAAGATGAAAGAGATGACGTGAAATATAAAATATCTTTTGAAGATATTTCAAGAATGAAGATATCTTGAAAATTATCTTCCGTTACGATGGATTGCATACAAATAAAATTATATTTTTTTAAATATGATAATATTTGAAAAATAAATTAGGTCAGATCAATTTCGTTGTGTCAGATACTCAAATCAAAGATAAATATAAGTAATTTTAGGAGGAGCAATTCTCAATTGAAAGAATTTTTTTCTCTAATTTAAGAATTTTTTTGTTGGATTTTTTTTACTTCCAAAACATCGGGAATAAATCAAAACAAGACAAACGTATTCGAATTTCTTGTTTCTGAAACAAAGAAAGGTAGAAAACACTATTAGATGTGTTCTAAATCTTCTTTAGAGGACAGAGTTAGACTAAATCCAACCCGACTCAGCTAAAAGTCTTGGATGATAACCCAGTGAGTCAGAACGGCCCCGGCCGACTCGTCTGCAACGGTTCCATCTGACCAGAACGAACGGTCCAGATCGTCACAAGTGCAAAAGGAACTAACCCTAAATCTTCCCCACACTATATAAAGGAGTCCTCTCCTACCGATGTCGGCCTCACGGGTTCGCCCCGGGCTTCGGCTTCGTCTTCAAGATTTACTGCTGTTTCTCTCTTCGCCTCGGTTTATGCTTGATTTGATGTTGCCTTTTTTTCTCTCTTCGTTTGATCTGGTTATCATTGGGCAAATGAGGAGTCCGTTGATTTAATGGGTAATTTGCGTCTGAAGCATCTTTTGTGATGTTGCACATCATATCACCTTGGAGATCTGATGCCCAACGTTCTAATTCTCTATTGTTTATTTTATGATCTAACGAGGATGCTTATTTGCGATTATCGTATTATCTGATTACCTTTGTTCTGTCAAGATGGTTGATGATGATGGATTCATGATATTGGGGAAGAGATGATGATGAGTGATTAGTTTCCCTATTGGTTTGATAGCCGACATGATGGCTACCATTGTATTAGCTCTATCTGATCCCTCTTCTCCTCATATATTATTTCATCGTCATCATCTTATTTTCTTCGATGATCTAATAAAAGTTTTATTCTTTAGATTTTTGATCTATTTTTAAAGTTTTATTTTTTACTGTTATATTATATTTGGATTTTCCAGAATAAAAATATAAAGGAATTGGTATAAATATGAAACTGTGTAATTTTCCCCTAAAAAAAAGAAACTGCGTTATACCTCATACGATTTGCTTATATCTATTTTTGTTGTTATGTTCTTTTTGGTGGAAGTATTTAGTATATTTATCAGTGTTATCTGTAAACCGCATTTTAATTATCGTGTGATTCATAGTGAGTTGTTCAAAAGTTAAATTCAAATAAATTTTTAAAAGCAAAGGAGTAAGATTTAAATTATTAATTTTATAATAATGTTGTACTTCTGGTGGGATGTATGTTAAATCAACATTTAGTTGAATAAATATGAACATTACAAATTTTGGATGGATTTAAATTTCATGTTGCCAGAAAAATAAAAGAATTAAATTATTACTCCGCTTTCTAATCCATCAACAAATGTATTCGCCTCGTGTCTATGAGATCGAAATATTATAAAGAAACGAAAGAGGTGATTTCATGTACTTGAAATTGATTTAAACAAAGGACTGACTGAGCTTGAAAGAAACTTACAGTTTTAGTGTTATAACCCTTTAGGCCCATATGAGAGATTCCCTCGTTTCATACACAATCAGTTTAAGAGCACTGCACTTTTGTTGATTTTTTAGCTACATTTCTTCCTGTGTGTTCCATGATCTGTTGTACAAGAACATGATCTAGTTTACTTTACATTTTGCTTGTCCAATAACATCTTGTATATAAACAATTCAGTCATTGTTCCATAGTTATTCATTTATAGTGTACAATTTTTTCTTATCCATGCAAGATTCTGAAGATCTGAAATTTGTATAAACTTTCATATTTTAGTATTGGTACATCCTCCATAGTGTTGATTATTACATGGATTAGCCCTCAATATTGACCCTGAGCTATTTTACTTTTTTACTGAGAGAGACAGATCAATGGAATCAATGGGTTTACTTTTTTACATGCTCCGTAGTAGTGTTGATTATTACATTGGCTGATGAAGTGATCCATGATTAACTGATTCAATTCCCTACTTTTACTTTTTAAGTGTTACTTGATATGCAAACATCTAAAGGATAGATCTTTCCTTGGGCCGGAACATAGAGAGAGGGCCTTCTTCAGACTTCATTTGTGTGTGCAAAAGCACATGAAAGGATTTAGTGTGAGCAAAGGTTTTGTCTTCACCAATTTTATTAATAGTTGGTCAATGTTTGTGATTGAAAGTTCTTCATAGTTGTGCAGGGCAAGCCTAATTTGAATTTGCATTTGTTGATGTGTAATCACCAATGCTTCTTATATTAAAGAGGAAAACAAGAACATGTGAATAACTACTTGATACCTACTTCAAAGAGAACTAACTAAAGAAAAATTCTCTCCTGATATCTGCTGTGCTGATGATACTTATTTATCTTTTCAATAAAGATCATATGATCTAACAAGAGCAGCGAAAACACTGCCATGCATATACATGGGGGTCATGAACTTGTATCAGATGAACAATGAATGCAGGTTTTTGGCACACATCCATTTTATTAATGAGCCCTCAGCTTCTTATAAAGATGACCCATTTCCTATCCATTGGAATCCTTTGAAGAGCAAAGGGTTCTCTGAAAAGGTTAAGTTGGTGATCAAAAGCAAACTCCACTAAGAATGATTGGAATCTAGCTACCTGTGCATGTGAAGGCCTATATATTTAGATCTCACAGTACCGGAAAAAAAAAAAGGTGCAGCTTATCCAACTTTTACAGTCGTCCCGAATTTATATCTTTTGGATCTGGAATCTAGAGGACTCCAGGACAAAAGTACTTCCCATTGCAGTGTTGGCCTACAAATCTAAAGACTAAACCAGGCCAGCTAATCTAAATCTAGGCATATATGTTTGTGATGCAATAGCTGGTGACTAGTTAGTAGGATGATTTTTACATGCAGTCACATGTCTTCCATAAACTAAATCAAATTGCTCTGTGAAGCAGTCAGATACTTGTAATAGTCAATTGTAGATCACATGATTGTCCATCTCCTAGTTCCAACCCCCACTCTCCAGAAGAAAACTAGATCAACATATGGTGTTCCTCTTGTCCATAAACTAGTTGCTTATAGCAGCAGTATGCATGCCAAAATAAATCACAAGAACTCTGCAGTTCTGTTTTCTTTCAGATATAATACTCTATTGCGTACACCCGAATAGCAATAATTACTTCGTTCAGTTAATGTAAGTATGTATAAATTCTTACAATGTATGCAAACATTCTGATCCTTATAGCTCAACTACAGCTGGTTCTTCAGATTCATCATGTGGAGATGTTTGGATAGAGCAGCTGTTTGGTTTTACTTTGATATGTTGTAGTTACCTTTACATCTGTCTGTCCTTTGAACTACTAGTTTGTTATCTGCTGGTTCAGTCATTCAAGTGCATAAAACATTGCTATGGTGAGAAAAGCTCAAGGTGGCTGCATGCTTCAAACTTGTTCTCACATGGTGCTATTTATTTTAGTCCCCAAAAGACCTGCATAAATCTGTCTATGCTCTTTTGACCATCTCATTTCTTCTTTGCATCCAACTAGCATGAGAGCCGGTTCAAGAGCTGTGAGTATGCTGTGTGTTCTGTTTCTTCTTCACTTTCATCTCTGTTCTACATCCAGTCTGCCCCTCGACAAGGAGTTGATGAGAGGAAGTTGGCAAACCAGAAAGCTGCTACAGCATTGGTCATCAAATTCTGCTGATCTAACCAGCATGCATGCGAGAGCTAAGCAGCCCGAGAAGGCAGTTAGGGAAGGCTTAAGGAAGATGCCTCCAAGCAGCTCGAATCCAACACAGAACTAGCGGAAGAGATCTGCTAAGACTGGGAAGAGAGAACTGAACGATCTCCTTCCACTGTTTTTGTACTGAGTTCATCCAGCCTTAGATTCTTCTCCTCTTTCTTTGCCTTTCTGACAAAGTAGACCTATAGATGATGCTCTTCTTTGTTTCTCGTCTCTTATGGTTTATAGAGGCCATGCCTCCGAATTGTAGAACCTGTTAACTTGAGGATGCTTTACTTTGGTAGTCGATTGTGTTATACTACTCATCAATTAATGAAGAATTAACTTTATTTTTCAGTGTCATGCTTCTTCTGTATGAACCAGTGTTCGGATCAATCTGATAAACTCATGAAACATTCATCAGTTGCCAGATGTATTGAGCACCAAAAGAGTTCATGAGCTTTAGTTGCATCACTTGCAATGCAACCTTTACCAACAGGTGTGGTAATATGCAAAGTCAGCATTGCAGATGCTCCAAAGTCTTTCCTCAAAAACCGATCAAGCAATAGTAATGACATTCTTACCAGAAAAAAAATTTCCTTAATATGTCATATAAATATATATAATGTGGGTCATTATGATATTGTATTAATTTAATTGACTTGAAGGGATACATATGCCATGTCAAAGCTACGAGGGGCAAAAGCATTGTGATATGTAAAAATGCTGGAATCAGCTCCAAGCAATCAAATCAGGGAGACACACAAGCTTTCTGCGTTGGGGTTGTCTTGTTAATCCGTCAAGTTAAATCTTGGGACATCCTGTCTTTAGTTGCTTGTCCTGTGGTAGTAGTTGATGCCACCAAGGAATTCTCATTGGAGTTGGAAAAAGATGACGAATGACCTCATATGCTACCCATATCAAATTGTCATACATCAAATAGAAAATATCACTGAAGATTCTACCACATAAACGAAGACTTGTAACCTTACTGAGCTGCTTTAGCCCATCCATTGTAGCATCTCTGCAAAAGCAGTTCCTGACTGGCCTGTCATTAAGCATTTCACAATCCATTTGCAAGGGAAAAAAAACGTATTTGGCAGAATGAATAATAAACATATATATGCACCTAAACCAAACAACTTTTCAATAGAAACAAAGAAAGATAACTATATATCTTACTTCTCTTTTAACTCTAGCAGTCAACAAGATGAGTTGTGAATCAGTAAAGCATCTACCTCAAGACTCTCACTTCACAGTCCAGGAATCATACTGAATCAGAAGATACTGCAACATTTCCAGATTCTTAACCTTTGATTCCTTCCAACCACACTATTGTTTGACGTTCAGATGAAAATGACTTGCAAGCTACAAGTTGAGCTTGTAAAATGCTTCCCAGCCTTGGTATTTCCTCATAATTTTGTCTTCTGGCAGAACTTGTGGCTCATAAATATTAAATGTGGAGTTGAGATCCCAAACTTTTGGATATCCGAATATGCGCTTGAGCTAGGATCTAAGATGCATCCTTGGATCAACTCTTAGCTCTCAAGATCTGAGTATACGATGCTCATGGCCTAATTAGTTTCATTGAATCAAGCTCTTTTTCTTTTGTTTCTCTTCTGCAGATTGCTTAGTATAGCAGAGTATGTCTAATTTTCTTAAATTCTGGAGTAGAATATCCTGGCATTATAACCTTTGAGCTCACTAGAAGTTGTTCTTCAAGTTCCTCCAATATTTTCTAGCTAATTTCTACTGGAGAATCTCCAAGTTTTCAGAAACCATTTTACTGGGCATGATCTTAGTTCATGTCTCCATCAAATTTGCTACCGTTATTCCGAAGTAGTCATGTTTTCCCAAGAAAATTCTGACTTCATAGGAGAGATCCTTTTCGGTGTTGTTCATCTTGGCTGCTAAATCTTCGAATGATGAGTGCTCCAGAAACTGGAAGTAGCAATGCGTCCACTGCGATTCAGAGGGTGGTGGTGATCCAGGATGCATCGAAAGAGATCAGTTCCAGCGCGATCAAATGGGCCATTGATGGCCTTTCCCTTAAACCTGGTGATGAACTCACACTCCTTGGAGTTCTTCACCAGGTTAATACCCCCAGTATGTTGTCTTTCCTGAGAGCTAGGAAATTAAGTAAGAACACACAAGCACTTGTCTTAAGAAAAGAAAACCAAAGAAACAGTGGTAAACCGAAAAATCTATCAACCAAGCTTTTTCAATACATGAATTGGTCTACCTCTCATTAGCTTCAAAGTTTCTTTTGGTTTCAGTGGGATACAAAAGCAGCGTAGACTCGAACTCCATGCTGGCAGCAAACAGTGATATCATCAAACAGGAAGTTGCAAGGAGGGAGGAAGAATATTGGAACAGTGCAGAGAACTTGAATATTAGCCAGCTCTATGAATCAAAGAAGGTACATTACCATGGTAAAATTAAATGTTTACATCAATGTGTTCATGATTAGATGCTATCTGAAGTCTTTAAGAAGTAATTCTGACATGAGGATCAACTGTTGTGCAACATTTGTGATTCAAGATTAGGTTGAGACAATCCACAAGCAGTCAAATTTGAGAAGAAAAGTTTGCTAACAATCAATTGTTTTGTTGTGGGGATGTCAGATTGGATTTAGCATAAGTGTGGTTGCAGAATCTTCACCAAAAGAAGCTGCTCTTAAAGCTGCCAATAGGCTGAAGGCAACATGGATAATCCTTGACAGGTTAGACAAAATGATACATTTCTTCTTGGTATGAAAAGTGATAACTAAGTCTATTTATGTAAGCTTTAGTTCATTCCAATTCAGAAATGGGCATTGATGCACCAAAAGAAAAGGGAAAAGAAACATAATAATGGACTCAAGCACTTAAGGGGAAAGGCTGTATTAGCATTGACAATTGAAAGCATAGTCTTCTTGCTGAAACCCAAAGAGGCACCCACAAACAAAAATTATTCTACTTTACCAAATACTCTCGAGATCAGTGAATTTTCCACACATACTAAATTTAAAGATCAACAAAAACCTTTTATAGATTTATTCATTAGAATGCTATTGGTTTTACATTTGCATTTTGAAAACATGACTTTTTTTTTATATTGGCAACAGGCAGATGAAAAAAGACAAGAACTATTTCATGGAAAGGCTATCTTGTGGCATATATAGGATGAAACACAACAGTTGTGTCGAACTCTTAAGGGAGCCGAAAGTAAACCAAAGAAATGATGACTTTTCAAATGAAAATGTAAGCAAGACCGTAAGGTACGATGAGATGATAACAGGGACAGAGGTAGAGCCAGTAGCCTCTAATATTGAACTTGAATTTACTGATGATGATAATGATGATGATTATGATGATGATGATGATGATGATCTTTTCAGTGTGGACATAACTCCAGAAGGTAAGCCACCCTTTTCTTTGAAATGTCGATGCACCTGCTCCTATATACAGAATAATCTTCCTAGGGATACAGAATAAATTAAAAAAGTTTAGTATCACAACATGCTTCAGGTTGATAACAGATTCCAGCCTAGAATTTGTAGAGAATTTTGAGTTGCCGAGAATAACAGATCTTCATACTTCTGATAAGAAATGACCAACATGCTAATCGACAAGTGACTGCAAGCCGTCAGACAAGAAACAAGTTGGTCATTCATTTCTAAACAATAGGTCTGCACATTGGCACATTTCTTCTGAAGTTATTGTTAGATGTAGTTTTAATGTATTGTGACACCAGTAGTCCTTTGGCACACATTACTTTTAACACTTGAGAGCACTCGGTTTCTTCTGCAGCTGCCAAACTCAGAAGAGAAATGTGAAGCCACATAAGCTTCTATAACTTGATCAATTCTAGCATTAGAGATATGATCATGTTCATATGCCTTGTGTTATAAGTAGATTGGATCAAGAGAAGAATGCTTGTCTCCAAATCATTTTAGGTTGCCACCAGATGCCAAAAGCAAATAAATCTCCACTTTTATATAGTAAGGCTAAGCATGTTAAATGCAGAGAAACAATTAAGGTTGTGCATTTGTATATATGTATCTTCACATGCTTTGTGTAAGATCCATCTTGACACTAAAATATTAAAGAGATAATTACTTGGCTAATATCAATGGGAATTTCTCAGGTTTCAGGAATTATGTGGCACAGAATTCTTCAATTCATCTTCAAGAAGAAGATAATTACATGAGCAGTCAAATAGCAGCAGAGGATAAAGGGTCATTGGCTTTCAAGATGCAGATCACACAAAATGATAATGATGACATCAAAAAACAAGAAACAGAGAATAATAATATTGCTGAGGAGACATTGATATATGGATTAGAATATCCCATATGTAAACAATGCGGCAATGGAAGACAAAAAAATGTTTCAGTAAGGGAGTTTACTTATGCTGAGCTCCACACAGCAACAAATGGATTTTCTAAGAAACATTTCCTATCTAAGGGAGGATTTGGATCTGTCTATAGAGGAATGCTTAAAGACGGCCAATGTATCGCTGTCAAGCAATATAAACATGCGAGTTCACAAGGAGAAACGGAATTCAGGTCAGAGGTTCATGTTCTTGGCACACTTCAGCACAAAAATGTGGTCATGCTACTGGGTTCATGCTCAGAAGGAAATCACAGGCTTCTTGTTTATGAATATGTCTGCAATGGTTCCTTGAATCAACATTTATCAAGTAAGATATGGTTTACAATATTCGTCTCTCTTCTTTTATCTGACAACTGCATAGTTTCAGTAAGAACCTTTCTATGATCCTTTCACAATGATAACATCCCAAACTAAGTGGAAAGAAAACTACAAATCTGTACTACTTATTTGAACAACATTGCATGTGTGACTTAGATGTTTAAAGTTTATGCTCACGAATTTTAGAGTCCAGTAATCTTCAACTTCAAGATCCTTATTGTACTATGTGCCAACTATTCCCTACAAATCAATTTGGAGATCTGATCTCTTGAGTAATCCAAATTACTAATGTCAGAGAGCTTCATTCCACTGTGGATTAAGTTGAGTGCAGTACATGTGAAACTTCATCATTACATCCAATTAGATTCTGACTTCAGGGTGTTCCCTTCACCATTCCTGTCTCCACAATTATAGCATAGTTTCAATACAATTATATTAGTTGCAGATCGAAAATATGTGATAGAATTAGTCACTCATTTGCCCAATTTAAACCATAGAGTTGTGATAAATTCATCCATTTTTGCCATCATTGTTTTTAAGAATCATCACATGCATATAAAGAACAAGAAAACAAATGAGCCTAATTCCATGAAGGTCTTTGTAGACTTGAGATTTCCAGCAAATCCTGTAACTACAGCATAAAAGGGAAAGAAAGAAAGAAACTAGACAAGAACTCACCCCTGTTCACTTGAACTTTGGTGATTCCACAGGATCATAGCATTAACCTGTACAAACACACTTTTTCCTGCAGAAAGCAGCCCATATATCTTGAGTTGGGAACACAGGATGAAAATATTGCTGGGAACAGCAGCAGGTTTGAATTATCTGCACCAGAACAACATAATCCACAGGGACATGAGCCCCAACAATATCCTTCTAACCCATGAATATGAACCTATGGTACTGAATTTCAACCGTAAATCCTCAGAGAACTTGTAATAGTGAATTGAAAACTTACATAATTTGAATCTCTATTTCTGCTGGATGCATCAGCTGGGAGATTTTGGGCTTTCAAGAAAACAAGATGATCAGTCTTGTTCTTTGTCGGAAGGCAAGGTAGTAGGCACATTTGGATACTTGGCACCAGAGTACACAGAACGGGGCAGAGTCTCAACTAAAACTGATGTTTATTCTTTTGGAGTAATCTTACTTGAAGTGATCACTGGTCGGACTACCATCAATAAGAATTTGGAAGATAAAAGCCTTGTAGGATGGGTATGTCTAATATTGTATCTATTACTTACCTTCTTGTATCTTCTTCTCTAACAATTATGTTTCTTTCTCTACAGGCAAGACCACTTTTGAGAGAAAGGAAATACCCAGAACTGATTGATGAACGAATTATCGATTGTCATGACCTGCACCAACTGTTTTGGATGATTACTGTAGCTGAACAATGTCTAAGAAAGGACCCTGATAAGAGGCCAACCATGGAAAAGGTAACAAAAAAAGGCTCTATAACGATATCCACATAAATCTACTTGTAGTGGTTCCATAAATTTTAGTGTCAGTAATATGTATATTTGTTCCATTAACATACAAATATGATGACCGAATAATATCCTTGTAGTGGAAAACCTTGATTGAAACTTCCCCAGTTCTATGCACAACACAGAAATAAGCTGAGTTGCAAGAGCAGCATACTATATTCTCATGGTCAAAGTACAATACGAATTAAGCATCTGTATTTTTTCATAGCCTCAACATGGTGAGAATTATATTATTGACGGTCTCATGTCTGCCTTTAAAATCTTAATTATGTAGCAATATATCACAGTGCAAAATATCCTCCATCCCAAATCACTATGAACATTTAGCTGAAAAAGGTAGTCCGATTCAGTTATCTAATGGTTGGAAATGTAGATAGCAAATGCTGACAGACATGCAATAGCTAAGAAGAACATGGGTCTCATCAATTGAATAGTTTATATTGTAGTAATCAGGTCACAGCCAACAATATGGGCTACTTCATGTACAGAATAAGTTATTGGAAATCAGTCTTGATCTATGGCAACACTCCAGAGTTAGAAGCAAATTGCGATGTGTATAGTCAAGGAAAGATGAAGAATTCAGATTGAGCAACAAAACTTCTTTAAGAAAAAAAATCCTGATATGTTTTACAGAATTTTAGCTTTCAATTAAATCGATCTTTGAGTTAATTTCTTGATTCACTTATTTAAGGTGGAATACATCCTAAAATGCACGATCGATGGGAAAACAGTTGGTGGCATTGATGATTTCTCCCCACCACACTCTTCAATTAGCAGCTTGCCAATGTCAAATGATTCGCAAGGTGAGCAAGAAGAACAACAGCAGGAAACCCCAATATCAGACATACTTTCCAACAACAGGTCTCAAACAAGTGAATCTCTATCAATAGCATCATCAATGGTACAGAGTTCCACGTTGCAAAGTACATCCATGAGTTCTGAAAGTTCTTTTTCGAATAAATTAAAAAGCATTTTGAATTTAAGGGCAAAATCTTCAAGTCATAAAATATTGTATGATGAAATGCTTATTTAGTTTAGTGCATACAACCAATGGAGGCATGTCTGTAATTCTCTGTTGGTAGCAAAAACTTCTAATTACATGTATTTAATCCCTTTATTGGTAAGATGCAGATAAAAATACCATCATTCTTGACAATTTTTTCTGTTTATGCAAAAGAAATAAGAATGATCAAAAGGCTCTGATGTTTCTGCAGAGTAGATCTTTTTTTTTTTATCTTAACTAGAAATTTAACTAGATGAACTCAGTTCAGTTCACATAGACCTTAAATTAGATCTTTTCTTGTGATCTTAGAATATCAGCCAGTGATTGTCATTATTCTTGGGTAATTTTAAATAATGTTTTGGATCCTATTGTGAGTAGCTGAAAATATTTAGATTCTATGGTAAGACCATTTGACTTCAAAATGTTCAGTTTAGGAAGTACTAACCTGCATGGTTGCAATTGTCTTCAACTCCTAAGTGAAGCAGGAAAGTTCTCCATGAGTCCTTTCAGAGGGAGACCCTTTGGAAGAGGATAGGTGGGGATTCTGCATGAAGGCATGAACAGAAATAAAGTTAAGCCATCCGACCTCATTTATCCTCATTTCTCTATTGTCTATTTATACATTTATTTTTCACATTTCATTGTAAATTAACTCCGTAACATTCAACTAGATCTTTATCCTACCGGAGCAGCCCATGACAAAATTATAAGTTATAAAAGTAAAATTGCATATATATACATATGCATACATTCATATATATACATATACATATACATACATACATATATATATATATATATATATATATATATATATATATATATATATATAAGTACTTCCAATCTTGGAAATGAATTCCAAATGCTAGTGACCATTTTCTCTCCTACCTTATAATGCGATTAAGCTTGAGGTTTCAACAACTAATCCATCTTGTTATTCCAATTATGATTTAGTCAAGAAGCCACTGGTGTTCCCCACCAACCCCAGTTGACCAAAGTCATGGTGTCTTGGTCGATAAAATTCATTCCTTGCATGACTAATCTTCTTTTTCACAAAAAAAAAAAGAAAAGAAAAATCTAATAAAAAAAAGATCATCCAGAAGGAAACCAGAAGGCAATTGATTAGGCTCAAATCATCTTCAATACCAACAACCAAAAGAAGAAGATCACATAAGACTGCTTAGAGATCAGCAGGTTGGCCAAGTGGGTGACCAGACCTAAAAAGACAGGTTGAAGGAATGTTTGACTGACAGAATTACTGGAATTAATATGATTTACCCATCTGTTACAGTATACTTGCTTAGTTAATGATTTAAAATCATAATAATTAGTTCAGGTTACTTTATCATACTACCTGCCATAATTAATTAGATTCTTAATAATATGATTTGCCCAAAACTAAACCTAATTGCCCTCTAGACTGCATGAACTCGAAATAAGTTTCTCTTTGCAAATTATTACTTTGAGTTGTCTCCTTCCATTTGATCAGCAACATAATTTGGACTCACAAGTCAATGAAAGAAATAAGAAAAGTCAAAACAAAATATCATTAGATAAAAGAAGCAGTTGTGGAAGCTCCACAACATGTTCATGATTAGAGAAATGGATTCTTCTGGGCTTAATTGCATCCGAAATACCTACTGATTTAATCATCTAAAAGCAATTGCCACTAACCATCTCCACTAAAAATGGAAAATGAAATTCAAATGCAAAAACAAAGTAGGAGAAAACAATGGCAAATAAGAAAGAAAAGAGAAAGATTTACCAAATACTGCACAATGGTGGTTCTTATTTTCAAATCACAACCATCAAGCTGCTAATTAATGTGTCTTTCTTTCTTTAACATATCAGTAAAAGAAACCATGCATCAGGCTTCTAGACCACCTTACTTTATCGATATTTATGAGCTTATGGATTGAAAATAAATCCAATTCTTTAAACCAACTTGACTCATCCTCTTGTCAAACAGTATAAATTGAGTCCGAAATTCCTGTGGATGTAATCAAGATTCTCTCAGAACATTTTGTAATCACAATTTCAGCTAGGCTCCTCCAGAAGTAATCAAACAAACGACCTCTTGGTGTCTTAAAGTTGAAGCTTCAAGCATAAACAATTCATATATATCTTATACAAACATCAAATCAAAATCCTTTGCCAGATAATGGAAGTACTGAGAATTATTTTCAATGACATAGGTCATGCACTGACCCTCCCCAAGCTTTACAAGTCAACACTTACAGACTAACCTCACATGACCTGTCGTCAAAGGGGACAAGAGCTACCTACACCCCGAAGTCAGCTACTCACTGCCCTCTGTCACCAAACCCTTGGATGAGGATGCCCACAGGATGGCAGGAAGGATTCCATACCATTAAACCTGTTGCTGTCCCTACCTGAGCAGTGTCCTTGTATCAGAATACTGTGGATATTGATATCAGTACATGATATTTAAATCAATGTCAAAGATGGTTTTTAAGGGTGCAACATGATGAATAACTCAACGAAAGAAGCTTAAACCAAGATGGTGGTTGGGTTGAGCAAGTCAAAGTGAAAGATTGGCACATGATCAGTATTCCATATTCTTAGTCATGTTGTTGTGAGTTGCTACAATTTAGTAGTCATGGCTTACTAGATTGTGAAGTCACAGTCTCCAGGGGAGGAAATAGGTGACACAGAATGAGAAGCTGGTGTTGGATATGGAGCTGGTTATTACTGAGCTTTCAAAGAATTGTCAATGGAAGGTTTCAGTGGATCACCGCCTTGTGTGCTCTCCAACCCATGGTTGTCTATTCTTGAGGTAAGCAGGGCATGAGAAAGAAGACAGTAATATTGTCAATTGGAGTAATGATCTACTGCATCTGTTCAAGAACTTCAGGCAATCAATATTTTTTTTTTATGGCATATGCAATTAAAATTATCACCACAATTGTGTATAATAATGTAACAAAAAGATTCTAATTAAGCCACAATAAAACTAAGAATCTCACAAATAAATAAATAAGCAAACTAAAATTTTAAATTTTATAATTCAAGATTGAACATTAAAATTTACCACCAGCATCGTCAAGTCACCCCTAAAAATTTCAGAGATGTTGATTTGGATGCCATGTCACCTCTAATATATTTTCGTGAGACTATGGCGAAGCGTAGATTGAGTCGGGCATCCACGTCACAAGCCGCGCCACCCCTGAAAATTTCACGGGCGAACCACCCCTGCATAGTTGCATTTTTTGTGATGCCAGAAAAGGTGTTGTGGCGGGAGGGTGAAGCAGCAGATAATAGCCATTCAGTGGTCATCGAACGGCTGCGATTGGTCCTAAAACGTTCCAAAAATTGGACGGTGTCTCGCCCTTCTCCCTTTGCACGTGTCGCTTTCCGGACATCGCGATTGGTTCTCTCCACGTCACTGCTGGCGCACTTAGTTCTCCCGTCCCTGCCGATAACACCATGGCCTTTAGCATAATTCCAAAAAACACCCTCCTTTTCTACGGAAAACCACATGGTTGGTATGTAAATAATAAACTATGGGGGCCTATTATTCTTCTCCGACCACAAATGGGCTCGATAAGAGCAGTGACGTGTCACCGCGGCAGCAGCGGAGAGCAAGACTGTGACCATGGGTCCAACTGACAACGCGGCTTCACGGTAACACGTACTAATTTATTTGAAAGCCTGATCGCCTCGAGCGCAGACTGCATCTAGAAGCGTGACGTGGCGGACCAACGCGCTTTCTCCTTCCCACCGCCTTGTTAAGACCCCTCGACGGCCCATCTCCGCTCCCATCTCGCTCGCTTCCTAGCTCCAATTCTGATCGATCGCGTTCTTCATCCTCGAATGCTATGAGAAGCATGGAAGACATCTTCTCGGCGTTGGATGCGACGATGTACTGCCCGGAGTCGGCGTGGATCAGCGAGGCCTCCGCCCGCGAGAACGCGGCCCTCACCCGGGCCCTCCAGATCTCCCTCTCCGACACCACCACCACCACCTCCTCCTCCGCCTCCGCCGACACTCTCTCCTCCCCTCTCCTCCTCCTCAACCAACAGTTCACTCCCCCCTCTTCCTCATCCTCCTCCTCCGCCGCCGCCGCTGCCGCCGCCGCAGACGCAATCCTTCACCGGCGGGGCGCCCTCGGCCCCGCCCCCGCGGGGCGGGTCTCGAAGCGGAAGTCGCGCGCATCGAAGCGGTCTACCACCACGTACATCGACGCCCACCCCGCCAACTTCAGGGAGTTGGTGCAGCGGGTGACGGGGGCCCGGCTCGAAGGTGATCCGGCCGAGCCGCAACTGATGAGGCCCAAACTGGTGCGGCCGGCGGTGGGCGCCCGAGCGGACCCGCAGCAGATCTGCCTGCCCACACTCGACACGTCGGCGTTTTTGCTGGACACTGGCGCGGTTGCGGTCGCAGTGCCGAGCAACGACAGCCCGTTTGGCCCGCCGCCGGTTTTTGACTTCGACCCGCGTCTCCCGGTCTTCCCGACCCTCGAGTCGTGGGCCATGTAGCAGAGATGTTCTTTAAGGCGTCCGATATGAATCGGACGGTGTTGATCGGTCGTGCAACGCTTTGGGGTCATCACTGGTTTGGTGTCGATGTAGTGGAGGCTTTTGTCTTTTCCTCCTTTCTTTTTAACTTTTTTGTATTTTATATTAATTGTGCTAAGTGCAGTGGTGTTAGTTATATTTATGAGAATATAAGTATATAACATTATATATGATGAATGTTCCTTTGATAGTTAATATATATTTTTATTGACTTACCAATAATCTCAAATTTTTAAATAACAAGAAAAGCCAAATGAAATCAAAAATACAAAAAAAGTATATAAATACAATAAAAACATTTTTTATTAAAAAAAAAGGGATCACATAGCATTCACGGCAAAACCATTGCGAACTGTGTGGGCCCCATCCGACCATGTGATGGATCCATAGCAATACCCCCTGCTTGCATCCTTAGCATCAAAAGATACCTCATAAGAGGCCCTCATCCATCTCTTCGTGAAAGCCAGCCTCTCAGGTGAGACTTTGACCACGATGCCACTTGGAGCATCCACAGCAGCAGTGTAGGTTGAGTTTGCCGGTCCAACATTGGTCACTGTCCTGCTCACCTTCACCACTGTCTGCTTGCCTTCAAGCTTGGCAATGGAGATGGAGGGGTAATTGATGTTGGATATGAGGTCTTGTGTGGGGTCAGGTGGGCAGCTAAAGTTGGTGCCAGTGATGACGGACCTTATGACTTGCTCCTTGTACCCATAGTAGCAGAGAAATCTCAGGTAGTCTTCTGTGGTGGTTTCAAACACCAGTCCTGGACTCAGAGCTCTAAGTGGGCTTATTTCCCCTGCCCCCATGTCATGGAAGCTTGCATTGGCTCCTGAGTTGCTTGTGAGGGGCTTCCCGAGGTTGTTGGTCATGGTAGCTGCACAACAACGAACCATGTAAAAATCATGCAGCAGCTGCTTGCTTGTTATTGGCAATGGTAGCTGCAGAACTGTTGATTGTTCCTGGAGGACTTTGAAGATCACTTTTTATGCCATTGCCAGTAAGATGTTTGTCAATTTTTGTATGAAAAAAGGAATTCCTTGCATGAAGCAGCTTACCTGTTGTCATGAGTGCTGATCTTATCATTGAAGGAGACCATCTTGGATGAGATGATTTGATGAATGCAGCTGCACCAGCCACATGAGGGCAAGCCATTGAGGTGCCCGACTTGATGGCAAAGCTTGATGGTTTCTTTCCTGCTGGAACATCTCCTATGTCAGATGAAGGAATTGATGCTGCAACAATGCTGACCCCTGGAGCCATCACATCAGGCTGTTCCAAGCAAGCCATGGAGCTTAGAGACCATTCATGGATATGTATTGGTTCCGTCTCATAGAAACACAACATGAGCTGAGATTTAAACCTTAAGAATGGCTTCAGTGAGCCCTCCAGGACCCCTGGCTGAGAAGTATGCCACAACTGGTGCTGGTTTGAACTCCTTCGCATCCTCAGCTGCCAGAATGACAGCAGAAGGCTTTCTGCATCCAACATATCAGTGGATTCAGATGCATAACATGTTTAATTCGGCTTGAGATTTAGCTCTCTTTCTCTGTAGCTTACTTGGTGGAGTTCATGTACTCGAGTATCTGAGCTCCAACATCATTTCCGACCTCTGAGAATGGGAAGCTGCCGGAATCAAATGGCACTCCTTTCTCATCCTCATCAATCAGGATCAGCCCTTTAGCTCCGGCTCCTTGAGCCACCAGCTTCTTCACTCTTCTTGTCACGGTTGGATCGGTGCCGACGCATACTATGATCTTCCCGGAAGTCTTATCAGCATCAAACGATCCAGGATAGCAGTTGCTATGAATCAATTGCACAATGATGGAATGAAGATTTCAGTGCACAAGTGGGGAGAGCTTTCTACTACTAATTCAAGAGTCATGAAGGTACCTTGCTTCTGATACTGGTGTAGACTCTGCTGCTACATCTCTACCAAACACAAGGGGAAATGATTCTGAGCTACTGAGATTGGAGAAGCTGATAGCGAATCCCTGAGAACATTAATACTTTGTCACATTATGACACACTGATCACTTTCTTGAGACCAGTTTCCCAAAAGTTTCAGACTGATTCACCTTCATTATGCTTCCATTACCAAGAACGATTTGTGATTGGAAAGTCCTGTCAATGCTGGAAGCTGCAACTGTGAGGATCCATGGAGCTGAATTCACCACAGTGTAAGGATCAGGTCCATCATTTCCACCCGAACAGACGACCATCACCCCTCTCTGGTTGGCATGGAATGCACCGATAGCAATGGGGTCGCTGAGGAAGTCCGTCTGGAACGCGGAGCTCATTCCGATCGATATCGAGATCACGTCGACGCCGTCATCGATGGCGTCGTCGATCGCTTTCAACACCGTCGAGCTGGCACACCCGCCGAGTGAGCATGCCTTGTAGATGGCAAGCCTACTTGAAGGAGAGCCTCCTTTGGCTACCCCTCGCGCAAGGCCATAGTAACTGGCACTTTGCACCGCTGTGCCAGCTGCTGTGGATGCAGTGTGTGTGCCATGGCCTACAGAATCCCTTGCTGATCCAAAACCATCCACTCTGATCGTGTGGGATCCATTTGTTGCAGGTCGGATTGGTTCAGCTTGGCTGGTGTAGTATCTTGCACCTATCAGCTTCCTGTCACCATGGATAGACTAGATGATGCTTACTTAGATCTGAGGAGACAGTGATCAGAACAATCTGTACCTATTGCAGTCTGACTTCTTGAAGTCAGATCCTTCCATGCAAGTCCCTTTCCATCTTGAAGGTATCTTCCCCATCCCAGCATCACTGAAACTAGGTGATTCTGGCCATATCCCTGCATCAAAAAAGCATCTTATGCACCATGTAAATGATCTTACAGCATGGAGAATCCAGGTCATGGCCTGTGTTCGTGTAGCTTAGAATGGAGTACCAACCAGTATCGATGATGCCAATTATGACATCATTCGAAGCTCTTTCATGGAGTCGCTCCGATCCAATGCCGGATTCTGCCTCCAAGAAATCCCAAGAGCGTGTGGTGTGAAGACGAAGAATCCGGTCACGGAAAACCGACACCACCCCGTCGTAGCCTGATCTCAAGCATGCAAGAGCCAGTGAGGACAGAACCGTAGGAATCAACAGGAAGAGGACACCAACCAGATAACGAAGCAGCTTCTGTCTCGGTAAGCATGGCTGAGAACCCTTTGAATGCATGATGGTAACTTTGTATTAGGGACACTCTTGCCTCCTCATCACTGTGATGGACCAACACAAAGGTCAAGACTGGGTCACAGGTCGGTGGTGATCATTCCCAACATTCAATTACCTGGGAATCACAGCGGATAGCATCTGCAGGTGAGATGCTTGCAAAGCTTCTTGGTCTCCACCTTCTGGTATGCCTCCCATGTAGACCACATAAGGCTGAGGTTGAAGACAAATCCAGAGGTTACTCTATGATCTACATCTTTAATGACAATTGTTCAATGAACACTGCCATTGATCCTTCATGGTGCTGACTAAATATTACTTCAGAGCAAAAAGATGAACTTTTGGTGTATTGGTTGAAGAACAGATACCTCTGGAGCCTGGTTTGAGATAGCAGAGACAGAGGGAGAGGTGAGAACAAGGAAGAGGAGCTGCAAGAGGAGCGCGGCCATGGCAGATGACAGGATCAAAGTTGCTCAAGCAGGGGAGGGGTGCATTTGTAGGCTAGTTTGCTGAAGACTTTTGCACCAAGGGAATTTGATTCATGTGCAGCAACCAAGCCTTTTGGTCGTTGGTCCTCTTTTTTCATCCTTTTTCTTTTGATTATTCTTCTCCATTTCTCACCTTCCTCTAATGTTTTCTTTTCATCGTGGTTATCGATCGAAAGCATTAGGGAGTTAACCTGCAAGAATGAAGCTGTAGTAGTTGCTCCTCAGTAGCCTGAACTGTTCATTTCAGCAACTTCAATTTGTGATTCTCGGCATGCCATTGATTGATTGTTCTAGCAGAACATTGCACTGTGACTAAAGCTTGCAGTGACGGTCATCCAATGCGCGCACAATCTACAGCATAAAATTCTGCAGACTTGGATCACAAGTAGTCCTTCTCAGGCCAATTCCTTAACCTTCTCTCTTCCTTTCTACTCATGATTTAGCAAGATCTTTAGCTTTAAGGGTTCTGTTACTGGATCTGTGAAGAAGAAGACTAGCTTTGAACAAGAAAAGATTGCAGTGCCACGGGCTTTAGATCCAAGATTGGAGTGAAGCAGGTAAAGTTCAATGCCACACATGATCAAAGCAGAAGAATGCTTCACATCACAGATTCGGTGGTCCCTTTCATGGCTGTCTTAATCTTTCATCATGTCAAAGATCTTGTGATGCAATGTATTGGTCTCAAGCTCATCAGTGATCTCATTCCCATATCAGAGTGTAGCAGAGAAAGCATTCCTTGCGTGCCAGTGGAAGCTATGGACACCTTGCATGAATCTTTGCTTCCATGTGTTGCATGTAAAAGTTAGGAGTCCATCAGAAGCAAGGAATTGTTTCTGCAGAAGCACAGGATGAGGAAGAACAGGTTTGCAGGATGTGCAACAAATCTGTGATGAAAGGTTTTAACTCAACAAGTAATCATCAGCTACATTTAATGATCAAAATCTAATTATTGTATAATAATTTTATATAATATATCAATCATTTGAAAATTTTAATGATCAAAATCTAATTTTGTACAATTTATCAATCATTTGAAAATGAGACTTAATATAGAATAGGTTGTTTGATTAGTGATGTATTAGGGCCCAATTGAAGCCCAATATTGGACCCATTTGAAATTGCGGTCCAACAAGATGATTATAATTCCCCCAATTTAATGAGAGCCTATAAAGCAATATTGTACTACTTATTTGGAATAATCATAACTCCTCCTTTGTTTTACAATTACATCATTTTGATCATGAAATCATATTTTTCCAAAGATTAAAAAAAATGATCGGGTGACAAACAATGAAGTTGTGTTTTTAATGAGTTTATCTAGCATCCTCTCTCACATACAGGCCGAATTAGGTTTGACGCATGAATGAAACCTAAACGTTAGAAAAGAGCATTACACAAGTATTGATTAAGTATCATATGAAATTAGAAAGGGTATACACAAATGATCTACTACAATGTCATGAAAATACTAATAATAATAATAATAATAATGATAAATAATATTGAAAAGCTTAAGTTATTAGAAAATTGTGGTTATGGACTCTATTGCATGACTATGAAATGGCTCCCACAGTTGTTCTCATCTCACTCTCAATCAACTATATATTAGCATACCAACTCCTCTGACTTGTCACAAAACCAGAGACCACAAGTCATCAAGGATGGGGAGATTGCAGCAACATCTGACTTGCAAGCATCCTCGTCCTCTGGTTGGGAGATGGCAATTCCATTCAAACAAGCAAAGCCACAGCTCTCGTGCCCTGAGCACAACCTGTTTGATGATTTGTTATCTTCTCTCACTGGCCTCCCCTGCAGCTGCAATGTCTCATGTGTGACACCTAACACAGCAGCTGGCCGCCTCCAGCTTACTTAATCCACTGCACCTCCTCGGTGCACATACCAAACACAAAAATTGGTAGCTCACATGCCAAGTTCTGCAGGTTGCTTGACATTCTTGCTCAACATTCTGTGTGTTTTAATTATAGAGGACATCAACATATATTATTAATGCCTGATGAATGATCTTGTGTTATCTGTATCAGAGAATATGTGAGTTGGCCACATGCCCTTCGTATCACGGGATATAACGAGGCAATGAAGTGATTGACTCAGAAAAAACCATGACTGTTTCCAATGCTTCTTTTTTGCCTTCTCTCCTGACGCCACAAGGAACGCCGAGAGTAATTTAAACCTCGGATGAGATATGGTGGATTCGATCTACTTGACAAAATCAATCATTAAGATGTTGTAGGTGTAGATGATCAGCTTGTAGTATTTAAATGTGATTGTCGACTTTTTCAAGTCAAATTGTAGCGACAAGGTTTGGGAAAGATGTTATAATTTATTTTTTTTAATGAAGAAAATTAGTTTTTTAATATATAAAATTAATTATAAAGTCTTTGAATTATTTATGCTAACTACGACTCTCATTATGTATTTATCATATAAATCTGAAAATTTCCTCCTTAACCTTCTTCAGAAATCCTAAAAATCACTCTTGAAGCTCAAAAAATATTTATAGAACGAAATTTTGATTCACTAAGGAGTTTTAGTTTAATTAAGATTGACTTGACTAATTTAAATATAATTAAAATTCTTAGAAATATTTACTGGTTTTAAATCATGAAATTTGTATTTATACTTTCACAACAGTTAAAAGGATTTATTTTGTCAAGTGCTCAATGATTTAATCCAAGTAATCATAAATAGACTATCTGTTTTTGTTCCCCAAGTGATCCAAGGAATAATTAATGATATAAGGATCAATTTAAAATTAATTCATCTAAGATTCAGATTGTGCCTGCCGCTGACTTCATGACTAATCTTTTGATTTTATATCAGAAAATTGTAAAGCCTGAATCGATATAATGAACAATCGGGAGATGATTCAAGTTTCAACATAGGCTGCCTTCGATGTGCAGGAAGATGCTCAAATCTTCTTCTCACTTGTCACCTAATCCCATATTATATATATATATAAGTGTAAAATAAAAACCACAATATTATTATGGGTAAATTTTTGAAAATTATTGTTATTATCATGTAATAGTCACTTTCCGAGGCGCGCTCCGAACCGCTCTTCCAGACTTATTGTGGACCGGAAAAAGAGAGCAAAAAGGTGGCATTTTGGAGCCCCATTTCATTCCCTAAACCCCATAAGAAACCATCCAAATTGCCCACCCCATTGCCTTCGGCGGCCCTGCAATGGCGGATTCCGACCCCTATGCCCGGAGCGGAGGCAGCGGCACCGCCGGACATGCCTCCAGGCCCACCGGCCCCCTCCACCACCACCGTCACGCCCCCGGAGTCAATTGGAACCTTCCCCTCCTCCTCGGCAGGGCCAACGTCAGGCGGCTGCTGGGCTCGCCCCCGCCCGCGGCTGCAGCTGCCGTGCAGCTGGAGGAGCGCCACCACGGCTGGGGCTACTCCAGGCCGGTTGTGGCGCTCGATGTGGTGTGGAATTCGGCGTTCGTGTTGGTCTCGGTGGCGGTTCTACTATCGGCGTGGAAGGAGCGGCCGGCGACGCCGATTCGGGCTTGGGTGTTTGGGTACGTTCTGCAGTGCTTGCTTCATGTGGGGTTTGTTTGTTTCGAATATAGGAGGCGGCGCCGGCTGAGGGAGAGGAGGAGTATGTGGATTGAATTGGAAGAGGACGAGGATGAGGAGAGCAGGTTTGTGCGGATTCCTATGTTCTTGTTCTTATTTTCGATCTCCATCATTCACCCGACAGTTGTTTTTCTTGGATGGAATTAGGAAGGAATGCTTTCTATAATAAATTGATTTAGTTTCTCTCAATTTTGGTGCTCTTTAGCCTCCATAAAAAATAGATTTTTTTGTTCTAAAAGATGTATCAGAAAGACGGCTGCTTAATTTGCCATGGTTTGATTTCAAGCTATTCACCTATTTTTCATGCGTAAATTGTTTGAGCATCTGAACTGGTCTTATGAGGTTTCCTTTGTTTCTTCTGGTGATGATGTTGTTGAATTTTGCTTGATGTATAAAAATTTGTCTTTCTCTTATTCTTGTTTTTTGAGTTCGGTTAATAGCAGTAGTTATTTACTATCCAAACATGGGACAATTTTCATTGGCATCAAAGTGTTGTCTTATTATCATATGATGCTTAATCAATCTTAGTAAATGTTATACAACACTTCTAATAGAAAACATAAGCTATTGGAATCATTTCCCAGTAATTTTTCAGTTCCAGAATTAAAGGAAATTATATTGAACTTGAAGACCTAAAAATATGTTGCTTTATGTTCACAATGTTATTTGCAAATGTAGGTCACTAAGTAGCAACATCATATAGATCTATCATTTAACAGGAAAGTATCAGAGTGAACAAAGTGGTTAAAATGAGAAGGTGGGGGAAAATATGGAACAGCATAGCAGAACATGAAGGGAAGGAAGGAGGGAAGAAAAGAAGCTAATCTGCTTGTTTCCTTTTGCAAAATGTCTAGTTGGCTACCTCTTTGCACGAGATAGATAATATAAATCACAATTCAAAGCAAGAAGGCTTCATCAAGGATTTCAAATTTTATGCCTAATCTGAAATCAGTCCTCTAAAGCTGATGTTCTATATCCAGCAATGTAAGGTTTTCTTCTAAGGCTATAAGTGTTCATCTTGAAAACTAAAATGTGACTTTTCTTTGGAGAAGTCTGCATTATTTTTTTCCATTCAATCTCCATTCTTAGTGCTTACCTTGTGAGTCCGAAGGGACTTCACTCTGGTTTACATTGGAGAGGTACTTGAAACCAACTTCTATAAGGCTAGTGTCAGATTGGTTTGTATATACGAAAGTGTTCAGCTGTTACATATCACTTAAAGACGATTCTGCATTTGGGGAAAAGAATTAAAAATGGTAAAAAACTAATTGAAAGAACTTATTATGGAAATTTGTATTAGAATATTGCTGATATTTCTTTTCCATGTTGAGATGTAGTAAATTTATCCTATTGTTTCAATGAGAATTAGGAGTAAAATAAACAAATAATAAACGTGCATTAAGAGTTCAAGGATGCTTCTGCTGATTTTAGGTTGTTGGATGTGTGCCATCTACAGTTTTGCTATTTACTTTTAGTTCTTCTCATGTCGTTCAACACAAAAGTTGCTTACCTCCATACTGGATACATAGATATCTCAATGCCCTCATCTAGCATAATATAACATGAACCACATTCATTTAGATGGATATTAGACACTTAAGTTTCATGCTCTGCTCTCTTATAATTAGAAATACATTTAGATCTGGACTATGCAAAGTTACAGTGGATTTGTTGTTTGTTTTGGTAAAACTAACACTTCATCTTCCCAGGGCTGTTAAGAAATTGGAGTCCCTTAATGCAATGATTTCATTACTGTGGTGGATGCTTGGGTTCTATTGGATAGTTGTCGGTGGGCAAGCACTTCTACAAGATGCACCTCATCTCTATTGGTAAATATATCATTCTGGGAATCCTTTCCCTTTTTTATCTGATATTTCATTGAAATTTTGATTTTTGTTTGGTTTCTGAATTATTGGTAAAGCTATCTTTGCGGCGGTCCTTTTCCTTTTCAGATTCATGGAGATGCTTTCGTTTTTTTAATCACTGATTTGCCATGACTATATTTTAGACTGATGGTTTCAGCCAAATCAAATTTGGAAATAGGTGATGAATTTTATCTTATGATATATGTACCATTATATACCTTGAAGGTACTTCCTCTAGGCTGCTACCAGTTCAATAACATCAGAAAAGCTGAATGACAAATTAATCCGGTCGTAGATTTAAGTAGAATATGGTTGTAAATTATTGGTTAATGAAAAATTTGACAGCAAAGGTATCTGGGAAGGGAATAGTGAGGGCCAAGCAAGAAAAGGGCTACACCGTGGATGGAATTAGATGCATATCACTGTATGGAGCCATCATAGGCTGGACCTTCCAATGCCCTCATGTAGGGACTATGTGTTGGTCTGGTGTCAAGTCTTAAGTTGAGCAAATTGTGACACCCCAAATTTAGTCTCAGATAGGATGTAGAGTAGTATTGAAACAATTTATAGGGATAGATGGGTCTATTACCATTGATTCAGGTTTAAACTTTGGATTGTTGTTCTGAACTAAGTTAGTGAGTCAGTAATCCTATTGAATCAGATCATGACACTTTGCATGTTACATTTATTGTACGAAAAATTCTTTTTAATTGATCATAAATAGTAGTTTCTCGCACAATGTTTGATAGTCAAAATTATAAGTTGTTAATGTTTCACTTGGAATGACGTGCAGGTTGACAGTGGTGTTTCTAGCATTTGATGTGTTCTTTGCAATGTTTTGCATCATGTTGGCCTGTGTAATCGGCATAGCCCTCTGCTGTTGCCTCCCATGTATCATAGCATTTCTACATGCTGTTGCAGCCCAAGAAGGTGCGTCAGATACTGATCTCAGTACTCTCCCTAAGTTCCGGTTCTGTCAGGGCAATCAACCAGATAAACTTGACCTAGAAAACCAACATCAAATTGCCATCACAATAAACGAGCAGGATTCCCTCATGGACCTTGCCCTTCCTGCAGAGGATTCGGTAACTTGTTCCCTTGAGTTTCCTTATTTATTTGTTACGATTTCCCTTTTATGTCAAGCTTTGAGTTCCTTGTTCCATAGAAGTTATGAATAACTACTGCCAGAGACAACTGGCTTTGGCACGGGTGCTTTGATTATATGGACTATAGAACATGAAATATCAGATTCATTGGCCTTATTGTTTTTTCTTGAGTAAAATTTGTTTATGCTAGTTAAAGTTTCTTACATCTGAGCTTTGGCGAAGTCAACAAGGCACAAAATAAGTAACTCTTTAATTGTGCAACATAGGTGAACCTAAATAACCAACTAAATTAAAACATTTATTTTCCAGAAAACTGTTGACCATTTGAAGCTTTAGCTGAAAGCAGGACAAGTATGAGAGCACGGTTTGTTAATTTTGACTGGTCAATCGATTAAAGAGTCACTGGATTCTGGAGTCAATATCTTCATGTAACTTCTCAGTATTTCGTGATGCATGCAAACTCTTGCATCTTCTGTACAGGTCACGATTGCGTTTGCATGTCACCCAATGCATGTTTGCTAGCTATGGTACTGAAATTTTCTACATGTCTGCATTGCCGAAGACCTCTTATGAAAATTTCTTCTGTAGGAATGTTGCATTTGCCTTTCTCAGTATGAAGATGGAGTGGAGCTGCATTCACTTCCCTGCAACCATCACTTCCATTCAGATTGTATCGTTAAGTGGCTCAGGATCAAAGCCACGTGCCCTCTCTGCAAGTACAACATACTTGAAGGCGATGATCTTGTGTAGCTTGAAGAAACGTGGCTTAAAACATCAGGTTAGCAGCTTACTATATGACTAATCTCGTGTGCTCTCCCAAGGCCATTGATCTCTGTAGCGAGGATACCATGTAAATTCAGGAGCTTTAGCTGTCATATGTTTGAAAATTTCCTTGTATATTCTATGTCAAGACAGCTTGGTGTTCAATTTTTGTTCACTTGGATTCTCTCTTTTAATAGATGGAAATTTGGCTAACTGTTGGTGGATGGATCTAAATTTTTGAAGTGGATATTCTTATGAGGATAATGTTTAACATATCAAAGAAGCCATCGCAAGAACTCTCAGATGATTCAGGGAGCCCATGGTATCAGGTCTGTGAGAGAGTCACGTAGGATGAGAGAGTCATCAGTCGATTCTGATCCCAAAAAACTGCTCCACAGAACAAATGGAGCAGATGAGTTGTTGCTTGTTTTATTGGCTTCTTGCATCACTCTTGCCTGCTACCAGGAATCAGTGGACAAGAAGATAAAAGTTTCAAGAGGCGTTCTAATGACATTATTACATTTCAGGGAAAACTGAAAACTGCTCTCTATTCGAAGAGGGATCGAAATAGAAATTTTTGTGCAAGGATCAGTTAATCACTTTCACCTGTTTCACATGGCTCAAGAGAAACAAATGATAACTCGGCATCGGTCCAATCAGCAAGAATGCTGCTATGTCATCTGAGACTATGGTAACTGTTCCAAAGGCAACTACTTGATCACCAGAACCATCAAGCATAACATTGGTCAAGCAAAAGATGTCTTCAGTCAGAACAAGTTATGCCCAAAAAAACTGTGTTAAAAGATCGCCCCAACCAAAACCAAACACTCAGGATAGAAAACAAGTAGGGTCTGTAAGACAGATGCAATAGAGAACAACCACCCCATACATATAAGACACCGATGCTTGTGTTTGCAGCTACACTACTGGCTGACGAATTAGAGTGACATTTTATAACTCGTTTGCTGCTAGATTTCCTCCCTTTCACACTTTCTGTTTTATCGGCTGGGTTCACTTGGCCATCATGACTTTAACGAATTCCTCATAGTTGATTTGGCCATCGCCATCAACATCAGCTTCGCGAATCATTTCATCGACTTCCTCATCGGTGAGCTTCTCGCCGAGGTTGGTCATGACATGACGGAGTTCTGCAGCAGAGATGAAGCCATTCTGGTCCTTATCAAACACTCGGAAAGCCTCCTTGAGCTCCTCCTCTGAATCGGTATCTTTCATCTTGCGAGCCATCAAGTTAAGAAACTCTGGGAAGTCGATTGTGCCATTGCCATCAGCGTCAACCTCGTTTATCATGTCTTGCAGCTCTGCTTCTGTAGGGTTCTGACCCAGAGAACGCATCACAGTTCCAAGCTCTTTTGTCGTGATGCAACCTGTTGTAATTAAAGATGGAAAAATGTACTTCAATGATGCCACTAAGATCCATCCATAAAGGCCTCTCTGTTTCAGTTATAGCTATAGCCATCATCTCTATGCAAACAATTGCTACTAAGCCAATAAGAATAACATGTAGAAATAGAGTCTACTCAACGTAGATATATAGTTAACACAATGTGTTACCATGCCGCACTCTCAAGAATAACATTCAAGCAGCATCCTGAATAGACTATCTTGGTCATCTCAACTGCTTCCGTAAATTGCCAATGGCCATATCTTAACAAGGTAAAACTATTGATTACTTCAAATCATTGTAATTATGCTACATATAATATGCCAAGTGACGTAAGTAAAGCCTTAGCTTTATTACAAGGATGATCCTTCACAACCTAAGTGACCAAAGTCTAAGCCACAAAAATAGTCTTTCTATTTCCAAGACTCCAACATAGATGGAACCCCATAAGTAGGTTGCTCCAAGGATATTCCAAGGGGCATTTTTGGTGGTCTAATTTCTTGAATGGTTAGCTACTTAGTTGATATCTTTAATAAAAAGGGCTAGAAAAAGAAAATGCATCAATCTATTAACGATTCATTATTGCCAAGTAATTAAAACTCTTAAAACTTGAGGGAATGATCATCGAAGATCACACGACATGGAATTTGTGGGATCATTTTATGTTGATATAGTCAAAGTTGCTTATCGGACTAAAAGAAAGTAACTAGCTTGTCCCACATTAACTTGTCTGACAAACTATTGTCATTCCAGTTAATAATCCCATCCATCTTGCATCCAACTACCGTGGGAGAGCAAAGACCACCTTGAGAATGTTGTACTCCCATAAGGCTAAGGCTGAAAGTACACCACAACAATCCCACTTTATGTTTGAATCTTCACAATATAGACTCATCATGCAAATAGAAGGTCAAATGTGTGGGGACGGGAATCATGATCCTCATTAAAGAATACACAGTCATATGTACTATAGGAGAAGATGCAAAATTTCTAGTTCTACATTAACGAGCCTTTGACACGGATAAATCTAAAAAGAGGATTTATACATGGACTATGAATCCTGGTTGTCACTGACGTACCAAGATGATGAAGGGGATTGGGAGTTGGAACAACACCCCAAGGATAGCAGACGTAAAAGGTCTCTTGACACAAGTGAACAACCACTTCATGTATGATAATTTCACCGAATCAAACCTGATGCTCAAGCTAAAGGGGCGAAGAGCAAACCACAGCGGCTTGCTCAGATCTGAAATCAACAACCTTTACAGCGTAAATAAGAAAAATCAAGACGACGATTCATAAAGATATCCGATTTATGTTTCAGGGTGGGTCGATTATCTGCTTCCAAAACAATCCTCTTCGACGATCAAAAACCCATTTTAGAAGACACAGTACGGTGAAAGCAAATCAAATCCCTCGACGCTTGACCAACATGAGCTAGGAATTAAGAAGACGTGGTAGAAATTGCGATCGAGGGGATCTAACCATCGCCGTCCTTGTCGAACAGGCTGAAGGCCTCCTTGAACTCGGCGATCTGATCGTCGGTGAGCTGTTCCGCCATGCCTCCTCTGCAACCGTTCTCACAAGAGAAAGATGGAGAGAGAGATTTGAGATCTTCGAACAACAAGAAGAAGAATAGAGGGAGACGAAGTAGAGGACGCGAGCGCTTTGTGCCCTCTCACTTCGCGGAGGCGGATTCCACCCCTTAAGTCTCTTATAACCAGGCGTTATCTTTTACTTTTCCATCAACACCCTTCTTTATCTCACAAAATTACATAAATAGCTTCCCTGCGCATATAAAATGACAGTATTCGCCTCATGTCTGCCCTCAATCTACCCAGGTGCCAATACTGTGCGGTCCCTTCACACAGGGCGCCGTGTATGTGGGACCGGCGGCGGACAGTGATCGCAACCGTCTAAAAAAGTGGGCCCGAAGCCAGACCGGTTTATTCGATGGCCGAAGAGGCCCGCCAGGATTGGGCCCATGTGACCTGCAAACCGGGACGTGTAGGTGAGGCAAGCAGAGAGTGAGTGCGTGGGCAAAACGACTAATTTCTGCGACCGTCGGATTACGATCGAGCGGCTAATGGAACAAGGCGGTTGATATGTTGCTACAAATCAACAAGGGTAAACTGGTCATTTAGAGAGGCATCAGGGGCTGTTCCGTGAATTTATGAGACTCCAATATTTGACCCGGAGTTACCGCGGCTATTTCTGGAATCTTCCTTTATTTGGGTGTCGATTAGTGAAATTATAATTTCACCCTCGACGCGGATCGAACGCGGTGGAGGGGTGGATAACCATCGTTTGACCAACGGTGGCGGTGCCACGTCGTCTATCGTTTCCTCCCGTTGAGAGAGACCGTCTCACTGCTGTTTGGGAATAAGACCATCCATGATCGTTGATGACAACACAAAGGTGGCATCTGAGCCGTTAAAGAACGAGGTGGTATCGGAAGCCAAACGCATGCTTGGATCGGTGGACAAGCTTCCATCACGTGAACTCACGAAATCCATCTGCCATTTCCAAAAGAAATGTATTCTATATTGGATATCCATTTTGTAATACGCTCAATAAAATATTGATCTTTGAGTGATTAGATTTCTTATTAAAAATAACAAAAACCCATTTACGGGAAATCACACATCGGCAATATGTGATGGCCTTATGTTAAATTGATGTCACGGTGTTACTACAACAAAAATAAATACAGCTCCGAAACATATGACATGCACAACATATAACAGAAAAAATCCATACCTCCACTTGAAAGCACCAAATCATGTGATTGCACTCCACTGATTCACAGAATCTTTCTTGCACAAACATGACCCAACTTTTATTGGGAACAAGTTGTCATCCTTAATACACTTATCTACAATGACACACAGCAACAAACCAGTAGTAAGGTAGGGTTACAACTGACATAAATCATGTCTTAACCTAAAAGAGAAGTCCAATATATGCAACAATCTATTCTTATAGCACATTACATCGAACAACTAGTGGTGATATGGTGCTGCGACTCGTGCCACCACCGATGGCTTTCAGCAGTTGGTGTCGTAAGATGCAAGTCCCTGCAACTCTGGACCTTCCAAGCGTGGATTATTCTCAAAGCTGCATTAGAAGAGGCAAGCTTTACGGTTAAAAGAATAAGAATAACTGCAAAACTGGTTATCGACTATGATATTGCAAAGCGTGGGCAGTTGAGATCACAAGTGAAACATGATAATTGCATTTCATATATAAACTTTGGAAAATCATCAAGCTCCGGCAAGGCTGCTTTTACTAGAACTGGTTCAAGTGACATGGATTGTGACGGGATCATACAGAAAATAACTGACCATATGGCACGTGAAATGGCCTACATCTGTTGTCAACCCCAGACATCTATTGCAGCCTCCACTTTCGAGCCATTCGTGAAGAAAGCAATGGATACTAACTAAAGTGCTTATAAATCACAACATGATTTATTAAAATGTATTATCAGATTTCTTAAGTTTTTCTTGTCTTCATGTACCAGCTCTGTTTAAAGGGGAGAGGCTTGTATGAAACAAAATGGTGACATAATGCGAGCGAGAAAGTACTTGTTCAAAGGGATGTGTTCAAATGGTCCAGTAGTGGGAATTGTTCCACAGAGATCGTTGTTTGATACATCTCTGGCAGCAGACGAAAAAAGAAATTGTTAGAAAGCATATTACACCTTTAACAATATAACACATCAAAAGCAAAACTGTGCACTTACACAACTTTGAGGCTAGAAATTTCAACAAGTTCCCTTGGAATTTGACCAGTCAAACGATTATCATTTAACCGTCTACAAAAGCAAACAAGATATAAGTTATCTTTGGTAAAAAGTTCATACCAACAAAATTGAGAAGAGCTTAATAGTTGATGAAAAGAAATATGAAAATTGATGCTATAAACCTAGGATACAGACATCTTTTTCCTGCTTTAATATAATAGAATAACCAGCATAATGCTTATGTCATGAAAATATAAAACTGAGTTGCCAAAACATCTGTATAATATGTCCCCATAAATGGTACCAGTAATAGATTTAATAAAATACCTCACCTTTGTTCACATAAATAAAGGCTGAAAATTGTTCATAACTTACAAGAAAACCAGAGACTTCAGCTTCCCTAATGCTGGCGGGATAACCCCTGAGATGTTGTTATTATACAAATCCAAGCTAATGAGACTCTTCAGATTACCAAACTCAGTTGGTATGGTTCCTTGAATATTGTTTTTGTAAAGTTCCCTGTATGAGTGGCACAAGACAGCTATTAAGCCTTTGGTTAATATTGAGAAGTACTATTTTGCCTAATATATAAGAACCACAAATACAACACCTTAAAGCTCAGCAAATATCATAAAAATGTTTTGAAAATTCAAAATTAAAGATCAAGGAAAATTATGTTTGCGAGACCTGTGAAATCAACTAAACTGCAGATAATGAATTTTGCCATGATTAACATATAAATCAAACAGGAAATTTTTGTACTGTTGATCAGTAATCTGCAGCTGAAAATCAAGAATGACTTTTAAAGAAGAAATTTCTACACACAACCCCACGCCCCCCCCCTCTCTCTCTCTCTCTCTCTCTCTCACACACACACACACAACACACACAAAAAAGAAAAAAGTTTAGCAGCAGCTTTCATAGAAGCAATTGTTATAGAGGTTCAAGTAGTCCTGAACAAGTTTGGATTGTCAAAATAGGCATGAACTGAGCTGGATTATTCCCAAAATAATATTGAATCGAAATCCATATATTCTGAGCTGATTATTTATTCAACTGGTAGGATGCCCAAATCATTGATCAGCCAATTAGATCAACCTAAGCTTACCCAATTAGACTACTTTCCAATCTATACCTCTCTTGTTCCTATCAACATCAACCAATTTGTAACAAGAATTTATGTCATATAGTACTTTCTGAGCTGGTATACAAATGAAATATGGCATGTCTGCCTACCTCATGTCATGCCAACATATAGTTATTGGCTTTTCCTGTCATGGTGGCCTAAGTCATATAAAAGCCTAGATAAAATCTATTAGCTTGTCTCCATTGAATTTCCAATTGTTAGATTTCAAATATAATGCTAAGGCCTCATAATGATCCTTAGATAAGAAAAAATAATGCAGCTTTCAAGAAAAGACATTATCATAATTCATAATATCCATTGTCCTAGTCAACATCTGCAGAAAACAAGCAGAATAGACAAGCACAAGTATAAAAAACTGTCCACAAGCTTGTCGATCTGGCAAGAACAGGTGGGATTTCTCGCCAATGGGGTGATCTTTTGACTTTTGGTAACAACTTGGCAGTTGATGGTCCAATGTTATTGTTGGTTCATAAAAAAAATCAAAGAACAACTGACACATGAACATGAACTAAAATGATAAGGGATTCTTACAGATATTGCAAATGTTCAAGACGTCCAATGTCAGGTACGAGATGGCCAGACAACTTTGAATTGCCTAGGTCCCTGTAAAAAGCAACACCGCATGACAAAAGCCAAATAATTCACTAGTTTGGATAAGAAGAATGACAAGCAAATAATTTGGAGAGGGAAAAAAAATAACAAAATGCAATAAGGAAGACTAACTAAAGTTGAAAACTTGATGTTTGAATATAAGTGCTAGATGTGATGCTTAGAACTTGGTCAAACACTCATGGTCAACTGAAGAACATATATATTTCACCGTGCTGTCAAATTTCCTACAGTATCTAGATTTATTTTTCACAAATTTAGAAGTAAACATTCCTTAAACGCAACACTACATTTCCTTGCAAACAAATATTCTGTGAAGTGCACTACATCAGCTGATTTCTGTTGTACCAACAAAAAAAAAAAAACATCGGCATTCTTATCTTTATCAATACATAAAATACATCAGAAAGTAAAACAGTTCAAAATATATGGTCATTTCTCTCTAACAAATCTGAAAATACTTAAAAAGACTCTCTGCCACCACCATGGAATACCAGAACCACAATATAGAAATCAATCAGAGAAAGAAAGTATTTTGTTAATTTTCTTGGTCACGAAGTTCTGATAGTACGACCACTGATGCTACTGTTAAGTCCGGGAATGACTAACCAGACCAACTGAGCACTGAAATCATATGCCAGAAAGTAACTCAACTACAGCATGTCAAAAGACCTTCACTTCTTCTATTAAAGGAGATAACACTCAGTAAGAGATTGCCAACCTATGATGTTTTCCCCAGACTCTTCACTTTACCAGAGAGTTCATAGAATCAATATCATAGCAATCTATTAAGTACTACTGATGACTAAACGAAAGAAGAGGATACAAATGACCAAAGGACTGTCTTTAGAAAATCCAGCATTTTACCAAGGACTTCCATCAAAATAGAATCCCACCAAATAAACCCCTTTCTTCCCAATAATCTCCAGCAAACCAAAAATCTTCGTTTCTAACAAAAACACGATACTCGTCAGCAGGTTCTCAATTTACAATATTTCACCACAACTCGTCACATCACCAGACATTCCACAACATCTGTATCATAACAATTAATAATACGACATCGTTAGGCAAACCAACCGAAGCGCATGAATAATCAAGGGGAAGGTCATCGAAAAATGCTATCCTTCCATGCCACCCAATCATGCGGAAACCCCTCTAACCAGATATTGTCACAAAATTCCAAGAAATTATGAAGAAATTATGGAAAAGAAAGCCTACACGCGAGTGACGCGATTGTCTTGATTACAGGTGATATGGAACCAAGTGCAAGGGTTCACAAGCGTCGGATCCCAGCTCTCGAGCACGTTGCCTGGGTCGGAGAGGCTCTTCCTCAGGGCGTAGAGTGCGTCACCCTCCGAGTTGGAGGAGACCAGAGTAAGCGAAAGCAAAGCCACCAACGCGAACACCGATACGGTTCTGGCCGCGATGTCGGCGGCGACAGCCATAACGCCCTCCGCTACCGAAGATCGCACTTCCCCACGAAACGAGTTAGGGTTTCGGCGCTCTTCGAAGTGGGGATTCGGTCGGAACACGAAGGCATTCGGTGGAAAAGAACTCTTAAGTTGTACCGCTGATTGTATATAGATAAGACTATTGCCTTATAGTGAGACGAAGATGGAAGCAGTTCAATAGTGAAAGGGGAGCACTTGGTTACGCTGAATGCAATGGGTTTCGGATAACATGCCGTCCAAGTCTATCTGAGGTCTACGGTGCTCTTCATAGTTCCCCTGCAAATCTCACTGGAAACAAAATCTTAAAATGAGGTTTGTGAAGGCGGATGGACGTCAGGATACGTCGGTTTGCTCTTTATCCGTCTAAACTCGTACACTCATCACTTCGTAATCAATCTAATTTTTTACATTTATTATATATATTTATTTTATTTAAATCCTACCATTATGAAATATGTGCGGATGCTTGAAGGAGCATATAACTTTTCGGAGATTCATTGCTCTTGTGATGTATTGAAAAGATATATGATAATAAAAATTAGCTTATTGTTGATGCTTTGATAAGTATTCATCTTAATTTATTAGGCTAATTATATTATCTTTAGTATTTCGGTGCTTATGTTTTTAAAAATTATATTAAAATTTTTATATTTATAAAAATAAAATATTTAATCTCATTTCTCCTCATGTTATCCAATGATAGAAGTACCGTATGGTTTATTACTAAGCATACATTGATTTTATCTCATTTTGATTTATCATTAAACACATGTAGTATTTCTATCAATAGAATCGTGTGAGGAGAAACAAAATTAAATATTTCACTTTCATAAGTATAGAGATTCTAATGTAATTTTTAAAGGTATAGGAACCAAAATACTATATATAGCTAATTATAGGGGTGATATGTGATTAGCTCTAACTTATTATACATCACTTATGTATTCTTAATTTTATTATATTAATTTTATTTTAAATCATTAATTTTAAATATTTTAGTTAATATTATAATTTTACACCTATCAGATTATATATATATATATGAAATAAAATTAAATATTTTACTTTCATAAATATAGAGATCTCAATGTAACTTTTAAAGGTATAAAAATCTAAATGTTAAAAATAGTTATTTATAGGGGTGATATGTAATTAGCTCTAACTTATGATACATATTCTTAATTTTGTTCTATTAACCTTATTCTAAATCATTAATTTTAAATGTTTCAGTTAATATTATAATTATACACCTATCAGATTATATATATATATATATATATATATATATATATATATATATATATATATATATATATATATATATAGAGAGAGAGAGAGAGAGAGAGAGAGAGAGAGAGAGAGAGAGAGAGTTATGTTGAAGAGTCTGCCATGACCACCATCTTATTTGTCAGGCTTGCATACATTTGCCGAAACCTCCACCATCTCATCTCAGCAAAAAGGAGATCATTTGCCGAAACATGAATCATACATTAATGTTTCATTACTGCCATCAAATCCATAGTTATCATTAGCTTACAACCACGACAAACACATTCTTTGAGATATTCTGATCATCTTTACTTTTGGTATCTTTAGTGAAAGAAAGAGCTTTGATGCAAAGGACCCTTTGGGCTGAAAGCAGTGACCAAATCATGGCCATTGCTTTTCCTTTTGTTCTCTCACTTTTCCATTGGTATCCAGTCTTTGCATGAGAATCTGCAGCAACCTATGATTCATCATGAGCTGAGGGCTAAAATGATTGCTTGCAACATGCTTTCACCTCTTCCTCAGTCCACTCACTCCTTCAGAATCGCCATGAGAGAGACTCCTATGGACGCAAAACCTGTCCTCCATACCAGATCTCTGACTTGTATGGCAAAGTGCTATATCACTCGAGCTCTAGAAAACAAGCATTTGGCTGGGCATGAGATAGATAGATAGATCTCCTAACTCCAGCTGAAAGAGTAGACATTAATGGTCTTTGGAACCTTCATCCGCTGGTGTTCCTTGAAGCAAACAAGCTGTTCCAGCTTTTATCAAAATGGAAGGCATAAACCCAAGTTCTGAGAAGGCCATTCCTGCCTCTGTCATTCCCATCCAAGCTTGTTCTGTATGGATGAGAGAGACCTACATATCCTCTCTTTGTTGAAGAGACTAACTAGTTCAGATCGAGTCACTGCTCTGACACCACTGACCCACACTTGGCCTCTCGGGAGAAAAGAAGGGAAATGTTCTCTGCAAAGCTTCCTTTGTCTTTCAACCTCCCATATGTGGAGTGTCATCTCCCCTTTTGCTTTTCCAATTTCAAAAGCTCTTGAAAGGGGGAAAAGGGTTGCCTTTACTTTTAGCTAAGCATAGTGGCTGAGAAGAATTGGATATACCAATGAGTTCTGACTTCTGAGGATCTGTTGTGTGCCATGCAAAAAAGCAACTTGGAAAGAGGGATGCATGAATGAATACTTTATGGTTATTGTCTTAGCCCTACTAGTCTATGTTCTTTCAAGCATGTCTGCAATCAAGACCTGTTGTGTTGCAAATGCTGAGTGCATAACTCCAAAATAAGATTCTCTGAACAAACAACTCAGGAACACAAATCTAGATCTCTTCACATGGACCTAGATGACTTGATAATTTAAAGTTCTCAGCATGTTTGCATGAATATTCAGTGTCACATGAACCAATCTAGATCAGTGTAATGCATTATGGGATCAGGATTGTGGGGCTAAAGCAGACAAGAAGCTCTAATCCTTGATTGAAATCCCTCTTCTTATTTTAATTTTTTTCCCCTCCTTTTTGTCAGTCAAGAGAGATCTAAACCTGTCTTCCTGTTCAGTGGGTCACATGTGGAAAGGGAAAGGTCATGTGAAGTACACAGAACATGTCTACAACTAATTAATCATCAAAACAACTTGTCATATGTGGAATAGAATCTTCCACAATATTCAAATTCCATGAATTCATACCATGCAACATTTCAAACTTGCTGAAACCAATACTCTGAATGACTTCAAGATATGGATAGCTCTGACTGGCTCTTTTGGCTGAAACACAACTTGCCTGGAAGATTAACCAAGGCAAAGAGTGAGCAAATAGAAAAAAGTTCATGGTTCAATCTATTATCAGGGTGGTTCTAGATATTTGCTTTGACTATATAATTTCAGTAAATGTATAAAATGATGAAAAATTGCAATTTCTGTGCTCAGTTCAGTGTCCAGCAACTCTGTTTGCTTTGCAGTTGAATAATAAGAAACTTTCAGTGGAATAAATCTCACAATTTACTTGCTCCACTTAGTTGATCAAATGAGAACCATGTAAACATGTCAGTTAAGTTAGTTACTCCACAATATCACAAAGACTTATCACAAATTTATCCTATGTGTTCTGCACACAATTGAGATGGATCTACAAGTCATGAAATATCTTCAGAGGGGAAGCATATGTGAAGCCATCTGAAGTTCCTTTGCTGCATCTTTGTTAGTGAGAAGAAGCCAAGTTACTGAAGTAATCTCTAATTACAAAACATTATCCCAAATCACATATGGAACATCTCACCTTAGATATTTATCACAGGAACAGCCAATAGATTATGACATTGCATCACAAGTGATTACTTTCAGATGAGGATTAATTATTTCATCAACTTCTTTTGAGAACAATGGAAGTCATGGGCTTGTCTTGAAGGCTACAAATATAACAGAAATGAAGAAGAAACATCTAAAGAAGTAATAAAGGCTAGGCATAATGTGATCACCAAATTCTTTTAAGACCATACACCATTTTTTTTCTTAGAGTATAAACAAAGTATTATGTAACATTTCTGCTGCAGCTTTCACATTAATCTATATGTAGTCATGAGGTCACATGGATACTTGAAGTTTCATGACCAAAAGTCTTATACAAAGATTCTTCTAAGTACATCTCTATGGCCAAAAATAGTTTTCTGAGCAAACAAGTGCTCTAAATTTCCTAGAAATGCATTTTTCTGCGCAAATATTTCCTTGAAATGCCCAGGACTAATTTTCTTCCGGTTGACAATAGGACTTTTAGTGCTTGTCATCATAACCCAAATACTTTTTGTCATTTCAAGTAAATGATTGAAAGTGTTTGATCAGTGAGAAAAAGAAAGTTATAATTGAGAAAAGTTCCAGCTTTCAATTACTTCCATGGACTCAAAACATTCACACACTTCTCTAGGTATATAAAATAGTGAGAGAGAGATCCAAAAATGCATAGCAGAGCCAGCAGGAACAGCTTCCTTTTCTTACTTGTGTGGCCATGGCCTTCTTGGTGGAGAGGTGTGGAGAGATGGCTGCCTCTATGGTGTCTCACAGTCCAGTGCCTGCTCCTTTCCTCACCAAGACATACCAGATCGTCGATGACCCTGGCACAGACCACATTGTCTCCTGGGGTGAAGATGAGACCACCTTTGTGGTCTGGAGGCCCCCTGAGTTTGCAAGGGACCTCCTTCCCAATTACTTCAAGCACAACAACTTCTCCAGCTTTGTCAGGCAGCTCAACACCTATGTAAGCTCCTTGGAAGTGCCTTCTTGCATGATCTCTTTTGAAGTGCGTTGGAACCATGACTATCTCAGCACTTGCAAGAAATGCTAATTCCTAATGGAGTAAATCTGATAGGCTTTCTGTTGACACCATTGCAGGGATTCAGAAAGATAGCTGCAGATAGGTGGGAGTTTGCGAATGAGTTCTTTAGGAAAGGGGGTAAGCATTTGCTCTCAGAGATCCACAGAAGGAAGGCCTCTCAAGCCCCTCAAAGCCACAACCACTTGCAACACCAGTTCTTGAATCACTCCCCGCCACCACCACATCACCTTCCAAATGAAGCGAGCAGCTGGATTGAGCCTCCTCCGACCGCAACAGGTGGAGACGCCGACTTCCTCTCGGCTCTGTCGCAGGACAACCAGAGGCTGAGGAGGAGGAACTCCCTCCTCCTGTCGGAGCTCACCCACATGAAGAAGCTGTACAATGACATCATGTACTTCCTCCAAAACCATGTCGCATCGGTTTCCACAGATCAAAGTTGTGTTGATCCTCGAGGTTATAGGCTGGTGATGGACTCGCAGTCAGGATCAGAGTGGCACAGGGATGAAGGCAGCATCAAGCTCTTTGGTGTTCCTCTTCATGACAACAAGAAGAGAGTGCATCTTGAAACTGAATCAGAGACTTCAGAGAAGTAGCCATGAATTGTTTGAAGAGGAAGAGGTGTACATGAGACTGTGTAATTGCTTGAGGAATGCCTCAGTCGAATAATATGTTCTTTAATTTGCATCTTCTTATTTGCATGATAATGTCAGCGCATGTATGATCAATGTCAAAAATATCTATATCAAAAGTAAAAAATCAGAAACCTCAATAGATAATTTTTTTAATCAATTATTATTTTTCTACTAAATCTTTGGATCAAGTTTTATTTTTGTCATCATACTAAATTAAAAAAAAAAAAGAAGGTAGCAGTTAGTATAGTTGGTGAACTCTTTGAAAGTTCGTTGTAATATTGTGTGATTGAATTTACGCTTTAAAAAAATAAAAAAAATAAGAGAATCATTAGCATCATGCTCAGATATGAGATTCATTTGAAAATAATAAAAAATTATATTTGAAATAACGAAAAATAAACCCAAATTGTACTCTTCATATTCATCATTAACTCTGTTTTTTTAAGGTGTGGTGATAACATGATTACCTTAGCACTATTCATACTTATCGTTAACTTTTTTTTTTATAGGTGTATTGATAACATCATTACCTTAGTGCACAGTTTTTCATCCGGCTTTCAAAATATTAAGACAAATCTAGTACATAACTGAATTGAGTCTTATATCCACCGCACTAAATAAGTTATGAAATCATTAAAATAACCAAAATTATAGTGGTAGTAAAAAAATTATTCAAAATCATTTTTTTCATATTATCTTATAAAATTTGGTATTATTTTTTTATATTACCTTATAAAATTTAAGATATTCTACTTATACTTTATCTTCTAAATTCTAATTACATCCATACCTTATAATCATCACTAAAATAGAATGTCATATTTTAATTTTTATAATTGCTATCGATAGAAGTGCAAAGGAAAGTAGATAATCTTAAAATTAAAAAAATATTAACTTACTAAACAAAATGACAAAACCTTTCTTATATAATATTGTTTCATATGTACATAATTATAATATCTAACCAAAGAAAAACACAAGCATAACATTCAAAAATTTATACATACAAAATATTTATCGGTTATTATCCATATCTGTGCCAGTATGGGTTTACATATGCTCACTTTCCTATCCAATCACTAGGGCAGGATACTAGTATTCTTACATATAAAATAAGATCTATAGTAAGTAATCACTAAGTATAAACTTTTATAGCTTTATTTATATGAGCATGTCATGTATATCATATTTTAAAATCATCAGCATAAAATAATTAATAATAAATATTTCATCCTATGACTTATAACATAGCATATGTAAAATAAAAAAGATAAAATTCTATACAAAAATAATTTTAAATAATTATATATATATCAAAAATATAATAAATTCATGGACTTCTACGCTCCATATCATAACATAAACATGCACTCTCATACCATACGTCATCATAATATATATTTGTACTCTCACATCGCACATCATAATATATACATATATTCCTATACCGTACTTTATAATATATACGTGCACTCCTATACCGCATTCATGCACTTAGCTGAAAATTACCTAAGCGGTGAGGCACCCTTGCGACAAGTCACGGACTTAGTTGGAGTTGCTTAAGTCGTGAAGCACCCTTGTACCCACTTCGATCAAACTTAGTTGAGATTGTCTAAGTCTTGAGGCACTCTTATGTCATACACATCCGCTAAGAGTCAGTCAAGTTGTAATCTCATACAGGTCTCGTAAGACCTATAAAATAGAAAGTTGATTGGTTTTGAAACGAGCGATGGACAAGTCCCGATATCTCACGAAGAGAGAAGCTTTACAAGCAATTGAGCGAGCACTTAGAATACAGGAAAGAATAGAGAGAGAGAGAGAGAGGAGAAAAATAAGAACTTTAGAAGGGTGAACGAGCAGCTACAAGTTTGCAAATAACTACTCCCCGGGTGTCGGGCGCAAAGGCAAGTTTCCGTCAAGTTGATATGTAAACTTGTGAAGATGTTCAACACTCGACACTATCCCAAAGCCTCATTCACTCTCATGCCATCTAGGGGATTCCAGGGTATTGAGATGGCTGACATTTCGTAAGCGATTGCGTTCTATAGAAAATAGACCGTAGTATGCCAAAACAGAGCCATTTTAGGGTAGTTTTACCCGATGCGATGAGTGGTCATACTACAGATCTGTGAACTATCATTTCTTATATTTTTACAAGCAAAACATACTAAAACTATGATAAAACAGGCTACTAAGGATATATACAAGTATGCAAAAGCGACGAACAATTTGTTGAATAAAGTTGCTACGGGTGTGTAACAACTGTTCGTGACATTCTCCCCCACTTAAATTATCGACGTTCTCGTCGACACTTGCTGATAGGCTTTGATGGTTGCTTCTTCATGTTGGAGGGTATTATTTGACTCCCAAATGACTTCAGTTCTGGAAAGCTTTCGCCACTTTACTCAATACTCGATCTGCTTAGCTCCGTTGGGTAGCTTTGTCTTATGATCCGCCAAAATAGTTTTAACTCACTTCCCGTAGGAGACTCTGGTGGGGGTAGCCAAGTTGGAATACTTCAAGAAGCATCTTACGAATCTAAGCGGTAGGCTTTTAAGTTGTTGGCATGAAAAATATTATGAATTTTGAGCCATGCTAGTAGCTGCAACTTGTAGGAGACATTACCCACCGTACTGATAATTGGGAAGGGCCCTTCATACTTATGCACCAATCCTTTGTGCACCTAGTTCCTAAAGAATTGGAGTGATGCTAGTTGAAGCTTCACCAACACCAAATCATTGACTTTGAATTCCTGTGGATGCCTTCCCAAGTCTGCCCACTTCTTCATCTTTTTGGTCGCCTTCTCCAAGTAAGCCCGTGCAATATCTGTATTTCGATGTCATTCTTTTGCAAAGTGATATGCGGACAGACTACTCCTAGTATAACCAATAGTCAAAGTGTAAAGAGTCGATAGCTATTATCCTGTGATGATCTTAAAAGGGTTCTTATTGGACACATAGCTCTACTAAAAGTTGTAGGAGAATTGGGCTATGTCCAATAGCTTCACTCAATCTCGTTAGTTGCCACTCACGTAGTGCCGAATATATTACTCTAGGAGCGAGTTTATTCTCTCAGTCTGGCTATCTGTCTAGGGGTGGAGGCTTATGAAAGAGTATAGTTTAGATTCTAACAATTTGAATAGCTCGGTCTAGAATTATCCCAGAAACCGACCATTTCGATCACTTATGATATTATGCAGTACTCTTCAATACTTCACCACATTGGTCGCTTCTTCTACTGAATAGTGTAGGGGTACAACAATGAAGGTTGCATACTTCAAAAATCGATCGACCACCATGATTATCGATCCGAGTCCCCCTACTGCTAGCAAGCTTGATATAAAGTCCAAAGAAATATTTTCCCATGGCCTTTCTGGTATGGGCAATGGCTCTAAAAGTCCCATCGGTTTTCGCTACTCTACTTTATTTTCTTGATAAGTTAGGCACATTCGAACATATTCCTTCACATCCGTCCCCATCTTCGGATAGTAAAAGGCCCTCTCCATGAGAGCCAATGTTTGGTGAATGCCCGGATGTCCTGCCCAAAAGGAATCGTGACACTTTTTCAAGAGTTTACGTCTTAAATTGTCCACTCGAGGAACATAAACTCTATTCCCTTTGGCATAGACGAGTCCCTCCTGGACCTAAAATCGTCGAGTCTTGCCTTCTTGGATTAGTTACATAAGGGTTACTATTTGGGGATCACTGTATAGTCCATCTCTGACCCGGGAAATGAAGTTAGAGTGTAACTGACCTGCTTGGACTCTGCCCTCCAATTGCATAGCAGTCACTCATTCCACTTTCTGGCTCAAAACATCAACTATAACATTTGCTTTCTCGGGCTTGTACTCCATTACCATATCAAATTCAGCCAGGAAGTCTTGCCATCATGCTTGCTTTGGAGAGAGTTTCTTTTGAGTCTGAAAGTAACTCCAAGCGATATTATCTGTCCTCAACATAAATCATGATCTAAGAACATAGTGTCACCACACTCACGGATAGTGGACCACCGCTGTCATCTCCTTCTCGTGCACCGGATACCGTCGCTTAGTCTCGTTAAGCTTGCGGCTTTCATAGGCCACTGGGTAGCACTCCTGCATGAGTACTCTCCCAATAGCAAAGTCTGAAGCATTTGTATGGACATTGAAGGGCTTCCCATAGTCTGATAATTTGAGCATTGGTTCTTCCAAAATAGTAGCCTTTAGATCTTGAAATGCCGCTTCACATCTGTCAGACCATCTCCAAGGCTGCTTCTTCTTCAGCAACTCCATCAGTAGAGCTGTATGCTTTGAATACCCCACTATGAAACGTTTATAGTAGTTGAGGAAATTAAGGAAGGATCTCAGCTCTGATACCTTCTTTGGAGTTCACCATTCTACAACAGTTTGCGCCTTTGATTTATCCATTCGAATGGAACCATTACCGATTCGATGTCCCAAGAATAAAATCTCTTTCTGGGCAAAGTAGCACTTCTCTCTTTTCACGAACAAAATATTCTTCTTGAGAACTATAAAAATTATTCGAAGGTGCTTAATATGCTCCTCAATTGTTTGGTTATAGACAACGATATTGTCCAAGTAGACGACAACAAACTTGTCTAAGTACTCTTTGAATAATTAGTTCATAAGAGTGTAAAATATAGCCGGAGCATTGGTTAAGCCGAAAGACATCACTAAGAACTCAAACACTCTATACCTGGTCACATAGGTAGTCTTTACTTCATCGCCTTCAATAATACGCACTTGCTAGTACCCCGATTGAAGATCGAGTTTGGAGAAATACTTTGCTTTGCCCGATTGGTCGAACAAGTTTGCGATGAGCAAGATATAATACTTGTTCTTCACTATCACTTTATTGAGGGCTCGATAGTCAATGCATAGTCGGAGACTCCCATCTTATTTCTTTTGAAAGAGAATTGGAGCTTTGAATGTTGCTTTAGAATTACAAATGAGACTACCACTTAGTAATTCATCTAATTATTTTTTAAGCTCTGCCAACTTGGAAGGGGACATGTGCTATGGTGGTCTTGCTAGAGGCTTCAACTCAATATAATAATCCATGCCTTTGCGTGGTGGCAGAGTTTTTGGCAACTCAGGTGGCATAACGTTTGTGAACTCCTTCAGAACATTCTCCACCATAGCAGGTTGTTGAATGGCCTCTCCGTCAAGTGGCTTTAGCTTCATAGTAGCCATGAATGTTAACTTTCATTTGCGTGCCCCTTTCTTCAATTGTAATACTGATGGTTGTTGGGGGTCCTTGGTTCCTCTCCGAGAGATGGGAATCACGTAGGGGTTACCTCCCATCAGACATAAGGAGTCTATGAATGACATAGGCACCAACTTCGCTGTGTGCATGAACTCCATTCCGAGAATCACTTGAAAGTCGTCTAGTGGCACTGCCATCATGTTTATACTCTTGCTCCTTGATTCGATCATGATGGGTACTTCCTTAGCTAGCTCGGAGATCCACTTGGCCTCCTAGTTTACTGCCTTAATCTAACTTGGGTTCTTTTTCAAGCTCAGCCCAAGTCGCTTTGCTTCTCGGTCAGCAATAAAGTTGTGGGTAGCACATGTGTCCCCATCACATGGGTGGTTTGACCATTAAGCTTGATGTCCACATACATTAGCTCGCTGCTTCATACTTTTTGTTGCTTTGCCTTCATGCTCTCTCCCACTTGTCCCCGTGATGCATTTAACAAATGCATCGCTCCCATCCGGGATCCTTGCGACTCCTCGTCGTCGCTCCCAGATTCTGAGCTACTTGAACCGAGAGCAATTTTCTTGCCCTTGTCCGGTTTGGGGGGATGGATAGAAGTCATCAAGGCATTGAGTGCCTATTTTTGTGAGCACTCCTTCACCATGTGTGGCCCTCTACACAAAAAGCATCTGTCAGGTTTCAAAGCCTTGCCTTTTGAGCTTGGCTCTTTATAGGAACTCTTTTTCCTTTGCTCGGCCTCGGGCTCCTTCTCATGAGAATATTTTGGAGGGTGATTTTCTGAAGATTATTTCTTCTTCCCTGAGTCCTATGAAGAAACAAAGTCAGTAAGCTTTTCTGCAACTGCAATTGCTCCGATCACATCGGTGACATTTTATCGATGTAGTTTCTGTTGAGCCCATGGCTTAAGGCTATCAAGAAAGTTGAACAGCTTATCTTTTTCGGACATGTCTTAGATGTCCAGCATCAGTATAGAAAATTACTTCACATAGTCCTGAATGGAAGTTGTTTGGCGGAGTTGGCTTAACTTCCTCTTTGCGATGAGCTTAGTGTTCTCGAGTAGGAATTGAGTTTTAAACTCTCACTTCAAGTCTTCCTATGTGTCCACTCGATACCGACATTGTTGGATCTCCTCCCAACGGGTCCTCTACTAAAGTTTTACATCTTTATTCAGATATATGGTTGCTATTGAAACTTTAGTATCCTCCGAGTCAAGCCTCATAGCCCGAAAGTATTACTCCATATCGAATAGAAAATTCTTGAGCTCTTTAGCATCTATAGTACCCTCATAATAATATGGCTTGGGTGCTCTCATGCTTTGTGGCGGCACAACATGGGTGTTGCTCCCTCCTGCATTTAGCGTCCTTATGAGCAAAATCATTCTAGAAGTAAGTTCTGCCATAACTTCCTACAGATGTTGCACAAAGTCCTTGGTGTCATCCGTTAGTTGGTTAACTAGAGCCTCAACCTTATCGATCCAGGATTCAGCTTCTTCTTGTCAGCTCTCTACCCCAAGAAGTCTTCGTTGGCCTTAATAGAGTTCCTCCAAACTCGCTTCAAGAACATCCAAGTGTGTTTCTACCATTGTGAGTCTCTCTTTAAGGCTTTTTTCCCTGGTTGGTACTCCAGATTGCACCTCCTCCGCTCGTGGCGAGTAGCCAACTTTTCAATCATCATGTTTGCTATCGCGCTCCTCATGAGCGGCTCCAGCAGTAAGGGAGCGAGTTTGCACTTGCAGCTTACCTGCGGCTGCTTAGGGCAACAGTTCGACTTGCCCCATTTTGCTCGATTCGCTGTGATGTTTCACCATAGTGAGATTACAAAGTTTTTTCGCTGCTTACTCAAATTGCTTACCTGCTATGATACCACAATTTCATGCACTTAACTGAAATTATCTAAATGGTGAGGTACCCTTGCGCCCACTTTGATTAGACTTAGCTGTGATTGCCTGTGTCTTAAGGTGCCCTTACGATATATGCATCCGCTAAGGATCAACCAAGTTACAACCCTGTACAGGTCCTGTAGGACTTGTAAAATAGAAAGTTGATTAGTTTTGAAATGAGCGACAGACAAGTCCTGACATCTTGTGAAGAGAAAAGCTTTACAAGCAATTGAGCAAGCACTTGGAGTGTAGGAAAGAATAGAAAGAGTTAGAGAGGAGGAAAATAAAGACTTTAGAAGGGTGAATGAGCAGTTGTAAGTCCGCAAACAACTACTCCCTAGGTGTCAGGCACGAAGGCAAGTTTCCGTCAAGTTGACGTGCAAACTTATGAAGATGTTCAATGCTCGACACTATCCCAAAGCCTCATTCGCCCCTATGCCACCTGGGGGGCTCCAGAGTGCTGAGATGGCTGACATTTCATAAGCGGTTGTGGTTTGTAAAAAACTGGCTACAACACGCAAAAACAGAGCTATTTTGGGGCAGTTTTGCCTAGTGCGACGAGCGGTCATACTACAGCGCTGCGAACTATTGTTTCTTACATTTTTACAAGCAAAACACACCAAAACTATGACAAAATAGGCTACTAAGAATATGTACAAGCATGCAAAAGTAACAAATGATTCATTGAATGAAGTTGTTACTGGTGTGCGACAACCGTTCGTGACAGCACATTATAATATATACGTACACTCTCACAATGCATGTTACAGCATATATACACACATTGTATGCCATAACATATATGTACACTTTTACACCACACATCATAATACATACATGTACTCTTACATTGTATGTTATAGTATATATATGTATTGTAAGTCATAACATATTCGTATACTCATACACCGTACATCATAGAAAATATGTGCACTCCCATATTGCATGTCATCATATATGCATGCATATAATATATTTTCATCATAATTCATATATTTGTATGTTCACAAAAAATATATATTCACATTTACCTCATAACAATTATATTAGTCTAAACATGCTTTCTAAAATACATTATATATATGATAATTTATATGATAATTATTTTATCATAAATTAAATTTATACTTGATTAAACTCAAAAATAAAGATATCAATGAAAGACCGTATTCTTTAATGATCAAAATATGCTAGAGAGCAATGCACCAATCAAATTGGAACCATAGAGTTATGAGTTAAGAACCCAATCTCTTGAATTATTGATTTATAATAATTTATAGTAATAATTCATAAAAATCTCTCATAAAACAAACTATATTAAATCTAAAAATTCATTACTAATTTTTCAACAATTCACTCTATAACTAAATAGACTAGTTAGTATTAATCAAACCGAAAAAATTTTACTTAATTATTCTAGCTAACCAAATGATTTTGGCTTATTATGAAATTTTATAAAAAACTTAGAAACATATAAAACTAAATACATATCAAATTTTAGCATAAAATAGAATCATTTGCAAGCTAAACTATCCTTCTAATTTAATTACTAATATATATTCTGTTTTACTGAAACTAGATTGAGATTATCTAAAATTATAAATCTTATATCTTAAATATTATATATTCACTCAATTCTAAATCTCATATAACTCTAAAAAAAATGTTAAAATATATTAAAAATACTAAAGTCTAATCATATCCCTAAGAGGATGAATTCAGCTTTAATAGGACTACTTATTAGAAAATAAAGGATTGTGAATACTTCAAATTGGGACAACACAACTCTATGCACTATTCTCAAATTACAATTATACTAGAGGCCTTAAAACTATAAGAGAATTATCTAAAATATATCTAAAAATCAATGATAAATTTAAAATCTAGGTTACTCAAAAGTGATTGAAAATATCAATATATAATATATAAAATTAAAATCTTGAGTATAACAAGGAAGAACTGAGTTTTTCTTACCTTAATTTTTCTTAGAGCTAGAGTTTCCTAACCTTCGTAAGAAGAAATGAGAGAATCAATCTTCTTTAGAGTTAGAGTTCCCAAGCTTCCATAAGAAAAATTAAGAGAATAACTAAAGAAAAAGAGAAAAGGCCATGGATTATTAAGTTGATAAATAGGACGAGGCCAAAATAATATTAGGGTACTTAAGAGGTTGTCTCGAGGTAAAGGGTTAAAATCTATTATTTCTCATTTTAAGTTTTTTTTTCTTCTTTTACTAATATAATTCTGATGTTGCTACGTTGAATTTAATTTGATTTAACAAAGAAGATATTTTTTATTTAAACTTCAATTTCAATTATGTAACTTAACATTCTTAGTATAACACTTTTCTTTGATTTACACATCTATTTAATTTTTAAGCATTTCATCCCATATCTAAGTAGCTTATTATCTTTTATATATATATATATATATATATATATATATATATATATATATATATATGAGATTTAAAATATAAACTTTTTTATGTTAATCATAGTCAAACTTATTCAAGCCTTAAGATTCACTTAAAGTCGATTAAAATTTTATTATCACTTACAGTTACTATATATAACTTAACCTTATATTCAAATTTGTTAGTACATTTTGAGTTATTATACTATGTTTAATGTAAATATTAATATTTATAGATGTTCAACCAATATTTTTATAGAACATTGAGAATGATATTTTTTTTTTTTGAAAAGTATGTATTTTAATCTTAAAATTAAAAATATGAACATATCATTTATCATATTTATGAAAATATATATCATAAATCATATCACTAAATGAGAGTACACATATATATATATATATATATATATATATATATATATTATATTTATGCTCCTATTGACATGCTAGTTATAGTTAAAAGTATATGAGACTCGAACACTATAATAAATCTTAGTTTAATCATTATTGATATTTAATTTGAAATAAAAACATTATAACATAAAAATATTCTTACCATCATATTACAGCATGATAATCATTTGATATTTTAAATGATATTAATTTCAATTAGATTTTCAGTACTTCTATTCTAATTATAATAAACAATCACCTAAGGTAAATTAATTAATTATGAGGTCATATATACATATTTTTGGCTTTTGTGAGATAAATTATAATATATATAAATAAATATAAAATTAAGAACATTTTATATTCATGCCAAGATAATAAAAAGTTTAAAAAAATATGAACAGAAATATAAAGCATTATTTGTCTAGCTATGTCAATCTTTGTGAGATAAATTATAATATATAAATACATATAAAAATAAAAATATTTTATATTTATACCAAAATATAAAAAAGAAGTTTACAAAACAGAAATATTGACACAAATATAAAGCTAAGCATTATTTGTTTTGCTTTGTCAATTAGGCTACACATATACACCAAAATTAAGAAGATATATATATATATATATATATATATATATATATATATATATATATATATATATATATATATATATATATATATATATATGGGGGAAACCACATATAATAATTACTTTTAAAAAAAAGTAATTGTTGGGCTGATATATTTGAAGATGAGCTTAATGGGCCGTCATTTGACGGAACGGGACGGCGGTGATGACTTGCCATTATAGTCTCCCAATTGACCTAACCAATTAAGAGAGGGGAGAGACATCGCCGACTACGGTTCACCTCTCCTCTCCCTCTTTCCATCGGATCCCTCCTTACCCTCATTTCTTCTCCCTTTTGTTTTCTGTGCCCGCTGTTCGAAATCAAGCAGGCCGCGATCAATTCCTTGGTCCTCCTCCGCTTGGCGATCGAAGATGCACGCTGGACCATCCGGATTCCGTAAGCATTCCCCCGCCCCGTGTTTGCGATTCTACCGGTGATTGGTTCAAGTATCTTTGTCTTCTTTTTCCTGGTTTCTTGAAACCCCTCGTTCTGCAGACAATGCGCCGGTCACGCGGACCCTGGTCATCACCAGCGCCATCCTCACCGTCGCCGCTGGGCTGCGCGGCCGATCTCATCGCCTCGGGTTGTCGTATCAGGTCGGCTTCGCTACTGTTTCTGTCTCGATTCGTTTGCCATACCGTGCTCCGTTGGGTCATTCTTCGAATGATGTGATTATTAGAGCTTCAAGTTGAAGCCCTGGGTTGACTTCTTCAATTTTTGTCTGGCAATCATCGCCCAGAATACGAGTTTCAATATGAGATAGGGATCTTGAGATATGGTTTTAGATAATATTTTTGTGCCAACCGTAAGCCTGAAGTCGGCATATGCATATGAAAGCTCGATTTCTCAAATCTATATGTTATCTAGGTTTGGGCTTAATGAAACTATGTGTACTAGGCCTTGGTTTTAGCATTTTAGTTCACAGAATGATGACCTGAAACCACCCAGTAAGGGTCACTAGCGTATGACAAATGTAGGTGCCTGAATCATGAAAGTAAAGTTTGTCATTCTTTAAAAATTACATTGAAGAGCAACAAAAAATGATAAAGTGGGCTTTGGAGATGATGCAAGGAGAAGCAAAGGATTTTCATAGCATGATTAAGGAAAAGAATGGAGAGGACAATTGTGGATAAAAATATGAGGAATTTTTGAAGAAAGGGGTAAATGAATTTTATGAGGTTGAACATTGGTACAACGGTAAGATTGCTACTATGTGACATGGGGATCATAGTTCAAGTCACAAAAATAGCCTTTCTATTATAGAATTAAGATTGTGCATATTGACTCTCCCTGGACATTGCATCAGCAAGAAAATCATGCACTAACTATGCCCTTATATAAACTGAGGTTGTGAATCATAACTTTTTGTTTCTCTCTCTCCTCTTTTTGTCTATCAGTTATCTATTTTGAGATTCATGGTATATATATACAACTTTGTTTTAGTTAAGGCCTACATGAGAAGTATGTTATAGTTGACAATCACAATACGTTGTTTTACACAGGTTTTTACAATCTTAAAAAATCCATATCTTCTTGCTACGAATTGGTAGTCATGATCATTATTCAAGTTTCTTGGTTTGGTTTGAGTGAATAAAGATGCTTTCTCAAGATAATCATGTCAACTAATGTAGGTTATTTCACTGTTCGTTGGTAAACCTCTGTTTACTTTCTTGGAAATATATATCAATTATCTGTGACAATGTATGGCAAATTTAGTCTGGAATGCATATTAAGAATACTGCCACTATCTTGTTTTTTTTTTGTTGTTGGTCAATTGGCGTTAATCTTCAGTAGCTTAGACCAATTAAGTACTCTTCTCGTTAAAAATAAAAAAAAATGTCATTTAGTTTTTCAGAATTCATTGTGGCAAGTTGTACTTTTAAATCTTTGATAAAAAAAAAGGGCACCATCATCTTAAGATATTTTAATTCTTCGGAAATGCGAAACCTCAACATATATGTTGTCAATGATCTTTTATGGTTTAGTTACATCCATTTTTTATATTTGTTGCATTTTCAACATCAAGAATTTGGGGATCAATTGGAGCTGTTGAAATAATTTTCTTGGTAGTTAGAAATAGATTCACTGTTAGTTGGTCTCGGTGATTTAAAAAGACACTTGAGTGCTCGCCTCGCCCGAGTGTCTCGTTTAAAGGCCAGGTAATGCGATTCAATGAGGCGCCGCTTGGGCGCTTGCCTGAGCTCAGGCGTCGGGCACTTCGGGCGAGCGCCCGGTTGATATAAGCGATCGAACCAGACTTTTTAAGTCTAGTTTGGTTAAATTTATGTTGGTTCGATTGAACCAACGAACGCACGTAGTTATATCAAAACCTGCGCGCGACCCCAACTCCCAACCCTACGCTTTCTCCCTCTGCGTTCGCCGTTGATGATTTCTTCCTTTGCGTTCGTCGTTGTTGAGTTCTCCCTTTGCCTCCATCGTCGACGATTTTTCCTACTGCCTTCGAGTCTTCCTCTGTCACTGATCAAGTTTTCTCAGCTTCCATTGCTGTCCGTTGTCTGCCGCTACTGTTGCTATCCACGACGCGACTACATTACCTCCTGCTGTCCGCGACTCCGCAGCTTCCGCTACTATCTGCTGCCTCCTGTTGTCCACGACTCTACTGTCGCTGCTGTTGTCCGTTGCCGTGACTGTTGTCTGCTGACTTCTAACAGTCGGTTTCTACTCTTCCCTTCTAACTGTTATTAACAGTAAATATACTGTTAATAGTAGATTATTAACTACTATGCAAAATAATATTTATTTATTAGATTAATAATATTATATATTTTTTATATTTTGATATTTTAGAGCGCTTAGCTTCTCTTGGGCGAGTGTCTCGGGCGTTTTGGGACTTTGGCACTTAGCGTTTTTTAAATCACTGGTTGGTCTATTCTTGTAGGATAGGGAGAGGTATTCAGAAGCTATATTGTCTTAGATTATCAAGTACCAAATATTTCCAATATAGTCAAAACAAACTGTCTCAGCAGTATATATTTCAGCGATTATAAATGTCCGAAATCCTGAAAGATGAGTAAATATTATAGCTGGGTGGCTGGATAGGATCTGTGTAGCCCCAGATGATTGGGATTTGTGTCCTGTTATCGTCCTTGTTAATATATGAATTTTTTTTCACAGATTTCTGGATATTTGAATAGATTGTCATAGATCTCTGGGTATGTTACTGTAGTTTGGATATCAGTATCTTTTATAAACACATAAGCAGAAAGTCTTAAAGCTTTTGTATTAATCGGTGGGAATACTTGGAACTTATGGACGTGTCTTCATCATATTATTCTATTTGAGGCAACTTGTTAATTGTATATATTAACTAGTACTTAATATCTGTTGATGTTTAGAGTAATTAAAAAAAATTCCTCACTACTTTTCCCTGTCAATTTTTACAAAATCACCAATTTGACTTGTAATAAGTACTTCTCTTATGCAGGATACTATTGAGAACCGTAATATTTGGAAGTTTATTCCATCAGTTTTTGCCTTCTCATCATCTCCAGAATTAATAATTGGACTGTATTTGCTATATTACTTCAGAGTATTTGAGAGACAGATAGGATCTAATAAGTACTCAGTAAGTATTTCGTTTTAGTTGTATATATCCAAATATTTTGTTTTTGAAACTATGTGCTTAAACTTTTTGAAAGAACAGACCATGTGATTATTATATTCTCTTAACCAGCTTAACTAATTGTGCACAATTTTCATGCAAACAATGCCTTCAGGATGATGACTGAACCTTAGCTAATTGCAGCTTCTATTTGGAATAGTTCCTAACTTCATAGTTGTTAAAACATGCAGGTATTTGTTCTGTTCTCTTTGATAGTATCAACAGCTTTTGAAGTCCTGGCTTTGGCACTTTTGAAAGGTATGTGATATTTGGATTAATAAACTGAAAATATTATCTTCACATGGAAAATTTTATTTTCTATTTGCTACAGATTCTCGCACAAGTGCGGCTGGACCTTATGGTCTTATATTTGCCTCCTTCATACCCTTCTATTTTGATATCCCTGTTACTTCACGGTTCCATATGTTTGGCATAAACTTTAGTGATAAGTCAGCCATATACTTTGCTGGCTTTCAGGTATTCAACTTATTTTTCTTCTTCCTTTTTGGTTTGTCTCAATGACTACTGCATCTTACCTCAATTTTGTTTCTCCAGCTTCTTTTATGTGCCTGGAAAAGTTCGTTCGTGCCTGGCATATGTGGCGCTCTTGCTGGTTTTCTTTTCCGTATTAATGCTTTTGGCATCCGCAAGCTAAAGGTTATGACAATCAGCTCTTTGAATTGGCATTTGTAAATGCCATTGACCATATTTTGGCCATGTGTGAATATTAAGCATCTTTCTTGCTTATCTGTGCTTTCTGAATTTCTACTATTTTTAAACATATGCAGTTTTCATGCCATTTTGCTGCAGTCTAGTTGTGCAAAGTGATCAATGGGCTAAAGCATTGGAAATGTTCCTACAATTTCTCTTTCCAACCTTCAACCATTGATGGGAAGATCATTTGTGCATAGTTGGACAATATTCTCCATATACAATACATCATAGTTCAACAAAGTGTTTGGGTTCCTATCACACGCTCAATACTAATAATGAAAGCCAGCTATAATTGAGAGTATTTGAGGAGTTGGCTTGTTGAAAATACAACAGACATCAGCTTGTTGAAAACCAGAACTTCTGTTGCTTTCAGATAGTTCCATTGTATCTTGTTAAAAATACAACAGACATCAGCTTTGGCAGATATTTGTAGAAACCGGCTGGTGTCCCAGACTGAGCATTTTGGTGTTAGTTACTTAGTTGAACAAAAACTGATCTACTTAATCAAAATCTTATTCATTTTGCTGAAACTTAAAACATCGTATACTGTTGGTTGTCGATGTTTTGTTAAATTTTAAACCAAATCTCCCCAGGAAGCACTATGGCAGTAAGTTACAATTCATTACCCAATTAAGACATGTTTGTGGATCAATGTTTTTGATGTAGAACTATTTAATGATATTTGATAAACAAACATTTAAACTGATTTTAACACTTGAGTTGACCCTAAAAAACCTATAACAATTTCAGTGTAATTGTTAGCAAAAATTTTGTCATTGATATGTGTTTTTGCTAATTATCTAAATTTTGTTATTTAAACTGAGGTATGATCCTTACAAAAATATGTCCCCTTTATATTATTTTTATAAGGATGATGGGTATTTGGAGAAATGGCTACTTAGGATAGATTTCTTGCATTTCATTCCTAGTCAGTGGTGTTTTTCAATCACTGCTATCTCTGAAGTAGGAAACTCTTGTCTATTATCATCAGGCTCTGCAGTTAGTAACTATAGGTTGTGCAAGTTCGATACACTTAACAGTTTCAACTTGCTAAGGACAAAGTGTTGACAAAGTTTTACTGGAAAAGCTTTCTTAGGGCTCTATTTGTTCTAATTTTATGGTAGCTATATCTAGCTATTTTAGTGAGTCCCATTCACAGTAAGCCAAGATAAAGTGTACTCGAACTGAGTAAATTATGAATGCTGAAGTAGCAGAAATCAACAAGAATGGTTATATTCAATCCTAATGAAGTTTGATGCGAATGCTTTAAACACATTTGTGCTTTCAGAGTAATATGTTTTGTCTTGGACCTTTTCTAAGGCATCATAATTTTGAATCATCTTGAATATGCAAACTACATTTTTTTGCTAAGCTGTGTTTTCCATATATTGTTTTGAAGTGCTCTGACATCTCATTTAGCTTGATTTTTATTGGTTGTTCGATTCCTGATCATTCCTTTACTCGATCTCTATGCAGTTCCCCAAAAAAATAACCTCAGTGATTTCAAGGTTATTCTTCTCTTCAGCAAGTTCATCACACGCATCAAGAGCAAATATCAGAGGACATACACATGTGCCTTATGCTGGCCGTCAGGTTCGTCCAAGCCTCTTCTCATTCTTTCCTTGAACATTCTCTGGCAATTGTAATTGCTGTCTGCCTATGCACTTGACCTAGTCCAACCTGTTTTGACCAATGGACCTACTCATTATTATGCATGTACCTTGATTCACCCATGGGGTTGGAAGCATAACACTAACAAGTCAGCTTTCCATTGGTTTAGTTGGAAATATTTAGCATTTTGCAGTTAACTCTTTCAGAACAATATAGCGTGGATCTGCCAAGAGCCAGCAATTGTTTTTAATATATGACTTCTCAGCCCATCTAGAAGCTGCAATAGCTTTTTTTGTATTACAGAGCTATTTACTGGTTTAGTTTCTCAGATCTTGGTTTTCTAGCTAATGATGTTGAACTAAATAAAGGCATTCTTTTTGCTGCGTGTAAATACTCTTATCTATCAGTTATGACAGACACATAAATCTTGTGTTGGTAGGAAGACATTCTGCAATCTGAAAGTTAAAGATTTATCTTAATATGATCAGTGGCATATGCATTTCTATCTTCAGAATATGTTAACACGAGCTTACTTGTCGCCTATGAAATTTAAGCTATGGGTGCTGCAAAAGGGGATGTTTAGTTAAATGGATTGGCTGCTGCTGCTTTTATCTTTTTTACTTTAGCGTTTCTCTTTAAGAGCTGCTTGTGGCATTGAATCATCAGAAAGAACTTAGGATAGAGAGTAATGTTCTTCAAACTTCACTTGGTGAAATCTAGATGTAGCGATTTCTGCATGACTTGTTAGAAAGCAAGGAGATATATAAATATAAATAAAAAATATATATAATTAATAAAAGAAAATATGTGAAGAAATCCTTATCCAACACAGGAACTGGAAGATTTATTAATAAAAGAATAATGTTTAACCATCTGGAACTAAATTGTTCTCCAGCTTGTTTGTAGAAAAGCTCATCCAACATAGGGAATGGTAAGATTAGTATACACAAGAAAATTATTCAATCATCTGTGAAAATTTTTGTACAGCACAGGTCCTCATTGGTATGCAGAAAAGTTCATTTGACATAGGAAACGGTAAGAGGACTTGACTCTTTCTGTATAGGAAATTCCACAGCATTCTGAAGATCTTTGCACTCATCTTTATTAAGCATTACAGATGCTGGTCTTCCTACTTTGGCTGTAATTATTTTTCACTCTCTAGATAGATATCCGATAAAAAAATTGTTGAGTGGTGAGAAGTATTTGTATAGATAACTGCAGCTTGGTGTCGATGACTTGCACTAACTTGTACTAACGTTCAGTGGTTTGTCTTCTTGATTGTGATACAGCGGAACTATCCATCAGTGGGACACATTCCTATGCCAGAGCCACCAGAGTCTTCCATTGCTATGTTGGTATCGATGGGCTTCAACAGCAATGCTGCCAGGCAGGCACTCATGCAGGCCAGAAACGACATAAATGCAGCCACCAACATCCTTCTTGAAGCACAGACTCGGTAACTCCAAACTGTCAGTTGCATCTTGGAAGATGATGTATGGAGTCACACGAATGAGTTTGTAGCCCAGCAGAACACAACGATACAAGGAGAAAAGGAACCCGCAGAGTGACCATTAATTCCAGTGTGAGAATTCAATTAGGTTCTCTTACTGCATTTCCTTTTTCTTTAGCAGTTCCAAGAAATCATTCATCAGAACATTACAATGTTGTACATCCATCTGCGTTGTATAAGGCTGCATCCCATTGTCTAATATGGATGCTACGGAATCGTTATCGATGACCTCACCGTGATGTAAATTTGTGGACCCGAACACTTCTAACATTATGTCAAACTCATTACTTGCTGATTCGGTTCAAAGCAGTTTATAACTAAGCGTAGTGGATAAGGAGCTTCTTGTTTGTTTTTATTTCTGACGTTTTGTATCATACTCTTGCTTCGTTTCTACTATACATTATCTGGTTTTTGCAGCTGAATTGATGCTTCTGCTCTCATAATTGACCACAAGCGGCAGCTGCTTCTCAGGTTGTACATTCCCATCTTTTCGATCTCTAGGATTCATTAATAGGTGGTTAGGATCATAAATCTAAGCCTCCTTGTCGATTCATACTGTGTCGTTAAAAAAAAAAAAAATATATTGATGGATATCAATCTAATGTCTTCGATACTCATTTTACCTAACAACGAATTCTAGCACCCGCTTTTTAAGTACCATTAGGCTATATTTATTTTTCTTTCTTTCTGCAACAACTAAACATGGACGGCTGATCAATCTTGCACTTGGAGTCTTACATGTTTAGCATTAGAGCATGTAGGAACCGACCGATCGTCTACAGATTATGCCCGAAGCACGCAAAAGGACCGTGCCAATTTGCCAAGGGCCTCTTCCTCATCGCTTTGACCGCCTCCCTCAACCAGCCCCTCAACCTGCCATTGTCGACTTCTTTTGGATTGAACGTCCTCGTCAACACGAAATGCTTGTTCTTCACCTTCTTCCCGGGTCCTCCTATGCCATTGTCGACGTCACCTTTTTTTGGATTTAACTGCCCCTCGACCTGCTTGTCCTTCGCAAGCCCATCAACCTTTGTACCAAAGTCTAGCCATTGGTTTCCTCTCGTTCCCGATGACGATCCAGTGCCTGGTGGCCCTTGAAGCCAACTCGAGGTTCTTAGAGGCGACAACGATCGAGCCCTCCTCCCGGGGGACGCTCGACCCCTCCTTATGGTGTCTTCCTGCCTCACTTTCTCCAAGGCCACCGCGAAGGGATCGACGTCTTTCCCCTTCGAGCTGCGCCTCGCAAATGGACTCGCCGCCTTCCACGCCGAACCGGAAAGCAAGGTGGGCGAAGTCGCACACGAGCTTCGACGACTGCAGCTCCCGCTGTTGATCGCCTGCAGACGAGGTGGGAGCTTAAGCGGCAGCAGCCGCCCACTGTGAAACAGCTCATCGGCAAACGACATGAGCTGCTGCTGCTGCTGCTGCTGTCGCTGCTCCAAGCGACACGAAGGCTCGAGTTCCGCATGGTGTCCGAACTCGAAGTCGTCGACGCCAAATCGGGTCTTGGATTCTGGCGATGGCGAGGATACGTAGTAGAGGCACAGAGGAGCGAGATGCAACGGAGCTTTGTAAGGAGGATGCTCGGTGGGCATTGTTGGGCCGGGAGAAGTAGCGACCTCCGTATGGCAAGAAAGAGCAGTTTGGCTTGGTGAACGAGGACTGAAGGCATGGGAATATAAGGAGGTGTTGAGTCACCTTCTTTTCGTCCTCCACAACTGGAAAAAGCCCCAAAACACGGTTGGTGGGGTTAATTCTAAAGGAGAATTATGGCAACATCTAAACCTTCAGTCCGTTGTCTGTAGGAAGTTGAAGGCTAATTTGTCCTTCATGTGCGTTAGGGTCCAGGAAATCTGGAATGTGCGTCTGAATTGAGATTAAACCTAGTAACTTATTCTTGACCCTTGCATTATGTCAAACCTGCTTTTACTGAGCTTATTTAGTAGGGTAAATGTAAAAAATATTAATTTCATAGCAATATATATTATACTGATGATGGGATGCATTTGACAATCAAAGACTATATCTTACAAATTAATACGTAAAATATTATTCTAATGACGATACGATGAATATTGATTCTTTTAGGATTAAATCTTGTCTTTATGCTTACTTATTGTTTTGAAACGAATGCAGCCGCCGGGTGACATGTCGGGCTGGCCTTGTTCAATCGTCGAAATCCAAGGGTGTCCGATCGTCGCTTGCTACTAAAGTGGGTCCCCGGCGCGTCTCGGGCTTGATTCCTGCAAGAAAGCCTAAGTCGAGTTTTTCTCATCGAGTCCCTCCGATGGTAAAGTCAATAAATGTTTTTCTCTGCACGCTATGAAGCCAGATGGGGGTTATATAGGCGTGTCCGGAGGCGTACCTCAGTCCGAACGACGACGAAGTCGCACAGGGCAGCACTGTATAGGTCGGCACTGCGCGATGCCGTTCCGGGATCTCAGGGGCGGCCTGCTCCATGCGTTGCCATCCCGGGATTGCGGGAGCAGTTGTTCTATTTGGATTCGGGCGTCGTGACGGCATGTGGGTGCCATCTCATCCGACGCGAGGCGGTGGGTCGGACGTGGCGATGCATGTGGGGCATCTTTATGCTGACGTGCTTACTGTCATGGATGGTCCCGGGATATCCCCTATCACTCCCCCCCCCCCCCCAAAACAAGGATGGTCCCGAGGTCCTCTAGGAGGGGCTCGGGACATGTTTGGCTTATTCCTTCAACCGTATCATTTGCCCCTCTCACGGGGCTTGTTTCGGGTAATGCTTGTGCTTGTCGTGTCTCTTTTGGGTTGTCATATAATGTAAAGCTTGTAATTGGACTTGAAAGGCAAAATGCCCATATTTGAGTGAATTTGATGACCATTGTAGGCGTGTACATAAAGTACGATCGAGGAATACTTGTAATACAAATCGTCGAGTGGACCAATTTTATACCTTTGTTGTGCAACTGCGTTTACGAGCTTGTGATATCCCTTGTTGGAATGTGCATTGGCTATAAAGTGTTTACTAAAAGAGTGGCTTCGGATCCCGTGTGAGCGCTTTCTGTCCGTCTTCTCTTTTGTAGGTCCTAAGGGATTGTAGGAGATTTCGGGTAGGCTGACCTTTGCGGTGATACGCATTGGTGCCGCACGGCTTAGGCAAAACCAGCTAAGTCCGTGACACTACGGGGGTTTGGGAGTCACCTTGTTGCGTTGTTGTTCAGGCATTGGACTAGATCGGGACTTCGGGGGGGGCTGGTTGGTTGGCTGGGCGAGTGCCCGAGCTGATGAACCTGAGCACGAATAATCTGATGCCTAAGCTGGTGAGCTCGGGCACAGATGGACTAGTGCCCGAGCTGATGAACTCGGGCACAGATGGACTGGTGCCCGAACTAGTGAACTCAGGCACAGATGGGCTAGTGCCCGATCTGGTGAACTCGGGCACATACGGGCTAGTGCCCGAGCTGGTGAACTCGACCACAAATGGTCTGGTGCTTGGGCCGGTGAACTCGAGCACGAATGGTCTGGCGCCCAAGCTGGTGAACTCGGGCACGAATGGACTAGCACCCGAGCTGGTGAACTCGGGCACAAATGGGACTGGTGCCCGAGCTAGTGAACTCGGGCACAAATGGACTGGTGCCTGAACGGGTAAACTCGGGCACAAATGGACTGGTGCCCGAGCTAGTGAACTCGAGCACAAATAGACTGGTGCCCGAGTTGGTGAACTCGAGCACAAATGGTCTGGTGCCCGGGCTGGTGAACTTGGGCACGAATGGACTGGTGCTCGAGCTAGTGAACTCGGGCACAAATGGACTGGTGCCTGAGCTGGTGAACTCGGGCACAAATGGACTAGTGCCTGAGCTGGTGAACTCAGGCACAAATGGACTGGTGTTCGAGCGGGTGAACTCGGGCACAAATGGACTGGTTCCTGAGCTAGTGAACTCAGGCATAAATGGACTGGATCCCGAGCTGGTGAACTCGGGCACAAATGGACTGGTGCCCGAGCTGGTGAACTTGGGCATAAATGGACTAGTGTGGAAGACGCTCTGGTGCTTGATACTTGAGAGCACTTACTGGTGGTGCGTGCGGCACAGAGGGCTGACGTCGCGGGCCTTTAGGAGAGGGTCATGTGCTGTCTTGTTGGCAGGAAATTAGGGGTGTGGGCACCTGGTGGGGATCGCGGTTGGGGACGTTGGGCGAGAATCTCGGTTGGTTGGTCGCGTCAATCGAGGTGACCCTTGGTGGTAATCCCCGCTGACTCTCGCCCAGGCGACTGGATGATGCAAAGCTCCTTAGCGGGATTTGCCATCAATTGCTGCCTCGGGGAGCCCAAACGTCGCTCAGGTGGTAGTGGGGCTTTTCCCTTATACGTTCATCCTCGTGAGCGGAAGGTCTCTGCGTCTTCATTTATCTTTGAGCCTTCCGCGTGTTTTCTCGGGCTCCTATTCCCCTTCAGAATCTAAATCAAGGTCGGGATGACTTCTTCCTCATCGTCGTCGAGTCGGTCGATCCCCGAGGTCAACGAGTCAACCTTGAGTAGTTCCAGGATAGAGGTGTTGAGCTTGTCGTCAGGTGGAGTGTCTCCGGTGGACTCGAGGGACCTCGCGGCCCTTCGGGTGATGCAGTCGTGGCACGATGTAGACTCGGTGGTGACCGAGGAGCTCTTGGGGCTAGTTCGGGATTGCTATAGCGTCCCGGAGGAGTATCAGATCCACGACCCCAGGTCAGGGGAATGTGCTTATGATCCATTCCCATGGGGGTTCAGGTTGACCCTGGATGCCCTGGAGGCGGGGCTGAGGTTCCCCTTGCATCCTGTGATTGTGGAGTGCCTTCAATGGTGGGGGATTTCTTCTTCGCAGATGCCGCCTAATTCTTGGCGCTATCTGATCATTTTTCTAGGGGAGTGTCACAGGATGGGGATCGAACTGACCCGAACCCTGTTCTTGGCTTGCTTTCGACTGTGCAAGGGTCGAGGTGGCTACTACCTTACCGCCCGTGGTGGATTCAAGATCAGTGGCGCCCCCTCGAATAACAAGGGCTGAAAGACTCGCCACTTCTTTGTGAGTCACTCTCGGGAGTGGGGGTTTTGTGTGGGGTGGACTTCCCGAGCCATCAACAATGTACATCGGTGTCTCTCTCCCGAGGAGTCCGATTGCATGGAGTGTCTGAAAGGGAGTCTTTTCTTCTTCTCGAGCAGTTAGGGAAATGCTCGAGGCGTGGCTTGTCGAGGCGGGTCTTAGCCCAGCCTTTAGGGGTATGGCTCGACCTGTAGCTTTTAAGCACTTTGTTCCTGATCGATTTTTGTTCTTTTGCTTTACTGGTCCACATGTTCTGCAGATATGGTGAACTTTCAGGCGATTAGGGGGATTCCGCGCCTTCCGAGCGCGGCGCAACCTTATCGGGGGGCGCCGAAGGCCGGGGGCAAAATCCTGGTTTAGAAGGGGACTCCAGGGCGCCGGGGTCCTGACGAGGCTGAAGCGGAGCGTCCGAAGAAGAAGGCCAAAGGGGTGATTCGGAAGTCGTCTGAGGGAGCGGTGCTTCGGGAGGTGGCCGCGTGGGCTTCCGTCGGGTCGGGTAGTGATTCTCACAGGGAGGGCTCGGGCGCAAAAGGAAAGAGGTTGTTAGGAAATCCTTAAAGGAAGCAACATCACATGCGTAGCGGAAGAACAAAAAACAAAACACCCCAGATTTTCTATAGAAAGTTTTCGTCGTTGTGCGAAGATCAGTGCGTCAAAAATAAATCCACAAAACTGCACGTGTAAAAAAGATACCTAGGGAGATCGTATATCCCTAAATTCTTGCAGATCTGTGGGAGAGGATGAAGGAGGTTAAGCGTTCTCCTCTATAGCGGTATCCACACGGTAGGGATTGCAACGATGCACCTCTCTCTTCCGGGGAGAGGAGAACAGGAGGTGGCTACCAAAAGAAAACCCTCAGCCTATAGAGCTTTGGTTCCCTACTATTTATAGAGGCCCCATGAAAAACCCTAATGGATCTTTTTGCCATATTGGGTATTGGATCTCCATCTAATCACCCAAGCCTCTTGGATTAGTGGGTTTCTATCCAATAATCTCTTATTAGCAATTATTGGATCTCATCTCAAGATCTAATAATTTAGGGGCTTAATGGATATCCAATAAGATAGGGGGTTCAGCGGATATCTCATATCCGAACCTCTACTCGTCGCAACACCTACCATATATGTATGACTCTCTAGGCCCAATATCGAGCTGGCCGTGAGTCATACTTGTCAGAACTCCTTCTAACTTAGTAAATTATTATCTCTATAATAATTCACCCAACTCATCGATTGCGGACGTACCAGGCCACTATGTCGTAGCCCTCAAACGATACAAGGGAATCCAATCCTTTGGACCTATCTATCCTCAGTTACCATGTATCTATAGTCCCTCATCCATCTAATATCCTAGAGACCCTATACGGGCATGGTCTTTGTTAGCCCATACGATCTCTCCTCGAGTCTTGCTCTTGTCGGATTCTCCTGGAGAACTCTTTCTCTCTCACTCCGAATAACCTTGGCCATGGATTTGTTCAAACAAGAACACATGAGATATTCCTCTCATGATACCAAGAGTGGATAATCCTTTATTGACACTCAATAGCTCTCGTAAGGTTGGCTACCACTCCCAATGACCAGCTGTACTAGATTTGGAACTTTCCAAACCTATAAGTCTGGTATCAAAGAGTGGAGTACTCATACAGGACATCCTTCGTGCCTTAAGTCTAAGGACCAGATACACTGTTGGGACTACGGAATCGTTGTTTGACGCGAGGTATCAATAATCATCCAACATTAAAGTAGGCGGATCAATCAGTGAACTCATTCTCCAAGCAGCACTGTGACTGCCTTAGTATCCCCACATGAGTAGCTATGAGACTAGTACCTCCATCATATGAATGGGTATACAGCACACCAGTCTTTCTGGTTATCTCGATGTCCTTCTCGAATAACCTATGACCAGGATAATTTAGGGTCTGTGTTTAAAGATGAATCAATCTCATTATCGTGATCTCATCACGATCCGATTTCTATTACACAGATCTAAGGACATTACAGTATATGCAACACGCAAGATAAAGTGATAAAATGCCTAATAATAAGCAAAGAGATAAAGTGCATATTAAGTCACAAGTGTCATCACTCATGTGATTGGCTTGTAGGGCACATATGACTAGCAGGTGCCTGGGGGCTCATGAGACGCACGGGCTGCGGGATAAGGGGACGACCATTTGGATCATCTCGGTCAGAGCTTGGACTTGCCTTGATAGGTTGAGAAATGCCTCGGGCGAGATGGCCAAGGGTGCTAGGGCGTTCCCAGGGGGTGATAACCCAGGATCGATGAACAGTTACCAGTAGCATTCTGGGGTCTGGATTAGAACACCTCCTCCCAATTGAGCAATGGAAGTTGGTCCCGAAGTGGGGATGGGGGCAGCTGGTTGCCCTTCAATCGGACAAACTCCCGGGTTGGTCACGGGACACTCCTGTGAGATCGACCCTTTCTCTAGCGCCAGAATGTTTCAGAACGAATGCGGTCGCCGAGTGACGTGTCGGGCTGGCCTTGTTCAGTTGTCGAAATCCAGGGGTGTCCGATCGTCGCTTGCTGCTGAAGTGGGTCCCCAGCGCATCTCAGGCTTGATTCCTACAAGAAGGCCTGGGTCGGGTTTTTCTCGACCGAGCCCCTCCGATGGTAAAGTTACTGAATGTTTTCCTCCCCGTGCCCTGAAGTCAGGTGGGGGTTATATAGGCGCGTCCGGAGGCATACCTCAGTCCGGATGACGACGAAGTCGCACAGGGTGGCACTATACAGGTCGGTGCTGCGTGACACCGTTCCGGGATCTCGAGGGCGGCCTGCTCATGCGTCGCCTTCCCAGGATTTTGGGGGCGGCCTGCTCCATGCGACGTCGTTCCGGGATTGCGGGAGCGGCTGTTCTGTTTGGATTCGGACGCCGTGACGACGTGTGAGTGCCATCTCATTTGACCTGAGACGGTGGGTCAGATGTGACGATGCATGTGAGGTGTCTTTATGCTAACGTGCCTGCTGTCGTGGATGGTCTCGGGATATTTACTATCACTTATGTGTGTGTGTGTTTAATATGGAGATATGGGAGGTAAGAAAACAAAGTGAAAAGAGAGAGGGGCACGCGAGAAAGTCCATTGGACCACTCCATTCTGCTTGCTTCTTGTCTATGGCGACCAACCAAATTGGCCCACAAGCTCGCCTCTCCCGCCCAACGCCCCTCTCGATGAGGGCTCTCTGTTCCGCCTTCCAATCCAAAGTCCTCTCCGCCGTTCTCAACCACCGGGGTTTCTGCGTCTCTGCCCTCGGTTTCAGCAGTGCTGAGCAGCTACTTGGCAGCGGGAGAAGGGGGTCCGGCCTCGCTTTGTCCGCTAGGGTTAGGACCAGGGCTTCGGATGCCTTGCTTAAGGAGGAATGGCTGGATTCCCTCTCCTTCCCCTTCTCGGAGAACTTCCGGCAGATCGTGCCCGTTGCCGACGAGGAGATTGAGAGCGATTCGGACGCCGAGTGGGTCGTCGGTATCGACCCTGATATTTCGGGAGCCGTGGCTCTCCTGAAACCCGATGGTTCTGGTTATTCTGCTCAGGTTAGTAACCCTAGGCAGGCTCTTGCTTGTCCCTTTTGGGAATCATTTTTTCCATGTTCCTAAATACCATGAAATCATGTTGAAGCTGGAATTTTTGGATGCATGTGCTAAAGATGGTCCTTTTAGTGTTTTGTTTGAAGCATATGATGTAACTGTCGGCAGAGTAGAACAGCTAGTTCTTTGTCTGTCTTGTAAATTGTAGTGGGAACCAAAAGAAATGGCATGTCTAGTATACAGTTAGATATATTAATACTAAAAATAATTCAGGCACATTGGTTGAGCAAGTGACCTATAGCTCTAGTAGTTTTGGGTTGCATATGGATTTGGTAAAATTTTAGAATTAGGCATGCTAGTTTCTGGTATAAATTTGAAGTGTCATATATTTTCAATGAAGAAATTAATTGTGGATTTATAAATTTGAAGTGTCATTATTTTCCTCCTGAAGGCTCAGACATTAAAACGGGGTTCAAATACTCCCTTGCATTTTCAAGTTCTGATTCAGTGTTATCAAATCTCCAATTTGTCTATAACTTGGACAAGTTGCTGGATTACCTTTAGCATAAACAAGGAACCCAAATAATACATTACATTTAGCAAAAGATGGGTTCACAATGTTTGAGGTTAATCATGTGAGGAGATAACCTGGTTTATTTAGTGTATTCCATATAGCAACGCCCCATTGTTTACTTAGGAAACCAACTCCCCAAAACAGAAAACAGAAGAGAACTTAAAGTAGTGAACTTATAACATTTTTTGAACTATTCTGTTTAGCAACTTCTTATTCGAAAATGTGCAAACCTAACAATTAACCTTTTGGATTTATGTGACATCTAACATTTGGTCTGCAATGGTAATTTTCAATTTTTTGGTAGGATGATTGCCTTGAACTTGGGCATACAACATATTTAATCCTTGTAAAGATATTTCTTGATCACTTTATGAAACTGGCCACTGCTAGGACTAACTACAAGTTTTATACTTGTGCTGCAAAGAGTAGCTTCTATAATCTTAAACCCTTTTATTGTTCTTCAGAATTATTAATTACATGATCATCATGCTTCCTTTCTATGTAATTGTTCAAACAATTGTTAGCAGGTATTTGATACTCCGAACATGCAAGTATTGGTTGGAAAAAGAGTTCGAAAGCGCTTGGATGCAAGATCCATGATCCGATTGCTTCAAAGCTTTGGTGCACCACTTGGTATGAGGCATGAAAGACATTAAAATAAGGTTCAACAATACTATTGTATTTCAAGAGTGCTAGATTCCATTTATTTAACGGGTTTATTAATTCAAATTACTACTATAAACTATAATTTTCTTCGCCAATCTTTAGTTTTGTTCTTTTGATGCTACCACCGTCATGACAGCTTATTTAGACCCTAAAGTCAGCCCCAAACTTTGTAGTCCCAAAATTTATGTGAATTGTAGTTGCTCATCAGTATTTCAGTAATATCCATGTCTGTGCTGCTAACTTTCAGGATGGTGCTTAAGCAATCAAAATATGGCATTTCTATCTATTTAAACATTGCATCAGCCTTTGCTACTTCTTGTGGACTTGTGAATCGGCAATTTTATAATGTCTGGTCTGAAATTATTTTCATGCATCTTGAGATTGCTGATTATATCAAATTCATATGTTGGTAGTTTTTGGAATTTCTATTTTAAATGGTAGACAAATCAATGACTTATTTCTGTATTATGCCATGATAAACATGTGTTTGAACATTTACTGGTTGTTATCATTTGAACAAAGTATTCTTTTGATGTTCAAATTACTGGAGAATTTTATTATATTAATGCGTGTGGGCTATTCATTGACATAGTTATTTAAGTTGTTTGAAGTCACATACCAAATTGAATGATGCAGAAAATGAAGGTTCTTTATGTTCCATAAGTGACCTATATGTCAAATAGGCATTAATGATTCAATTATTAATTGTCGGCATTTAAAGGTTGATTTGCGAATGAATACTTGTATTGCTAGATCTCATTCAAATGTGACATAATCAATAAAACCTTTTTTTCCTTTTTGCTTATTAGAACGGCTATCATAACTTCCAGGCATCTTGAACCAATATGCCTGCTGAATCTAGTAAAATTTGACCTGCTGATTGGTTTGAGTGGTTTAAACTTAAGTAATCCCCTATTTACACATTTTGAGCATTTTACTGATAAGCAGACAACCAGAATCTTGCCATTGGTTATACTTTATGCAGCCATCTAAACCTCTAACTGGCAATGATATCAATCCAACAAAATGCAAAAATAAAAGAGTTATGTATTATTATTATTATTATTCATAAATTAGATTAATTGTCAAACTCGATAAAATGAAAGAGGAAATCTTGGACTACTCTAGCAACCAAGATAGCTTTTTGTATGATGAGTAATAGGAAAGAAAGAAGTGGAAGAGAAGGAAATAGAAAATGGAAAATGAGAATAAGAGGTAAAAGAGCCATCTTTATTTTTTCTTTTTCTTTATCAATGTTCAACTCCTTGCTGCTCAATTTTAATGGATCCTTCTTCTCTTTCTTTTTATCCTTCTTTTCACTTCCTTAAAAGAGCCATCTTAAAAAGATAGCTTCTTTTTAAGAGGTAAAAGAGCCATCTTTTTTCACTTCCTTGCTGCTCAATATTAATGGCTCAATAGCTTTTTGTATGATGAGTAATAGGAAAGAAAGAAGTGGAAGAGAAGGAAATGGAAAATGGAAAATGAGAATAAGAGGTAAAAGAGCCATCTTTATTTTTTCTTTTCCAATATCAATGTTCAACTCCTTGCTGCTCAATATTAATGGATCCTTCTTTTCTTTTTATCCTTCTTCTCTTTCTTTTTATCCTTCTTTTCACAGCCATGAAATTGTGGTTTGGCTACCTTAAAGTGAGGAATAAAATATATGATCTGCAAACATATATCGAGTCAGGTAATGAGTTGTTGTAGGACCTGCCCCATAGTCTAACTGAATGTATAGATTAAGCACGTTTGCCATTGGGTGATATCCATTACTGCCATATGCATTTTGTTTTTTTTGTGTCACAATCACTTAGTTAGATTCCATTGATTTGTCATTAGGTGATCTTTAGTAATGCAAATTGGTCTTATTATAGTTGTAGGGTAGAGCAGAATTTTGCCTGATTTGCCTTAGTACCTTAATTATTTGTTTGTGACATTTTTGAATTCACGTGATATTCACATCTATCCACCTTAAATTCAATCTGGACTGTCATTGTAGATCCAATTTGTATCTATATTAATTAGAAACGAGTATGTGACAGAATTTAGTGCCCTTCTAACACTTGTATCCAGATTTTAATAGCTTGGTTAAATGTGTGTGGATACTGGAGAAGTCTGTAAGACTGTTTCCTTTTTTTTCTTGGGTTCCTAGTTGAACAGAATGTACAGTATCTATATGGACCTCAGAAAATGTTCTGGTTTCTACCTTATGTACAACCCAAATGAAAGGAATAAACATATTTTATGGAATAGAATATATTTTGTTTTTACTAAAAGTAGTGGAACCAATGTATGTCTGAACTGATTTAAATGATTTGTGCCAAGAACAATGATTTAGGTCTCTATTTGGTATGAAAATATTTTGGTCCCAATTCATTTTCTTGTATCACTCATTTTGTGTTGATGAACATGCAAAAATTTTCAAGCTTTGCCAAATATTTGTTGTGGGATAAGACCTCTTTCTTATTTGTGACATATGTCTTGTCAATAAGTTCTTGTGATTGGTATTGGGTTGTTGGGGAGCATTTGGGCCTTAATTTTAGAAGATAAATTAATTTTAAGGAAGTTGTTTTTCTGGAATATCATCCTCTTGAATGGAAAATGGACCTTAGGTGTCTCTCTTAGATCTTTGATCTATGGTTTTGTTTTTAGCTCATTTAAAAATATTTCTATGCATCTATATAAATTGAGTTCTTAGTTAAAGAATGTGGTAACAAGGAAGATCATGACATGAGAATTGGTTAAGAGACCCAAAGGAGCTCTCCCTTTGGAGCAGTCCTAACTTAATCTGGCATGCAAATCAAACTAGATTTCACTTGGTCCATACAAGGATCTAAATAGTGTCCAAAGGTCAAACGTCAAGGTATCCTTCTTTTTGTTTCTCTTCCTACATTGACCCTGATAAAGACACACTGCTAGGTTATGGTTATTGGTCATTTAACATTGAAGATTGGCTTCAATAAATAAGAAATGGCTCAAAGAAATAAGGATGAAGTTCAAAGTTGGTTAAGAGATTGCAAAGAAATTAGGCTCTTGTGTATGCTAACCTTTAACCCAGTCTAGAAGTCAAAATAAACATCAGTTTAAAATAGATGTCATTGTGAATGGCCCCCTTGTTAGGCTATTAATCTATCACATCTCAGGCCTCCTCTTCAATTTCTTAACCTGGTTGTGGTGCTATTTTTGCTTAGCTATTTCTTATCTTGAAAATGCTTGATTGTGCTTAAAAGGAGCTTGCTATTCTGGAATTTTTTTGGTTTCATCCTTAGGCCTATTCATACAGTATTGATGCTAGTTTTACCTAAAAAAATTCTAATACTCTATAAAGTTCCAAATTCCTTTTTCTTGCCAGAATAGTGATAGTACCTTGTTGTATCTAACAAGATATACTATATAGAAATTTAATTGATCACTAGCATCACATATTATGCTGACTAATAGAATAATTCATTTCAGGAACTACAGCATTTATTGAGCAGTCTATTCCTTATCCACAAGATGGAAAACAGGTATTGATATCAAAGACATTTTTTGTTCGAATTTAAATTACATACTTGCATCTTTCTAGCTTGCATATGGATGTAGCTTGTCCTGAATTATTAATTGCTTTATCATGTGCAAAAGCAAGGTGAGTCGAAGAACTAGCCTAGCCTCGTGTATTAGGCTTACCTTATTGAGATCTGAACTGAGTGACGGACTTGTTATTGCTAAGGAGTATAGTGATATGCTTATTGTTTGTATACGTTGTCAAATCTACAGCTCATTTTGGTTAACAACAGAACTCTCTTGCCATCAAAGAAAGAGGGAAATATAACTATTTCACCCCCTCTTTCCATTATATTTACACAATTACATTTATGTTCCCAATTCTGTTACATCCCTATTATGATGGTTCTCTTTCTATTGCAATTCAGGGGTGGTGGAGTGGAGGATTTACATATGGATTGTGGATTGGGATTTTAGTGGCATCAGGATTTTCGGTTGTGCCAGTGGCATCTCGTGTTTGGAAGGACCATTTTGACCTCTATCGAAGCTCCTCAAACAAGGTTAGTCTGGCTCATTGTTTAATCAAAGGGATGCGGAGTAAAAATTTCATGACATTTTCTCATGATTCATCATTGCCATTGATGGCGAGCATCTTTATATTTATTGCTTTAAATTTCTTAGTAAGTTATGATGCTTTCTGGAAGTAATGACTAAAGTTAAATTTCTGCTAGTTGGATCATGCAAAAAGCTGAGTATTGGCTCATGAATATATGAATTGGCTTCGTAGAAATATTACAAGATGGTTTCCTCATTTGTTTGAATGCTCATATCCAAGTGACTGGTGACTTTTCAAATTTATTTATACAATGGATCAGTATATTTGGTAATTGATTCTTATAAATTCCTAGTCCTGTTTTATATTTTTTTTTGCATGTGAATTTTCAAATTGTTTCACACTTTCATATCTGACTAGATGTTTTAAATTGCTTCTATATGAAAGCTTTTGTTTTTGCTCCATTTGGAACTCTTTGAGGTGAAACATTGTGATTCAGCTTGGTGAATTATATTCATCATTCTTATGTTTGCTGAACTTCAGAGTACAGAATCAACTTTAACATGTACAGATTAGTTAACTTTCACCATGAGATTGGTATCTTCTATCTGGTTCATAATCAGTGAATGATATTTGAAGAACCTTGTTAGACCGTAAAGTTGACCCTCCCCAACTCTTGCATTGGTGACTGGTGAGAGCCTGCCTCATGCATCAGTCTGCCCTTTCTAACCCGTCTTTTTCCAGTTGTCCAATCTGGACTTGTAAATAAATGTAGGCACCAAGACATGTTTGGTTGATTTTGTTTGAGATTGCAGTTGTTCATTAACTTTTTTGACATGGTCATCGGTTCCTGCTCGGTTGATTTTACTCTACATTTCAATCATTAGAATATTATCTGTATTTTCTTCTATTACTCTCTAATTGCTCGCGTTTCAGAATATAGGAGAAAACCCTACATATTACAGTAATGCGAGTTTCTATGCAGGAAGATAGCAGGAGAACAGCTTCTGACTTGTTTCCCTCGTTGGATTCTTCCCTGAAAAGGAAAAAGGATCATGGTATGAACTCCTGGGAGCTCCCTGTCATTAATAGATTTCATTGTGCTTTCATGTCATTGTTGTGGTGTTCGAGACGAGGTATCTCACTCTGTTCCGCTGCTGCTGCAGGACGAGCTGAGGCTCTTCTGATTGCTGCCTATGGCAGGTCTCTCAAACTGCATTAACTATTGCTTGTGTTAAGGGTAAAACTACGAACCTTGTCGGAAGAACGAGGGTGTAGCCAAGGACGAGGCCATCGTGTCTGATGCAGCTTGGTAAATTTTCAAGCATATTGTAATCATTGATGCTCTTTTTAACGTTCAATTCTTTCCCAACTATTTTTACTCTGTTGGATGAGTAGTTTAATGACGAGTATTTTTTGCTTTGACGAAGATAAGCTTTTAAATTAATTTTTGCGGCATTCCAAAAGGTCGGTCCAATCTTGTTGGATAGACCGGTTCTTTTATTTTTGATTCGTCGAAACCCGTCTATTTGGACCGGGTTGGATTTATACACGATCAATTGCTGAACCGGATTTATACTGATCACTGCTGCTGTCAGGACAACATTTGATCGGATTATATAAAACTGTAGCTCGAAACCAATGTAAGATAAAGTCGACTTCGCGTGGCAGTGCAACGAAGACTTGACCGATCTGGATTTTGGAGTTAGTTTAGCAGGAGCCATTAAAATGAAACCTCACTCTTATTTATCATCTATCTAGCCACGTTGATGTGACACTTCGTAAACAAATTGTCGAGCACCTGCCCAGCGAAAAGGACTGAAGCCCTCGAACTAAGCCCTAAAAAGGTTGTCCAACCTTCTCGATCCGGCAGCACCGTGCCTGCCGATGCGCTCCTCCTGTCCTTGCTGCAGCAACTGATCGTCTGGTTGGTCAAGGACGCGTTTCGACAAGTCGCAGCTGCACGAGGCGGAGAGCGGGAGCTTGAAAGGCTTGAGCGGGCGTTGCCGGGGATTCAGGCCATGCTCGCCGATGCAGAGGAGAAGCGGAGTAGCAACCCGGCTGTGAAGCAGTGGTTGGCGGCGCTGAAGGATGTGGCCTACGATGCGGAGGCTGTTATCGATGAATTGAACACCCAAATCCTGTGGCGCAAAGCCGATTCTACCGGTGACATGATGGACAAGGTAACACGCTTCGTCTCTGCTCACAATCCAGTTCGCTTTCCGCGCTACATTGGTCGTAAGCTAAAGCATGTGGTGAACAGAATAGATAAGATTGCAGAAGAGGGTAATAAGTTTACGAGTAATGCACGAACAAAGCATAAGTAGCACAAGAAACCTACTCCTATGTTGCTGAGGAATCGGGTGTGATTGGTAGATCTACAGAAAAAGAAGAATTAGTGGAGCTATTATTTGATCATCACAACGTTGAGAATGTTGGAGTCCTTGCTATGGTTGGCTTGGGGGGAGTAGGAAAGATGACCATCGCCAAGCTAGTCTACAATCACCACAGGGTCAAGCAGCATTTTAAATTGCGGATGTGGGTTTGTTTGTCTGATGTGTTTGATGTCAAAGATACTGTCAAAGCAATTATAGTTTCAGCCACTGAAGTCTGTGACCTGCCAACCGTGGAATTGTTGCATGGCCGCCTCCGAGTGTTATTGTTTGGAAAAATATACCTTCTCATCCTAGACAGTGTATGGAATGTAGGTCCGACTAAATGGGAAGATCTAAAATCTTTGTTGGGTTGTGGAGGACATGGGAGCAGAGTTATCGTGACCACATGCTGTGATAAAGTTTCACTGATAGTGGGTACACTTCCCACGTATCATTTAGTATCCTTATCTGAGGATGTTCATGGACTTTGATTGAGCAAAAAGCTTTTGATCAAGTTGATGAGGAGCTTGTTGATATTGGAAAGGCTATTGTTAGAAAGTGTGGTGGGTGCCTGTTGCAATGAAAGTCTTAGGAAGTTCAATGCACCACAAGGAGAGAGACAGAGGGGTGTGGTTGAATGTAGTGAACAATGACATCTGGAATATAAAAAGTTGAACATGGTGAAGTTGAAATCCTACCTGCACTGCAATTGAGTTACCAGCACTTGCCTTCCCACTTAAAGTGTTGTTTTATTTTTTGTGTGGTATTCCCCAAGGGCCACCAGACAGAGGAGGAAATTTTGATCCAATCGTGGATGGCTGATGGATACATTGCATCTGAAGAAAAATGCAAATGTGAATGTTACAAGGTCATGAATGTTTCAGGGAGCTGGTCCAGAGATCCTTACTCCAGGATTTAAAGCAATTTATGAAATCTAGAGATGCAAACTGGCACAAACCAAAAGAGGAAGGATATTGATGTATACCAACATGCAAGATGCATGATCTTATTCATGATCTTGTGCAATCCATAGCTGGAAATGAGTGTGAAGCATTGCTAAATCCAGCCTCTGTTTCAAGGAATGTTTATCATTTGACAGTACCTGGCACCTTCTCTTTAGACATCAAGCAGCTCTCAAAAAGCTTTCCTACACTTCGAACACTGATCGCACTGGATGTGTATTCTGGTAAAACCATGGAGAAAGGGGATGCGTCAAGCCTTACATTCTTGAGAGTGTTAGAAATCCATAATATTAACACTAAGAGAATATGGATTTCAGCAAGATATCTGAAACGCCTCAGATACCTTGATCTGTTTTGTACTCCAACATTAAAACTACCTGAAGCTACTTGTTGACTTCTCAATTTGCAGACGCTGAAGCTTTCTGGATGCCAGGAGCTATGTGAACCAACAAGAGGAATGAAAACTATGAGTAACCTTAGGCATCTCTATCTCGATGGATGTAGGAAGTTGAAGGGCATGCCAGCAGGAATGGGGAAATTAAGTTGCCTGCAAACCTTAACAAAGTATATATTGTGGGGAATTACTCTGAGAGTGGCAAAGGCGAACTGAAGGAATTAAAACTTTCTGGCCAACTTGAGCTTTATAACCTGAAAGATGTTAGGAAGGCTGAGGATGCTAAAGTAGCTAATTTGAATTTCAAGCGAAATCTGCACACCTTAGCATTATGTTGGGGAATGATTGAGTTGATTGATGTTGGATCTCTTTATGAGAATGTTGAAGTGAGAGTGGAAGATGCAGAGGCAGTGCTGAAAGAACTAAAGCCACCTAATGGCATAAAGAGGTTAACAATTTGGGGCTACAGCGGAGTCAACCTCCCAACATGGATGTTGGAGTCGTTCCTGCCTCAACATTTTGTAGAGATTCATCTAGGAGGCTGCAGAAAATGCCAACATCTTCCCCCATTTCGGTAGCTACCATCTCTTGTGGTGCTGTCCTTGACAGAAGTAGATGTCGTGAAGCACATTATCTATGGAGTTGGCATCTATAGCACAGTACAAGTATTTCTCTTGCTAAAAAAGCTGCTTCTTATGGCTAGTATGCCAAGCTTGGAGAATTGGTCTGACAAGGACGGAGGATCAGTGACAAATCTGTTTCCCATGCCTTGTTACGCTAAGAATCTTTTGCTGTCCTACGTTGCAGATACTGCCACTTCTCCCTTCCATCAGAGTGTTGTATGTATGAGCAAAAAACTGGATGCTGCTGAGATCAATTGAAAATTTGACCACATTAATCACACTTGATATAAAAGTCACGCCTGGCAGGAATGTTTTGGGCACACATTCTTCCATTCCTCAGGGAAGACTCCTTCAAGGATTTGGACTCTCTTGGAGAGCCAAGGATAGGAGGATGTGAGGAGCTGGCCCTCTCGTTGGACCCGTATGATGAGATGAGGATCTTCAACTCGACCCTTTGAAAGTTGGAATCGGCCGTTCTCATTGCAGCGGTCCAAGTCGTGGAGAAGCCTTGGCTCCCTTTGATTGGTATGTATCATTTATTGCAATGCTTTGGTCTCATTCCCTGAGGAGCTTTGAGGTCTTAATTCGTTGAAATCATGGCAAGTCATTGCTTGTAGAAGCCTAACTGTTCCTTCACCTTCACCAGTATCGACATCATCGGCATCAACATTGTCATCCTCATCAAGTGGTGTAGCACTTCCACCACAGCTAGAAGATCTGTCATTTGACACCTGTGATGGCCTGAAAGAATTGCCAAGGTGCCCAGCATCCCTCAGAAGACTGAACATCCATAACTGCCCCAACTTCATGTCATTGACAGAAGAGATGGGCCATCCATCTTACTTCGCTTGAGATAATGTATATTAAAAATTGTCCAAGTCTTCCATCCTTGCCCCAGGCAATGGGGCAACTCAGCAAACTCAAGACTCTTTGGTTTGTCAACTGTCCAAAACTAAAATCATTTTCACCAGGGATGAAGCACCTTTCTGCTCTTCGTCATCTGCACATTGAGGAATGCCCAAAGTTGACATCCTTCCCTGATAATTTGCAGCGACAACTCCCCAAGCTTGAAGAATTGAGAGAAAATGGGTGCTCAAAACTGGAGAGATGATGCAATAAAAGAGGAGAGTGTTGGAGCCTCGTGTCAGACATCCCACATAGAGCAATTGGAAGATAGTAGATGGAAGTGAAACATTTATCTTGTTTCCTCAATCCTTTGCCTTGAAGTGTTTCATGAGTCTCTACTGGTGAAGTAGCTCAATGAAACATGTGACTTGAGGAGTTAACAGGTGCAAATTGCTTTGTCTCATTGCCTAGTTCTTGTTTGTTAGCATCTGCTGCAGTCTTTACTACTAAGTTTTTGCAAACTAGAAATGTGATGAAATTACCGATAAAATCCACTTTTCTTCTTATCTGTTTAATTCATAGATCACCTATCTTCTTCTAGTTTTACTTTTATTTTGACGCCAAAAAATAAAGTCGACATCATTATTCTTTAGTGGGTTATTTCAAGGACCGGACCTATCTTGGAGATTTATCAGGTCAGTACATACCGGTGTACCAACACATGATACGTTGGGGTGTATCAACAGGGAATCCGGCAATCTGTATCTCGAATGCCAGTCCATACCATATGTATCGTGTCAACTCAGGCAGTACAGCAAACTCGAGTCTTTACCATCGATAAAATTTGAGGTTTTCTGTATCCCCTTAAAAAAATGTCTTCATGTGCATTGCTGTTAAGTGGATTGCATTTCATTCTGTATTTGCTTCCACCAAAGAGAAAAAATACAAAAGGCCTTGTGTGATTATCCTTTGTGACCAATTTTCGAGAGACCTTTTGTTTCCTTTATATTACTCACATGTACTGGACCAAATCATTGGAAAATATTGTGCATGCAGCTTAAAGAGCAATTTCCTACCAAAGTTGGTAGCTCTGTTTTCTATTAATAATGTTTCATCTAAATTTATTTAGTAGGTTGCGCGGAGCCTGCCAAATTTTTTATTTAAGTAGCTTTATTGTTTCTGGTTTATGATGATCTTTAGAACAGATATACTCATTTCACATTCTATATTCATCTAGAAATAAGAATTATATTTATTCTTATCTAATGATATTATATTTCATATTCTGTGCTCTTTACATAATCATGCTTCAGCTTTTGCTGCTGAATCAAAGTGTCCCAAATTATTGTTAGATGAAAATATCTTTTTTTAAAAGTTCTTTTATCACTTATTTACATGAAGCATTCATTAACTCATCCTTGATTGAAATAATGCAGAATTCTGATATGGGCTGAAGCACATCATCCATGAATTTGGGTCCCAAGACCCTACCAAAGAAGACCCAACAGGACTTGTGAGTTAACAGTTGGATTGGAAGTCCAGCCTAGAAGAAAACCCGGTTCCAGAACTTTCTAGGCTGCACTAGACCTGGCCTCATTCACATTTCTGTCCCTCTACACATGTGATTCGTAACCAGGTTCCAGAACCTTCTAAAATGCGCTAAACCCTACTGCATTGACATTTCTGTCCCTATTCATGTGCTATTCCTTTATAGAACGGTGAGGTGATTTTGGATCGCTACTGGGGGTATTTTTGAGAGTTGGACCTTGTTGAATCTCGAATTTTGATGATAAAATCAATTGATAAAGTTGTGATCTAATCTGCGTTTTGGAATGACGTAGGACTAGCTTCGATCATGGAGAAATGATTAAAGCAGGAGGAATTAGACGTTGGGTCGGAGTGGAACATGTCAGAAGATTGGACGTCGAGCCGGAGGATCGGTCGATGTATCGACAGAAGGTTTCGTGCCATGAGTTTGAGCATCGAGCCAAGAAGAGCGGACATTGCACCAAGGAGATCGGAGTTGCGGAGGTCAACATGCTGATTGGACAATAGACAGCAAGAGAGGATGATGCGTCGAAGGATCGGATGAAGCTCCGATGAACCAATGACATGCCGAACAACACACGATTCGTGCTTTATAATAATTGCCTAGATCGGAGTAGTTTTAGTTGTAATTGGGTTGGAATTAGGCCAACTCAATTAGGGGCCCATTGGGCTTAAGTTAAGGCTATGTTGGGCCAAGAGAAAGGCCCAATCGGTGACTCAAAAGGTGGGTTAGGTGGTGGCACCGTTAGAATAGGCGGTAGAACCGCTAGTGGCTTAGTCTTCAAGACAGTCTCCGAGATTGTGTCAGGCGATGGTACCGCCAGACTGGGCGATGGTACCACTTAGTGTTAGAGCAGACTAGGTGGTGGTACCGCTTAGCACTGGCAGTGGTATCGCTAGTACCCTGAAGACTCGGGATGAGACTGGTTTTGACTTCAAGTTTGAATCCATTTGGGGCCTACAAATACCTCTCTCATCCCTGTTTAGGACACAAGAACTAAGAACAAAAACAAGGGAAAACTCTATTGTAATCTTATAAGAATTCCCCTCCTCTAATCTAAGAGTTGAATTTAGTTAAGAGGGGTGAGTGGGGTTGTAAAATGTTATCTCCTAAACCCGTGAAAAAGAGAAAGGGTTGTAAAAGGGTAGTTGGTCTTCGCCCATTGAAGGAAAACCATTAGTATAAGCCGATGGCCTCGACGGAAGAAGAATCAGGAGTGGATATAGGTCACGACGACTAAACCACTATAAACTCCGATATGCTCTCTTTGGTGTGCAGTTTCTGTTCTGCTCTTCATTATTATTATTTCATGCTTTTCATTACTCACAGATTTACTTGTTCACTGCTCTCACTCAAACTTTAAGTTAAAAGCATTTCCGATATGGCTTGAATCGACGAAAGTTTTTAAACCAATGTTTTTATCGTACGCACTAATCCACCCCACCTCCCCCCCTTCTAGATCTGACGAAGAGGCATCCGGAACCCGACCTTGTTATGGCTGGAGTTGTCCCTGACGAGGAGCATGAGTAAAACAGCCCCCTTTGACGTCGTTGGCATCGTCGCCACTTCTCCTTACGGGTTGTCCATGGCAAAGTGTTTGATTCCCTCCCTCAACTAAGTTCTTGTGGAGAAGATAGTTCCTCCTTTCAAGACCAATGCCGGAATTCTCCTCCTGTAGAAAACCACTAAAGTAAATGAAAAAGGGCCTTTTGTTTGATTATTTACTAGTAGTCTCTTGGTGTGAGTTTTTGAATTGATCTATGTTTCTTCTATTCCTGTCTAATGCAATGTGTTAAGGCTCGATGTTGGTGATTTCCACTCACTTAGATTTGCGAGCTTCTATATTCTTTTTCTTTATTCTTTATTGATAATGGCTTGAATGCTGTTTTATTAAGATTTTATTTTCCTGGGTAGTAAGCGGAAGTTTTGTCACTCGTGGAAGAGTGATATTGTTAGTACTGTCGATCTCTGAGTTGTGCGATAAACGATTGTCACAGATTGATCAGCTGAGTGTAACTGTTTCATATTTTTGGTGATTCCACAGTGGGTTGGTTTTGAACAATTAGGGAGATAATGAACAGTCCAACCTTGTTTTTTTCTTCTGATGTTTCTGTCTTGTTGGTCACCTTCCAACCCTCCTCATCTAGGCTGCTTATATTGGATTAGTTTTTAAGTTTTAATCATGGATGGACCATTATTGTTTCTATATCATCCAATTGACATGGACATATAAAACTATTTTGTATTTCATACATAAACAGGTCTGATGTGACTGATTATGGGGTGTTTTTGTTAGTCAGATGCAATTTGTTGTACCATCTTAATGACTCTAGGGATTTTGAAATTTGATTGCACAATTGTTACTGGTTATAGATGATCTTTTGTTGATTATATAATTTAATTCTTCCATGACTTATCAGATTCACTGGTCTCCACATACTTTCTACCATAAGTCTTCATGGATGTTAGTTTGACCACATTTGTCATGGAATATCTAAACTTTTGGTGATGAGGTGACCTCATATGTAGTTTAATTCGTTAAGTATCTTGTTTTATTGTCAGATGGAGATATGCAATTGAATTTTATTATTTTCTTAAACATATTTGTACTATATGTTTCAAGTACTTTGTGAACATTTTTTAATTATATGGATAGCTTTTAAGCTTCTTGTAAGTTTTGTTTGTTGGTGATCATTAATTGTCTGTTTTATATAAAGTATAAAATGACACTGACATATGAAAATATGCATTTACTAATTGTTATTGTATCTGTGTGTCATATAAGCATGTCTGTATCATGTTGTGTCCATGTACATGGTTCAGAGGCAACCATGTAAAACATCGCCACATAGCAGTACCTGCACGGAATTGTAATATGCTAATGCACATTTTTATTGCAATGTTTGCACATTTTTATAGTAAAAAATTGTCATTTTACACCATTTGTCTACCATATGATAATAATTTTCACTCATTAAATTAAATTTCTAATAGATAAACTTTATTGGAAAAATATGAATGCTTTGAAGGTCCAAGTAGCGGGAAATGTTTCTGTAGCTTCTGCTGAACTATTGAGTTATAACTTATTCATGTGTGTAATCTTATTTGTAGCAGAATAAGGAAGACTTTGTGAAGTATGTGCTGATTGCTCAGTTTAGGAATACAGTAAGTTGTGTCTATTGGCTATGCTTATTCAACTTATTGCCACTGTAATTTTCTACTGATGATTAGATTGATCCCGGAGAGATAAATGCCATGACCACTTGGAAATATATAGTTCCTGGGACATTAATTTAATCAGTGGATTCAAGAGTGCAACATGTACTTCTTACAAAGGGTGTGTCCGTGGTACGAGAATTCTAGTTTTTCAGGTTGCCAAGGAGCAACCTTATCATTGCAACATGTAATTTTTGGGTGCCTAAAATTTCCCGGTGATGTGCATGTAGATTCCTTCACGGCTAACGTGCTTTGAATAAGTCTTTGCTCGTTAGATAAAAGGGTTGATACCGTTGACTTGACAACTGTTAAAGCGAGGTTTGATAATTTGAGACTTTAATTTAGTGCAAACAAATTAAAAGCGTAACAGAGTAAACGGAAATAAATATAAGAAGCATGATAGTTGATTTTGAGCTCTAGTACTCCGGTAGTCCTTGACATTTGTTCTATCTATTCTCTTACTGCAGATACAAACCTTGGCAAGAAGTTAATTGTTGGTTTAAGATAAAAGCGGAAATGTTTTTGTTCCAATGTTAATGCCGTGGAAATCACGGGATGAATTGTTCTTTAAATGTTCGATACAGTGTGTAATTGGTGGTTTGAGGGTGCCAAAAAATCCTGGAGTCTTTTGTTCTAAATAGGTCCCAACATCACCAAGAACAAGGAATCTTGTCTGAATCATCAGATGATGTGCTTTAAAACTTTGGATATGCCTAAAGTTCTTGGAATTTATTTATTTGTCTTAGGATTGATCATAAAAAAAAAAAAAAGGGACAGCCCTACTTGGAAGCTTCTGATTTAGTGGATTCATAATTCTTCTGAAGAAAAGCTAGCCACAATTAGATATGATTCCTGCAAAGGGATTATGATCCACTTGACCTCTTATTCCACGAGCTAGGGATTTAAAAGAGTTTGCCAGTGCCACAAAATTGGATTCCTCATCCAACCCTTATCTTTCACACCTCCCTTGCTTGCACACACACACACACACACACGCACAGAGGGAAAGAAAAAATTAAATACACCCATCTCTTCCCTCTTGACATTGCATGATAAGTTTCTTTCACTCATTGTGGCTAAGTTTGCATCCAAACAGTGCTACCACCATTTTAGTCACGTCACTTTGGATGCCCATAAAGCCATCCTCTTCGACCACACACACCTCCGTTTGTCATTTGGCTTTGGCTCATTGGAATCTCACACGTCACGAATCTCGTACTTTTCACTTCTTCCCGTGGAGACAAAGTTTGGGCCACCATTTGTGGTCAACATATGCTCGCATTGCATGTCTAAACTAACAATGAAACAAATCTAACCTACCATTAGGTGAAGGCGTTTGCATATATGCCTACAAAATAATAGCTCCAAGAAAAACCGACAATAAACAATAATGTTAATCCTCTTCTTATTCTACACACACCCAAAGTCATCGAGAAACCCTATATTTATTAGTAACATTATTAAAAATTTTAAATCGATAATGAATTTGAGTTAGATTAGTCAGGGTTAATATACCAATTTAACCAAAAGACTTATATTTATTAAGTTATGAGTCAAATCTAATATATATCATTTGAAATTTTTTAAACATTATCTTTTCTTAATTATCTTTTAATCTCTCTTAATAAATAAAAAAAATAAAGTTCAACTAATATTAAGATTTCTAATCAATTCCTCTTATCTAGTAAATGTTAGCCATATATCATGATCATTACCTTCTTTAGATAGTTCCTCCAATCCACAGCTCAGGATTTGCATCACCAAGTGGGGAAGATACATTTGCATGATTGGGAGGTCATAATCACTTTGGGTGGTCGCGTTGGTTCATTGAACTTAATAGTGTATGCACAAAGGTCAAGACATGCATGTATCTCAAGGGAATATATATATACATATATATATATATATATATATTCAAAAAATAATCTAAAATAGAAAAATAATAAAAGATATCCATCTGGGTCTAATTTGAAAGTTTTTATAAAAAATTTAGAACATTTGATCCAATCCTTGTATACGATATATTGTTTTTGGTATAATCCTATACAATAATGTATTGAATATCAGGACCAAATTTTTTTTTATCAAAAGTTGTCCGCTGAAATATCAAAAAATATTATATGGATCTAACATATTTTGATGAAAATAAAAAATCATAAATTATTAAATAAAAAATATCAGAAAAAAAAAGATGCATATCTGGATCTAATGCAATATTTTAATTTTTTTAAAGCATTTGGATCAATCATTGTATGTGATATATTATTTTTAGTACGACCTAAAAAACAATGTATTTGATATCATAGCTTAAATTTTTGAGATCAAATTTTTATCATAGGTTGTCTATCCATTTTGAAGTTCAAATGTTAAAAAATATTATATGAATCTACCATATTTTGGTTAAAAAAATTAGAGAAAATAGGAAAACCATAAATTGTTCATATGCTGAAATAATTTTAAAAATAAAAAATTTCTCTAAAATAAAAAAAAAAGTGATGTATGCCTATCTGAGTCTAATTCAAGTTTTACTTTATAGTTATTTTTAATTTATTATTATACTTTTCTATTTATTATTTGTTTTAATAATTTACTATATTTTATATTTATGTATTATTTTAATAATATGCATTGATATATATATATATATATATATCAGTAAATTATTTAATTTAATTTATTTTGAACCGTTTCAAGTTTTAAATTAGCCGAACCCATTTAAATGTATGAGTTGATTTATTAAAAAGTTAAAAAAGGAGAAGTATTAGCCTTTAATAGGAGAGAAAAGATAACAGCTTTTAAGAGAAAAAAAAAACAAAATCATCAGAGGGTTATTTTTATCATTTAAAAAAATTGAGACTCATTGTAAAAAATAATTTAAAACTATTTTTTCTTCAAAATTCATATATATATATATATAATTAAAAAAAATCAACTAATGTAGTTAAGTAAGACCTTAACGGTTAATAGTGTCTTGGGATCATATCCCATCTTCACCATTTAAGATTGTGCTATATATATGCTCTAAATTATTTAACTACTGACATCTCACAAATCATACATATGCAATGGATATAAGCTACTCAAGCAAATAGGCAAATGGTAATTACTTTGCTTATTTTTGTTCAATGTATATTCTGAATTCCCTTATTTTCATGATTTCATTTTTGAGATTTTTTTTTTTTTTTGGGTGCAATATCAGCCTTACCAAGTACATGGGTAGGTAAATAAACACTTAAAGGAGCTTGGCAGTTGTAATCCAATAGCAGTTCATGAGCTGGCCTCCTCTGTCATTGAGATGACTTTTCTCAATGCAAGTGGGATTCACTTGTGAAGTAGGACACTCCCTCACCCACATCACAAAAGTTTCCTTTATGCATGTTCCTACTCACCCATCACCACTCTATCCTTCTTTCCTTTTTGCTCACCATGTAGTGTAGAATGCTGAATCAAATTCCATGGGCAAGTGGATTAATATAGAGGCCGAAAGGCATATATTGTTTATTTGTGTGTTTAGTCTTTAGCCATGTAAAAGAAAAAAAAAATCTTTCTTAAGTGCATTCCCAATTACGGATGGATTTTTTATTTTACTGAAATTATTCTCATTTTGATGCTCAAGCGTCCCATCATGTCTTTCGTATGATGCTACCTCCTATCCACACAAAAAGTCAATGGTTTTTGCATTCCATCTCATGTGCATACATCATGAGATTATATTTAATAAAAAATATTATAAAATTTGCCAGATTATAAAGTATTTTTCTAAGTTTCTTTTTTTTTACCTTTTCTTCAAAATAAAAAAATTGATCTTTGACTCCACTCTGAGCATTTCTCGAAACTAAAATACTTTCTAATGTGAATTTGGCTTCAAAACTTTCAAGACGGGAGATTGCTAAAAGCGATCGATTGCTCGGCTCAGAAAACATTATTGTCAATTCCTTCATTACCTCCCACCCAAAGACTTCAACGAAAGCAGTCAGTCAAAAAATATAAGAGGAACGCTCTTCGAGCTGTACACATTCGTCATCTATTTTCGCACATTTAGTTTGAAAGGTCAAAATAGTGAAGTCTTATGCATGCTGTCAGAAGCGATGAAGCGCACGCCAGTCTCACCTTCGGTGCTCTGAACGCCGACCCCAAAGACATCGCACGGGAACCAATAGATCGTATCCCTCTTCCCAGCAAAACCGCCGCCGCCGATCCCGTGGACGCGCCACCGCTTTGATACGCGCCGAAAACACAGCACCACCTGCCCCGACCCCTCTTCTCAATTAATCGCCGCGTCTTCCGTCCCCCTTCCGCAGCCCTCTTTTCTCGGTGACCTTTGAATTACCGATGATATCCCTCCACGAGTCGCTTTACCGACGACGACGTTTAGTGGCCGCTCGTCGATCGTCCTCACCGTCCGATGCCGAATGGACGGCTGTGCCACGCGCCATCACGAAGGGCGCAAGCGAATGCCCCTGTGGCATTTTCGTAATTTCAACGAACAGGAGGCCCCCTAAACGTAGCCGCGGGAGAACGGCTCCGTTTCCGTTCCGTTCTTACGACCCGACGATTCGCTCGCGCGCACGTGGGTTTGTTTCCCATCCCCGTTTCCCCCCAAATCCCATAATTAATTAACGATTTATTACACCGTAATTAAGGGTGAGAATATGTATTATTTATAATGGCATGTACACGATTCCTTCATGGCCTTCGCAGGCAGCCAAGGGATGGCGGCCTGCGTCTTCCACATGCGCATCACATGCATCCAAATTCTCTATTCATCGATCCTTATCTGCTCGACTTATTCCGTGGATGGTCATCCACGTTGAAGCTAATTGGAGATCCATTAATCAACTCTTGTTATGCTATGATTACTTAATTGCATATGTTTCTGCACGCTAGGCTTGTCAGCGGATCGAATCCGGGATCCGATTCGATTCGGTTCGATCCGACCCGATCCGATCCGATCCGATACGATACGAACCCGGTTCCTTGTACCAACTCGATTCCCCAGGATGGCATCGTCTCACGCCATGATGAGCCGTGCCTCCATCGGATCGTCGCCAAGTGCCATCGACGGGACGACGGCAGCCGTCCATTCTAAAGTTCGCACCACTCGATGTCATGATAAGATCGGGCGCGTCATATCTACGTCGCGACGCAGCGGTGCGTCCGATGAAGGCAGGTGGGATAACGCGGCCCATCGGAACCGTCCGTTAGGATGAGTCAACGATGGCGACCGCCTCGGCCCTTCGAGCACCGCCCTCGCTGCTTCCCTCCGTCGTCCTAAGATTACTCCTCCCGTATTATTAACATCGTTATCATCATTACCGTACTGAAATGTAATAATCTAAGAGCATTCAAGATTGGATTTTTAGGCCCTTTATCTAATAATTCTTTTGGGGAAGAGACGGAGGAAGGGGAGTAATTCGGCTGTTGGATTTGCTCGACCGTATTTGTGTGTGTCCCTTTGCGTCTGCTTCGGTGGGTTGCGCTTTTCTTCGCCTCCCTTCCTCCTCATTCTTTTGGGAATTTGCAGAGCGAGGAAGGAAAGAGGATCGAGGTTGATGATCGAGAGTGAGAGACGAGATTGGGAGAGCAAAGGAGGATTTTTTTGAGTGATTTCTCCGAGATTTTCTCTAATTTGGGGGTGGGGGTTGGGGAACTTAAAACGGAAGAGAAAAAAAAAGAAAGAGGTTCCTTTGGGTTCTTTTTTACGAGCCGTGGAGGAGGCATTTGTTTTGGGAATTTGGAACTGTCGAGATTGGGCTCTTTGAAGCGAAGAAGGAGGTGGAAGAAAAGGAGGAGTTTGATCCCCTTTTTCCTCCTTGTTAGAAAAACCGCAGTTTTGGGCTGCTGTTGGATGCATCCGTAGCGAATCGGCGGAAAATTCGGTCCTTCTCGTGATTTTCTTGGAAAATTTCGTTGGATTTCTATGTTGTTTGGATAACGTAGGGAGATAGCAACTGCGCCAATCGGCGGGGACGTTGATGACCATTTGAGCTTCTCCGATCACAGATCGGAATAGCGTCCAACATTCGATCCCCGCGTCTCAAGAACCAATCAAACAGAGGCGGGCGGGCTCCGGTTCCGATCACTTCGTCCTTTGGTCGCTGGACCCGCCCCTCGCCGCCATGGCGAGCTCCTCCGGGTCGCTCGATTACTGGAGAAAGTTCTTCCGCAGCGCCAACTCGGACATCTTCGAAGTGATGGAGCACGCGATCCTGGTCGCAGCCTCGGATCACCCCCAGGAATTCAGGAGCAGGAGGCATCAGATTGTGGAGAAGCTGTTCGCCGTGCTGCTACCCCGGTGCTACGGGTGCGATCGCGTCGCCGAGGGGGAGGAGGGCGATCGCAGCGTTAAGCGGGACGGGGAGAAGGAGAGCAAAGTGGATAGCAGTAACGACGGACCCGAGGACTTGAACCGGATTGTGAGCAATTACAGCTACGACGAGGCCGAGGCGCTTACCGAGGAGATCGAAGAGGAAAGCCAGATCTTTGGGGAGGTTCTGAGGATAAAGGAGATCTTTGCCAACCACCGTGATGAGGTCTGTGCCCTCGTGTGCTTCATAAATTTGATGTTTTTGTGGGTGCACTGAAACTGTTCGATGCATTGAGATAGCTGAATTTGCATAACTGTGATGGTGCCCAAGCATTTCTTTTGCTCTACCATTACTGAGATTATATTTTCTCTCTTTGATCTTGATTTGGAATACTTTTGCTGGTTTGCAGTCGGATAGCATATTGTTCGAGTCTTTGAGGAGGCTGCAACTGATGGAGCTTTCCGTTGAAGTACTGAAGGTGATGATAGAACATATGTTTCAGTTCATTATATATTTCAGTTTATTAGTTTCTTTCTCTCTTATACATGCGTAAATTTTGACCTACAAAAGCAAAGCCTTGCTTCCTGTATTTTGTTAAATCTCCGTATATTTGGGTCTCAGGCCACTGAAATTGGGAAGGCGGTTAACGGCCTGCGGAGGCACAACTCCAAGCAAATTCGCCACCTTGTGCGCACTCTCATCGAGTAGGTTCATCTTTCTATACCAAAATTATTCAGAGAATTACAATAGAGTTCATAGGTACTCATAGGGTTCGTTTTGTTTTGTTTTGTTTTGTTTTGTTTTCCTACATAGAGCACAAGGGTTTAGCATGCCATCTTCGTAAGTGGGCTTTGTATCTTGCTCGTAAGGCGATCTTTGTTTCCACCCTTGCTCATTTATGCTTATTTTGCATTATTCTTAATGTTTAATTGGTTTGGTGGAGGCACTTGTTGAATGATGAACAATTCTGTTCAATTGCTCCTTTGGCTTTGGATCTGATGACAGGGTCATTTATGTGACCAATGAATTGTTCTTTTGACTTGGTTTCAATAGACTCTTCATGCTGCCTAAAGTAGCGTGCAGACGTGCTGGCTAGAAACTTGTCTAACATTGCCTCAATTTCCTTCTTTGCGTGACAGTGGTTGGAAGGTTTTGGTCGATGAGTGGGTGAGGGCTACAGCGGCAATTGCAGGTATAGCATCTCTTTCATGTTTGCTTGGATGGCTTTGTCGTTTATCATGTTTTATGTGTAATACTGAAAGCATGATTTTTCAGATAACTCTCCGGACTCTATAAATCCTCCTATGGAAGATGAGGAAGGGCTCCCTTCTCCCCCCTTAGACGAGGGATTTCTATTTGCCACGCAGACTACTTCCATGCAGCTCTCCAAGGTATATATAAGATACAATTGTTTGGATGATTTATCATCCATCGTCCTGAATTTGACTGATCGGGCTTCATTTTCTGTGCCTTTCTCTTACCATTTGGACGTGAAGTTCTTCGAGGAAATGGATGATGATGGAAGTGAGTAGCTATGATTTCCTCTGCTTTCTGCTATCGTTTGCTGGTGCATTTCATCTTGTAATTTTCAATATGTTGATGTCATCTTCTCGAAAACGTTCTCCAGATTTTAGAAATAATGGAGAGTTTGAGAAGTCATGGGAGAATGGAGGGTCTCCAGAAAATGATGTGCCACATAGGAAACAACAGCCTCCAAAACATTATGTCATTCCAAAAGAGCAAGCGGAGACAAGGAGGCAAGAGCCATCACAATTCATTACACCAGAAGGGAAGGAAGTGACACGAAGGCAACTGCCACCACAGTCAGCAATTGTGGAAGATAAAAGCCAGATGAAGCAGCAAAAGGCAGTTACGAGACCGGGAAAGCCACAGGATCCTGGGATCGGCCAAGGAAGGTGTGAAGGTATTGTGAACAGGCAAAGCAAACCTGTTATTCTGGATTCTGGGCCTGGCAGACCACCAAAGCTACCCCACGCACAGAATGTTGGCAGACCGATGAAACCTAAACAGCATCAAGACAGTGGTGCACTTCGGAGGAAGCTGTTGGTGGGTCCACAAGATGTAAGTTCTGCTTGAAATTCTAGACATTGTAGGTTTGGAGGACCTTTAAGAATCTTGTATTCGATGCAGAAAACAAAGTGCTCAGAGGAATCCTCAATAAGAGAGAAGTTAGAACTGGCAAAGAGGAAGCTTCATGAAGGTTACCAGCAAGCAGAAAATGGTATGCTTCAGTTCCCGGTGTCTAATATGATCTTATCGATTTCCTAGTAGCTAAACATAATAGCTCATCTGATGGGTGCTTCACGCTACTTGCCGCAGCGAAAAAACAGCGAACTATACAAGTAATGGAGCTGCATGATCTACCAAAACAGGTGCACAACAGGCATCCTGTTCTGAAATCCAGAAACCAAATTAGGAGTTGGGCAAATGGCCGGCATTAGTTCTGTTTATTCTGGGAATGGATTGCCAACTTACAGGAACCTTCCTCCTGTACAGAAGAACATCTGCATCTTGCTGTTAAGTCTGTATCTACCTGCTGAGCTTGGTTGCAAAGACTAAACAAGAGAGGTTCCTCCTTTTTCCGGTGTTTAGTTCTTGATGGAGACTTAGACACATTGACTCGAGTAGTAGCATAAATGGGGAGAGTGGTGATAAGTTCACCAAATGTAATATGAAGCCTGGGGACTCAAAATATAGTCCCAGCATTCCGGAAACATTTATCCATTTGTTCTTTTGAGACTGGCTATGTAGACAATGACAGAGACAAGGCACCAAGCACTATAACCATTACCCATTAATGATTCATTTGCCTGGTCCTTGTGATGTAGAAGCACCATGATTTGGCTGACCTAACAAATCACCATACTGTAAATGCTCTTCTCTTTTTGGTCCTTGTTTGTTTAACATGGTTTGTTGGTTGAAGTTGCTTGAAAGCTACCTGGTCCATTCAACTTTGATTTGGATGCTTTGCATTTTGCTCATGTTGTGTTCTCCATTGTTTGAGCTCTTTTCATTCAGACTACTTAACTGCTTTGAAATCTTTTTTTTTTCTCTAAAAAATTGGCGAAGTCTTTTTTTTTCCCCCCTAAAAGATTTTTGTAAAAATTATTATTAATAATTTAAAACTAAAAGTAAATAATTTTGTGACAAATCAAATGTTCTTAAAAGAGAAAAGAAATATGTAATCGATTGCTTTAACCATCGATTGTTTTGGGTGTTTAGCACTTTTAAGTTCATGCTTATCAGAACTAAACCAGTTTTCCTTTTTTTGAGATCTTTGGTTAGATCATCGGATTAATTTATCGAAAGGAATGGTTGGGTTGCCAAAGCAACAAGTTGGGTTTAGAACAAAGTATGGTCGACTCGTGTGAACTCAACTGAGCTGCTTAGATTATAAGACCTGGAAGTGGAAAGCCACTGATTCCTCTTGACACTAACAATATGAATGCACACCTTAGGTTTTGACTGTTCGTGGTTGTGTGCGTCACACAAAGTTCAAGAGGAAAAGAATACAACTGGTCATTTTTAATGCAATTTTGCCTTGGAAGTCTTTGAGGTTGGCCAATAGAAATTAAAGCACGTTGTTCTCTACACGAGTTTGAAGACCCCCCTTGTTGAATGCACAATGAAGTCAGAAACCTACGCCTCAAACACCGGCACACGTTGTCAAACAAGATGTTGGCCATCGATCTACTCTTTGGTCACCGTATATGTCACGTAATCTAGGTCATGTTTTAGTATGCCGTAAAAATAAAAAAAGAGTTCCTTTACGACTCCGGGAGATCTCTTTATGCAAAGAATTGCCCAGAGAAACCAACGAGTTTTGATTTGGAATTTCTCGACTCGGATGGGATTTGACTTGGGTTCAGAAGGTCTGACACGACTCATGATCAAAGTCAAATTTTGGTCATCCGGTCAATGCATACTTGGTCAGCACTGTTTGTCCATGGCTCCTCTTGTTTGGATCATAAGTAAATTGGTGTGGATCCACTGATCCCACTGCAGCATCACTCAAGAAAGCATTTTAGTTTACATCTCACAATTGAATAGCTTATTACTGCAATCATTACATCCATGCATAATACTGCAGTAAATCAAGTGCCTTGACAAAAACATGAATCTCATTCACACCCTGGTGAGCAAGTAAATACTCGTGTCACAAATATGGGTTGTGATAAAACAAACACAATTTTTCGTGCTCTTGTTACAATTGATGTTGAAAGCAATTCAGGATTCTAGCAGCAACAGATACGATATCGAAGAGTACAAGAGCACATGACCGATCCTAAAAAGAGCCCGACCTGAGATTATTGGGACAGCAAAAGAAATATGAACCACCAAACTCATTACCATGCTGTAACAAGCTAGTGATGCTGGTTCGGTGAAGTGGGCTGACTGTCTCAGCCTAACTTACTGAGGAGGCTTACGTGATTTGTCTGGTAAGATGTTGTCAGGAAGAATTAGCTCCGAAGGGACTTCACGGACCACTCCAAGCATGGAATCATACTCCTCATCTCTGCGAGCAAACTTCTTACGCAATACTTTCTCGAATTCAATCTCATCAAAAGATTTAACATTTTCAGCAGCATGCACTTGGGCCAAATTGGCATAGTTGGCAGCAGACTCAGAAATAAAAGCTATCTCTTCATCAGTTAACTTTCTCAGAAACTTTGCAGGATTGCCTCCCCATACCTGTTGCATGATAAGAGTTCATAAATGAGCAGAGTCAATGAACAAGGGTAAATGATAACTAATCTTTGCTTCACCATGGTTCAATATAAGGCCGTCAATCGATCTGTTCCAGTCCATTGAGTCTGTGATCGACACCCCAATCTCGTTCATCAATGGACCGGACACATATCCAGGTCAATTTTATCTGGTAATGACCCAATCTGAGACCATTTGTGTTATAATAGATATATATGATATCAGTTCTCAACTTATAATCAAGCATTATATTATATGATAAATTATTTTGAGCTTCCATCACTAGCATCATGCCACCTCTAACTGTAGCCTCCCTTTTGTCCCTTCCGCAATGGATCACATGTTCTAACGTTTGAAGCCACCACAAGTTCCACGGTGGCAGAAACCAACTCTGTTAGATTGATTCCTCTGTCACTCCCATCACTAGATCATATGCATGGAAGTCTGCTGGACCAAATCAAATTATTGAACCTACCCGATAGAGCTAGCTAATGGTAATGAATTCAGGAGACAAATATAAACTTAATTAAAAAAAAAAAATCATGGGACAGACAGCTCATGACCTCTCCACATGGAATTCTTGTATTCTGCCTTACAAGGGCTCCAGCAGCAACCATTCCATGCTTTTCCACGACAGACCCATCAAGCAGGACAGCACCCATTCCAACAAATGCTTCATCCTCAACAGTGCATCCATGCAAGACAGCACTATGGCCTGCAAATTTTAAGCTTTCAATACAATGATGAGCTTTAGAAGAAGTTAATCAAAATATCTTGCTATGTTAATTCATATTCTAAAACTTAACACAACATGCTGGGACTAACAATAAATTAAAGTCAACATTTACATCTGCACCACAACATGCAGGTTTCTAACTCTAAACTTTATGCCCAGGAGCCAAGGACACAAGTTACTTATAGAGATAACAACATGTGGTCAAATCAAGAAATAAAGTCTAACAAAGAAGAATTAAGTCTATGGTTTCCAAGTAAATTGTGGGCTTGGCAGCTAATGTAAAACTGTCGCTCAGGAGAATTACATCACTTGCCTACTGTGACATTATCTCCGATTATAGTTGGTAGGACCTTCCCGCTTAGATTAGATTTTGCCACATGCACCAGGGAATTATCTTGTATATTAGTGCAAGAGCCAATGTGGATGCTGTTCACATCACCTGCAATGGATCCGAAGAAAGGAGTTAATAACTGCTGATAACCAACCAAACTTAATGCATACATTCTAGGAGCAACAAGTTCCGCCTATGCTAGAACTATATATCCTTGATTACTGTCTTAAGGGACCAATATCTAGAGTCTAGACATCAAATAGATAGGTGCAAATGATAAAACTCTTCCTCATTGCCATTCAATGAAACCAGCAGCAACCAGCGTTACAATGATGGATGCAAGTGTAAGCCTCAGACAAATTTCCATATCCCAGTAGTTCTTGGGTTATGAATATGTCATAAATTCTTGAACAAAATTATGCATATGGTTGCTACAATACAAACCTTGCAAAACAAAAAATTATACAACAAAGAGGATGCTATAAACAAAGAACATGTCGGTGCACAGCATTAGAGAATGTGAACCATATCATTCAAGTTACCTGAGTTCCTTTGTTACATCTACAATATAGTTCCAAACTTGTTTAGAATATGTAGTGAGTGCTACTCATGTTAGCAAGAGTTGTAAATAAATTAGCTTTAAGATGATATAAATGGAGTCGCTATGACAGATTTCCCAGACATTTCTCTCTCAGTTTCCCACTTTTTTCTTGCTTGCATCAAGTTCCTTGAAACCATTTCATACGTGAACTCTTTTTATTCACTTTCTCAATTTGCTGCCCACTGCACCAACCCCAACAGCAACTTTATGACATCAGTCGCAGAAACTTGCAGAAGAAAATACACAGTAATGTTTGTATAGGTCTGTCAAGGCATAGCCTGCATACCTATTTAGAAGTATTTATCTGCTAACCAACTTAATATCTTGGAAACTATATAGTAAACCAACTTCATATCCAAGCATCATTGCCTAGGTACCTATCAAAGTATTTTTTGATTTTAGCGATATACAATACGAAAAAAAAAAAAACCATAAGCAGTAATGTACCTACAATTCAGGGTGAGCTACATGGAATTTTTCTAGTTAAATCAAGAGCATTCAAATATTTAACAAATCGGACACTTTTAAAGCAAGTGAATTCTGTAAAGAAAAGGACACCTTCAGGATAATGAAACTCTACTAGCTGCATAATCAATACCACACTAACTTGTTTAACATAAACATACCTCGCAAAACACATCCATACCAAATTGATGACCGTTGGCCCACTTGGACATCACCAATGACAGATGCACTTGGAGCCACAAAAGCATCTTTATGGACATTTGGTACTTTGTCAAATATGTTCATGAGTGTCCGGTGCCTCGACACTGAAATGCCATGAAGAAACCAGCAATTACAAGTTAGAAGACTCATTGGTAAAATTTTGGAGAAATCCTAAAATGCTTTAAATAAGATTAAATTACAACGACTTGTTAATTCTAAGCAAACACCTTCTTTGTTTTCCTAAACATTGAGAAACATAACCTGAATAGAAAAAAAGTTAACAAAGAAAAGTTAATACCAAGGGACTAATTATATATTACCCCTTGTAATAACCTACTTTTAGTATCTCAGTCGTTGTATTTTCAAAAGTTATATTGAGATCTTTATTTATACTTATGAAAATGAAACATTGAGATCCTTGTATAGGATTAAAAAGATAATTTTATAAGATTAAAAATTAATAAAATAAGAGAAATTTTATTGGTGCAAATTAAATGTTTTACTTTTTGTAGGTATAGAGATCTCAATATAACTTTTGAAAGTATAGAGACTGGGATGCTAAAGGTAAATAATTAGTTATATATAATTAGCCCTAATATTAAGACATCGAGATGTATTGGCTAATGAAAACAGACCACATTAAAAATAAGAGTTGACTATAGCAAAACAAAACAAAAAAGACAAAATTTACATAGAAGTCATTACAATAGAATTAAAACCTCCTAACATCTACTTCGATTTCGGACCTAAACCACAAAAGGAGGTCGCACAGCAATCCAAGTGATCGCGCATTCGCGCGGCAAGCATCATCAGACCAAGAGAAGTACACGGAGGAAGGAAGATCTTTACATTGTTCCTGGAAGAGGTAGTTGCCCTGGAGGCGGCAGCCGAGGCGGTCGATGGCCTGGCCGGTCTCGCGGATCCAGCATCCGACGGCGTAGATCGCCCTTCCTAGCGTCCCCATCGATCACTCTCCGTAGAGAAGTGAATAATCGGTGGGAGTTCTTCTTAGGGCCAGCAAGAAAGAAGAGCAGCAGCACGGCAAGGGGAGAGAGGGAAATGGAGATCAACGAGAGTGCCGCAGTAAAGCAGAATTGGGGTTTTCAGCAGGCTTGAAATGACCGTATTACCCTCAGGAGGAGAAGCGACGATTCCATGTCAATACATATATAGTCATGTCCTAATTCGACCATAGATTATGCGAATCCAGATAGTATTCACACATTTATATTCAATTATCATGCGTATATACATATATGCTATTCATAACGATGTGAATCTTTTGACCGCTATGCCGCAGTTGAGACTCCTCCTTTGAACTCGATCCCATTCGATAGTGTGATTGAAGACTCAATCTGGAATCGGGCGAGTCAATTGGCGAGTTGGAACCCATTTGCGCTACTTATATATGGCAAGCTTCCGGAACCCAAATCCTCTCATTTCGATTTAATACTTCCTCACGTCCGTCCATCACGCAAGTAGATCGTGAAGGGGGGAGAGATAGAGAGAGAGAGAGAGAGACAGAACAAAAGGGATCGGCTTCTATCGGCCCCCAATTCCCCTTCCTTCAAAACCCTAGTTTTTTGTCTTCTGGCGATCGATCACGCCTTCTGCCCTTCCATCCGTCACGGGCACGGATCGATTCCGTTGTATTCGCTTTCAGGTCAGTGCCCTGCCTCTCTCCCCGGCCCCTTTCCGTTCCAGTCTCTTGATCTGCTGTTGCCACGCCTCTTTTCGGTCTTTTCTCGATTCCGGCTCGTCCGACCAGGTGATTGTCTTTGTTCTGTATGGATTTTCGGTTCCGGTCGCCTTTTTTTTTTTTTTTGACAAGACTATTAGATTGCGCATCCTGTTCTTATATTGTTTGGTGATTCGTTGGGGCCGATCTTTGGGGGGATTCGAATTAGGGTTTTGGATCCTGGGGATCCTAATTTGGTTGCTTATGCTTTTTGGTTGGGATCATTGATCCCTTCGAGAATTTTGTGGCGAAGAATATTCTTTTATTTATTGCTTAATTGAGACTGCCGTAGTAGATCCATTAATTCGTCGGATTGCTTTTGTTCGTTGTGGTATTGTTGTGAAATTTTGAGGTCTTGGGAAAGCGGGCGTTTTTCTCTGTCAAACGAATCGAACGGTCCTTGTTTTTGGGTCGGAATGCAGGGTCCGCGACTCTATCTAATACTTTTTTTTTTTGTGATAACCTTTTGCTCGTTTGAATCGTGATAATGATTTGTGTAAATAGGGTATTCAATCATTCTATAGCATTATTAAAATGTTTGATAGATGCAATTCAGCTCTTGTTATCGATACTCTGGTTCATGTTGCTTTCATGTGATCGTGTGTCATGATAAACTTGGAGGACAAAAACAATCTCATGTAATATTTATATTTTATGATATGTGCACATCCTAGTTCTGGAGTTCCATGTTTCCTAATAAGCGTGTTAGTATTGTTTTTGAACTCCTAAGTTGGTGCTAGTCGATTATTGTTGTTGGGTCACATATTATGATTCTTTGACCTGAGATTTATGGGACTGTTTCATGCAATAGCAACAGGCACCTTAGATTCATGTTGGCATGAATTTATAACAGTTGTTTCATATTCCAATAAGCTTTTTAATAGATTGATAAATGTAAGTCTGGATGTTTTAATACAAGGAGATATGTTTGCTAATGAGCTAGAAAATAATCAGTATTTCATCAAAATATTGTGTGGTATAGATATCAAAATTATTAAAGCATTTTTGCTTGATCTTTACCATCCGAAATCTCAATAACTTTCTATATTTTTTTGTGGTAAGACGGTATTTTTCCCGTAAATTTTATTTTTTGTTTTTAGTGGGGGGGCCCTCTGAATTTGATTATCTAACAACAAAAAAAAGATCTTTCATAGCGGGGGAAGCTTGTAGGTGTCTAAGTTTAATGATATTTTGTGTTGCTTAATTATTCTCTTGTGAATGGTGTTGTCTGTTTGGACTTAGAATTTAGTAACTTTGGTGGTGTTATAGTTTAGTTTTTGGATTGAATTTGATTTGCCAAATTGGTTTTTGTTGTTATCGTTGATGGGGTTTATGTTGTAGGATATCTCTTTTAGTATTTTATCGGCAACTGTATAGAAACTAAACTAAGGACAATATGGTCCTCTAGTCTTCCTATTATATTCATCGTTTTCTCCTTTGTTTGATCCTTTTCCAGATGTCTAAGTTATAATTACCCTTGTAAAGTTGATATTCCAAGACATCGTAGCTTGATTTTATGCTTCTTGTTGTATTTGGTTCTGAGTTTGGTAGGTCCTATTTATATTTCCTGCTGCAGTTTGTCATTTAATAACTGATAACAAAAGGCATGATCACATGTTATATTAAGAGGTAGATATGGTCAGGACATTATTCATTTGTATCAGTTCAATATTTTCTATAGACTCTTCTAAGTTCTAACTGCAGTCGGTTGTCTGTTATTTTGTTTCTTGTACATCAAATAACTTTAAATCTTCAATAGAGTATTATACCATATGTACCACTTAGCATGTTTAAGCTTAGAATATGCTGGTTTTTGTTGCAATGAGATTTTACGAATGGAACTTCATGTTTTCCTTGTACTTAGTTGGATCATTACTGGGGCAATATTGTGGGAAGTCTTTATCATTTTTGAGATGCAAGTAATTGTTTCCTCAAAGTTTTATGGGTGTCTGTTTCTATTAGTTTATATGACTATAGGGTATGGTAAGATCCCCAAGCTAAAGGAATTGATTTACTTATCTACTTGTTTATGAATATTGCATTAATTTGTTAAATAGTATATCTAATGTGTCTCTAGAAATGAGCAATTGCTCTGGTAAAAATTGTCTTTGCTGTAAACACTGTTCCAAGCAAGAATCTTATGATTGGCAGTCTTGTAGAAGTAATGTTATAGACCAGTTTTAGAATACGTGTACTAGACGCACCACCACCAGACTAATTTTATGATATGGTTATAGGCCAGTTAATGTTTATGAATAAGAGTGTTGGGTAGTTAAAAAACTTGTGCAAAATGCTGATGAGCTAAGGTGAAAATGCTGAGGTAGATAGAAGGAATAAGAAATGATTTCATTTGCAAATATTTAGTTGTTGCCTTGATAGAGAATAATATGAGAAAATTGTTTAATATGTTATGAATATGTTCAAAGGAGTTCTATGGATGCTGTAATTAGATAAGTTGATTAGAGTTAGAGGTGCATGGAAGGTAGAGGAAAACCTGCCAAAAACATTGCTTGAAACAATAAAAGATTTAAATGCCTCAATTTTAATTATGGATATTGCCCTCGATAGAGCTTCATGGTGAGAAAAGATCCATGTAAATGACTCTAAATAGTTGGGACATTACTGCATGTTGGTGTTGTTTTTCTTTATTTTAATTATATTTCTTTCTATTGAAGTGGGCTGAGAGTCTTGGTTGAACCTTTTCATATTGTCTGTTATAATTACTTTGATTGTCCTCGTAGAGTTGACAATCATTTGATGGTGGTTTGGCATTTAACATTTGCAGTGTGATTATTTGCAGGAAATTACTGTGATAAAAGTTTAGAAATGTCTCCAGCAACCAAATCTAAGTTGAAGGATAAGTTGGCTGCAAAGGCAGCCAAGGAACAAGCTAAAGTCTCTTCAAAACATTCTTCAGCTGTTCTGAACTATGGGAATGGTGCTCCTTCAAATGCATACAATCCAGATTCAGGGACATTCCATAACTTTGATACAATGTCCTCTGGTTCCTTTCCAACAGGCCAAAACAATGGTCATTTCAGAACCATTGATGAAACTGAGGAGCATTCTGGTAGTTCATCTGGAACAACAGGTGAGTTTGACTCAATGTCGAACCATAATGGTTACTCTGGTGAGTCAGAGGACCAAAAGGAGAAAAATGCAACTAGTAATGCAGCTCGCATAGAATCTGTACTTGGTTGTGACACTGACAAACGCGATAAGATTCGGCAGAAAAATGAAAAGAAGCATCAACGCCAGAAAGAGAGGCGAGCACAGGAGCTTCATGAGCGTTGTACTGGGTACCTCATGTCTAGAAAATTAGAGATGCTTTCTCAGAAACTTGTAGCAATGGGCTTCTCTTCAGAACAGGCAACAATGGCTCTTATACAAAATGAAGGACATGTTGAAGAGTCCATCATGTGGCTCCTTGAACGGAGTGAAGAAAGTAGGCAGCAGATTGCTGCAAACATTGACACTGGTGCTAACTTGAAAATTGATATTACCACAGAGCTCACAAAGATTTCAGATATGGAAGTGAAGTTCAAGTGCACGAAGCAGGAGGTTGAAAGGGCTGTAGTTGCATGTGAGGGTGACCTAGAAAAGGCTGAAGAGACTTTAAAGACACAGAAGCAAGAACCAAAAATTGCTCCATCGAAATTAGAAGAAACAGGTGACCCTGTCCCACCAAGTGGTCTTGACTTTAAGACGGTAATACCTGTCCAAAATGCAGCTTTAAGACCTCAACAGAAGGTACTGGCTTCAGTTGGCACTCAACAACAGAGAAGAGATGAACGAGATTTAAATTATATCAAAACTGTGACAACTGGAGTTGTGGACTCCCCAAATAAGAACTTGCAGTCTTTGAGAAAGATACAGCCTAAGCCAGATTGGGGAAAACCGCAAGTTGTTGCTCCAGTGGAGAAAAGGTGGTCAACTGCCAGCTCTACTTCTATTTCATACTCTTTGCCATCCTCGTTCCAGGTGGCTGTACCTCCAACCACCCCGTATGTGATGCCAACCAATGAACCAAAGGCCAACTTGCCCTCGATGACTTTGAGGGAGCCAGTCACTGTAATGCAGCGTCCCCAGTCAGTCACCACCAAACAAAATCCTGCATCAACAAGCTTCAGCATTAGCGCATCACCACCAGCTTCCGCAGGATTCTATTCAAACGGTATGCCTAGCATGGATATGATGAAGGTGGCAAATGGGGGTCTTGGACGCAGCTTACCCTACTTGGGTTTGGATGGTTCTAGTGGCCAGCAATTCGCTCCCCGGAATCATTTCCAAACTTCCGCTTCCAGTGTTGTGGAATCTTTTGCAACAGGGGGGAGTGGTTCATGGAACTCTGCAGGTTCATTCGCAATGCCATCTTCACTTGGACTCTTCACTGGATGGGGTTCGCATGGATCCTCTTTATCGCCAGTTGACTGGAGCTCTGGTGGATCGACACCATGCGACTACACCTCTATAGACTGGAGCTTGGATTCGACTCTTCTGAGGCCATCTATGAGGAGTGATCACTTGTCTGCCACATGGTCTACCATGTTTATGGGTGGCAAAGTTACAAGGCCAGTTACAAACACATCCGGTGGTGTCTGCATTGCAGGGTTACAGGATGGTGGTAGCCTCCCGACGGACTCCTTGTACTCGTCTGGATCGCATGATTGGTCATCCCCTTTTGCAGGGAAGGATCTGTTTAGCGTTCCGAGACAGTTTGTCACCAATTCTCCCCTCTAATAAATGATCTGTAAGATGAAAAGAAAACGAACATTGTTGGATCTGTTGCTGCTGGTTCGTGACACTCTTGGTTATAAAATTTCATGCTTTCTTGATTCTAGTGGGCTGGTAATCCGCATATCTAAGGTGGGAACGATGTAGTAATGCGCCTACTTGATGCATTGCAACATTGTTCTCCATCCCTATATTCTAACTACTCTGCATTCATCAATCTACTATATTTCCTACTGAGAAATGTTCCTACCTGCCATAGACTATATGTACCATTGAAGGCAAAACCTTGTTTACTGCAGAGGCTTGGAGGGTATTCACAAGCCAAGACGTGCTCTGCATGTTGTTGATCTTAGCCACCACCATGGCTGCAGAGAACTACATATCTTTGATCTTTAACGCACCCAGGGCTTCTCTGTTCAATGAGAAAGAATGTCCAAGAATGGAATCTGTAAGGCTGATGACACACACACAGCCATTATAGAATTCAACAACAATTCTCAAATGTTTTCATCCATGTTCTCCAAAGTTCATGTTCTGAATTGGTTTCTTGGCCTCTGACTGTTTGATGGGGTCTTTGAATGAAGCCCCTAATATTCCATGATCTCAGAAACATTATGTATTTTGTGGGAGTGACACTCCTTGATGTAGGTCCAACCAGCTGGGGTTTGATGTTCTCAAAAGCAGATCGAAGACTTTCTCTACATTAAACACATTCTTCTCTCCATCTACCAGAAAATCTTTACCTTTAGGCTTGCATTCAGGTTTATGATTCACATGTTTCTGCTGCATACCTGACATACAACAACTGTCATTTGAATCAGTAGCAGACTTGCAACCTGCAGAACCTTCTCCTTCACAAAATCTTTATGATTTCCATCCCCTTTCTCAGATCTTCAGATACTAACATTAGTTGTTCATCAATTTGAGGAATTGAGTGCATCTGAACAACTGGAACTGGCTACCAGCACAAACTTCATCTTCTGATGATCAACCTCCCTCATATACTTGTTTGCCCTTTTTCCTACCTACAAGTAAGCAACTCAATGAGCACAAGTTAGCACCTCATCCATGCCCACTAGTTCTTTTCCTCTAGAAACATGTCCTATGTTGCTTGTGATGGAGCTCGGGGCTCATCAACATTGAACTCTTCAAAGCTGTGCGAGCTTCAGTCTACATACAATTCCAAGGTCAGTGGTTGACTGCCCTAAACTGATGCAGCTTAATTGCATTCCTTGTTATACTATTCAACTAGCAAAAATAGACTAATCTAAATTTAGATCAATTAACCGACATTGACAACATTGTGAAGCTGTCAGAAATCTAGTGGCCTTTGCTGCCCACCACCACATCAGTTTTGGACTAATGAAGCTTCATCCTCCATACAATAGGTTAGTTGAATTTGATTTATGATGTCATGGAGTTCCACAGAAGGAAGCCACCTTATTGCTCGTCAAAATAAATCCTACTTGCTTTCCGGATTCAATGAGGTACACAGGTTCTGACCTAGTTGATGTTTAAATTGATTTCCAGTGACAACTCACTAACTCCTTTTGGAGAAAAGTTGAGCTACTTTTGATTGTGAGGAGAAACTTCAATAATAGATAAATATGTGCTTTGCATACGAGAGAGAGATCAAAGATAGAAGAGCCTTTCATAGGTCACACATTCCTTTTCATCTTTACTACCAAGCAAATAATTGTTTCTGCACATGAAATATGATGAAAAGTAATATGATATATTGGATTTCGATCAATACGAGATGAGGATCAATATACACAATCCAACACTCTAAGAGACAAATGAAGGTTAAAAGTCTGAAGAAGGGATGGAACTTCATGCCTTTCATGAAACCAGCAATCTCTTTCCTCAGTACATGTAACAAAAATGTGCTTGATATTGCTCGTCAGTGGCAACACAACCAGATGTTGCCCCACAGGAACATCATGTCAGGAAATTAATCTCCAAGGACCACTAACAGCTGCAAGCCTAAATCTTGCATGCAGAGCTGCAATCACTTCCGAATTAAATACTTAGGCCATCTAGAGATGTGGAGACCTCCATTGTCAAATCGGATAGAGACCTTTGTCTGGGTGGCTGAAACAAGATAAGATTCCAATATATCTTTGTGCATGTGATTTGCATTTCTGATCGATCAAGGAAAACGAAACACTCGTGGTCTTTCCGGAGTGTTCTGAGCTTTTTCCAAGAGACAGCTCCAGCAAGCTCAAGAAGAGGATCAATCAGTGACCAGAAAGAGTTGCTCAATGAATGGCACTCAGAATAGTTATTACTGGTCAAGAACACTGGTTTAGGTGGAGTAAATGACTGTGTCATCCTCGATCACCAGACTGTAAGATGAAACCATATATTTCTTTTTTACCCTTTTTTTTTTTTACATTCATCAATACAAGATCTGTTCTTTTTATCCTTTCATCTTATGGTAAAAGAGATTGCCACGGAACAATGCTTGGAGGTCAGCCGGAGGTTCGGACATGCTGTTCACTCAGCTTTGTTGGCGTCCGATCAATAAAACCAAGCAAAGACGCGCTTGTGAATCCATTGGGAAGGGAGACAGATGCGTTGACCTCTGTTCCAAGAAATCCACGTTGCAAGAGGGGCGGAAATCCTGTGCTTCTGTACCAGCTTGCCGAGGTGGGTCGATGTGACGGCTGCAAACACGTGTCCCTGAATCTTTGGTCTCCGGGTGCAACAGAGAGACACGTCACCTTGGCCCCACACTGGGCCAGCATCCAACAACCAATCAGCAGCATGAATGAGGGGGTAACCGAGAATGCTGTTGTGAAGTGCGTGGCAAAGACTGCATGTCCCCATGTTCCTGCGTTCCACTGTAGGGCTGTGTGCTTTATATAGCAAGTCATCTCTCGACTTCCTTTGTCCAAAGGAAAGAGGCAGAGAGCGAGAGAGAGAGAGAGAGAGAGAGAGAGAGAGACAGTCGTAGAGGAGGAGGAGGAGGAGGTCCATCAGCCTTTCCGTGTCTCTTCTCTTCTCCTCTTCCTGTCTGCACTCCATTCACTTCTATCATCCTTGTTGGAAGAGGAGAACAGGAGGAAGAGGAGGAGGTGTTCGTGGCTCGAGCTGCTGTTCTGTGGAATTCTCGGAGGAGAAATGGCGCGGCTGTCGATCGGAATCCTCAGCCTGACCGAGCTCTCCGTCAGTGCGGCGATTCACCTGCTCTTCGCCTTCTACATCTTGAGCTCCGCCATGGCGTCGGATCTCTTTCAGGTCCTGACCGACTGCCTCAGGCTCAATGTCGTCAAGCTGGGCACCGGAGGGAAGGAAGAGGATAGCAAGGAGAAGGTGCTGGTTCTCGAGGGGTCGCCGCCGCCGCCGCCGATCGTTCTGGTGCATGGAATCTTTGGATTCGGCAAAGGGGTACGTGCATGCCATTTCTTGGGAGCTCAAGCATGCGTGCTCTGTTCCCGAAATGGCGCTAAATCTTGTTTGCCACGGGGTTGCAGAGGCTCGGAGGTTTGTCCTACTTCGCCGGCGCAGAGAAGAAGGACGACCGCGTTCTGGTGCCGGATTTAGGAGCCTTAACCAGCATCTATGACAGGTAGGTCTGTTCGAGAACTGCATCTTGTGATCAACGGGAAGGATTTCCACTCTACTCCATGGTCTCAGGGCAAGGGAGCTGTTCTACTATTTGAAGGGAGGGCAGGTAGACTATGGAGTAGAACACAGCTTGCAGTTTGGGCACTTACAATTCGGGAAGATCTATGAACAAGGTAAGGTAGAAACCAATCATTCTAACGATTTCCCTATGAGCCAGGCCTCAAGTTCCGTTCCATTGATCCATTCTTCTCCATTGATTGGAGTGCAGGCCACTATCCTTCGTGGGATGAACACCATCCTGTTCATTTCGTGGGACACTCGGCGGGCGTTCAGGTCGCCAGGGTGCTGCAGCAGATGCTTGCGGACAAGGTACCTCCTTTGCTTCACTCCATCTCCTTGATTTCGTCTTCGTCACCTCCAACATGTGCTGTGAATCAACAGGCATTCACTGGCCATGACACTTCCGAGGACTGGGTGCTGAGTATCACTTCCCTCTCCGGCGCATTAAACGGAACCACCAGATCATATTACGACGGGATGCAGTGAGTGATCTTCACGACAAGTTCTTCTCGCCTTGGACGCTTTGTTGTCGATGAATCCTTCACCGTCGATGTTGTCGCAGGCCCCAGAACGGGAGGTTGTTGAAACCGATATGCCTGCTTCAGGTGTGCCGCCTGGGGGTCATCGTCTACGACTGGCTGGATGCTGCATGGCTCAAGAACTACTACAACTTCGGATTCGATCACTTTCGGATGGGATGGAGATGGACGGGGATTTCAGGTTTAGCTGATCTGCTCTCGAACAACACTGGGCCTTTCGCTTCTCAAGACTGGATCGTGCCTGACCTCACCATTCAAGGCTCGATCAAGCTCAACTCTGGGCTTCGCACCTTCCCCAACACGTTCTACTTCGGCTACGCAACCAAGAGAACAAAGAAGGTCTTTGGCCTCACAGTGCCTTCAAGCATTTGGGGGATCCATCCATTGCTCGTCATTCCAGTCCTGCAGATGTGCCATTGGCGTTTCCCTCACGGCGTGACGCCACCACATAAAGACTACAGGTGACTGGCTCTTGTTCCAGTGCAGATTCATGATCTGAAGCAGGGGATTGTGGAGCAAAGCTAACATGACTTCTTTTGGACTACTGGCACAGGGATGAAGACTGGCAAGACAATGACGGAGCTCTTAACACAATATCCATGACTCACCCTCGCCTGCCTGTCGAACACCCGAGCTTCTTTGTTGTGGATGACTCAAAATGCCATCCTCTGCAACCAGGAATCTGGTTTGTGATCCTGCCCTTCATGATCCACATTTGGATAAAGTAATCTGCTCTATCCTTGGAGTAAACCACTTTTACTTGATATAAGTCAGGTCGAGCATTCCTAGTATCATTTAATCTATGTTTCTTAATACATAAATTATCGATTCAACTCTCTTCTGAACCTCCTTGTTATGCATCAATTTCATGTGTTGACAATAAAAGCTGCAGAACATAATATTCAAAAAAATTATACAAACTATGTAGTCAAATTATATACTGGAATACTTATTCATTAATTTACAGAGTATAGTGGCCACGAATGTATTTAATGCAGTAAATCTCCTTTACACACAATATGCTTCAGAGAAGTTGTGCAGGCAGAAGTGTGTTTACAATCCTTGCTGTTCATATTCTTGCCGTTTTATGCTTCTTTACGTCAAGAATCATGTGCTTCAGCTATAGATCTGGTGACATGGACTGATGTCTTCCGTAATCTTCTTCTGTGCCAAACATTGGCCATGATTGGCTTGCATTTAGAATTCATGTCATTGGATGTTTGTATCAATCAAAACTTCTTGCTGTTCTTGCAGGTACTACAAGATCATCAAAGCCGATCACATCTTTTTCGTACTAAATCGGGAGAGAGCAGGAGTACAATTTGATCTATTGTATGATGGCATATTCCAGCGGTGCAGGAAGCACATCTTTAGAAGCAGTACACCGATATTACCCGATGACACAGCAATCAGTGACCCCCATTACTCGCAAACTACTGAAGTAGGCGATCAAGGAACAGATAAAAGAAGCGATCAGATGCCTTGTCCTCAGATTCCAGCATAGTTAAGGTCATTTTCCAATACAAGCATGAAACGTTTGGCAAACATGAAATGTTCATGTTTTTCATAGAATCGAAGATGCTGAAATATCGTTTGACGACACTCTGCCCTGTAAATTATGCTGTTATTTGGTGAGGCAATTTGCTATAAATATGTTGAGTTATATACTTAGTTACTCTTGGCTTAATCTTGTCGGTACTGTCTATACGGATTTATACACTTCATTACTCTCGGCCTTATCTTGTTGGTACTGTCTATATGGATTTATATACTGTATCAGTGACTGGTATCGGTGCTGGACTGATACTTTGAACCATGATTCTTCCAACGATTATTGAGTAGATTCTGCTCTAAGAAGGCTCGCTTCTCTGCACTTCCAACTTACATTTCCAACTGATCTCAATTCCAGACATGGACAGAACAAAGTTGTTAATTTGACACTGCAGAGTTTTCTGAGGAAGGATGACTATTACTATTATCATTCATGGAACATCCTTTCTTGGCATCCTCAAGAAGAGAAGGATAACATAAAGTAAATACTAGAGAACCAATTCGAGACAAAGGTTTAGTTGACATCAATAGATGTGGCATCAAATAGACTAATTTTTGACCGGGAATCATTCTCTTAAGATCCATATTGATCCTATACAAAATTTACTGGTTTTCTTTTATAGCATATTTTGAGAAGGCTAGTTTCTTATTCTCCAGAGAGATTAGTTCCATAAATTTCTCCTAAGTGAAGAATAACTATGTCAGAAAAAGAGTTGCAAAATAATAACCATCCTTTGTGATATAATTTGTGCAACTTTGAGGGTTTCCAGCACTAATGATGCCTCTGTTCATTGTTCACAAGAATGTTGGCAGCAACAAGTCATATAATCACAAGTGATTGTTGAACATGATCATCGGCCTTCTTATGTTAAAATTAGTTAAATATCATATTAGAAAGAAAGTTATAACAAATGCAAAATCTGAGTTATTAGATCAAAAACTCAATGTGATCCCTTATGGTTATCAAAAATTTTTAGATTATCTGTCTTAATTAAGTTTGAGTTGAATTCTGCTTGGATTGACCACATTCATATGCTTTTTTTCACTCATAGCTACTATTCAAAATGTTTCTTGTAGTGTCATCTTCTAGCTTTAAAGTGATAAAAATAGTTGTCATCATAGTTCAAAGAAATTATTCACATGCTTTCCATCTTTACAACAAGCAAAAATCAATTCGATGCCAAGATATTTTATTACTTTAGCCATGAATATGACAATACATATCTTTATGAGTCTGATAAAGTAGTAAAGAAAAGAGAGGCTGCAACAACATTTAGTCAACAAATCTTTTACTTCTTCCCAGCTGCTAACTGGTATAGTTTCTGACTTCATCAGGGAATAATTTGGCTGGAAATTTTTTTTTGTTTGTTCAAATTTCAACTATCAATCATTAGGTCCAATGCCATCTCTAGAAGAGAGGATAAGGGTTTACTGTGCTGGATCAGTCCAACACTACCAGAGAAAATGTGAAAGCACTCAAGTTGTGATGTGGTCTCTGCCACAGACCCCAGTAAATTCTCCATCTCAAATTTTTTGAACAACTGGATACTGTTTCTGTTGGATTTCATCATCCAAATAGCTTGCTCAATCACAAACCTCCTTATTCTTGGGACCTTAATTTCTGGAAATGTGTATTTTTCCAGTGTCCGAACAAGCTTCTCCACAAGATCAGTTTCTTCAATGCTAGCTTGCTTAAGCGCTTCAGCAAATTCATCAGGATCCATGAGTTTGCATATCTGTGTAGTTAGACCAATAGATACTTCTAGTAGTTTCTCTTTTGCCTCCATAATCGATTTCAATACCTGTTCAGAAAACAAGAATGTTAATCTGTGGACTTGATATCTATAATTTTTTGGTGAATTATGAGGTTTTCATCTGAAATTTGAACGACTTATCCAATCCTTCAACATTTTATGCACCCCTTATTCAGGATTAAGGATTCAGATTTGGCTGACAAGTTCAATGCTGATATTATGCTGGCATGATAGACATGATAAGCAGTACTGGTGTGGCACCTATGTGTTGACCAGCATGAGATGAAATATTCAGAAAGGTGTGTGCCAGGTGTGGGGCATATGATGAAATATGCAGAAGGGTGCGTTGGCACAAACTACTGTGTGATACCAAACTGGCACAATACAATTAAGCAGGGACTTCTCTAGCTTCCCAAAACTTAAAATCATAATTTAGATATTACCTGGAATATCTTAAATAATTAAATAATCTTGTAATTTTAAAATGTTTTTATCTTATTAGTTCTTACATTATTGGTTGAAGCATCTTCATTGTTCAGTATCAAAATTTCCAAGTTTCTGCTTTGAGAATTGAATCCTATTTGACAACAGCATTTACTTGTTACTCAAACATCAAGTCAAAGTGGCTAAAAGAGCTACTGAATGTTCTCCAAACCTTATGCAGCTAAGCATTTTTTTTGCAACAAAAAAAAACGAGAAAAAAAAAAGAGTGTGAAAAAGTGGATAGATATGACAAATTAGTGGAAATCATTCTTTATTGAAGTTCCATACTGGAATTACCAGGAACAACATAGTAATCAAATTAAAGATGTAAAAACTGAAGATAAAAAAACATGATAATTATATGCAACATTCATCTAATGTATTGCACTCTGGGAAAATCATAATTGAGAAAGAGACTTCTGGTAAGCTAAAACTAAGGAACCTAACACTGAAAGGGTTAATCACTGGTCAGCAATAAACTCTTGATTGGATTAGCAAGCCATTTGGACTTGTTTATGGGTAAAAATGAGCAAAGGCAGCAATTTAACTGCCCAATTGATAAATAACCTTTCAGGAAGTCCAAGCATTGAGGTATTTCCATATAATGCATAAGACTACCAATATGCAATAATCCTACTGAACTCGATTATACAGACACTTCAATTCCGTGTTATTTTTCAGTGATGTTACACACTATACCACACTGGACCAAAGGGAAGCCGGCATAGGGAAGAGCCTGGGACTTAATTCCTTGAATACGAATGTTCAGACACATTCATATATGAGAAAAAAGGTTCTGTTAAAATAAGGCAATAATGGCACATAATATCTTTTTTTTTTCCCCTAATTGATTCCTTTTTCTTTAATGTGAAAGCCATGTATTAATGTGAAACATGCATAACTCTGGTAATTCAATTGTTAAAGGCAATGATTCATGGTAGGTTTTAAGTTGAGATAGAGGCTTACGGTGGGCATGGCAGCAGTCATCCTGCCTACGTGATCAGAGCTTTCAGCTCTACTGTAGGCACACAAATTACGCAGAATTCTCGAAGCATTTATTCGAAGAACAGGCTTGGTCAATGCCCCCATGAGCCGCTCCAACGCCTCCTTTTCCTTCAAGACACGATCACAATTGTTAATGCTCTCCAATGTCAACACTGCCAGTGTCACTCCTGCTTCATTACTCAATAAGTTCTGCTCCTCTGTGAACCCTGGCCTGAGGAAGCTCGACAGGAGCAGCTTGGTAATTCCTCCAGTGCTTCCAATCTTCTCCTTTGCATTGTCATCCATGGCCAGGTTTTTTAGTACCTCAATTCCCAGCTTCTGCAGCACCATGTGGCTCTCTCCATTCTGTATTATCTCCCTTATGTTGCTCACCGTGAATACAATCTCCGATATCTCCTGCCGGAGAAACTTGCCGGTGGTCCCAGTTGTGCTAACCAGCATCTTCACAACCTGCAATGACCTCTTCACTGTTCTGATCTGTGAGTCTGGGGCTCGATCATCCCTGAGCAGAGTTTTGCTAGCACTAGTGAGGTCTATGATCTTTGGCAGGAGACCTCGGGCATTGCCGATCTTCCAGCAGTTGTCATGGTCAGCTGCAAGCTTCTTAAGTATCAGCAGACCCAGCAAATTAAAGACCGAGAAGTCGTAGTTCGTGCCATCAGCTGCATCGGATCTCTTGGACATCTTATGGGGTGTCATGTTGGAGGTCTTGCCACTGTGGAGCAATGACGATATCGACTCCATTGCACCCGGAATAGCAGCAACTCGAAGAACGTTCTGTTTCTTCCCTGCAAGTTTCGACACGATCTCTGCTGCGCACCTCCTGATCTCCTCTTCGGCCGGGTTCTTCCAGTTCAGCATCTCGGCGAGTCGCTCTATCACCCACGTCGAGGTCCCGATCTTCCTTAGCGTGTCGTCGGCGAACTGGGCGCAGTTCACAAACTTTTCCAGGACTTGAGCGCCGATTAGCTGTTCGTCACGGAACTCGGAGTTCAGGAGTTCCTTTGCAAAGGTCACCAGGTCCATCTTCAGGCCGTCGAAGACACTGCCATCGATGCATTTCGCGTAAGCGTCGTAGAAGAAGCGCCTGATCGAGACTATTTCGCCTTCTTCGAGCTCACACTCGCGGCTGACAGTCTCCAGCAGATTGCAGTATAAGATCCTCCATGTCCAATAGGCTTTCTCCATCAGGAAGATAAGAGCCTCCGCGAGTGCCAGCGTGTAGAACAGATTCAGTGCCGGTTTCCTGTTCCTGCTCTCTGGTCCTACGCTGCCGTAGTCCTGCTGAATAAGGCGCATCAGGGACAGTGCCGCACAGGCCAAGGCCGACAAGAGTTGAAGCCATGAGAGGACCCTGCTGACGTTCTTCGACACGAACACCCAGCCGGCATAAGGAAGCAGTGGAACGTCAGGACCATGCCATGTCCGCTGATCTGTGGATTCAACCGCAGAATCGTCCCGGGACGATCCGACCGCTCGGTTACTTCTCGCAGGCCTTCGGCTTCGGTCACCATCTCTTCGGATAACAGAGAACGGGTTGACGGCGGCACTCACGGCTCGAAAGAATAATCGGGAGCTAGATTGCAGCGACCGGAGGCTGTACGTCCCGGCGCCTCCCAACGTCGATGCCGATTGGTGCTGCCACTCCAGCTCGTGGCTGCGGCTGAAGATTCTGGTACTCTCGATGACGAGAATTATGGTCACGAACACGAAATCCTTCCTCTCGAGCGTGATGGCGAAGCCACCGAGAAGGACGACGGTGGCCCAGACGAACGCTAGCTTGCCAAGACCACTGGCAGATTTCTCCAGCAGAGCCTGCCGGAAGGCGAAGAGCGTCAGCTTCTTCTCAGGTGCTTGCTTGCTGCTACCGTTTCGAGATGTCGGGGTCGGGTCGCTGGACTCAGACTGAGGCTCGAAGGAGAGTTGGCTGGCATCAAAATTGTTGATGCCGCCTCGGTTCGGAAGCTGAACGATCTCTAACCTGATGCCCGTGTCTCCTTCCTTCGGTTGTTCTTGCTCCATCTTCATCGCTTGAGGCTCCAAATTGCTAGAGATGAACAGCGAGAACAGACATGGCACTCATCCGATTGGCTTCGCTGCATTCTACTAAATCAGCGTTGACAGAGTCACTGATTGCTCGGAATTGCTGGAGAAAATGAAACGCTTTCCGGATTGAAAAACATGAACAGTGTGATGGTGACGATGATGTCGAGGACGCTGTCTGACGAAGAGTGCCTACTGCACATCTATCCACCCTCTTTGGATTCTTTGTTCTATGGTTCCTCCGTTTGCTTCTTCTCCGTATGCCGAGATCGTTTTCTAGTCTTTCGGACTTTTCTTCACGTAGTCTCTTGGGACCTCAGACGCACCAATAAATTGGTGAGCCCGACTTCCCTACCTACTCCTACTTCATCATCAAGGTCTTCAGATGTGCATCCTCCATTGGATCAGGCAATCCACCCTCTCCTTCAAGTGATCTAATTAGTTGGCAGGAAGAATCTTGGTGTTGTTCTAACTGTGGAATTTTCTTCTTGCTTAGCTTGCACCTCAGTTTCCATCAGCGATCTGTGCCATGAAAGAGATCCTGCTTGACTTTATCATGCAGACCGATGTTGAGGCTTCACATTCATCAAGCTCACAAAACTATTCCCACCTAAACGAAGAGTGTTGCTGGAAATTGTCTTTAGAACATCTTATAACATGAAGCATGGATCAATTTCTTTCCTGTAAGCTCAACTATTTCCGTGTCTGATGGAAGGTGTTGGGTTAATCCTGTTTAAATTTGTGTCTATGATTTTTACCTATTAATGAAATTATTTTTTATCCAAAATTAAATTGTATAATGAGCTGTGGTTGGAACCTGAAGGGCGGTGGACATTTCTGGCCAGTTTGTGGTAGGCCACAAGCTATTCCAAAGGTTAGTATCTCAATGTGTGATCCAGAATTCCAAATTGACTGCAGGATTTGTGGTCCTTGCATATTTATTTGTATATATGATGTCAATATCCATTACGATAAGATGATATGATGTCAGTATCCACTTTTCATAATTCCTATAAGATGAAGTTGTAAGGGAAGAAAAGTATTTTGATCATAACAAAACAAGTTAATCACCTACCACACATAATATCACCAATCATGACCATCTTCACCAATCAATATGCATGTAAAACGTTTTGTGCTTGTGTGTATACTCGTGATGAGTCCAGTTCAAACAAAATTTTTACACCATGATTGAAATTGTATAAGCAAATTAAATAGCGATAATTTTCTTTTTCTATATATTAAAATAGATTTTGATTGTTGGAGGAGAATGTTAATTCGAGGCGAACCAAAATCTTTTTTTTATATTTGCTTATGTTTGGTGCTAGGAAGTTCCGAGTTTATCTAATTTAGCATGTGTTGAACCCTGTAAAATTATGTCCGGAGCGTGTCTAATAAAGTCCCTTGAAAGCTTAAGTTAGTAAGAGATTTAGATAATTAAATCAGTGCCCAATATTTAAGATTCAAATATACTTAAAAATGATTTGAATGGTCTTTTTATAGTAAGGTTTTGAATTGTTACACTTCATGTTGTGGTTTAATATTGGGAGCCCGTTACATCTTTCCTCCGGCATTGGATGTAACTAGGCTATACTAAATCCAAATAAAAGAGTTCATTTGAAATTATGTCAACCACGTGTTTGACATAATTTATTAGTCATACATGTGATGCTAAATTGTGAGCTAGGAGATGGTAAGGTGTCGATCATATAATGTCATTGTGTCGACAATGTGACGTCTATGTGTACACCCACATGGCATTATGAGGTGTCAGCCATATGGTGTTAAGTTGCTGGCCACATGATGTCGAGGTGTCAGCTACGTGACATTGAGATATCAACCACATTACGTTGAGGTGTCGATCACATGACGTTGAAGTATCAATAATCCTTCTTATGCCATTACTCCTATATCATTTGCCCTTCATCGTGCCTCGATGTATGTAGTGAAGTTGGGGCATAATGAAATTTTTGTTTAACTGTCGACTATAAAGTGTTAGTCATATGTGCCCTGCAAGCCAATCACACGAGTGATGGCACTCGTGACTTGATATGCATTTTTTCTCTTTGCTTATTATTAGGCGTTTTATCACTTTATCTAGCGTGTTGCATATATTATGATGTCCTTGGATCTGTGCAATGGGAATCAGATCGTGATGAGATCACGATAATGAGATCGATTCATCTTTAAACACAGATCCTGAATTATCCTAGTCATAGGTTACTCGAGAAGGACATCGAGATAATCGGATAGACTGGTGTGTTGTATACCCGTCCATATAATGGAGGTAACTGGTCTCATAATTACTCGTGTGGGGATACTAAGGGTACAGTGCAAGTGCTCATTGGGGAATGAGTTCACTGATTGATCTGCCTATAGAATGCTGGATGGTTATTGATATCTCACGTCAGACAACGATTCCGTAGTCCTAGTAGTGTATCTGATTGTTAGACTTGAGACACCAAGGATTTTCTGTATGAGTACTCCATTCTTTGATACCGGACTTATAGGTTTGGAAAGTTCCAGATCTAGTACAGTCAGTTATTGTGAGTGGTAGTCAACCTTACAAGGGCTATTAAGTGTCAATAAAGGATCATCCGCTCTCGGTATCATAAGAGGAATATCCCATGTATTCTTGCTCAAACAAATCCTTGGCCAAGGTTATTCGGATTGAGAGAGAAAGAGTTCTCTGGGAGAATTCAACAAGAGCAAGACTCGAGGAGAGACCGTATGAGTCTGACAGCACCATGCCCGATATAAGGTCTTTGGAATATTGGATAGATGAGGGACTATAGATACATAGTAACTAAGGACAGATAAGTCCAAAGGATTAGATTCCCTTGTATCGTTTGGGGGTCGCGGCATAGTGGCCTGGTACGTCTGTATTCGATGAGTTGGGTGAATTATTATAGAGATAATAATTTACTAAGTCAGAAGAAGTTCTGACAAGTATAACTCACGGCCGGCTCGATATTGGGCCTAAAGGCTTACACACATATGGTAGGTATTGCAACGAGTAGAGGTTCGGATATGAGATATCCGCTGAACCCCCTATCTTATTGGATATCCATTAAGCCCTTGAATTATTGGATCTTGAGATAAGATCCAATAATTGCTAATAAGAGATTATTGGGTAGAGACTCACTAATCCAAGAGGCTTGGGTAATTGGATGAAGATCCAATACCCAATAGGGCAAAAAATCCATTAGGGTTTTCAGATGGCCTCTATAAATAAGAGGGAACCAAAGCTCTATAGGCTGGGAGTTTTTTTTAGTAGCCACCTCCTGTTCTCCTCTCCCCCAGAGAGAGAGGTGCATCGTTGCAATCCCTACCGTGTGGATACCGCTAGAGAGGAGGACGCTTGACCTCCTTCATCCTCTCCCATAGATCTGCAGGAATTCAGAGATATATGATCTCCCTAGGTATCTTCTTTTATATGTGCAATTTTGCGGATTTGTTTTTGACGCACCGATCTTCACACGACGACGGAAACTTTCTACAGAAAATCTAGGGTTTTGTTTTCTGTTCTTCCGCTGCACATGTGATGTCACTCCCCTGAAGGATTTTCCAACATAAAGAGTATAACTCAATCATTCTATAGTCAAAAAGATCTTCAGGTTGATTTAAATATGCTCGAAAGGAGTGTTTTGGGCTAATTCAATGCGCATTGTCATCGAGAGAAGTGGTTTGAGCTGATATGATCGCATTGTCATTGAAAGGGTTACTATGGGTTGATTTAACTATAATGTATTAAAAAGGGATATTTAGGGCCAATTCAGTTGTACAGTCTTTTCTAGACTGATTCAATTATACCTTCGTCAAAAGAGTGCTTTAGGTCGAATTAGTTATTTAATCATCGAAAAGAACACTTTGGGCCAATTTAGTCTTCTATCATCGAAAGGAGCACTTTGAAACTAATTCGATCAAATTATTATCGCAAAAGATCATTAAAATGAGTGCTTTGGGCTAATTCGATGCGTCGTCATCGCATGGAGTACTTTGAATTGATTTAATCGTGCTATCGGACTTGGGGTGTGAGTCTACTCGACACAGTTATATTACTTAGGACACTATCGTCGATGAAGTTGGGTCATATGATTGATACATTAACACCAAAAGCCAACACCTCATTATCATGTGATTGACACAATTTTATCTTTCGAATATTACAATCACACCCATGCCCTATTCTTTAGATTTTGTGCAACATGATTACACCTAACATCCAAAAATATATATATAATGATCCAAAATCTCATTGTAAAAAATTCTCTCAAGTACATTCCACAACTCTGATTCTCAAATATATTCGACTCTCAAAAACTCAACACTTTATCAAATTATCTAAATCTTTCACTGACTTAAGTTTCAAATGAATCTTATTGAGGTGCATGGCTTTACAAGATTCTACACATTTGAAATCAAGTAGGCTTAAAACTTTCCAACACTAAGTTAAGATAGATGTGAAATAAGAACTTGGTTGGCTCCAAATCAACGATTTAGTCGAACAATCAAAATCTATGTTTAAAAAAAAATTAATATGCACGTAAAAACAATCAAAACTTTCATTAAAATAATAAATATTATCAAACTCAATTAAAAAGGAAAGTTTTACCCTAACTTTATGTTGGGAAATCTAGGAAGACATTATATGTGTAGTGGAAGAATAGAAAAAAAAATCCTATATTTTCACAAAAAGGTTTCATTGTTGTGCAAAGATTGATACGTAAAAACCTATGAATCCGAAAACTACATATATAAGAAAGATAGTACCTAAAGAGATTGTATATCTTTGAATTTCTACAAATTTATGGGAGATGATGTAGGAGGTTAATCATCCTCCTCTCTATCGGTTATTCACACGATAAGGACTGCGAAGATGCTCTTCAAGGGGAGAGGAGAATAGAAAGTGGTTACTAGGAAGCCCCAAGCTATGGACATTTAGTTCTCTTCTATTTATAAAGGTCCCCTGCTAACCCTAATGGATCTTACCCTATCACCCAAGCCTCTTAGATTAATAGATCTTTACCCCATAATCTCTTATTAGTTTTTATTGGATCTCATCCATGAGATCCAATAATTCATAGGCTTATTGGATATCCAATGAGATAGGAGCTCTGATGGATATTTAATATTCGATCCTCTACTTGTCGTAATGCCTAAAATGTGTACGACTCTCTAGGCCTAATATCGAGTTGGTTATGAGTTATACATGTCAGAACTCCTTCTAACTCAGTGAATTATCATCTCCATAATAATTCACTCGACTTATTGACTACAAACGTATTAGGCCATTATGCCGTAGTTACCAGACGATACAAGGAAATTTAATCTTTTTGACCTATCTATCCTCGGTTACTATGTACCTATAGTCTCTCATCCATCTAATATCCTAGAGACTATATACTGAGCATGGTGCTGTCAGGCCCATACGATTTCCACTCAAGTCTCGTTCTAATTGGATTCTCCCGAAGAACTCTTTCTCTCTCAATTCGAATAACCCTGGCTAGGGATTTGTTTAAGCAAGAATACATGAGATATACCTCTCATGATACCAAGAGTGGATGATTCTCTATTAATACTCAATTGCCTTCATAAGGTTGGCTACCATTTTTGAGAACCGATTGTATTTGAAACTTTCAAACCTATAAGTCTAGCATCAAAGAATGTAATACTAATACAAGACATCTTTGGTGTCTAAGGACCAGACACATAACTGAGACTATAAAATCAATGTTTGACATCAGGTATCATTAGCCATCCAACATTCCGTAAGTGAATTAATCAGTGAACTCATTCTCCAATGAGCACCCGTACTGTATTCTTAGTGTCCCCACGCAAGTAGCTATAAGACCAGCCACTTTCATCGTATGAACAGGTATACAGCACAATAGTCTATTTAGTTATTTCGATATCCCTCTTGAGTAACTTATGACCAGAATTATTTATGATCTATGTTTAAAGGTGAATCGGTCTCATTATCGTGATCATAGTACGATACGATTCCCATTAGACAAATCCAAAGACATCACAATATACATCCATATAATGTGATAAAATACCAGTAATCATAAGTAAAAAGATTGACGTAACATACTATAAGTGTCATTACTCACAAAATTGACTTGTATGACATCTATAACTAATGCTTGATAAATAAATAGTCAAATACTAAAAAATTAAATAAAAATAACTGCATTATATCAGAATTTAATGAATAATTATAGTGTAACGATATTATATTAAGAAAACAAATAAATTGAATACTAAGGAAAAAAACGAATCACACGAAGGAAATGAACTGTGTTAAAAATAGCATTTCTCAACCTTGAACAATGTGTTGGCCCACGTGGATATTGGTCCCACGTGTTACCTGGTGGGCCGAAGCTTTTCCTCCATTATTGTAAAGACTGCTCTGAGTTGTGCCCTTGACTTTGACTTGACTTTGCACACCGCTATTTTTGGATATCAATCGTTACAACAACTGTTATAAGCAAGGTATCGTTATAATAAATATAACGGCATTTGTACCGTTATGACCGTTAACGATATCTATTCGATCTGGATTCGGTCGTGATGTGTCCGTGTTCCCAGACGAGGAGGGGGCTACGGAAGGAGGGGGCTACGGAAGCGGGATATGGGGGCTTCCCAATCTGCGCCGACGGAGACTTCCATCCATCAATTCACCGTCAAGGTCAAGATTTCCTTGGGAGTCTCTTTATCTTTTGTTATCTTTTTGGTTTCTGGATTCTGATATGGTGGAATCTTTGGTTTGTTGTTCAGGATGGCAGCGGCAGGGACGTTGATCTGGGGATCTACAAAGACAAGGTGCTCCTCGTCGTTAACGTCGCCTCCAAATGGTATTCCGCTTTAGGTTTCTCTGAATAATCGCCGTTTTCCTTGCTTTCTTTGCCATCAAATTCGTTTTTTGGCGGTGGAATCGTGTTGTAATGATCGTTTCTTTGGATTCTGGAGCAGTGGGTTCACGAATAGCAACTACACCCAGTTGACTGAACTGTACAAGAAGTATAAAAGCAAAGGTTTGTTTCATGCTCACGTCGGGAGCTTCTCTTCGTGGAATTCTTTTGATTTTGCATGCTCATCAAATGTTTTGGTTGAAAGTCGTGTCTTTGGAATGTCACAAAAGGTAGTAGTATTCTTCTGATACATCCAGCGGTGTATTACTGAATAGATAGGGTATTTTGGCTGGATTTTGGATGGTGTCTGCACCAGATATTCCTGTTTCCTATGGAGGAAAACTCATTTGCAAGTTTTAGACGGTACAATCAAGTCAGCAGGATAGATAGCTGAGTTGAACAGATAATTGCATCAAAAGCGCATAGTTGGCATGTTACTGTTTCATGATTGGATGTAATAGTATAGCATGGGAGATACGATTTCTGACAGCCTGCCTGGGAGCTGAATTAACAATTTTGATCGAAGAAAACATTCATATCTATGATCCTGTCTTCAGAAAATCCATAATCATTTGCTTAATATGTCTTAGGTGGTTGCTGGATGGAAATTAGATTTTAAGCATAGGATAGTGGTTTCTTGACTTTTGTTAAGGAGTACATGATTTAGTTTTTAAGTTCGGTTAGATAATAAAGAAACTGTGGTTGATATGATAGAAAGATATGATAACAAATTTACATAGATAATGGCCACTGATAATATGTATTTTGGCTTTCTTTAGAATATGTGTTTGTCATCACACATAAGAACATTTGCAGGACAATGAGTTTGTTTCTTTTGGAGGCAAAGGAGATTACTTAGTCCTGTTTAAATGAAATGAAAAGGGGACCATACTATGTATTACATTTCTTTAGGTATCCCTATTCTCTATATTACTCTTCTAAAGACTCTGAGTCAGCAGGTGTTGAATCCATATACTGTTCTCCAAACAGTGTACTGATTCCATGTTGACTGTCTTTCAAATAATGAATTCATTTGCATAAAAATTTTAGAAGACTATTTTTTTACTAATTGCTATTTCTTAGTTGATTTTTTTGCTTAAGATTTCTTTCTTGTCCCATATGACTCTCTGCTGCATTTTGAGAGGACAAAAGAATATAGTAACTGATGTCTCTCCTGGTTTGCTTAGGCACAGTAAAAACATATGCAGCTTGAATTAACTGATGAAAAGATTTTCCTTCTATCATACTAAATTTAGTTACTGAGTCATTTTGCTAAAAAAAGATATAAAGAGGTTAAAAATGCCGTTAGTATAACAATATATAAAGCTTATTATAATTTTCATAATAAATTAGGTACTAAGAATGGTGAAAAACATATATATCGAATCGCTAAAGTTATGAAAAGAAAGTGTAAGGACTTAAAGTAATATTAGACACATTAAAGATGAAGATAAAAAAATATTTGCTAATGATAACAAGATTAAGGAAAGATGAAAAAATTATTTTTATAAATTATTTGATAAATATTCCACATAAGACTTAGATTTAACGATAAATAATAGTGGTAGATTTAATAATCATAGATTTATTCATAAAATTAGAGTTGATGAAGTAAAAGTCACATTAAAAAAGATAAAAATGGCTAAGAGTGTGGGGTCTAATGGTATCTGTATTAAGGTCTGGAAAATTTTAGGGGACAAGGGAGTAGTTTGGTTACCTAACTTATTTAACAAAATCATGAGATTCGGAAAGATGCATGATGAATGAAGAAAGGGTTTTTTGGTGTCAATTTACAAAAATAAAGGTGACATACAAAATTATTCAAATTATAGAGAAATCAAAATCATGAGTGATACTATGAAACTTTGGGAAAGAACTATCGAAAGTAGGATAAGGCTTGAAATAAATATATCTGAAAATCAATTTGATTTTATGTTTAGAAGATCAACCATAGAAGCTAGTTATTTATTAAGACAATTAATGAAAAAGCATAGGGAAAAAAAGAAAGATTTGTATATGATTTTTATTGACTTAGATAAAGCATATGATAAGATTCCTAGAGATTTACTATGGTGGGTTTTAGAAAAGAAATGTGTATCCACTAATTATATTGATGTTATTAAAAATATGTATGATAATGTAGTTACTAGTATTAGAATATAGGGAGTGTATCTAGTGAGTTTCTTATTAGCATAGGATTACGCCAAGGATCCACATTAAGTCTCTACCTTTTCAAATCGATAATGGATAAGCTTACTAGTCACATACATAATAGACTTCCTTGGAGTATGGCATTTGCTGATGATATTGTATTAGTTGATGAGATCCTAAGTGAAATTAATTATAAACTTAAGCTATGGAGGCAAGCCTTATAAACTAAAGGTTTTAGATTAAGTAGGACTAAAACTGAATATATAAAATACAATTTTAGTGATTAAAGAAATAGACAAGATAATATAGTTAGATTGAATGGACAAAAAGTCCCTTTAAGTAAAAGCTTTACGTATTTTGGATCAATTACTTAACAAGATGGATAGATCGATAAAGATATTATTCATAGAGTAAAAACAAGATGGTTAAAATGGCAAAGAGCATTAGGAGTCTTGTGTGATCATTGGATACCTTTGAAATTAAAAGTAAAATTTTATAAGATAGTTGTGAGATCAACAATACTTTATGGGTTTGAGTATTGGGCAGTTAAAAAACAGCATATACAAAAAGTTTGTGTTATTGAGATGAGAATGTTAAGATGAAGTATGAAGTTACCAAAAAAGATAGAAAAAAAATACTTTTATTCATGAACAACTAGATATCGTTTCGATAGATGATAAGATAAAAGAAAATCGTTTAAGATGGTATGAGAATGTATTGAGGAGACCTTTGGATACAGTAGTCAGAAGATGTGAAATAATTAATGTTTGTGATACGAGAAGAGGTCAAAGAAGATCTAAAAAGATTTTAAGTATTCTAAACCTAACTATAAATAAATATTTAAGTATTCTAAACCTAACTAAATATGACTCTTTATAGATCTCAATGACAACAAAAGATGCACATAACTGACCCCAAATAGTTAGGATTTATGGCCTTGTGGTTATTGTTGAGTCATTTTGCTGTTGATTGATATATTTGTGTTCATATGCATGCATAAAAAATCAACCAGCACTTACATATATACATATTTGTGAATGTGTATACATGATCGTTGCTGGCAACACTCTTGAAGATTCTTCTTAAATGATATTTGTAGGAGTACTTGATATAGGATTGTGTTACCAACAGTTAGATTGTGGTAGTTTGTTGTCTCATGGTGACAAGTAGCTTCTGATAGTTTGATGTTTTATAGTGAGGTATCTCTATAGATATGTCATATTTGGTATTTTAAAATGCCATCATATGTCTCCTGTGGCAGCTTTGCACAGAAAGCTATGGTAGTTTGTTATCTCATGGGGACAGTTAGCTTCTGATAGTTTGATGTCTTGTATTGAGGTATCTCTATGGATATCTCAGATCTGATAGTCTGAAAATTGCACGAAAAGCTGCCAATTTTCATTTTCTATAGTGTACTAAAAAAAAAAAAAACCTATATCCACATATTTGTACAAACTCCTGTAGAGAGACTGAGAATGATGGTTCTTTCATGTTTGCATATCCTTTTATTCTATTGCCTCATTTCTATGTGAGGTTCTTGCTTGTAGGTGCATCTCAAATTGCAAGGTCTTTGTGAATTATGTTTTTGACTTATCTATGATATTCTTCACCACTGGGCCTATTCACTGAAGGATGCTGGGTTAATTCAGATTTTGAGATTTTAGCATTCCCGTGCAATCAGTTCTTGCATCAAGAACCTCAGACGGAGCAGGAAATAAAGGACTTTGCTTGCACAAGATTCAAGGCTGAGTTTCCAATTTTTCAGAAGGTAAATATTTCTTGCCGGTTGGATCATTAGGTCTATGCTCTTTGCAGTTATTGTTCTTTAGTTGCTCTATTATGATTAGAACGGATGTTGTGTAAAATATGGTCCATCTTAAGGGATAGTGTACTATATATAACTTGTGATCAGTTTATAGTAAACTTAATTGCAAATAAAGAAAAGCCACTCTTTGTGTTAGGGGTGAACCAGACTGATATCAAATCTCTTTTTCTTGCTTGAATGTCCATTGGTTAGGGATGGGACCTGAGTTCTCGTAGTACTGACATGAGTTGGATAACTAGGATAGAACTTAGTGTACATTTATTTTGGGGCCTATGCTTTCAAACTCGGAATCACACTATAATTAGTTTGTATTTGGTACGTGTCATGACATTGCTTAAAAAGAAAGCAAAAAAGTGGAACATGTCTTACAGAGACTTATGTGCTTGGAATCTACTTGTGAGCAACAATAGATAGGTTGTGTTAGGACTTAGGAAGACATAATGGGCATGAAACATGATGAGAAAGCAAGAAAATGTGATACAATTCTTAGTATTTGCTTCTCTTGTAGGCCCTGATTTTCTATGACATCATATAATATATATATATATATATATATATATATATATATATATATATATATATATATATATATATATATATAATATTTAAGTTTCACAAGTGCTCCTTGGTGATTGACACTGCATTTGCTGTTGGTGTGTTGTTCCAACTCTGCTCTGACTCAGCTATGCCTTCAACATAAAAAGAGCGAGAGAAAAGACTTATCACCAATTTGGATGATCAGCGGAAAATACTGGTTGTTTATGGTAAAATGACTAGAATACTGTCTCTGTGATACCTATAGATACTTCAGTTTGCTTCATGGTTGTTATTATTGATCTTCTGAAGAGGCATTTTGCTTTATAGCCTTCAGTAATTGGTTCAGCGTGGATCTCTGTGTATTAAAGAAGAATGATAAATGAGAAGTTAAAATGAAGGTAACTTCTTTAAGTGATTTAGGATACATGGACGAAGAGCTCAATGATGGAAGGTTCTGGGCCAATGAATGTCTTTAGCTTGGTTTGGCATGTATCTTGCTTGCAGATTTGCAACCTGATGCAGCAGTGGAAGTGTCATGATACTAAGTAGACAGCCCCCGGTGCTTCTTTGAACAACCATCAATCTAATTAACTCTAGGTCTTAGAGAACTCAACATAATTTTAGGGTGTCTTTGACCTCAAAACAAGAAAGAATGGCATTTCCAAGAAATCAGCAATTAGTAGTATTGAGACCATAGCATGTTCCATGAAACAATAATAAAGGTAAATTTTTCTGTCAAATGAGTATCATGTAGTGACTCCTAGTAATTTATTTTTGTGGTCACTGATTATAAAACCTTTTAAGAAATATGGAACTCACCAACCAAATTATATGCAGGTTGATGTCCTTTTTCTTGTATATCTGTCAGTATTTGTCACAATCATAAGCTACATGTTTTAATGGTGTGTTTTCTGGTGCCAATCATATAGGTGAAAGTAAATGGTCCAGAGGCTGTGCCAGTTTACAAGTTTCTTAAGGCAAGTAAACCAGGTTTTATGGGAAATAGGATCAAGTGGAATTTCACCAAGTTTCTAATTGACAAGGAAGGCAAGGTCATCGGTCGATATGGGACAACAAAGTCTCCGTTGTCCATCGAGGTATGCTGTTCTGTTACGTGGGAATTGTTTTAATCCTCTCCTAGTTGTCATAGTGCACTTAAGTATCTCTCTTATTTTTTGACTTATTCTCTTACAACCGTGCAGCAAGATATCCAGAAAGCACTTGGAAGCTAAAAAGAGAGAAGGAAAGCACTTGGGAGCGATATACCAGTATATATCAGTAACGGTGCATCACTATGTTCCTGGACATACGTAAACATTCGCTTGTATTTTCCGTCTTTGGTAAACATCTTACTTGTGTAGATATTTGGCTATAGCCCACCAGCTGTCCATACAGTATATGCACTTGTGTGTATGTTTTGTTATTTACTCTTAATTATGTGTGGGATGTCACATACTATGATTTTTTTTTGGTTGGCTTCTGATTCAAGTTTGTTGCAAATAGAGATTTGTAAATTCCAATCAATGCTGATCTTTTACAACATTACTTTGAATTCAGCTGTAATTGGCATCTAGCATCTTAAGTTATTTGAGAGGTGGATTAGTTTCTAAATTGTCCAAGGTAACACAGTTGTGAGCTACTTACTATCTCTACACTAGAGACTGCTCCTCTGCTGTGTAAACTTGGTAAAAAGCTGTGTGTGGAATGAATCAGTTCTGAAAGAACATCCAGGTAGATCTCTTCAGGGTTGGTACAACGTCTTATGTTACAAGTGGGTATCAGAGTCCCTCTTTTTATCTTCTATTTTTTCCCCCATTTCTTTCATATATAAATGTTACATAGCCATATGCATTAGACTGTTTATAATGAGATTCAAGCCCTGGATCATTTAATTATAAACACAACGCATTAACCACTAAAAAATGCCGCATGTGTGAGTTAACATGTGGCCAGAGATTGGATATTAGGGATGAATTAATTATTATGAAGTACAATATCACCATTTTTAGTTTTAAGTGTTTCCGGCAACTTATCTCGAGGGAATCACCTTCAAGAAGGGTCATAGTATTTTGACGACTAAGTTCTCAAGCATTAAATATTATAACATCAAGGCAAGTCGTATTAACTCGAAGAAGCAATATACACTCAAGGCATAGCCTCACGGACGTGCCAAGCACATGTCAGTAATAGCTCAAATTGATAGAAACGATAATTGGCTTGACTTATGAAAGTCAACAGATGTCATGATTGATCGATGATTGTTATTTTAGAGATAGTATCAAAAACAAATATATATATATATATATATGTATATATTTTACCAACTTAGACACGAGATTAGTGTATTGTGACTTATCGATACTATTGAGAATACAAATATAATACAAGTCTGATCAAAACTTAATTCTTTCATGCACTTAAACGCATCTTCAAATCGATTAAGTCTTCGAGGTGATCACATCATCAAGTTAATTATACCTTTAAGCAAGTTGGTAATCATGTCTTTAAGGTGAGCATATCCCCAAACTGGCTGCATCCTCAATTTGACCATAATATTCAATACAATCACATCCTTGTGTTCCTGACGGCCCCATCAAGTCCAACGACCGATAGTTCAACTAGAAATCAACCTCAACGAACCATCTATGTGGGGCCTACGCATGACATTGTCGTCTCCTCATGTTAAAAGTGTTTGATATGACATTTATGCAACCTTCATGTCCAAGGCATCTTTTGCACTTCTAGGCAAAGCATTTGAATCATTAAATTTGGCCTTCATAACCAAAACATCTCCTAAGGAAAAATACCTTGAAGGAACGTCATCACCCTGAGACAATCTAGTTCTCAAGCACATCAATTCTCAAAGGACCAATCAAGCTACATCGACTCCATGACATGGATCAACAATGAATTTTGACATTAACTACACCTAAACCTATGTAAAGTTTTTCACTAGCAATCAACTAAATTTTGACTTTACCACTTTGTAAATCAGGTAAGGAAAATTTTAGAATTATTTTTTTTTACCAATTATTCTTGCTAAATATACAATAACTAATTTTATTCCTCACTGTATTTATTTATCCATCTAATTTTAATTTTAGCATATATCTTATAATTTTAGAAATATTCATTGTATTTTCTTGTAATTAGCTATCATTTAGTTCTTTAAGTAGAAATCAGAAAATTTTTAATTGATATTGACACCCTCAAAAACTTCATATTTTTTATATTACTGGTAGTCGATGGTGTTTGCCTCGATACCATGTACAAAAACCGAAAGAGGAATATAATAGTTGCTTGCAATTTCAATAATATTTTATGAATCATTTTGATCAAGCATTTAACCTGGACTAAAATATGAAATTTCGATATGTATTCACCATTCATAGGAGTGTTGTCCATCTAAAACACTGAATTGGTTAACACAAATGCTCCAATATTCAGGGTCCTTTATAAATATTCTGCAAACCATTTGTTCTCAGCTCAGTTTTAAGATCTTGTTTCAAGATGCAGCAGTTCCTCAGGTGGTGGTGGCTGTTGCTGTGGGCTCTGAGTTGCTGTGTCTTCTCCACAGATGGAGCTGCAAGCATCACAAGAGTCATCATTGTTGATCAAAGTGGGCAAGGAAGTTTCACGACTCTTCAGTCTGCTATTGACTCACTCCCTGATGGCAACTCACAGTGGATACAAATTTATGTCAAACAAGGAACTTACAGGTTTGTCCGTCAAACTCTTCTTTTTGAAGCATATTTATCTGAGAGTTTCTGGATGATTTTGAATGTAAATTACGTTTATCATGATATATTGCAAAATAAAAGATGATAGTAATCTTAATTTCTGGTCTTATAGATATATTTTTCTGGTGTTGTTCTTACAGAGAGAAGGTCTTCATTCCAGCCTCAAAAGGATTCATTGTGCTGCAAGGCGAGGGTCCGGAGAAGACTGTGATTACGTGGAGCGATGACGCGTCACGCGGCGGCACTATGAACTCTGCCACTTTCAGCGTCTTTGCAAACGATTTTGTTGCTCGAAATATTGGATTTATCGTAAGAATTCCATCCCCACCATTAATTTTACTCTCCACTGCAAACGCAAAGATACACATGCAATAGCAGCAAAGGAAGAAGAATGCAACGCATGCTGTAAAAACTACTGTGACTACGAACATCAGCATCTTATACCGCTCTCTCTCTCTCTCTCTCTCTCTCTCTGCACATTGCAACCACACTGACACAGACGTAATAATCATACTTCCTGGCAGAACACATTCAAGTCCGGAAGTGGGAGTATGCAGGCAATAGCAGCACTAGTGGGAGGAGACAGGAACTCGTTCCACGGCTGCGCCTTCATCGGCTACCAAGACACGTTATGTGACTATCTAGGTCGACACTACTTCGATAGGTGTTGGATCGAAGGCGCTATTGATTTCATCTTCGGCTTTGGTCGATCCATCTACAATGTATTCCCTACATCCCAAGATGGATCGAAGCTTAATGACGCATCATAACAATACCCCTGAGAAATCATAGTCGTAACTTTGGTTTTGCGCTTAAACTGTGTGTCGCAGCGATGCGTGCTGAACTCGGTGGACGGCGGTTGGCTAACTGCGCATGCCAAGATGAGTGCCGACAGCCCTGGCGGGTTCGTGTTCGAGCACTGCACCATTCGCGCCACAAAAATGACCTACTTGGGAAGAGCATGGAACCAACACTCCACAGTAGTGTTCCATGAGACGTCGATGCCATCCACCGTTAGGCCCGAAGGGTGGGACGCTTGGCATGTCATGCCGAATCAGTGAGCAACTCTTGCCTCCTTCACTGTCGTCTTATATTACCCAAGTCATATAAGAACAATCTAACTGCGATGCCACTACCGCCGCTAGCTTAGAATCTCCCGAAGTGAAACTAATACGGCGAACAAATGCTGAGCTCCGTTCTTCATCTGCAACCTCAGGTACCAAACAACCTTTGTAGAGGATGGAAACATTGGAGCAGGTTCAAATACCTCGGGAAGAGTCAGCTGGTTAAAGAGTCTCCCGCCCGACCAGTTGCAAGGCTTCCTCAGCATCGGGTTTTTGGGCCCCGATCGCTGGCTGGATAAGCAGCCGTAGCAGAAATCTCCCACGGCACTTGTCATCTTCGTTAGCTGCAGCACATAAGCCTACGTCTACGCATGCGTTGCTTTATATGCGCTCATATAATTGACTTTTTTTTTAATAAAATACCAGCAAATTGATCTACGAATGACAACATGACTGCAGAAAGCATATTTCTCTTTCAAGGATAATAATATTCTTTGAGAATTCTTTTCCGACACGATCCATTCCAAAGAGCACAGCATGTAGGTTTTGAGAGAAGGCGACGGAGCTATGGATCATGCAAGAGTTACTCTTTCAATCCACGTATAGGTGGAATTTTGCTTGTTCTGGATATCTTTGAAATGTAATTAGTTAAAATATTACACGGGAACAAAAGACAGCGTTGCGCGCATGCCATGGCACTACTCAGCCCGGTGTGTGACTACACCCTTCTCTCCTCACTCTCCGCGTCCTTTGCATCGACCTGGCTCTCCTTCTCCACAGTTTTCTCAGCACACACAGTCTCATCCTCAACCTTGACTGGTGCAACCTCCGCAACGACGTCGGTCTCATTCTTGTTCTCGGTGGCTAAAAAGCTTCGAACGATCTTGGCACTGGGCGCCCACACGACCTCCTTCCAGAGGTCCTCCTCGGCGCCCTGCCCTCGCTGGCGAAAGAACTCGGTCGAATCGACCCGGTGCAAGTCCCACCCCATCATGCGGAACCCCTGGATCTTCTGCAGCTGGCTGCAAGTCAGATCAAATGTATTGGCCTTGACCTTGTCTATGCTGGCCTCCAGCAGCCTCGCCTTCGCCTCCTCGTCGGCGCCTTCCTCTGACTGGAAGTAGAGGTGCATCTCCCGTACGCCGATCGACAGCCGGATGCCCGTACTGTAGTCGCCGTCGGGCCTGAACATCGACCGCGCCTCCTCCACCAGCCCTTGCTCCACCATCTTGTCCACCCGCGCATACACGAAGTCGCGGAGCACCGTCAGGTCCACGTCCGCCCACACGAAGCAGCAGTCGTACCGGGAGCGGAAGGCGCATCCGTCCCCCTCGACCAGCTTCTTCACGTACGAGTTGGAGCCGCCGGCGATGATGGGGAGGCGACCTCGGGCGAGGATGGACTCGACCAAGCGCGTGGCCTCGCGGCGGAAGTCAGCGGCCGTGAAGTTCCCATCCGGGTGCACTCCGCCGATGAGGTGGTGGGGGACGCCCTCTGTCTCCTCCTCGGTTACCTTGTTGGTGATGACAGGGATGCCGTCATACACCTGCATCTTGTCGGAGTTGATGACCTCGCCATTGAAGTACTGGGCGAGAGCGATGGCGAGCTTGGACTTGCCGCTTCCGGTGACGCCGAGGACGAAGACGACCTTCTCCTTGCTGTGTGAAAGGCTGGAGGAGTCCATGTCGAAGGAATGCAGCTGCAGGTCTCCACCCAATGCTTCTTAGCGATCGATGATATTTCTTTGTTTCTTAGAATCAATATTGGAATCTGAAACATAAACAACAAAGTTAAGCAATGCGCGTAGGCACCTGCTGCACATCCTCTCAAAACGAGAAACAAAGATCAGTTCTATATCATGTAGAAATATCAGTAAGAGCAAATCAGTATCAAAGCATTCAAACATAAATCTAAATTACCAGTCTCAGTATCATAATTATATATATATATAATTAAAAATCTTTTTTAATTCATAAAAAAGAATTAAAAATCTTAATGAATCAATAACTTTGAATTAAAAGTTCTAGAATTCATGAAAATTTTAGATAAAATGATATGATGTAAATGCAGGTCAGAGAGTCTCAAATAATCTAAAACAATATTTTTTTAAAAAAATAATTAAATCATGGTTGCATGAAAATTTCTAATCAACCTAAATCAGATTAAGCATCATCTAAATACTATAATATGAAATTAGTATGATAAATTAATATCAAAGGAGAGTTGAAGAAAAAGATCATCACATGCCTCCTATCTCGGATTACGACCTTGCTCCGTCGTTGATGAATGTAAAAGAGTCTCCATCGATCATTATATAGAAGATGAGAGAGAATTTTATCTGGGTTACGAGTACACCAAGAGTTTTTATAATAATTATTTAATTAATAAAATTTTATTTGTTTCCTATCTTAAAACGAGCGAGTATGATCATAGGTCACGCTACCCTTTTAGGTTATCCAATCATCCAAAACCACTCAAAAGAAAATGCACATCCTAATTGATATAAAGTATACCTCTTTTATTAATTAAATTTAGAACTATTCTGAATCTAATCTATGTTAACGACTGCATTCCTCCCCCTTAAAAAAATTTGGTCCCTTTATTTGATCTTATCTCAATGAAAAAAAAAATGGATATTGCATATTGTTGTCATTTTCTCTCCCATGTCAATCTATCTTTACATCGAGTCTAATCTTCCTTTCTTTTCAACATCTTGATCGGTTACTCCGAAAGTAGCATAACTCTTAGATTTAGTGAAGATTCGGTGGCTAAGATAAGGCAAGGTAAGATCCATGTATTCATGCAAACTAAGAAGACATTAAATGCAAAGGGCAATAGCACTCAAAAAGATTAACGGGTGAGTGTTCATGCATCTCAACCAGTTGGCTTTTATCTTTAGTCTCGATTTAGCTAGAACTAGAATTAGAACTGGATCACCCAAAAACTGAAAGTACAATCGAACTAAGCCAGTGATTGAATCAAACCAAAGCTAAGCCAAATCAATTTGGTTCTAGCTTCAATTTCTTGCAATCGAAACCAAAATTGGATTCTAGCTTATTTTAAATCTTTATCGGTTATCAGTGGGCAGTTGTGTGCTAACTTTATTAATGAGAGCCTCGTTGAACTGCCTCACCTGCAAGACGTGCTATATTGTGGCTATGTCAAATCAATTATGATCCAATTTGTAGCGAGCTATAATAATTAACTGAAATGTTTCTGGCCAAAGATAAGTAGTGAAAATGGGATTGGGTATGACCTTACAATGATGTGATATATTAAAATCTTTACCGGTTAGGCTAATTAGTACCTTGTAATTATATCGGATAAGATTATAGATCTTCAATTTTTTAGCAAATGAATCTGGTGTATAATACATCGGATGATGATTACCTAAGAATGTGCAAGTGTGTGACGATTAGGTTGCTTCGTGTAAACGAGCATCGAACCATCAAGAATTCAGAGAGATCGTGATCTCTATAACGAATTATATTTCTTAATGAGGCAATGTCACATCGTTAATCTATGCTAACTATTAGGTAATCAAACGATCAAGCGAGAGGGTGTCTCCCAAAGTAATTCGGTTTTTATAAATAAGGCTATTCCTTTCTTTGTTCTTCTAACACTTTCAGTCATATTTGGAGCATGTGGGCTTTTAAAATTCAAACATCAAAAGCTTGAAGTTTCTTCCAAAATATTGGCAAGAGGTATGGCGATCTCTCAAATGCACTTTGACCATCATGGGATGCATTTCCTCGAGGACCCAAGTGATAGGCACCTCATAGACGATCAAGTTCACTTTATCAAGAATAAGCAATTCGATGACTATATTGAATTGTTAGCTCTTATGGTGAGTGATGAGATTAGACTCGATGAAAAAAATTAAGAGGGCACCAACTATAGAGGCGATAGGCTTCCCAGAGGAGGAAGAAGTTCTTATCTCGAAGATAATCGTAAGAAGACCAATAATACCATACACAATAACATCTCTAGGGCCCTCAAGGAACCCGAGCATAAGCAGAACTTTCCAGGTTATTGCAACTAAGTCATTTGCTCCAACTATCTAGGTTAAATCAACTACTTCACTTGTCAATAGTATTTCAATCGTTCTTGCCGCTCCTCGTCTCTATAGAAGTTGATGAGGATGAAGTGGTAGTGATGGATATTCTGTCTTATGTATTGACTTTCTTTCTATTTTTCCTTTTCTTTTTGTCCTTGGAAAATCCTCTTTGCATATAAATGATTCCCAAGTATATCATAAAATATTTTCTTTCTAACAAATATAAAGTCTTTGCAAAAAATGTTGTCTTCATTATGAACTTGACTCAAGAATAATATTGCTTAAGACCTATAAATATTTGAAAACCTTAAAGTCTAGAGTTGGTAAGCCCCAAAGGATCTCTTCAAAATCAATATAAGGTTATCCCTAATTTAGCATAAAGTGGATTAAATCTCAAAGTGGATTGGTTCCAATTTAGCATAAGTTTTCCTTATAGTGATTGGTCCCAATTTAGCATAAGTTTTCCTCCTTAAAAGACTTTTGCCTTGCAAAGGACTAAATCTCCAAGTTGTCGAAACTTGGTGATTGTGAAACTTGATTGTAGGTCTTTTATATGCTAAGTTAGGAAGATGAGCCATAATGATGACCTCATTGATCAAGTTGAGGTTGGTCCAAAGATCTATGTTGATATTTCAACATCATAGTCTTAGCTTCAAACAATCGGCAATATAACTTTTATTGGGATTACAGTCTCAATCCCGTAGCAAGGCAGAAAGTGGATTTGCTGGTTGAAGCTACTCGCGTGGTTCAATAGCTCCGAAGGATGCTTGGGAGTTCATAAACCCAAGTCCCTTTAACCTCGGTCTCTCTTTTCTTCAATCCCATAAGCATCACCTGATTAATAACTTTTGTATGTCTATTAGTCTACGAACGAGACATCAAACTAAATCAAAGTAATATGCTGAATGATTCATAACTTAACCTTGGTAAATCGAATATTTTGTCGGTCGAACTAGAGAGGGAGCTAAATCTGCTTGTTAGAACCTACAAAATTATATTGATGGCATGCCTAACAGCAACTCTTTGATGCTTAAATTAGCAAATGACTCGAAGAACTCGATAAATATGGAGCCTTTGAAATGACTAGCTTAGATTAGATAAAGATAAGCTAGGATGATGTGACGTGACATGTTATATTGTCTATCCTCTTTGTGATAGCATGCCTAGAGATTTTTATAATATAGCAAAGAGCTATAGGGAATTGAATTATGATCAAGAGAATCAGAGACATAATTATGGATTTACGGCTTTTCTAGTTGTCGGTGGCAAGCGAACTAAATTCGAAAATTACTGGTTTGCTTCAAATTCCACATGTTAGGAGTCAACATTAATAATTATTATTAAAAAAAATATCTTAGTAATTTCGACATCAACGATAGTTGTGAAGCAAGCTTCCAACATGAACGCATCGCAAACGAGAGTCATTTGAGCAGGAGGTCTAAATTAGTTGAGACCTATCGATAACTAGCCTAGAGCAAACCAATAGAGATAAAAAAGATCGTTCATCCATCAACCGAAGGAACAGTGAGGACACAGCCACACTTGCAGCGACTAATGCACCTTCTTTTATTTATTTTTATGTCATTACATGTATACAGATACATCTATTTTATAACTTTGATGAAAATTTTGAAATACAATTATGATTAGCTGTTGCTAAAAAAATTTTAATTAAAAAATAAAAAATTGTAGTTTCGACTTGAATCAAAAATAAAATTCTCGATTCAAGAACTGAACCAGAACCATCCCATAAGCCTAAAAGCAAATCCAGGAAGACATTTTGTGGTTGATCATGAAAATTAAATGAGGTTACACTCTCACGTGAACTCAATGCCAATCCATCCGATGCGGTAAAATTGATAAGCAGTGTTGCCACAGCTAAGTTAATGTTTGCACCTCATATTTTGTTTCATGTCATCCATCCAGTCTATATTCTTTCATTATGAATATAACAGTAACCATAGGAAGTTTGACCAAAAATAAATTATGCATCCAAATGGGAATGTTTATGGACGATGGTAGAAACAGTATCACTTCATACAAAAGCAGTTGATACATCCTAAGCCGCAAGCGAACTAACTGTGACTCAAGATTCAAGAACACATTCATCGAATGAGCACACAGGAAGTCTAACAAAATAAGTTACAAGAACTAAATATGGCAACATGTCATGGCCGGATCTACTTGTGATTCCAGTCAAAGAACAAAACATTAAGTCAACCCCTTGCTGAACGGTAAGCCCGGATGGATTGAGAACTGCCTTAAAAATGCTTCCGATCAGGCCATCCATCTCCTATGACCAAGTACAGTTTGTCAGTTGATGGTATTAGCTTCCCAACCAGTCAGATGCAGTTAATGGATGACTAATGTTACTTCATCTGCAGCTAAAGCAAGAATATCTTTTACTATTTACAAAAAAATTCAATGCCATTGCAACCTCCTCTTCTTGCTTGCTTCAGGGTTCCCATCAAGCACCATGAGGTCGTCATCGTAGTCATTGTCCTCAACTTCTTGAGGACCCATGGAATTGTTGGCATCAGTGTCTGGGAGAATCTGAAATGTTTCCTGGTCCTCTGTCGTTTCTGACATTTCAGACAGTTTTCTCTTTGTCCTGGAAATTTCTGCAGCCACCTCAACCTCTTCAGACTTGTTTATTGCTTCCGGTGCAGCTGGAATGGCAGCAGTTGTGTTGTCTCCATTGCTTACACCCTGAGATTCTTTCCCACGAGTTGTCCATCCCAACAGAACCATTCTGTCGGGTTCCTTCTCCTCGTCAAACTCCTCCCTGCATAAAGCAATGAGCAATTGTGACCATGAATGCAGTTTATGAACAAACTTATCCAGAAATTCTAAAGCACGTAATGCAGCGGGAAATGCGCTACGCCTGTGACAATATGGAAACTTGAACCAACAACAGGGGCAAAGCATTAACAATAATCTAATGCACATAATACACAGGGATTAAATTACTATGACAAAATAGCAGTTCATATCAACAACAAAAGCAAAACCTTTAATCACCAAGTATGGGTCCGTTGACATGGTTCTAATCTCAACATGTACATTCAAATTCACAATCTTATATGATCTAGGGACTCTTCTCAATTAGCTCTTATGCTCTGACTACTTTTGTCCACCGACTCCTCTCAGGTCCCACTTGTCACCACCCCTATTCTGCTCCTGCTCAAACTCGGAGCCTAAATAATTTTGCAGCAAAAAGTAGCAACTAGCTAGCCAGACTACTACCTAATAGATTCCAAAACAAAACTTCAGTGGCAGAACCAACCAGTTTATCTTGGTTGGGACCAATCCCATCACCTCAGTTCAAGGGGTAGATTATTTAATCAGATTGATTAAATTAATCCTACATTGGTGGCAATATTTTCCTGCAATATGCATGCTTTATCCGTGCTATATGCACATACGCATTCCCTTGTAAGATTTTGACTAGAACTAAATGGATCTTGCATCCAAAATTGGTCTAAGAAGGCTCTCTGTTAAACCTTGTGCCCGAAGGCTCGGATCCAGTGACAGCCATACTCTTCCTGGATTGATTCCAACTTACTGCTTGATAGCCGGCTTGGCCCATAAGACCTATTCTTTTATTATCCTGGTTCACTTCACTAGTCCGGAGAATGAGGTTTTGCCCTTTCTGGTTCGCAAACATTCTAACCCATTGGTAAGTTCCTTCCAAACTCTAGTTGGTGTGAGCACTTTCCCCAGAGGCAGAGTTTGAGTCTACAAACGCGTCAGAGCAAACTGACTTCAACAGATAAGCATGACAAAACAGTAACAGCATGACATCACGATGATGGAAGTCACTCCTTAATATGCTACAGCAGTAAAAGGAAAAGAGCCTTGGGAAGAACATGACAACAAGCTTAATGAATTAACTGGAGGAACTATTAAGCAATAAAGAACCAGAAGAGCTTCATGGCAGCCAACACTAATAGCAAACTGAACCCACCGTGCACCTAAATGAAAATGAATATTCTACGTTTAATAATATTTAATGCCAAGAAAAGTAATCAAACAGGAATAAAATGATTTCAAATAATCAAAGAGGATCGAAAATATGGATTCACCTAAAAATTTCTAATTAGGTCAACAACAAAATTCTATAGTAGCTAAATGTTCTCTGCTTTCTAGAGAAAATCAGCAGGATATTATCTTGAGATTCACAGTCGATTGTAACATGCTCTGTATTTCTCTTAAGAATTTCCACATGTAATTCAACGAAAATAGATTCCAAAGGTTGGATTTAACAACAACAACAACAAAGTCATAAATCCTAACTGTTTGGGGCCGGCTACATAGATCTTTTGTTGCCATTGAGATATATGAAAAGTTATATGTTTGGTTAAGTTTAGAATAATTAAATCTTTATTTATAATTTCTATTAAAATCTTTTGAAGTCTTTCTCTATCTCTTCTTGTATCACTAACATTAACCATTTCACTTTTTCTCCCTACCGCATCCAGAGGTTTCCTAAACACTTGTCTAAACTAATATTAAACGATTCACTCTAGTCTTATCATTTATTAAAGCGATACCTAGTTATTCATAAATAACAATATTTTTTTCTATCTTTCCTAATAACTCTATACACCCATCTCAACATCCTCATCTCAACAATACAAACTTTTTGCATATGTTGTTTCTTAATTACCTAACACTCATATCCATAAAATATTGTTGGTCTTATAAAATTTTACTTTTATTCCCAAAGGTATCCAATGATCGCATAAGACCTCTAACACCCCTTGTCATTTTAATTATCCTGTTTTTACTCTATGAATAATAGTAAGCATCAATCAATAGTGACATTCACTGGCAGATCCTTTCACCCCACACAGATAGTCAACTAAGGTGGTTAACCAATCCTTGAAAAATATTTTTAGATATTTAGTTGGGGAGAAACTAGGAAATTGAGACTTAACCTTGCCAACAGCAGAGTTTGTAAAGAATAACTCAATCAACCGCTCCACCGGAAAAAAAAACCCATTTGAAGTTGTCCTCGACTATGCCCCTCGCACATCCGTTGACCTTACACCCCTTCCACTTAACTACCATGTCTTAAAACCCACCACTCTTATGCTCAACATATTCATGATTTGCATGCTAAGATTCAATATAAAATCGTCCTAAGTAATGAAAGTTACAAACTTACTACTACTACAGATTGTAGGAGCCAAAAGTTTTAAGTTAGTGACTGTATCTTGGTTTGCATTCTCCCTAACAGATTGTCCAAAAAAACTCATTCAAGAAGTTGCATGCCCAAGCCATTGAACATTTTCCTATTATCCAAAATCTAGCATCTAATGTATATATGCTCGATTTGCCTTCCAACTTAAATATTAGTCCAATTTTTAATGTGGAGGATTTAACTTCATATCATGATACTATTAAGCCTCCTCCTCTATCTATCGATGTTCTTACAGGTGGCAACCTTCCCAAAGCATCGATTCTCCCACAATACAAAGATGGCGTAGAGGTCACTTTTTATGACCGTCTTGTTATGTTTACTACTAGTATCACTTAGCACTTTCTTGTCAAGTGGCATGATCATCCAACTTTTGATGTCACTTGGATTACTTTGGAGAAACTTTATGACTTTGCACCAGACTTGTTGGATCAGTATCTTGCAAATCACTCTACAAAGTTGTGTTCTTTTCCACCAGGAGGGAATGATAAAGAACCATCTTGCTTTTATAAAGAATTTCAAAAGAGCTTATTCTAGGTTAAAAAAAACAAAAAAGTCATTAATTAATTGGCCTAAATCTTTAAGAGTTGTGTGGAAAATTAAAGTCTCTTGTTCTCTCTAAATGCTAACCTTGGGATTACTTTTGTATTAAGTGCACTCTTATACTAAATGTACTCTTTTTTTTTCATTGCTGTAATAAATTATTTTAAAGTTGTTTATGTCTCCTAGAAATCACATTTTGAGTTTATAAAAGGTATACAAGTTTCCTAGGAGATTACTCTTGAGAATAATTGCTAACATTTATTTTATTAAGGCTCCTAAACCCCTATAAATAGTGGGACTTGATAATGGATCAAGCACTTAAGATTTGAATGAAAAACGCTTGCACCTTCTTTATCCTAGTTTCTTAAAATCTTACTCTCCTCTCTAATCTCTCTCCTCACTTGTTCTCTCTCTATTTGTCTACCTTGTTTCTATCTCCACAATCCAGAAGTGCTTATTGGTAATTACTGCTTTGGACACATCAATTCACGCTAAGATGCAACCAAAATCTCCGTTCCAAGATATTCCATAGGTCACCAAGCAGCAGACTAGTACAACAATTAAGATATCTCAAAAAAGAAAGTACAAGACGTTATTATCTTACACCAGTGTCCATTTCTTCCATGTCCATGAAATATGCACAGACACAGATTCTCTTATCACACAGTATTATGCAATCGCCTCCACTTTTCCTAGCTTTTATGTGGTTAACAACCCACAGATTCTCTTTGCATAGGATATTCATATCAGGTGGTGATAAGCATGGAAACTAAGGGATCTCAACTAACAAATCTGAAGATCAAATAAATTCTATAAACAAGTCAAGAATTATGTTCTCCCAAGACAATACATAGAAACAATAACCTCCTGCGGTTTAGAGGAAGCCACATTGCAGGTGCTAAAGGTTTTGGAAGCAACTATCAGAAGAGACCTGTGTTTAATGTTTATATGGCACGATAATTCTTGCTGAAGATCCTCAACTGTCAGCATCGACCCACTGGTAACTGGTGCAGGAAGCGCTGTTAAGACCTGGAATATAAAGAAACACAACAATATTATATGCAACAGGTAGAAAGAAAACAAACAAATATGTTTAAAAGTATTTAAAAAAATGACAAGAATATATTAATGACAAAACACCACAACCTTGTCAAGGTTTAAGGCATAATTTGCAGCAACATCCTCCTCCAGATCATCACCCCCCTCAAAGATAAGGGTTGCACCTTGCATTATCAAAGGGAAGCTCATGCCCAGTTTGTTTTTCACTATCTTATCAACAAAATCCCGCAGTGTTGAGGTTTGAGTGTTTACCTCCAGAAGCAACGGTGTCTGTTTATACATTATTGGCAATCATTAAAGAAAGGCATGTAGAGAAATGAACAAAGAAAACTGGAACCATACATAATGGACCAACATACTGACCTCAGAACACACATAACAAGATTTGTTGGCCTCAAATGGCTCTATTGGCATCAGAAGCATCTTTTGACATGGATGTTCCAGACAATAAGTCATCCTGAATATGCAAAAATGTCCATTTATTAGCATTATATAGTAAAAACATCAAATTACCATGATTTACATAATAAAAGAACTAAGAAAGATGTACCTAAACTAAGCCAAACAAAGAATCGAAGAAGAACAAATCCTATTGATAAAAGGTGACTAGACAGAAAAAGTACATGCAAACACAAAACACTTGCTGGATTGGCAGTTTTGTCCATAAATGAAATAGACTCTACATGAAACAGCCAGCAACAGTACACTATGGTATCTTATGTTATTATCATTTTAGTACATATTATATGTCTTGAGACTGGCATGTGCTGGAAGTAACTTGTCCTATATGTTAAATTAACAAACTACACAAACAAACAGGGAAATTATATACATCAGAAGGATACCCAAAATAGTCAGATCTATTAGAATGAGAACCACATATCTGCTTCACAAGAAAAAGTGCTTCCTTATATCCACATATAAGAATGACAATAATTTAGCAGAGACAATGAATCACAATAAAGTGTTTATAGTGTATATATCTTAAGTAAAAAGGTTAAATTAGCAAAGATAAGATTCATTAAGCATGGGAGTGCTCATAAGTGCAAAGCAATTTACATCAAACACCTTATTCTTCAGTAGACATAATGTCAACATTGACATGGCTGTCAGTACACCAATTTTTCTGTTCAGAAACAATCAGTAATTTACATTTAAGTATCAGTTGAATTTATAAAATTCAAGATGTCAGGATATAGTGAAATCAAACAAACAACTCATGAGGCAATAGATTTGGACAATGTCCAATAAAAAGAATTCTCACAAATGATGCCAAACACCCCAATAACCTGATTTTGGGGAAAAAATCATCATTTACGTACACCATTAAAACTCCCTCTTATCAAATCACCTTCATGAACACCCTCCACCTCTTTTATTTTTCAGTTCTTCTCATGCATTATTTTCCATCAGCTAAATTTATGCAACTAGGTATCGATATGGTCCAATTCAAGTCTTAAATGGTCTAGATGACTTTTCTATGCTTATGAGTGTTCAGTGATGTTGAGATGAATTATTAATGAAGTGTGGGTTGTGTTGTCCTACTGGCCTTTATCTTCCCTCTTCTGTTTCCCTTCTCTCTTTTCTTTTTTTCTTACTGCTTAACTGCCTTAGAGTTGTACTGTAGATACTTGGTATCTCTGATATGAAGGAAATCAGCAAATCTCTTTCAATCCACTCAAAAATAAATTTGCCACATCATGACAAGTGTGCTGCATGTCAACATGTTCTGAATGTTGGCAAGGTAGGTGTTAAAAGTGTCAGGGCACAAGGAATTCATGCCAAGTTTGATTGGCATGCCCTCATGTTGTGAAAAAGCAACTAAGATAATTAAATAACAATCACAATAAATGATTAGCACATCCAAGTAGTTATCGTGACCTATTAGGCTGCGTTTGGTTCAGTTAAAATCCTCTTTTTGTTAGATTTAACCAATTAACTGCTTATCTGGTTTACCAAACAAAATCAGAAAGGTAGGTTATTTATCCAGGTTAAATCTATTTGGTAAGAGTTATTTAATTCTTCTTAACACTAGTGTGTCTGACAGGTTAAACCATAACCACCAGGTCAACCCTCAACCTTGAATCAGATGAAGCCTTAGAGAGTTAAATCCTCAAGCCCTCGAAAACTGTATTTAACACCAACAAACAAAAAATTGTAAAGAATAAAAGTGAAGGAAACAAAACGTTTTTTGGCAAAGGTTTATTAAAACACACCTACAATTCTGCAAATCAGCTTCAAGCACCTTGATTGCTTCAATCACTATCAACCCAGCAATAATGGCATTGGTTGTTGCAACAGCATGGACAATGTTACCAGCAATTCCTTTAGCATCAAAAAGGCTATGTAAAGGTATTCCAAAAGAAGATGCTCTAATATTTGCAGCAGCAGTAACAAATTCTACAGCCAATTGATCATCTTTGTCAAAAGTCAGACTCCCAATGTCCTGAAACTCAAAGAAAAGGGACAAAAAGAATCAGACAACATGAAGATTAAAATCAAAAATCAAGAAAACATACAGAAATGTGAAGGGAATAATGACCTTTCCTCGCCTCTCAATAAATAATCTCAGTGCCTCCAAAAATAATCTTGAATTCTCAGCAAGACTCCAGATTTCCTGTGGGTTATTGAGACCAAGAGAAGACATGGCAGACAATGATAAATCCTCAGTCAAACAATTCTTTTCAAGGTTGCCATTTTGCAGGATAAGTTTTTCTGGCAACACATCACCAAGAAAGATCGGCCTAGGTCTTCTCCTATTCTTCCATGTTTCTTCATTAGCCAAAGCAACTTCAATGTTATATCCAAAAACATGGTCATAGATCTTCCTACCATACTGCACAGGAACCACATCCAGTCCTCGCTCAAATATGTCATCTGTAGGTTTTCCTGAATCAGATCCATCACCAGTATGAACAAAGAGATCATTCTCTTGATTTCTATCACCGAACAACTTTGCAAAAAGCAAGTCCTTTGCCCAAACTATGCAGTGAACAAACTGTAACAAATAACAGTCACAAATGAATAACAGACCATAATAATACAAAGTCCTAAGGGTGTAACAAAACAAATAAAGAAGACAACCTACATTAACCTGTGGTATCACCCAACAAAAAAAATCATTTTATGTATGAGATCTGTAATTGAGTTAATCATTATTTTAATAAATATTTGGCACATTCCAAGTAGAAGTAACTATCTTTCAAATTTCAAAAACTTAATATTCCCATAATCAATATAAATAAGGTTCTCTCCTTTGCAAAAGTTACAGTTAAAACAATAAATATATCATTAGAGATAGTAAAAGAACATAAATTATAAAAGCATCACTTCAATGAAACAGAAAACCTCACATGCAAATGTGAATAGTATTATTTTTAATCAGCATAATAATAAATCAATATCTGTGCATACAACTGAATCACATTCTACTCTGTGAATGAGTTTTACATTGTCCATAGGATCGCCAGCTCTGAAACCCTTGGGCGGGTCTAAGTTATAGAACAAAATAAGATCACAATGTCCTTTGCGGAGTACATCCCGAAGGTAACATTACATGAAGTGATACCTAAGCCCCATAATTGCATACCCTGAACCAGATCCGATCCCATTTGTGCTACACTTGATCTAAATCTAACAAAAATTTGCTTAAGTACCACCAACAATTGGGAACTGGAAGAATAAACCTCAAACTGCAATAGAATGAACTAGTTTCGCATTTGAAGCCTCACAAAATTGGCATCTTTTAAAAATGATGATATTCCAATAATCAACCAACCAACAAACCCGTAGGCCAAGCTGATTCACTTCCCTCTCACCAAAATGGGATGAATTTCTTCTGCAGAACAAGCCACCTTCCTAAATAGGACCTTCTACAGCAGCACCATGTCCTTGAAGCTGACCAATTCTTACCATTAACCAATGAAATAGGAGAACTAGAACCATTATGTAACTTCTGCTACTTGCAACATAAGTGATCATAAAGGTGAACATGGTTCCAACATGCCTTTTGTTGAACCTAGACTATTTTAGACTTTAATTAACCCAAAGCTTCATACAGACAGAGGTCTTGTACTAGTTTGCGGCCTTCACTGCCTTCTTTAAATTGGAAACAGGCTCATTCAATCAAAAATAATATCTTAACCCAAAACCATCACCTTCACTACCATCTCGTTTCCTTTAATGATATACAAGTATCCAAAAGTATAATGTAAAAGGCAAAATATATGAAGCATAAGTCACAGAAGAATAACATTTCATATAGCAATAAAATGTTATGGAGCAATAACATCTACTTTAAATGGCTCACTTAGTACATAAAGAATGATAATTTTATGATGACAGTACTGAACATTGCCAGAGTTTTGAGTTTCAACCTTCAACGGAGTGCTAGTAATGGTACAGACAGGATAGGTCTTTGGAGTTGGTTTTGGCTGGCACTCATAACATTCAGTTCGGCCCTTGATATGGACAGTAACCTGCTCATCATGGAAAACCAAACATATGTATCAACTAAAATCACTATAACAAAGATATGCAAGTCTATTTTAAAGATCGTAGATTGGATTCGTGGTTTTGAAGTAAATGCAGTAGAACAAAAATTGAAAGGGACCAAACCAGTTATTTAGGAACCAACCTAGTCCTGCAATAAGCAAGCCAAAAGTGTAGGAGATATTCTTAAATTGCTTAATTGTAAACCAGGTAATTTTCTAACTTGCCAAATTAAGTTTAGGATCATCAACATTCAAAATTTTTCAAATATATATTACGGAGAAAAAAATCAAAAACTCCTGGTAGTTGGAATAAGATAATTTGTTCTGCTACCTTTATACTTTAGTTTCCCCTGATGCTCCCATAAAAACTTTTGCAAAAACATATTACGAAAAAAACATGCACTCCTAGTAGTTGAAACCAAGGTTTCGAATTTCGAATAATACCACCCGATACAAGCGGTATGTACCGGTCCGATAACATACCAGTACGTGGACCGACCACTACCAGGCGGAACACTTAACATCGCCCTATATCGGACAATACGGGATTATATCGGGTAGTAACGATCGAAATTTCAACCGTTACCGCTCGGCACAGCTCAGTAACAATCGAAATTGACTGTTACCGATCGTTATATCAGGCAGTAACGATCGAAATTTCGACCGTTACCGCTCGGCACAACTCAGTAACGGTCGAAATCGACCGTTACCGACCGATAACAGTGCTCCAACAAATTGACCGTTGGAGTCGTTTGAGTCAAACTACTCGGCGTACCGCTCGGTACACAGTACCGTACCGAGCACCGCTCGAAACTTCGGTATGGTACGAAATTTCAATCCTTGGTTGAAACAAGACAAATTGTTACACTACCAGTATACTTTTGTCAGCCCCAAGGCTAAACAGCATGCTTAAAAGCCATAATCAAGTTTATTATCAAAATTAAAAATTAGTGAATTGTAATATATATGGTGGAAATGTAACTGACACTAAGACCTAACAAAAATATGACCAAGAGAAACTACAACATCATCAACTCAAATAGTAATAATACTTTACATGAGAGGATGGCAACATGCTAGGCACCAATCCAGGGTAGAAAGAGAAACTTGTAGAAAGCAGATAACGTTCCAAGACTCAAGACACAGGAAACACAAGATAAATTCAAAATTTAACAAAAAAAATTTATCATATTATCAAGGTAACAAGATTAATTAAGGGGAAATTTTAATTTAAAGAAAAATGTTTTGCTTTTGTATCTACTTGTGTCAATGTCAATTTGAGAAAAATATAAGAAATTCAAATACAGGGTTTGGATACACCGCCCAGTTGCAACAACATGTAACCAAATACATGTGTTGAGTGGGATGATAAATTGATTGTCCCAAAGATTTTTCCATATCCATATTATGGCAAGTGCCCATAAATTTATTTATTTTATTTACTTGTTTGTTTGTTTGTTTATGATGTGTGAATGTCAATCTGTATATCATCTGACAAATTTCTTCCAAGGAAAAAGACAACCAATGGAGTCTATAGCAAAAACATATAGTATTAGTATAAAACATGCTAACTGAATCATAGTAAATAAAGATGGTGATGACAATATCTTTATTAAAAAGAACACTAAGAATGACAGCTTCATCAAAAGAAAGAAAAGCCAAGGATGGAAGAGTTTGCAAATTAGCCACAGGTTCACTAATACATATGCAAGAGTTTGAGAAAAAATAATAATCAATTTATGATCCTACCTGCCCCAAAAACCCTGTTGTTCCACTTTCAACCAGAGGAACTTCAGCAGCCAGGCAAAGACGGTTAACATGTCGTCTAGCATCTAAATTATCAAGACCATTCAATATGACATTAAATTTCTTAAAAAAATCCACATTGAACTCAGGATCCTTCACATTTGCATGGTATGGTGTTATACGAATTTGAGGCATAAACCTTAAGACAGCATCTCGAGCAACCTGAATAAAACCAATAATGTAATTGAAACATTCAGAACCATAGCACACTTTAGAAGAGTCAACTATAATTTCAACAGAAAAAAGATAAACTGAATCCTTACATACTTTGGCCTTAGATTGCCCCACATGACTTTGTCGAAACAAAAATTGCCTGTTCAGGTTACTTACTTCAATAGTGTCCATGTCAATCTGCATATGTGGAATAATACTGAGAAATATACAACAATAATTAACACAAGCACCAAAATTCTTATGGCAGGAAGTACTATTACAACAACTTTACGGATGAAACAAAACCAATGACAAGCATGGCTTTTTTCCCTCTGAACATAACATTGTTACACATCACTTAATATTCTGAAAATTCGAAAATAATGATTCTCTCCCCTCCTTCCACCTGAGAATTATGTCTTTAATGGGCGTCAGAATGATTCAACCAAACCAATAAAAGCCTTCCTCAAGACATGAAAATGTCAATCATTTTTCACTTGGATAAACATCAACCAATTTCCTCCGCTTCTCCATGAAGATAAATAGCATGTGACATTAATGTTAGGATCGAAATCGGCACTAAGAGGGGGGGTAAATTAGTGCATATGTAAAACGTCGGTTTGGAAAAACTTTTGTTCAATAAAGCCCATTTCGGAAAATGTTTAAACATACAAAGGCAGGTAAGAGTAGTAGATAGTTAAATTAATAAGCAATGACAATGAAATCGAGAACATAAATTGCACACCGAATTTATAGTGGTTCGGTCGTCGCGACCTACGTTCACTCCCGATTCCTCTTCCGTCAAGGCCATGGCTTCCACTAACGATCTTCTTTCAATGGACGAAAATCAACTACCTTCTTACAACTCTTTTCTCCTTTTAACAGACTCAAGAGAGAACCTTTACACCCCCCTTTTTTTCACAAGATAACTCTCACACACCTTCCTTAGATCAACTTCTAAGCTCAAGGACGGAACTCAACGTTTTCTCAGTTTTTTTCCTAAGAATTCTTGCTCCTTTCTTGCTGCCTAAGTGGGGTATTGATAAGCCCCAAATGGTTTCAAAATTAGAGCCAAAAATTTAAATTTTCGAGTCTTCTGTGTACGGGCGATACCACCGCCTGCAGCACTGACACTTAGCGATACCACCGCCCAGTATGGCGATACTACCACCTAACACAATCTTAGAAACTGTCTTGGAAACTAAGCCTCTAGCGGTTCCATCGCCTAACCCGACTTTTGGGTCACTGAATAGGCCTCCCAATGAGCCCAAATCAGCCCCAACTTAGGCCCAATGGGTCCCTAATTAAGTTGGCCTAATTACATTCAAAATCAACTCAATTACGACCTAAACTACTTCGATCAAGACACAATTGATTACAAAGCATGAATCTTTTGGCCGGCATGTCATTGGTTGATCCGATGCTTTGTCCGACCCTTCAGCGCATCATCCTCTCCTTCGGCGTATTATCCAATCGGCATGTTGACCTCCCGCAACATCAGATCTCCTTGGCGTAATATCCGATACTTCTGGCCCGATGCCCGAACTCATGGCACAAAGCCTTCTGCCAACACGTCGACCAGTCCTTCGGCTCGACGTCCAATCTTCTGACATGTTTTATTCCGGCCCAACTTCTTGATTCTTCCTGCTTTAATCAATTTGCTTTTCCATGATCGAATATAGTCCTACGTTACTCAAATGTTGATTAGATCATAATTTCATTAATTGATTTCATCATCAAAATCCAAGATTCAACAATCTCTCCATTTTTTATGATGACAACCAATTGATGACGGAGTTTCACTAAACTCCCCCTATCTATATGCCATCTTGAAATAAAGCATCAAGGTACATAATTTCAAATCATCATAATTTCAAAGTACATCATGCATGTACATAATTTCAAATCGTCATCATAATTTCTCCCCCTTTGTCATCAACAAAAAGAAAAAAAGTGCAACTATCAAGCTTTTGAAACATGCAAGTTTTACATTACTTTAGAACATGCAAACCAACAAGTTTTAGAGATGTGAAAGTTAGCAATATTTGCTTCTACTTGAAATGTACAAGCTAGTAATTCTTGCTTCTCTTTTGAGATGTGTAAGTTTACAAATTTTGCTTCTTGAGATAGGCAAACTAGCACTTTTGCTTCTCTTTTAAGATGTGCAAGCTAGCAATTCTTTGCTTCTCTTGAGATGTGCAAGTTTAGCAATTTTTCTTCTTCCCTTTGCGATATGCAAGCTAGCAAGACTTTCTCCTCCTTTGTCATTGTCAAAAAGAAAGGAATAATACAATGGTATAATTTTTTTCTTTACAACAGTGCTCTAATCATAACATAAGGTATACAACCATAAATACAAGGGAGTATCGAAACATGAAGGAAAAATCAATTTATGTATACAATGTTCCAAACATCAAAACACATCATCTCAAGTTGTGAGTATCGAAAAAATCAAGGAAATATTATGATTCATTTGGACAAATATTCTCTTTAATAAAATGAGAGAATCATACGAGAATAAATAATATGAGATCTTGAAAAGGAATCTAAAGTTATAATTCCAAGAAATCAAAAGAAAAATCATGATCCATTTGGATAACTCTCCTCTTTAGTAAATAACACAAGAAACATAGGAGAACCAATAAAAGATCTCGATTCATGTATAAGAAATCTCAAGTCATCAAGATCATGATTCATAGAAAATAAATCTCAATTTATAAATATCAAGGTCATGGTTTGTTGCAAAAATCTCCTCTTTAGTAAATGGTAAAAGGAAGAAACCATAGAAGATAGAAAAGATTTTGATTGCCATAAAAGATACCTCAAGTAAAGAAATCAAGAGAAAGTTCATGATTCAATTGGAAAAATCTCATTTAAATTCAATTTGTCAAATCTAAACTCATCATCAAAATCACTTCTCTTACATTCCGGAAATTCATTGAAAGCAACATAGATTCCTATAAGATTAAAAAAAATAGCTAAAATTCTTTAGTTTCAATTTGTGTGATGCCCTAGTCTTCCATACAAAAGCATTACATCATCGTTTCGAAACGAAAAATAAGTTTCATCACAATCATCAAGATCAACAGTTTAACACATAATAACAATAAAACATATTCAAACAAAATATTCGATTTATCATTTTAATTTCAATGATAATACATTTTCCTTCTTAAGTGAGTATAACTCTTTACACTTAGTGCAAGGAGTTAACATGCAATTATCATGCTCATTTTTTTTAATTTTTTAAAATCACTAGAAAGAGAAGCATAATTTTTTTTAGCATTTTGTATTTCTTACTAACTAATTTAAAATCATCAAGCAACTCATGAAAAGCATTAAGTAATTTCATTGTAAGGTAAAGGGGTTTTGGTTGAGTCACTTACCTCGTTGTCGAAGGCCACCAAAGCGTAGTTCACAATCTCGTCTTCAGATGTACTCGGTTCGCCCCATGTCGCCTTGAGTGCTTTCTTCTTCTTTTGTGCGAGCACCTTCTTCTTCAGTTGTGGACATTCGCTTTTGAAGTGCCCCGACCGATTGCATTCTTAGTAAGTTATTATGTTTTTTTTTAGTTTGTTTTTATTCTTTGATTCTTGTTTTATAAACTTTTTAAAATTTTATTATTAGGAGTTCAAGGCCATCATCATCATCACTTGAGTTTTCTCCTAAGTGGTCTTCTCTAATTCTAAGTGTTAAATTCTTCCTGTTCTTTAGAAGGTTGTTCTCATGTTCATCATGTTCCAAACAAGTCATTAGAGACCCGATAAGTTCTTCAAGCGAAAAATTATTCAGGTCCTTTGCTTCTTGTATTACCGTTACTTTAGGATCCCAACTTTTTGGAAGGGATTTTAGTATTTTGTTAACAAGTTCAAAATTAGAAAAAAATTTACCAAATGCTTTTAAATCATTGACAACATCCGTAAAACAGGTGTACATGTCTCTAATGGTCTCATTCGGTTTCGTTCGAAACAACTCATAGCAATGTACCAAAAGATTAATATTCGACTCTTTAACTCTACTTGTGCCTTTGTGTGTGACTTCGAGTGTGTGTCAAATATCATGTGCAATTTTGCATATAGAAACCCGATTAAATTCATTTTTATCTAGAGCACAAAACAAAGCATTCATCGCTTTAGCATTCAAAGAGAAAGTCTTCTTCTCCAAATCATTCCATTCGTTCATTGGTTTAGAAGACTTATGAAAATCGCTTTCAACGATATTCCATAAATCAAAATCCATGGAAAGCAAGAAAATTCTCATTCGAGTTTTGCAATGCGTGTAGTCCGTCCCATTGAACATAGAAGGACGAGTGATATAATGACCCTGTTGATTGTCGGCAAAAGCCATCTCTCTTGGGTGTTAAACCAAATACAGAGAAACCTTGCTCAGATACCAATTGTTAGGATCGAAATCGACACTAAGTGGGGAGGGATGAATTAGTGCTAATATAAAAATGTCGATTTGGAAAAACTTTTGTTCGATAAAGCCCGTTTCGGAAAGTATTTAAACATGCAGTGCAAGTAACAGTAGTAGATAGTTAAATCAATAAGCAATGACTGTGAAAAACAGAACAGAAATTGCACACTAGATTTATAGTGGTTTGGTCATCGCGACCTACATCCACTCCCGATTCCTCTTCCGTCGAGGCCATCGGTTTCCACTAACAATCTTCTTCCAATGGGTGAAGATCAACTTACAACTCTTCATGGGAATATGAAGATCAACTGCCCTCTTACAACTCTTTTCTCCTTTTGACAGGCTCAGGAGAGAACCTTTACACCCCACCTTTTACAAGGTAACCCTCACACACCTTCCTTAGATAAAATTCTAAGCTCAATGAGAGAACTCAATGTTTTGGCAAAGTTTTCTCAGTTTTTTTCTTAAGAATTCTTACTCCTTTCTTGCTGCCCAAGTGGGGTATTTATAGACCCCAAATGGTTTCAAAATTAGAGCCAAAAATTTAAATTTTCGAGTCTTCCAGGTACGGGCGATACCATCGCATGTAGTACTGACACTGGGCAGTACCACCGCCGAGTCTAACGATACCATCGCTTGACACGGTCTTGGAGACCATGTCTTGGAGACTGAGCCTCTGGCGGTTCCATCACTTAACCCAACTTTTGAGTCACCGAATGGGTCTCCCAATGGCCTAAATCAACCCCAACTTAGGCCTAATGAGCCCCTTATTGAGTTGGCCTAATTACATTCAAAACTAACTCAATTACAACCTAAACTATTTCCATCAAGACACAATTGATTACAAACCATTAATCTTTTGTCCAGCATGTCATTGGTTCCTCCAACGCTTCGTCCGACCCTTCGGCGCATCGTCCTCTCCTTCGACGTATTGCTCAATTGGCATATTGACCTCCCGTAACATTCGATCTCCTTGGCGCAATATCCGATCCTTTTGGCCCGATGCTCAAACTCATGGCACAAAGCCTTATGCCAACACGTCGACCAGTCCTTCGGCCCAACGTCCAATCTTCTAACATGTTTTACTCCGGCCTAACTTCTTGATTCTTCCTACTTCAATCAATGTCTTTCAATGATCGAAGATAGTCCTACATTACTCAAACGTTAGATCATAATTTCATCAATTGATTTCATCATCAAAATCCGAGATTCAACAACTAATTCACCAAATAACGTATTCACCAACCATAGTGTACACCACGGTAGCTCCTTCTTTTTTTTTTTTCATTTCAGAGACTGTCCAACCTTTATACACTAAGACAAATTGATGAAGCATAATAATCATTACCTACTTTAGTCGCACTTTACTGAAATACCAAAAAAGCACATAGTACTAGCAGACACGGAATTGGTTAGGGAACACGAAACAGCTTATCCTCTACTAAACCCTAAAATTCCAAACATCTAAAAACCATCGCAGACGAAAATCTCCAAACCAAATTACAAGAGAAAAGAAGCAAAATATTTAAGCTCGTGACCGGTTAATTACGATGTGAATATCCTGAAAGCCCGAGAGCGCCAGGGTCTTCAGCAACTCGCAACCAATGCCGCCCGCACCCACCATCAGCACCTTCGCTCGCTGCAAACCAAATAAAGAGAGAGATTATTCACCTTCAGTTACCTTCCAACTTCCAAGTAACCTAAACAAAAACCAAAACACAGTAATAGACCGCAGAAGAAGAATTCAACACCGCACCTTAATCGCCTCCGTCTTCGAATCCGAATCCATGGGGGCGTGAAGCGGCGAACGGAAGCACAGGACGAAGAGGACGACGACGAAGTTGGGGGACTGGAAGCGTAGGCGCGACGAAACGCGAGACAGAGAAAGGGGAATCTAACGAGCCATATATATATATATATAGAAATAAAGAAAGACCAGTAAAAACGTTGATCGGGAGACTAACTATTCCTAATTCTTATCTTAAATTACATATATATCGCTTGACAATTACTAATGTTTGTAATCACACTCTAAATTTCAAGTTAGCATATATATATACATATATATATATGTCAAGATTTCGGATAAAAAACATAAATTGGGCCCCTTTTTTTCGATCTCACCCCTCATTTCTCACTCATCTTTTAAATCCAAAATGCTTTCTTATCAAAAAATACAGTTGGTTTTAATATAGTTAGGTCACATCAAAAAATACAATTGGTTTCAATCCAACGTTAGACTTATTTTTGTTATTTATAATTCTATTTTAAAATTATTAATATTTCTATATTATCCTCTGTAAATAAATATAAATATATTTAACTTGTTACTGAAATATCCTCTTCTTCTTCTTCTTCTTCTTCTTCTTCTTCTTCTTCTTCTTCTTCTTCTTCTTCTTCTTCTTCTTCCCCTCCTCTCAAACTCAAATGGGACATATGAAGATCGAAGAGAATGAGAAATATTTTTTTTTCGTTTATTAGATCAATTTAATATTTTTAGAAGTTAACACAACAGGTTACAAAGATGATATTTTAAATATTTTTATAATAATCCAGAGGATATATCTCCTAAGTCAATCCACATCAATAAAAAAGATATTATATTTTAGATTTATAATATGATAAAGGAGGGGTCGTGAGATAAAAATATGATTAATCATTGAGAGATTATATTTAATAAAATTATATGTCATTATTTTTTATGGGATTGTATGGTGTATGAGGTTGTCGATAGCGATGACCAGTTAAAACATGTGTACATTGTGTAAATCTTAGGACTAAAAAGGCCAACTATAATTAGCAAAAGCAACTCGACCTTTGGTAAATAATAAGAAAATATAGGGGTATTAAAGGGAGGAAAGACGATGCTGCTTACCTGTCGAGCTTGGCCAACGGTAGCCGACGACGGCAGCTCTTCGGCGGAGCGCAACTGAGGAGAGACGAACGTTGGCCGGAGGGTATCTATTTTTCTATTTACATTTGCATCGTATATACAACTAAAGAGTGCGCAAATTAGATTTAAAAGAGATCGAAGATATCCATATACCAAATAATATTTTTCTCCGGAGTTATCCACATTACAACATTTACGTTTTAGTTGTATTTTGTAAGGTAATAAAAGAAATGACATGAATAACGTGTTAAAGTGAATTGTAAAGATAAGAATACATATGATGTGTCACTTGATCAATATAATAGGAGGTCTATTTATACAGATTAAGAGGGAGGATTTTCCTCAACAACTAGAGAGATTTCCTCATACAATTGGAGGAAATCTTATCTACTATCATGCCCCCGCAAGATGGTACTCCTGTCAAGGATGTCAATCTTGGATTGATGTAATGAAAATAACTTACGGGCAAGAGGCTTCGTGAGTGAATCTGCTAGTTGATCAGCTGTATATACATGAGAGACACGTAGTTGATTTCTGACAACTTGATCTCGCACGAAGTGGAAGTCAATAGCGATGTGTTTCATGCGTGAGTGGAACATTGGATTGACACATAAGTAGGTAGCTCCAATATTATCACAATATATTATAGGATGAAGGGTAGAGTTGATATTGAGTTCGTGAAGGAGATTTGTGACCCAATTGATTTCGAGAGTAGCGAGAGCAATGGCACGGTACTTTCGGCTTGATTGTAGACCGTGCATTGTCTTTTGCTTCTTAGAACTCCAACTGATAGGATTAGCTCCAAGGAAGACAATATACCCTGACGTAGAAGTTCTATCATCGTAGTTGCCCGTCCAGTCAGCATCAACAAAGGCATGGAGATTAAGTGAGGCATGTTTGCGGAGAAAGAGACCATGATGAAGGGTCCCTTTAAGATACCGTAAAATTCGTTTGATCACAGACAATGCATAGTAGATGGTTGGTGCATGAACTGGGATAATTTATTGACTATGCAAATGAGATATCCGGACGGGTGAGAGCTTGGCATCGTAAGGAGCCAAGTACTTGTCGGTATTGAGTAGCGTCCGAAGTAGGGCTTCCATCACATAATTTGAGTGATTCATTCGTAGAGAGGGGAGTTGTAACTTCCTTTGCATCCTGCATGTTTATTTTGGATAATAGATCTTGAATATACTTTTTTTGTGATAGGAGGAGACCTGAAGATGTAAATGTTGCTTCAACTCCCAGAAAGTAACTTAAGGTACCAAGATCTTTGAGGGAGAATCGATCAGCCAATTGCTTTAGGAATGTCCGAATCTCCAAGGGATCATTGCCTATAATAATAATATCGTCCACATATACGAGAAGATATATTGTGGTTCTATTTTGTTGTCGTAAGAATAACGAGGTATCAGACTTGGAGTTGATAAAACCCATGGATGTTAAAAATGTGCCAAGTTCATTATACCAGGCTCTTGGAGCTTGACGAAGTCCATAAATAGCCTTTTGTAGCTTGCAGACATGCCTTGGATATTGTGTATGCACAAAGCCAGGGGTTGCCGATAAAGACATCTTCGATTAGAGTCCCTTGTAAAAGGCATTGTTAACATCCAATTGTCGATATGCCGCCTTTTGAGATAGTCAAGCTCAAGAAAAGCCGTATTGTTGTTGGTTTGACAACCGGGTGAATGTCTCGTGAAGTCAACACCAGGTCATTGATGAAACCCTTTGGCAACTAGGACGTACTTTATATCGAGCAATAGATCCATCGGGTTCACGCTTAATTCGAAAGACCCATTTACACCCGATGATGTTTTGTGTGTGAGAAGAGGAACTAGGGTCCATGTAGAGTTATGAAGAAGAGCATCATATTCTTCACACATGGCTTTACGCCAAAGGTGTGGAGATTTTTGCGCTGATTAATTGTGGTGGGTTCACTAGCTTCAAGGAAGAGTTTGTGATAGCATATAGATCAAAAACTTGACGTGGTTTAACAATACCACTTTTGGAGCGTGTTATCATATGATGGCTAGGAGCTACGGAAGTGGTAGGTTGGGTTGTTGGCATAGTCGGTGGTGAGTCACGAGATCAAGTGGACTAGTCTCTTTGGACTTCAATAGCACCGATGATGTAGCTGAGGGTATTGTTTCATTAATAGGAGAAACTTATGAAGAAGGGATTGGAGGGGTAGGGAGGAGGTGTTGAATAGGAGGAGTGTACTGAGCAGGAGGGTTAGGATTGGATAGTGTTGTGGGAGGTTCATGTGACGGGGTTGAGGAGATACTCCAATGATGTGTGTTTGTTGGAGTAGCTTGCATGGTAGAGTACTCATGATTTTGAAAAGGAAAAGAAGACTTCACAAAAATAACGTGACGTGACAGAAAGACTTTTTGGGTTTGTGGCTCGTAGCATCGAAAAGAATTATATTCAAGAGAGTATCCAATAAAAATGCAGGGCTTAGATCGTGGTGTTTATGAGAGGCATAAGGACGTAGCCACGGATAACATAGACAACCAAAGACTTTGAGTTTGTGAAAGTTTGGAGGCTTGTGGAATAGTTTCTCAAATGGTGACTTGTATTGTAAGACTGGAGTGAGCATACGATTAATAAGATAGACAGCGGTTTGAAAGGCTGTTGTCCAAAAAGGTGAAGGCAACGAGGCTTGATGTAGAAGTGTGAGCCCAGTTTCAACTATATATTGATGTTTGCGCTCAGCAGAACCAACTAATTGGGGAGTATGAGAAGGTGACTTGAGGTGTTGTATACCACAAGCCGCAAGACAGATTTGAGGGCTTGATATTCACCTCCGCTCATCCGAGTAAACTGCTTTAATGGAAGACTGAAGAAATTCTCACCAACTTTCTAAAGTTGGTAAAGACATTGAAACTTCAGATTTATGATTTAAGGGGATATAACCATATGTACTTAGTGAAATAGTCAACAAAAATAACATAAAATGAAACTTATCAAAGAAAGAATTGGGGCGGGACCCCAAACATCAAAGATAAATAATTTCAAAAGGTTTAGAACAAGATATAGAAGATATGCCAAAAGGTAGTCTATGACTTTATTGCTACAACAAGCATCACAATAAGTTAAAATGTTGCTAGTAGAGGTAGGAAGTGAATAATGGAAAAGTAACTTTACTTGAATAAAAGATGAGGATGACCAAGATGTCGATGCCACACATCAACTAAAGCAGAAACTGAGGAGTGAATAGTGGGGTGGTTGTTTGCGAAGCGGATGGCCACTCATAAATGTTGTCTTTGTTCTGGCCTTGGACTAAGGATGCCCCTGTGCTCAAATCCTTGACAAGAAAGGAGTCAGAAAAAAATTCAATGGAGGTATTATTTTGCTTATTGTAATTGAGAGACAGAAATAAGGTTTCTTTTGATGTGGGTGCACACAAAACATCATCAAGTGTGAATGTTGTGGTGAGTGAATTAAGCATTGTGGAACAAAGATGAGTGATAGGAGTCCTTTACATCACCGATGATGACATCCTCATCGCCGCCATAGTTGTTATGAAAGACAAGTACTCAAGATCGGAGGTGATGTGATGTGATGCACCGAAAGAGTCCATAATCCAATTGGGTTGACTAGTCGCTTAATAGTTGTGAGATTGGCTTGAGGCCATCCTTTGTGTTGGAGTAGAAAGTCAAGATCGAGAGTGACAGACTTTCGCGGAGTGTCCGATCTTATCACACAACCGACAGATGATTCGGCGATGGCATTGGCCGAGGTCGGGACGCAAGTTACGATGATTATAGGGGATATCACCTGACGATGAGGATGAAAGTGTTGATAATGTGGATGAGAGGGTTTGGTGTGGAACCCATAGGTCAGGAGGCGCTTTGTCGGACCGTGATTGACGTGCTTATTGTATTGGTTGCTCTTCCTCTTGGATTTAACCGACTTGAAATGTGATAGTTAGTCCGGCACTTATCAAGTTGCGCTTCAAATATGTCTCGTAGTCGGTCAACTTATCATAAAATTCTTCAAATGATATTCGAGAGTCACGTGCTCAACCTTAATCGCCGCCAATTCTTTGTATTCATCCCCTAGGCCATTAAAGGTATGAGCGGGACTTCTTCTTCACTAAGGGAATGACCTATCAAAGTTAAGTCATCGATGATCACTTTGATATTTTGTAAGTAATCTGGCAATAGTACTTCCTCTTGTTTCACTTTCATCGATTCGATAAGAGTCCGAGCATGCGAGTACAGAAAGCGATTTGCCAATGTCGTTTGCAACTTGGACCATGCTTCGCAGTTATATACATGAAGATATTAGTGGGGCGACGGACCAGTAATGCGGAGGCTTGAATGGCTTGGAGGATGAGACGGTATTGACGTAACCACGGTTTGTGAGCTAGATTTGGTATTGGACTAGATCCTCTGGGTAATGAGCACGCTAAAGCGGACAATGGAGAGAGCCGTTGATGTAACTATAAGGTCATATCCAAATAGAAGATTAGAAAATTGGGCACGCCAAGATGCATAATTTTCGCTTTTGGATAACTTGAAAGGAATGAGTGCCGCAAAGCATTGATAGTGATGAGGCTTGGAGGTTGAAATCGCTATTGTTCCCTGCAGGACAATGACTTGAGTATTGGAAGTAGATGATGAAGCCATTTGATGATACGATTGGCGTCGAAGACTCAACCGTTAGACGCACCGCTCGTGGAGTTCGGCGAGAGAGCGTTTCGTAAAAGCCGAGGCGGAGATTAGTGGTTCGCCTATTATCACACCGCACGCTACCGCGTGGTTCAATAAAGCGCGCCAATGGTCATTAGTAACTTGCAGGAGAGGGGGAAGGAGGCCGCTGGATCTTCTCCGGATGAACGGCCGATACCGCTTCTTCCCCCCTCACCTGCTTGGTGGAAGCTGGGCGGTGGGCGAGGCTATGCGGGTCAAGTGTCGAGAAAGAGTGCTCGTTTATTAGAAAGGGGCTAGCAGCGATAGTGGATTTACATGCCCAGGGCTTGCCGCGGATATTTGGGTGGCAATTCGCAGATGTCGCGGATGCGGATCCGCACAGTAAGGTGGGCTTGGTGGTCAATCCACATCAATAAAAAGAGTGCTATTTTAGCCGAAAGAGAAAGGAGTGGTGGTGGACGATACCGCCGAGGGCTTCATTGAGGTCGCTGGTGGCGATCACAAATGCGGGATGGATCCGCATTTTTTCTGCGGTCGTTGGTGGCGATTCACGATCGACGCGATGCGAATCCGCACTGAAGGTAAAACATGCGGTCGGGGCCATCCTGCTCTCTATCGGGGTGGGGACGGTGGTGCTCCGCCTGCTGGAGAATCTCAACTAGATGAACGTCGTGTACCGCTTGGTAACGATTGATACGGAGATCGGTCGTTCAACACAACGCGAAAGCGGATCTTGCGTGTCCTGCCTGGCAAGCGTTCCTCTACTTGGTGGAGGCCCGGATCGACAAGAGGCACCGGAGGAGAAGGCGGAGCAAGCGAGAGGAGAGCAGCGAACGTTGGCCGAGAGGAGGTATCAGAGTGTCGACGCTGTCGCTGGATAGCGGAAAGAAAAAGCTCTTGCTTAATGCAAGGGCTCTGATACCATGTTAAAGTGAATTGTAAAAATAAGAATACATATGATGTGTCACTTGATCAATATAATAGGAGGTCTATTTATACATGTTAAGAGGGAGGATTTCCCTCAACAACTAAAGAGATTTCCTCATACAGTTGGAGGAAATCTTATCTACTATCATAAGGATCCTCTCGGAGGCTATATGATGAATAATACACATTGTTTTTATTGTATGCATGAGGAATAAGCATAGTTACTGTAAAGATGTGACCTTTATAGATTATATAACATACATACATCAATCTTTAATTATTCTTGAGTAATTAAACCTGTAAATTAATTGTAGCATGAGTAACTTTGAAATAGTTCATCTTGTTGGATTGTTTGGGAACTTTATGTTCTGCCACTGTTAATGCCTATAGAGTAAATAGTGATATGATGTATCCATATAATGTTCCCTCTCCTGGGAGAAATCTATTCTCTTTTCATGTTCACCCATAAACTTATTTAAACATCTGTTCTGACTTGTTGTTTTAGACATAAATGAGACACAAAAGTTTTTTCAGATAATGCATTAATTTCTTATATAAATTTTTCATATATTTCTCTTAATTATTATTTTTTATTGCTTGTTTTACTTGGATTTTGACTTGAGCACTAAGAGAGTATTCTGCTAGATCCGTTTCGGCACATCTTTTTTCTTTATAAATTGGAGTTTTAGTCTGCGAGAGAGTTCTAAACAGAAAGCTTATTTAGTTTAAGAGCAAAGGATTAGATCAGCTCGATAACTAAATATCACCTCATTTTCAAATAATACATAAAAATATACCACAAGCCAGTAGGTAAATTCCTATTTTTTATTATTGACTTCAAGTTTCATGAGATCAATATTTCTATGATACCAAATGAATGACTCTTGAATATAAATGAATAGATTATGTGTCATCTATTGGGTTTTTTTTTTCAAATAAAATGACAAACCAATAAATGCTCGATTGTAGACATTGAACAGGAAATAACAAAACAGAAGTATCACTCATCAACTGTTGCCTTTGCTTCAGCAAATCTGTGATTTATGTTTTTCCACATTGGATGATCCTTTGAGGCATAACTAAATAAACTACTTCAAAGTAACTGTTCAGCATATAGTTATTTAGGCTAAACATGACACCAAAGATTCTGGTTTTACATTTTTGCTAGGAATTTTATGATTCATTTGTCATGTCTGGTGACCATATATGAATCTTTGGTTTCCAGTGTCACATATTGAGGCAAAATCTCTACTTGCAGTCCCTCTTAATACGACAAGAAATGACATGAATTGGCTTGCATGGATAAACTGTGAATTGGCTTCAAAGGATTGCAGATGGGATCAGAAACATGGATATGACAGATAGCTCATGAATTTTCCCAGCCATCGTGCCTTCTCTTGTGATCCTGAGGGATTTTCTCAGCCATCTTCCAGCATTGCAGCAATGAGGCTTGAACACTGCTCTTGCTTTGTACTAAATCTTGGTGAGAAACAGCGTTGCACCCCAATGGCTTTTAGTGGAAGAGAGAAGTAGTACAAGAACTTTTTTAGATGTCATGAACAAACTTGATCTGTCAGGTATTGTGTGAGAGAAGGTTTTTGCTGTGATTATATGCTGGAGAACGAAGTGCATGGAACTGCATGACTCCATAATTCTCAGTCTCCATATACCTGCTTCTCTTGATGTACAATTATCTATCTAGAATCTTGAGGTTATCTGCTAATGAATTCAGTCAATATTTGTGGAGAAAGTTTGGGATTGAGGAACGCAAGCCAATCGAGTAAAGCAATAAATATGCTTACAAAACCACTGAATTAAGAGACTTCAACTCGTACAACTCACAACTTCCAACACAGAAGGCGATCGCAAACCTAGTGTGAGAAGCTCTGGTCCTAGCGTGAGAAACCCTGGTGTTGGTGTCGAACCCCTTGGAAGCTCCCCTTCCGCCGCCTCCTCCTCATGGGTCTCAACTCATAGACCGGACTCTATGTTGGAGGAGAACCCATTTTATCACTACTGTTGCCGATTTAATTGATGAGCACGGGTGAAATGTTTAGATATTGTGTGTTTGTTTTCATTCCCAGCTTGTAAGAAGGATTGTTGAGATCTTCTTGGTTAGGAATCCCGGTGACAATAAATGGGTTTCGACCTCAACTCGGGATGGTAATGTCATGGCAAGTAGTGCTAATCACCTACCGAGACAGTGTTCGACACACACACATGATAACTGGTCAAGCTGGAGGGTGATATGAAAAAAAAAAAATTTACCCAAAGATTAAAAACGTTAGATTACATTACAAGTGTTATTCATTCACAAACTGTGTGTGATGGACTTGCTAGAAATATTCTCTTTCAATGCAGGTTTAGGGGCTTGATTTGGGATAAGATTGCAGAAAATGTTATGGGTTGACAAGGGCAAGCGTGAGGAATGGTGCAATGGGAGTTAGCTTTGGAGGAACAGTTCTTTTGACAAGGATGTGTTTTTAGTTGAAGCAGCAAACACCTTAAGGCAGCTTTGGGTAAAATAGGAATGAATCCCACCTCTGCAACTTAGGAGGGTGGTTGCAGTGATTGATGACCGGTTGAGGGTGTTCAACAAGCCTGAGGGGACTGTTCGACCACCATTCCTCCTTTGCGGCGGATAATTATAACTTCAGCATTGAATGTGATGAGATCTTATGCAACGCAATGCAGGTACAAGTACAGGATACGCGATAAGGACGCAAGCAAATGGATGATGACAGCGAGATGAGCGGCTTGCTCGGCGGACAACTCCAGAACGAAGGAAGAAGGCTGGGAAAGGGCAAGGATATACGCTGACTCGAAGCAGTGGGCTGACATTGTGAATAGTGCTACTGTTGTTCCCTCGCTTTTCGAAAGCTTTGTTCGTGATGGATGTTTTGAGCTTGGTCAGTGAGACCAGAACGACCCACTGTTTTCATTTTAAGAGGCAATTCAATGAGAATGCTCACAGGTTAGCAAATTAAGGTAGAACTCAAGGAGTGTCTTCTTCCCGGGAGGGGTGTTTATGATGCGCAGAACATGATATCAGGATCCCTACAGCCCACATGGCTGCCGATTCCGGCCTCCGCCGACCACCGCCCCCTTCGTAGCTCCAAAAGCGGACTGCAACCTGTAAAGAGCTCGCCAGTGAAACATGCAGCTGCCACCTGACTCCTAAAACCTTCAAGATTCCGTGCACCGACCCCCGCAGGGAGAACATGGGAGCCTTCGTTTGATGGAGATGCGCCCGTGGAGCTTGTCAGCGGAGCAGCTACCAGCGCTTTACTCTCAAAGACTCCATGGCCAGTGAGCAGCTTCTCCTTTGATTGCGGCCGGGCCCACAGGAGCACGTTTCGGCCACATGATCGCCATGATTGAATATCGAACTGTCTTCCTCATCCACCTCGACAAAAATTCTCCATCACAGCTTGTCTTCCCGACTTGAAGGCACTGCAGACAACCCGGCTACAGCACGCAGTTCCAGCGTTGTCCTCGGGCCAGCTAGATGTGATCTGTGGGATGCTGGCCATGCAGCTCTTGCGTCTTTATTCCTCGAATACCTGCAGGTGATAGCGTGCCATCAGATCATGATGAGGATTGTAGAGTTTGATCTGTCCGGGGACCATGTTTTGCAGGAGACAACCACCACAGTAAGCCCACACAAGCCTCGGTGCATGTTCTCGGCCAGAGTAAGAGGAGGAAAACATCAAAGAATTGGGTGAATATTTGCTGCACCCACTTGTTTTACAGGATCTTGTGATGGTGTCAAGAGTAACACACGAAGTCAAGCATTATTTGGTGTGTTACAAGTTGCTCACAAGTAATGAGCAGCTGACATCCTAATTCTAAGAAATCAGTAAAATGGGAACCACAGATGATTCATTTATATATATATATATATATATATATATATATATATATATATATATATATATATATATATATATATATATATATATACATATATACATCTTATTTCAGAAACCTTGCAAGGGTAGATGTGTAAAAATACCTCAATATATTGGAGGGCCAAAAAGTGGGGATTGGCCAACTGCTAGTGGGGCCATGTGGCCCCTAACCCACATGACCTTCGACCTCTCCCCAGTCCTGCCTCTGCCTATTAAAACCCATGGGCAACCAAAGAAGCAGGGAAAGGGGCAGGAATGAGCACTTGAAGCAGCTGATAGATAGATAGATAGATCTGCTGAGTTAAAGAGAGGAAGAGAGAGAGAGAGAGAGAGAGAGAGAGAGAGAGAGAGAGAGAGAGAGAGAGAGGGAGGGCTAGGACTCTTCGCTCCCACTTGCTTGTTTGGTGCAAGAATACTGGGGCTAGTACTGTTATTTGCTTCGAGTGCTAGTGCTAGCATGGCTGTGGAGGTAGAAGATGATGTGTTCTTTGCAGATCTAAGCAAGCAGCTTGCGCTGCTAATCATGGATGACGAGGAAGAATTCCCGGCGCAGTATCCTCTGCTTCCGGCTCAGGTTGGTCGCCAGTTTGCTCACTCCTCTTTGTAAATCGTTTGCTTGGCTGATCGTAGGAGAGGGGATGAGATTCCTGTTACGAAACCTTGCTCTGCTTTTGCCTTTTCCCTTTGTTTTCTTCATCTGTTAGGTATTGCTTTTACTGGTTGTTCAAAACCATTTAGGCTCAGATAGCAGTCGGATCATAATTGAAGGTGTACAATAGTTAGAAAAAAAACCTGTGTATAATCCATTGTTGACTTCACTTTGTATACACTCGGCAGCAATTCATGATTCTTTATATTCTGCACTCATCCATCTCGAGTTCACTTCTTAGTTAGACTTTTACCTCCTTCGATCGCTCAAACCTCCTTGTCACGAACATGATCTGAACCTACTTGATGACATTGTATAACGAGGGATCAGACTCTTTTGCCCACAGGAGCTGCCTTGCATGCCCCAAATCATGATGCCACCTTCGTATGGCTATGAAGTGTCCTACCGAAGGGAGAGCAAAGGAACTGGGGTGTTCATTCCACAGTCCACCTTGCCAAGAAGGAAGAACAGGCCAAGGAGGCAAACTGCAGCGGATAGCCACCCCCAGAGGCAGTTGAACAAGTCTGCCATTGTGGTTTCTCATGTCACCAAGAACTACAACATTCACCCCAATCACTACAGTCACTCGAGTGTGCTAAAGAGACACATATAGGGCTCTCGAGCGATCTCCGTCCCACACTAACCTCTCTGGTCCTGGTAGATTTGTTTACAGTGTCGAGTGTGTTCTATGGTGCACTGCAGAGGGAAATAACACTCCTCCAACTGGTGTTGTCGTTTGTGAGGAGGGCGGGCGTATAATAAGCTTCAACCCTCTTCAGTGATTAATGCAACTGATGAAGGGCAAATAGGGAGTGGATCAAGTGATCATTGAATGTATTAATTGGTGAATGTACAGCATGATAATAATCATGTTATTGATGTGATGAGGGCCTTCCAAGTCTGGAGGCCAACCAAAGCAACAATGAAGTGCCAAAAGCTAATAATGTACTTGGTGCTCCCTTTCTAATTAATCTAAAGGGTTTTTACAATTATCTATCCTTCCAAAGTTTGTAAACTTTGATGTTACATATATTGCGACTAACTAGTTCAAGCCAATATGCACATCTAATACATAAAATATCCTTCGTTTTCTAACTATCATAAAACCTTTTACGCTTACTAATATCTAATACATTGATGTTTCAACTAATAATCAAACGAGAGTAATTTAAATATATATATATATGTATACAGTATTTGACCACATGTCATCCCTGTGAGTGAGGTCCCACATCAGCTGGCAACAGTTCAGAGATTGGCATGGGGCCATACACGATGGTGCCTCTGCCTCGGGTATAGATGATGACGATGCATGCATGAGATGGCCGTGTGTTGCCAAGCAAGCAATTATCTATGGCATGGAACTAATGGGGCCAGAATCGAATACCATACACATGCATGGCAGATCATGGTCGGCATCATCCGCTCTGGAATCTGCTACTTTCTTGGCTGGTGTGCACGCAATTCCCCGTTGATTTATGGGACTGCCTAACTAATAATGCTCTCTTCATCACATCCCCTGCAGCAGATTCACTTAAAGGTGGAAGCCGGAAACGCCAGAGGAGAACAAAACAATTGCTCGTGAACAAACTCCGCCGGTTGCTGTTGGCTTCAGCCTTTGGCCTATGAATGCATCTAATAAGCAGAAAAGAGTTGCAAGTGAGAGACTGCGGCGCCTCGTTCATTTATCCTCGTCAAACTTGTGCAGCAGATCACCTTTAGGCTGCTGAATTCATCTTGTTATACGAGAATTCATGACCGTCTCGAGAGGACCTTGAGAGATTTCTGCCCAGCTCGCGAGAGGACCTTGTGCAGTAGTATCCTTGGTGATGTGAGTTGATCCTGTGCATGCAGCTCTGCAAATGAACAGCCGGCCGTGAAATATTAGAACATGCAACACCGTCATCACTGGAGCTTGTTGATATGACTGCTGCTGTTTCCATTGAGGAAATGAAGCTGTCAAATGTGATACGATTTCAACAAGCATGTTATATTTGTCGGAGGACTTCAAACGCATTTGGTCCAGCCATGCGAAACAAGGTCGAAACTTAGAATGTTAAGATTACAAGAATGCTGCAGTCTTCTACGTGATAGGAAATATAAAAAAAAGACAACAAACGAGAAAGAACTTTTGTATATGAATAAATACTAGCAGGCCGTAACACATCGTGGAATTAAATAAAAATCACAATCAAATATAACACCATGATTTACGTGGAAACCCCTTCAACGTGAAGGGTAAAAATCACGCAGGGATAAATAGAGGAGAAAATCCTCTATAGAAATAATGAATATACAATTCTCTAATCTTTTGCCTAAAACTCAAACAACAATCACAAAAGAATAAGCGGGATACAAGGATCAACGTCACTCGCGCACAATATCTAAAACCTCCTCAAGTAATCGCTAAAAATTCCTTTGAAGATGCGTCGAACCCTAAGATGAGAAAGCTGTTTGGAATAAATTATTTTAAAGTTGTTTATGTCTCCTAGAAATCACATTTTGAGTTTATAAAAGGTATACAAGTTTCCTAGGAGATTACTCTTGAGAATAATTGCTAACATTTATTTTATTAAGGCTCCTAAACCCCTATAAATAGTGGGACTTGATAATGGATCAAGCACTTAAGATTTGAATGAAAAAGCTTGCACCTTCTTTATCCTAGTTTCTTAAAATCTTACTCTCCTCTCTAATCTCTCTACTTGTTCTCTCTCTATTTGTCTACCTTGTTTCTATCTCCACAATCCAGAAGTGCTTATTGGTAATTACTGCTTTGGACACATCAATTCACGCTAAGATGCAACCAAAATCTCCGTTCCAAGATATTCCATAGGTCACCAAGCAGCAGACTAGTACAACAATTAAGATATCTCAAAAGAAAGTACAAGACGTTATTATCTTACACCAGTGTCCATTTCTTCCATGTCCATGAAATATGCACAGACACAGATTCTCTTATCACACAGTATTATGCAATCGCCTCCACTTTTCCTAGCTTTTATGTGGTTAACAACCCACAGATTCTCTTTGCATAGGATATTCATATCAGGTGGTGATAAGCATGGAAACTAAGGGATCTCAACTAACAAATCTGAAGATCAAATAAATTCTATAAACAAGTCAAGAATTATGTTCTCCCAAGACAATACATAGAAACAATAACCTCCTGCGGTTTAGAGGAAGCCACATTGCAGGTGCTAAAGGTTTTGGAAGCAACTATCAGAAGAGACCTGTGTTTAATGTTTATATGGCACGATAATTCTTGCTGAAGATCCTCAACTGTCAGCATCGACCCACTGGTAACTGGTGCAGGAAGCGCTGTTAAGACCTGGAATATAAAGAAACACAACAATATTATATGCAACAGGTAGAAAGAAAACAAACAAATATGTTTAAAAGTATTTAAAAAAAATGACAAGAATATATTAATGACAAAACACCACAACCTTGTCAAGGTTTAAGGCATAATTTGCAGCAACATCCTCCTCCAGATCATCACCCCCCTCAAAGATAAGGGTTGCACCTTGCATTATCAAAGGGAAGCTCATGCCCAGTTTGTTTTTCACTATCTTATCAACAAAATCCCGCAGTGTTGAGGTTTGAGTGTTTACCTCCAGAAGCAACGGTGTCTGTTTATACATTATTGGCAATCATTGAAGAAAGGCATGTAGAGAAATGAACAAAGAAAACTGGAACCATACATAATGGACCAACATACTGACCTCAGAACACACATAACAAGATTTGTTGGCCTCAAATGGCTCTATTGGCATCAGAAGCATCTTTTGACATGGATGTTCCAGACAATAAGTCATCCTGAATATGCAAAAATGTCCATTTATTAGCATTATATAGTAAAAAACATCAAATTACCATGATTTACATAATAAAAGAACTAAGAAAGATGTACCTAAACTAAGCCAAACAAAGAATCGAAGAAGAACAAAATCCTATTGATAAAAGGTGACTAGACAGAAAAAGTACATGCAAACACAAAACACTTGCTGGATTGGCAGTTTTGTCCATAAATGAAATAGACTCTACATGAAACAGCCAGCAACAGTACACTATGGTATCTTATGTTATTATCATTTTAGTACATATTATATGTCTTGAGACTGGCATGTGCTGGAAGTAACTTGTCCTATATGTTAAATTAACAAACTACACAAACAAACAGGGAAATTATATACATCAGAAGGATACCCAAAATAGTCAGATCTATTAGAATGAGAACCACATATCTGCTTCACAAGAAAAAGTGCTTCCTTATATCCACATATAAGAATGACAATAATTTAGCAGAGACAATGAATCACAATAAAGTGTTTATAGTGTATATATCTTAAGTAAAAAGGTTAAATTAGCAAAGATAAGATTCATTAAGCATGGGAGTGCTCATAAGTGCAAAGCAATTTACATCAAACACCTTATTCTTCAGTAGACATAATGTCAACATTGACATGGCTGTCAGTACACCAATTTTTCTGTTCAGAAACAATCAGTAATTTACATTTAAGTATCAGTTGAATTTATAAAATTCAAGATGTCAGGATATAGTGAAATCAAACAAACAACTCATGAGGCAATAGATTTGGACAATGTCCAATAAAAAGAATTCTCACAAATGATGCCAAACACCCCAATAACCTGATTTTGGGGAAAAAATCATCATTTACGTACACCATTAAAACTCCCTCTTATCAAATCACCTTCATGAACACCCTCCACCTCTTTTATTTTTCAGTTCTTCTCATGCATTATTTTCCATCAGCTAAATTTATGCAACTAGGTATCGATATGGTCCAATTCAAGTCTTAAATGGTCTAGATGACTTTTCTATGCTTATAAGTGTTCAGTGATGTTGAGATGAATTATTAATGAAGTGTGGGTTGTGTTGTCTTACTGGCCTTTATCTTCCCTCTTCTGTTTCCCTTCTCTCTTTTCTTTTTTTCTTACTGCTTAACTGCCTTAGAGCTGTCCTGTAGATACTTGGTATCTCTGATATGAAGGAAATCAGCAAATCTCTTTCAATCCACTCAAAAATAAATTTGCCACATCATGACAAGTGTGCTGCATGTCAACATGTTCTGAATGTTGGCAAGGTAGATGTTAAAAGTGTCAGGGCACAAGGAATTCATGCCAAGTTTGATTGGCATGCCCTCATGTTGTGAAAAAGCAACTAAGATAATTAAATAACAATCACAATAAATGATTAGCACATCCAAGTAGTTATCGTGACCTATTAGGCTGCGTTTGGTTCAGTTAAAATCCTCTTTTTTGTTAGATTTAACCAATTAACTGCTTATCTGGTTTACCAAACAAAATCAGAAAGGTAGGTTATTTATCCAGGTTAAATCTATTTGGTAAGAGTTATTTAATTCTTCTTAACACTAGTGTGTCTGACAGGTTAAACCATAACCACCAGGTCAACCCTCAACCTTGAATCAGATGAAGGCTTAGAGAGTTAAATCCTCAAGCCCTCGAAAACTGTATTTAACACCAACAAACAAAAAATTGTAAAGAATAAAAAGTGAAGGAAACAAAACGTTTTTTGGCAAAGGTTTATTAAAACACACCTACAATTCTGAAAATCAGCTTCAAGCACCTTGATTGCTTCAATCACTATCAACCCAGCAATAATGGCATTGGTTGTTGCAACAGCATGGACAATGTTACCAGCAATTCCTTTAGCATCAAAAAGGCTATGTAAAGGTATTCCAAAAGAAGATGCTCTAATATTTGCAGCAGCAGTAACAAATTCTACAGCCAATTGATCATCTTTGTCAAAAGTCAGACTCCCAATGTCCTGAAACTCAAAGAAAAGGGACAAAAAGAATCAGACAACATGAAGATTAAAATCAAAAATCAAGAAAACATACAGAAATGTGAAGGGAATAATGACCTTTCCTCGCCTCTCAATAAATAATCTCAGTGCCTCCAAAAATAATCTTGAATTCTCAGCAAGACTCCAGATTTCCTGTGGGTTATTGAGACCAAGAGAAGACATGGCAGACAATGATAAATCCTCAGTCAAACAATTCTTTTCAAGGTTGCCATTTTGCAGGATAAGTTTTTCTGGCAACACATCACCAAGAAAGATCGGCCTAGGTCTTCTCCTATTCTTCCATGTTTCTTCATTAGCCAAAGCAACTTCAATGTTATATCCAAAAACATGGTCATAGATCTTCCTACCATACTGCACAGGAACCACATCCAGTCCTCGCTCAAATATGTCATCTGTAGGTTTTCCTGAATCAGATCCATCACCAGTATGAACAAAGAGATCATTCTCTTGATTTCTATCACCGAACAACTTTGCAAAAAGCAAGTCCTTTGCCCAAACTATGCAGTGAACAAACTGTAACAAATAACAGTCACAAATGAATAACAGACCATAATAATACAAAGTCCTAAGGGTGTAACAAAACAAATAAAGAAGACAACCTACATTAACCTGTGGTATCACCCAACAAAAAAAATCATTCCATGTATGAGATCTGTAATTGAGTTAATCATTATTTTAATAAATATTTGGCACATTCCAAGTAGAAGTAACTATCTTTCAAATTTCAAAAACTTAATATTCCCATAATCAATATAAATAAGGTTCTCTCCTTTGCAAAAGTTACAGTTAAAACAATAAATATATCATTAGAGATAGTAAAAGAACATAAATTATAAAAGCATCACTTCAATGAAACAGAAAACCTCACATGCAAATGTGAATAGTATTATTTTTAATCAGCATAATAATAAATCAATATCTGTGCATACAACTGAATCACATTCTACTCTGTGAATGAGTTTTACATTGTCCATAGGATCGCCAGCTCTGAAACCCTTGGGCGGGTCTAAGTTATAGAACAAAATAAGATCACAATGTCCTTTGCGGAGTACATCCCGAAGGTAACATTACATGAAGTGATACCTAAGCCCCATAATTGCATACCCTGAACCAGATCTGATCCCATTTGTGCTACACTTGATCTAAATCTAACAAAAATTTGCTTAAGTACCACCAACAATTGGGAACTGGAAGAATAAACCTCAAACTGCAATAGAATGAACTAGTTTCGCATTTGAAGCCTCACAAAATTGGCATCTTTTAAAAATGATGATATTCCAAGAATCAACCAACCAACAAACCCGTAGGCCAAGCTGATTCACTTCCCTCTCACCAAAATGGGATGAATTTCTTCTGCAGAACAAGCCACCTTCCTAAATGGGACCTTCTACAGCAGCACCTTGTCCTTGAAGCTGACCAATTCTTACCATTAACCAATGAAATAGGAGAACTAGAACCATTATGTAACTTCTGCTACTTGCAACATAAGTGATCATAAAGGTGAACATGGTTCCAAGATGCCTTTTGTTGAACCTAGACTATTTTAGACTTTAATTAACCCAAAGCTTCATACAGACAGAGGTCTTGTACTAGTTTGCGACCTTCACTGCCTTCTTTAAATTGGAAACAGCCTCATTCAATCAAAAATAATATCTTAACCCAAAACCATCACCTTCACTACCATCTCGTTTCCTTTAATGATATACAAGTATCCAAAAGTATAATGTAAAAGGCAAAATATATGAAGCATAAGTCACAGAAGAATAACATTTCATATAGCAATAAAATGTTATGGAGCAAAAACATCTACTTTAAATGGCTCACTTAGTACATAAAGAATGATAATTTTATGATGACAGTACTGAACATTGCCAGAGTTTTGAGTTTCAACCTTCAACGGAGTGCTAGTAATGGTACAGACAGGATAGGTCTTTGGAGTTGGTTTTGGCTGGCACTCATAGCATTCAGTTCGGCCCTTGATATGGACAGTAACCTGCTCATCATGGAAAAGCAAACATATGTATCAACTAAAATCACTATAACAAAGATATGCAAGTCTATTTTAAAGATCGTAGATTGGATTCGTGGTTTTGAAGTAAATGCAGTAGAACAAAAATTGAAAGGGACCAAACCAGTTATTTAGGAACCAACCTAGTCCTGCAATAAGCAAGCCAAAAGTGTAGGAGATATTCTTAAATTGCTTAATTGTAAACCAGGTAATTTTCTAACTTGCCAAATTAAGTTTAGGATCATCAACATTCAAAATTTTTCAAATATATATTACGGAGAAAAAAATCAAAAACTCCTGGTAGTTGGAATAAGATAATTTGTTCTGCTACCTTTATACTTTAGTTTCCCCTGATGCTCCCATAAAAACTTTTGCAAAAACATATTACGAAAAAAACATGCACTCCTAGTAGTTGAAACCAAGGTTTTGAATTTCGAATAATACCACCCGGTACAAGCGGTATGTACCGGTCCGATAACATACCAGTACGTGGACCGACCACTACCAGGCGGAACACTTAACATCACCCTATATCGGACAATACGGGATTATATCGGGTAGTAACGATCGAAATTTCAACCGTTACCACTCAACTGACTCGGTAACAATCGAAATTGGATTATTACCGATCGTTATATCAGCAAGATAACGATCGAAATTTCGGCCAATTCTACCGCTCGGCACAACTCGATGCGATCGAAATCGACTGATTCGACCGATAACAAAGGATGCTCAACAAATTGACCGTTGGAGTCGTTTGAGTCAAACTACTCGGCGCATCGCTTCGGTACACGATCAAATGCATCGAGCACCGCTTCGAAACTTCGGTATGGTCATGAAATTTCAATCCTTGGTTGAAACAAGACAAATTGTTACACTACGGTATACTTTTGTCACTTGAGGCTAAACAACATGCTTAAAAACCATAATCAAGTTTATTATCAAAATTAAAAATTAGTGAATTGTAATATATGTGGTGGAAATGTAACTGACACTAAGACCTAACAAAAATATGACCAAGAGAAACTACAACATCATCAACTCAAATAGTAATAATACTTTACATGAGAGGATGGCAACATGCCAGGCACCAATCCAGGGTAGAAAGAGAAACTTGTAGAAAGCAGATAACGTTCCAAGACTCAAGACACAGGAAACACAAGATAAATTCAAAATTTAACAAAAAAAATTTATCATATTATCAAGGTAACAAGATTAATTAAGGGGAAATTTTAATTTAAAGAAAAATGTTTTGCTTTTGTATCTACTTGTGTCAATGTCAATTTGAGAAAAATATAAGAAATTCAAATACAGGGTTTGGATACACCGCCCAGTTGCAACAACATGTAACCAAATACATGTGTTGAGTGGGATGATAAATTGATTGTCCCAAAGATTTTTCCATATCCATATTATGGCAAGTGCCCATAAATTTATTTATTTTATTTACTTGTTTGTTTGTTTGTTTATGATGTGTGAATGTCAATCTGTATATCATCTGACAAATTTCTTCCAAGGAAAAAGACAACCAATGGAGTCTATAGCAAAAACATATAGTATTAGTATAAAACATGCTAACTGAATCATAGTAAATAAAGATGGTGATGACAATATCTTTATTAAAAGAACACTAAGAATGACAGCTTCATCAAAAGAAAGAAAAGCCAAGGATGGAAGAGTTTGCAAATTAGCCACAGGTTCACTAATACATATGCAAGAGTTTGAGAAAAAATAATAATCAATTTATGATCCTACCTGCCCCAAAAACCCTGTTGTTCCACTTTCAACCAGAGGAACTTCAGCAGCCAGGCAAAGACGGTTAACATGTCGTCTAGCATCTAAATTATCAAGACCATTCAATATGACATTAAATTTCTTAAAAAAATCCACATTGAACTCAGGATCCTTCACATTTGCATGGTATGGTGTTATACAAATTTGAGGCATAAACCTTAAGACAGCATCTCGAGCAACCTGAATAAAACCAATAATGTAATTGAAACATTCAGAACCACAGCACACTTTAGAAGAGTCAACTATAATTTCAACAGAAAAAAGATAAACTGAATCCTTACATACTTTGGCCTTAGATTGCCCCACATGACTTTGTCGAAACAAAAATTGCCTGTTCAGGTTACTTACTTCAATAGTGTCCATGTCAATCTGCATATGTGGAATAATACTGAGAAATATACAACAATAATTAACACAAGCATCAAAATTCTTATGGCAGGAAGTACTATTACAACAACTTTACGGATGAAACAAAACCAATGACAAGCATGGCTTTTTTCCCTCTGAACATAACATTGTTACACATCACTTAATATTCTGAAAATTCGAAAATAATGATTCTCTCCCCTCCTTCCACCTGAGAATTATGTCTTTAATGGGCGTCAGAATGATTCAACCAAACCAATAAAAGCCTTCCTCAAGACATGAAAATGTCAATCATTTTTCACTTGGATAAACATCAACCAATTTCCTCCGCTTCTCCACTGAAGATAAATAGCATGTGACATTAATGTTAGGATCGAAATCGGCACTAAGAGGGGGGGAGGGTAAATTAGTGCATATGTAAAAACGTCGGTTTGGAAAAACTTTGTTCAATAAAGCCCATTTCGGAAAGTGTTTAAACATACAGTGCAGGTAAGAGTAGTAGATAGTTAAATTAATAAGCAATGACGGTGAAATCGAGAACATAAATTGCACACCGAATTTATAGTGGTTCGGTCGTCGCGACCTACGTTCACTCCCGATTTCTCTTCCGTCGAGGCCACCGGCTTCCACTAACGATCTTCTTTCAATGGACGAAAATCAACTACCTTCTTACAACTCTTTTCTCCTTTTATGAGACTCAAGAGAGAACCTTTACACCCCCCCTTTTTTACAAGATAACTCTCACACACCTTCCTTAGATCAACTTCTAAGCTCAAGGAGGAACTCAACGTTTTCTCAGTTTTTTTCTTAAGAATTCTTGCTCCTTTCTTGCTGCCTAAGTGGGGTATTTATAAGCCCCAAATGGTTTCAGAATTAGAGCCAAAAATTTAAATTTCCGAGTCTTCGTGATGGGCGATACCACCACCGATCGACACTCGACACTTAGCGATACCACCGCCCAGTATGGCGGTACTACCACCTAACACAATCTTAGAAACTGTCTTGGAGACTAAGCCTCTAGCGGTTCCATCGCCTGACCCGACTTTTGGGTCACTGAATAGGCCTCCCAATGAGCCCAAATCAGCCCCAACTTAGGCCCAATGGGTCCCTAATTAAGTTGGCCTAATTACATTCAAAATCAACTCAATTACGACCTAAACTACTTCGATCAAGACACAATTGATTACAAAGCATGAATCTTTTGGCGACGCCGGTTGATCCGATGCTGTCCCGGACTTCCAAGCATCATCCTCTCCTTCGGCGTATTATCCAATCGGCATGTTGACCCCCGCAACATCAGATCTCCTTGGCGTAATATCCGATACTTCTGGTCCGATGCCCGAACTCATGGCACAAAGCCTTTTGCCGACACGTCAACCAGTCCGTCGGCTCGACGTCCAATCTTCTGACATGTTTTATTCCGGCCCAACTTCTTGATTCTTCCTGTTTTAATCAATTTGCTTTTCCATAATCGAATATAGTCCTACGTTACTCAAATGTTGATTAGATCATAATTTCATTAATTGATTTCATCATCAAAATCCGAGATTCAACAATCTCTCCATTTTTTATGATGACAACCAATTGATGACGGAGTTTCACTAAACTCCCCCTATCTATATGCCATCTTGAAATAAAGCATCAAGGTACATAATTTCAAATCATCATAATTTCAAAGTACATCATGCATGTACATAATTTCAAATCGTCATCATAATTTCTCCCCCTTTGTCATCAACAAAAAGAAAAAAGTGCAACTATCAAGCTTTTGAAACATGCAAGTTTTACATTACTTTAGAACATGCAAGCCAACAAGTTTTAGAGATGTGAAAGTTAGCAATATTTGCTTCTACTTGAAATGTACAAACTAGTAATTCTTGCTTCTCTTTTGAGATGTGTAAGTTTACAAATTTTGCTTCTTGAGATAGGCAAACTAGCACTTTTGCTTCTCTTTTGAGATGTGCAAGCTAGCAATTCTTTGCTTCTCTTGAGATGTGCAAGTTTAGCAATTTTTCTTCTTCCCTTTGCGATATGCAAGCTAGCAAGACTTTCTCCTCCTTTGTCATTGTCAAAAAGAAAGGAATAATACAATGGTATAATTTTTTCTTTACAACAGTGCTCTAATCATAACATAAGGTATACAACCATAAATACAAGGGAGTATCGAAACATGAAGGAAAAATCAATTTATGTATACAATGTTCCAAACAACAAAGCACATCGTCTCAAGTTGTGAGTATCGAAAAAATCAAGGAAATATTATGATTCATTTGGACAAATATTCTCTTTAATAAAATGAGAGAATCATACGAGAATAAATAATATGAGATCTTGAAAAGGAATCTAAAGTTATAATTCCAAGAAATCAAAAGAAAAATCATGATCCATTTGGATAACTCTCCTCTTTAATAAATAACACAAGAAACATAGGAGAACCAATAAAAGATCTCGATTCATGTATAAGAAATCTCAAGTCATCAAGATCATGATTCATAGAAAATAAATCTCAATTTATAAATATCAAGGTCATGGTTTGTTGCAAAAATCTCCTCTTTAGTAAATGGTAAAAGGAAGAAACCATAGAAGATAGAAAAGATTTTGATTGCTATAAAAGATACCTCAAGTAAAGAAATCAAGAGAAAGTTCATGATTCAATTGGAAAAATCTCATTTAAATTCAATTTATCAAATCTAAACTCATCATCAAAATCACTTGTCTTACATTCCGAAAATTCATTGAAAGCAACATAGATTCCTATAAGATTAAAAAAAATAGCTAAAATTCTTTAGTTTCAATTTGTGTGATGCCCTAGTCCTCCATACAAAAGCATTACATCATCGTTTCAAAACGAAAAATAAGTTTCATCACAATCATCAAGATCAACAGTTTAACACATAATAACAATAAAACATCTTCAAACAAAATATTCGATTTATCATTTTAATTTCAATGATAATACATTTTCCTTCTTAAGTGAGTATAACTCTTTACACTTAGTGCAAGGAGTTAACATACAATTATCATGCTCATTTTTTTTAATTTTTTAAAATCATTAGAAAGAGAAGCATAATTTTTTTTAGCATTTTGTATTTCTTACTAACTAATTTAAAATCATCAAGCAACTCATGAAAAGCATTAAGTAATTTCATTGTAAGGTAAAGGGGTTTTGGTTGAGTCACTTACCTCGTTGTCGAAGGCCACCAAAGCGTAGTTCACAATCTCGTCTTCAGATGTACTCGGTTCGCCTTATGTCGCCTTGAGTGCTTTCTTCTTCTTTTGTGCGAGCACCTTCTTCTTCAGTTGTGGACATTCGCTTTTGAAGTGCCCCGACCGATTGCATTCATAGTAAGTTATTATGTTCTTTTTTAGTTTGTTTTTATTCCTTGATTCTTGTTTTATAAACTTTTTAAAATTTTATTATTAGGAGTTCAAGGCCATCATCATCATCACTTGAGTTTTCTCCCAAGTGGTCTTCTCTTATTCTAAGTGTTAAATTCTTCCTGTTCTTTGGAAGGTTGTTCTCATGTTCATCATGTTCCAAACAAGTCATTTCATAAGTCATTAGAGACCCGATAAGTTCTTCAAGCGAAAATTTATTCAGGTCCTTTGCTTCTTGTATTACCGTTACTTTAGGATCCCAACTTTTTGGAAGGGATCTTAGTATTTTGTTAACAAGTTCAAAATTAGAAAAAAATTTACCAAATACTTTTAAATCATTGACAACATCCATAAAACAGGTGTACATGTCTCTAATGGTCTCATTCGGTTTCGTTCGAAACAACTCATAGCTATGTACCAAAAGATTAATATTCAACTCTTTAACTTTACTTGTGCCTTTGTGTGTGACTTCGAGTGTGTGTCAAATATCATGTGCAATTTTGCATATAGAAACCCGATTAAATTCATTTTTATCTAGAGCACAAAACAAAGCATTCATCGCTTTAGCATTCAAAGAGAAAGTCTTCTTCTCCAAATCATTCCATTCGTTCATTGGTTTAGAAGACTTATGAAAATCGCTTTCAACAATATTCCATAAATCAAAATCCATGGAAAGCAAGAAAATTCTCATTCGAGTTTTGCAATGCGTGTAGTCCGTCCCATTGAACATAGAGGGACGAGTGATATAATGACCCTGTTGATTGTCGGCAAAAGCCATCTCTCTTGGGTGTTAAACCAAATACAGAGAAACCTTGCTCGGATACCAATTGTTAGGATCGAAATCGACACTAAGTGGGGAGGGATGAATTAGTGCTTACGTAAAAATGTCGATTTGGAAAAACTTTTGTTTGATAAAGCCCGTTTCGAAAAGTATGTAAACATGCAGTGCAAGTAACAGTAGTAGATAGTTAAATCAATAAGCAATGACTGTGAAAAACAGAACAGAAATTGCACACTAGATTTATAGTGGTTTGGTCGTCGCGACCTATATCCACTCCCGATTCCTCTTCCGTCGAGGCCACCGGTTTCCACTAACAATCTTCTTCCAATGGGCGAATATCAACTGCCCTCTTACAACTCTTTTCTCCTTTTGACAGGCTCAGGAGAGAACCTTTACACCCCACCTTTTACAAGGTAACCCTCACACACCTTCCTTAGATAAACTTCTAAGCTCAATGAGAGAACTCAATGTTTTGGCAGAGTTTTCTCAGTTTTTTTCTTAAGAATTCTTACTCCTTTCTTGCTGCCCAAGTGGGGTATTTATAGGCCCCAAATGGTTTCAAAATTAGAGCCAAAAATTCAAATTTTCGAGCCTTCCGGGTACGGGCGATACCATCGCCTGTAGTAATGACACTCAAGCGCATACCACCTTGAGTCTAACGATACATCGCTGATGACACGGTCTTGGAGACCATGTCTTGGAGACTGAGCCTCTGGCGGTTCCATCGCCTAACCCAACTTTTAAGTCACCGAATGGGTCTCCCAATGGGCCCAAATCAACCCCAACTTAGGCCCAATGAGCCCCTTATTGAGTTGGCCTAATTACATTCAAAACTAACTCAATTACAACCTAAACTATTTCCATCAAGACACAATTGATTACAAAGCATTAATCTTTTGTCCGGCATGTCATTGGTTCCTCCAACGCTTCGTCCGACCTCTTCCAAGCATCGTCCTCTCCTTCGACGTATTGCTCGGTGGCATATTGACTCCGTAACATTCGATCTCCTTGGCGCAATATCCGATCCTTTTGGCCCGATGCCAAACTCATGGCACACAAGCCTTATGCCAACACGTCGACCGATCCTTCGCCAACGTCCAATCTTCTAACATGTTACTCGGCCTAACTTCTTGATTCTTCCTACTTCAATCAATGTCTTTCAATGATCGAAGATAGTCCTACATTACTCAAGCGTTAGATCATAATTTCATCAATTGATTTCATCATCAAAACCGAGATTCAACAACTAATTCACCAAATAACGTATTCACCAACCATAGTGTACACCACGGTAGCTCCTTCTTTTTTTTTTTTTTCATTTCAGAGACTGTCCAACCTTTATACACTAAGACAAATTTTGAAGCATAATAATCATTACCTACTTTAGTCGCACTTTACTGAAATACCAAAAAGCACATAGTACTAGCAGACACGGAATTGGTTAGGGAACACGAAACAGCTTATCCTCTACTAAACCCTAAAATTCCAAACATCTAAAAACCATCGCAGACGAAAATCTCCAAACCAAATTACAAGAGAAAAGAAGCAAAATATTTAAGCTCGTGACCGGTTAATTACGATGTGAATATCCTGAAAGCCTGAGAGCGCCAGGGTCTTCAGCAACTCGCAACCAATGCCGCCCGCACCCACCATCAGCACCTTCGCTCGCTGCAAACCAAATAAAGAGAGAGATTATTCACCTTCAGTTACCTTCCAACTTCCAAGTAACCTAAACAAAAACCAAAACACAGTAATAGACCGCAGAAGAAGAATTCAACACTGCACCTTAATCGCCTCCGTCTTCGAATCCGAATCCATGGGGGCGTGAAGCGGCGAACAGGCTTACAGGACGAAGAGGACGACGACGAAGTTGGGGACTGGAAGCGTAGGCGCGACGAAACGCGAGACAGAGAAAGGGGAATCTAACGAGCCATATATATATATATATAGAAATAAAGAAAGACCAGTAAAAACGTTGATCGGGAGACTAACTATTCCTAATTCTTATCTTAAATTACATATATATCGCTTGACAATTACTAATGTTTGTAATCACACACTAAATTTCAAGTTAGCATATATATATACATATATATATATGTCAAGATTTCGGATAAAAAACATAAATTGGGCCCCTTTTTTTTCGATCTCACCCCTCATTTCTCACTCATCTTTTAAATCCAAAATGCTTTCTTATCAAAAAATACAGTTGGTTTTAATATAGTTAGGTCACATCAAAAAATACAATTGGTTTCAATCCAACGTTAGACTTATTTTTGTTATTTATAATTCTATTTTAAAATTATTAATATTTCTATATTATCCTCTGTAAATAAATATAAATATATTTAACTTGTTACTGAAAATCCTCTTCTTCTTCTTCTTCTTCTTCTTCTTCTTCTTCTTCTTCTTCTTCTTCTTCTTCTTCTTCTTCTTCCCTCCTCTCAAACTCAAATGGGACATATGAAGATCGAAGAGAATGAGAAATATTTTTTTCGTTTATTAGATCAATTTAATATTTTTAGAAGTTAACACAACAGGTTACAAAGATGATATTTTAAATATTTTTATAATAATCCAGAGGATATATCTCCTAAGTCAATCCACATCAATAAAAAAAGATATTATATTTTAGATTTATAATATGATAAAGGAGGGGTCGTGAGATAAAAATATGATTAATCATTGAGAGATTATATTTAATAAAATTATATGTCATTATTTTTTATGGGATTGTATGGTGTATGAGGTTGTCGATAGCGATGACCAGTTAAAACATGTGTACATTGTGTAAATCTTAGGACTAAAAGGCCAACTATAATTAGCAAAAGCAACTCGACCTTTGGTAAATAATAAGAAAATATAGGGGTATTAAAGGGAGGAAAGACGATGCTGCTTACCTGCCGAGCTTGGCCAACGGTAGCCGGCGACGGCAGCTCTTCGGCGGAGCGCAACTGAGGAGAGACGAACGTTGGCCGGAGGGTATCTATTTTTCTATTTACATTTGCATCGTATATACAACTAAAGAGCAAATTAGATTTAAAAGAGATCGAAGATATCCATATACCAAATAATATTTTTCTCAGGAGTTATCCACATTACAACATTTACGTTTTAGTTGTATTTTGTAAGGTAATAAAAGAAATGACATGAAACGTGTTAAAGTGAATTGTAAAGATAAGAATACATATGATGTGTCACTTGATCAATATAATAGGAGGTCTATTTATACAGATTAAGAGGAGGATTTTCCTCAACAACAAGAGAGATTTCCTCATACAATTGGAGGAAATCTTATCTACTATCATGCCCCGCAAGATGGTACTCTGTCAGGATGTCAATCTTGGATTGATGTAATGAAAATAACTTAGGCAAGAGGCTTCGTGAGTGAATCGCTAGTTGATCACCTTGATATACATGAGAGACACGTAGTTGATTTCTGACAACTTGATCTCGCACGAAGTGGAAGTCAATAGCGATGTGTTTCATGCGTGAGTGGAACATTGGATTGACACATAAGTAGGTAGCTCCAATATTATCACAATATATTATAGGATGAAGGGTAGAGTTGATATTGAGTTCGTGAAGGAGATTTGTGACCCAATTGATTTCAAAGATTAGTAGCTGAGATAGCAATGGACGGTGCTCGGCTTGATTGTAGACGTGCGATTGTCTTTTGCTTCTTAGAACTCCAGCTGATAGGATTAGCTCCAAGGAAGACAATATACCCACGTGAAGTTCTATCATCGTAGTTGCCCGTCGATCAAAGCATCAACAAAGGCATGGAGATTAAGTGAGGCATGTTTGCGGAGAAAGAGACCATGATGAAGGGTCCTTTAAGATACCTGTAAAATTCGCTTGATCTGAGACACCAATGCATAGTAGATGGTTGGTGCATGAACCGGGATAATTTATTGACGCGTGAATGAGATAAGAACGGGTGAGAGCTAGCAATCTGTAAGGAGCCAAGTACTTGAGGATATTGAGTAGCGTCAAGTAGGGCTTCCATCACATAATTTGAGTGATTCATTCGTAGAGAGGAGTTGTAACTTCCTTTGCATCCTGCATGTTTATTTTGGATAATAGATCTTGAATATACTTTTTGTGATAGGAGGAGACCAAGATGTAAATGTTGCTTCAACTCGAAAGTAACTTAAGGTACCAAGATCTTTGAGGGAGAATCGATCACCAATTGCTTTAGGAATGTCCAGAATCTCAAGGATCATTGCCTATAATAATAATATCGTCCCGACGAGAAGATATATTGTGGTTCTATTTTGTTGTCGTAAGAATAGCGAGGTATCGACTTGGAGTTGATAAAACCCATGGATGTTAAAAATGTGCCAAGTTCATTATACCAGGCTCTTGGAGCTTGCGAAGTCCATAAATAGCCTTTTGTAGCTTGCAGACATGCCTTGGATATTGTGTATGCACAAAGCCAGGGGTTCTTGCATAAAGACATCTTCGTTAGAGTCCCTTGTAAAAGGCATTGTTAACATCCAATTTCGTCGATATGCCGACCTTTTGAGATAGTCAAGCTCAAGAAAAGCCGTATTGTTGTTGGTTTGACAACCGGGTGAATGTCTCGTGAAGTCAACACAGGTCATTGATGAAACCCTTTGGCAACTAGACGACTTTATATCGAGCAATAGATCCATCCAGGTTCGCGCTTAATTCGAAAGACCCATTTACACCCGATGATGTTTTGTGTGTGAGAAGAGGGAACTAGGGTCCATGTAGAGTTATGAAGAAGAGCATCATATTCTTTCACACATGGCTTTACGCCGGTGTGTGGAGATTTTGCGCTTGATTAATTGTGGTGGGTTCACTAGCTTCAAGGAAGAGTTTGTGATAGCATATAGATCTCAAAAACTTGGACGTGGTTTAACAATACCACTTTTGGAGCGTGTTATCATATGATGGCTAGAGCTACGGAAGTGGTAGGTTGGGTTGTTGGCATAGTCGGTGGTGAGTCGGCGAGATCAAGTGGACTAGTCTGGCTGGACTTCAATAGCACTTTTGATGATGAGCCGAGGGTATTGTTTCATTAATAGGAGAAACTTATGAAGAAGGGATTGGAGGGGTAGGGAGGAGGTGTTGAATAGGAGGAGTGTCTTGAGCAGGAGGGTTAGGATTGGATAGTGTTGTGGGAGGTTCATGTGACGGGGTTGAGGTGATGATGTACCCAATGATGTGTGTTTGTTGGAGTAGCTTGCATGGTAGAGTACTCATGATTTTGAAAAGGAAAAGAAGACTTCACAAAAAATAAGCGTGAGCGAAAGACTTTTTGGGTTTGTGGCTCGTGAGCATCGAAAAGAATTATATTCAAGAGAGTATCCAATAAAAATGCAGGCTTAGATCGTGGTGTTTATGAGAGGCATAAGGATCGTAGCCACGGATAACATAGACAACCAAAGACTTTGAGTTTGTGAAAGTTGGAGGCTTGTGGAATAGTTTCTCAAATGGTGACTTGTATTGTGGAGTGAGCATACGATTAATAAGATGAAGCAAAGGAGTTGTCCAAAAGGTGAAGCAAACGAGGCTTGATGTAGAAGTGTGAGCCCAGTTTCAACTATATATTGATGTTTGCGCTTTCAGTGAACCAACTAATTGGGAGTATGAGAAGGTGACTTGAGGTGTTTACCACAAGTTGCAAGACAGATTTGAGGGCTTGATATTCACCTCCGTCATCCGAGTAAACTGTTTTAATGGAAGTGCCGAAGAAATTCCTAACCAACTTTCTAAAGTTGGTAAAGACAGTTGAAACTTCAGATTTATGACGAAGGGGATATAACCATATGTACTTAGTGAAATAGTCAACAAAAATAACATAAAAATGAAACTTATCAAAAGAAAGAATTGGGGCAGGACCCCAAACATCAGTATAAATAATTTCAAAAGGTTTAGAACAAGATATAGAAGATATGCCAAAAGGTAGTCTATGACTTTTATTGCTACAACAAGCATCACAATAAGTTAAAATGTTGCTAGTAGAGGTAGGAAGTGAATAATGGAAAAGTAACTTTTGCTGAATAAAAGATGAGGGATGACCAAGATGTCGATGCCACACATCAACTAAAGCAGAAACTGAGGAGTGAATAGTGGGGTGGTTGTTTGCGAAGCGGATGGCCACTCATAAATGTTGTCTTTGTTCGGCCTTGGATGCCTGTGCAGATCTGGACTAAGGATGCCGTGCTCAAATCCTTGACAAGAAAGGAGCCGAAAAAATTCAATGGAGGTATTATTTTGCTTGGCAGAATTGAGAACAGAAATAAGGTTTCTTTTGATGTGGGGTGCACACAAAACATCATCAAGTGTGAATGTTGTGGTGAGTGAATTAAGCATTGTGGAACCGTGTATGAGTGATAGGAGTCCTTTACCATCACCGATGATGACATCCATATGCCAGCATGAGTTGCCATGACAAGTTCTGAAGATCGGAGGTGATGTGATGTGATGCACCAGAGTCCATAATCCAATTGGGTTGACTAGTCGTCGGAATAGTTGTGAGATTGGCTTGAGGCCACTGTGTTGGAGTAGAAAGTCAAGATCGAGAGTGACAGACTTTCGCGGAGTGTCCGATCTTATCACACAACCGACGATGATTCGGCGATGGCGAGGTCGACGCAAGTCGCTTTGATGATTATAGGGGATATCACCTTGACGATGAGGATGAAAGTGTTGATAATGTGGATGAGAGGGGTTTGGTGTGGAACCCATAGGGTCGAGCGCACTTTGTCGGACCGTGATTGAGCGTGCTTATTGTATTGGTTGCTCTTCCTCTTGGATTTATGAGTGACTTGAGCGTGATAGTTAGTCCTAGGGCAGCCTATCGTTGCGCAAATATGTCAAAGTCGGTCAACTTATCATAAAAAAGCAAATGTCGAGAGTCACGTGCTCGAATGCATGGCCGCCAATTCTTTGTATTCATCCCCGAGCCATTAAAGGTATGAGCGAAGGACTTCTTCTTCGGGAATGACCTATCAAAGTTAAGTCATCGATGATCACTTTGATATTTTGTAAGTAATCAGCAATAGTACTTCCCTCTTGTTTCACTTTTTCGATTGGATAAGAGTCAGAGCCAGAGCGATCAATGTCGTTTTGCAACTTGGATGGATGCATGTGATATTGGTGCAATGATAGGACCCAAGCAAAGAACGGAATGATGAATGATTGGAAGATGCAAGGCGGTATTACGATTTGGACAGGTCCGTAGGAGGGACTCGTCTACACAAAAGGAATAGAGTTTATGTTCCTCGGGTGGATAATCTGAGGCGTGAGCTTTGAAGAGAGTGTCACGATTCCCTTTCAGGCGGGACACCCATAAGGATTCACCGAACATTGGCTCTCGTGGAGAGGGATCTATTGGAAGATGGGACGGATGTGGAGGAATATGTTCGGGACGTGCCTAACTTGTCAACAAGACAAAGTAGAGCAAACGAAGCGGTGGGACTTTTGGAGCCGTTGCGAACGTAATGCACTAAAGGCCGTGGGAGAGCATTTCTCCTGGACTTGATAAGTATCTAGCTTTCACTGTAGGGGACTCGGTCGATACTTGTGGTGGTCGATCGATTTTGAAGTATACAACCTTCATTGCTGCACCCCTACACTGTTCAGCGAGGGTGCCTCACCACTTAGGCAATTCTTGCTAAGTGCGTGACACTTCGGCGCATCGTCCTCTCCTTCGACGTATTGCTCAATTGGCATATTGACCTCCTGTAACATTCGATCTCCTTGGCGCAATATCCGGTCCTTTTGGCCCGATGCTCAAACTCATGGCACAAAGCCTTATGCCAACATCGACCGATCCTTGACCCAGCGTCAATCTTCTAACATGTTTTACTCCGGCCTAACTTCTTGATTCTTCCTACTTCAATCAATGTCTTTCAATGATCGAAGATAGTCCTACGTTACTCAAACGTTAGATCATAATTTCATCAATTGATTTCATCATCAAAATCCGAGATTCAACAACTAATTCACCAAATAACGTATTCACCAACCATAGTGTACACCACGGTAGCTCCTTCTTTTTTTTTTTTCATTTCAGAGACTGTCCAACCTTTATACACTAAGACAAATTGATGAAGCATAATAATCATTACCTACTTTAGTCGCACTTTACTGAAATACCAAAAAAGCACATAGTACTAGCAGACACGGAATTGGTTAGGGAACACGAAACAGCTTATCCTCTACTAAACCCTAAAATTCCAAACATCTAAAAACCATCGCAGACGAAAATCTCCAAACCAAATTACAAGAGAAAAGAAGCAAAATATTTAAGCTCGTGACCGGTTAATTACGATGTGAATATCCTGAAAGCCCGAGAGCGCCAGGGTCTTCAGCAACTCGCAACCAATGCCGCCCGCACCCACCATCAGCACCTTCGCTCGCTGCAAACCAAATAAAAGAGAGATTATTCACCTTCAGTTACCTTCCAACTTCCAAGTAACCTAAACAAAAACCAAAACACAGTAATAGACCGCAGAAGAAGAATTCAACACCGCACCTTAATCGCCTCCGTCTTCGAATCCGAATCCATGGGGGCGTGAAGCGGCGAACGGAAGCACAGGACGAAGAGGACGACGACGAAGTTGGGGGACTGGAAGCGTAGGCGCGACGAAACGCGAGACAGAGAAAGGGGAAACTAACGAGCCATATATATATATATATAGAAATAAAGAAAGACCAGTAAAAACGTTGATCGGGAGACTAACTATTCCTAATTCTTATCTTAAATTACTAATGTTTGTAATCACACTCTAAATTTCAAGTTAGCATATATATACATATATATATATATGTCAAGATTTCGGATAAAAAACATAAATTGGGTCCCTTTTTTTTCGATCTCACCCCTCATTTCTCACTCATCTTTTAAATCCAAAATGCTTTCTTATCAAAAAATACAGTTGGTTTTAATATAGTTAGGTCACATCAAAAAATACAATTGGTTTCAATCCAACGTTAGACTTATTTTTGTTATTTATAATTCTATTTTAAAATTATTAATATTTCTATATTATCCTCTGTAAATAAATATAAATATATTTAACTTGTTACTGAAATATCGGCCTCTTCTTATTCTGCTTCTTCCCCTCCTCTCAAACTCAAATGGGACATATGAAGATCCAAGAGAATGAGAAATATTTTTTTTTCGTTTATTAGATCAATTTAATATTTTTAGAAGTTAACACATCAGGTTACAAAGATGATATTTTAAATATTTTTATAATAATCCAGAGGATATATCTCCTAAGTCAATCCACATCAATAAAAAAAGATATTATATTTTAGATTTATAATATGATAAAGGAGGGGTCGTGAGATAAAAATATGATTAATCATTGAGAGATTATATTTAATAAAATTATATGTCATTATTTTTTATGGGATTGTATGGTGTATGAGGTTGTCGATAGCGATGACCAGTTAAAACATGTGTACATTGTGTAAATCTTAGGACTAAAAAGGCCAACTATAATTAGCAAAAGCAACTCGACCTTTGGTAAATAATAAGAAAATATAGGGGTATTAAAGGGAGGAAAGACGATGCTGCTTACCTGCCGAGCTTGGCCAACGGTAGCCGGCGACGGCAGCTCTTCGGCGGAGCGCAACTGAGGAGAGACGAACGTTGGCCGGAGGGTATCTATTTTTCTATTTACATTTGCATCGTATATACAACTAAAGAGTGCGCAAATTAGATTTAAAAGAGATCGAAGATATCCATATACCAAATAATATTTTTCTCCGGAGTTATCGACGTTACAACATTTACGTTTTAGTTGTATTTTGTAAGGTAATAGAAGAAATGACATGAATAACGATCCTCTCGGAGGACTTTGCTAATGCCTTTGCTATATGATGAATAATACACATTGCTTTTATTGTATGTATGAGGAATAAGCATAGTTACTGTAAAGATGTGACCTTTATAGATTATATAACATACATACATCAATCTTTAATTATTCTTGAGTAATTAAACCTGTAAATTAATTGTAGCATGAGTAACTTTGAAATAGTTCATCTTGTTGGATTGTTTGGGAACTTTATGTTCTGCCACTGTTAATGCCTATAGAGTAAATAGTGATATGATGTATCCATATAATGTTCCCTCTCCTGGGAGAAATCTATTCTCTTTTCATGTTCACGCATAAACTTATTTAAACATCTGTTCTGACTTGTTGTTTTAGACATAAATGAGACACAAAAGTTTCTTCAGATAATGCATTAATTTCTTATATAAATTTTTCATATATTTCTCTTAATTATTATTTTTTATTGCTTGTTTTACTTGGATTTTGACTTGAGCACTAAGAGAGTATTCTGCTAGATCCGTTTCGGCACATCTTTTTTCTTTATAAATTGGAGTTTTAGTCTGCGAGAGAGTTCTAAACAGAAAGCTTATTTAGTTTAAGAGCAAAGGATTAGATCAGCTCGATGAATAAATATCACCTCATTATCAAATAATACATAAAAATATACCACAAGCCAGTAGGTAAATTCCTATTTTTTATTATTGACTTCAAGTTTCATGAGATCAATTTTTCCATGATACCAAATGAATGACTCTTGAATATAAATGAATAGATTATGTGTCATCTATTGGGTTTTTTTTTTCAAATAAAATGACAAACCAATAAATGCTCGATTGTAGACATTGAACAGGAAATAACAAAACAGAAGTATCACTCATCAACTGTTGCCTTTGCTTCAGCAAATCTGTGATTTATGTTTTTCCACATTGGATGATCCTTTGAGGCATAACTAAATAAACTACTTCAAAGTAACTGTTCAGCATATAGTTATTTAGGCTAAACATGACACCAAAGATTCTGGTTTTACATTTTTGCTAGGAATTTTATGATTCATTTGTCATGCCTGGTGACCATATATGAATCTTTGGTCTCCAGTGTCACATATTGAGGCAAAATCTCTACTTGCAGTCCCTCTTAATACTACAAGAAATGACATGAATTGGCTTCCATGGATAAACTGTGAATTGGCTTCAAAGGATTGCAGATGGGATCAGAAACATGGATATGACAGATAGCTCATGAATTTTCCCAGCCATCGTGCCTTCTCTTGTGATCCTGAGGGATTTTCTCAGCCATCTTCCAGCATTGCAGCAATGAGGCTTGAACACTGCTCTTGCTTTGTACTAAATCTTGGTGAGAAACAGCGTTGCACCCCAATGGCTTTTAGTGGAAGAGAGAAGTAGTACAAGAACTTTTTTAGATGTCATGAACAAACTTGATCTGTCAGGTATTGTGTGAGAGAAGGTTTTTGCTGTGATTATATGCTGGAGAACGAAGTGCATGGAACTGCATGACTCCATAATTCTCAGTCTCCATATACCTGCTTCTCTTGATGTACAATTATCTATCTAGAATCTTGAGGTTATCTGCTAATGAATTCAGTCAATATTTGTGGAGAAAGTTTGGGATTGAGGAACGCAAGCCAATCGAGTAAAGCAATAAATATGCTTACAAAACCACTGAATTAAGAGACTTCAACTCGTACAACTCACAACTTCCAACACAGAAGGCGATCGCAAACCTAGTGTGAGAAGCTCTGGTCCTAGCGTGAGAAACCCTGGTGTTGGTGTCGAACCCCTTGGAAGCTCCCCTTCCGCCGCCTCCTCCTCATGGGTCTCAACTCATAGACCGGACTCTATGTTGGAGGAGAACCCATTTTATCACTACTGTTGCCGATTTAATTGATGAGCACGGGTGAAATGTTTAGATATTGTGTGTTTGTTTTCATTCCCAGCTTGTAAGAAGGATTGTTGACATCTTCTTGGTTAGGAATCCCGATGACAATAAATGGGTTTGGACCTCAACTCGGGATGGTAATGTCATGGCAAGTAGTGCTAATCACCTACCGAGACAGTGTTCGACACACACACATGATAACTGGTCAAGCTGGAGGGTGATATGAAAGTAAAAAAAAAAAATTTACCCAAAGATTAAAAACGTTAGATTGCATTACAAGTGTTATTCATTCACAAACTGTGTGTGATGGACTTGCTAGAAATATTCTCTTTCAATGCAGGTTTAGGGGCTTGATTTGGGATAAGATTGCAGAAAATGTTATGGGTTGACAAGGGCAAGCGTGAGGAATGGTGCAATGGGAGTTAGCTTTTGGAGGAACAGTTCTTTTGACAAGGATGTGTTTTTAGTTGAAGCAGCAAACACCTTAAGGCAGCTTTGGGTAAAATAGGAATGAATCCCACCTCTGCAACTTAGGAGGGTGGTTGCAGTGATTGATGACCGGTTGAGGGTGTTCAACAAGCCTGAGGGGGGACTGTTCGACCACCATTCCTCCTTTGCGGCGGATAATTATAACTTCAGCATTGAATGTGATGAGATCTTATGCAACGCAACGCAGGTACAAGTACAGGATACGCGATAAGGACGCAAGCAAATGGATGATGACAGCGAGATGAGCGGCTTGCTCGGCGGACAACTCCAGAACGAAGGAAGAAGGCTGGGAAAGGGCAAGGATATACGCTGACTCGAAGCAGTGGGCTGACATTGTGAATAGTGCTACTGTTGTTCCCTCGCTTTTCGAAAGCTTTGTTCGTGATGGATGTTTTGAGCTTGGTCAGTGAGACCAGAACGACCCACTGTTTTCATTTTAAGAGGCAATTCAATGAGAATGCTCACGGGTTAGCAAATTAAGGTAGAACTCAAGGAGTGTCTTCTTCCCGGGGGGGTGTTTATGATGCGCAGAACATGATATCAGGATCCCTACAGCCCACATGGCTGCCGATTCCGGCCTCCGCCGACCACCGCCCCTTTCGTAGCTCCAAAAGCGGACTGCAACCTGTAAAGAGCTCGCCAGTGAAACATGCAGCTGCCACCTGACTCCTAAAACCTTCAAGATTCCGTGCACCGACCCCCGCAGGGAGAACATGGGAGCCTTCGTTTGATGGAGATGCGCCCGTGGAGCTTGTCAGCGGAGCAGCTACCAGCGCTTTACTCTCAAAGACTCCATGGCCAGTGAGCAGCTTCTCCTTTGATTGCGGCCGGGCCCACAGGAGCACGTTTCGGCCACATGATCGCCATGATTGAATATCGAACTGTCTTCCTCATCCACCTCGACAAAAATTCTCCATCACAGCTTGTCTTCCCGACTTGAAGGCACTGCAGACAACCCGGCTACAGCACGCAGTTCCAGCGTTGTCCTCGGGCCAGCTAGATGTGATCTGTGGGATGCTGGCCATGCAGCTCTTGCGTCTTTATTCCTCGAATACCTGCAGGTGATAGCGTGCCATCAGATCATGATGAGGATTGTAGAGTTTGATCTGTCCGGGGACCATGTTTTGCAGGAGACAACCACCACAGTAAGCCCACACAAGCCTCCGTGCATGTTCTCGGCCAGAGTAAGAGGAGGAAAACATCAAAGAATTGGGTGAATATTTGCTGCACCCACTTGTTTTACAGGATCTTGTGATGGTGTCAAGAGTAACACACGAAGTCAAGCATTATTTGGTGTGTTACAAGTTGCTCACAAGTAATGAGCAGCTGACATCCTAATTCTAAGAAATCAGTAAAATGGGAACCACAGATGATTCATTACTATATATATATATATATATATATATATATATATATATATATATATATATATATATATATATATATATATATACATATATACATCTTATTTCAGAAACCTTGCAAGGGTAGATGTGTAAAAATACCTCAATATATTGGAGGGCCAAAAAAGTGGGGATTGGCCAACTGCTAGTGGGGCCATGTGGCCCCCTAACCCACATGACCTTCGACCTCTCCCCAGTCCTGCCTCTGCCTATTAAAACCCATGGGCAACCAAAGAAGCAGGGAAAGGGGCAGGAATGAGCACTTGAAGCAGCTGATAGATAGATAGATAGATCTGCTGAGTTAAAGAGAGGAAGAGAGAGAGAGAGAGAAGAGAGAGAGAGAGAGAGAGAGAGGAGAGAGAGAGAGGGAGGGCTGACTACTCTTCGCTCCCACTTGCTTGGTTGGTGCAAGAATACTGGGGCTAGTACTGTTATTTGCTTCGAGTGCTAGTGCTACATGGCTGTGGAGGTAGAAGATGATGTGTTCTTTGCAGATCTAAGCAAGCAGCTTGCGCTGCTAATCATGGATGATGAGGAAGAATTCCCGGCGCAGTATCCTCTGCTTCCGGCTCAGGTTGGTCGCCAGTTTGCTCACTCCTCTTTGTAAATCGTTTGCTTGGCTGATCGTAGGAGAGGGGATGAGATTCCTGTTACGAAACCTTGCTCTGCTTTTGCCTTTTCCCTTTGTTTTCTTCATCTGTTAGGTATTGCTTTTACTGGTTGTTCAAAACCATTTAGGCTCAGATAGCAGTCGGATCATAATTGAAGGTGTATAATAGTTAGAAAAAAAACCTGTGGATAATCCATTGTTGACTTCACTTTGCATACACTCGGCAGCAATTCATGATTCTTTATATTCTGCACTCATCCATCTCGAGTTCACTTCTTAGTTAGACTTTTACCTCTTTCGATCGCTCAAACCTCCTTGTCACGAACATGATCTGAACCTACTTGATGACATTGTATAACGAGGGATCAGACTCTTTTGCCCACAGGAGCTGCCTTGCATGCCCCAAATCATGATGCCACCTTCGTATGGCTATGAAGTGTCCTACCGAAGGGAGAGCAAAGGAACTGGGGTGTTCATTCCACAGTCCACCTTGCCAAGAAGGAAGAACAGGCCAAGGAGGCAAACTGCAGCGGATAGCCACCCCCAGAGGCAGTTGAACAAGTCTGCCATTGTGGTTTCTCATGTCACCAAGAACTACAACATTCACCCCAATCACTACAGTCACTCGAGTGTGCTAAAGAGACACATATAGGGCTCTCGAGCGATCTCCGTCCCACACTAACCTCTCTGGTCCTGGTAGATTTGTTTACAGTGTCGAGTGTGTTCTATGGTGCACTGCAGAGGGAAATAACACTCCTCCAACTGGTGTTGTCGTTTGTGAGGAGGGCGGGCGTATAATAAGCTTCAACCCTCTTCAGTGATTGATGCAACTGATGAAGGGCAAATAGGGAGTGGATCAAGTGATCATTGAATGTATTAATTGGTGAATGTACAGCATGATAATAATCATGTTATTGATGTGATGAGGGCCTTCCAAGTCTGGAGGCCAACCAAAGCAACAATGAAGTGCCAAAAGCTAATAATGTACTTGGTGCTCCCTTTATAATTAATCTAAAGGGTTTTTACAATTATCTATCCTTCCAAAGTTTGTAAACTTTGATGTTACATATATTGCGACTAACTAGTTCAAGCCAATATGCACATCTAATACATAAAATATCCTTCGTTTTCTAACTATCATAAAACCTTTTACGCTTACTAATATCTAATACATTGATGTTTCAACTAATAATCAAACGAGAGTAATTTATATATATATATATGTATATATATGTATACAGTATTTGACTACATGTCATCCCTGTGAGTGAGGTCCCACATCAGCTGGCAACAGTTCAGAGATTGGCATGGGGCCAGACACGATGGTGCCTCTGCCTCAGGTATAGATGATGACGATGCATGCATGAGATGGCCGTGTGTTGCCAAGCAAGCAATTATCTATGGCATGGAACTAATGGGGCCAGAATCGAATACCATACACATGCATGGCAGATCATGGTCGGCATCATCCGCTCTGGAATCTGCTACTTTCTTGGCTGGTGTGCACGCAATTCCCCGTTGATTTATGGGACTGCCTAACTAATAATGCTCTCTTCATCACATCCCCCGCAGCAGATTCACTTAAAGGTGGAAGTCGGAAACGTCAGAGGAGAACAAAACAATTGCTCGTGAACTTACTCCGCCGCTTGCTGTTGGCTTCAGCCTTTGGCCTATGAATGCATCTAATAAGCAGAAAAGAGTTGCAAGTGAGAGACTGCGGCGCCTCGTTCATTTATCCTCGTCAAACTTGTGCAGCAGATCACCTTTAGGCTGCTGAATTCATCTTGTTATACGAGAATTCATGACCGTCTCGAGAGGACCTTGAGAGATTTCTGCCCAGCTCGCGAGAGGACCTTGTGCAGTAGTATCCTTGGTGATGTGAGTTGATCCTGTGCATGCAGCTCTGCAAATGAACAGCCGGCCGTGAAATATTAGAACATGCAACACCGTCATCACTGGAGCTTGTTGATATGACTGCTGCTGTTTCCATTGAGGAAACGAAGCTGTCAAATGTGATACGATTTCAACAAGCATGTTATATTTGTCGGAGGACTTCAAACCCATTTGGTCCAGCCTTGCGAAACAAGGTTGAAACTTGAATGTTAAGGTTGCAAGAATGCTGCAGTCTTCAACGTGATGGGAAATATAAAAAGAGGCAACAAACAAGGAAGAATTTTTGTATATGAATAAATACTAACAAACCGTAACACATAGCAGAATTAAACGAAAATCACAATCAAATAGAATACCAAGATTTACGTAGAAACCCCTTCAACGTGAAGGGTAAAAACCACGGGGCAAATTAGAGAAAATCCACTATAGAAATAATGAATATACAATTCTCGAATCTTTTACCCAAAACCCAAACAACAATCACAAAAGAATAACTGGGATACAAGGATCACGTTCACTATGCACAATATCCAAAACCTCCTCAAGTAATCACAGAAAAATTCATTGAAGATCGATCAACCTAGAGATGAAGCTGTTTGGATGAATGAGAACAATTTCTGTGTTTTCCTTATCTTCTTCCCTTTCTTTTTCTCTTATTTTTCTACCCTTTTCTCCTCTCTTTGAATCCCCAATGCTGCTACGAAATTTTTGCCCTTTGCTGTAATTTTAATCTCTTAATTTTGCAACCACCATTAGCCCCTATTTAAACTAGAGTTTAAGTTAAGATAAGATTTAGGTCAAAGGAGATGGGCTGTAGGTTGAAAAAGCCCATATGGGCTGAATTTGGGCTGTCAGCCCAACAACCTCCCCCTTCAGCCCATAAGGGAGGCTATCCCTTTTGCTCCTCAATGTAAATCTATGCCGACCAACTGTCGGCACATCTCCTGCCTCTCTTTTGGTAAGGTCTTTGTCAATATGTCAGCTCCATTATTATCTATATGAATTTTCTGAAGTTGCAACTGCTTTTCTTCAAGTACATTTCGAATCCAGTGATATCTAACATCTATATGTTTTGACTTAGAATGAAAAGTTGGGTTCTTACATAAATGAATGGCACTCTGGCTGTCACAATACACCACATAGTTTTCATGTTTCAACCCCAATTCTTGTAAGAATTCTTTCATCCATAATATTTCTTTGCAAACCTATGTAGCAAAGAATATATTCGCCTCTGTGGTGGAGAGAGCAATACACATTTACAATCTGGATTGCCATGACACGCTCCCCTACAAAAGTAAGTACAAAACTTGATGTGGATTTCCTTGTATCATATATCTCTAGCCATATCTATATCTATGTAACCCGTTAGCACATGTGGTCCACCTCTAAAGCTTAAACAAACCTTAGAGCTTCCTTTGAGATATCTCAAGATCCACTTCTTCGCCACCCGAGTGCTCTTTGCTGGATTTACAAGAAATCTACTAGTAACACCCATGCATATACGATGTCCAGGCCTCGCACATACCATTGCATACATTAAACTTCCACTCTTCAAGCATAATGAACCTTTGCATTTTCTCCTTCTCCTCATCACTTGACGGACTGCATTCGAGCACAACTTGAAGTGACGAAAGAGGAGAACCAAGCGGCTTTACATTGCTCATACCGAACCTTTCTAATACCTTCTCGATATACTTTTCCTGTGACAACCAAATCTTCTTATTTTTCCTGTCACGAGAAATCTGCATGCCTAGTATTTGCTTTGCTGGCCCCATGTTCTTCATTGCAAAGGACTCACTTAGTTCCTTCTTCAACTTGTCAATTATATGCATATCTTTCCCAAGGATAAGCATATCATCAACATAAAGTAAGAGAATAATGAAATCCTTACCAAATCGTTTGATGTACACATAATAATCTAAAGCCAATCTTTTGTATCCATTTTCAATCACAAATGAATTAAACTTTTTGTACCACTATCTTAGAGCTTGCTTTAATCCATACAAACTCTTTCTTAACTTACAAACAAAATTTTCTTTACCTTTGACTTTGAAACCTTTTGGTTGCTCCATATAAATTTTCTCATCCAAATCACCATGAAGGAAAACTGCCTTCACATCTAACTGCTCCACCTCCAAGTCCTGGCTAGCAACAATATCTAGAGCAACACGAATAGAAGACATTTTAACAACAGGAGAAAAAATCTCTTTAAAGTCAATACATTTCTTTTGACCAAAGCCTTTCATGACCAATCTGGCTTTGTACTTTGGTTGAGAACAATATTCTTGAGTCTTCAACCTGAAAACCCACTTGTTCTTCAAGGCCTTCATTCCTTATTGAAGTTGCACCAAATCATATGCATGATTCTTCTAGAGAGCATCCATCTTTCCTGCATAGCAACTAGCCATATTTTTTTCTCGCTCACTTTTAATCGCTTCTGGTAACTCGCGGTTCACTGCATCGAGAAGCATCATATACTCATCTGCAGAGTATCTTACGGAAGGTCGACGATGTCTAGAATATTTTCTCAATCGAGGTTCTCAGGAAAGTTGCTTCTCAACTTCTTCTTGCTCAACATATCCTGCATGTAGATTAATATCTGGTTCTACACCATCTTCCTGTATATCTCCCGCATCACCCTGATATACTGGAGGAATAACTGGGTCACAATCTACTAATCCTTCTTTAAAAGCCTTGGCTAGTGCCTTCTTCTTCAAATCTTCAAGAGTTTAATCCTCAAAGAAGACTACATCTCTGTTTCTAAACACCTTCTACTTTTCTAGATCCCAAAGCCTGTAACCAAATTGATCATGTGAGTAGCTAAGAAAAATATATTCTTTTGTCTTACCATCCAGCTTGGACCTTTCATTGTTTGGAACATGTGCAAATGCACGACAACCAAACACTCTCAAATACCTATAGGAAACATCTTTCCTTGAACATACATACTCTGCAACATCAGCATCTAGGGCTGTACAGGGAGATAAGTTGATCACATCAACTGCAGTCCTCAAAGCCTCATCCCAAAACCTTTTGGGTAGCTTTGCTTGTGAAAGCATACATCGATCTTTTCCATGATGGTGTGGTTCATCCTCTCTGCAATTGCATTATGCTGAGGTGTGCCAGGAACTGTCATCTCATGTTGAATGCCATGTGACCTGCAATAATCATTAAACAATTATTTATACTCACCACCATTATCTGATCTTATGCATTTCAATTATCTTTCTGTCTTCCTTTCAACTCTGGCATGAAACTCTTTGAAGATACCAATAACTTGATCTTTGGTCTTAAAAGCATAAGCCTAAACTTTCCTGGAAAAGTCATCTATAAAAGTAACAAAGTAAAGTGCACCACTGATGCCAGGAACATTAGTAGAACCATTAGGAGTTTTTGTCCTCAAAGGACCACATACATCTGTATAAACACGGTCTAAGGCATGCATTTTTCTAGACAAAGCAGGACTAGCAAATGAAACTCTATGTTGTTTACCAGGTAAACAATCAATACAAGCGTTCAAACATATACCTCTGAGGTCAGGCAATACCTCTCTCTTAGAAAGAGCTTATAGTCCCTTCTCGCTCATGTGTCTCAATCGCCTATGCCACAACTCCATGCTGAAGTCTTTCTCTCAGAGCATTGGGTTGTTCACCACAAGCTTTAGCCTGCAACTTGTACAAAGTGTGACATTTCTTTCCATTAGCTATAACAAGAGAACCCTTACTGAGTTTCCATTGCCCTCTGCGAAACCTATTATCATAGTCTTCATCATCTAGTCTTCCAACTGAAATTAGATTCAGCCTCAAGTCAACCACATGTCTCACATCCTTGAGCACCAACTTGCATCGAAGGTTGGTCTTTATGTGGATGTCACCCATGCCAATGATGTCTGGTGCCATGGTTGCCCATCTTGACAACACCAAAATTTTCAGACCTGTAGGTAGCAAAGAACTCCCTCCGTGGTATAGCATGATAAGAAGCTCTGTGATAATTATCCACTCGAGATCCTGATATACACAAGAAAAAATATCATCAGAAGGAGACAAAATCAAATAATCACCAACCTGCACTGTAGTTGTAGTATTTTCTTTTGACTCTGTAGACTCCACTTTTTTTTCCTTTTTCTTCCTCTTCTTAGGTTGCTTACACTGATTCTTATAATATCCTTTCTCATCATAGTTATAGCAAACAATATCTTTTCTTAATCTTGACTTGCTTCTATCAATGCGTGAACTGCTTCTATCTTTAGACCTTGACCTTTCTTTGTTCTTTGAGATAAGTGTCGGTGAATCAATCTGAGATACTGTTGAGTTCTTTCTTTTCAACTTCTCATTCAACAAACTGCTTGTTACTTGACTCATGGTGAGAATACCATCTGGCGTAGAATTACTGAGGGAAACCACCAGTGTCTCCCAACTTTCTAGCAATGAACTGAGAAGTAACAATGCTTACAACTCATCATCAAGAGATATTTTCATAGAAAATAAGCGGTTAGAATACTCTGCATTTATTTAAATGCTCAAAGAATAGAAGCACTCTCTTTATATTTCAGTTCACAAGTTTTACGATCAAAAAGCTTTATTGCTAGATTTTTTTTTCATAGAGACCTTCCAACTTTTTCCAAAGAGAATATGTAGAACTTTCAGTAGAAACATGGTGAAAGACACTATCATCGAGCCATTGTCGAATAAACCCAATCGTTTTTCGATCTAATCTCTTCCACTCATCATCTGTCATAGTTATGAGTTTTTCACTATCTCCTTACAAAGGTCCATACAAATCTTTGTAATATAAGAGATCTTTCATTCTTGGTTTCCATATCATCCAATTATTTCTGTTCAAACTAATCATGCGAGAAACACTATCAGCCTCCATGTTCAAACACAAAAATTAAATCACCAAACCTTGCTATGATACCAGTTGATGGGGAATATAAAAAGAGGCAACAAACAAGGAAAAACTTTTATATATGAACAAATACTAGAATGGTCGTAACACACAGCGGAATTAAATGAAAATCATAATAAAATAGAACACCAAGATTTACGTGAAAACCCCTTCAACGTGAAGGGTAAAAATCACGGGGCAAATCAGAGAAAATCTACTATAGAAATAATGAATGTACAATTCTCGAATCTCTTGCCCAAAACTCAAACAACAATCACAAGAGAATAATTGGGATACAAGGATCACGTCACTATGCACAGTATCCAAAACCTCCTCAAGCAATTACAGAAAAATTCACTGAAGATCTGATCTAACCTGAGATAAGAAACTGTTTGGATGACTGAGAATAATTTTTGCATTTTTCTTATCTTCTTTCCTTTCTTTTTCTCTTATCTTTCTGCCCTTTTCTCCTCTCTTTGAATCCCCAATGCTGTTGCGAAGTTTCTGTCCTTTGCTGCGATTTTAATCTCTTAATTTCGTAGCCACCATTAGCCCCTTATTTAAACTAGAGTTTAGGTTAAGATAGGGTTTAGGTCAAAGGAGATGGGCTATGGTTGAAAAAGCTCATATGGGCTGAATTTGGGCTGCCAACCCAACACTACAAAGTTAAAGCTCCGAAGGTAAACAGTGATAGCGCAGCCCAGAAGCGAAGCACAAGATGTGCTAGGTAAGACTCGTTGGAATTCAACTTGTTAACATATCAAATCATAGAAAGATTTATTATATATAAAAAAAGAAAGGTTCATTGTATCAAGTTAACACAGAAAGATCAAAAAAATTTCTTAGAAAAAAATGATTCATGTTAAATATAATTAATATAATATATTTATGGGACTACATAAATCTCATACGTCATGAAACACAGTCTTTAAAATTATAAAAAGTTTTAAATGAAACATGGAAGATTTTACCTTGTTCTATTCTTTCTTTGTGTGAAAACTGTATCTCTTCTTTCTATCTATTTCAACATTTAGTAAAAAAAGTTAGGTTTAGTTATGACCTCTTCCCCGAGCATCATCTAGCTCTAGATCCCTAAATTGATAAATAAATAAATATATATATATAATATATAATGTATCCAAATGAAGATTCTTTCAAGTTCTCAAGATGTATGAGAGTTTGTGTAGGATATTTGATAGCACTCGACCTGATATACCATTTGAAGTTGATTTAATAAGTAGATATATGAAAGCTCCTAAGATACTCATTTAAATATCACTAAAAGAATTTTATAATATATTAAAAGGTCAATTGAGTATGAAATATTTTATTCATCATCTAAAAGTTTAGAGTTCATTGGATATAATAACAATGATTAGGTTAGAAGCTATGATGATTGGAAGAGTACAATCAATTTTTTTTTAATTTCAGTGAAACTACATTCACACGATCTTAAAAAATTAAATATCGTTACTCTATCAAATTGTGAAACAAAATAAAAGGCAGTATTTTTTTGTATTTGTCATGTAATATGACTAAGAAAATTACTTTAAGAATTTCATTTGCCATAAAATAAGTCAATCAAGATTTATATTGATAATAACAAATTAACTATTGCCTTACCCAAGAATACAGTCTATTATAAAAAATCAAAATATATCGACGTAAGATTTCATTTTATAAGAGATCATATTAAAACAAAGAAGGGAAGCTACTTTATATCAAGATAAATGAACAAGTGATCGATATATATATATATATATATATATATATATATAACCTCTTAAATTTAAAATATTTTAATAATTTTAAATAAAAAATTAAAATAAATTTAAGGGGAAAGAATGTTAGAATTAAATTTGTTAAGATATCATAAAAAGATTCGTTGTACCAAAAAAGAGGTTCATTGTATCAAGGAGAAATACAAGAATAAACTAAATTGATTATTGGTTCTTGAAAGAATTTTTTTTTAAAATAATTTATTTTAAACCTCGTATGAGTCCTGAAACGAATAAAGTTTCAAAAATTATACAAAAAAAATTGGAATGAAATATAAAAGATTTTATCTTATTCATACTCTTCATTGTGTGTGAAAGCTGTCTGTTTTTTTCAATCAATTTCAGGAAGACTCTGCTCTGAGTGACAACTCCTTTTTCCCTCCTGCCTTTGATCGAGGTGCGTGCCTTGACTTCATGTGTGGTACAGTTCAGCTCTTCCTTGGACGTGACAGGAAAAAAGAGGCTCTAATTCTGGCAACACATAATCTTTGGTTGGCCATATCAATCAATAAAAGCTTGGCGTTTTTTGCCATGTACAAATGTTTATTGCAAGGCAGCCGTATCCTATAAAGACGGCAACATTCACGATGAGCAGATCATATCTCGACAGCGTGCCAAATATAGAGGTACCGTAAATTCCTTTCCAACTACAATTCCCATCAGTTTTGGAGGTTTGGTAAATCCATACGATTGAGCTATGAATAGATTCGAGCCTCCAAGGTGAGTGCCGTAGCCAATCGATTGAAGAACGATGAGGCGAGGTTTCCCCTGCTCCCTTCTTTGCCTCTTATCCTTCATAGCAGCCGCTGGCGCCGCTCTGGGAAGCGCAGGACCTGCGTTGAGGCAGGGAGATGCCCTTAACGAGCTCATCTTCGATGTGACCAAGTTGCGAAGGGAAGCAGTCGATGTTGCTTCCTCTAAGACCAGTATGTTTCTCGACGATCTGACCTCGAGAGTACATGACAACGACGGGTTGAAGGAGAAGGACAAGATCGTGAAGCTGCCCGGCCAGCCTCAGGGAGTGGACTTCGATCAGTATGCAGGTTATGTCACCGTCGACGCCCGAAGCGGACGAGCCCTCTTCTATTACTTCGCTGAGGCAGTCGGCCGTGACAGCGGTTCCAAGCCTCTACTTCTCTGGTTCAATGGAGGTTAGCGATCGCCAGTTCATCGCTTCTCACATGTTGCTCGAGATCTTGACGAGACTGTGACGCAGGGCCTGGCTGTTCGTCCTTTGGGTACGGGGCGATGGAGGAGCTCGGTCCCTTCCGCGTCATGAGCGACGGGAGAACTCTTTACAGGAACCCGTATGCTTGGAACGCAGGTATGCAGCAGGAATTCATTTTTTATGGAGAGCATCATGGTGTACTGATCGAACGTGATGATGCAGTGGCCAACGTGTTGTTCTTGGAGAGCCCTGCCGGCGTCGGCTTCTCGTACTCGAACACCACCTCGGATTACGACAAGAGCGGCGACCAGAGGACAGCCGAGGACGCGTACGTGTTCCTTCTGAACTGGATGGAGAGGTTTCCCGAGTACAAAGGGAGAGACTTCTACCTAGCAGGGGAGAGCTACGCGGGCCACTACGTGCCTCAACTCGCCCTCACCATCCTCCAGCACAAGAACCGCTCGGCCGGTGCTGCAGCCATCAATCTCAAAGGGATCGCGGTATCACAACTCGACTCTCGAATCCAGTTTCTCTTCTTGTCTTGCAATTACGATCTTGCTGCAAGCTGCGTGTTGCTCGATGGAAGATTGGCAACGCGGCGATCGACATGGAGAGCGACAACAGAGGGATGTACGACTTCTTCTGGACGCACGCACTGATCTCAGACGCGACGGTGGATGCAATCCACAAGCACTGCAACTTCTCGTTCAAGGCCGACACACAGCCGCCGAAGTGCGCGCAGGCTCTGCAGGACGCCGAGAGGGTCTTCGAGGAGCTCGACATCTACAATATATACGCCCCGCTGTGCTCGTCATCCAGCTTGTCCCCCACTCCGAAGAAGCCAGAGGTTCGTCTCTTGCAACGCATGTCCTCTCTGGGTCTTCGTTTCGATCTCAAGGTTGCTAAAAAGCAGATTCCTCGCTCGATTCTGAGAGATGCAGATTGACAATTTCGATCCATGTAGCGGTGTTTACATTAAGGCATATCTGAACGATCCTGACGTGCAGAAAGCGCTCCACGCTAATGTTACGAAACTCGACCACCCTTGGTCCGGCTGCAGGTACGCACCCAAGCAAACTCTCTTTAACTCTGTTATAAGAATCGATCGATTTAGCAGCACCATTTCATGGCAACATTCTTGTTCTACTTGTTGCATCATCATCATCGGCGTCGACAACAGAGAGGGGTGATAAATTACAGGGTTAGAGGTAAAAAAGCAAAGAGATGTCTGTTAGGATCATGATCATTCATCTCAGTGCTGTGGATCGATGAAGTGGCTGTCACTTTAGTCGACTGCAAAAACCAGAAATGGATTCACTACAAATACCTATCCACGCGTGATCATAATGCAGCAGAGGTTGCACATCAATGCCAGTTGATTTGTGGAACCTTCTGTGGTCAGAAACAAAGACAGTCAACCACCAGGATGTTCCTTGTGGAATTCCTCTGGTCCAGATGGGTGGAAGTCCTACCTAACATTAGGTGGAATCCATGTGTGTTTCACACTCACGCTTCGTCCTGTACAAGCTAAATAGCTAGTATGTACGCACGCATCAGGCACACGATCACTATCCTGAGCTGCTTAACCCCACAGCGACAGAGAATACTCCGGTAAGGCCATGTGCAGCACAGTCACCGAAAAGAAAGCTAGCTTTCAAATGTTTGAGAAGGTTTATGGTCAGCACGGTTGGCCTACAAACCAACAACAGAGAACAACAATTTTCCAGCCTACCATTTGTCTCAACTGTGTAATTTCCTGCGGTCCCACTTCACCATTACTTGTGGCCAAGTTCCTCAAGGCAACAGAAGCTAGATAGGAGACTGGAGAACATTTAATGATCGGACCTTTTAAGATCGTTAATGATTATTTACCAAACTCGCAACGATTGATTTTTAATGTAATAAACATTAAGGTTAAGGCTTCTACTCTGTTAATTTTATAGCTTGAATTTTGTAATCAAGCATTCTGGTGCAGCCAAGTCATCCCAAATTGGAAGGACAGTCCTTCTACAATCTTGCCAATAATTCGACGAATTCAGGCAAATGGTGTACAGGTTTTGGTGTACAGGTTAGTTTTGTTCTAAATAAAATGATAAAAAAACAAGTATCTTATTTGTCATAAAAGACCTACTTAAATCATACTGAACGAGGTAGCATGTCAACCAAATGCAGTGGCGACATTGACGGTAGAGTTCCTGTTACTTCAACCACATACTCTCTCGGCCGACTAAACCTTCCGGTGAAGGCTCCGTGGAGATCCTGGACGGTCAACGATGAGGTAGTCTCCTCGTCAAAGACTACTCCATTTATTCAGATTTCTTATAAGTGTGTTCTTGCAAACTCCTGATACTTAGAGATCAGTAACACTAATCGTATGTTTATTTTATAATGAACAACAGGTTGGTGGATACGCCGTGGTGTATGATGGAAATCTGACATTTGCCACTGTTAGAGGAGCAGGGCATGAGGTTCCAAGTTACCAACCAGCTCGGTCACTTGAAATGATCAAGAGTTTTCTCCATGGAGAGAACCTTCCAGTTTAAGAAAGACTGAACTCAAACATCCATTATATTTAGAAGAATGGTCGGAGGACGAGGCCCTCACACGACTCTCTATGTAGTCTTGTTCCATCATCATACCCCGCAACAATGTTTTAGAAGGATCATTGCATGAAATAAAGCATCTGTTCTGTGTCTTTTCTTCACTTTCGTGGTAATCTACCTATGAAGTTCTCTCTTTCATCCATTCAATTTTGATCGTTAATTTAACTTCGTGAAACTCACGTAGCCTAATCTATTTTTTTTAGAACCATGTGTCATGAAGATTAGAGATCAATGTGTTTAAAACTTAAGAAAAAAATTCTCAAAAATAAAAAACACTTATATCTAATGTCTATTATCCCACAAGTCTAATATCCTCTTCCTCCAAAAGAAGGTCGAGGATCTGTCAATCAAGTTAGTATGCCTTTTATATAAATTAGAAGCATGTATAAATTCTTTTAGGAAATTCGGATAAATAGATACCTAAAGAGAGTGCTTATTCTTGCCGTACTGATTTAATGAGAATACATCTTTTATATGTTCCACTATATCACGTCTAAAAAAAGCTGTTTATCTACTGCAATAATTGACGTAGTATGTCCAACATATGATATGGATTCCACCTATTAATTCTCGATTGATAGAAAATAATAAACATATCACTTCTAACTCCTTAGATTTACTCAAAACTTTTCACCTCCCATTGCACTTCCACTTACTGTGTATATTGTGTTGTTGCGTTGATGGTGGATTGAGCTAGGATTAAGATGGTGTTTTGCGGTTGCTTCCTTGATATTTGAATGCATCATTGAATCTTGTTTGCAACCTTCAAACGATGAGATCGATTACGTCAAAAGGATTACCAGGACAAGAAATTGGAGTCCGTCGATGACGAGCCTCCAGATGTCCGGGAAACCTACCATGAATGTTTGTCTACTTATCTTCTGAAATATAGGGTCCCACAAACAAAATATGCATGATCGGCTCTTCCTTTCGAGATTTCATAATTTCTTTCATAGCGTTACTAGAAAAGCATATGCGAGCTGCAATTAATTAAAAACAAATTCAATATCATTGCCGGACAATCTAGTATTGTTATTGCCTAGAGGTTTGACCGTATTAGACGATGTTACATTTAGATTTATAAATTTTGTTTCTTTTGACAAAAAATAACAAATAATAAAAGACTGTCAACGCCGCCACGACTGGCCAATTTATTAATACAGTTGTCATGCAAAATCACCATTTAACTTCAAAAAAATGAATAACCCATTTTAATGAACAATTCAATATTTCAAAAAAGTGTTTTCTGTGTTATAAATCTATGATGTCTTGATCTTGATGAGGATAGGAAAAGTTCTAGAACCAATAACTCTACTATTGAATTCTATCTTTAAGATTTTTTCCTCCTCTTCATGCTGATGCTCACCTTCCTCCGATTTGAAGTAAAATTTCCTTATGTTGGTTCAGGAATCATTATCCCTCATTCATCATGGTTTAACAACATATTACTCTTTATAGTATCATATACCAACTTTTCTGACGTTTTCTCAATCGTGTTTTGGATCCTACATTATATGTCTAAGAATTCTTACCAAAATTAATTTTCCCCTTAAGTTCATCGTTATGTTCATGCCCTGCGTATCACCTTCTCCAATTGGTTTCACAATAATACATGTATTTGCTTATGCTATGCTGATAGTTTTCCCCTTAAGTTCATCGTTATGTTCATGCCCTGCGTATCACCATCTCCAATTGGTTTCACAATAATACATGTATTTACTTATGCTATGCTGATAGAAGTCGTTCACCACCTGGCTAAACATCTTCAGATCATATTCTAATAATGCTAAAAGTCATCCTGCTCAAATAATTAGAAATAATCATTTAGAGTGCAATAGTTCTTGAGCCCGAAATATATGATGATCACTTCACACCAATAATGATCAAATGTTAACTTAAGATGTGAGATCTCAATAGCGATGTTATAGACCCTATTTTGCGTTTGAGCGATGAAAATCAACATCGTAGACCACTGAAGTGATAGGTTCTTGGGTCAAAAACCATTCAGTGACCACTTCGCCATCAGTTGCGTGGGGCTTGGAGAGAGATTTTCAAATTAGGATCGTAATATCAATTTCGAGTTCGTTTGAGAATGTTATGACTATTTCAGCTATGGCCGCGAGGTGCACTTAAGTGCTGGATGACGAAAGCAACATGGGTGTGATCATACCATCAAATCTCATCAAAACTCCTAAGTTAAGCATGCTTGAGTGCACGTAGTTCTAGGAAGGGTGATTCCAAGGGAAATCCTTGTGTTTCTCCCTTTTTTGCATTGGAGCAATAAAAATGTAGGATCACATCTAAACTCCGAAGCTAAAAGTACTTGGGTAAGTGTAGTATTTGGAGTAATGACCCAAAGGGAAGCCCTCATGTTTCATCCCTTTTTGCGTCCAAGCAACAAAAAAACGATATTGTATACCACCAAGGGTTGATTGGGCCCAAACTCTTCGATGACTATTTTACGGTCAACCACGTGGGGCTTGAAGAGAGCTATCCTAATTTGGGTCATAATAATGACTCTAAATTCATTCGAAAAAGTTATGAGTGTTTCACAAGTGATCGGTCCTAGATGAAGAGCAAACCTCCTCGGCATTTGCTCGACTGAGTTCGTGATGTGCACTTAGGTGTCGAACAATGAAAACAACATGGGTGTGACCATACTAGCACTATAGCACTTGAGTCCATCAAAACTACGAAGTTAAGCATGCTTAAAATGGAGCATATAAGGGGTGAAAGGAAACTTTCTTTCTGCCCTTTGCGTATCAAGCAATGCTTAAAGAGTCAATGTTATTAATACCAGGTGATGATTAATTAAGCTGAGATGGATGACCACTTAGCAATCAACACATGGGGCACGAAAGAGAATAGAATTGAGATTGATGATAGCAATTATGAGTTCGTTCGAGAGAGTTATAAGGTTCAAGTCAACCTTAATGGCGATCAATTTTGATACTACTTTATTAGTCAAGGCAAAAAAGAAAATCAAGTTAGTCTATAACAACTTTGAGTCGTGAATTATACGACCAAAACACTAAACAACAAATACAACACGGGTGTGATTATACTAGCACTAAAACATCACATCCCATTAGCTCCAAAGTTAAGCATGCTTGAGATGAGATTAATATTATGATGGGTAAACCCACGAGAAGTCCTCATGTTACACTCTTTTTGCACCCAAGTGACGAAAACCAATGTCATAGAACACCAAGTCGATGCTTCTTGCGCCCAAAATCTATGATGACCGCTTCATAATCACAAACATGTTGCTCAAAGATAGCTTTCAAAATTGGAGTCACAATAGTAATTCCAAATATCAAGTTAAACATTTTAGTGAGACGATAAAAGTCAATCCCTATGATTGACTAACACTTAGCAAAGATGATGGGAGGAAACACCGGCCATGATGTGCACTTAAGCATTAGAAGACGAACACAACTTAGGTGTGATCACACCAACACTACAGCATGAAATCCAATCATAACTATAAAGTTAAGTATGTTTGATTGAGAGTAGCACTAAGAAGGATGACCCTTGGAAAGTCCTGGTGTTACATTCTTTTTGCACCCAAACGATGAAAATCAGTGTCAGATCAAGGCGATGTTTCTTAAGGCTCAAAATTTATGATAACAACTTCACAATCAATCATATGGGGCTCGAAGAGAGCTTTCTAAAAGAGAGTTTACCATATTAGAGTCAGAACAGTGATTTTGTTGGTCCATTTTGTACTCAAGCGATAAAAACCGATGCTATAAACCACCAAGGCAATGGTTCTTAGACTCAAAATCTTCGATGACTGCTTTGCTGTCAGCCATATGGGGCTTAATGAGAGCTTTCTGAATTGGCATCGTTCAGAAAAATTATGACTATTTTCATTCTACAAGGTTGAATCATCTCTACGTGCCCTAAAGACAGCTCCCGCCCAGCTCTAGAGTGACGTGTACTTGGTCATGCTCTCTTCAATCAACAAGAGAACTAGTGTTTTTACTCGATTGTATGAATGAGTGGGAGAAGAAAGGAACAAAAGTTCACTAGCTCATAGGCTTGCGTTGCTTGTTTGTGCTTATGCTTACTTCTCTTTTGGCATCGGGCAATACTTCGATTATGCCTCTACTTGGTCTTAAAATCAAGAGAGTTTTGATCTCAATAGGATGATCGAAAACCTTGAGTCATGATTTTGTGTACCAGCTAAAAATTTTATTCATGATTTTGCTAATGCTAAATAACTCCTAATGAGATCCATGACTAGCAAAATCATAAATTTTATACACATCCTCATTCCCTAGAAAAGTGTACGAAAAGATATTGTGGAACTAAAATTAGGATAACATAAAAAATAATTTAAAAAGATATTAATTTTAAAATTCATAATAAATATCAGATCACACAAATAGATCTTGATAAGGACATATAGTCTCACATTGATTGAGTAGGAAAATCAAAAATTTATAAATCAGAATCACTCTTAGAGATGTCTTCTAAGACTCATGAGTCTTGAAAGAATAAATCGTATGAATACACTTAAAACGAACAATTCCTCGTGAGTCTATAATGATCAAATATTAACTTATCAGATGTGATAATAAAATATCAATAATTTTTTTTAACCAATGTGACAACATATATTGTCTTAAATTATGACAGTGAACCTCACTGTCCAGTTCTAATCATTAGACTTGGATTCCTCATCCCTTTGATATTATAATCATTTGATCAAATCAAATAAAAGGAAACATAAGGGTCTAAAAATGACTCTCACTTCCCTTTTAATTTCCACCTTCATATGTTATACTCCAGATGTGATAATAAGCATGGACTGCACGACGATACAAACAACAAAAACTTCATCTATTATCAGGATTCGTAAAAAACATAAAGCCTAATTATCATTGTCAATATAAAAATTTAAAATTCAGAAGGACTCCATCATAACAATTCAAGCACGACTCAAAATGGTACTATGTGAAAAACAATCCTATATATACAGAGCCATTTGGGAAAGGTCTAATTTAGTTATCATGTAGCACCTTATTGACACATTATAAAATAAAAATTACAATATAAGCAGGATAAATTTGTATCATGCTAATTATCAACATCACAAAGTGAAATTAGAATAAAATTTAAACAAACATATAATACATTACCAAAGATGCATCTGCTCAATTATATATTGTAATTAAATACATGGAATTGAGAGTCAGATGTCATAATGTTATCACAAGTGATCGGTCCTAATATGAAAACAAACCTATGACATTTATAAAACAAAGATGCATTTCGGGTAAAAGATTCCATAAGTTTAAAATACCACATGTGCATAAGGAGGCTAATCAATGTGCTATGTAATTACAAGCTCTAAATTTAGGAAAGATCTTCAAAATGGAGCATGTAAGGGGAGTATGCAGCCATGTGATTCCATAACTTTCTTCTTTTGCCCTAAGTTCAGTACTATACTAAATTAGTTGTTAGACAGACAGTTAGGATACAGTTATGTTAATTAAAGAGATTGAAAGAAAACTATCAAGCACAAATGATCATGATTATGGATATACTTTTTAACTAAATTGAAATATGAATCTCAATAAAACAAAAGTTCCGATCAAGGAGCCAAAATTGCCTAATACCCGATAATGGCGATCAATTTTGATACTACTTTATTAGTCAACAATAAAAAAAATCAAGCCCTGTCTATAAAAAAGTCAACTAATTATACGAAAAATCAAAGAATTTGATGGGCATGGAGCAAACAATGCAATTTGCATTGCAAAATAATCAAACAAAGTTAACAATTTAGAACTATCAAAACATGGATCATATGTAACAGGAGGTTAAAATGTTCTCCAAGTTCCTATTTTGGTGATTTTTCAATAACTTCTCAAAAATGACAACACAACAAAAATAGCCAAAAATCTTCCACAAACACAATTAGTCAGATTTAAGACATTACATAAAATCCATAAAAATTAAGTTAAGTCATAATAAAGGTATTTGGGTAATATCAACTAAACATTATAAAGAAAACCTGCAATTTTAGGTGATTAGATATACATAACACTAGCAATTGCACATTTACATACCAATACAAAAACAAAGATAAGAACACCTGTATAATCATAAAACTAATAAATTCTGAATTGTACATAAAGAGAGAAATAACAAGTAGTTCTGTACAACACTTTGAGACAGTAGATTACAAATACTAAAATTGGACAAAAAAAACCGATAATGAAGAAATTAAATTGCCAAGAAAACAGTTGTCTTTTTTTATGATACAAAAAAACATTTACTCTCACCAAAACAATATGATAACTTGCATCAATATATTTACTCACATATATGCAGATTAGTTTATTGATTCAACATTGAGGGAGATCAATTGAATCAAAAAAAAGAATTTACCAAGATATCAAACTTATCAATTGGATATAATTGGACCACCATTTAGGACAATTGAAAATCACATTGGAACAAAAGAAGTTGGCACCATCGATATAATATAATATATATATATGTGAACAATTCAATTATAAGATTGCCGAAATCATTGGTCCAAATAAAATGGAGCAATCTTCAAATGCAATCCACAATTTCTATTCAATTAAATAAGGATTCAACATAAAATTTCAAAAAGTAGAGAAGAATATGTTGGCTAAAGCAGACAGCATTATGTTGGCTAAAGCAGACAGCATTCATCAGTTTACATCATCTAGTCCAACCAACAAAAGACAAGAGGGCAATAATATGATCAAATACAATCCCAAATATATAACTGAACAACAATTTTTAAAGGATCATTTACTTTATAAACATTCAATCAAACACACTGATAAAGACATATAAATTATCTAGTGTCACAAACAACAAACAAAATAATAGCTTATCTGAAACAGAGAGGAAGCAGCCAACAACGACACACACACCTCCTCTAGATGCCTCATTACTTCAAACAATAATGATGCATCCAAACATAAGCTTTGCAAGTATAGATCCATGAGGAAGTGAACAGAAAAGACCTCCCAAGGAAAGTTCATTCAAACAAGAAACCCTATTACCACACAGCACGTCACACATTCTGCATATCGAGTAACAAGTAACAACTAGATAGAATATTAAGCTAGACTTGAGCCATCGGTCTCAACTTGTTTACTTTCCAACAAACTCATAACAAATAGCCAAAGCAACAGTGAACCAGAGCAGTAATGACACCCAAGTTCGAACAGCAACAACAAAATAATGCAATATTTCTCATCAAAAAGGCGACATAAACCTGTGTCAAACATATGTACCTAGCATAACTCATGGTAGTATAAGACACTTATCAATCACACAATATGCTCAAGTTTCTTTTTTTTTTTTTTAAAAAGCATATGCTAGAGAACTATAACGTACCTGCACAGACACATTATGCAGGCACTATGCATAATTCCAACATGAAGCTTGTCAGAGAAAATATCTGAACTGCATGTTCTGCAGCACTCCTTTGCAAACAATATCCCTTTTATATGAATCTCAAATGACAAATAACATATCCTTCGAGCAGACATTACGTTTAATATTATCAGCACAATCCCAAACCCTATTAACATTGAAAACGACAAGTAAACTTTTTCTTAAAAGCATATAATGAACTGAATATTAGGAAAATAACAAAATTTAAGAAAAAGAAGAAATATATAAAGCACACCAAAAATATAAACGTTAAAAAATAATCCTATTATTGAAAAGTAAACAAAAAACAAGTCTTTAAATTGACATGTAAACTTTTCCTAAAGGTCCATCAGAACAAACTACAATAAGGAATAACATAACTTCAAGAAGCATAAATTGTAGAAGCACAACGATCATGAAAATGTTCAAAGTAATTTATCATAAAAGAGATAAAAGGAGAAAAGAAGGATTGATTGGGCATCAAACTCTTTTATTAATTTGAAGGGTAAACGTAATCCAAACAACAATTAAAAAAAAATGTAAGAGGTTCAGATTCATTTTCGTCCATCATGAGAAGACACCATATGTCTACCTTCTTCTTGCCTGGATCCAACCTAAGAGGTAGGCACGGCTGCAGTGGTTGCTGCATGGGCCATCCAAACTGCCCTGTCATCAACCTGTTTTGATTGGAAAACAGAGCATTGAAGAGAGGAGACAATGGTCATGCTTCGTACATACCATATGGATCTAGGCTTCAGCATCACCATAAACAGTCAATCTGAGTTCGAACACCAACATGGTGAATAGTCGAAACCATCATTTATTTTAATTTCATCATCATCACCTCTTAGTGAATCAACAGAAGTAGTGAGAAATTAACCAAGCACTATGAAGAGAAAATTAGGGAGAAAATAAATCTTCAATATTAGAAAGGGGAAAAAGAAGAGCGAAGACGATTATTTCAAAAACATCAATTATTTCCTCATCATAAGACTACATCCTCTGGTCCCCAAATGCCTAATACTTTGTATTAAACTAACCAGCCAGCAAGGGTGACATCACCTCAGTCCATGTCAACCATTTCAGTCATCTTTCCTTCCCCCCACTATTAAGGTTTTAGATGGATTCCTTCTATGATTGACAAATATGAGCCTCTCAAAACTCCTCTCTTCCAATACTTTTTTCTAATTGTGGTAATCATATGAGTGAATAGATGCAATGGACACAAAAATCTTGGTTTCAACAAACTAATTCATAGAATAAACCAAAAACCAAATATTGCACAAGGGAACAACAAGGCCAAAATAACATACACGCAGAACCACAACAGTAACCAACTGAATTCCAAAAACAAAATCATGATACCACAAAATTTTTCACTGATATCATGACATGGACTTATACCAAACTTCAGTATACCATAGCTCATGGTATGAAAAAGATACCAATTTTCACAAACAATATGACCAACTGTTGTTTCAACAAAATGCACAAATGAAAAAGCTATAAAATTTTATATCCTTAAGATATACACAACACATAACAATTCACCACTACACAGGCATTTAGCTTAACACACCTTGACAATCATATGAACCAATAAATTCTGAAATGTAGATAAATTCCAAGCAGCAACAAGTTCAGCACAACTCCTGTGCAAACAGAGCGTGTAGATTTACAAACACTAACATTGTGTGCATCAAACCTGCACTCAAAGGAATTATTTATTGTCAATTCCAGACTGGGTTTCCTTTTCTATATGATACCAGAGCAACATATATTATCGCCAAAATTATATACCTTACTTGCATATCAGTGCAAATTATTTTAAGTTTTTAACAACTACTTCATTGAGGGAGACGCAAATGGATGAAAAGAGAAGAATAAGCAGCGAAATATCCAAACTTAACACACGGATGTATTTGGATCCACAATTAATGTAAGACGATGGAATATGATCGTTGGAACCAAAGACGTGTCTCGTAAATAACCATGAAATTGCAACTACACAATTAAAGATTTTCAGTCATACAACTAAAGTCTAGCAATCTTCAAATGCAATCATCCACAATTTCTACTCAAATAAGGATCCAATATAAAATTTGCAAAACTATAGAAGAATATATTGGCTGGAGAATACAACATTGATCGGTTTACATCATCCAGTCCAACCAACAAAAGAAAGAGGGCAACAATATCATCAACACAATCCCAAACTATGCTTACTGAACAAATAATTGTGAAAATTGTAAAAAAGAATCATTTACTTAGGTGTACTGTACCATCGAAACCTTAAATAACATACAAATATCAATAGCAGCACTACAATAAATAAAAGAATAGATTACCTGAAACAGAGAGAAGCAACCAGCAACTACATGCACACTTCCTCTAGATGCCTCATTGCTTCAAACAATAATGATGCATCCAATCATCAAATTTATTTACAAGTATATCTCCATGAAGAAGTGAACAGAAAAGACCTACCAAGAAAGTTCATATAAAAAAGAAACCCTATTACTTCACAACACATCACACATTATGCACATTGAATAACACCTAGAGAGAATATTAAGCCAGACTCTAGCCATGGGTCTCAACTCATTTACTTTCCAACAGACTCATAAGAAATAGCCAAAGCAGTAGAGAACCAGAGTTGCAATATATGTGACACCCTTGTTTGAACAACATTATTAAAATAACACAATATTTCACATCGAAAAGGCGACATGAACCTGTGTCAAAGATATGTTCATAGAAGAACTCATAGTGGTATAGGACACTGATATTGTAACACAACATGATCAAGTTTCATTTAAAGAAAAAAAGGCTTATGCTAAGGTGTTAAAACTTATAACGTATTTCCACCAACACAATGTGCAGGCACTATGCATGATCCAAACATGAAGCTTATCGGAGAACATATTCGAACAATAAGTTCTGTAGAATTCCTTTGCAAACAGTGCCTTTTTTTATATGAATCCCAAACAACAAATAATATATCCTTGGAACAGACATTGCCTTTTATAGCAACTAGCTCAACAATATCATCAGCACAATCCCATGCCATAAAAACTGAACAAACATTTATGTAAATTATTCAAAGAGATATATGCACCCTTCCCATATTCCTAAGCCAAACAAATAGAACTTTATGGTATCACGAACAAATCTATACAAATGGTGTCCGATGTAATGTTTGTGTATATCTGTGTCTTTATGTTTTGTTCATACATTACACAACATATAGATGGTTAGTAGTAGACTCAGCAAGCCCATGTTGGTTGACTTTTGCAATCGTTTTAGTCCTATAAAAGCAGGTTGTACGAAATCGTTGAGCAAAGGCAAAACTGTCCAAAAATAAGTTATGTAAGCAGTTAGTTTAAGGTTTTTTTTAACTCCGCAGAGTGGTGCAAAGTGTCAGCCAGTATAGCACAAGGGAGTTACCCGGGTGACACATGGCTAGATGGGCCTTTGGAGGGTTGGCTCGCTGTCTTATTTTGCAACAATGTCATGTGGGCACTTGTGGAGACTTTTTGGCTGCAACAAACCACTATGGACCCTTTATCATGCAACTGTTTAAAACTTGGGAAGTCTATGTTTGTAATTTACATTTCCTATAAAGTGCTTACTAGAATGTCTCCTTGTTGAATCAAAAGTTCAACACCTCTCTAAGCCGTCTTCTCTTTTGAAGGTCCTTTTGAGACCAAAAGATATTTTAAGAAAATTGAATTTTTGCGGACGAACATGACAGGGTGCCGCACGATTTATGCAAAATCAATTAAATTTGTGATAGTGGCTAAATAAGCATGTGTAATTATACACAAAAATACCCAAACTAACATGAAGCTGAAAATAACATGTAAAAGTTTTCTTAAAAGCATATATAAGGAACCAAATATCAGGAAAAATAACAAGAACTAAGAAAAAGATAAAAATATATAAAGCACACAAAAAAAAATTAAAAATGATCCTAATATCAAAAAGTAAACAAAAAAAGAAGTGTTTAAGTTGGCATGTAAACATTTTCTTAAAGGTCCATTAGAAAAATCCATAAACAGAAATAACATAACTTCAAGAAACAAACTTTATAAAAGGACAACAATCATGAAAATGTACAAAGTAATTTACCACAAAAAGATAAAAGGAGAAAAGAGAGATTGATTGGGCATCAACCTCTTTTATAATTCAAAGGCTAAAAATAATTGAAAGAACAATTTGAAAAAATAGTAAGAGGTTCAGAATCATCTTTTTTGATCACGAGAAGACACCATATATCTACCTTCTTCTTGCTTGGATCCAACCTAAGAGGTAGAGATGGCTGCGGTGGCTGCCACGTGGGCCATCCAAACTACCCTGCCATCAACCTGTTTTGATTGGAGAACAGAGCATCAAGAGAGGAAACAATGATCATGCTTCCTACATACTATGTGGATCTAGGCTTCAGCATCACCATGAACAACCAATCTGAGTTCGAGCACCAACATGGTGAATGGTCGAAACCATCATTTATTTTAATTTCATCATCATCACCTCTTACTGAATCAATAGAAATAGTAAGAAACTAAGCAAGAAATGTGAAAGGAAAATTAAGAGAAAAATAATTTCCAATATTAGAAAGGGAAAAAAAGGAAGAGAGAAGAAAACCTTTTCAAAGCTGTCAATTATTTCCTCATCGCAAAACTACATCCTCCGATCCCCAAATATCTTATGTTGTGTACTAAACTACCCAGCAAGCAAAGATGACAACACCACAATCCAAGCCAACCACTGTAATTACCTTTCTTTCCCCCATTATTAGATAGATCCCTTCAATTATTAACAAATATGATACTCCCAATAGATCCTCCTCTTTTCCATTATATTTTTAATTGTAATAATCATATGAGAGAATAGACAAGAAAATGTTGGTTCCAACAAATTAATTCACAGAATAAAACAAAAAATAAGTTATGCACAAGAGAACAACAAGACCAAACAGACATAATGAGCAGAAACACCAGAGACTAACCAACCAAATTCCAAAAACAAAATCACGATACCACAAAATTTTTCACTGATATCATGACATGGACTTGTATACGATAGCTCATGGTATAAAAAGATACTAATTTTCCCAAACAATATGACCAGCTGTTGTTTCAATAAAATGCACAAATGAGAAACTATAAAATTTCAGGTCCTTAAGATATACATAACAGTTAATTGCACATTTACATAACAATTCACCACTACACAGACATTTAGCTTAACACAACTGCAAGATCATATGACCTAATAAATTCTGAACAGTATATAAACTCCAAAAAGCAACAAATTCTGTACAACTTCTTTGCAAACAGTGTGTAGATTCACAAACACTAAAATTGTGAATCAAACCTTCACTCCAAGGGCATTATGTGTTGTCAATTCCAGACAAATTCCTCGGGGCAACATATATTATGGCCAAAACAACTATTTATAACTTGCATCAATATGTCTTACATATCAGTGCAGATTATTAGAAAAACTACATTGTTGAGGGAGAGGCAATTGAAAGAAACAAGAAGAATAAGTAGCAAACATCCAAACTTAACACATGAATGTATTTGAACCCACCATTAATGAGGGACGATTGAATATGATCATTGGAACAGAAGATGTTCTTGGTAATTGAGTGCAACTACTCAATTAAAGATTTTTAACAATACAACTAAAGTGGAGCAGTCTTCAAAAGCAATCATCCACAATTTCTACTCAATTAAATAAGGATCCCATAAAAAATTGGAACCACTAGAGAAGAATATATTGACTGGGGCAGACAACATTGATCAGATTATATCATCCAGTCCAACCAACAAAAGCAAGAGGGCAATAATTTTATCAACACAATTCCAAACGACGCTGACTGAACAAACATTTATGCAAATTGTAAAAAGAATCATTTTACTTATGAGGTGTACCATCCAAACCTTAAATAACATATAAATACAAATAGCAGTGCTACAGCAAATAAGAGAACAGTTCATCTGAAAAAGAGAGAAGCAACCAACAACTACCTGCACACTACGTTTAGATGCCTCATTGCTTCAAACAATAATGACACATCCAAACATGAAATTACTTTGCAAGTATAGCTCCACGAAAAAGTAATAAAAAAAATACCCCCCAATGATAATTCATTCCAATAAGAAATCCTATTACCTCACAGCACATCACACATTCTGCATATTGAGTACCAACTAGAGAGAATAACAAGCCAGACTCAAGTCATAAGTCTCATCTTATTTACTTTCCAACCAAATAACAAAGACCCAGCTTCATAACATACAGCAAGAGCAACAAACAACCTGAGTAGCAATGTTTGAGACACCCAAGTTTTAACAGTGACATTAAAATAACACAATATTTTTCATCAAAAAGGTGACACAAACCTGTGTCAAACATATGCACATAGCATAACTCATGGTACCATAAGATACTGATAATGTCACACAATATGTTCAAGCATCATTTTAAAGAAATAGCATATGCTAGGATGCTATAACGTATATGTGCAAAGATTTTTCCTTCCCCATTATTAGGGTTTTAGATGCTGAGTCCAAGTCAACCACAGCAATGATTTTTCCTTCCCCATTATTAGGGTTTTAGATGGAACCCTTCGATTATTGAAAAATATGAGACTCCTCATATCTCCACCTCCCTTCCAATATTTTTTTTTTAATTGCGGTAATCATATGAGTGAATAGATGTAATTGAACAAGAAAATCTTAGTTCCAATAAATTAATTCACAGAATAAGCCAAAAAAATAAATTCTGCACAAGAGAACAACAAGACCAAATCAACATCCAACAAGCAGAAACACAACAAACTAACCAATCAAATTCCAAAAACTATGATACCATAAAATTTTCCGTAGATATCGTGACATGGACTTATACCCAACTTCTGTATATGAAAGCTAGTGGTATGAAAAGCTAGTCCCAAACAATATGACCAACTGCTTTGTCAACAAATTGCGCAAATGATGTTGAAACACACAGGCGTTTAGCTTAAAACACCTGCACAATCAATACACCACACAAATGCGATTAGATTTTAGGTCCTTCGGATATACATGACACCCAATTGCACATATACATAACAATTCACCAATACATGGGCATTTAACTTAAAACACCTGCATGATCATTATTGTGTGTGTCAAACGATCACTCTACAACCATTGATTATTGTCAATTTCAAACAGAGTTGGCTTTTCTATATGAATTTTGAGCTACATATTTTATTGCCAAAACAGTTATTCATAACTTGCATCGCTAAATATTACTCGTATACCACTGCAGATTATTTTAAGAACTATACTGTTACAGGAGAGGCAAATGCATGAAAAGAAAAAATAAGCAGCAAAACATCCAAAACTCAAACACATGAATGTATTGGGACTGACCATTAATGTAGCACAACTGAACATGATCATTCGAACAAAAAACATTCATTAGTAAATAGCCATAGAAATGCAACTGCTAAATTAAAGATTTTCAACATTACAATCAACATGATTGCAATCTTCAAATGCAATCAACCACAATTTCTACTCAATTAAATTACTCAGAGAACCTAGTGCAGATTATTAACAGAGGCAAATGCATATAAATGAATAAGCAGAAAAATGTCCAAACTAAACACACAGATGTGTTTAGAGCAACCTCTAATGTAGCATAATTGAATCTGATCATTCAAACAAACAAAAAAAATCCTATATATAACCATGAGGTACCAAAAATCTGCTCAGTGGCAAAAAAAACTAGAGAACAATATGTTGTCTGAAGCAGGCAACACTGATCATTTCACACCATATAGCTGAAGAATAATATAACCGGCACAATCTTATACCTCATTTACTTAATAAACACTTGTGCAAATTGTGCAAAGAATCATTTAACTTATGGGCCATATCATCTGAACCATAAATGGCAACTAAATGTAAATAGCAGCATAGCAACAAACAAAAGCAATGCCTGATTGCTTCATAGGGTGATATATCGAAACACAAAATGCTTCTTAGTATAACCTCTTCACAAACATATATCCCAAGACAAATTCGTTCAAACAAGAAACACTAGTAAGACCCTCATAAGAGAGTGTTGTGGTAAAACTTCTACCACGAGTCTCAACTTATCTTTCAACAAACGATTTCAGGTTTCACTTTACTAGAGGGCATATCTCATTACCACATTTTCTTGAGATGATTCTTCACAATGTAATAATAATCCTAAAAAAACACTTAACGTTAGAAATAGCACGTCAACTTCAAGTAGACATTAAAAAATGATAATACTACTGAAAAGTAATCGAGCTACGGTAGTGTTTAAACTGGCAGGTTTCTAAAGTTTTTTTTTTTTTCCGACCAAACAATTCTCAAGAGTAACAGAAACCTTAAAGTAGAAAAGAAAATGAGAAAATAGGAATCGAAATCTTTTAAATACTCTAAGGTTAGAAACAACAGAGAGATTTAAAAAAAAAACGAGGCTCAGATTCATCTAATGTCGATCATAAGAAGAAGAGAGGACAAAGAACAGAGGACAGATACATCTTCTCCCTATTCCTGCCCGAATCTGTCTAGTATTGGAGAACAGAGAGGAAAGAAGAGAGGAGATAACGGACTTAGGGTTAGGATCAGAAACATACGTACTCAAGGAATATGGGATTCGCCATCGCAATGGACGATCGATCCAAAAGAGCCAAAATAGCAGATGATTGAATCCATCATTGACATTCACCAATCATCATCGCCACTTGGATCGAATGCAACATTCACCAATCATCATCACCTCTTAGATCGAATGCAAGAAAGGGAAAGGTAAAGAGAGAAAATTAGATAGAGGATTTACGCCGGAAATTAAAGAGAAATATTCATCGGCATCGGCTTGGAGAAAGAGAGGGCGGGGAGAGAACGATACCCTCCCCGACTTAATCCGTGATTCAAACTAATGAGCGGAAGACGGGAGAACGGCCTCGACGCCAGTTTATATAGTCGAGCTGCACCGACCTTGGACGAGTAGGATCCGGTAAGAAGGCCCTAGACCCGCCCCAAATTCAATTTACCCGGCCCGTTAGCCTGCAAAATTCATTTTTAGTTATTTAATAATGTGGACGGCTTCGAAATTTGTCATCCTAGAGGACGTCGCGCTCTACTTTTAGGTGGGTCCCACAAATTTCATGACTCACCGCGCAGGTACAACGACCTCGTCCCCGCCATGCCTCCTCCGGCCATGCATTGCCTTTCACTCAAACAAATAGCAGTTGCCAAGCAGCCCAAAGATGAATAATATGGATTCTTTGTATGGAATATGATTTTTCATTCATTGCCTTTTAATGTTCTTCCTCTATATGTACGAAATAGTTTATCCTGCTCGTGAATGTTTGTCCAACGTATATTCATCCATAAGGAGGTGAACCCATTAATTTATTTTTAGTGCTCAGTAATTTATTTGCTGGTTGGACTTCAACTTCGATCTTGATCACACCCAACCAATTAATTTGATGGTGTCTGCACGGAGGATTCCACGTAACTTCATGTAGATGTGCAGGATGCGTGTGTACGACTTCGGTGCACGAGTCACACGTGCTTGAGGAGTGAGATAAAGACCAGTCTCTCATATGACCCACGTTCTTCGTTCGGTCAAAATTTGACCAAATTTGTGATAATGACCTCAGGCGACCAAAGAGGTCTTCACCCAACTCAATCCGGTTACTCGGTCCGTCAGCACCGCCATACACACGCGACCCGCTTGCAGTGCCCACGTCTGACAAGGCACGTGGTCGGCGAGGACGCCACGCACCCCCAAGGACACGTGTTGCTCACGTGCCAGTGGTTCCGCAACCCTCCCCACGCGTTCGGGTCGTGGCATCGACAAACGTTTTGCGTCCCAAATTTGACACCCCCGGTGACTCCGCATCCAGGTGGCACTATTAGACAGTTCTACCGATGGAACCCATCTAAGGAGTTTGTATGTGCGAGTCATCTCTCGCACGCATACGTGGCATTCAACTAATTTGCCACGGAACGGTAAGCAAAATTACATATATTATAAAAATAAAGCAATTTGCCTATTATTCCAAATCAATTTAAATTTAGCTCAAACGAAAAACTTACATTTAATTTTCGTCAATATTCAATTGGCACTGATACAAGTAAAAGTTTTCATGATAAAGATATTAATATTAAGCATTTAAAATTTAACTCAAACTAGCAATTACTTTATGATGTATACACAAATTAAAATTATTAAATACCAAAGATATTTTGTTACATTAATAAAAATATTATATCTGAGTAATATTTTATATATTATTATTTTAGTAAATAAATATAAAAATTACAAGGTTTCTCATAATATATACCTAAATTTATGGAAAAAACAATTACTTATAATCCTTGACTAAAAATATATTAAAATAATTTTCATTCAAAATGATTCAAAAAAAGTTTCAAATAAATGATTTATTAGAAGCTCAAACCTTATGATAAAATTAATATTCGATGTTGATGAGGATTTAAAGTAAATAAATTGTAATTGCAATATCTTTCGATGAACTTATAATATTTTTTTATTACTACATAAAAACCTTTTAACTTCATTGAAATCATTCAAAATTAATATATTTAAAATATTTAAAAATATAAATTATTCTTAAGAAAAATATTTTAAAATGATATACTATATGGGAAAGAATCCAAAATATGAGACTTTTTCGAGTAAATCATACGAGATTAAATACATTATTTTCAAAATTTTAAAGGATTAATCTCTAAATATAAATCAATAATAGACATGTAATTTGTCGCGTTTTATGCTCGACAGCCGACGCTGCCGTGTACTATCGGGGTTTTTAAAGCATCGAACGCAAGAGTTGACGCCCGCAGCCCCTAGCGAACGCCTCCTGTACGCGTCTCCGATCTCGAGGGGAAGAGAACAGAAGAGAGTCGCTAGGGAGGAAGGTTCAGAGAGAAGGAAGAGGGGATGGCGGATGGACTGGATTGGGAGTCGCTGACCGAGGCGACGTCGGGGGCGGTGGGGTCGCTGGTGAGCACCACCGTGCTCTACCCCCTCGACACCTGCAAGACTAAGTATCAGGCCGAAGTCCGATCCCACGGCCAGCGCAAGTACAGGTCGAGCCTCCTTCCTCCCTCACTCTTTATTTATTGTCTTTCATGAGGAAAAAAAATGTCATTTTTGATAGAATTGGACGATTTCTTTTCTCTCTCTCGATCTTTCGTTTGGGCTTAATATGAATCGTACAAGTTGGTGTCCTGATCTTAATCTGTACTTCGATGTTACTTCGTGTTGTCGTGTGGATACGTTTGCCTGACTGCTTGGTAAATGTTGTTTTTTCTTTACTCTGTTCTTTGGTTTCTTGAATTTTTTAAATTCTCTTATTTTGGATATTTATGTTTTTTTCCTTCCCTTTTATGTTCGATCATGTGAGTTCGATCATCTTCAGGGTTTCATAGTTTTGACTGCTGGATGAATCTTTGTTGCGGATTTATGTAGTGAATAGACTAGTAGATTTGATGATGGCAAGGGGATATGTTTAATTCTCCTTCTTTTCATTCTGGAATTCCTAAGCATATAAAAGGAATATCCATGCTGTTGAATATATTTCTAATTCCCCTCGGTCGAACATCCTTGTGTTAAGAAATTCAAGTTCTTCGCTGTAAATATTCGTTACCTTAAGCAATTTGAGTTGTTCTGCAGGGACTAAAAAGAGAAATTAGAGTCCGACTAATGACTAACGACGAGACATTTTTTTGCCAAGGACTTGTAACAGGTAGGTTTAGTTGATTGTGATGGGAGTGTTCATTAAATATAGAACAAGGTTGTCGATGAGCATTAGAATGGAACACTTGGAGTTAGATTAGACAGCCTAATCCCCACATAATTCCGGCCTAATTTTGTTCCCTGATTTACTTTTCTTATGCTTGTAATTGTAATCTAATCTGCAGCAGGAATTTGACATTCCAACTCATTTGACTATAAATTTTAAAAAGGATCCTGATATTTGAAACATGCTGGATTGTATTGACTAGATATTAACTAATTAAGTCATTTAATGGACACCGAACTATTCTTTAAAACCAATTAGAAGTTGTCGGTAGCCTCACTGAAACTGTAACAGATGCACTTCGTTTATGGTAACCTGAAGCTAGAAGAGATTTCTATAATTTAATCCTCTAAGCCACTTAATGAAGTTCACCTGATCCGAATGGAAACTCGGATTGCTGAATAGCTTTATACTGCCTTAAGTCATAACTTTTGTGATGCTTCCCATGAGAAGATGTGCAAATTCAATTAGTTCATCTCAAAAGAGCTTCAACTAAATACTGAATAACTAAAAAAATTCTTTTAGCTGGTTAAAACATTTGACTGTTTGAGGAGCTTTGATTATTTTTAGGGTGGAATTTGGAGAAGCAAGGAACTTTGTGTGGTCCCCTTTTGTGGCCTGCTTGTAAGTTATCTATAATTCTTATCTGAAAATTATGGAAAATGATCTTGTGAGGTGATAACTGGTTTGCATAGATAAGGTGAAGTTATTCCTTGATTTTATTAATTAGCAGTGCAATCAGACCTTTTCTTGCAGGACTAATTGTTTCAACTGTTGCATCAAACAATTAGTTTGTTGTTTGATTCATTGACTCGAATTCTTTTCTTTTTAGGAACCTTTCCGATGTCTTGTGGGAGGCAATTTCTAAACGCCAATTCTTCTCGCTCTACCAAGGACTTGGCACCAAGAATTTACAATCTTTTATCTCGCAATTTGTCTATTTCTATAGTTATAGCTATTTAAAACGACTATACTTGCAAAAGAGTGGAGGTAAATCTGTAGGAATGAAAGCTAATTTGGTTGTTGCTGCTGCCGCTGGTGTTTGCACCGTTATCGTAACTCAGGTAAGAGCTTTATATGCTTTGTATTTGATACTCTGTGTTTATGTAGTTGAGATATTTCTTTCATGATCAGCTAGTTACATTTGGCTCCATCAATGTTTACTAGCATGATTTCTCGTCTTTGCAGCCACTGGACACAGCATCTTCCAGAATGCAAACTAGTGCCTTCGGTAAGTCCAAGGGATTATGGGAAACTCTGTCTGAAGGATATTGGAGTGAAGCATATGATGGTCTAGGCATCTCTCTCCTTCTGACAGCAAATCCTGCGATTCAGGTAACATGTTTTCCCTAATCCGTAGTGCTGATTTCTTCTTGGAACTTTCAGTGATGTGGGTTTTTGTGCATAGTTTTAGCTGATTTTATCACAGAAGCACAAGTCTCATGCTTAGCGCAATTTATATTGACGAGACAGGTTCAACACATGAACTAATGAAATCAGATAAACAGTGGTTTTATAAAGTATAAACAAGAACGTTCCATTTCTTTAACCCATCTGATCTTTGCAATGGAGCAAGGATATACGTGGATTTAACATGAAATATAGTCTGAGATAAATCCTGTAAAGATGGTTCTTAGGTCATTGGCAGATATGACACAGAATAGAGATATAAATTGTTCAAATGTCTTGTTATGTTGCATGGGTGTTTTTGTATATCATGAATCCTGAACAGCAAAAAGTTTAATGCGATAGCTATGGAGATTGGATATTGTTAAATAAAAATAATAGTTTCTAAGAATATTGAAAGATTGAACACTACAATATCAGCAGACAAATATAGCTAAGTCACTGTTATCTGTTCTTCTGGATTCTTTTGTAGGTTGATATGCAAAATTGATGAGGAGACTGGATGGACCTTATATCTGTTTTTAGTGTCATTTTCTCTGACTGTTGATTTAGGAATTATGAGTTTATTCTGGTAAACCTCACAATTATGTTATTTTTCAGTGTATGCTCCATTTTTTTAGTAATAATCTTATTCATTACTTGGTTGTTAACGAAGTTGTTAATTAGTAAACCAAATGATTTTCATGGTGGAATTACCAAAACTTTAATTTTTGATTAATTGCTAATAAAAACCTAATCTTGACTTTGTTAAATTTTAACTTGATAAAACATGCAGTACACGGTATTTGATCAGTTAAAACATAAACTTCTGAGGAAACAAAGCAGTAAAGTTGTGCCAGCAAGCAAAGAATCATCCCCAGCAACTCTCTCTGCCTTCTCAGCGTTTCTACTAGGAGCCATCTCAAAGAGTGTGGCAACCGTCTTGACCTACCCTGCCATTAGGTAGGTCGCACAAAACCTTAGCAAATGTATTAGAAAAACATCTGTGATGATTTCTTTCACTGGATGCATCTTGTGCTTTTCTTTTTACTCATAGTTGCTGTTTCTATAATTCTTTTTCTTTTGAACATCATGCATCAAAATGCAATTTGTTGACACCTTGATTTGGTGAGTAGGTGTAAAGTAATGATTCAATCTGCCGAAACAGAAGACAAGTCCAACGTGGATAACCAATCTAAATCCCCCAAGACAATGGTAGGCGCTTTATCTTCTATATGGAATAAAGAAGGGATTCCTGGATTCTTCAAAGGTTTGGAAGCTCAGATTGTGAAAACTGTTTTAAGCTCTGCCTTGCTGTTGATGATAAAGGAGAAGATCTCAAAGTATACATGGATCTCCATGCTTGCTCTTAGAAAGTTTCTCTTGGCTTCACCGAAGAGAATAAAGAGCCATTAGAGGCATATTTAGGCATTTTTCATAATAACATGGGTGATCAACACTGAACTGTTTCAGCAGATTTATATTCTAAAATAGCAAAATAAGAGTTGAGATGTGGCAGCTTATTGTTTTGGCAATTCATTTGATTTATTACTGTATTCAAATTCCTCAGGATAATTGTTGGCTACCATTATCCTGACTGTGCACTCTCATCTTTTCCAATAAATCAAGCTTGGATGTTGTTTTCCTGACAATGATATGGCACAACATTTTCTCCACTTCTAGTTATTCGACTCTTCTAGTGTCAGCTAATCCTGGTTTAATTGTCATCATTATATGAGCTACACGAATGGGCATATAAGACTTCCATTAGATGTGATGCAAGGAGCTAACAGGTTCCGGTTATCAATTTTTCTTGATGTTTCATATGTTTTTCCTAATTTCTCCAAACATAGAAAACAAATATTTTTGGAGATAGAATATGACATGAAAGAAAGCTTCCTCCGTCGATGACAATAACACCTTATCATTTCTTGCAATTTGTTCCATCATTGAGAGCCAAAAACAAACAATAAATCATCCTCTCACAATTATGATTTCCATCAATCATCTCTCATGGACTTAACTGATTGTGTAAACCACAATCTATCCTTGAGTGGATAAATTGCCATTATAATATACTTTATTGACACTATATATATATATATATATATATATATATATATATATATATATATATATATCCTTAGTTGAGCAATAAATCTGCGACAACAGCAGCATTGATTAATACGGTTAGCAATCACGAGTCCAACTGTAAATAGTGATTAGTGGCGAGTCGACTGCGTCTATATAATGACACGCATGGCGCTGGCAAATAACATGTCACATGTTCAAAACATGTCTTTTTTAATCTCGACATTATCTAATCAAACTACTTGGCATCTTATCATTGCTCTAATCTGAACAGCTAGATTACAGCGCAGCAGCAGGTGGGGGTGGGTGGCTGCTCGATCCTGTCACGTCTCCGGCAGCAATGACGCGGTTCCTCCAACGAAATCCAGACACACCTTCAGCGTAGGTGATCGACCCCGCCGGCTGCTGGAGTTGTCCCTCACCACGCCACCCTCCGACGCTGGAAGCCGTCGCAGGTCGCGGAGCCGACGGTGGCGGGTGATCCCCGCTCACGTGCGTCACGGAGTAGATCAGGCCGGGATCCTCTCCAACTCTGTTTGTAAGCGAACCGATGCGCATCAACGGCATCTCAGCCTTTCGTTTCATAGGGCCCCACCTAAGCACATGGGGTCCGGTCACAGCTACCATTCGAAGTGGACAGGTGGGTGACGCCAGAGATCGATACCGAGGGCCCGACCTTTGTCCAGTAGCATGAAGGGTTGGCAAGACAGTCCAGACACCACCGTCACCGACAGCAGCCGGCACGACACGCATTCTACCGCTTAAAGATAACATAAACTATACATTGCTCTTTTTTTGGCTGCCGTTAGATCTCATGTTCTTCTCTTGTTGCCTCCTCCATCTCCGTCCGCTTTCTTGCCCGGAATGCTACTAAAGAATCTACAAAACTCAAAAGAGAGGGGAGAGAGCGCACCACCACCAAACTAGTGGTGGTTCAGTGGTGTTCCCATCGAGAGCCAACCTTTGCCACCGCTGGGGAAGGAGGAGGTAGCAGAATGGCTGCAGATGAGAGGTAATTTTTCAGATCCGTGACATTTTTGTGGAGATAAGAGGTGATGATAGAAGGGGAGAGAGAGAACACAAGTTCCTGACCAAACGTTGTAAGCAATTCTTTCACTTTTTTGAAGATTTCTTTTCGCAGTTGATTCTGGTTCAAGTTTGACTTCCGGAACTAAGATCTAGATTTGCCATAGCTTTACCACCTGTGCTTGCATGATTTTGTGTCTGTTTTGGTTTCTTTTGGGATGAGTTTTGGTCAAATCTTGTGCTTCTTTGGCCTTTTTTTCAGGATATGGATCTCAGGAAGAATGTGAGTTATAATAATGTGGGATCACTTGTCCTTTATATTTTGGGTGGTAGAACAGAGTACACTGTAGTGTCTCTGTTTTTGTATGAATTTAGGCTGTTTAGCCCTCTGATTTAGTACCCAATAACCAAGCTGTCGAAAATTTTCATTGCTATATTCTATTAGCCTTTTATCAGAAACAAAGCTGTAATCTTAATGTTTGATTGTACTCTGCTAATTATCAGATTGCTTGGTTGCTATTCCACCTGTATCAACTTCTTTATGGAGTCTCATGTTGGAAGTCGTTCGCACTATAGATTAATTCTGAAGACAACGATGATCAGATATGGATTATATTAAGTAGGAGAATTGAATATGCCAGATTTTCATGTCAAGTGTTAAGTCACAGAAGTTTCCAACATCAGTTTGTCATAAGAACAAATTTCTATTAGCACACACTGCATTCGAAGCTTCGTGGGAAACGCCAAAATGTAGCTCATATTGTGGCATATTTTGGTTGGGATCTAAGGAGATGCTAAGCCTTGAGAAACTGTGTTTGATGCCGGAAGATACGTCTTGTCAAGAAAGGAGGGGATGTTATGAACTTGAGAAAAAAATCAAATAGCTGAACATATTTATATAGGAATCCCAGGTCTTATAATCAAATGTGGTAAGGTTTTTCTTCTCCTTTACATACGCTAGTTGTTGTCCACTGTTTGACCAGGCTACATGATTATGACATAATGGGAGAGAAATTTAATTCTCATAAATACTACTTCTTGTTCTCTTCTATTTCTATGCTCATATTTGGTTGCATGCCATTTATCTTGACTCTTGCCATGCATTCATCAATGTCCATATGAAATATGTTAATTTTGTTATTAGGTTTCTTCCCTTTGATGTTTTTGTATCACAGTGATAGATTCCTAAGTATTTCAATGATCTACTTGTTAGGTCACTGCTGTCTAAGTATGAAATCGATGACACCTGACACTGAGGTTGTAAACCCTGAGGTTTACCTGGCATTGGGTCTGAGCACATCATCCAAAAGAGCTGCTGAGTTCCCAAGGGTATTAACCCTTCTATCCTCAATTCTCGAGGCCACTGTTCAAAAGAATGAAAAGAAACTAGATTCGCTGGAAATAAGGGAATTTGTAACTCTCTTCGATGGTGTGAGAGTACCAATCCTTAGCATAAAGAGATACATGGAGCGCATCTTCAAGTATTCAAAGTGCAGCCCATCTTGCTTTGTCCTTGCTTATATATACATCGAAAGATTCCTTCAGCAACCAAACATATGTTTGACTTCCCTCAATGTTCATCGGTTGCTAATTGCAAGTGTCGTTGTTGCCGCAAAATTCATTGATGATGCGTAAGTTTCAGTTGCACTAAGCCTTCTGAATAATTTTTTCCTGTTGCTAAAGAAATTGGAGTCTGTTTATGCTCAATATGTGTGAATCACATTAATCAATGTGTAAAGAATATCAACTAATCTGAAAGATCACTAGTATCTTATGCCTTTCTATTCACAGATCCAGTTTGATTGTTTTGCAAGCTATAGCAGAATGCTTGCTGTCAATCATTTTAATTAAGTTTGACCTGTAATATTAGAAGACTACTTATACATACCATATACTACTAACTAGATTGCCATGAATAGCTGACTTTTACATCCTATTTATAGTTTTCAACTTCTTTAGAGCTTTTTTTCTTGAAATTGTGCCTGCAGTGCTTTATCTTTTGGTTTTTTTAAACTTAATAATGTGTCTAAATTTGTTATTTATTGTCTTGATACAGTTTTGGGTTAAAGAAAAAGGTCCACTTGTTGGCATCTATCATGGATATATACTTCCTCATATACTAAGAAATTATTTGTTAATGATGTGGATCTAAGTTTTAACTAAAACATATCATTAGGTTAAATTTTACGTTCTATTGAGGGAATAATTTGAGTAGCTCAGGCTTTTATAAACTCAGTCTTTTGGATCGACTGATCTTTCCAGATCAAAAATGGACCGAACTTGTCAAGTTTTCCAACAACGAAGTCAAGTTTCTCTATCATTGACCCATCAAGTTCTTTCCATCGATCCATATATTTGAGATGTGACCTGGACAATGGCAGTAGTAGGTCCAAATGCCCAATACTTTTTGGACCTTTGGCTTGTCTAAGGTTGCAACTATTGACTGGGGACTGTAGCTATTTTGATGTTTCTCGGTTTCAGCCATGAAATTTGATTTTGCCGGGTCAGAGCTATAAAACGGGCCCAAACAATTGGTTTTAATCATTTTGGGAGAACTGGTTGGTTTCAAGTGAATCCACCAGAAGAATGAAAACTGATAAAACTCCTAAAACACCTTTGTAATTGGAAGGGATTCTGTGGCTCCATAACACAGGTAACAAAGAGGCCTAAGCCTATACTTGTCAGTTTTCTGAATCTCATCTACCTGTACTTTGTCTCTCTATTTACATACAACTGTTGCATGTCCTGAAATATGCACATCATGACTGGTACATAATCTGCCGTGCACATATCAACAATCGACGCACACGATTTTGCATCTTTCTTGTCGGGAAGTGACACTAGTCTTTTTGCTTCAGATTTTTCAGCAATGCTTATTATGCTAAAGTTGGAGGGATCAGCACATTGGAGATGAATAGACTTGAAATTAATTTTTTATTTAGTGTAGATTTCAGACTTCAAGTGACAGTAGGTACATTTGAGGCATACTGTCTGCGTTTGGAAAAAGAAAACACGGGATACCAAGTCGAGCGGCCAATCAAGACATGTGGGCTAAATGAATGGTCAAACATTGAAGATTCCAAATGCCAGTCAGCAGTTCAGAGATGTAGTTGTGGCACCGTGTAAATGTTATGTACTCTACGGCACTTGATCAAGAACTGGAATTTCATGTATCATTTAAGTTTTCAAGCAATATAACTTCTAGGAACCTTTATAGCAAATATGTCAAATATTCATGTATCAACTTTTGGAGCATCAAGTGCTTAGGTACAAATGAGCAAACTTCAAAATTGTTGTTATGGGGCAGATCAGAAATCTCTAATTAGTGAACAACTTGCCTTTCTCTATTTGCAAATACATGCGCCCTTGGAATATTTCTGAAGTAGAAATTCATGTAAATGCAGTGTGGTATTTTCATCTGTTCTGCAGTAGCAACTTGGTTGGTCACATCAAAGAAGAGCTTGTTAAAGGCATATCTCCGAGTGGAAACACAGGAAACCTCTTCTTATCATTCTTTTTTGTTGAAATGTGCCTGCTTGTCTGTACTCTTTTAACATCTCAAGAAGGTGATGGCATAATGTGAATATTCCAACCTAGTGAAGTCTCCCTTACAACTCTGTTTCCTAGTACAAGTATCAGAAGGCCTTGGCATCTACTTCCAAGTGTCTCGTATACGCACCTCTGATGTTGGACTCATACTTAAATCATATTAGTACTGTTCTTGTTTAAGTTTCTTGTATACTTGTTTCACATTATACTTAAATCAAGATGCTGCAGTGGTGTGGGCTTCATTCATGCATTGGTCTGATATATATTTTACTTCCTTTGCTAGTTCGTTTTTTGGCTGAAACATCATGGAATCTGACTCACAGCACAAATACTAAACAAAAGCAGATTCTAAAAGCTCCCTAAAATTGCCACTAAAACTAATAATGAAAAATTCATTGTTTGACCTTGAGAATATTTAATCAACTTTACTATGACAGTTAAAAGAAACATAAGCATGGAAGATAATTCTGTATGGTCTGTATGATGTAAGTGAATGAAGAGGCATAAAATAAAAGTATGACGATATTAAGTTTTCTTTAGCTGGTCGCATGCATACTCTATTCTCAAATCTCCTAACTTTTATATTTATTTTTATAATCTTTCTTTTTCATTAGAAAGATAAGATAGCTTAGATATTTGATTTCGCTTGATGAGCAGACCATAACATTTCGATTAATTCCATATCAAAAGAGTGCTAAATTAGGATAAACTCATAAAGGTTTAATGATATATCATTATTAATTTTAATTTAAATATTTTGATCAGTAAATTTGGGTTCAACATATTTAACAAATTAGTTATCTCACTCGTGTGAAGTTATCGTTGGATATATCTTAGAAAAACTTTGATGAAGACTTAAGGGGGATTGTAAAGCCCTTAAGTGATCATTCACTAATAATTTTTTTATTTATTAAAAATTCCTAAACATGTCATGCTTCTAAAAAGCAGACGTGATATAATCTCAAGCATGATATGGTTAGGGGGAATGGAAACCGTATGTCATCCGGATGGTCACATTTCCTGCACACAAATCAATAACGAAATAATTAAAATCGAAGCATACTTAATTTCTTTTTAAAGACGACAAATTAATATTTGAATCGACTAATACTTGTACTATATACCAAGTACGTATCAAAAATTAATTCTTATTGTAGTATTACTTGGAATTAGAGAATCTGTATCCAAAAATAATTTTTTTATATTATCCATTTTGTGATTGCCGTTTGGTTAAAAAATGCCTTGATGAGATAATATTCTCCAGATATAGTGTCCAAATAATATTGATGTGACATGTGTAATTAGGGTTTGACTGAGCTATGTGTGCAGGTCAGCTTATCGGTACAAAGAAAGCACGGATGATTCTATCTTTTAATGGTCATTGTAGCCGTTTATGTTGACCACATAATGGAGGGGTAATATCGGAATGCTCCCATAACACGAATCTAGATGCATCCCTTCGTATCGTCATCTCCGACCTTTTAAATGCCCATTTGACCAGCCCGTTTGTAGCCCAATTCATTGGAGAGCTTCTGCCAGCCCTTGAAACCCCCAGCAGAAGCCCACAGCGGTCGTCGCCCGTTCCCCCTGTCTCCGTCTTGCACTCCCTCGGTTCACTCCTTTGTGCTCCAAACCCCTCGCCTCCGTCCTCGCCGCTTCGGTCGCTGGGATCTATGAGCAGCTGGCGGGCGCTTCTCCTGAGGGTCGGCGACAAGTGTCCCGAGTACGGTGGCGCCGTCGACCACAAAGAACACATTGTCAGTGCCTCCTTCTCGTCTTCTATTTTTTTTTCTTTTTTACGTTGTTTATTTTGGTTGTGTCGTTTCTCCGATTCTCGGGAATAGAGCCCCAGTGCGTGGTGGCCTCTGATTCTTGAAAAAACACTAGTTTGTGGTAGCCTCTGTTTCTTGACAAAACCCTAGCTTGTGATGGGTCTCTGATTCTTCGAAAAAAAAAAACCCTAGTACGCGGCGGCCTCTGATTCATCATAAAAAGGAAACCCCTAGTTTGTGGTGGCCTCTGATTCTTCGTAAACCTAGTTTGTGGTGACATCTGATTCTCGAAAAAACTCCTAGTCTATGGTGGTATTTTACGTATTCTTCGATCCCGTTCTAGGGTTAAGTTGAAATTTGGGACCTGGAACAGAATTGGTCGAGGTTCAGCTTGAATCCATGATTGGCAAAATTTTGAGCTGTGTCGTGGAATGCTATAGGGTAAAGATGTAGAAATAGCAGGTGTGATTCTTGTCAAACTGAATAATTTATCTATTTTCTGGGAATTTTTCTTTGGAGATGTTTGTCAAAATTAAAATTTACCTCTCGTTCTCTTCTTCTTGGAAGAGCTTGATTTCGTGCACTTGTTACTTGAATAATGATGTAGTTTCTTATAATTGTAATTGCAAAACAATATTAGCAAAATGTTGATAGTTTAGCCAATTTTCCATCGAATCAAGAAACATTGGATTTTCCCAGGCGGTGGTTATTTAATATTTGTTTAAAGCATTATTTTATTTGTTATTTCAAAGGATCAAAGTAGGCTTCTCTTCCAGATATCTGGTCAAACTTCATAATAATAATTTCCAGATGCATAATTCATTTGTTGTCTTGATCATTATGTTTTTTGTCACAGGAAACATGTTATGGAGTGCTCTGGCGAGAATTTGAACATTCCAAAGATGAAATATCTGAGGTAATGCTGTGTTCAGCTGATGATCTTTATCAGACGTTCTTTGGTTGTCGTACACATGGCATAAATGTAACACAAATACATGGATGAAGATTTTATTTGTCTATCTTTCAATATAAGAATCCAAAGAAGCACCTTGCGAAGACATTCTTAACACTGTTTGTAAAGTTTGATAATTGGACCAAAAACAACTTTGACAAATTTGATGCATACATCAAACAAATGATTTGACAAATTTGTTAAATGATTTTCAGGACATTCATAAGTTACTTTAAGGCATACATCAAACAACTTTGACAAATCTGATGATTTGTCAGCTTCAGTAAATGTCTTAAAATCCCATTTAAAAAATGCTTTGGAAATTAACCTAAGGTTATTGGAAGTTTTAATAAATTATTCTACTTGCATTTCAGATTTAAAAACGGTATAGTTGTATGTAAAAAAAGCTATCAGAGTTTCTCTGGAAGAATGTGCTTTATGTAAGTTCTAGAAATATATATTCGAACAGATAGATAATATGAGCATTGAACTTGAAATTGTGTGAGTTTTTAAATCACAGGATACATGATGCCATTAGAAATCCTTCTTGTTAGTTTTATGTTTTTGCTATCTTCTTTGACAAACTATCTCATGCTTTAGGATTCGTTTTAGATGCAAGATATTTATGCTTCCAAAATGTCACCAAAAATTCTGTCTGTATGACAGTGTAGTGGGATCTAGAGTGGGGTTGTTACAGCAAAATTATGCTTTAAAAAGAAAACTACCATGCAATAATTTTTAAATGCAGAGATGTTTCAAAGTAAATAATTATAACTCAGAGCTAATTGCAGAAAAGCATAGTTAATTATGATGACTATCATCTTTTAAACATACGCGATTGCTAGACAAACTAAAAAGTTATTGTTCCACAAATATTTTTCCATGGTAACGGTTGTGTAGATAACTGATAGCTAATATAGATCTTTGTGTAATCAATTTCTGACTACATTGTTAGGTCGTCACTTAGAAGTGACACAATGCATCTTCCTTAGTTGCCTCAAAAAACAGTGACTCAAAGTGACCCATTATGTTGGTTCTCATTTGCGTTGAAACTTAAGCAAGGGTTCTATCTTTGCTTTTGGTTGGTGCCAGCTGAGAACTTAATGTGAGACCATAGGATATGAGCACTGGCAGGAAGGAGGTTAGAACTAATTGTTATAATAATTTGAAGAAGTATTAACAAAATTTGTTTACAGGAATTCTAGCTAATAGCTAAAGTAGCAAAGGAAATTGACTGTTTTTAAATGTAAACTCGGTACACAGAAAAAATGATCATATAAATGGCATGGGCATCATGGCATTATTTTAATTAGGTTTATCAGAAAAATAAAATATTGTTGTAATTGTCAATTGGTGGTAGAATTTATCTATTGAAATTTGTTATTAGTAGAAGCAACTACCACAATCATGAGAACTTTTTCTTTTCAAATGAGACTAGATGTTCAGATCAAATTATAACTTTGGAAAATCCCCAATTAATTCAAGTTTCATATGATGAGTTTGAGCTATCTTTCCACATGTGAGGGGTTGTGTTAAGAATATAAATAAAATCATGTGTTCTTTACTACCATAAGCTTTTAGATGTAATGGCACTGATGAAAAGTTGAAGATGATATCAGAGCAAGGTTTTGATTGGGTTACCACAAGTCTCAAAAGTTAAGCTGTTGCAAAAGAGTCCAGTCTATATTAAACATCCCCTCTCACGTGTAAGTTAGATTAGGCTTGGTTTTTAAAACTGATCCAAAATGCATCGTGCAAACCTATCAGAGGGGACATTATACAAATATTAATTAAGCACTGACAGATTAAGAATGGCAGATACATGGTTTGGACTCACAACCTGTCATGATATTAAGATAAACTTTTTTATTGGGTTACAACAAATACCAAGCTGTCATGAAAGGATCCAATATGTTGAACTCTAGCAAAATGTTTGTCTAACTTTTTCTTTACCAATTTGGCCTAATTTTATGGAAAACTATAATGTCATCAGGCAAAGTTTGTTCTCATACTATTGAGTGTGCAAACAGGGTATGCAACAAAGGTACTTATCAAAATTTATCTTATTACTTTTCTCTGTTCTGGATAAGGTCTTCAATTTCGAATAATATTGGCCGTACCAGTAAAGACGATGCATCCGTCCGCCAGAGCCGGTACATACGATTCACCCGCAATCGGGCGGTACCGTCGATTGGGGCTATTTCCATCCTGGACGATGACCGAGGGAGAAGAAAGAAAGAGAGAAGGGTGGTATTAAGCGAGGGAAGAAAGAAAAGGAAGGAGAGGAAAACCTAGAGATCGGCGTCGCTCTCCCTCCTCGTCTGTCGGCAACTTCTCTCAGCGCGGGGAGAAGAATCTGTGATCGCAGGGAGAAGAGAGGCGATGTCGCGGGCAATTTTTTCTTTTTTACTTATATATATATATATATATATATATGTATATGTATATAGGCGACATCGCCTCGTTTTTCTACGATGTCGCCTCGACAACTTCTCCCCATGCGCCAAAAAGGGCGATGAGGGCACCCCCTTTTTTTTATTTAAATTTTTATATATACCGAGTGGTATACTGGAATATACCGCTCGGTATATAGTATCGTACCATACCGAATGAGTCTCGAAACTTCAGTACGGTACGAAATTTCAATCCTTGATTCTGTATATATGTGTGCAAATGCATATGTTTCTATGTGCAAGCTGATTTTAGGAAGATGTGGGAAAAGTGCATCATGCGAGTATTATTTTAAATTACGACCCCCAGACCTATAACTAACAAACAGATGCACTGTCATTTTTGTCTGCCATCAAAGATATTAATGTAGTGTTTTATCTGTTTGATGCTTTAAATTGTCCCGGATGAAGAATTTACTGTTTTTGACATGGACTTCGTATAGTATACACAAGGTTCTGATCCTGATAATTTTCATTTTAATGTTGAGAATTATAAGAAGTATATTCTGCATGTTTTCGTTGCAGTGCATTATTCAGAAACTAATGTTTCTATTGACGTTATTGTACCTAAAAGTATGTGTTGCTGTTGTCTTGATGGATTATTTTGTGCTAACATGGACTTTGTGGATTTAATCAGCTTCTTCTTCAGTGTGCCGAACAGTTGCCGCATAAAATTCCATTTTATGGAGTGTTGGTATGCTTAAATAATTTCTTTACCATTATTCTCTTGTTGAATCATTTTAGTAATATTCTTTATACATTTGTTTCACTTTATAGTTGTTATGGATCAATGTATACCTCAGCTTGCTCTATCATTTTAGTAATGAACAAATTTTGTTCATTTTTTTATGCCAAGCACTTGTAGCCACCCCAAGATGCTGTAGTGGTGTGGGATTCATGCATTGGTCTCTTTTTTTTTTCATACAAAACATTCCCAAAATAGTTGAAGAAAGATTGCAAATATTTCTGCCAAGGATAGTAACTTTTATGGTTCTTTAACTGTCATATTAAATTCTTCGTTCAAATTTATTTTCATTTATCTGGGTACTTTTTGGGATCAACCTTCTTATAGTACATAACTTTCAACGATTTCTTTTTAATTCCCTGGTTGGTTATATATACACACATGCATAATATAATATTATATATATGTGTATGTATGTATATATGTCTGCATATATGTCTGCATATATGTATATATATCATTTTTAGGCTTTCCAGGACTCGGCACACCACAACACCCAACCACACCAAACCATCCCACAACACACAAACCCCCCCCACCCCATCCCACCCCCCCAACAAAACCCAAACCTCAAAAAAAAAAAAAGTCCTCCACAGTAAACTGAAATGTCATGATGATTCTTTATTTCTTTCTTGATTTTGCTTTTAACTGAGAACAAATGGACCCCACATTGGAATAAATGGTGGAAAAACCCTAACAGTTTGTAATAAAAGGCTGTTACTATTTTCATAAATTTGTTGGATATATATGATAGACTAACTTTGAAACTTTGCATTCTCCTAGTTATGTAATTTGCATTTTGCAACATCATTACATCTGTCTGGAAGCATTTCATCTGTTCATTTATGGCTTTATTATAGGATAGTGCAAGTACGCAGAAGAGCAATGTGCCTAATTTCTGAGTCAAGATTTGTGCAGATCATTGACAATGTTGTCAGACTTGCTTCATTTTTAATTCTTATGTCGACTTTCTCATCTTCAGGTTGGTCTGATAAATTTAGAGGATGAGGACTTTGGAAAAAACATTGTGGATGATCTACACTTCAAGCTACAGGTGAGACCTTTGATAATCTCTGACATCTTGTTTGCTATACACACACACAGGAGTTTCCTACTTATTTAGTTTTCCATTGGCTAAGTGTTGGTGATTTCTTGATACTGTACCTTTTGGCGCATATATGCTTTTACATCCCTTTGCAATTAGCAGTATGAACATGGTCTCTTCTTTATGACTACTGTTCTAAGTCTTTGGTTCATAAATGATCAGTGATACTTCTTTCAAGTATTGTAGCTGTCATATTGTATTTGAACTGTTAAAAAATTGTTTTCTATGAATCATCTATATAGCTCACTTCTGTTTACTAAAATTTTCAGGAGGCATTGTCTTCAGAAAATTGTGACAAGATTCGTATATTGTTGAGGTTTCTGACAGTTCTGGTATGCTATAGATCTGTATTTTAAAGACATTACCAGTTATCAAGCCCTGCCATTTTCCATTTTCTGCTTGGTTGTAGATAATTCTTCAGTTATTTGCATCTGTTTTGTTTGGTTTATATGAGGTTTTAATTTTTAAATGCATAACTGAATCATGATGTTCGTGACTCTAATTTTACTGATGCTGTCAAACTCGAAATTGGCTTTTTAGTCTTGTTTGAGTTTTCATCTTGCTACATTATGCTCCATTTATGTTTTGCTAGTTAACATGGCAATGACTGATTAAAATAGCGCGGGCGAGGCGAGGCCCGAAGCGCTCGCTTCATTTTAGCGGCGATGCCACTGGCGCCGCCGAGCCCAGCGCCGGGCGTGGCAAGCGCCGGGTTAATCTAAATTGATTGGTCTCTTGTTTGCCGCTGTCGCTCCGTTGCCGCTTCGCCGCTGCCGCCATTGCCGCCGCCGCTCCCTCTCTAATTGTCGTTTTCATCTTGCTTCTTGCTACATTATGCTTGCCGCTCGCTCCGCCTCGCAACGCCCCAGATGTCATTTTTGGGACGTCGCGTGAGGCTTCGCAACGTCGCCGAACCTCGGACGCGCGCGAGGCTTCGCAACGCGTTCGAGCCTCGGACGCCGCCGAGTTTAAAAAAACTAAAAATTAAGTTTTTATTTTAAAATTAATTTTTATTTAAAAATTAGTTTTTATTTAAAAAATTGTGTGCGGTCATATTATACTAATATCAAAATTTTTTATTTATTAAATTAATAATATATTATTTAAATTTTAATACTACTAATTTTCTTAATTTAATAATATATTTTTATTTAAATAATTATATATTTTTTAATTATATTATATATTTTTATATTTTAGCGTCTCGCTTCGCTCGGGCTAGCGCCTGGGCGAGCGCCTAGCGCCTCGGGCGATTTTAGACCTTGGCGCCTAACGCTTTTTAAATCACTGGTCAGTCAGAGTATAATCCATTCTTTCTGAGAAATCAGGTATAATTCCAGGAATCAGCTGGAAGTCGGGAGAGAGATCAACCAGCTTTGAGATCGGCTGATATCAACTTAATTTTTCCAAGAATTCAGATATATATCAGAAATTAGCCAAAGAAAATTGATCAAATGATTTGTGAGGGGCAAATTAAATCACTAAGAAGTGGACTTCCTGTGATGCCACCAGTCGCCTAGGTCATTCAGGTCTGATATATCTAGAATACACTAGTACAAATAATTGTAATCGGACTAGACTCCTGTAAGTACTTTTAAGGTGCTGTGCTTTCGTGGATTAAATGATTTAAAACCATTTTGAAGTTACAAATAAGATTAATGAACCAATGAATCCCAACCTGGAAAGAATAAAGGGTAGAAAAAGCATTGTTTCAGATACCTTATGGCCCAACCAACGTCAGTAACTGATATTTGGAACCTTGAGGAAAATAACAGTAAAATATCACAACATAATTAAAGTTAAAGATGTGATAATACAAAAACATGGTTATTTATGTAGTTCTAGCATTTTATATGAATAAACTTAACATATTTTTTAACAGGTATACCTTAAGTTTTTTTTTCTGTAATCTGGTATATAGAAAGAAGGTGTAGATAAGCTTCATCTGTAGAGCTTTTGAACAATTTTTTTATTGAGAGTAAGATTCTTATCTCTCTTCTGATTCCAAACACCTGCTCTTGTATTTGCTCAAGTGCTGAACTTTTCTCAAGTTCATTTGAGGCTCTATTTGGTTCTCTTAGATGCCACAGTATCTTAGCATTTTTAAAGTTATACTTGTGTGGGTGATATATTTCTTTGGTTTTTGGTGTAGATGTGCAGCAAAGTTATCCTGCCTAGTTCAGTTATTGAAGTCTTTGAGACACTTTTATCATCTGCGGCCACAATTATCGATGAGGATGCTGGTAATCCTTCTTGGCAACCATGTGCTGACTTCTATATAACCTGCATTTTGTCCTGCCTCCCATGGGGGGGCACAGAATTGATTGAGGTATTACACAGTATTTTATTTTGCAATAAAACCATTTAGGTAGTCAGTCCTATCTTCCCTTTCATTGCTGGGAATTCTGCTTTTATGTTTATTCATTCAGATATTTTTTGTTATAAACATTTCATATGCTCTTTTGGTGTTTCTTACTTTTATGAGGTCATAAACAATTTGATTGTAACTGAATTGAACATTTAGGTAGTCAGTCCTATCTTCCCTTTCATTACTGGTCATTCTGCTTTTATGTTTATTCGTTCAGATATTTTTTGTTATAAACATTTCATATGCTCTGTTGGTGTTTCTTACTTTTATGAGGTCATAAATAATTTGATTGTAATTGAATTGAACATTACCTGTCATTCATATCTTGGCTCCAATAGCTTTTTCCCATTATTGTCCATGCCCTGTTGGCTTTTTCAGTGTTCTTATATTTCAAATTCTAGTTTAAGATATTCTCAAATTTGCTTTAACAATTTTTAAAAGAAATTCTAATATTCCAGTGTTTTTTTTTTCACTATGAAGATCTTTCTCTCTGCATTTGTATGTCTGGGTATATGAGCAGTGTCTCTTTTGCACTAAAATTGAAACAAAGAAATAGAAAAGAGGAAAATATAACTGTTCCAGTGCTCAACATTGTGTTACAACTTACAAGGGTGAAGTTGATGGACTGTAGGGATCTATTACTTAGGCTTGGCCTAGTACCTATGCATCCCTTTGTCTGGTTAACACCCTGTGTGGGTTTACAACTAATTAGTCGGGGATGATTCCCTGATTACCTAAGTACCTAAGTGACAACCGATGCCTTCTATAGGAATTGATTCACAGAAATCAGGTAATAATAATCAGATTAAAAAAACCAAAGTGGGAAAGTAAGAGAGAAAAAAATGAATGTTAAAAAAAAATATATTTCTATCATATAATCACATACAACTCTCAAGCTGCATGGTTGTTGGGACCCCAAAGCAATGAAATCAACAAGCGAGGCGAGGCGAAGCGCCGCTTCACTTCAGGCTTGAGGCGCCGCTGGCGCTCAGTGCGGCGCCGGCGAAGCGCCAATTAGCTGATTCAGTCGCTCCGTTCTGCGCTGCTTGCTTAGCCGCCGCTTCGCGCTCCTGCCGCTCGCCTGCTATTGCCGCTTATCGGCCGCTGCCGCTTGCCGCCGCCAAGCATCGCCTGCCGCTCGCCGCTTCTTGCCAAATCCGCCGCTGCGTCTCCGTCGCTTCTTAACGCTCGAGACGTCAACGGCGACGCCGCTCGAGGCGACGTCGCCCGAGGCGACGCCGCTCGAGGCGACGCCGCTCCCGAGGCGACGTCGCGCGCGGCGTTTCAAAAGTTTAAAAAATTTCCTATTAAAAATGAGCCTCGAGGACGCCGCCGAGGCTTCGCAACATCGCCAAGCCTCGGGACGCGTTCGAGCCTCGAGGACGTTTCGAACCCTGACGCGCCGAGGCTTAAAAAACTAAAAAATATTTTTTTATTAAGAAATTATTTTTTATTAATAATATATCATTAAAAGATATCGTTAACAATATATCGTTAATAAAATATACTAATAACAAATTTTTTTATTTATTAAATTAATAATATATTATTTTAATTTTAATACTACTAATTTTCTTAATTTAATAATATATTTTTATTTAAATAATTATATTTTTTAATTATATTATATATTTTTATATTTTAGCGCCTCGTTTCGCTCGGGCTAGCGCCTAGGCGAGCACCTAGCGCCTCGGGCGATTTTAGACCATGGCGCCTTTTGGCGCCTAGCGCTTTTTAAATCACTGCCCATAGGTGAAGCCTGAGTGCCTCAATTAGGATTCAGGTTGGCGTTGCTTAGACTTACGCTTGGGCCTAGGCATCGGGCGGCCCAAGAATTGGCCTGGTCCAAATCAGCTTTAAACGAGCTTGAGTTAACCCAATTGACTGATTCGGTTCAACCAAGCTATATTACCCAGCTCACTAATCCGTGTCCCCGACCCCCCCTTTGTGTGTGACCCCACTTTAACCTAATCTTTGTGTCGTCTTCGTCATTGTGCTGGGCGTCCGGATCTACACTTTTGAGTGGGTGTGAAAGCCGACGGTTGGCATTTGTGTGCAAGTCGATGGTCCCTCCCATCACGAATGGACGTATCCGTCGGTGCCAATCCTTATGCTTCTTTCGTGTTGTCCTGTCCACCTCTCGCAATGATATCGCCCTCTCTTGTCTCTGTCTTATCATGTTGTTCCCTCTATGTCTGACGGTGGTACCTCTCTCTCTTGTCGAGTTGTTCCCTCCACCTTCGATGGTAGTACCTCTCTCTCTAACTCTCGATCGCTTCGAAGGCCTGTGGTACAACCGTCTTCCCCTACTCTATGCTTCCCCCTAATAGAATCACCTTCCCTCTCCCTTGGCTTTGTCTCTTCTCTTGACCCCCTCGTCTCTCTATCTCTCTCCCCCTCTGGTGGCTCTCAACATCACCGACGATTGACTGTACCCCCCCCCCCCTCTCCCCTCCTTCCTCTTCTTCTTTTCTCTCGCTTCTTTCCCAGCCCTTTCCCTTGCTCTCGGGTCCAAATCAGCTTGGCCTGGTCCAGACCAGCTTTAAACGAGCTTGAGTTAACCGAATTGACTGATTCGGTTCAACCAAGCTATATTACCCAGCTCACTAATCCGTGTCCCCGACCCCCTTTTGTGTGTGACCCCACTTTAACTTAATCTTTGTGTCGCCTTCGTTATTGTGCTGGGCGTCCTGTCACGGACTTAGTTGGTTTTGCCTAAGCCGTGTGGCACCAATGCGTATCACCGCAAAGGTCAGCCTCCCCGAAATCTCCTCCAATCCCTTAGGACCTACGAAAGAGAAGACGGGACAAAGAAAACGCTTCACACGGGATCCGCAAGCCACTCTTTTAGCAAACACATTATAGCCAATGCAAATTCCAACCATGGATATCACAAGCTCAGAACGGTTGCACAACAAAGGTATAACATTGGTCCACTACAGATCGAATTCTAGTACAAGTATTCCCTCGACGCAAACTTTATGTACAAGCCTATAATAGCCGCCAAACTCACTCAAATGGGGCATTTAGCCTTTGGCAAGCCCTTTACAAGCTTTACAAGTTATAACCAACCAAAAGGGACACGAACGAGCATAAGCATTACACCGAACAAGCCGTTTACAATTTGTCCGTGACATTCTCCCCCACTTATTACTTCGACGTCCTCGTCGAAGCCTTTGCTGACGCTGCAACTTCTTTTCTTTATTGGATCTTCGATCTTCTGCTCCTGCTGCGATGCGCCCTTTGGATCCCATTTGTTCTCCGCTTGTTGTTGTTGAGTCATCGAACTTTAATCCGTCATGCTGCTTCAACTTGCCAATGACTCTGACTTTGGTGTGGGGTTGACAGAGTTGTGCTGATCCTTGCTGGTTCTTACGGATTCATCTGATGAAGGATTAAAGACCATCGTTGATCTTCGCCAGTATTCAAATTCTTCTTCTCTTGAACTGGATAGATGCTTATTGGAGCTTTAACGAGCATCACCTCGCAACCTTTAAAGTTTTCAGGTTTTTCCTCCGCAAAATTTGCCCATCGAATCTTCTTCCACTTAGTTATCTTGCCCAAGTAGGCTCGCATCACTTCCGCTTTCGATTGGCATTCGATCGGGAAACGGCGGACAATCTACTCAAGAGTAATCGATCACCATTGGTGAGGACTTGACAACTATTGTCTTCCATTAGTCTCTTCGAAGGGTCTTCAAATTTGTGCGCAGCTCCTCGCTAGATAACTAAAGAGCGGGGTATTTTCGGTTTCGCCCATCCTCTTGAGAATCGAGAAGGCAAAGGTTACTTGACTTCGCCCGCCTCCTCGAGGTTGTACTTTGGCGCCGAGTGGTTACTAGACTTCTTCGCTTGCTCTTAGCTCACACTTCCAAAGCACTTGAAGTGTTTGCAATCCTTGGCCGAGTCGCTACTATGATTCGCCTTCATTGCCATGAACTTTGGAATGCAAGAAGTTATCACTCCAACTTGGAGTAAGTCTCCGATAGATCCGTCGCCTTTGAGATTGTACCGCCTTCTCCATCATTTCGTCGCCGACTCTCCGAGTAGCAAAGGTACAACACCACGCATCGCCAGACTCCGATCCTTGGTCATGCACTCTTGCATCGACCAAGTCCTTCACTCACGGCTATCTTGATGGAAAGTCTGCTGACACCGGTCTTACGGTTCTCTCAAGCTTCGCCCTTCGGCCTTGTCTTGGTACATGGAGTTTGCAAAGCATTCTCCTCCTCCACACCATATCACGACCAAGCGCTCTCCTCTATGAGAGCAAGGGACCGATGACTCCGGAAGTCCCGCCTACTGCACGGCACCGCATTGCTTTGCATTGACCATGGCACTACTATTCGTGTCTCGTGATCTGTGTCCCTTCTTCACGATCGGTAGATCCGCCTCTGCATCATGCGGCACTCCTCGAGTCCACCTTCAATCTAACCAGGATGATTGATCTTGGGTAGTGAGTCCCTCCTGGACTCGCTCATTGCTTCCTCGCCCTTTTCGACCACCTACTTCGACACCTCTGTGTTTCTCGAAAGCGATTCCACTTGGTCATTGGAAAGACAGATCGCAACTCCCATGTATGGCCACCGCCATTCATGTTGCGAGACTTGTACCGCTTCTGTTCTCCTTAGCTTCATTGGTCGCAACGTTCGCTTACTCAGCCTTGTCCTCTGACTTGCCGGGCTCCCTTAAGCGAATAAGAGCTCTGAAGCAGTCCAACTCTTCAGCCGCTCCGATCGTACCTCTGCATGATCTAGTCCCCCTCCATGGGACTCACTAGTACTTGTATATAAACTTTTTCCTCGATAGTGCACAGCCCTCATAAGCTGATATCCAAGTCTTCCATTCAATGCAACATTCGATGCACGCACGGAAGATCCGCCTCTGCGGTACCATGGCATTCACTGCTTGAATCCATAGCCCTTCTTGTCGTCGTGTTGTTCATCGAAATGGAGCTCCCAATCGCGCTCCCGATCATACCTTTGCATGATCTAGTCCCCCCATGGGACTCTTGTGTGTGTCGACTTGCCACGAACCATTCCACCACGATCCATTTTGCATCATGTCGCCTCCTGGTGACATCTCTCGCATTCTCGAACCTTGTGGTATGAACTTGAATCGCGATATCTCCATGTGTGGACTCCGCCAACACATCGCAGCCTTAGCCACCTTCGATTCTGTTTCGCTCCTTTCGCAATCGACCTTCGCCCACCACTCTTGGGTCACACTGACGAATCCTAGCTAGAGATCCATCGCCTCTCCTCTAAAGTCCCCGACTTTGCTTGAAATTGGTGCACCATTGTCGGGTCTGGGACTCGCCTTCTACCAAAGACAATCTCACGCAAGACCGCTTCTCATGGCAACTCGAATAGCAACACTGTGGCATATTCTTCAAGAATATCTGCCTCTGCATCCTCTTGCCCCGTGCCTAGGCCTTCTAACACCAATTTCGCCACTGCAAGTTGTATCGCCTTAGTTCCTTTGTCAAATGCTTCACCGAGATGAGGTGCATATGCCTCGAAGTTCCCTTCGTCTTTGGCACCATGCAAGATGAGTCTGCTCCATCAGAATAGAGAACCCATGGAACGACATGATCCTACTCTTGTCTCTACAAGAGTCCATGCCCTTGACCTCTGTCTAAGGAAAGCTTCAAGCCTCCGCTCCATGTTCTATCTTCTATGCCAACTCTCTTCATGCGGCTTGGGTACATCACCAAGTTATCCCTCAAGTTGCTCCGCTTCTCGATTTGCATTGCGTTAATGGTAGTCCTCACGCCCACCATTTCACGGTCACCCTCTGTTGAGTCCAATCTCGTGATCGGATCCAAATGTGCTTTCGCTTTGTGTTGCCTTGGGTCACTCCCCACTTGATCTCGCTATGCGTCCACCAACGCATCACCACTTGCGAGATCATGCGACGACTCCTCGCCGCTTACTCGATCTATCGAGCTTTGTCTTGAGGTACTCCTCATCCGGTGCGATTCATTGCACATGATTCTCCTCCGAGAATCGGACTTATCCTCCTGGACTTCGTTGGAGCAACTTCTCTCTTCGCATCCTTCCTCCTGGAAGTTTAGGAGACCACCATCCCTGGACTACTTCGCCTTTCTTTGAATGAAGCTGTGCGAATTTTGCCTCTCGCAAATGCACTTGCTAGATCGCGATATCGCCAATACACTCACATCGCACCCCTCTGGGTCTAGCAACATGCTAAACTCCGCTTTGCACACTTCACCTCTTACGAAAGTATCTGCACATGCCGAAGAGAAAGTTTGAATGCTCCATGGCGCCGACCTTTGGTCGCTTGGGATGTCCCCGACATTCTATCGTCCGCATGCAAGGCCTTGCATGAGTATCGAATTCCTTAAGTTTGCAACTCCCTCACCTCTCGTGAGCTTTGCACAACTCTTTCGATCGTTGAACAACCCACTCCCCTTGACGGTCTCATCCTTTGCAAAGCACTCCGCTTGCCTCGAGCACCGTCAAGTTTGGGTGCCAACGTCGAGCCACCGCCGAACTCACCATCCCGGCCTTTGGCGCTACGCAATTCTTCTTAGCTTGTTGTCCTCGTGGTGCCTCGCTAGGTCCCCCACATTTGTATGCTAAGTGTTTCTAAGTGGGCTTGTCCCGCTCTGATACCATCTATCACGGACTTAGCTGGTTTTGCCTAAGCCGTGCGGCACCAATGCGTATCACCGCAAAGGTCAGCCTCCCCGAAATTTCCTCCAATCCCTTAGGACCTACGAAAGAGAAGACGGGACAGAGAAAGCGCTTCACACGAGATCCGCAAGCCACTCTTTTAGCAAACACATTATAGCCAATGCAAATTCCAACCATGGATATCACAAGCTCAGAACGGTTGCACAACAAAGGTATAACATTGGTCCACTACAGACCGAATTCTAGTACAAGTATTCCCTCGACGCAAACTTTATGTACAAGCCTACAATGGCCGCCAAACTCACTCAAATGGGGCATTTAGCCTTTGGCAAGCCCTTTACAAGCTTTACAAGTTATAACCAATGCAAATTCCAATCATGGATATCACAAGCTCAGAACGGTTGCACAACAAAGGTATAACATTGGTCCACTACAGACCGAATTCTAGTACAAGTATTCCCTTGACACAAACTTTATGTACAAGCCTACAATGGCCGCCAAACTCACTCAAATGGGGCATTTAGCCTTTGGCAAGCCCTTTACAAGCTTTACAAGTTATAACCAACCAAAAGGGACACGGACGAGCATAAGCATTACACCGAACAAGCCGTTTACAATTTGTCCGTGACAGTCCGGATCTACACTTCTGAGTGGGTGTGAAAGCTGACGGTTGGCATTTGTGTGCAAGTCGATGGTCCCTCCCCTCATGAATGGACGTATCCGTCGGTGCCAATCCTTATGCTTCTTTCGTGTCGTCCCATCCACCTCTCGCAATGATACCTCCCTCTCTTGTCTCTCTCTCATCATGTTGTTCCCTCCACGTCTACCTCTCTCTCTTGTCGAGTTGTTCCCTCCACCTTCGATGGTAGTACCTCTCTCTCTAACTCTCGACCGCTTCGAAGGCCTGTGGTACAACTGCCTTCCCCTACTCTATGCTTCCCCCTAATAGAATCACCTTCCCTCTCCCTTGGCTTTGTCTCTTCTCTTGACCCCCCTCATCTCTCTCTATCTCTCTCCCCCTCCTGGTGGCTCTCAACATCACCGACGATTGACGGTACCCCCTCCCCCTCTCCCCCCTCCTTCCTCTTCTTCTTTTTCTCTATGCTTCTTCCCCAGCCCTTTCCCTTGCTCTCGGCTAGCTTTCCCCTCCCACCAGTGCACTCTCCTCTTTTGGCTTCTATCTCTCCCTGACAGCACCATTTGCCATTGAAATATGTTAATTGTTGAATTTGGCACCATTAGCTTTTTAAATTATGATCGTTAGGATTCTTGTCAAAATTCTTGTTGTTGATTTTCTTTTCTTTTGTTATTTTTGTTATTATATTTGGTCAATTTAATAGTTTAATGCTTTATAGATGTTAAACGAATTAGCAATGTTTTAATGGCGATATTTTGATTATGAAGTGATATAAAATTTATATTTTGTCTAATTTTTATCTTAATTATTGTCTTTCTTCTTAATTATATTTTTATATTGGCAAGCACCTTGCTTTGCTTGAGAGAGTACCTAATGCTTTGGATGTCTTAGAGCCTTGGCGCCTAGAGCTTATTGACAACATTGCCATGTAGGACTTTAAAGTTGACCGAATCACAGACACTTGACCTTGAGTTAGTAATCCACTTAGAACGTAGCTAGATCCAAGGTACACCTTAGACCTTGACTGCATCAAGTACTGGGGTTGTGATTTGGCGTATGCCTATCCTCCTGCTATGTGCACTTACTAATAGGAAGAAACCTGCAAATTTTGTGTGTATGTATTATGAGGCTGTCAGCTTAGGGACATAATTTTGGATGCTTTAATTGGAAACCTTGGTTGTTCTTCGTTAATGTTTCATTTGTGATATATGATTTTCCAAAGACAGCATCACAGTCAAAATTATCTCAAAGTCTGACAACCCCTGAAGCAATCAGGTAAAATAAAATGATTGCCATATCTGTATCAACTGCTTGCTAGATCTAATCTGTAGGTTACTTGTTTGGTACATGTTAAATGCTTGCTCAAAGCTTCCCGAAAGTAACTGATTTCTAAGTGATACTAGAAATATTAAACAGCATACACTAATTGGTAGAGAATTATTTTTTTTAACAACAGTATAGTACTAGTCTGACAATATATTGAAACCAGCATCGGACCACAACTTTAAATTTTTGTTCCAACTCGTGCTTTTCCACACTTTGATCTTGCAGCCCTTGCATACTCGTTTGTTTGCCTTTGTAGTGAGAAAGTAGTTTATTGGACCTGAAGTTAGTCCAAGTTTTTGTTTATCTTTTTTGTAACCAAGCAGACATATATGTTAATAAATATGTGATGACAACCACATGAACAAAAGACATGGCAAATTTATTTCATCATATATGCCCCTTTGTCCAAATGGGGAGAATATTCCTTGCTAAATGTCTTAGATCATATAAGGAGTTCCTTGCTAAGCATCTTCAATTGCTATGGTTTCTATAAGAATGTAGCTTTCCTATTTCTATGTTAAATGGGACATTGAGTTTGCTTGATGTTCTCTGCTGCCAATGATTAAATAAATATGTTGACTAATTTGTTTGTTCTTCATGCTATCTATTTTACTTAAACTGTAAGTTGTATTGTGGAGGTTTCAGTTGTAGTAAAAAATTCAACATTATTTTGGACTGTAGCAAGTTCCAGATGAGTTTGATAGAGTCATTGTTGGAATACAATCTTATTTAAGCATCAGGAAGCATTCTCAAGATACAAGTTTTATTGTTTTTGAGGCGGATGAAGACAAATCTGCTAAAGAAAAGGTATTGTTCTTTTGATCTCTATGGCCTAGGTTTACTAACTTCTTTCCAGTTTATTACACTTCTTGTTTATCTATTGTATATTTTTATAATTTTAAAATACAATAAAAATATACCTGTATGATCTTAATGGAAATATGCCTTAATCACTCATAATATATGATGTATGAAAAATATGGATGTAACTATGTAGGTTGTCAATCCTGTATGATCTTAATGGAAACTTAGTTTGATAAAGTTTGTTCTCATAATATAGTATGATCATAATATAGCTTCATGAGGCAATAATTACTTTTCATTATCAAGTATGACTATATAGTATGACTTTTCATAATATAGTATGACTATATTATGATCATAACCCCGTATGATCATAATATAGTTAGCTTGTCTGCATAATTACTTTTCATTATCAAGAATATAAGATGGTAAAGAAAAGTTTGTTCTTGTATTATTATTCAAGTGATCATATGCATGCTTGTTGTTCTATTGTTTTTGTGATATTACATGAGGACATATTCCTTCTAAATACACTAATAGTGATGCCGTTGTCATTGTTAAACCTTCTAAATATAAATATAACTATGATTGTTGTTATTTAATATCACCAGTTGTTCTTTTTGTCAGGATTTTGTGGAAGATTTATGGGATCATATACAAATTCTTTCCACTAACGGATGGAAGGTTGATAGTGGTATGTGCTCTATTTGCATCTTTTTTTCATATGGCTTCTATTTAGTGCTCATTTTTTGTATATTCTTGTTGTAGTTCTGCTTTGCTTGTGTTAATAGCAACAGTTTTTAATCATGGTCAAGCAAAAATGTGCATTTTGAAGTGGTGGAAGTAAGTTTGCCAAAATACTGATAAATTATTTAGATAGATGGAGTCCACATGCTGCCCTATGGCAATTAGTCATTATTACCTTATTGTATTGTACAACTTTTCATGCCCAATACTTGATATGTAATCTTTTTATTGGAATAACCAACCATGTATACGTAAGGACTGACATTTCGCCTGGACTATTTTGTATTGGTTCAATATTTCATGGTTTGAGCATGAACCAGGACACAGATTGCCCCATTTTAGGCAGTCGATCCTTTTTTCCTCGTAAAAGTGATAGAGGCTCAATTTTTTGGAAGCATATCCCATTCTTAGGGCTTGCGATTTGCTCTTAATCATGGCCCCCCAGCTCCACTGCCACTTCTGGTGCCCTCTCCTCTTTGCTCTCCACCATCCGTCAGCTGCCATCGACCCATCTAATCTCTCAATACTTCTTGTCCTCCTCTTCCTCCTAGCTTTCCCCTGCTCCCCCCTTCAGGATACAACGGTATGCTCCGGCATATTATGTGTCCGTATGCTGGCACAGACATGTTCAGTGTTGGAATTCTAGCACGGTATGCCCCTATTCTAGTTATCATGGCCGGAACTGGAAATGTCAATACTTGGTGAGTTGGTGTATTGTATCACTTGTGCTGAATGCTTGATATGTAATCTAAGTATTGGAAAGTGCTAGGGCAATATGAGAAGAAGATACAAAAGAACCAGCCTTGGTTACGGTCCTGGTATTTGTGCACTATATGAACTTGTGCACCTTTGTTTTATTTGTTGAATGTTGTGAAAGCCAACTATTGCATGTTATGACTGGCCCAAGTTATCATTGTGTGACATTTGGTGAATATCATCTTATTGATGGCTTGCTGTAATCTTGTAGAGTAAAGGTGAACTATAGGGTTCAATGCATGAGGATTTTTAGTACTTAATCTTGCCATATTGTTGTGTGCAATACCATGTTGGTAGTCTAGACTATTGCTAAAATGTGTTAGTTCTCCAACGAAGGGAATAAGACGATTGAGGATTTAGGTCAAGTTTTTCATATCATGTTAATAAGTTTCATTGTGTTTTGTGCCTATGATAATAATGTGCCACCATAGCTGGACATAAGAATTGCAGTTGTAAAATTGAAGGGCATAGTATTGGTAGTGTGGTTGTTCATTTCTGCACTTATATTTATTATCAGTTTCTACTTCCTATCAGAGAACTAAGATAATGGTTTTATTGATTCTCTTGGTCAATATGATTGGCTGTGATACCTAAAGCTTAGAGGTGGATGGGACAAGGCCTTCTTTTAGGCTTAGTGGACTCATTTGTGTAGTTGATTTATCCAGGATCTTATGGTGTCATCAGTGCATAAACTATGGTTCGTCTTACCAATCCGTACCAGTGTATCGATTGATCGCCAGTATGTATATACCAAATTGTACCGACATACTGACACATGGTACAGTGAGTATACCAACAAACTGGTATGCACCACCCATACCAGTCCTCTGTATGACTGGTATATACTAGTACTAGGCGGTGTGCTGCGGTATGGTGAACCATGGTATAAACAATAAAAGTTTTTCAGGCTTCTTAGAGGTATTTGATACATAGGATAGGAGAAATACCTGTCTCACATCTTGTTGAAAGGGGTTTCCAATCTATGTTCTGCTTCATTTATGTAATGGTGTATCTTTCCATCTCAATCATTTAAGAATGTTGGTGAAAATGGGAACCCATATAGCGGAAAGCCACATAGAAGCATGGTGGGAAATATATCCAAGGATAGAGGGTTATTCATTTTACTCCATAAGAGAGAAACAGCTATGCAGCTGCGTGACAGATTATGGATCTCAGACATACACTAGTAGAAGGTTTTCTTGTTCAAAGGAAACCTTTTACTGTAAGATTTTTAGTATCTAATCAAGGACTGTAAGATTTTAGTATGGATCTCAGTCTTACATAATAGCTTTTTAGTATTTAGATTCTAGTCATGGACTATAAGATTTTATCTGAAAGATTACTTTAGCACTTCTGGTGGTTGAAATGGCATATTTTACTTCTGTATTTTTCACAAATGTGAAATACTTGGGGTTGGAGAGCTTGAGTAGATTAAACAAGCATAGATTAAATAGAGCTTGTTTTATAAGGTGTGTATTTATGTTTATGTGTACTTGGGAAATTTGTGCTTTTTTCCTTGCTCAGTGGCATAAATGATCATTATCTACATTATATGCACATGCTTGCATGTTTTTTTTTTGTTTGTTTGTTAGTTTAAACAGTCTGACTATTTATTGTTAACTCTTCATGTAAGTCAAGAAAATTCTTTCTAATTTTTTTTTAATTATTTATTTTCTCCAATTATCCGTGTTTTCTAATGTAATAGTAATTTAACCTTGCAGTTCCAAGACCTCATCTATCATTTGAAGAACAGTTGGTCTCTGGAAAGTCTTATAATCTTTCTCCTATTAGCTGCCCTAAGCAATCTGCATCATCATCACGGTCTACAATTTCTAGAGAAAGAGAAAATTATGAAGCTAAGTTGAAGTATCCTCAACGGCTTTGTCGACTTCACATATTTCCTTCAAACAAAATTGAGGTAACTTGTCCTTCCATTGTTTGAGATTTTTTCCAACAATTAAGTCTCCAAGTAATCTTCCCATAAGACATTGCTAATATAAGCAATTGTTTCTCACAAAAAGCACACTTGTTTTGTTGTGCTAAAGTTATTGATTTAAGTCGGTTCATGATGTTGACTGATACTGATGTTCTCAATCCATATTAATATCACCTACGGTCGCTACAATTTTGGTTGATTTCTCTGTCGTATGTTCAGAAGTTGGTAGGAAATTGGCTAGAATGGAAAAGGTTAACAAACTTTGCACTGGGTTTGGGCCATTCAATGATAGAGTTGCTTCTTGCTTCATTTTTACCTCAATATATTATTTATTGCCTTTTTTAGTTATTTGACAGATCTTATTTTCCTTGTAGTTTTTTCAATTATTAATTCTTTTCTGTGGCAGAAAATGCAACCAATTGATCGGTTCATTGTTGAAGAGTATTTGTTGGATGTGCTTCTTTTCTTCAATGGATGGTTGGTTCTACCACTTCCTTGTCTTCATGTTTAAGTCTACGATTTTACATAATTTCTCATTGTATTTAAAATTTAATTTCACATTGTTTCTTGTTGTATCAGAAATATTGACACTACATGGTTTGTTCAAAAAATTAGATCAGGATGGCCTGTTGCTGGAAGTGTTATTATTTTCAAACAATGGAAAAGTAAAAAGTAAATTATATTCTAGATTGTGTCAAAAAGTACACTCTGAAAGTAATGTGCACTATCATGCCATATGTTATTTAACTTGAGTCATGAAAATTTGATGCTTGGTTCAGTTAAGTTGCTATCATTATCATATGTCCTTATTAATCCTGTTTTGCCAGTTATTCATGTATTAGCAACCTTATTTGCCAGTTTTAAGACTTTCTAACTTGCATTTTCAAGATGCATGCTTCTGTTTTTGGTTATTGCTTTTAGATCCTCTGGAATAGACAACTATTGTCCAAAAAGGGCCTTGTTCAAGTTTGCTTTGCTAATGCCAATACCTTCAACTGTTTCTCCCGATTTCCTACTGCATTTCTTCTTTCTAGATCAATGATGTTTTAGATATTCTGCTTGCTCATCTTGTAGTTTATTTTGTTCATTTTATTGAAGAAGGCATAAATTTTAACGTATTAGTTTAGCTTTAACCATAATCGTAGTTTCAATTGGTGTGGTTTGTTTGGTATATTTCCAGGTATATATTTGTCATGAGTTGCTAGTTTTACATAGGCATAACACTGCTCTGGTTTCTACATTAGGTTTTTTTTTAATATCATTTTTCTTAGACATTCATATTACTACATACTGGTTTGACTGGATACCAAACAGGTATCGCAGAACCTTGATGAAATTAAAGTAGTTGATAAACTTCTTCTTATGTATAGTGGTTATTACTAAGGTTCGTCATACCATGGTATACTGCTCGGTACAAACAGTATGTACTGTTCTAATGGGGGATCGATATGAGCAATACATATCGGTTTGTCGTAGTGGTTTAAAAAGGCGCTCGGGCGTTCGCCTAAGCGCTTGGGCAAGGCGAGGCGAGGCCCGAGCACCTCGATTGGCTTCCAGGCGGCGCGCTTCAAAGAGGCACCGCCTGGGCGCTCGCCCAGGCATCGGGCGCTTCAAGCGAGCGCCTGGGTTAAACCGAGCGATCGAACTAGATTTTTACATCTGGTTTGGTCTAATGTGATTTAGTTGGTTCGATTGAACCAACTAAATCACCGATAAATCGATTTCCCCAACCCTAAACCTCGCGATTAGCCTCTGCTTTGCCGTGCGCTGCCTACCGCTCTCGCCGTCACTGTCGCTCTCGCTTCTCGCCATCGCTTTCGTCATCGCCGCTCGCGCCGCTCGTCGCTCACTCATCCGCTCCAGTAAGCCGCCGCCACTTTCGCTCCTGCCTGCTCGTCGCTCCCACCGCTGTCGATAGGCTCGGTCTTCTCCTTCCTTCTGCTTCGAACTCTATAGTATACTATTAAGTGTTAACGATATCGTTATTGCACTTGAATAATGATATCTTTGTTAACTGAATTTTTTATTTATTAAAATAATAATATATTATTTTGTTTTTAATACTGTTAATTTTTATTTATTTGAAATTATTATTAGGTTTCAGGATAAATGGTAAGTGTTCAGAGCAATTCAATTGATTCTATGATGACATCAAAAAAAGATCCTGCATGGAACTATAATTATTTAAAGGATCCGAAAGATCCTAATGTAATGACCTGTATGTTCTGCGACAAGACTACTAAAGGTGGTATTTTTCGTGCAAAACAACATCTAGTCTGAAATTTCAAGAATACAACAGCTTGCAAAAAGTGTCCACCTGAAGTTAAAGAAGAGTTGCTGAGTTATATGAATGAAAAGAAGATGGCAAAGAATGAATCTTACAGGAATTTACTGGAAGATGATGTTGAATATCTCAGGGACGAAGAAGAAGATTATTCTTTGAGTATTAACAAAAGTGGGAAAAAAGTATCTGACAGAAAAGGAAAAGAAGTTGTGAGTACTAAGAAGGCTAAAAAAGGACCGATGGATCTGTATATGTTTCAAGGATCACAGAAACAACAAGGGTAAGCAGGAGGCTCAAAATTTAGACAAACAAATATAAGTGATGCTTGTGATAAAGAAATAAGATGAAGAACAATTCAACACATTGCTCGCTTCTTCTATTAGGCTGGTCTTCCTCTTAGTACTACTCGTTTAGACAGTTTTAAGGAAATAATTGAAGCTATTGGAAGATATGGTGCAGGATTAAAACCTCCAAGTTATTATGAGATGCGAGTTCCATTGTTGCAAAAAGAGTTGAATTATACAAATGACTTACTAAAGGGTCATAAAGAATCATGGCAACACATGGTTGCTCTATTATGTCAGATGCTTGGATTGATAGGAGACGCTGGAGTATAATTAATTTTATGGTTAATTGTTCTTTAGGGACTATGTTTGTGAAGTCAATAGATGCTTCATCTTTTGTAAAATCTGGAGATAAGATATATGATTTACTTGACAAGTTTGTAGAAGAAATTGGAGAACAAAATGTCGTTCAAGTCATAACCGATAATGGAAGCAACTATGTATTAGCTGGTAATATTCATCTTTTGAATTTTTTAAAATTTTAATTATTTTATCTTTAATTAAATGTATTAAACTCGTAAGTCTTATCATTTTTGTTATCTTTTATCTCAAGTAAATTACTTGAGTCAAAAAGACCACTTATATTGGACTCCATGTTCGGCACATTGTATTGATTTCATGTTGGAGGATATTGGAAAGATCCTAGACATCAAGAAAACTTTAGAAAGGGCAATTTTTATTGTTGGATTTGTTTATAATCATACTGGGGCTTTGAATATGATGAGAGAATTCACAGGCAACAAAGAATTAGTGAGATATGGTATCACCCGATTTGCTACTTCATTCTTGACATTACAGAGTGTGTATCGTCAAAAACATAATCTGAGAAATATGTTTACTTATGAGAAATGGGTGACAAGCAAATAGGCAAAAGAAACAAAAGGCAAGAGGGCTACTGATATCATCTTAATGTCATCCTTTTGAAATCATGTGGTTTATATATTAAAGGTAATGAGCCCTCTTGTTCGAGTTATTCGATTGGTGGATAATGAAAATAAGTCTGCAATGGGATATATTTATGAGGCTATAGATAGAGCAAAGAAGACGATTAAAAGGTCTTTTAATGAAAATGAAGAAAAATATGAGAAAATTTTTACAATCATTGACGAAAGATGGAATTGTCAATTTCATCGTCCCTTACATGCAGCGGGATATTATTTGAACCCTGAATTCTTTTATACGATTAAATCTATTGGGTTTGATGCAGAAGTTTTGGATGGATTATATCAGTGCGTTACAAGATTAGTTCCAAGCGTTGAGGTGCAAGATAAGATTATTCGTGAATTATCTCTGTATAAAAATGCCGAAGGTCTTTTTGGAATTCCAATGGCAGTTCGATCCAGGACAACTACGTCTCTGGGTATTAATAATTTGAGATAATTAATTTTCATTGATAGTATCTTTTTATGTTATTTTTAATAATAATATAAATTTTGTAGCTGAATGGTGGAGTCTATTTGAAAATTCTACTCCGAACTTACAGCAATTTGCTATCAAAGTACTTAGTTTGACATGTAGTGCTTCGGGTTGTGAGCGAAACTGGAGTGTCTTTGAGCATGTAAGAATCAATAAATATTTTTGTTTCAATTAATTTATTTATTTAGATAGATATATTAATATATTTTTATATTATATGACATGACAGATTCACTCAAAGAGAAGGAACCGGTTGAAACATCAGCGATTACATGATCTTGTTTACATAAAGTATAATCAAGCTTTGAAGGCTCGTCATAATTTGCGAAATACAATTAATCCAATCTCATTACAAGTTATTGATGATTCAAATGAGTGATTGGTGGGAGAAATGGGTGCCAATTTGCAAGATGCCGAAGACGAGCTTGTATTTGAAGATGATAGATTGACATGGGGAGATGTGGCAAGAGCTTCAAGTGCTGGAGAATTACAAACATATACAAGACAGATGACAAAGAGAAAAATGAGTACAAAAGCATCAAGCTCGACTCTTGCAATTGTTGAAGACATTGAGAATGAAACATATTTTGATGAATATGAAGGACAAGATGAAGAGGATGAATTCAATGAAAATGATTTATATGAAAATGACGATAATATTGATGATGATGAATGACTTTGATGTAAAATTTTATTTTTTGGTTTTTGGAACTTTTTAGTAATGTGACATTATGAGTTTGTACCTTAGATTTTCTTCATTTAATAGTATATTTTTATTTAAATAATTATATTTTTTAATTATATTTATAAATTTTTATATTTTAGCGTCTAGCTTCGCTCGGGCTAGCGCCTCGGGCGATTTTAGACCTTCGCGCCTTTTGGCACCTAGCACTTTTTAAATCACTGGTTTCTCGATACATCCTACTGTATCATGTGTTGGTACATCGGTATGATTCAATATGTATCGTATTGATGGTCGGTCGGTGCACTATTACAGACTACTAAGGCGAATCATGGTTCTTACAATGACCTTTGTGAATTTCTTTTAGATTCTAGAACATTGATTTTTTTGTTAAATGTTGATCACATTCATTGATTTGCTTATTTTGCACTTTCATATATCCTAATTCTGAATATTCTAAAATAAGTAGTTAGACAACATTGGAGTTTATGTGAAGAGTAGTAAACCTATAAAATAAATTATATTTGCTTATGATGTTTTTGGAGGAGCCCTTAGTTTTGTCATATTAGATGTGCTTGATTTGTGAAACTTTGTGTTTTATCATATATCTAATCATTTTGTATTTGTTGGTAGACCCATGCCATTACCAATTTATTTGTAATGACTGATCAAGGATTGGCTGTTGATTTTGTGCATTTGCTAATCCTTGGCAGGCATGTATATATCATGTGGTTTGGTACACAGACACATGACATTGGTCTGCTAGAGGCATCCTTGGCTCTTCTTTCTCTCACATGCACAATTTTAAATTTGATGCTTTCTTGGGCATTTTCAGGAAGTGAAAAGTAAAACAGAGTATATAGTTTTGAAGAACCATCTGTTTATGTTCCATATCATGCTAAATAGTTACCACCTTTGACTAATTTTGGCACTGTGCATTTGTTGCTGTGTGAAAATGCTGATAATACCGTTAGCAATCAACTCTGGCAACATTATCTTCTAAACTGTCTCTGGTACTGTGTTTTGTTACTTGTGATCATAGTTTGTCCTACTGGTCCGCACCAATATACCAATCGGCCAGTGGTATGGCACGTACCAATCTGTACTGATATACTGACATATGGTACAGTGAGCATACTGACAAACTGGTATGTACCACCCATATCGGTCCCCTATTAGACCGATATGTACCGCCCATACTAGGCAGTATGCCTCAGTACGGCGAACCCTGCTTGTGATTGTTCCAGTGTTATAAACAAGAATCTCTCTTAAGCAAATGCATAATCTTGAACTCCAATTTACACATTCAATTTCTTATAAATTCTGTGCATCTGCAATTTGTATATTCATCACACATTTTTATTGACAAATTTGTATTGTTTATTAGTTGATGCACTTAATTATTCTAAACATAAGCAAATGCATAATCTTGAACTCCAATTTACACATTCAATTTCTTATAAATTCTGTGCATCTGCAATTTGTATATTCATCACACATTTTTATTGACAAATTTGTATTGTTTATTAGTTGATGCACTTAATTATTCTAAACATAAGCAAATGCATAATCTTGAACTCCAATTTACAAATTCAATTTCTTATAAATTCTGTGTCAGCAATTTGTATATTCATCACACATTTTTATTGACAAATTTGTATTGTTTATTAGTTGATTTACTTCAGTATTCTAAACATAATTTGCTTTGATAATTATCTATTCTTGGAAAGATAGCCGGAAGGAATGTGCTTCTTACATGGCTAGCCTGCCTGTGCCGTTCCGCTATGAATATCTGATGGCAGAGACAATTTTTTCACAGGTTAGCCTTATATTTTTTGTATAAGCTGCTTCTCAGTTTCAACTTTCAATTATCCTGTGTTCTTGGCTGACCATAGTCTTTTCAGCTTCAGTGTGTGAATTTATTGGTCATTTGATGTTTATTTAAGTTCATATGTACCCACCTATGTATATTGCAGTCTCCGGAAGACAAAAAAGATAAAAGATGAAAAGGAGAAGATAGTTACAAATTTATGGTATTTAGAAAAGGTTATATTGGTTATATGTAATAATGAGCTTTGATTCACTGAATGGTACATACACAGGACATGGCATGATACAATATGGATCTTGTAAAATAGGACAACATAATATGGGCAGGACTAGTTTGTGTATATATTCATATCTTATTTATGATTTTATAATTTATACCAAGGACTGAAATTTTGTACCATACCGGAGTTTTGAGGTTTGCTTGATATGGTACGTACCGATATGTACCGTTGGTATGTTAAGGCATACCGATGATATACCCTAAAACCTTAAAAATACATTCACCTACCACACTAGGCCGTACCGATCGGTATAACTCGGTAATGGTCGAAATCTGGGGTGGTACCGGTCGGTATACCTCAGTATCAGTCGGTACATCTCGGTACTGGTCGGTACGCATCAGTACCAGCCAAAACACTCATACCGTCCGGTAGAGGGCGATTTGCATACTGGTATCCTCTCGGACCGATACGTACCGTCCGGTATTATTCGAAATTCAAAATCTTGATTTATACTATATGCAAAAATTTCTGATCATCAAATAAGACTTGCAGAGTACCTGTAGCCATATGCATATATATCTACATTACCAAACCAATTGAAGGTTCTAATTGCTCACATATTGCTAATATTTGACATGCCCTGTACAATTATGTTAATGATTTGAGTGTCCAACATATATAAAACATTGGTGTACGGTACAATAGCATTAATATGCATTCTGTATTGGTTTTGTAGTCTAGATAAGTTTTTCTTTTTTTGCCCTTTCTATTTGATGCCATTGGTGTACTTTCGTATGTTCATTCCATTTAGTATTGTCATTCATTTCTTTGCAGATAATGTTCCTTCCTCAACCACCATTCAAACCCATCTACTATGCGTTAGTTATCATTGATCTTTGTAAGGTAAATTCTGCTTATACACTCAAAGACTTTCTTGTTTTAACTAAATGATATCAAAATCAATCTATGCAGCATTTATGATATAGACGACCTACTCTTTGTCCTGCATATTGGAACTATTTTATGCTTATACATTTGTTCTATGATGTGCCTGCAATATCATCAAATATTCTTGAAGTTCCAATCGATTTGTGTCAAATTGATTGTTGCTTTCTGCCATTTATACTAGCAAGGGTGACACTTTCATTGATCTAAGGGCTTCCACAAGTGGTACTTCTAGTTTCAGTTATACTTCTTAAATTTTTATGATTGTTATTGTAGTATCAATTTTGCTTAGTTATGTCTTTGTTGGGACATCCAAGTTGGTTAGTGCATAGTTGTATAAGTAATAGGTCTCAGGTTTGAATTCACGTGTGAACGTCCTGTACGCCTGTAATGGAAATTTCTTATTTGAGAAAAAAAAATTTGCTTAGCCATTGTGTTTGTAAATTGCATAGCTTATGCCTTTATGAATGATGCAAATCAGGAGCTGGGGCATCTTGATGTATCTGTGTTAATTCATCCTATTGGATAAGCATATTTAATAGTGTTTAACAGTTTATGTGGTATATAAACAGAATATGGATCTTTCAAAAGTTATTTTGTGGTAGAAATGCTTGACATGAATTTGACAGATGGTGAAAGGAAACAATTGGTGCAAGCAAAGAATCACTTGTCTCTTGAAGATGGAATTTCCAAGCTCATTGCTTTGAACTTTGAAATCTTTGTGAAACCTACACATGCCCCGGCTGTGCATATTTTAAAAGAGATAATCTTCCATTCTAGAAGATATTAGAGAGGAGGAGAGAAGAATAGAAAACTAAAAAAGATAAGCAAGTTTGGTGATGCTTTCAAACAATTAAATTGAATGTTCAAGTGTTTAATTTGTTGTAATTGGACTAAGGCTTTTCGATGATGAGAGCATGGTCAATCGTGGACTTGTGTAGACTTACACCGACACAGAATCTATAATGTCCCTACTACTGGGGGTTGGCTAAGTGGATCTTTTGCCATCATTGTTCTCTTTATAAAGCAATATCCTTAACTAAATTAAGAGCATTTAATTTTTATTTATAGTTTCTAATAAAGTCTTCTGAAGTCTCCCTAGTAGCATCAATACTGTCTCACCTCTTCTTACTATAATATGTAAGAAGGAACATTGTGGTTATAGAGAGGAATATGAAGAGCATACCAAACTTTCCTATTAAGCAAGTGCAAATACTTGTCTTCTTCAGGCCTTCAGCTGTAGAAAAGTGTGGCACAAAATGTCCTGGTTGTAGAACCATACTAAGGAGCATGGAGCAAAGAGGATGGAGTTTGCATGTGTTTGTCTGTGGTCTTAGTTGAGATGAGTTGTCCGAACTCTGAAGCTTGATGTGCTTGAAGGATATCATGTAAAATTGGTGATCTTTTTGGTTTGGAGTTATTAGTGTTTCTGCTGTCTCATGATAAGCTGGAGTAGTTCTGCATGATAAGCACATGAAGTTGATAACTGAGCCTTCGACCTTTAGTCAAGGAGGGGGTGAAAGAAGACAATTACAAAAGCTTGTAAGGGTTTCCAACTTTTTTTATTGCTGTGACCAAGTGGCTTTAACCCATTATATTTAGCATGTTCATAATGCTGGATATCATCTAACAACTTAAATTGGATCACAAGTTGAATCTTCTGCAGGAATCTAGATAACATTCCTTGGTTGCTAGGGTTGAGTGGGGGATTTCACAATCATATTTTTTGAATCAAATAGGGTGGATCTGTATTCCTTGTGGCTGTGGTACTGCAAATACTCATGCTCATTTCATGTGGTCGGGCATTCCTGTTAGGTACTTATTTAGGTGTTGTCATAATGGAAATTCATCATATTTTTTTCCCATTATTTTCATATAGAACTTTTTTTTTCTCAGTCAATCTTAAGTGATTCATAATTATTTGCCGCTTTTTTGTCATTCTCAATCTTTTTATTCAATTACCAAAAGTTGTTATTAGTCCCCTTTTCTTATGCCTACTGCTTTGGGCCTTTGATTGTCCTTGGTTATGTGGATGACGCTCTAGAAGCATATGGGAGTGTTATACTGCTGCGATTCTTTAATACTGTTAATGTTGTTGCATGTACTTGCAAGGACGTACACTTCTTTAGCATTTGTTCATATTGGTGGTATAGCATCACAACATCGAGATCCTTGATTGTAGCAGTAACAACTATTTAGTTAATTTGTGCTGGTTAATGCACAAAAGTAAAACTGATTAATTTGCTTAATGTATTATTGCACTGGCTGCAACTTGACTATTTTAAAGTGAAAGGTTGTTCTCAGATTCCTTTCTTTTTTTGCATTTCTAGGCGTTGCCTGGTGCATTCCCTGCTGTTGTGGCAGGAGCTGTGCGGTCTCTTTTTAATCGAATTGGTGATCTGGATATGGAATGCCGCACTAGACTGATCCTATGGTTTTCTCATCATTTGTAAGTCCAGTTTGATGCTAAATGTTTCTGATGTAGCATATGTAAAAAGTAAGCTAGAATCTAGTTTTGACTTGGAAAGAGGCATGTGGTTTATTAGATGTTATGATATGGTCCTTTTACTGGGAAGTATATTCTAACCTTCTTTTAAAAATAAAACTTGACACTTCTTTTTCGAATTTGATTTATTCCAATTTTTTTATTACAATAATATTTTGTATCCGTTAGGTGTGGTAATTACAAAAAAAGACTACTACCTGCATTGTTGCTTTTCTGTCGTTATGATCTCGGTTGACAGCTTGGGGTACCAGTGCTTCTGGTAAAATTTCTGAAAACATGGTCAATAGTAAGTACTATGTGTCATATATAAGTGCATCTTATCAAATGATCTAAGCTGATGAAAGATTAGTTATGATTAACATGATGAGAAATCAATGTGTACCTGTAAAAAAATTATGGAGTTCATATGGACAAATATGGTAAGATTGGCTTGTCGTTGTGCCAGTGCTAGTCTAGTTCTATATTTGAGTTCCATAGTTAAGACCTTTAGATGAAGATAAGCTTTATGTATAAATGGCATATATAGCTAGAGAGCACGTTGGCACACTCCAAATGTACTCTGCACTTGGAAAAGGACAAGATATTAACAGCGAGTTAGCTGACTTGTGGGGTCCGGTTTCACATTGAATTGGAAACGGTTACCCGAAACTCTATCCATTAATATAAGATGGATTTTGTTTGTGTGAGGTCAAACTCAAGTCCAGCATGAAGTTAAATTGGATGAACAGGATACCAACTTGTACCACCTGTTCTTAACCAAATAATAATAATAATTGAATATTATATTTGATCAGACCAATAAATACAAGTCAGGCTGGAAACATTGGTCGTCAAATATAGAGATATATTTTAAAAGGTTTTGGGGAACTTGTTTGTAATTGAATGCCATAACTTAGCACATCTTGATCATTTGACCTCCAAATTTCATTAAACATGCATGGCTGGACTCCATTGTTCTGATCTCGAATATAATTGGGGCATCGAGTCTGTGTAATGCATGTCAAATGTTAGTTTTCAGTAACTGTGCTGTAGAGGTGCATATGCTCATCCCAAATGTTACAAATGCTGATACATGACATACAGCCATCTTGTGCTAGCATAACATTATTTGCTGGTTTTAAAATTCGTGTATTCTTCATGATTTTTGGCCGACCAAATTATTTTTTGGCTAATCCAGGTTAATACATAATTATTTAATTAATCATGAATTTGAATATTTATTCCCTATATTAATCTGTGATGTTACTCATCTGCTATTTTTGTTCTTTTCATCATGCTTAATTTTGTCTGGTAAATAAATGTAATATATCAAAGTTCATATATTTTCGATCTTCTGTATAGATTTTTAAGTAATAAACTCCAAATTTATGTCAAATATTTACCAAATATTCTTTGAATTTTGAACTTTAACACCAAAAGTTATTATAAAATGACAAATTTGTGACTGTTATTGCGTGCCATGGTATACCATGGGTTGTAGTTCTGGTTTCATATTATGCTATCATAGTCCACCAAGCTCAATGATCACCTTTGTAGAACATTTATTCCTTTGCTTCTTTGTAGTTGACTTGTCAATGCAATGAATTTTTGCGCTTTGCTAATTTTTATAATAATTGGGTTGTTTTCCTGAATAACACTTTCATTATGATGAAGGTCAAATTTTCAATACTTTTGGCCTTGGGAAGAATGGGCTCATGTTAAAGATCTTCCAAGATGGGCCCCACAAAGGGTTTTTGTACAAGAAGTGTTGGAAAGGGAAGTTCGCCTATCATACTGGGACAAAATCAAGCAGGTAACAAATATGTGCTAATCTTCTGGCCACCCAGTATGTGTTAATTGACTTGATTCAATGAAAGTTGATAATTTAACAAACATTAAATGTTTCACCTAGAATTTAGTTTATACACAACATAACATCAGGTACATTCTAGGGGAAAACTGCACCATTTTTTAAGACCTTGGTAACTTCAAACTTTTCTTATCTCCTGTGCTTGGACAAGACAACAATAATGTACTTCAATCATCTCCTTTTGTTGTATTTGATTCATTTAGTTTAATTTTAGGCTGTGACGCTTTATCATTTATTGTTTGACACTGTCAACAATGAACACTGATTTTGTGTATGTATTTCCTTATCCTTTTATACTTCAGTATCTGGTTGCTGTGCTGCATTCCGATGACTTGTACCTAAATAGAATAGCCAGCATGTGCTTTATCACTTGTTTTCATCTATTGTATTTAACCGCAACTTGCAAGGTCATTAGAAGTTTAGCTGAGTGAATGATTGTCTATGTGTAATATTCAGATTTTTTTGTGCTGATTGTCTATGCTATGATTGTGTAAAGAGGGTCATGTTAAACTTAGCTATTTCTGGCAGACCTATTTTATGGCAATCACATTAACTATTTCTGGCAAACCTATTTTATGGAGCTTCATGTTTTTCCTGTGATGCCCAGAAAAAGCAATATACACACATTAGTTATTACTGCTGTGTTTTTCCACATAACCTTCTCCATGGCACTGGTATTTTTACCAATAAGTCTCATACTACTATACTATCCTTTTCAGAGCATTGAGAATGCACCTGAACTAGAAGAGTTGCTTCCACCAAAGAGTGTATCTAACTTCAGGTACAATTCTGAAGAAGATCATGGCTATACACTTTCTAAGGAGTTCCGTGAAATGGTTCGAGGAAGGAAGACTGCCCGTGAGATTACTTCATGGGTAGAGGAAACTATAATTCAAATTCACAGCTCAAAGTTTGCAATCGAAGTTGTAATTCAGACCCTTCTGGATATTGGTTCAAAGAGTTTCACTCATCTGATCACTGTCTTGGAGAGATATGGTCAAGTCATTGCTAAATTGTGCACTGATCAAAATATGCAAGTTTTGTTAATAGATGAAGTGAGTTCCTACTGGAAGAATAATACTCAGATGACTGCTATAGCCATTGATCGGATGATGGGTTACCGAATTATATCCAATTTGGCTATTGTTAGCTGGGTCTTTTCTCTTTCCAATATTGAACAATTCCATGTTTCAGATCGTCCATGGGAGGTAAGCCCTATATTTGTCATTTTTTATATTGCATAAACTTATAATTAAGAACTTGGTCACTGTAACATCAGTTATTGAACATTGAAAACCTTGAGTTTCTTGGCAGTAAATTCGCGCAGACATCACCTAATAGTATATAATCCTATGTTTTGCTTATGTTCTCTCCAAGCGTTTACTGGTTTCATTTGTATGTTGTATTTTTAGTTTGTTCCAAGATCACAATTTGGTGCACATGTAGTCAACCAGTCAGGCTTGGACTGATATTGTACCTGTCTACCAACTCGTTGCACTTATATGCACCAAGTTTTGGTAAAAGCCTGAAAAGTGGTTTGAGAAAACAGGAACCACCCAGTGCAGGTTTTGTAGTGGGCATTCTGGGCAATGTAAGTCTTGTATTGGATGTACCGGCCAGTTCACCCTGGTCCACGTATTGATTAGCACTTGGGCTAGTAAATACCGCCCGAACGGGATGGTATTGCAAACGTAGGTTTGCTCCATTTAAGAGTTCATGTTCTTTCTTGAGTGTAAAGCAAAAGTAGTTCAACAGAACTTTTCGCTTGCAGTAACCTGTCTTATCTAATTTCATCTTTATGTGAATAATGTGATTTTATAAGCTGTTTGTTTTGTATAATTTCTTATCTAATTTCATCTTTATTTGAAAAATGTGACTTTGTAAAATGTTAAATTTCTATGACCTTGTTTCTGTGAGCAGTATTATGAGAAATAAATATTACTTTGGTCTATAAATGTTACTATAAATGTAGAGAATAAATAGTATTCTAGAGATAACATATTGCTAGCAATTTTTCTATAAATTTTCTTCAAATGTTACTTTGGTCTATAAATTTCTATAAATGTTACTTTGGTCTATAAATTTCTATAAATGTTACTTTGGTCTATAAATTTCTATAAATGTTACTTTGGTCTCCGAACCAATTAATAACATATTGCTAGCAATTTTTCTGAATTGTAGAGAATAAATAGCATGGTATGCAATTTCGAATGATATCGCCCGGTATGTACCGGTCCGAGAGGATACCGATACGCAGACCGCCCGGTAGCGGGCGGTATGAGTATTTTGGCTGGTACCGAGATGTACCGATCGGTACCGAGGTGTACCGACCAGTACTGTCTCAGATTTCGACCGTTACCGAGATATACCGATCGGTATGGCCTAGCGTGGTGCCGTCGGTATGCCCTAGCGTACCAATAGTACATACCGTACTGAGCAAACCTCGAAACTCTGGTACCATACGAAATTTCAATCCTTGATAAATAGTATTCTAGAATTTTCTTCAATGGCGTCTCACCCATGACAGTTTAATGCGTTCCAGCATTCTGGCTATTTAGATCTTGATTATTCTGTATATCTAAGTTCTAAATTCCTGTCAATAAGTGTGTGATTTATGATGTGACTGTGATCTGCTTTTGTAGGTTAGCGTTCTAAGCGAATATATTTGGTGTTATCTCTTTTCTTTATTAATCAACATGGTTGGTAATTTTTTAATAGGATTCTCCATGATCACAAGACAATGGCCTAACTTTCCTGTTCTGTGATTGCTGCTTGTCAATTCTGTGTCTGCTCACTTTTTTAATTGAACTTTTAATTTGGTTTTCAGTTCTTTATTTCGTTAAGAGTCCATGAATCATCTACACTCTTATTCGTGCTCGACTTAGCTGAAACAAGTAATATTTCGTAAAGGTTTTTTGGTTTAGATACATCCTTAAAGGTGTCAATCAAATTCTGTCTCATAGATTCTTAGGAATGCCATCAACAAGACTTACAACCGCATCGCTGATCTTAGAAAGGAAATCCAAACACTTAAGAAGAGTGTTTTGTTAGCTGAGGATGTTGCAGTGAAGGCTTTAAAGGAGTTTGAGGCTGCTGAAACAAGGCTCGAGGTTGTGGATGGTCAACCTGTCCAAGCTGAAAAACCAGGAAGATTGAAGCGCCTGAAAGGATACGCTGAGAAGGCAAAAGATGATGAGATAGCTGTAAGAGAAGCTTTGGAAGCCAAGGATGCTCTCCTTGCTCGAGCACTTGAAGAAAATAAGGTCTGTCTGACTTGTGATACCAACTTATTAAATGTATTTTATCATGTAGTTGACAAGAATGGTGATGACCTGTCTGTAGCATTTGAATATTTAATGCGAATAACATATTTGCTAAAGGGAAAATAAGCAAAATAAATTGTTGACAATGTGAAGTCGGTAGCAAACATCTAGAAGTCACAATCACTTCCTACAACTAAATGAGTCACGATGCATTGCACATCATGTATGCTTTTGCATCTATTAAAAAAATTAGGAAATGAATATCTTCAAGAGGTGCTGTGAAGACAAATATGTGTGCAGCATCATCCCTTTCGATAGTCTCCTGGCCTTGTTGTTTATTGACCTTTCTTGATCAACAGAGTTTATTTGTATCACTATATAAGAGCTTTGCAAATGTGCTTACGGAACGCCTGCCTCCTGTGTCTGCTGATGGAGCTTTTCCCAAACTACGGGATGAGGAAGATATAGATTCCATGGCGATTGATTTGGAGGAGCCATCCACCATGGAGATGGACCATGATAACGGGAGAAAGGATGATAGGTAAATTCTGATAATGGCATCTTTGTTGCTTGTAATTGAAATTTTAGTTTCACAGTTTTTGAGATTATTTATGAATCTATTTCGATGATCTAAGGAATAGTGAAAAGGTAACTCATCGCTACAGTATTAAAGAACAAGACCAGTGGTGCCTATGCACATTGGGTTACGTCAAAGCATTTTCAAGGCAGTATGCAACAGAGGTTAGTTTGTTTGATCAATGTGTTCCTAAGGAGTCGATATTGGGCAGTGTATGCAAGATCTGACATACCTCATAGTCTCTGTTCTGTTTTATTCACCATGCCTTGCTCGTTTGTTGGCAGATTTGGCCGCATCTTGAAACACTGGAAGCTGACGTGTTTGGCGGAGATATCCATCCGCTTTTCAGGAAAGCTGTCTTTGCTGGTTTATGCCGATCAACCACAGAAATGTGACATCTTTGATTTTTCATTTCTTTGTTTCGTTGATTCCTCACTTATAGTTTATTTTAGTTTAGTTTAGTTATTTTTTTCTTCCTCTTCTGGATATATATACTATTTATTCGATCTTAATTTCAGTCTTGTAACCAAAGTTCTGTACTGAAAAGAATTTTGAGATGCATTTCTTTTCCTTGCAATGTAATGTATTTTAACACAATGGTCTTTTTTTCCCCGTCATGTTGCATTAATTGGCATTCCCGATTGGTGTGGATGGATAGATTGCAGCACACAGATAAATGATAGCTGTAATTTATGATATTGATGGTGGCATTTTATAGATAAGTCGTGTATAGGTGCAATTCCATGACGTCCGATGGACACAAACTGTGACCTATTCCAAAGGTAATACCGTTTGGTGACATTTCGACGGGCATGCTACTTTTGCAATTGTGATCTTCCGAAGCGATCCAACTGTCAGAAATTAGGAGGCGAAGTGATCGTTCGATGTCTGTCAGAAATGGATAATGAGTTCGAGTCAAACTAGTTAAGACTAGTTTATATTAAAAACTGTTAATCTTTAATTCAAAAGCTGAACTCTGAATGATTGTGGATGAGATTATAATAGCTTTCCACAAACGTGTATTGGTCGTTGACATATTTAGAGAGAGGTTACTCTTAGAACATGCTAATCAGGTAATTATGGCATCGTGTTGGAAAATATTTTCTGACGGCATGCATCTTAGAAAGATCGATCCATTATTCTTCGCAAGGGTTATGGGTTAATTAAAATGGGTTAATTAAAAGATCGATCATGTGTAGTGGATGGGTCAGAAACAACTACCAAGTCTGATCATTTAACATAAAAAGTGGAACAAGAAGTTGGATGATGGAACGACGACCAAGTGCGACAGATTATTCCAAGTTTAAGAAGATAAATGTTCATCATGATAAATAAATAAATACAGCATATAAGATGGGACTTGGTTGCCATCTTAATAACATTGATCAACTTAGCCAGCTCTATCAGGAAAAAAACCAAGATGCAACCAAGAACAGCAAACAGTAGTGGCATAATTCATGTTGACTTGGCTGTGCAAATTTTTATTAGGGGATGAATCATCTCATTTCAGTAAAATTTAATTACAGTTGGGACACGGGGTCGGAGTTGCAACTTCAAACACTCATCTGTACAATTTGCAACTAAAACTTATGATTACTAGTAATAATAGCATATAGCTGCCATGTCATGCCACGTACAAACTGGAACAGAAAGAACGTAAAATTAGCGCCAGCAAGCAACAAGACATTGTAATGTCAACATCTAGTAAGACTGAAAATGCTGTTTAACCAATATTATTGCTGGTCTAAAGACTTATCCTGGACAAAACCATGTGACAAGTCGGGGAATGTTTCAAGGGATGATGTCAGGATTAAAATACTTGAATCCCGCAATGAATTAGTCGAATCGAATATGGTTCAGTGACAAAGAACTTGCAAAGAGGATAACACATTTCCAAATTACATCAGACTGTGTACCAATTTTAGTCGAGTTCAAATCAAAATTGTTGGTGGAGTTACTTGTTGAGAAAGCCTACACTTTGGCTTTCTCTGTGCTACTCTTTCTCCAGATTTAGTTCTGGCATTTTACCTAATATCTTAACAAATTAAGAGTTCATTGTGTTCACTCCTGTGTCGATTGTAAAATTGTAGATGCCTTTTCACTGATACATCTTATGAATTGTTGTTCAGGAGTCTTACCTTTGGAACTCTTTGCTTGGAGACTGACAGCAAGCAACATTGACCTAACTTGTACTCTTGCCCCCAGTTATTGTCAGTGTTGCTGACAATATTATAGAAATCCTACAACACTGAGTAAAAAAAATCAAAAGTTAATCCTCATGCAAATAATGAGAAGATGGAAATTTCAAGTGCTTGTACCTATTGAGGAAAGGTCAGCAAAAGCTTCATGTCAGATAACCTACAAACTAGATGTCTTCAGCCTCATTCACAATCAAAAGAACCTACAAAAGTACAAGAAAAGTAAATACCAGAATTATAAACAACTTCGAGTAAATAAATTAAGAAGAAAAAAGAAACGAGTAGCGGCTAAGAGCAAGCGTGGCCAAATATACGAGGACACCACATACCATGATAGGTACCATCAGATGTGGTGGACTTCATAGCAATTTGAAAAATGAGCTATTTGGCACTTCATAGTTCATACCCAACTGTGCTTAGCGGAAACATTTCAACTATGTAACAGTTCCAGACAAGTTCCCAAATATCTTGAAGCAAACAGTAGAAAAAGCCTTGAAGATAAGGTAAACCATAACATGCCAATTTATTTGACCACGGAACTTCGAACAGAGAACTCAAATTCATATCTGGAGTCACAAATACACCTTCACATTTTGTGTAGCACCTCGTTTGAGACAGATTAGTAAGAGGACTAATTCATGTCTCACATTGTTAATGCTGTTTATCAATAACCTATGCCCTTGTCAATCTCACGGCTGCAAAAAACACTACAAAATTTGCAAAGCCGATCTTTCTATACACATTTTCCTTTAAAAAGCCTAGAATTCTCTTCAGGAAGAAATCCATTCTATCGGAGAAGTTGAAATGCAACCACGCACTAATTTCCACCCCAGCATATCTGGAAAGCCGAGACTGCAACAGATGAGAATATATCGACAGATTCTATTCACAGAAGAGTTCTGCCTTTATCTCAAAGTTTTAACGGCCAATAGAATCCAGTGAAAGTCGTACATGTCGCAATAACCCATCGACGTTATGAAAGTTGAAATTAAGAGCCTTTCTTACAGAAGACAGGCAATCCACCCTGTCCTTTCCAAAGCTGTCAACAGCAGCTGCAAGGCAAATATGTGCTTTCCTAGTTGCTTCAAATGCGCAATTTAGATCATTTGTCTGCGATAAAGCACCATCAGAAAATTCTTAATGACCACAGAAAAGAAAACATAACCAATTACAATCCAGGTGCTATCATCAACAATTTTTAAGAAGAACAAACAATATGTTTGGAATTTTCGGAAAAGAAAACAATAATCAGCATTTGGGCCATTAGTCACAATTAAAGGCGATCATAGGATCATCATTTTGCAGCTAAATTGGTCTAAATGGATGTGGAACAATTAATTGAATTTGGTCTTTCAACTCTATGTTAACATTATTCAAAATTTAATTGGCTTCTAAGGGGGCCAAATCAGTTTCTAATTTTCCTTTGTGAGAAAGGCTTTGCAACTCTTAAAATGATAGTAGTTTCTAAGATAATGATTAGCACCTGATAAAACCCTATTAAGAAAAAACTGGAGCAGTCACATTAAGTAGTCAAACATTGTGCTTCTTTGATAGAAGGTATAAACCTCGTTTCGCATTTTCTTCAACTCTTATTCTGCTGTTAACCTTCTTTTGCTCATTCATCAGAATAGGCATATCAAAGTTTCAGTCAACACTAATGTTGTTTCCATACCACTTTGGCAAGCTGGATTCATAGAATAGAGTTACAATATGCCAAGATGCTTCCTTTTGCAGAAGTAAAGTCGAACATCAGTATGCACATGATTTAGCAAAGCGATATGTCATAACAAGACAACAAGGTTTTACATGATGCAACGAGATATGGCATGATTACAATCTTGTTGCAGTCATTTAGGTATCTAGATAATGAGCTCATCCTGTTAGTAAGGACTTTACTTCTGCAAGATTAACCTGCCATGTGACTAGAAGTGGCATCAATTTTGATAACCCTAGAATGCTTCTTCTATGTGACAACAAAATCTTGAGAAGTGCCACGTGATCATTTCTTAAACTATAGTCACCAAAACATCATAATAACCTAATGCACTTACATAAAACCAAAACTTCATAATAGCCTAATGTACTTACATAATGGAGCAACCGCATAACTTGATGATGGTGGCGTGCAGCTATAACATGGCTGCTGCCAACTTGAGGAGAACTAACTGCCTTGGTTGAAGCATTTTTTCCTAATATAATCTGATTGTTTAAATTATCAACATCTGAAGCAGAAGATGATGGTGATTCTCCTAAAAATGCAAAGAAAATAGTCAAATTCAAGGCAGTCTGCAACTTACCAAAGGAGTAAATGGAAACATGAGCATGTAATATGAAGCAAGAAATATGAGTGTGATTGATGAATGTAAAGTGCCATCAATTTTCAAAAAAAAAAAAAACTCTATACTTAGTGCAATAAATATTTTCATTTAAAATGATCTTTGATAGCTAAACTATAATTAAGCAAGAAAAAAAAAATAAAAACTGATGAAAACATGGACAGAATATACCCTTTCAAAAGGTCCAAACCTTTTAATGACAAGCAGGCTCAAAAAGAATATAAATTTTTTTTATTACAGATTTTCAATACATGGTATACTTAACCAGTAAAACCAGATCTACAGACATTTGAAAACTAATATAAAATTTTTAATTGTCAAATCAATAGGTGATTTGAGTGAAAAATATGAACTATGATCTTTATTAAACGCAATAATGAGCCATAATTCCCTATTGTTCGGTATCAGCCGTATGGAAACTCTTCCCATTCTTGACTTCTAGTACGATCAGTAACACCAGTCAAACTAGGAGTTGTCCAATCTGTTTGTACCAACTTGAGCTGATTCGACTGGTACACCTACTAGCCTCTTTTAAACATGTTTGTGCCACTTCATTTATCTTTCATTGGATAAAATACATATAGTATGAACTTCATAAACAGTTTAAAGGTTTGTTAAAAATTAATTGCCAGACACTAGAAGTTACCTACTTCTGGTGCAGATAGGTGAGTGACTAAATACATTGTTGATTCTATTCTCAAAAAAATCCCACAAAATATACTACTTAGAGCCATAGATATTTCCATCCCATTCATCTCAACCACCATAAGTAGCCAGCAATGGTTAATAACCCAATTTAGACATGGTAGAAAATAAATAAGCAGGCAAAAATTTCTTTAAGAACCTTAGAAGAAGCATTCTAAGAGATGTCACATAGATTAACCTAATGTCTAAAAGCTATTCTAGTTAGGATCTTTAAAGAACTCATAGAAATGCTACACATTTCAACAACCTGGAGGAAGAAACTGCAAAGCTGCTTGCAATTCATGACGGTCTTTGCTTGCATTAGGATTTTTACAGTAAGCAGACTTCAGATGAGCCACCTCAACACACTTATATGCTAGAGCTGCAGCAGCCATGTCCTTGACCTTCTCATACTCATGGGCCACAAATCTGTCAAAACAAGAATACACCATGAGAGAATTTTATCATAAAGTTTTGAAGAAAATTTGATGCTTTATTAGGCAGCCTATGCAGGCAAATCCGTGTATGTGGTCATATGGCCATATCACATAGGACCTATACGGTCTCGGTATGAAGTGCAACCACAATCTTGGCTTCACATCATGTGTGGTGGCATGTACAACCGCAAATGTCTGTGCAACTCATGTACAACTTTACATACCTATAAGGCATATGTAATCACATATATGCTTTATAATCCCTTCTCTGATATTATTTTCAACAACTATAATATTTAATACCGTAAATCATGGTCAAACTTTAATCACATTACCTTCACATGCTCCTCAGGAAATAACACTTAAATAACTTCCCAAAAAAATTTAAATATCATTTTATAAGTTTTAAATTTGTTTTTATATTTATCTATTAATTTTTTGAGCAAAATTTTTTTGAACTTCATTACAGAGTTTAATTATTTAGATGAATCATTTATCTGACCACATATGCACCCACATACGACTTATATGCTACATCGTATTTAACCACCTGCATGATACAATTGACCCTTAGAACATTGAAAAGATAAAAGATTTTGTCCAACCCTTTAGCTTGTACAGAAAGATAATTGAACGCCATGCCTAAAGCTTATCATTTCCAAAAATTTTGCAAAGTTCCATTTATTATTATTGCCATGATAAGCTCTCAAAATTATGTTCTAACACAATGTCAATCATCAGAAAGAATACACAAAATGGCATTACATATTTTTTTATACTGCTGATGTTTAAGCAATTTGTTCAAATTACATGGAATTTTGATCCTGATAACAACTTTTAAAAATATAATGAGTCTACAATGGTTTTTTTTAATCCTTATTTATAAGAAAAATAGGTTCCAACAACATTCGCATCCAAAATCAAAGAAAAAAAACCAAGAAAATAATGGAAAAGCAAGATAGCATGCATCCACTTTTCATGAACAGATGGTTGTCGTACAAGAACATAGGTTGCTATTTTGAAAAATGATAATATAGAATCTAAAAAGATGATCTTTTTAAAAATTATCATAATCAAAATGCACATGCTATTCCAGATAATTTACTAGCAGAACTGTATTGTTGTTGGCCTTTTGTATGCATCGCCCATAAACAAGTTACAATAATTATTAACACCAACATGTCAAAATGATACCCTTGAGTCCTTTATCTGGGCAAACCATACAGGGAATGCTTAGCCAAGATGTTACTGATTCTTTTATTAGTCATATATTAGATGAAAATTCACAACTGCATACAGAAAAAAAAAAAAAACTCCCTCTCTCTTAAATCTTCAATAAAAAAAGTTACCATTTATGTCAATTTAAGTGTCTCTTCATCGTTAGTCGTGTCAATGGTATGAGTTTGAAATCAAGTATTGTTTTGGTTGATGCATGCGATGAACAAAAACTTGGTACAAACACCCATATTAGTGTCCTAGCTACAAATATATGGTCCTACAACATTGAGTACAAGAAAATTAGATGATTTTGGACTGTTTAAACATATATCGTCTTTAAACTCACTGTTAGCTGAAGTATGCCTCTCAAAAAGTCCACGAGTATAAATCGATTGTATTCAGGCTTTAATCATACAGCTGATAAGTTACCCATTGAAGAAACAGACAAAGGAGTTGAACATTAGGATGCTAGCCCAACCAGTGGCCCTCAATCTGCTAAAACTACCCAGGTTCTTATAAGAGTAGAGCCTAATAAGGACGAGCTTGGCTGTTTACATTTCTTTAAACTCACTGTTAGCTGGTTAAAAATACCACCCATCTAGTCCATACCAAGCCATATTTACCAGTCCAATAATGAACAGGCACACGGACCAACCTTCCCGAGGTTTGGTTCAACCTGTTTTTTACCACTTGTAATCTGCCTCTCACCACGGCCGGCTCGAATCTTCCCCACCCACCCCCTCTTTTTTCATGGTACCACAGAAAGCACCAACAAACCATGTCTCAGTAGGTCAGTATGAACCAGACCCTTACTGATCAGTCCAGTGACCAATACAGGTCCAATACCTGAGATTTTAAACCATAAGCTAGAGTGTGATTTTCAAAGGAGTCCAAAAGAATAAATCAACAGTATCAAGGGTTTAATCATACTACTGATCAATTATCCATTGGCAACAAAAAAAAAAAAAGAATCAACCATTGGGATGCCAGCCTGAACAGGAGGTCCTCAATCTGCTAAGGCTAACAAGGGTCCCAAAATAATTAAAACAAATAGCACTAACAGATGATAGAAAACTTCTCTTGTTGATATTATAAACTGCTTTATATATTCAAATAAAAGACAACCTAACAATAAATCATTGTAATGATTGACTTACTCGCAGAGTTTTGCTGTTTCAAAGTACATTTGAGCAGCTTCTGCTTGTTTAACACTATCGAGATTGACAGGTTCCATGAGAGCAGCAACATGCAGAAACTTCAAAGCTGCCTCAAAGTACAGACCAGTGCTTTCGAGTTCTAGTCCTTCACTCTGCAAGACAATTCATTGAAGGAGGCAAAGAATTCATACAATTGTTTTGAAAGATGGGAAGAGTGAAACATGAAAGTGTGACGTTAACCTTTAACCGATTTGCTGAGTGTTTTAGGTCTCTTGCTTCTTTCATAACAGCAGAATAATGTTCCTTTCTTAATGGACTGGATGTGTCAGGACCATTAGGAGTTGCATGTCTCATATTAGTATGGTGTGATCTATCATGGATTTCTGGCTGACTATGTTGTTTGACCACATTTGATGCATGGGCATTCACTGCATCAACCATCCCGACATCCAATCTACTTGCCTTGAGAGGAGAAGAGACCATATGAGGAATCCGATACTGAGTTTCTTGTTTACAGCCAGCAGTCAGTTTCAATTGTGACTTTCCTAGTCCAGAAGGCGGTTCTGGAAAATCAATCCTATCCAAATGATTGTGGTCCAATTCTTTTCCATTGTGGAAAGAAGGTTTCACTTGAAATTCTGGTTTAATGTGTCTACTTCCACAGACTGGAACTTTTGATTCTATGTCTTTTTGCTGACTAGAATGCATGGTGGGAGCATTAGCATCCATATTCTCTTGCACTGTAAAATTAGTGATATTATATTGCCTACTTGTCGTCCACCTTGAAGCAGGTTCTTTCTTCCCCAAGCAATCCTTCTCATCCTTCTCATCAAAACCATCTTTTCCATCCTCACAATAACCCGAAGTGGCCTCAAATCTGCAGCTGCTGCCATTATTTGTAGAGTGAACGTCTTTGTTCACAGTATAAGGACCAGAAACCCTAAGCTTATTCTTACCTAAATCAGATTTGCTACCTCTATGTTTCCCTTTAGAACTTAAAGAACTCTTACCAGACTTCCGCTGACTAGACTCATTCACTAGGTGATCTTTATTCACTTTACCAAGGTCTTGGATATCATCTTTATATGGATGTTGCTCTCCAAGCTCAGCAGGTGAGAAATCATCAGAAGCACCATTTTTCACATGCAACCTTTCTTCAGATTTGCCAACAGATAACTGGATCTTTTCCTTTTCTAAATAGTCAAATGTCTCTCCCAAAGAATCAAGAGTTCCAGAACCTACCACTCTATGACTCTCAAAAGATTGTTGTTGAATAGAAATTTGTTTTCTGAACTTACCAGAATGACCATTTCCACCATCAACTTCACCATCTGAACACCTTTTGGGGCTCTCCAACAGAGAGGAATCAGCATTAATTGCATAATCTTTTTGCTCTGAGGTCCGTTTGCAAGAAGGTTTTTGAATACCCAATATTCTCAAAGGCGATGAAGAAACAGACTCGACTGGAGAACCCTTTGTTTCCCGAATATTGGATCTACTTTTGTGGGAACCTGAAACCATTGAAGAACTAGAATTAGCTGCTACAGGTGGTTGTGCATAGGCAATATCCCTCTTCAAGGAATCAAATTCTAGCTCCCTCAGGGATGCTGCATTCTCCTGGCTGTGACTGAACCGATGCTCTTTTTCCACAACATAAAGGGCCTCATCCATTCCATCAGGCAGATGCTCTCCACTAGCATGCAAAGACATTTTGGTCATGGTACAACGCTTATCCATCTTACTATTCAGCTTACTTGTCTTGTATCTCTTTCTTTCAGACAGCAATGACTCAAAATTCCTATCCTTAACAGGATCATTTTCACCAAGCGCTCCTTTAACAATAACCCCATTTTCTACCACATGTTGCCTACTCACAAGTGCCTCCTGATTCTGCTGACTCTCTTGCCAGTCCTTCATTTTCCACTTCTTAACAGAAACATCCAGATTACAAGACTTCTCTACATCTGAAGCACTGACATGGTCCTTACTCTCACAATTTGTGATAGAGTGAACCTCATCCCTTGACTTCTTAAATGTTGCAGAGGAATTGCTTTTAATGTCACATTTTGAGTCTTTTAACAAGGGATTATTGTCCCCTCTAGTCTGATCATTTGTGATTACTTTAGTCGAATAACCACCAACGTCAGTTACCTCAAAAGCCTTTGCAGTTACATTATCGCTGGTACAACTTTTATTAGTATATTGCAAGCTTTCCTTCCTAGCTTTCTTAGAAGTTCTAAGATCATCTTGATCAATGCCTCTCTGGTTTTCTGATTTTGAATGTTTCTTGCTTTTTCCACTATGATCACCTGAAAGATAAAACAAATATAAATGGGAACAGAGTTTGTTCATATAAACTAAACAAGGATGGCAAGTAAAATGGTACCTCCATCTGAATTGCCCCTACGATTTTTATGCTTATCCTTTTGCTTTGGCTTATGCTTTTCCACACTGAAATCAGTTAGCCTGCTTGTGTTACCAAGGCCACCTTTGCTTGATGAGTCTATTTCAGAATGAAGATACTGGTTTGTGTCATTTGAACTTCTAGATTTAACAAAGGCCTGCTCATCCTTTTTCACAAAGTTTGGGATCTCAGCAGGAGTTGAATGAGTTGGTATGCTTGAAGCATCCTTTAATGCACTTTTTTTCTTCTCAGTAATAGGCACATTTTGCACATGAAGTTCAAGATTTTGACCAAGACGCACTCCACTGGCCAAAGATGCACCAGGAGCAGCAACATCACGACCATCTAAGATAGCACCATTTTCTGGGGCAGGGGCAAGGTATAATGCATGTAGAGCATTTGTTGTCTCTTCCTCACTGACATCACATCGATTCATCCCTGGCCTACATAGTATATAATCATAAACTATTAAATAAACTATGCCAACTTAAAAAGGTGCAAAGCAAAGGAGACTAAGTGAAAAAGAAACCATTTTGCATTCATCTATGAAGAGAAACTTACAACCAGTTGAGCAATTTGCATTGCCATTTTGTGGGAAGATGACCAGGATTGGTCCCATATGGTAAGAGACGCCATTTTTGGCATATATCACAGCATACCCAGTGTTCCTCAATAACAACAGGAGGTTGAGGGGCAACAGTTGCATCTGTAGCTGGGGCATTGCATGCCAAAGGTGCAAGTATAGGTTCAGTAACAAATGCTCCTGAAATTGGAGTATCTTCAACCTTATTACAACCAGACATTTCCTTTGATGCTTGGGTAGACACAATGGGCTTCTTCTCATGCTTACACTTAACAGCCTTCTGCTTACCCTTTGAACGATTCAGTAAACCAACTCCATTTTCAAATTCTTCAACTTTGACATCCCAGATGATATTTCCATGGGATTCACTGAAGCTAGACCCACTCAAATCTTTACGTGGTTTTAAAACCTTCGACTTCTTCTGAGCATTGTCCGCTTTTGAATGGGAAGCTTTCTTCTTTTCTTTTGTCGTTGCGATTACATTACCACTTACATTATCCTTCAGAATTTCCCCAAATGGTTCGGAATTGGTATGACTTACCTTCAGTTTCTTTTTCCTGTCAGACTTTTGTTCCTTTCGTTGCAATATCCTCTCCCTGGATGGTGAAGAACCTGGCTTAAAGCGATCAATAGGTACAGATACTTGCTCATTACTCCTCTTGTGTCCGCTTGAGTGGGTATCTGTAATATCTTTCTCAATATTGCTTCTCCTTTCTCTCTGTAAATCAGACTTCTTATCCTTTAGATAATCCTTATTTCCTTCTTCGAGTGCTTTTTTTGACATGCTAATTTTTGCATTCGATTGCCCTCTTGAATTCATGACTTCATTTCCTGTATTGTCAATGCCATTATTTGGTGTACTTTCAAATAATTCCTTCACAGAACCAGTAAAAGATGATTGGTCCTTCAATGAGGTCATCTTCATTTCACTTAGTTGATCCAACACTTTAGTGTCAATCTTTACTGCATTCCCAACTATTGGTCTTGCTTCTTTGATTGCATTCTTGGAGATGGAGGATGCCGGCATATTAAATGAATTAGAAGTGAGCTCTCGTCCAGAGTTGGTTTCACTTTCAATTTCCCTACCGAAGGTAATATTATCTTTGCCTTCTGAATCCTTAATTTCACTTGGTCTCCCTTTCTGCCCCCTTGCCTTTGTTTGTTTCATTTGACCTCTTGCTTCTCTAGAATGTGTAGTAGAGTCTGCAAAGTCTATAGTTGTTTCAGGCAATCCCTTGTAGGACTTATGTGTTTTGCTTTGTTTGATATAGGAGATATCCTTTTCGGTCAAGTGAAATAGATTATCTTGAAGTGGTGAAAGTAAAAAGCCACCAGGAACCGCAAAACATGTCATAACCTGCTTGATTAATTTATATAGGAATTAGCAAAGATTCAGCATAAAGATGACTAGAGATCAATATCAGCTTACCTGGATGATGGTCCTAGGAGATTCATCAGGCAGATCCCTGAATCCAGGAAACACCCCTTCATTCCCGTCAGGACTGTCCTCAAACGATGAAGATGGAGAATAATCTAGGCCTAACCCACTATAGATGGCAGCATTATTTCTAGCCAAGTTATTATCAACCATTTTGATGCGAACCTTCAGTGTTTTGTGGTCAGTGCCATTGGTTGTTTTATTAAATGAAGAACACTCTGAACTAGGCTCCTGAACATTTGGCTTATTCACACAACTGTCTGTTTTATATGAGTTGTCCAGTAGTGACACTGCAACAGTGTTATTTCTGGGAAAAGGTGAACTCATTGTAACTGAATTGTCCTGATTTGTGACCTGTACATATAAGGTAATACATCAGAAAAGTCCTCTGCTAAACTGCTGTGCATTTAATGCAGCTATTGGGGACACGTGGTAGAAATTCCAATGTAATTTTCTATTATCTCAGTCAGAACAAGCTGTGCATGAGGGTGTATCAATGATGTATCGATGATCAAAGCATGAGAACCAATTGTGCAAATTTTCATGCCAACAATTCAGATATGACAACCGACATAGCCTAAATTAAAGAAGGTACCTCGACTGTCGATTTGTAGGGAGATCTGGTGACATTTTGATTTGGCAATTTCTGTGGACTTCTAGGTTGACATAAAATGGAAGGAGAACGCTGATGAGTAGGTAAGAACGAACCATATCCTCCAAATTTTGCACCTGTTAATGAGTTGAACTCTCACACCATCAGTACCATGATTTGCATGATCAATATCCTGTTGCAGACTACTATTCTGCCTTACCCAAGTTCTCTGCAGAGACCCCAGCTTCGAAGTCTTTCTGAAAATGTCCCAATACATCCTGGATTTTTTCATCCTGGAAAAAAGAAATTCCAACACAAATAATGACCATATCAAATCTCAGCTATAAGTGTCCGTGTGTGCTAGGACATTACGCTTGCTTCAAAAATCATTTCATTGTTCCACTGATTGTGGACATTACTGAAATTCCATGACAAGAAAGACGGGTACCATCCAGCCCTGTAATCTCCATGCATACGACAACAAGAGCCCTATTAGGACTTCCAGAGCGAACCCACTGTGAAATTCCAGTGATGCCATGATGCTGGCAACTCAAGCTAAGAAACTTGCAAGAACTTTAACTTGCACCGGTCCTTAAAGCAGCACAAGAGTATTTAAACTGAAAGAAAGGATCTTTGTGGTTTCAGAGTTTAACAAATGTCTTTTGGGTTAACTGAAATATGACCATCTCAAGAACATAAAATTGCATCACCCCTTGAAGCAAAATGAGACCTTTCAAAAATGAAGGCATCGGCGTTTCAGAGTAACAGAATTGCCTTTTGCCTTAACTGAAATATGGCCATCTTAAGAAGTTTTACCTAATTTGATTTGTTCTACAAATTATGTTCCAGAAAAGAACATGAACAACGATATCAAGTATTCAATCAAACACCAAAAGGGAAGTATAACACCAAAATAAACGAAAACATAAAAATGCCCATGTCTAGTACCAATTTGAGTTAGGTTCCATCAACGGCATACGATCTCAAATAATGAAAGCTCCAAAATTCTACTAAAAGAAGGAAATCGAAGCTACTGGAACTCGAACCGACTCGGAGGCCTTACGATGTAGGAGAGAGCATCGGGGTCGACGCAGGGATCGTCCTCCTGACCGGAGCACGCCTCGCCTTCCTCGAGCTCGTTATCCTCGTCCATCCCCCCTCCCCCGAACCCTAACCCCTGTCTGCCATCCTCCCTTCGTCCCACCGACAGCATCCAATCCCCCACCCTCTCCCTTCCTCCTCTCTCCTTCCGTCCCTCTCTTCCCCACCTAACACCAAAATCCAACAGAGGAAAACCCGAAACCCTCGAATCCCCTTCCTCCCACCACCTCTGGAAGCTCGGGACACCCGCTTCCGGGGTCCAAACCCTAGAATCCCTCACCAACGAGGGCGGCTGCCGAATCCAGCGGCGATCGACGTCCTAGCGTACTGCGGCGGGGCGGTCTCCGAGATCGGTGATAGAGACGTGGATCGAAACTTCAGAAAGCGAGATCGGAAACGGCGATCGCCACGAACGCCTGCGCGGGGTTCCTTCCGATCTTGTTCTTTCTTTCAAAGAGGTGTTCTTCGGAGAGAGAGAGAGAGAAAGGAAAATAAACAATTAATTAACAATAATAATAATTGCTTTTCTTATATTAATATCAAAAAAATTCGACAGACGGCGTTTGTGACAACGGAAGACACCGAATCGTGGGACAGAATGATCCTTTGCGTTTTTGCATAAAAACCCCTCTTTATAACTATTTTCTTATTTCTAACCATTATCTCTGAACTATTTTCCTTTAAATATACGTTGTTTAACAATAAATACGACTAAAACACGATTAGATTGGGTTTATGTAAGGGTGAGCATTGACTGCTAGATTTGACTTAACCAATATACGATGACAGCTATTAGAACTATAGTAACAGCGATTGAAGTAAATAAAGGGACATTTTGCATCATATTTAGTAAGCTGCATTATTATGCTTGTGATGATGAACATGACCAAAAGCAATTTAGTACTCTGATTTATTCTTTTTATAATAAGGTCAAATTTTAATTACGAAAGGGCAAAGCCAATTAATTAAAAAAGCTTTTTATGCATTTCTAGTTCGTAAAAGGGTTAATATGCAAACGTGAATTTTTCTGCAGGATTTTAACGGCTGTCAAATTCTAATGTCGTTTCTTCGTTTACCGCCTCGCCCTCTGTTGACGCGTGTTCTCGACACAAAGTGGGACCCGAAGAGTCTTTGAGAAATAAGCCGCCACGTGATATTTCAGGCTGTACGGTGCAACGAAACAGACTGCCGGATGGCTCGGTCTAGTTACGGGCCTCCCGCGGTGCGGGTGATCAGGCCGCGCCGCCCCATGGTCGCGCGACGCGTGGGCCTAACGATTCGCGACAAGTCCAGTTTGGCTGGCGCGGCCTGCTGCTTCGCGGCAAGAGACCCACCCGGCAACTCGCGTGCCGGTCCTCCGTTATCTATCACCACACGTGGCCACCTTCGGTATCTGAGGTGTCAACAAGTTAGAGGCCACTCATACTAGGTCCGTATCTGAGCTAATTCAGCGGATTAAACCACCGCAAGGAATGAACAGTGAAATTACCATTACGTCCTAAATGCGAACGGACAACATTGAGTTCATTTGCTGTTAGGGGTAAGTACGTCTTTTCCTAATATATTTCTGTGGTTGGGCGGTAGTTTGGTTGGAATTCGGCTGTCGGCAGGGACGCGGTGCAGAGTAGACTCGGCACGTGGAGTCGTGTCGGAACATCCCACCGGTTCAGCCGAGACACCAGGCAATTTTAACGACCTGTAATTCATTGAAACGTAAGGAAAACTCGGTGAGATGTCCACGTGGCTGATGGAGAGGGTAGAGAAACGCCGATGTGATGGTGTACGGTGGTGGGTTGTCAACCGCAAGTAAAGGTGTAACGGCGCCAACCATTCGGGACTTCTGATAAAACCACTAATAATCAAACAAAAAATAATTACTATCAAAAGCTGAACACTTACATTTTCTCATACAAGATTCAAATATTAATGCAAATCTAGTAATCAAAATTAATGAACTATTTAATTAGGGGTATCTTCCTTGTTTACCACATGCCTGCCTTGTTATTTTTAATTAGGGGTTTCATGAACTATTTTATATTTTCACATAAAAATTATATTCTTTGACCTTTAGGATTTTTCATCTAATTCAGTTAGAATAGAAAAATTAATTAATTAATTAATTAAAATAAATAAATAACGAAAACAATATTCAAAATCAAGAATTTATAATAAACCATCAGGATCTTTATATTTGATACTTTTAAAATAATATTTTTATTTATGATGAGCATTTATATTAAGAGAAGATTGTGACAAGCACTCTTCGAAATAAACTTAGGGCTTGAAGCTAAAAATACCATACTCCCTTTTAGTTTTAAGAGTCCATAAAATAATTCATCAAAATGTTGACAGCATATGCATTATGATAGTAGAGGCGGCAAGTGGTAAACATAATTATTAAGGATGGTACACGAAAGATATTAAGGAAAGAATCAAAAGCATGAAACAAGTACCACAATATTAATTAAAATATAGGGAGTGCATGCAAACACCTCTCTCCAAGTACATTCACCCAATTAAATATTTAATCCTTCTAGAAATGAAAGGGGGAAGGAAGTGAATTACCAATCTTTGATAGGACTGAAAAGACTTGTCAACAGGACAATAATGATAAGATCAGATAAGCTCATAATGCACAAAAGAATAGAAACAACATGAATTTTCTATTAGGAGCATCTACCAGTAGGTCCTGTTTTATGATAGTAAAAACACAAATTGAGTGGGCCCCTTGACACAATGTAACTCCTAATGAAATATACAAGTGGCTGAGTGGGGGCATATACAAACCATGCCCTACTTGCAAATGGTTAGGTTTGGATGATACCTAGTTGATATTGTCACTAAATGACAATTAGCTTAAACAGTAGCATGCTAGGTTTTGATTGTAATTTATCTTAATTATCTAATTATATTTAAGATTTGGTCATATCAAATGAATAATAAAGATTTAAAAATAATAATAAATTATTTATAATTTTATTGTATCTTAGGACTAATTATAGACTATCCTCTCGAATCCTATTAGTATTATGATTTTTATATTTAAAATTTTATATTAGATTTATTATAATTTCAAAAATAAAATAAATAAATAAAATATAATTTTATCATATAAATGGATATGATAGAAACGATGTATATGACATTGTTTTTCATCAATATAACAGATAATAGGAAGACAAATAAAATTATAAAAAATATAATATAAGTACAGGAATCATAAGGTTAACCAATTCGCTTAAAAGCTGATATATAATTTACCTTATATCTTACATGCAATTTGACATAGGAAAGTCAATCATTTGGCCATATCAAATGACAGGACTTATCATTGGGTGTTTGGTAAGCAAGGACTGTTCTTGACGTGGACCCACTCTTGGGGTGTCAGCCCAGGCATTAGGATCCTCGCCGTTCAATTGACCTTTCATGAAACAATGCACCGTCCAAACCTCCAATCGATGCATGGGCACACGGCAACAGCAGCCAATAGGCAAAATGTTCCCAGCTCATGTGAGATCACGTAATATGTTCTACCTCACAGTATGGTGACGTCAAATACCATCTATTTGACATCCAATTTGACTCGATTTTGACTTAAAAATAGACACACTCACAAAAATTTCAACCAACCATCATTCGTGATTATTGATTGATTAACAATATTATCTAACTAAATACTCAAATGCTTGAATTTGATTTAAACGAGCTGGATAGATATTATTAAATATATATATATATATATAATTATATTGAAAAATACAAGTTTTGAGATGCAATCACATTGATCGAAAAATTAAGATGATATCAGAGCAAAGTGTTATGCATTCAAAATTTATTCGAAAAAAATTTATAATTAATTTTATTTGCCCACACACGAGGAAAAATAATTTAAAGTATAAATATATGGATCATTTTCATTTCCTTTCTTAAAATTTTATATTAAAAACTATTTTAAATGTGATACAAATGAGAGAGAGAGAGAGAGAGAGAGAGAGAGAGAGAGAGAGAGAGAGAGAGAGAGAGAGAGAGAGAGAGAGAGAGAGAGAGAGAGCAATAAACCTACCACAGAAACATTCTATATGACTCCAACAGATAAAAAATGCTCATCGTCACCATTTTTGACAACGAGGAGCTCACGCGCAGTCTTCATCTTCCTACTCACGTCTGCTGACATTTTAAGCCAACGTCCTTTTTCGTTTCATGGACATCTGCACGAATCATGATGCACTCCACCGTTTTCTCCATTCTTATCACCTTCATATATATATATATATAATTAGAATTCGTATGGTTTGTAAATATTAGGGAAAATATTAAGAATTATTTACAACAATTTTAACGTCACGGTAGGCTTTGTTTTGGATGCGAACAACCCGCACACACGATTGCGAACGTCACAAAACTGACGAGATCGTATCCGTCCAATTGCCTGACCGATGGCGACATCGACGGCCCCGAAAGCTTATAATGCAACTCCCCCTCGCCGTCGTCTTTGCACTGCAGGCGCGATGGTGGGGATGATGCTTCGCTTATTTTAGTGGCGGTGATCCGATCCGGTCTCACCATTCTCTCCCAAATCCCCCTCGCAGTTTCGTCGTTTGGCCTCCCTTTTCGTTCTCTGTTTCCTTGAATTCGCTTCGAGAGTTTGAGTTGGGAACGGAGATGTCGCTGCATTCGGTTTGATCTCGATATCGAAGGAGAAACAGTTGCGGCGCGATGGATCGAGAGAGAGGGCCGACGTCCGACGACCAGCGGGTGGGCAGCCGAGGGGTCAAGATTAGTTTTTGCTGTCCATTTTGATCTTTTATGCGATTGTTTCGATTTTGTTGCTTTTTAATTCTTGTTGTTTATGCTCATATGTCGCCTCTTCTTCTTCTTCTTCTTTCGATATTTGTTTGGGTGCGGGAATGGGATGTCGAATGGTGAAATGAAGCTTATCTAATCGAGATGCTGTAGTTTTATTTGGATCAGCTGGCAAATAGTTAAGATCTGGTATTGTGAAGACCTGGAGGATTGACTGAGATATAGGTCGTGTACTGTTAAGGACACTACTGTCCAGAATTTTCGTCACGATCTGTGATAAAGATGATGCTTTCTAAATGTTGTGCAATGGGTAACAGTTTGGATTTGGGGTTGGATTCAGGGTTACAGTTTTTGAAAAAGGGGGAGATTTAGTAGGCTTGTTTGTTGCTTAACAGTAAGAAATATGTCAGATATAAACTTCTTGCAGATCATAAATTCTAAGCTGATCTCAATGTTCATGATATGTTATGTACTTGCATGTACTTCCGACTTTGTACAATTACAGATGAGAAGGCATCGAAAATCCTAGAAGACAGAGAAATAGTTGGATTAATAAATTCCAATTTGATTTTGACTTTATTTTGGTCTTTTTTATTTTTTATTTTTAAAGAAAAATTGTACTGAATGAAAAAAATATAGTATCTTCAACATCTGGTGAGCAGAAAACCTAGAAATCTTCAGGTGTTAGAGTGAAGTATTACATAAGCAAGTATCCAACCACAACTCGATGTACATATGGATATTTATTTCTGATTTTTTTCTGGCAGAAATAATGTTATAGTTAAGAATATTTAGCTTTTTGCATATACGCACCGCTGCAACAAGAGATTACTGGCTCTGCTCTTTTATCTGTGGCTTGTGAGACACATGTGTCGAATAATTGTAAACTTCCCATTTAAGTTGTTGACTTAATGCTATTATTTAAGTTGGCAAGTATTTGGTCATTATGGGACTGATCAGCTCCCAAGTTTTTATTGCATGTTCTTACTAGCTCTGGATAGGTCAGATGTCTCATAGTCTGCAATTTATCTGCTTTTGAACCATTGCATTTTGCTCCTTGATCTTGCAGGTTCATTGGAAGAATTACTATAAGAACTTGTTACTTTTAGCATATCAAAGTTTTGGTGTAGTGTATGGTGACCTGAGTACATCTCCTCTTTATGTTTACAAAAGTTCATTTTCGGGGAAAATGTACAAATATCAAAATGAGCAGACAGTATTTGGTCTGTTTTCCTTGATATTCTGGACATTGACTCTGATCCCATTGCTGAAGTATGTTGTCATTGTCTTGAGCGCCGATGATAATGGTGAAGGTATGACTGGAATATTTCTATTCCCTTCTTTTTCTTTGGACCTGTATTGAAAAGTTTTTGAAATTGTTTGCAGGTGGAACATTTGCTTTGTACTCCCTACTCTGCAGACATGCCAAATTGAGTTTGCTTCCTAATCAGCAAGCAGCTGATGAGGAGCTCTCCACTTATTACCGAAATGGCCCCCAAAGTGTGATTACTTCTCCACTGAAAAGATTTCTTGAGAGGCATAAAAAGCTGAGATCTTGTTTACTTCTTATAGTGCTGTTTGGTGCCTGCATGGTGATAGGTGATGGTGTCCTTACACCAGCAATTTCTGGTACATCGCTTATAATGTCTATTTTAATTGTTAGTACATGATGAATTTTATCTGTTACTTCTCCTTTGTATAAGCAATGACAATTTTCTTTTATTGATCACTTTGCAGTTTTATCATCTATTTCTGGGTTACAAGTTCGTGCCAAGGAACTATATAATGGTAGGCTTTGGTTGCTCACAGAATTTTTCATCATACCGTTGACAAAGTTTGCTGACTCTGCATTTACAATCTCTTTCCAGTAATGGATTCTTTGCATTCTAGATTTGAGCATTTAATTTTCATCACATTCCAACACAAACCAGCCTATTCTCATCCTAATTTATCATTGTATATAATCTAGAGTGTAACTTTTAGATCTAGCACACTGTTGGAGTTACAGGAGATGCTATTTTGAAGGAAGTGTCCTTATACCAGTTTGTTAAGTGATCCTCAGTAGCAAGTTGTAAGAAATTGTATTCTTGAGTGAACATAGTCTCAATCATCTCAGAAGATGTTTGTAGTAGACAACCCAGAATATCTGATAGTTGGATACTAAGGAGATTAACATGTGCATCAAGATGCTTTGTTTGTAGTGTTGTCTTAGAAAAAAACTATGGTTCAATATCTTTGGTGTTATATTCATCTAAAAAGTAAAATTGCATTGATAGATTAATTAAAGGCCAATTTTGTGTAGTTTTCTGACTTAGGTCCATACATTATACGTGTTCGCTCTTTTGGAGTAACCTTTCTAATTCAAGCTTTTGTAACAATTTATATCTAGAATTATAGTTGATATTCAAAATCTGGTTTATGAGTTCAATAAATTCTTTTACTTATCTTTCTAAAGATGTCTTTGGTATTTTCTTGGTTCTCTTAGCGTGTGGTTTTCATATCTTTGAGTGTTATCCTATGCTAGCTTTATTACTTATATGCATTAGGTTTGATAACATTAAGCATCATGGATGGATTTATAGTTGCTTCCTAAAATAATTCTTTTGTTTTTTTAAGAACTGGGAGGTCAGAATGGTCACAAAACAATGATACTTGATTGAGAACAAAAATTCATTTCTGATACATACTGCTCATGGGCTTTGCTCGTTTTAGCATTATCCTGTGCAAGTCACAGTACTGATTGTCACAACAAGGCCCCCATTGAAAGTACTTAGAAGACGCTCTTTAAAGGTGGGTAATGACTCGTTTACCAATGAAGGCCATAGCCCACAATGTGGGTCTAATTGGTTGTCTGATAATCTGTCAAAAACCAAACCTCATGGGTCAGGCATTCAAAAAGCATTCAGCAGATGTTCTTTGGTGGTAAGTATTGTATCATATACTAGCCACAGTCAAGCCAGACACTCTTTATTGAACTAGTCAGGGTAGCAAGCTTTTCTTAAAGTTGCTTTTCCAAATGCCAATAAAGCTCCTTAGTTTGACCCTAAAGATAATTATTTAATATTTTTAATTACAATTTTAGTCTTTTAAAAATGTCTCATAATTATTAGCTTCTATACAGGTGAGGTGGTACTGGTTGCTTGCCTTGTGCTAGTTGGCCTTTTTTCCTTGCAGCATAGGGGTACTCAGAGGGTAGCCTTCATGTTTGCACCTATTGTTATTATTTGGCTTTTGTGCATTGGTGTAATCGGTTTGTACAATACCATTCACTGGAACCCCAAGATATATCATGCTCTTTCTCCACTCTACATCATTAAGTTCTTCCAGCAAACAGGCAAGGATGGTTGGATTTCTCTGGGGGGTGTTCTCCTTTCTATCACAGGTAAATTACAGTGTGTAATTTCAGCACTTAGATCATCAAAGCTTCTATTTTTTGGCCATAAGAGCATCATAATTCTTACACCTAAGTTTTCATGTTTGCAGGTACCGAAGCTATGTTTGCAGATCTTGGCCACTTCACTCAAGCATCTATTAGGGTATGATAAGCTTATATTCATTTTTCAGAGTCTTGATAGGTATTCAAAGATAATATTTATTCAAGTACAAGAGTTGCAGTTGTAGATTAATTCCATCAATAATTTAGCAACTGAACTGACTGAATATTGTCTCTTTTTATTTTTTAAATTGATTAAGTTTATTTGTGGCAATCTTACTTTGTAGATTAATTGATGTAATTGGGTTTTTAGCTTGCACCTGGTGAATAGGAAGATTAATTAAAGATATTAAAGAGTCATAATTGCTTTAGATTTCAAGAAATGGAATACTATTGATTTGAATTAATGAAGATGATAAAAGCAGGAAAATCTCTTAACTTATTTGGTTGGGAATTTCTTTGCATTGTCTGTCTGGTTAGTATAACCATTTTGAGGGCTGTTGCTATGTTCACTGACTAACCGTAAGATCATTTTTATTTTCCTAATCTGCGAACTTCTGATTTCATTTTGGCTTTTTTAGGTCTTCTTGAATTGCATCACTTAACCAACTGCACCTCCTTGGCCCTGTGCAGAGACAAACTCGGTAGTTGCCCATGTTGCAGTTGGTAGTCCTCACAAAAAATGAATTTACAGAAACATTAAGTTTGCCACTCCACATTAAATATTGACTGCACAAATTAACTCGAGAAATATCCAAAGATGATCATCTTGATTTTTAAGGTTTTAACAAATTATCTATTCTTGCCATGTTATTTAGCCCATACTTTGGCACGTGGAAAAGTTGGGAAATTCTGATCTTGATTATTTTGAGTGGCAAATTCTATATGTATAGATGGATATTTTGGCAGTCACAATCTGGAAATTAACAGACTTGTGTGTGCATGTTTTATTACACAAATGTCCAGCAGAGTCTTGTGTTTTATGTGCTTGTAGAAATTGCAGCTAATCATTCATTTGTGGCTTTTAATTTAAATTGAAAACTGTGAACTCATATCATGATATGTTGAACCTTTGGCAAACTCTTCTATTGTTCAGGTGGCATTTGTTGGTGTTGTATACCCTTGTCTAGTACTACAGTATATGGGACAGGCAGCATTTCTTTCTAAGAACTTCAATAACATATCTACCAGCTTTTATGCATCTATACCACGTAAGTAAGTGTATTGCTCAAGAACATTGTCTCAATAGAATTCGTGCTTGACCAGTCCTTCTTTCTTCTTTTTTTGTTTCCTTTTTGTTGCAGAACCTGTTTTTTGGCCAGTTTTTGTGGTGTCCACTCTTGCTGCTATAGTTGCTAGTCAAGCTGTTATCTCAGCGACATTCTCGATTGTCAAGCAATGTCTTGCTTTGGGTTGCTTCCCACGAGTCAAGGTTGTCCATACATCAAGATGGATTTATGGCCGGATATACATACCTGAAATTAATTGGATCCTCATGATACTTTGTCTTGCTGTGACAATTGGGTTCCGTGACACAACCCTTATTGGAAATGCTTATGGTAAGCCAACTATTACCATCGCCAAGCATTATAAAGTGTTAAAAACAGTTTTTTTTTTGTCATATTATATCAAAATTTGTTTTCTGTTGAGACTTATGGTATTCATGCTTTTGCATCATCTCATGTTCATATTTTTTTAAACTAGTACTTTTAACTTATTAACGAGGGTGAACCTTGGTCCAGTGCCCATGATTCAATTTTAAAAATGGGCAAGGTGGTATATACTCTCTATGGTCCCCCATATTGTCATTAGCAGTAATTATTTATTCAGGGATTCTAAGATTTATCTGCGTTATATTCATGCTGAAGTTTTGATTGTAGGTACGACTAAAGCTAATCAGGTCTACTGATTTTATGATTTCAGGTATAGCGTGCATGACTGTCATGTTTGTGACAACATGGTTAATAGCTCTTGTCATGGTACTTGTGTGGGGAAAAAACATCATCTTCTCACTGTTGCTTCTTTTGTTTTTTGGAAGTATTGAGGCAGTCTATCTCTCCTCTTCATTTATGAAAGTCCCCCAGGGAGGTTGGGCACCGTTGGTGCTCTCCTTAGTCTTCATGGTCATCATGTATGTGTGGCACTATGGCACAAGAAGGAAATATCTCTTTGACTTGCAAAACAAGGTCTCAATGAAATGGATCCTCACACTTGGCCCCAGCCTCGGAATTGTTCGTGTCCCTGGAATTGGACTCATCTACACAGAATTGGTTACTGGAGTACCAGCTATCTTCTCCCATTTCATAACCAACCTCCCTGCTTTCCATCAAGTTCTCGTCTTTGTTTGTGTGAAGTCGGTTCCAGTCCCATTTGTTCCACCAGATGAACGATACCTCATTGGTCGGATTGGTCCCAGAGCCCATAGAATGTACAGATGCATTGTTAGATATGGCTACAAAGATGTACAAACAGATGAAAATTTTGAGAACCTACTGGCATTGAGCATTGCCAAGTTCATTAAGATGGAAGCCGAGGAAGCATCCTCTGGGAGTTATGACACATCGCCGGAAGGAAGAATGGCTGTTATCCGAACTTCTGATACTACTGGCACAACATTGGTGATGAGAGATGCTGATCAGCATGCAGGTGAGTCTACCATGATCAGGTGCAGCAAATCAGAAACCCTACAAAGCTTGCAGTCACTATACGAACAAGAATCACCGAGCGTGAGCCGCCGGCGCCGTGTCCGCTTCGAGCTGCCTGAAACAGAGTACATCGACCCTCAGGTGAAGGAGGAGCTACTGGCACTGGTGGAGGCTAAACAAGCAGGAGTTGCCTACATATTGGGACACTCTTATATAAAGGCAAGGAAGACTTCGTCGTTCATGAAGAAGTTTGTCATCGATGTAGCCTACTCTTTCCTACGAAAGAATTGCAGGGGCCCTGCAGTGGCTTTAAGCATACCTCACATCAGCCTTATCGAAGTTGGGATGATCTACTATGTGTAATTTGTTCTTATTGCCAAACATAATTGGTATGTTTTTTATGGCACCTGAGAGACATGGTAGGTATGTTTGCAGTGGTAGCAGATGCCAAGGTAAAATGGTCACTGCAATGTTAGAAGTATTAGATGTTAGATGGGTCCATATCGCAACATTGCCTGGACATAAAGCTTTATATCACTCTGTTTGAACAGGTGATGGGAGTTGATAAGGGTACAATACATGTGGGTGTCTTTTGTTGTGGCATCACTAATCCTAGAAATAGCTACCAGATTTGATAATTATTTGACTTCACTGAGATTATAAATCAGTGCAAATATTTGAGATTTTCTTAGGATTGATTGTGTCTTAATTTTCACATGAAGAAATCTCTTTAGTTTGGGAGTCTTATATTTACAAATAGAAATGAGATTTTTAGGCTGTCTAAATTTTTTAACCTATCATATCCCATCATGAAAAATCGATTTGATAATTTTCTATATATTTTTAAAATTATTTTATAAATATAATAGACATATATGTTATGAGTAAATAGGCTGAAAATAATAATAATAATAATAATTATTATTATTATTATTACTACTATTATTTGAGCTCCAATTGAGTGGCCACCGGTTCGGATAAGGAGCCGATTGCAGTGTCTACCTCTTCCACCCGTAATGCCACCGAATTGATGGAGGAGAAGCAAACCCCAGCTGAAGTCAGCATCAGCATTTCTTCCACCATTACGATCGCTGCCAATGGCCACGGCAATTGCTGCTGTAACGACTACGGCGACTAGGGCTGTCGTGCCGCTGCCATGCAAGAATGCGTCAACCGCGCCCAGTGCGGCTGTCACTCTGGGGAGGCGGGAAGGCCTCGCCGCCTGCTTCGCCGCCCTCACTCTCTCCCTCGCGAGGCCCGCCTCCGCCGCCATCTTGGAGGCGGACGACGACGAGGAGCTCCTAGAGAGGGTGAAGAAGGACCGGAAGAAGAGGCTCGAGAGACAGGGCGTCATCATCTCCTCCGACAAGGAAAAAGGTGAGCTTTCTTCTCCCTGTCCGCTTCAACCTCTACGGAGGATCTAGCGATGTCTTAAATCGTGTGTGGTAGATTTTGTTGTGCTGGTATGGATCCACTGTCGCTGATGAAATGGTTTGTGTGATATATGCTCATTCATGATTCTAGTTCAAGATGCAGCAATTTAGGAAATTGCGTTGCAATCTTGAACTTCTGGTTTGTCGAATTTGCGGCTTTTTTGTTGTTATTTGCAATAATCTACCATTGTTTGAAATGACATTGCTGGTCAAGACATTGATTAACTTCTTTTTCAAAGGAAACAAAGATTGGTTAGTATCAAAAAGCGCAAAACGGTTAGTAATTTAGTTCAATGGGGGTCAAAAAGGCCATAGTGCTTCATATGCAGTTATAGCATGAAGCTTGTCACATATAGATATGAATCTTGTTTATGATGATTGATCCACAGAGGTGAGCTAATCTTTAAGTGGTAGATCAAATTGATGTACTCTAGTATTCGTTTCATACTTCTGTATTTGGCATTGTTTGGCAATGTAAGTTGTAACCTCTGCGGAAAGCCGTTACCAGGGGGAGACGAATTTTCTCCACAGTTTGGATACAAATGCCCAGTTCAAGAATGGGCTTCTTAAGGATCTGCTAAAAATCTAGTAAACTTCTGTATAAATTAGATCATCCTAAGTTCACTCGATTAGGTTATATTTATTAGTGAATCATATTTTTTCTTTTTTTTTTATTGACCTGGTATATGTATGTTTTCCACTCTGTTAATCTCTTTGAAAAGCTTTATTGTGACATGGATTCTTTCTGGGTATTGGTCAGATCTTCTGTTGGTTATATTGAATTAAACTGATATCAAGCACACAAAATAATGAAAGAAAGATCCCAAAAATTATGGAAGAAAGATCTAGAATGGTCCGCTGTAATATTTTCTTTCTTGGTTAGTTCAAGAATTTCCTAAGATGCACATGATGCATAAACTATCCATAATCATCTACTTATTTTCTCTGCTTTCTTGATACCTTATTCAAGAGTTGTGCTTTGGAAAGTTTGCAATTTATGTTTTCCATTATAAAGTACTAGGAAAGAGCGATTGCTAATTCTTTTAGCTGACAAGTTCGTAGCAATTTACAGGTTATCTGCAAGAACTAATATACAAGTTGAGCAAAGTGGGCCAAGCTATCGAGAATAATGATCTTGCTGCAGCAAGTTTTCTCCTAGGGCCAAGCACTAATGCTGACTGGGTGCAAAATGTAAATGCAGCTTTTGCCAAGGTTGTCACTTGAGATGCAATCAGTATTATGCATTCCGAGTCTTTATTTGGACATCCTGCTTGCTTTAATCTCACCATTCTATTGGTTTGGGCCGTTTGGCAGCTAAGCGCCAGCCCTGAAGAGAAAACTGAGGTGGACAATTTCAATTCTTCCTTGGCATCTTTGTTTTCGTCAGGTCAGTTAATGCAGCTGTATACTAACTTCACGCTGTCCAAATATCTTTCTTCATCTGCTACTTGATCAAGCCTCTATGTACTCTCTTCTTGCAGTAGGTGATCGGGATGTCGAGTATTCTAAATTGGCCTTTGTATCATCAGCAAGCGCATTGGAGAAATGGATTGGATTTGCTGGCTTAGTTGGTCAGTTGAAAGGTCTCTAATCGAACGAATTCACCGTAAAACACAAGAGATGCTTCATCCAACTTCCTCTAACGTGTGTTTGTCATGCTTCTGAAAACTTTGCACTTCACCCTCTGAGTTCTCCACCTGACTATTCCATTTGACGTTATATTTAGCCATTTTTGTTCTTTTCATAATGTCCAGTTACATATTTCTCCAATTCTGTTTATGTTGTTCATGTTTAAGTGTGTCAAACATGCATTACAGTAATCAGTCGATAAGTAAATCATTAGGCTTTCTTTCTTTTTTTTCCTGTGTTTTTCTGTTCTTTTTAGGATCTTGGTCTGAATAATCTTTCTACACCATCAATAAGCGATGTATGACAGCTTGACCAAAATATATGAATGTGAGTTGTAGGAAATTCCAATCTTTATGCTGTATGTTATTTGACCCTCATCTAATTCGGTTCATCTAAAGTGGGAAAATTAAGGCATTGTTGGACTTTGGTTTCATTAGTTTTTGAGTTCCAATCGTGGTATAATATCTATATCAACCCACTATATTTTTTTTTCACTAAAATAAAAATTTGCTCATGCAATTTCAGTATGGGAATACAGTGTAGAATCACAAAAGTAAACTGAGCTAAATGTTTACCCCAGTTGTGAGACATCCAATACATTTTTGCAAAATTTGTAAGTGATTGCATCTCTATTAGAAGTCTGATGTTTACATTCACATTCTTAGGAACAACACTCGATCATGTCCCTTATCTCAGGTCTAATGCATGAATCTTTGTCATATCATTTCATGTGTTCATTAGAGAAATAATAGTATTTCTTAAGATACATAGATTTTAAGGGACCATCACATTCTACTATGACACAGAAAACAACAAAATCTTACTAGGATAGGAAGTATTGTTTTCCCTCACACCACACGCGAACTAAAGTGTGTTTGTTGATGATGATTCATTCTGCATCAGATTGGACGACGTCTTGTTATGTGGATAGCTTGTACGCCTGAACCAGATCACTAAACTCGATGATCAAAATGCCAACCGTGAAGAGAGAAGCAACCCTAATACGGACGACTAAATTTGCTGTGCAAAATGCCGTGGATGCATCGCCAACGGTTCCCTACCGAGTCCTACCTTGAATTGCGCGAGTGAGATGCCATCAACAGGTCCACCTCCCCACATGGAGGAGGAAGAGGAGAAGTCGCACTTTGTTTTCCCCTCCTCCTCACCGACCATACACGTAATTTTTCCTCTCGACAAGAGCAGTTAGTTGGATTTGGGAACCGATCTTTCCGTACGCGTGGCTCGTGTGGGAGTCATCGGTGGACCGAGTAAGAAGGAGAGCAGCTCGGTCAACCTGCGTCTCTTCACCGTCGGTGCACCCGCGAGTCCCGCTCCCCGCCATCGCCACGCTGCCACGTGGCTCCTGCGGTTTCTCCCCACCGCGCCTTCCGCTGCCCCCTTCCGCGTCCGATTGGCATCGGTTGGATGTCGCTGTACGGTGTAGAGAGGCATCAGGCTTCCTGAAGCTCCCGCTTCCCCAATCCTCGACTTCCATCTCTGCTTATACCCATAACCTTCGAGAGAATCACCAGAAAACCCCTCACACTTACCACAGAGAAGTGGCCTTCGCCGTGGGGGCATATGCGACATTTTGCATAGCGAAAATGCTGTTTGTGGATGAGGGAAACGAACCCATAGAATTTTGTAACATTGAGCACCGCGGTTCCATTTATTTTGCGGCTGTGGATGAGCCTGAACACGTGGCACGACCTTTTCGGCCTGCATTCTAATCTTCCCCTCCCACGCCCCTATTTAAGTGCCACCCTCCTCCCGTCTGAAAACAAACCATTCCCAATTCCCGTCAGAAAGCAGCTCAATCGACCGATACCTCCTCCTCCTCCTCCTCCTCCTCTTGTTCTTTCCATTCTAATATAATTATCGCTTTTGGTGTGTACATCTTCTATAATTTAAGAGGATGGAGGTAGGATTGATGGCGAAGCAAGCAGCGGTTACGAAGCCGCACGCGTTCCCCGCCCGGAGCCTGGGGTTCGGGAGCTCGGTCCGGGGCGGATCCGGGACCAGTAGGATCGGGTTCGAGGCGCCCGCGAGCGTGGCATGGAGGAAGCGGTCGATTCGGGTGGCCCGCGACGGAACCATTCGATCCGAGGTGGTCGTGGAAGAGAAAGCATCGCCGCCACCCAGAAAGGATAAGGTATTTGCACCCCCAAAAAAGAAAACTCTTCTTTTTGATGATTCGCAGCTAAAAAACCTAGTTTTGATCTTTCTGGCTGGCAATTGCGACTCTGTTTCTACACAACCCTAAGACTTCATATTTATCGCTTGGAGTTTGAGGTAGATCTGTTTTTTTTTTTTTTTTTTTTGGGGTTAATATTATATAATTTTTGGAAGAATTAAATTACATTTTTTTCCTGTCCAATTTTACATTTTTTGGGTCAAAAACATCATATTCTAATTATTTTGAGAGATAAATTATGCTATAAAATGCAAATTAATCAGGAAATTCTCAGAATCACATGTGCAGTTTCTACTTTGTGATTTGATCAAGATCTGACCTTTTTTGAAGCTGGTTGTAGTTTCTTTTATGTATGATATTAATAATATTCAATTTTGCTTAATATTTTTTTGTGTGTTTTGGCGAAAAATATCGTATTTGAAGTGTTTATGGGTTATGTGTGCAATTTCTATTTCTACGGTGATGCGTGACCTTATGATGATAAATGAAGGGAACGAACGGTTCGGATTATTCTCATTGTTTTTAAATGTGATTAATGGTGTGGTTTACTTTTTGGTTCAGGCCGGTCCGGGTCGGCTCTACGTGGGACTGCCCTTGGACGTGGTCGCCGACGGCAACGTCGTCAACCACGGCAAGGCCATCGCCGCCGGTCTCCGCGCCCTCGCCCTCCTCGGCGTTGACGGGGTCGAACTCCCCATCTCCTGGGGCGTCGCGATGGACTCCGGCGACTGGTCGTCCTACCTCGCCGTCGCCTCCATGGCGCGCGACGCCGGCCTTCACCTCCGCATCTCCCTCCACCTCCACTGCCACCGCCGCCCTCGCCTCCCCCTCCCCAAATCGGTCGACTGCGCCGCCGCCGCTGACCCCGACATCCTGTTCACCGACCGCGCCGGCCGCCGCCGCGCCGACTGCCTCTCCTTCGCTGTCGACGACCTCCCCGTCCTCGACGGCAGGACCCCGATGGAAGCCTACGAGGAATTCTTCCGGAGCTTCCGCCTCGCCTTCGCCGACTTCTTCGGTTCTGTCATTACGGTGAGTCATGCTGCCTCTTTTCTTTGTTTCCTTCCTTATCGAACGCGCAAATACCGATAAAAAAATGGAGCCTTTCTTCCTCAGGACATCACGATCGGCCTTGGGCCAAATGGCGAGCTCCGTTACCCTTCGTTTCCTCCTACTGGAAGCAATCGTTTCACCGGTGTAGGAGAATTCCAGTGCTATGACAAATACATGCTTGCCGATCTCAAACGACACGCCGAGGAAACCGGCAACCCATTGTGGGGCCTCTCTGGTCCTCACGATGCCCCTGGGTACAACCAGTTGCCGGACTCCGGCAACTTCTTCAAGGATCATGGCGGCTCCTGGGAGACACCCTACGGGCAATTCTTCCTCTCCTGGTACTCGGGCAAGCTCCTGTCTCACGGTGACGGCCTGCTCTCGGTCGCGTCAGAAGTGTTTGGTGATTTGCCCGTCGCGCTCTCGGCCAAGGTTCCACTTCTGCATTGTTGGCACGACACCCGGTCGCGCCCGTCCCAGCTGACGGCCGGGTTCTACAACACTGACGGCAGAGACGGGTACGAGGCCGTGGCCAAGATCTTCGCGAAGCACTCCTGCAGCATGATCATCCCGGGCATGGACCTCACGGACGGGGAGCAGCCTCAGGGTGTCCGGTCCGGCCCGCAGTCACTACTATCTCAGATAATGGGGGCGTGCAAGAGGCATGGGGTGAAGCTCGCGGGCGAGAACTCTTCCCTGGTCCGGGTCGGCACCGCTGGCTTCACCAATATCAAGGAGAATGCTTTAGCCGAGAATTCGAGGTTGGATTCGTTTACTTATCAAAGGATGGGGGCTGAGTTCTTCTCTCCGGATCACTGGCCGCTGTTTACCGAGTTCATCAGGAGCATGGCGCAGCCGGAAATGGAGCAAGATGATATCCCCAACAACGCGGAAAGGTTGTCACTCTCCATCAATTCCGTTCCTGGGAATGACCGAGAGCTGCAGTCGGCATGAGAATCCCACCTCATGGAAGCGGGCAGTGCAAGAATTCTATCGTATCATTGTGTCTATTGGCTGTCAAAAGTGGCTAATGGCAGCAGAAGAGATATACAGGTCTTTTGAGCTGTAGAATGAGTCTTCTCTTCTGCTGGAGGGAAGAAGCATTCCTCATAAGGATTTGCTGAACGTATGAATTAAAATATTCTCGACTTCAATTAATATTAATATTCTCGTTCATCTCTGTCTTTACCTCTACGTTTGATTCATTGCATCTTCCGGATTGCTCCTTTTGATTCATGTGTTCCAGCCATGGCATTCAAAACACGGCGGCTCTTTTCTCTCTAGTTTTTGACTCTCGGGTCTCTCATTTCTTGTCTTTTAGACACCAAATCCACGCGATCATTCTCATGTGAACATCAAGTTCCTATTGCATTCTTATCAGGTCCGGGCCACAATGTTCATCGCATGAAAACAAACGACAAGCACAAATCTCCAACGTTCTTTACCATAAATCCGACAGATTTTGTCTCTGATTTTTCTTTCGTCTTCTCTGGATTTGCTAAAAGATCTGTGAGCACCGACATTGTTTCTCACTGAACACGCACAACTACATGATGTATTTTTAAGACAACTCTTTGCATGCTAAGCCTTTCCTTGTTCTCTCGAGGCTACCAACTTTAGGAGTTCAAAAATATCTGCCAACCCTAATAATAAGTGGAATATTTTGAGTGTTCTTGACAATTCTTTCTTTAAATAGAAATATTTTATATGCTTAAATTCGTTTTTCTCCAAAAATATCGATTATAGAAACCCAGAAACAATAACAATGCATTATATTGTACCATTTTCATTTGGCTATATTTTTTAAGAGTTGAGGTATCTTCCACCGCCTTCTTAGCTCGATTGAGGGATGAAACGGGACGTAGCTAATCATTTTTGCAATGTTATTTGGGGACATCATCTCACATGAAACCAAAGAAATTTTTTAAATATTCTCTAAGTTAGTGAGAAAGCACAAAGTCACCATTTTTTTATATATATTTTCTTTTCCTATCAGAGCCTACACATAAGGATTGAATCGACCTTGATCTGTTAATTTAATTTAACAATAAAATTGATCCCACATTTATAAAACTATCATGTTTGAAAGAGAGAAATCATTAAATATTTGGGATTAAAATTGATCTTGATCTGTCGTATGTTAAGCATTTAAGATGCTTTTACTATGATATATCATGTGTAAGGAAGATAAAATGCTTTAGATGTTTTAATTTTTTTTTTTGTTCTCGGTGGATGCTTCACATGATGATGCGTTAGATCTTTTTTTTTTTTTTTTTTTTGGGTTATGAGTGAACGAATTATACATAAACAAGATATCAGACAAATATTTCACGTACAAATGAGACGCATTAGATTATTTTAAATATATCAGATATATTTTTTTATCTTAAGCATACACATATTCAAACGAGATTTATTGGATTAAGTTGGATGCCTCATATTTCATATAATTTTTTGCTTTAGATGAATACATCATTATACCTCGGGTGCCATCAGCACAAAGATGTTTTATGTACATTTAGATTATGTTTTGATCAAGAGTTTAAACCCTAGAAAATAATATATGTATTTTTTCTTCCCGGAAGAAATAGGGCGCAGACTTTGGGCGACTCATCCTTTATTCCCATCATCCACCAAATCGATCGGAGTCGATCACGGTCGGTCAATCAATTAACTCAAATGCGTAGTTTCTCTGTGATTGCCGTTCCTTTCTTTATACAGAGTGGATGGCGTTGACTGGGTTTCGATTCAACCAATTTATTGACTTGACCAGTTTATTCTTTTGATTGACCTCCGAATCATCCTCTCCAAGATATGTCCTTTGGATCAGGAGCCCGTTCGATCATCGCACGACATTTACAGTATGTGACGCATTACCTCCGTTGTTCGTTTTGAAACCCGAAATAGTGAAAATGGACGCGTCTGTCCACGCGGTTTTCCGGTTTTCTAAATATAAAGCGCGATCGTCTCCGATTGGCTTCGCGGCCCGAAACGAAGGGAGGGTTAGGTAGGTGAGGTAGTGGAGGGGAGGGAGGGAGGGAGGGAGCGAGGCGCGGCAGGGGAGGAATCGATCGATGGGCGGGTGCTTCTCCGACGTGAGGGGCGGTCAACAGGCGGTCGGCTCCGGGGGGCCCGTCGCCGGGGCGGCGCCGCAGGAGCTCAACGACGCGGTGGGATACTTCCTCCACTCCCGCGGCCTTCGCGGCCTCTTCACCACCCTCGAGGTGAGATGTTACCTCCGGAACTCTAGCCTCGCCAAACCCTAGGCGTCGATTCGTTTTCTTCGATCTTGATCCGACTCTCCTCGTGCCGATTCTACTCCGGGTGCCTTCGCGGCCTCCTCACCACCCTCGAGGTGAGAATCCACCCCTGAAATCCCAGGCTTTGATTCGTTTTCTTGGATCTTGACCCGACCCTCGTTGCGCCGACTCTACCCCCGGGGGCCGTCGAAGGTGGGAAACCAGCTCTTAAATTCTGACCTCGCCAAACCCTAGGATTCGATTCGTTTTCTTGGATCTTGACCCGACCCTCGTCGTGCCGATTCTACACGAAACCCTTGCTAAGGATCGGATCCCGTGGAGGTGAGGCCTTCGTTCGGTTTATCTCATTTTCTTTCTTTTGGGGTGAGAGGCAAGCGGTTTTTCACTGTGGTGGAAATTCTTGAACCCACATTGTGTTCCGACATTGAAATTGTGATTGATGGTCCGAGTACTTGTCTCTTGGGAACTTTCAATTAGGTTAATAAATTAACCTTTTATCCACTCTTTGTTTGGGGAAAGAAATGGCAAGATTAAGGTTTGAAGCACCTGCTGGAATTAACCTCATGTATTGGCAGACAAGATAAACGCCATGGATTCTTACACCTACAGAATGTACCAGCAGCAATATACACAGATACAAGTTGCGGCGAGCCTGAGCATTCAAATCAAATATTGGCTAAAAAATGGTCTATCCAAAGTGTGTGATTGAAGATTAGGTTTGGATGGTCCGAAGGACGTCTTCGACTTAGATGATAATGGTGGACCATAGGTGAAATCCGACTCTTAGTCAAATAAGGCTAGTGCATAAATGGTAAGCTGGCAAAACCGGAAAGATGATGCCGTTGGGACTTATGTAGATTTTAAATGGGTAATTGCTTTAAGCATGGATAAATTTCAGACTATTGGCATCTCAAAAATTAATTTAAGGTATGAATAGTAATTTTTTAATTCTGCAAACTATGATAAAGGCATTAGGAAGTTCTAACAAAAACCTCAGGATTTGGTTTATGTGTTATTTCATGATAAACATGATTATCAAACATGTTCCAATATGAAGTTATTTGTTGGAAGCAAATTAAAACTTAAAAGTAATCTAGGAACATAATGTGCTAAAGATTAAGTGCCAGATCATTGAGTCTCTTGTGCTTGGTGCATTTCAGAGTAGGAGCTTGTCTTGAGGACAGGACTTCTCTTTTCCTATTTAGAAGTTATAGTAGTTGATGTATTCAATAAGAATTCATGAGAGGAAATTAATTTTGGATGTAATGGAGGGTTTAAGTTTTATATTTTTTCATCTGCTAGGTTGATGCTTACTTAGATTAAAATAGGGAAAAAAAAATCATCAAGGATCATATTTGAATTAAACTGACAAGGAGTTCTATTTGGAGATTATCTGAAAACTTTAACTAGGAATGTTTTTAGAGAAGTGTATGTAAGAATGTGATTATTAATTTTATCATTGAAAGATATTCCACAAAAGGAAGGACGTGTTCAAGGGACTTATGACCAATATAGGATGTAGAGAAGGTTAATGTACACAACCTTACTCTATGCATATAATCTATTTTTGACTACAAAACATATGCGACACCATACCAAAAAGAAAAAGGTGATGGGGTAGGGGGCTACATGAAAACAAAAGATTTATGCTTAGTAAATAAGAGATCATGGAATTCATTATATTAGTGGTGCTATGAATTGCTTTTGTCAAATGATTTAATATATAAATATTTGTTAAAAATCCTTACAAAGTGGTAAATTATGACTAGCAAGAGATTCTCATCCTCTACCCTAATTGTTACAAAGATGATGGTTATGGGGAGATCCTACGGAACAGATGTGAACCTTTGCTAATTGAAGTTGTATGAACCATTATTGGTGCTTGGTTAGATTAATAAATACCTGTTGGTACATACCAGTTTGATTGTATTTTAATTATGGTTTTTATTATGTTATTTTATTTACCTTGTTTTGGGGTAATAGGAGTACTTTTTGACTAGGGCATTTTTGAATCTATATTTGTGTTCCAACATTGATATTGTAATTAATTGTATGAGTATTCATTGAGGAGGGGTGTTAAAATATGGTTCGTTGTACCGTAGCATACTATTTGGTTCTGGCGACATGTATTTGTCGAATAGGGGACCGGTACGGCAGTATATACTAGTTTGTTAGTATACCCTATCATGCCAGATGTCGTACATTAGTATGGTTCAATACGTATTGTGGTCGGTCGGTACATCGGTATGGACTGGTAAGACAAACAATACGTTAAATTATGTTGTTTAATCCTCAATCGTGTTTTCATTTTTCACTCTATAATTGAGAAAACAAAAAATAAATAAGAAATAATAAAAAAGAACTTGGTTGCTCTCCCTGTTTCAGTTACCTCCCGGAGTTATTCTTGACAATTGGTTGAGAGGATTTGCTCATATTTATATTTGAAATAGAGCTGTCATGCTTTTGCCCCTTACCAACAGAGAAAATTTATTGTGGATTTTCTGTACAAGGTTATTGATTCATCCATGATTTATTTTATATTTTTTTTTCTCTGTGACCATCTCTTTTTAGCTTTCCACAATTATATGAAATTAGTGCCACTGACATGAATTTCTTAAAGTAGTTGCGTAACATGAAAGGTGAACTGGGTGCCAATGTTTAAAACACTGCAATCGGCCATATGACAGTTATGATATATGTGGTGCCGATGTTTAAAACCTTAGGCTGCTGTCAGTTCTGGCTGCGGCTTAACTGGTCTACATATACGGATCAATACTATCTAGCAAGAGAGAAGATGGGAGAACGGACGGGTATGGCCGGGATATTGTCCTGTATGGTCTGGTCTCGTCTTGTCTGCTCCACATGAAGGTTCCCATTTGGACTGCTAAATACAGGGCCATATGGGGAGCAGTATGCCCAGTATTTGAAACCTTGCTTGGTGCCTTCAGCTTTACCAAGTAACCTTATAAATATTAGAATGCAAGGGCCAATCGAGTAGTCTCTTATTATTCCTTAGTGTTTTTAGTTGCCAATAAATTTGTTGTTTGTTATACTGCTCCATTTGGTTGGCTGTTTTTTTCTCATTATTTGGATCTGAATTAAATTTGTTTTGATTGTCAGTTTATTGATCTTAACATAGATTCCTTTTTCTAGTTGTCATTTTCTGCTTCAAAATTGCGCAACCTTGATGTTCTCTCCAAGGTATGTTCTGAAAATTGGCCATATATTTATTAATTATATTTTGATATTCCTATCCACACTGAAGGATGGCTCTTTGTAGTTTTATACTGTTCCTGGTGTATCATTTAGCTTCACATTTACGTTTGAGTCATCATTCTGTCCCTACCTTTTCTTTTGTCCAATTAGCAAAAAATGGTGTATTGACAATAACTTTTTGATCTTGTTTATGATGGGATTGGACATTTGCAAATCTTGACAAAAAGGGAAGATGCCCGATAAACTTGCAATTGAACTAAAGCTAGCTGTAACGTTACATAATTATTACAGCTGTAAACCCTATGGTTCAGGTTCACATCATGGAAAATGTGCATTTTGCAGTTAAGGAATTTATGATGCAGCATCACTGTGATTCATCTCCATGAACCGTTGATTGCTGAGCATTTTGTTAAAGATTATTTACTCTGCTAAAGTTGGCCAATGCTTGTTACTGACTGAACTCGTGGTCTTGATGATGCGATTTTGTTGTTATATTTCAATCTATTTTTATTCCCAAGACAAACTTCTTTTTGTAAAACTAGTCTTCTGAAAATACGTCATTTGCTGATTGTAATGATGCTTCAAGCAAACTTGTCTTCTAAAAGCCAGATGCAGATTAAGATCGAATACTAAGGAAAAGGCTTGAGAATATGCAAAGGGAGCACTCTGATTTGTGATTCATTCGAATATGGGTAGCAGCATGTAGTTTGTAAACTTATAACAATTATATTGAAATGCATGGATAAAAGACAAAAATAGATACGAGAAAGACAGGAATCATTGTAGAAGGTTAGACTGGAAAAAAAACAAAGATTCACGGATAAAAGGGAAAAGATATTAAGTAAGGCCAATGAGCATCAAGAAACACAGTCTTTTCCTGCATCATTCAAGTCATGACTCTCTCTAGTAGCTATCGTCTTTTTATTTTCCCTAAAAGAAGTCTTCTAAAATTTCCCTTAGAAAATATCAAATCTTCACTAATAGAGGAATCAAATGGCTGCAAAATCTTTAAATGTTTTTTCATTTAAGTCATTTGATTTGGTCCTTTTTGGAATTTTTACCATAAGGATTAAAGTGGGTATAAATCAATGTAGATATAATAATTTATCTTATGTTTCTTTCCTAGTTTGACCTTTGACTATAAGTATTAAGCGTAATTTCTAATCAATTTGATGTATGTACCTAAGAAGAATACCTAAGGCATTTAACCAAGCCAAACTTGTTTGGAGTCTGACAATTGCAAACCCAAACCTAAACCATTCAATAGAAACATAACTTCACAATGTAGTTCTTTTGCTACTGATTGTTCACTCATGGTTTAGTTATTGGAGTTGCATCTATACGATAGTCTACTTGGTTTGACATAGAATAACAACAATTGAGATCCTTTCATGCATGTGGTAATTTTGCGACTTATTGTTCCCTTGTGGTTGCTTGTTGTCAAATTGACCCATACAAGGATGTACTGGGCCATGCAGATTTGTTTGGAACTTAGGAATTCTAAGCCCAAGCTAAAACATTTAAGAACATGGTTTAATCAATTGAGTCTCATTGCTACTTATTTTAACATGATTGCCTATAGTTGAGTTACATCCATACAATTCAATACTTAATGTGATACGGAGTGCCAAATCCTTCAATTGGATTAACATTCGGATTGTCTAACTTCATCCTATAAACTTGCCCTGCCCTTGCTCTTGCCCTTGTCTCAGACCATCTTTATAGGTTAGCATCTGATGTATCTTATCCTGATAAACCCTTGTGGAAGTGCGCCAGTCGCTTACCCACTCTCCTTAGGAGAAGTTTTCTGAAAGTGTGTGCTTTGTTGCATGATGTGCACTACAATGGGACAGATGGACGGTATACTTTGGTGCTTCAATATTTTTGATACAGTGTGTTTCTCTTTATTTTCTTATCATTTCTTTCCACATCATCCGTATGCATTCTTTAACCCTTGATATATTGAACTGTACATATCTTTTGCATTCGTACATGAGACAGACCTTTTCTATTTTCATTTCTTCAGCAAGAATTGACAAAGTGCATTATATTCTATATCTTAATCTGTAGAATATTTTGTTTTAACTCCAGGGACAATGAGAATGCTTGAGCCTAGTGTTATAAAAATAGGTTTTTGAACCTGAAATATTCTTTTAAATTTGGTGCAATGCTCAGATGAATTTAGCTTAATTATATTACTAAAGAAATTGAACATACCACTAGCTTGTTTCAGCATGGTTATGTACAATCTGTGTTTATTAAATTGGGTTTTGTCTATTTATCAAGCTCTCAAGTAGTTTTCCTGTATGCTATATTGTCTCTAATTGAAATAACTGATTCTGACCATGATAATCGCTACAATGTTTTTAATCTGAGGACCATTATGATTGAAGTTTTGCTGGGCATAGAGTCTAAGATAGAAAAAAACATGATTATCAATGATGTTTATCTGGTAGCAGATACATCTGTTTCACTACTTGACATACATGCATATGCACAATGGTCGGTCACCAAGGCAGTATGTTTGACTTCTAAACTTAAAACTCTTCTGTGAAAAGTAGTTATTTCTCTGAGTACTTGAATTTCTAGAAGAACTAATCTTGCCTTCTCACCTTAGCCAGGCTGTGATAAATAGCCATTAATTTGATTAGGCATGAAGCATTGGCAATCAATACTTAAGCCCAAGTTAGTGTATTAGGCCATCTAACCCTATAAATCAACTCAACCCTCCTCCATTTTCATTGTGGGATTAAACTGGGGTGTTACCATCTGAGTCTTATTGTTTCGTAGTATATCTTTCTTTGTGAAGCAAGATGCTTATCAAACATGTTTATAAAATGCAGTGACAAGAGTGACAAACTTTGAGAACAATTTATCTTATGTTTACTCTAAGTCAATTTCTTCAATTTGTTTCTTCGGTTTTTGTATATTTAGAACAACTTGAATTTTTATAAATAAATATAACTGTAATAGTAATGTTGTGCTTTGTAATCAAGATTTTGTTGATGATTTTAGTTTGATATCTGTTAGAGCGATCCAATGGTTGTTCTCTATTCCAAAAAAAGAGATGGAATGCTTGAAGAACTTGGGCGTACAGAAGTAATAATGAATAGTCTGAGTCCTGCTTGGATCACAAAAGTTACTATCAACTATCAGTTTGAGATTGTTCAGCCATTGGTGTAAGCCTCTTATCATATTCTGTATCTTTGCATAACTTGTCTATTATCTGTTTGTCCTAAATATATTACATTGCAGGATTCGAGTTTATGATGTTGACACCAAATACCATAATTTACCTGTTAAGGTAATTGTTTCTTGCAAATTTAGGGTTTAAGTAATGGTTATGAGTTATGCTTTTGCAGATCTCTACTTTTGTAATCAGTTCCTATGTTTTTTTGTTTCTAGAGGGTTTATGAATGCCATGGCTATCTTGATAATGTTGAACTTAGGGCATTGCAAAAGTCATAATATCTTCAGACGGACAGAGGGAAATCATTAGTTGGTCTATAGAATCCTGTGGACTAATTTCAATGGTTTATACATCATCAAGTCATAGACAGTATTTTTTGCATGCAACTTTTAGTTCAACAAAAGTTGCAAAATAAACTAATGATCCATGAATTTAAGTTATTTTATAATCTTATGTATAGAAGCTTTTTTTTGTCTAGAATTTGTCATTAAAATATTTCTCTTCAAATCTCTCTTTCCTATGTTAGTTTATCAAATTTTTTTCTCCATTTATTGGCCTTTACGGAGCATGTCTATGGATAGAAGACAGTGAAATGGGAACATTGATATTTCAAAGCCTGCAGAAATTGGATATGATATGGCATTTGTTGGACAGATCAAGGTATGCAATACCGATTGGTACCGCCCGTACCGGCCGGTACGTACCAGTCCGATAGGATATCGGACGCGGACTGCCCGCTACCGGTCGATACGATTTTTTATTTTTTAATAAGAAATATTTTTTAATTAAAAAAATGATTTTTTTAATAAAAAAACATTGTTTTGGTTTTTTTAGGTTTGGGCGACGATGCTGAGGGGACTTCTCTGGCGACGTGACCCGAGAAGGAAGGCGATGCGCCCGTGCGGCAACGTCGCCCGAGAAGAAAGGCGACGCTCGAGGCGACGTTGCACGTGCGACGTTGTTTTTTCATTTTTTAATAAAAAAATCATTTTTTTTACTTTTCGGGCGACGTCGCCCGAGATGGGAGCCAACGTCTCCTGAGGCGATGTTGCCCGAGATGGGAGGCACGTCTCCCGAGGCGACGTCGCCCGTTGACATCTCGGGCGACATTACCGAGGGAAAATAAATATCTATTCATATATATAATATTTAATAAATATTATTTATAATTATAAATATATATACGAATGGTATGCCGAAACGTACCGTTCGGTACATGGTATCGTACCATATCGGAGAAGTGTCGAAACTCCGGTATGGTACGGTAGTACAAACCTTGGGACAGATAATACTTAAAAGATACTAGTGCTCTAATCAATTTATCATGAATAATATTATTTTGCAGCATTATAATGAGAGAAGATAGCAAGAAGGTATAATAAATGATATAAGGTGATCTTGTTATATTTCATTACTCATTGATGCTTATTACAAACAACATATGAACAATCTATCCAATCATATATTCATCTCTATAATCAGAAAAACAACATAAAAAAAAATTATCCCTGACGTATGCCTTGGTGTCCAATGTTTTTAATAATTATTTGAGAAAAAAAAAAACAGATTTGGTGTTGATATCAGTTGGTGTTTGGACTGTTATGGTTGTGGTATGGACCAACGTACCATGGATCAGTATTGTCTGAACCAAGAGAAAGAGGGAGAGAAGATAGAAGGCGGAAGAAGGAAGAGGAGGACTGGCGGAGGAAAAGACACAGGATTGGAGGGGGATGAGGAGGAAGAGGAGAAGATGTGGTGGAGGCAATCTGGTGGCAGAGGAGGAAGTAACAATCCTTATGAGGAAGCGAGGTGGCGATAGACTGGGGCAGGAGGGATGAGGAAGAGGAGGAGGAGGAGGTAATAGAGAAATATGTGAAAGAGAGAAAGAAAGGGACAGAGTGAGAGGAGCATGAGGGGAAAATAAAAGAAAAGAAGACAGTTGTTAAAACTATAAAAAAAAAGAGATAGGGGTCTGTTTTTCACACAGAATAAACTTGAATTTGGACTTATGCATTATGGTATATTTCCAAAATAAACTGCTTTCCATTGTGGATTCAGTCTGTTATCATTCTGTATGTTACTAGCAAGTATCTAATGTACAGCTTATGAGTTCTGTAGGAAATTTATTCCCACACAACTGGATAATTTTTGTCCTAATCCTTTACTCGTGCATTCTGCTTAATAAAATTTCTTTTTGATTGGACTTAGTTGGTGTTGCATAGAGAAAAGGATGAGCCTTGTACTGTGAGCCACCTGTGAACTTCTAACCTGTCTCTAAAATACCTCAAAAAATGAAAACAGAAAGCTTGAGAATAATTGAAAGAGAAGAAAAAAACTAATCCTCGTATTACTTAAATTCAATCTGGCCTTATCTGAACTAGATCTACACCCTTGGGTGCATGCTTGGCTGCATCATTCACTCTGACTAAAACTGGGACATGCTCTAGACTCCTGTTCAAACAATTTACCCTTTTCTGTCTCTTAACTGTAATTCTTATAGCTATGGAGGGTTTGTTTCTCTTTTTTCTGTTATAATCCTTTGGTCCAATCGAACTTGGTCATGGCTGTTTAGATTTAATACGTACATATTTAGTTTTGAATCCTCTGCTTTTTAAAAATTAATTGAACTTGTGCATCATTGGTTGGATTGTGGAGCCTGTAATAGTTTTCTTTGATGCTATGTGATGGCATGTGAAGTTTGCCATGGCATGCAATCTGATGGCAAGTTCGAGCCCATAATCAGATTTTTCAGGGCTTCTGTTTTGTCTCTAGTTTCAGTCTTTAGCTTAATTGCCAAATTTATCAAGTATAGGTGATTTATTACTGAGACTAGGATAAGCCTGGCTTATGAGCTTGATAACTCATCCTATGTGGCAATAATTTAGACTTGTAATGGCAAAAAATAACATGAGTTAACAAAGGGCTATATTTGAAGTTTGGATAGGCCTTTAAATGTTTGTGGTATGTGATTTATCTGTTCCTGCGACACTTCAGTGAATGGTTCCACTCACTAAGTTTCTGATGTTCTTTTCAGTAAAATAAAATAAAATTCAGGTTCTTGCTTGCCTCCACTTTATTTCTTTGTTGACCAGAAATTTAATCAATTGGATTGAAAGTCATTACGATGTTATATGTCAACTTCGCTTGATTGAAGTTCATTCTTTGTCCGAGAATTTGGAGTCTATTGTTTTTCTGGATAGAGAGAGTAAATTTAATTCTTGTATACTTTAACCTTGCTTCATAAGAATGAACTTTCTTTCAGTCAATAAATCATATATTATTTTATGCATTGAACGAGAAAAAAAAAAAATCTTACTGAGTTCAGTGTTTAAATTGTTATCCACCTTGTTGCAGATGCTGAACTTGAATGAGCAAGATTATCTTGGGGAGGCTTCTTGTGCACTTTCAGAGGTTCTAAATCTGTCCCATTGAATGTTTATTCTGATGGTCATGTATGGAAAAGTTGGTTTTAGAAGCTCTTTAACACATTGTGATGTTTACAAGCTATATATGGAAAAGTTGGTTTTGGAAGCTCTTTGACACGTTCTGATGTTTACAAGCTTTCTTTCACTATATTAAATATTTATTTATATATATTTATGTTTATTATGTCTGTTTTGATGCCTATGTATATACAAAAACTGAGTACATGTAAATTGTTCTGGCTTTCAAGAGGTCGCGAAAAAATCAGATCAGGTGTATCGAGACTTGCTTGCTCTAATGGCATTCAAGCGCATCGAAGCGGTACACTTAAATTAGGTGTAAATTCCTCTAAAATACCTGAAAATAAAAAAAAGGTTAGGATAGGGTTTTAAGTTAGAAATAAATATAGTAATACAATAAGTTTAGCAAAATCAATGTAAATTAGGTAAGAATAGTATCACATATCTTTTTTCTGGACTTTAAGGATTAGTCTTGTAAGGTTGGTATTTCATCCATTCCATTGTCCTTCAAATATTGAAATATCTATAGAAAAATCATTTGAATTGTTAGACGATTTTGTTCTAATATAAACTCTAAAATTCAAATGAATTAAATAATCATATATGTAGATATACCGATTGCTAATTTACCACCAAAACGAACGCAGCGTGCCTCACAGGTGGTGGATCAGGGTCCTCAATCCTATACATCCTGCATATCAATATGATATGTTTGTGAACCCAATCATGAAATTGATCCCACGACATAGTGTATTGATTAACGTATGCCATGGTGCATCAATGTGGTGATGATCGTGGTGATCATCATGAATCACATTTGTCCGAGGCAGCTCGCGAGGCATATTCGAGCTTACTACTTTAATCTCGATCTCTTTCTCAGATGTTGCTTTCGGAGAAGTATGACCAATTATCACCATCTTGTTGTTGGTCTGTACGATTCTTCATAATATGTTTGAATACGATGAGCTTCGCTTCGGTCTACATCATGTAGGCTCATATCCGCCAAATTCATCCATTGGTTTCCCCTTCCCTTCCCCCGCGCATAAACTTGATCACGAACCTTGTCGAGTTCCATGATCCGAATCTTGGGTGGCATGTGTAAAATATTGCTCTCGGTCACGCACCACCCTCAAGTTGTGTAGACGAGACCAACGATTGCCGACATCGCCGCCATCATTGCCGAGGCACTACTTGTTAAATCTTGCTATCATGTCTCGGACCGAAAGCGAGTTCTTTGAACGCGATTGTGAATGTGTCTCGTCACCGACTCGACCCTTTCCAACGATGAGATTGATGCTACGCCTTCCCTTTGCCTTTGACGTTGGGCGGATCGTGATTGTTGGGGTCTATAGTTCCTCGAGCAAATTTCGATGAACTCTGCCATTGTGATCGGATCGAGGGGACTTGTCACTGTTGATGTTCAGGCTTCTTCTTCTTCTATTGCCTCGGTGATAAACGCGTGAAGGACGCCGAGGATCTCCGGCTTCATCAGAGGATCCTCTTGGTTCTTCGCCGCTTCAAATCTAACATCGGCTCTGAATCTTTCGAGGTCAATGGGATCAATATCGGTTCCTCTCGGCTCCTTATCCATTTCAAGACATCGTAACTTTAGTCGCATGTTATAATGGACATATACTAGTTTCTCTAATCGCCTATATGAGAGTTTGTTGGATCTTGTGAATCAATGCAAATGTTGACCAATTACGTTCACAAAGCTAGATGTTGTCGTCTGTGAAAGTACACGAACAAGCAACCTTCCTTAAATGTGGTGCATCCCTCCAAATTGTAGCCACCACTCAACCGCAAAAATATAAATAAAAATTTATTAGCATAACAAATAATTAACATCAAATATAATTGATAATTAATAATCAATATATGTAACTTTTCCTCACCAGGATCCATAGTGTAACACATTTTATATTTTCTGTTTTAAAAATAATCGACCCTCCATAATAGCATCATTTGATCGGTAGTGTTTCGCAAGAGGCGATATATAACATTTGTAGTGTTTGTTAGTAAATCATGTTGTGTTCCGAGAGCATACCGATATTGAATTCTTTGGTTCGATAATATCTTTCGCAAGACATAATTTTGTTAGTATGATTTTTTATTATATAAAAATAGTAAATTAATTTATTCTAAATATGAATTTACTCGCATTATGGATATCCCGATCCATATTAATCAGCTGTCCGACGATCGATGATACAGATATATTGGTCGGCTTTAAAATCATCCTCAATGCTTTCGACCTCATCTCTTGCTTGAATCAAGATATATTTTAGATACGGATCTGTGGACGCTTATCCATATCAACCTTTCTGAGAATAACATAAAGTGGTTCCACACCTTTTATGATTTCTCGGTAGTGGTGTCCCAAAATCTAGAGGAAAGAATGGACTTTTCTATTTTCTTTCCATCGCTTAATCTCGAATATCTAGAATCACACCACTCTTGTGAGGTGACCATTGCTTTTCAAGCCATGCCTTTTTCTTTGTAATGACTTTAATGCAATATAATTGGTAGCAAACCGAGTGACTCTGTCGAAGTATCTCACCGTTTACATACTTTTGCATTAAAGCGTGGACCCAATGATGATTATATATAAACTTTGTAATTGATTGTGCTCGAGCTACACAATTCTTGACCGCGTTCAACTCACCAATATCCTTCAAGATTAGATCTATGCAATTTTACATGGAGTCCAAAACAATGTATTTCTTTTTTCCATTAATTGTAAACCTGCCTTCTTAAATTTGCTCCATCGGTTTGCTATTATTGGACAATATATCGTGGTCCGATCTCCTCTACTATAGTGTCCATCAAACTTTCAATGTAGTTTGCATCTTGGATTTTTTTCGGAAGCATTAATTGACTTATGGAAAACCACTCTTCAAAATAAACAAGAAAGTTGATGATACTCATTCTTGTTGTTCCCGTCAACTATCACACATCAATGTCACCCCATAGTCGCCCCATTGCCTCTTAGAGGATTTGATCCAATCTTTCAGTTCTGCCACCTCCTCATCTAAGTACACGCCGTAAATCTCTTTCGGTGTTGGAGGTTGGATACCTGAGCCAGACTTTTGAATAGAAGAGATCATGTTCTGATAATATGGACCTTGGGCTGTGTTGGCTGGAATTCTATGGAAGTTGAACCATTTTGAAATTGCCTTCCCAATATCTCGTTTCTTTTCCTTTGTGTATGCATCATCAATCAAAAGCGGTCTGCTTTTTTGTTTGTGGGGATAGGCTCATGGATCAATATCAATAATAAGTGCAGACCTCCGCCAAGACCTCTCATAAAACCACGAAGTCCACTATGCCTCATGCTACTAGTTCGGCCTAACTTAGGAGGAGCGGTTGGGTGTCTCATGCTAGTCGACCTGATTCCATTTGCCACTACCGTGCTCTAATTGTGAGTCAGTCGTCGATGCCTCATTGCTTCATTGACCATATCGATGCTCAATGATGCACGAATTCCAATTGTGAGATTCGGATCGGTTTCATCGCCGCAACCCTCGTCATCGATCATAAATGGTTCTGTGTAGCCCTCATATATTCTTCCTCAACTCTTGCCTTCTTTTTTAATGTATCTTCCTTTGCTTGTTGTAGCTTGTTTTAAAAATTACGAATCTCCGTGGAACCTTTGCATTTTACAAAGGATACCCGCCGACCAAATGCATTTTCACCGAAAGTTATTCCTCCACCCTTGCCAATGTAATCACAATAATTACATTGCCAATGATGACGGTTCCCATCTAACTTTTGGCATGAGACCAAGCGTCATCATGTTGATGTTCCTTTGATGTCATGCTTCTATCAAATTTAAATCAATAAATATATTGAATTGATCATATATCGATAAAAATCACTAATCACAGCATTAAATAACTTTAATAAAACCTAATTAAACCTATTTTACCATTATAAATATGTGAAATACATAAAAGAAGCATTAGATACGTAATTTTAATCCAATATAGTTCAAATTATAATGAAATCATCATTAGATACACTAATTACATGATTAATAGTTAATTATCAACTAATTACTTCTCTTTCAACACTATAAACATGTTAAATATCATAATAGGTATTAAAAACATTAAATTGACCTAAAATCGATCAAATTTTGATTAAATCATCACTAAAATGACTAATCGCAGCATTAAATAACTTTAATAAAACCTATTTTACCATCATAAATATGTAAAACACATAAAAGAAATATTAAATACGTAATTTTAATCTAATATAGTTCAAATTATGATGAGATCATCATTAGATACACTAATTACATGATTAACTATTAATTATCAATTAATTACTTTTCTTCAACACTATATACATGTTAAATACCCTAATAGGTATTTAAAACATTAAATTGACCTAAAATTGATCAAATTTCGATTAAATCATCACTAAAATGACTAATCACAGCATTAAATAACTTTAATAAAACCTAATTAAACTTATTTTACCATCATAAATATGTGAAACACATAAAAGAAACATTAGATACGTAATTTTAATCTAATATAATTCAAATTACGATGAAATCATCGTTAGATACACTAATTACATGATTAACAGTTAATTACCAATTAATTAATTATCTTTCAATACTATAAACATGTTAAATAGTATTAAAAACATTAAATTGACTTAAAATCGATCAAATTTTGATTAAATTATCACTAAAATGACTAATCGCAGCATTAAATAACTTTAATAAAATCTAATTAAATCTATTTTACCATCATAAATATCTTTCAATATTTAATATGCATGAAATATAAATATTTGACCTAATAAGCTTCTAATTTCAAATTAATCAATACTAAACACACTAATCATAATATTAAATATCTTAATTACTCTCTAATTAAAGAAAGAGAATACATACCTCTTGATTAGAAAGTCCTTCCTCTTAATCTTCCCAAATTAGCTTCAATTCAATTCACAAATCGATGTTTTGTAAAGTTTAGAAGAGTTTGAGATTATGTAAAGGAGTAGGAGAATGAAATGGAATGAAATTGAGGGAAAGAGATGCTTAAAAAGACATGAGAAAGGGCTCCAACGGTCAATTTGACCGTTGGAGTATTATCGATCGGTCGGCAACGGATTCGATTTCACGTGCTACGAAGTTGTGCCGATGGTAACGGTCGAAATCGACGCTATCGAAGTCAGGTTGAGCGGTAACGGTCGAAATCGATCGTTATCGAAGCTGTACCGAGCGGTAACGGTCGAAATTTCGACCGTTATCGCCGATATATCTCCGTATCGACCGATCACGGAGATACCAGCCGCTCCGCCGGTAGAGGCGGTCCGCGTACCGGTATCCTGTCGGACCGGTACGTACCGCCCGTACCGGGCGGTACGGCTCGAAACGGCAGACCTTGCTTTCAAGACAGTCTTGCTTTCTAACATTCAAGTTGCAGTAAATTGTCTATGTTTCCTACATTTAGCACTTCTATTTTTTTCACAAATTTCTTTGCTTGTGCTCAGGGTTTTATCAAAAGTGAGTTGATCTTTGATTTCCATTTAACAGATAGTAACAAAGCCTAGTAGGAGCACGACACTAAATCTCCAACACCAACGTGGGCATTCTGGTCTGCATTCAGGAACAATAACTATTCATGCAGAGGAGACAGTTTCTTCAAGGGTCGCTGTTGAGATGATATTGCGCTGCTCCAAGTTGGAAAATAAGGATACCTTCTCCAAAAGTGTATGCATGTGAAGGCTAAAATCTTCTTGCTAGGTTTAAGTTATTCTTTGATTTTCAGTTCTTATCCAAGTCTTCAATCTTCATCTTACAGGATCCTTTCTTAAGAATATCAAAAATTGTGGAGAGTGGTAGCTCGATCCCTATATGCAAAACAGAAGTTATCAATGACAACCTGAACCCAGTTTGGAAACCTGTTACCCTGTCTGTGCAGCAATTTGGAAGCAAGGCATGTTTGTCTTATAGCGTAACCCAATATTTAAAATGTGCCAGATAGCTTACTCTATTTAGTGGTTTTTTTTGGTATGTTTGCAGGACAATCCATTGATTATCGAGTGTTTCGATTTCAACAGCAGTGGCAAGCATGATCTGATAGGGTAACTAATTCCTAGCAATTAATTTAAGCTGTTGTTTCTTTTTTTTAGACCTTATTCAACTTGTAACTTGTTTTCATAATAATCTACACTTTCTACAGAAAACTTCAAACAAGTATGTCCGATCTTGAGAAGCTTGGCAGGGAAAAAAATGGTGCAAACTTTTATGTCTCATCCGTTGCACGTCCTGACAATAAAAAGGTACAGTGCTTCTGTCATCAATAAGGTTATCAGTGGGTTATTTGGTAGCACATTTTTTACCTTTTTTTTTGGTCCAGATGCTTAAAGGGCAGCTGTTTGTGGATAAATTCATTGAGAAAACTCAGTATAGTTTCTTGGATTATATATCAAGTGGATTTGAGCTTAATTTTATGGTTGCCATCGATTTTACAGGTGCGCAATTAGTGATGACACATATTCTTTTCAATAGTTACAACTAACATAGCGTTTTGGCACTACAGTAAGGTTTTTTTTTACAATTTGGAAGGTTTGAGTCAACAAGTCTCTCTGCTTGCTAGAGTAAGGCTGCATAAGTCGACCCTCTTCAAACCTAGCACTGACAGCAACCTTGTGTGCTCGGCTGTCTTTTTTGTTTTTCATTTATAAAGCTTCACAAAAGGACTATAGTTTCTGCTTGCTAAAATATGTGTTTATTTAGCTTCAAATGGGGATCCAAGGCTTCCGGCTTCCTTGCATTTTATTGATCCTTCTGGACGTTTGAATTCTTATCAACAGGTAAGAAAATTATTCTGAGTCAGCCTTTTTATGTTTATGAAGCTATAATTAGGTAATCCTACAATTTTTAACCAGGCCATAATAGGAGTTGGAGAGGTTCTACAGTTCTATGATTCTGATAGGCGTTTTCTTGCATGGGGATTTGGTGGAAGGATAGCTTATGGGTCAGTTTCTCATTGTTTCAACCTGAATGGAAATTCTGAAGAGTCTGAGGTGAGACTACATGATGAAGTCTTATTTTATTCTTTCTAATCCTGTACATATAATATGTTTGTATGATTAGATTTAATAATCTTGCAAGGAGTAAAAGCATCATGGTGGTAACTTTCTGGTACAGTGTCGCAGAATACTGTGAGAATATGAGATGAAATCAAATATTGAATTTTGTATTGTTTTTCCCTGAGGAACTCAACTTTGTCCAGACCGATCAGACAGATGACTGTTTTGGGTGGTCACACTCTTTTTTTTTTTAACGACAGCTGCTCCTTTTTTCTGTTTGTATCATGTGTATTGCCATCGTTCATAATCCTCATAACTAGTTATTTGACCTAACCAGGGTGAGTTGTTACCCTATTGGCTTGCTCTGGAATCTGGATACTGATAGTCTAGCTGGACTGCTTGTTAGTTCATATTATTTGGCTTAATGTACTAGAATTTTTGCCAATTTCATGTATCAGTCCAGGCGTGAACCACTATGCGGACCGCCCTCGGGTTGGGTGGTTTGCTATGACCCACTAAAACGGGTTGGAGGTGACCCGTTTAATCTTTTAGGGTTCACGAACGCCCGAGCGAATGCATGTGCATCTCTTCCTCTTCTCCTCCTCCCTCTCTTCCTCTTCTTCCTTCATCATCTCCTCTCCTTCTTGCTCTTCCTCCTCCTCTACCTCCACCACCACCTCTTCTTCCTTTCTCTTCCTCCGTTTTTTTCCTCCTCCCGATTCTTCCTTCTTTTTCCTCCTTCCTCCATCTTTGTCTTTTTAGCTACACTCAATAGTGTAGCTAAAAAAACTAGCTGTTTTTGGTAGATCTCAGGGCTGTCCCCTCTTGTGATGCAGATGACCCATTTTCGGCTCATTTTCTAACTAATCAGTTAAGTGTAAACGATATATATGTGCTAATATGTTCTCCAGTATATGACAAGCGCCAGGAAGTATGCAACATGTGGTGGTGCTTGGCATTTTCGCTAATGGGAACAGCAAGGTTTTTGAAGTGTTTGTGCTTTATGGGTTCCTACCATGACTGGTGTTTGTGCTTCATTGGTTGTCTAACATCAGATCTTTGGTATTATCCCTTGTTGCAAAATTGGAAATCTGACAAACAATCCATTGATTTCCCCTTACTAGTAATGTTTTAGTTGCCTGACATTTTAAATTCTTATGTCTGACTGAATTTCCAGAACCAGGATAAGTGCTTCACTTGCAAATAGTTGCTTTCTTGTTGCAGGTTTCTGGAGTAGAGGGTATTATGTCAGCATATGCCATGGCCCTGCACAATGTTGCTCTTGCTGGACCAACTTTGTTCGGGCCGGTGATCAACAAAGCTGCAGAAATTGCTAGCCGATCTCTATCCACTAGGCAAAACAAGTACTTCATATTGCTTATAATCACGGTAAATTTAGCAGTAGTAGCATGCCATTTAACAGCTCAATTTTTTTAATATATATTCTGGTTTATTAGATTATATTTTTGCCTTTCCAGGATGGAGTTATTACAGATTTGCAGGAAACAAAGGATGCTATTGTTAAGGCTTCTGATTTACCCATGTCAATTCTTATTGTTGGAGTTGGGGGTGCCGACTACAAAGAAATGGAGGTAAGACATCTTGACAATTCATCTTCACATTATATTTATTTTCTATCTTGCGGGTTACTTAATACTCTGACATACTTACTAGTGCTTTTCTTCCTAGAATTTTACATGATTTACCTGCTACTTGGTGGTCGCCAATTCTTTAAACTGGATACTGTTTACTCTCTTTATCTTGTACTCTAATTGTGATCGGAAATAACACGTTTTCATGTAAACCTCTTTTGAGTAGATCTTGGATGCTGATAATGGAAAACGATTAGAGAGCTCTACAGGCCGAATAGCTACTCGAGATATTGTACAATTTGTTCCAATGCGGGATGTGCAGGGTAAGTGATCAATGCGTGTCTTTCTAGATGGATGATATGATGCTGGAATTATAGGTCTCCTTGTGTAGTAGTGCATCTAAAATCATGCTTATGGCATTCAAAAAGGCATACATTAACCACAGCCAGTCAAGCTGTGAACCAGTAGGAACTGAACAATGTACATGGTTCCCTTCTGATTCTTGAAACTTTTGACAAACCAGGTTTTTATGAATTTCAATGAAAGGTCTATTATTGCACCTCTTAAAATAGTTCTGTTTCATTAAGACCTTATTCCCTATTAAGAAAAGATCACATATTAATGTATTCTTTTGCAGATCATTATAAATATTTTAGGAAATATTTTAGCTTCCCATATGCTATGCATATGTTTATTACTTCTATTTTCATTTTTGGGTAAAGCTTTGTTGATATAGTGCATGGTGAGCATTAAATGCTCATAAGTTCCAAGATAATAAATTCCATGCTTAACCCTATCAAATTTCAAGAAAATGGTTCCTATCTTGAGATAATTATGAAGATTCCAAACTGTCAAAGTATAATGCATTATGAATTTAATATATATTATAATTTATGCTTGATTTTTATTAAATTATGACTCATTTATTAAATTCCAAACTGTCAAACTCTCCTTCTATCTTCCTTTTAATTTCACATCATTTGGTATTAGAGCCTTGCTATGCTCTTGGAATTAATGATTGAAATTTCGTATCGTACCGGAGTTTCGAAACTTTTTCGATACGGTACGGTACAATATACCCAACGGTATATTTTGGTATACCGTTCGGTATATATATAATTATAAATATTATACATATAAAGGTAAATATTATATATAAAATTATATATGCGAGCCTCCCTTCTCGGGTGACGCGTTTTTTTTTTTTTTTTTTAATATATGACATCGCCTCTCTTCTTGGGTGACATCACCTCTCTTCTCGGGCAACGTCGCCAAGGCGACGTCGCATATTAAAAAAAAAAACGATGTCGCTCGACGTCCCTTCCCTTCTTTTTTTTTTCTATTTCATTCTTCCCCTTCTTCCTTTCTTTCTCTGCCCTCGGTCATTGTCTCCCTCTTCTTTCACCGCCCTTGATCACCGTCGACGATAACGCCTCCGAACACCTCACTCGATGATACTAAGCGGTGGTGGGCGGTCCGCGTACCGGTATCCTGTCGGACCGGTACATATCGCCTGTACCAAGCGGTATCATTCGGTATTGCAGACCTTGCTTGGAATACTTCCTTCTTATGGCAACTAGAACGGGCAAAGGGTGACGCGGTGAAAGAATGATGCAACTAGATAGACATGAAAAGGATACATTAACTGAAGCACTATGGAGACAAGCTGAAGAGCTTACCATGTGCCTCGAACATCAAGAAACCCATGTCTCTAGAGGCTCAAGCTATGGTTATGCTAGTGATGGATTCGAAGGCATGAATCCCCTTACATCTTAAAAAGCTGTAGGAGACATCCATGGGGAGGTTTTTCATGCAAATGACAACATCAAGATTAACTTGTCGGAGTTCCATGGTCGACAAGTACAAGGAGATACCCGAAGACTGAAAAGTAAAATTAATTGCTACAAGGCTTCGAGGTTATGCTTCAATATGGTGGGACAGGGTGTAAGAGATGCGAAATGGAAGATGAAGATTTCATCTTGGGAGAAAATGAAATCTCGGCTTCATGAGGATTTTCTTTCATTTGACTATATTCAAATTCTCTTTTCACAATTTAATAATTTTTAGAAAGGTAACAAATTCATCATCGACTACATTGAAGAATTCAATAACTTGAGGGCTTGAAATAACACTTAAGGGACGGAAGAACAATATGTTGCGAGATATGTCGATGGCCTACGATTCATGATTCGAGATGAAGTGAAGATTCAACGACTATGGAGATTATTTGATGCTTATCAATTAGCACTAAAAGTTGAAGCAAAACTTGCACTAGTCACCTTCCTACATGCATCAAATGCAAACAAGTAGGCTACTACATAAACGAGTGCCCAAATAGGCAAGTTGATGCACAAGTCAATTTTGCCGAAGAAGAAGATGCCAATGAACAACTTGAAGATATTGAAGAACCAAGATATAATAGATACGTCGAGGAGGCTTCTAAAGAAATTGCACCCGAAGAAGGCTAAGGTAAAGTTTGTTCTCTTGTTATTGATGGTGACAGTTCTGAGAACATTATGTCTCAAGATATGGTAGACAAGTTTAAGCTCAAGACAGAACCACATCTTAAACCATATCGGATTGCATGGTTCAAGAAAAGCAATGAGGTATAAGTTTACTAATCGTTGCTTAGTTTTTTTTTCAATGGGCAAAAATTATAAAGATGATGTGTAGTATGATATAGTATCAATGGATGTTAGCCATGTACTCTTGGGAAGACTATGACATTATGATAGGTATGCTATCTATGTTGGTAGAAAGAACACCTATACTTTTAAATTCAATAGAGTTAGAATTGTGTTTTTGCGATGCAAAGAAGAGTTTGCTCCTAAACTTTTAACCCAAAGGCAGGGAAATAACTTTCTTACTTTAAATAAGTTTATAAAAGAAAGTGAAGAAAGTAGAGTTGTATTTGTATTAGTTGCTAAAGAATGCATGTAGCATATCGAAATTCCTCGTGAAGTAGAAGTTATTTTGGAGGAATTCAAAGATATATGCACTGAAGAACTTCCTAGTGGCTTGGCTCCTTTTCGAGACATTCAACATCGAATCGATCTAATTCCAGGAGCAATCTTGCTAAGCAAATCTCACTACTAGATGAGTCCAAAAGAACATAAAGAGTTGAATAGACAAGTTATGAAACTACTACACAAGGGTTATATTCGGAAAAGTTTAAACCTGTCTGTCATTCCAACTTTATTGACTCCAAAGAAGGATGGAACTTGGCGGATGTGTGTCAACAGTTGAGCTATAATCGGATTACCGTCAAGTATAGATTTTCTATTCCATGTGTGAAGGATATGTTTGATATGCTTGTTGGTGCTCAAATTTTCTCTAAAATTGATCTTCGAAGCGGTTATCACCAAATCTATATTAAACTAGGAGATGAATGGAAACCTGCTTTCAAGACTTGAGAAGGTTTATATAAATGGCTAGTTATGCCATTTAAACTTTCAAATTGTCCGAGCACTTTTGTGCAAGTAATGAATCAAATTCTACATTCTTATATTGGGAAGTTTGTTGTTGTTTACTTTGATGATATTCTTATTTATAGTTACAACAAACTTGATCATATTGAATATTTGAAAATTATCCTAGCAACCTTGAAGGCGGAAAAGCTATATGTAAATCTTAAGAAGTGCTCCTTCATGACCTCGAGCTTAGCTTTTCTAGGCTTCATCTAAACCTCTGTAGGTATCCAAGTGGATTCTGAGAATGTAAATCTCTGCCTGCATAGATCCTATTTCCACCCTTCAATGTTTCTTTTTGTGCATGCCTGCATGCGCATCCTGCATGTATGTGGTTGGTACTTTTGTTTTCTTGTGCCGACATGGTTCCGTCTGGGTAACAAATCAAAACATGGGGTTTATTTATGTCAGCTCTCCTTTTGAAGATCGTCTGATACCTGTGATTGTGCTGCAGGAAGTCAAGTTTCAGTTGTTCAAGCATTGCTTGAGGAGCTGCCAGGGCAATTTCTGTCGTACATGCAGAGCAGGGATATCACGCCACACCCTGCCCACCCCAGAGAAGCCTCTGCACCACCATTCCCTCAATGATCTCAGATTGTAAAGACTACTTGCTAACTGTCGCCAACCACAATCTGCTCTGTACATACTTTGTACAGGTCTCTGCACGAGGTTTGCTATCATGGCATGCTATGTAGTCTATATCTGTGTATACACAAATAAACCTTGCCAAGGTTCTTGTTGATTATAATGTACATTCCGTTTCGTCTCGTCACAGCTTTCTATGTGCATTGGTGATGTCTGATTACCCTACTTTTCTTCTTTTTGGCCTTTGTCTTCAAGGTGAATATTATTTGTTGGTGAGCTTGGTTTTATGGTTTGCAGTGACTCTTGTAACATCATCACACCTGCTTTTAATTCTATGGATTTTGGTATGTACTCGAGTGATTCAACTATCTTTATACATGAACATATGACAGCCCAACTCAGTGCTCAGCACTTAAAATTCCAGGTTGCCTGAAGTTAGAACAGCCTAATAGTAAAAGGCTTTGTCAATTTGGCATTCTAGTGGCTATTTTTTTTTATAGCAGTAATGACTGCTGTCTTGCGAAGGGTACACATACGTTGTCATTGACGGCTTGCAGATCTTGACCATGAAAATTATGGTCTCACAGCTATGTTTGAGCTTGACATCTGTACTTCTCATTGTTATTGTGTCAAAGATAGCATTATATCAAGTGATTTAGCTCAAATATGTTCATTTTTTACGCAAATAACTTTCACATTAGATCTTGTTGCATGGTATCCCCCAATTGTTCGCATGCAAAAAAACGGCTTCATCCAAATTTGGGCAGCTTTATTTGTTGGACCACCGGATCTCTTCAGGGTCTCTTGTCATCGTCATGATCCAATTGATGGACCACCTACAATGCCGCCATATACATGCAATTGTGTTTGCTAGTATTGCGATTACCCGACATGCCCGTTTATGCACGAGATTTGATTCGCAGACGAGGCGCGGGTGATCGCACCGGCGAGTGACTGGATCGGATCGCCCCCGCGCTCACGTGCCTCTCGCGTGATGACGACTTGCGTTTCGAACTCAAGAACCGCGGCCAGCCTGGCAGCACTAGCGTTCGGACCAGGATTTTCCCCGATAATTACGGAGCTGCCACTCCGTCATGTTCCGTTCCTTTCACCGTTTCCCTCCCCCCAGGGCTTCTCGAGGAAACGGATAACGATTCAAGGACCACCATTCGGGACCGTACGATCGACGGGCGGCAGCGAATCGGACGGAGGCCCGAAGTCCGCGGCGCCCGTTCGACGGAGCCTCCGCTGGACGAGACGTCTGTGTACGGATCGCAGACAGGAAACGGCCCGCGAATGCCGCTGTCATGATGCCACGTTGGTTGCGCCGCAGGTTCTGACTCCGTGGCCCAGGGGATGCGACGCCGTCGAATGGTGCCGTTTACTTCGTCATTCCCACCTCCATAAATGCCGTCAAACTAAAATTAACCAAAAGAAAATGATTTCCTATTTTGTTCAAAGTTGTCAAATAAAGGGATGAAAAAAATGCTGAAAGTAAAAAAAGAGGCCCTCTTCTAAATTGGTATATTATTTTCAAAGAACCAGAAAAAGAAATAAAAGGGTTGTTTTGTTGGTGTTGTCGCACCCCTTAATAAAATAATAATTACCATCATTAAACGACCACCACCAAGACAACGAGGAGAGGACGAAGGAAGAAGCGGGGAGAGAGAGAGAGAGAGAGAGAGAGAGAGAGAGAGAAAGGGTGTGCCCGAATCCTGAAGCCCAGGCGACCACAGGAAGAGGGAGATCTTTGGGCGTGGGAATGGCAGAGGGAGAGAGGAGGGGAGGGGCAGAGAGGGGAGAAGAGAGCGTGAAGCTGTTCGTGGGGCAGGTACCCAAACAGATGACGGAGGAGGAGCTGCGGGCCTTGTTCAAGGAGGTGGCGCTCGTCGACGAGGTCAGCATCATCAAGGACAAGGTCACCAAGGCATCCCGAGGTGCTTCCCCGCCCTGAGATCACCCTTCTTTTCCTTCTCTCCCCATTCCTCTGATTCGGATCCCGAAGAATTGCTAATGTTGTTCGCTTCAGATTTCGCATTCTTTTCTATGTAATTGCTCGTTTTTTCGGGAACCGATTCTGTTTGGTGATGCGTCCAGGTTGCTGTTTCCTGATCTGCCCGTCGCGGGAGGAGGCCGACAAGGCGGTCGCCGCATACCATAACAAGCGGACGCTCCCCGGTGTATGACATTCCCTACCTAATCTCTTTCCCCATTTGCTTTCTTTCCTTAGAGACAGGGTACAACTGTTGTGGATCTGCATTTCTGCTTTAGTTTACCTGTTGGAGGAGGTGCTGAAACTCTAGAAATTATTATGTGCATTCCCGACGAATTTATTGGAGATTTCGTGCTGAGATTGCGTCGTTCGTGTATGAATTGTGTCACAATCTTCTGGTTATCAAAGATTGCTTGGAAATGTGGGGCACTGGACATGGGATCATTGGCCACATTGGTGGAATTGGATGAATGGTGTGGTTGAATTATCCCCCCCAGAAAAGAATGGATGAATTTGTTTTGCTGCGCTGGGCATTCACATCCATGAGCATGGTGCTTCGATCATGCTATATATCACACCTTTTAGAGAGTTTGGGAGTAGAATTATGACCATTTGCATAACGAAATATTCATATATGGTCAGATGTGTTGCAGTCCTTTCTTCAATTGACCAACTACGTTGAGATTGATGGCTACTTGCATATTAGTCTAGATTTTAGTGGCCAGGTTCATCTTTAGCCAGCGACAGAGAAGCTGCATCCTTTAAGTACTTGGGGTACATAGAAAGTAGAACTTTCTGTTTCCATGTTCCCTTATAGGATTTAGGACAAATTCTTTTACTACTTAGCTTGCTTAACTTTTGCCTTGTGCACAAACTAGTTATCTGAAGCAAGCATAATCCTTTGTGCTTCATGGAAACCATGGAAGCCTGTTGAATTCTTTATTCAGCAAGCGAGAATTTTGACACTTGTCAAATCTACTCATGACACGACTTTCATGATTATATAAAATTTCATAGTGTATTGTGTGTGATTAGGGATTAATGAAGGAGAAGTAAACCATCATAGAAGTATGCATGATACTAGATGATACAAGTTTTATAACTACGACGTTTTTTTCATAGTTTCTTTACTCATTTTAATACCCATATGCCAAAATTAGTGTGCCCTCTCTGAAAACCATGGTTTGAATCTATTCTTTGTCTGATACAAAATTTTGTCCTACATTTGTTGTCATAACTATTCTTATCTGAGTTGTATGATAAAGTTTTGTTGGTCGCATAATTCCTCTATGACTGCTTACTATATTTTGAAGTTGCTATTATCCATCAGCTCTTCATAAAAGTTGGTGGAAGATCTTTGCTTTGGGTTTTGCTTAGTTCTGAATGAGGTGATTATCTCTGCATCTCAGGCTTCTAGTCCAATGCAAGTGAAGTATGCTGATGGAGAGCTTGAAAGACTAGGTAACTGCCACCAAATTAGTGATGTGAAAATTTAATTCTGTTTTTTTTTCCTTTCCTTTTACTTCTTTGAACTTTTTATTTTATATGTTAAATTGAAAATTCTGTTTATGAATTTGTAGGTTATAACTTCTTCTAGAATAGATTGTTTAAAGAAATTTCTATTTGTCATCCAGAACACAAGCTTTTCATAGGAATGATTCCAAAGAATGCATCCGATGCTGAAGTTGCAGCATTGTTTTCGAAATATGGTACTATTAGGGACTTACAGATCTTGAGAAGTTCTCAACAAACAAGCAAAGGTGCATTTTGTTCTTAACATGATGACAACTCTTTAATTCATTGGTTTATTTCTTGTTCCATAAATGTACTTCATATTTGTTATTCTTAGTGTCTAAATATCACAAGTGCCTTTTTTTCTGTCTAATATAGCAGGCTGTGCATTCCTGAAATATGAAACAAAAGAACAATCTTTGGCAGCACTTGAAGCCTTGAATGGAAAACATAGGATGGAGGTTAGTATTTGTTGAACTTTCAAGTTTCTTGATAGCTCTCTTACTTCCTTACTGATTCCTTTAATTGTGCTTGCATTCAAAAATGCCTTAAAGAAACACTGGATTGTTAGGTGAACTTATGGTAATTCTGGTTCATTTGAATGTATGATAAACTGAGGTTAAGATGACAGTTAGAGTATGTTTACAAGAAGATTATTGACGTGTACCAGTGAAATGGATCGGTCAGATCAAAAGTAAAGGTGCTATGAGAGGAAGAATAAGACCAAAGGGATCTTGGTGGAATATAGTGAGTTCAGGCATGGCAGCTTTTGGACATGGGATCCCATCACAGCATTACAAAATCATTTGAGATTAAATTCATGGGATACATTGTCTAACCAAAGTGAAAAATGAAATGGCAGGAAGAAGCACTGAAACACCATGAGATGCATGTATCCCTGATAAGACTGCAAGAAGGGTTGCCATGTATTTCATGCTTAACTCGCTGCAGAATTTCTGGAATGAAACAGCTGTTTTGATGAGGTTAACATGCTACGTTGTCCTCTTTCCAGTTGGACAATTCTTGCGAATCTAGGATATATATTTTCCTAATGATTTCAAGAAAAGTAATTTAGGGACCTAACATCATAACATATTTTCTGAAGAAAGAACAATATGGCACAACTGTCCTGCTCAAGGGCACAGAGAACAGTTTCAAGGCTGAAGTACTTGTATTAGATCTCAATTTGCTTTGCATGTTGAAATCAAGCAGCCATGACTAAATATAAAATGCTAGAAATTTTCAAAATGGTCATCATCTTTTGTATCATTATCACTGATGAGAAAACAGTTTGGCAATATGGATACCCTAATAACCCTAATAATGACAAGTTGCTTTTATGAAATAATTCGATTTCCTTTTTGTCAAAGATCAGTGGTAGGTCACTAATCCAATTAATGTCACTAAAATCCAAGTTCTGTTTAGAGGCACAGGAAAAGTGGAAAAATGTGATGTCCCCTGGATATATGAAGGGATAATTTAGCATATACAGGCAAAAATTATTCTTGGAGCTTGTACTGATGGTTTCCTGCTTGTGCAAAAGGTGCAGTTTTGATCTCTTAAGTTTTAGAGATCATATTAGATTCACTAGATACTTTCCCAAGCAAAAATGTTTGTTGTTATTCGCAGGTAATTTTAGCTTTGAAGTGAAGCTTGATCTTTCACTAGGATAATTTTGTTCAAAAGGAGTGAAACCACATTCCCACTGAGTGTATGCCATGTTTACTAAATAGATGAGGATGACAAAGCTAGCCCTGATTTTAGTAAAACTTTCAATGTAGTGATTCAGACAAAAACTTTTGTTGAAGGACGATTGATCTTCCACCTTGTCTTGAGTGCCATAGAGAATGCTTGATTGCCATGAAAAGGAAGATTTCTGGAACAGTCTTAAGTTAGCAGTAGTCTATCTGAGAAGATCGTTCTAGTTGATTTTGTCGGAGACTATATGTCTCTTGCAATGAGATGTTGGATACTCTACTGTCTTATGGAGTATTGGAAGCAATTTATTTACCATAATGTCTATATCAGGCAACAAATATAAAGCCTCAAGTTATCTAGCCCAGTTGGAATTGGGCTATGTTTTTTTCTTCCTTGCCTTCTTATGACTCTCAGCAACATGCAGGGTTCAAGCGTGCCACTGGTTGTTAAGTGGGCAGACACAGAGAAGGAAAGGCAAGCTCGAAGAGCACAAAAAGCTCAATCTCAGGCGTCCAGCCTTGCTCATGGTAATTCAATGCATCAGCCATCAATATTTGGTGCTTTACCAATGGGCTATATTCCTCCGTACAATGGATATGGGTATCAGGTGGGATACTTTTATATCTTTACATATGTGATATACTGATATTTATGAGTTGCCTGGTTCTTTTACAAGTAAATCTATTTACATGCTGCAACAAATGATTGAATTTGTATTGGTGAACAGCATCAGTCTTTACTGCTTACTTGGATCTGTTTACTCATCTACTTCATCGTTCAAGTTAAGTTTCTTAGATGATCTGAAGGTGCTTTATATTATTTTGGACAACTTTTGACAGTTGATCTCTGATTTTTTTTTTCCCGGTTGCCCATAGAATTTAACTTTGGTTTTCACTAAACTGTTACATTTTGGTAGGAAGGGCAAGGCACATATAGAACAATTGACAAACTTCAAGGTGTTTAACTGCAAATTAAGCTGTTGAAATTGAGCACTGTTTTAATTATATCCAGCATTTTTATTTGACAGGGCATGTTGATGCTCACAATAAGCTGGAATGGAATAATGGTTCCAAAACATATTGTTGAAGGACAACATGAATCATAATTTACCTTTCAAGAGAACTAGCGCATTCCAATACCACAATATTTTAACATTATGTGAGGTTCCAGCATAACAAGGATAAGAAACAAAAGAAGATGGGCCAGTAATCCAAAAAAAGTGCTTAAAGAGTCAATTGCTGTGATAAACCGAATACTACAATAGTTAAATCCCTTTTGTGTTTTTTCCTCATATTAGGACATAGAGGATGTAGCTAAGAGACATAAAAACACCTTGTACCGAAAGAATCTCGTATCATTGATTGCAATCCTGAATATTCATTACAAATAGATGAATCCCAATGATGTCTACTTACTAGAACAATTTAGACATCTGATAACATAATAAACATATAAATTATAAAAGAAGGATATGAAGGATTTAATTCCTAAATCACCTAAGATTATTTTGAAGCATCTTATTAACTATCAGTATAGGAGACCAAGTAAAATGAAGCTTATAACACTGGAATCAAGAAAAGCAGACATTTTCATTCAAAGAGATGCTCTAGGCATTTCTTCCATTGTGTATTACAAACTCAAATACGATGAGTAATTGAAGTTCCCCAACAGCTAAATTTTGATTGTAATGCCATGCATAGTGAAGTCAAATAACAACATGGTACTTCTCTCCGTGTTGATTTCATTGGACTATAACGTCTCTTGCAACTTGTGGCTGTTGTGTGTAGGTGTAATATGTAAAACTACTAAATCTTTGGGCATGTGTCTATTCTTTTGCTGCTGTCCTTTTGTCACAGAAAAAATATAGAAACCTATTGCAACCTTGTCCAATGTAAGGAGCAGATTAATCACCGGTTTAGGTGTAGGAGCTTATTTCAGAGTTTAATTTTCTGGGATATGATTCACTTCTTGATTGGATTTACTCATCCTTAGTATCTTCTTTGTGTAAAAGTTGGATACATAGGTAAAAGTTTCTAGGACATTTCTTTGATAATAAGGCAATTTGGCCATGACTGATGTCGGTCATTTTTAGCCAAGCTCACCACTAAGAATTTGGCACCATGAGAAGCAAAGCCAACATATGGAACATAAAGACAAGTTTTTATTCTCTATTGCTTCAACACCTGCTTTTTGAGTTATATTTTTTTTCCAGCCCTTGATGTCAGATATTGTGCCATCTCTAATAAATTGATCCTATCATTTTTGTGCATAACTGCATATAATTACTCCTCATGAGACAAAGACAAGTTTTAGCCATATGTAATCTTACTCTTTGCTGTCCTCATATGCAGAGGATTGTGCATCTGATACCTGCTCTGACTTTCTGCTTTTTGTGTATTTAGTTTTTAAATATTATTTTTTTAGTGCATCTGTACATCCATTTGATGTGCTACCAGCGATATTACGATTACTAACCCTGATGAGATGAAATTTTTTTCTCCATTGGTGTACAGCCACCTGGAACTTATGGGCTTATGCAATACCCTTTACCTTCAATGCAAAGCCAAGCTGCATTTCATAATATGATCCCACCTATTAATCAAGGAAATACACTACGTGGGGTCAGTTCTGATGTTTCTCCAGGCACGGCTTCTAGAAGTTTTAATACAGCACAATCCGGTGGCTTTATAGGTTCACCATATCCCTCTTTGCCAGGTCTTCAGTATCCATTATCATATCCAACTACTGCCAGGCATCTAGGCTATTCCCACATCTCAGGCCACCCGGTTAACATGAAGGCTAATCTGGCAACACCTACAGGCCCTAGCACAACTTCTGGGGGACAGATCGAAGGTTAATGTGCTCTTCTAAATCTTTTCTTATTCTATGTATCTGTTTTCATAAGGGCCTAAATTACGTGCCCGATTGTGACTGTTAGTCAAATTTTGGCACTTCTTTGTCCCGGTGATGATTTGTTTCTTTGTTTGTTACCGGCATAGGCCCTCCTGGAGCAAATTTATTTATATATCATATTCCACAAGAATTTGGAGATGAGGAGCTCTCAAATGCTTTTCAGGGATTTGGCAGGGTTTTGAGTGCTAAAGTTTTTGTAGACAAAGCAACCGGTGTTAGCAAATGTTTTGGTAAAACCATCTAATATCCACTCGACACGTCTTTACGCAAATTTGATCACACATCCTATATAATATAATTGGCTTCTTCCTTTTTGTAGGTTTTGTAAGCTACGACTCACCTGGAGCTGCCCAGGCTGCCATCAGTGTGATGAATGGCTTCCAATTAGGTGGTAAGAAGTTGAAGGTCCAACTCAAGAAGGAAAACAAAGTAAACCTTGTTGATGGTGAGATCCTGCTGAGAAGGTAGCAATTCGCTGTGGCCTTCATTGTCTGCAACACAAGTGAATGGAAGATGACTGATTCTTGGCAATTTGCTCATTCTATCATGTTTTAGAAGTGCCAACTTTACCTGATTCATTCTTGAAATGGTACAAATGCTGTATTTTACTTTCAATTCTTTTGTCTTGTAATTTATGTACCATGGGAGTTTCATTAGACATTTAACAATTTAATTCATTCTTTTTTTCCTATCAGGAATGAACACTAGCAGGCTGGTATTTGAGATGGTATTCATAATATTCTGATTAGGATATCATGAAATTTTTTTTTCAGATATCAATTTAATCGAATTTTAAGATAATTTGACAGGAAAAAATATTTTTAAGTCGAGTTATAGTTCCCATCATTCGATAAGGGGTGCAGTCACGAGCCCAAGCCGACTCGTGACCCGCTGCTACCCTGACCGAGCTCAATCGTCCCCTTCGTTAACTCGCCACGTGCGTGCCTTATGATTGGGCGATTCCATTGGGCTCCGTTGCTGCCTCCAAACTCGTTATCGGGGAGGGAGGTGAGTCACGACAAATATGAAGAACGAGTAATGCAGCTACACTTCGTTCATCGTTCTCGCAAACCGACCTCGCTCGGCGGATTCAAGCGGCAATCGAACACGTTTAATTGGGGGGGAGTGGGAGATGGTGTTTGACGCTGCCTTCTTCCCATGGAATTCCCTCGTGAGCGCTGCCGAAGACAAAGCCTTGCCTTGCCGAACGGCTCAGCACCTGCGCGCCACTAGACAGTAGTAACCCTACGGGAGGAGGACGATCTCTCCCGCTTGCTTGATACTGTCGGTCGGAATCTGGGCGACGGGGAGAGCATGGAGAGCTTTTTGAAGAAGAACTTCGAGGTGGCGGCCAAGAACCCGTCGGAGGAGGCGCAGCGGCGGTGGCGGAGGGCCGTGGGGGCGGTGGTCAAGAACCGCCGCCGCAGGTTCCGCATGGTCCCCGATCTCGACAAGCGGACGGAGGTCGAGACCAAGAAAAGGAAGATCCAGGTAAAAGCCCGAAACCCACAAGAAAAGATCACCAACAGCAGGATTAAAAGCATAGTTCCTCTATCGAATTCCCTCGTTTCGTCGTCTCGCTCCTCTGTTTTTTCTGTCACTCTATGCGCAATTTCTTGTACGAAGTTTCCGACGCAGTTGACCTTTCTCGGCTTAAAATTTTGGCTCATTTTTTTCCCGATTAAATTCGAATGTTTTCAGAGAGAGTTGAAACGGGACGGGTGGGGTTGGAGTTTGATGCTCCACCTCTAGTCCCTTGCGCGCAAGTTAGCCTTCTGACCAGGGGATTTCTACCATGCGCTCAGTGGTCACTGCACCCTGCGCTGTGCCACCGGCGTCACAAAGCACCTTGTGGAGTTTCCACGCTTGGAAGCTTCCTTGAAACTTCATGGGTGACTTCAAAAGTCGCAACCTTCCGCGTTGCGTTATCTGATTCCACTGTACCTTCTCCTTTGTCCATATGACCAGGTTTTATCGAGATGTGAAACCTGGCCGATGGATAAGGAGCAAAAATACTTGCGATTAACATTTATTCCTTCGATTAAATGATGGATAGGGAGGTGTGTGTTGACTTATACGAATCATAAAACAGCAGAAACTATACAAAAAAATAAAAATATGCACATTTGGGAATGGTGGAAAAAAAACTAATTTGGTTCAGAATGTTGGTTTAACCTCAACAATCCGGGATTTTGATTAGTAGTAGTTGTCTTACCTACAGTGCATGTCACCTCAGTCCTTTTAGGTTTGGTGAGATGGGTTCCATGGGGACAAGGCCCTCCCAATTTGTAGATTTTTGGAAAGAGACATATTTTCTGTGCCCAAAAGAGTAAACCTGATCTTGCCAATTTTGCTACATTATGTGCAGAGGGTATCTTTGCGAGCTCTGTTTTGGATGTCATAAACCACTGCTTTCAACCATTAGTCATTACCATATTCAAGCAGGGCAGATCCATTAACGATGCTGATGTCCTTTGAACAAGGACAGATCCATTAATAATGAAAACATTCCATGAATGGAAGGAATCCACTTCTGAGATGGGGTCACTAGGTATTAGCCGCTATATTGTTATTGTTATATCAGACAACAACAAAATTTTTATGGCCATGAGCATCTGTATGGTCATCTAAGTGCTGCGGTAGCCTCACATGCAGCGCTTCATTGTAGGTGCGTTTTCATGGCCAGAACAGATCTCAAATTTTGGCCATGAAGAAAAAAGAAATGGGATTTTGTATTTCAAATATGTCTTGTAATTAAGTTTTGGCCTTCTTTATCGTGATGAAAATAGTCATTATAGTTTTGAATTGCTGTTGTAGTGAGCTTCATCTCTAATTATTACTTTAGTACATTTGTATGGATTAGCTCAATAAAACTTTTTTTTTCTGCATTTAAACTTATTATTTTATGTAATAATGGCTAAAATACACCAGATAGAAAGGGCCATTATTGGTTTTCTCTTTGATTATAATATCCTGTTGTTAGCTGTATTCAAATTGAGCTTTCCGATATTGTATACACACAACAGTTATCATATGCTAATTTTCATTTTCTTTGTCTTTTAACTTTTCTTTTCAAAGAATCAATTTAAACCTATTATTACATTTTACATCCTGCGGGAGGTGCACACAGGACAAAGGGCATGTAAGAGGAAAAGAAAAGAGAAAAAAACGAAGGATGTGTTTTTTAAGTCAAGGGAATAGATAAATGAGGGCCTTTTTAGGAAAATTTTAAAAAAAAGTTGAGTTGACTATTCAAGGAGAAGAAAGCAAGACTTGTAACAGTCTCTTATTAAAGAAATACTTAGGTGCACCTTTCACCTAATAACGATGCTAACTTTCCAACTTGACTTTACCTTATTGTGCAGTTCAACTTGTTCCCGCTCTATTTGACAGGCATAGCAGTCTCCTTTTCACTATTGTTAGCATGTACAGTCATGTGAAAAAAGTATATTTTCATAAGCGGACTGATGCTCATGTTAATGTTACAACTTGTATGGTCTTCGATAATGATCTTAAATTCATGCAACGTATTTCGTACTGAGAACACAGTTTTAGACATTGCACGCACACATTCACTTGTCAACTGGTGTGTAGCAATTGAGTTTTACAGATTGTAAGATCTCATTAGCTTGTTATGCTGTTTTATCAAAACAATTGCTTTGCTGTTTAGCAGTTGTTTGTTTGCAATTGACTTTGTAACTTTGTTACGTTGGTTGAAACACCAGACAGTGAATGATGAGGAATAATGTACTTGTGGTTTGTTATCTGAACAGGAAAAAATTCGTGTTGCTCTATATGTGCAAAAGGCTGCTCTGCAATTTATTGATGGTATGAACTTCATCCACTGAAAATATAAAGTGTGGCTGTTAAATTCTGACTATCAATTTATTTTTAACCTAAATGCAGCTGGTGCAAAAATTGAACATCAACTTTCAGAAGAGGTGAGAAACGCTGGTTATTTTATAAACCCTGACGAATTGGCATCCATTGCACGAGGACATGATAAAAAGAGATTGAGGAACCATGGAGGAGTTAATGGGGTTGCAAGAGAAGTCTCTGTTTCACTTGATTATGGCATTAAAACAAGTGACTTATCTATCAGACAGGACATCTATGGCATCAACCAATATGTTGAGAAGCCTCCAAGAAGTTTCTGGATGTTTGTGTGGGATGCACTACATGATTTGACATTGATCATTCTTATGATATGTGCATTGATATCTATAGTAGTCGGCATTGCTACCGAAGGATGGCCAAAAGGAATGTATGATGGGCTGGGAATTATTCTCAGCATTTTCTTGGTAGTCGTAGTCACTTCAATCAGTGATTACAAGCAGTCATTACAATTCAGAGATTTGGAGAAAGAAAAGAAGAAAATCTTCATTCAAGTAACCAGAGATGGCTACAGACAGAAGGTATCTATTTATGATATAGTGGTTGGAGATATTGTTCATCTTTCAATTGGAGATCGAGTTCCAGCAGATGGGCTATATGTTTCTGGATATGCTTTGTTGATAGATGAATCGAGCTTGTCCGGAGAGTGTGAGCCAGTATATGTTTCTCGTGAAAAACCTTTTCTGCTAGCAGGGACTAAAGTGCAAGATGGATGCGCCAGAATGCTGGTTACTTCTGTTGGAATGAAGACTGAGTGGGGGAAGTTAATGGAGACATTGAGTCAAGGTGGGGAAGATGAAACACCTCTGCAGGTTAAGCTCAATGGTGTTGCGACAATAATTGGGAAGATTGGTTTAGCATTTGCAACACTGACATTTTTCATCCTTTTAGGAAGGTTTATAGCTGAGAAGTCATACCGCACTGGCTTCAAATGGTTTCCAAATGATGCTTTGACAATAGTCAACTATTTTGCAATTTCTGTTACTATAATTGTTGTTGCAGTTCCTGAAGGGCTACCTTTGGCTGTAACATTGAGTCTTGCCTTTGCGATGAAAAAACTTATGGATGAGAAGGCACTTGTGCGGCATTTATCAGCATGTGAGACAATGGGATCTGCTAACTGTATTTGCACTGATAAAACTGGCACATTAACAACTAACCACATGATTGTTGATAAGATATGGATCTGTGAAGTATCCAAATCATTTAGGGGCAGTGAGACTGCTGCTTATCTGAAGTCTGTGATTTCTGAAAATGTTCTAGTAGTCCTTTTGCAATGTATATTTCTGAATAGTGGTTCAGAGGTGGGAAGAGGAAAAGATGGTAAAAACACAATACTGGGTACCCCAACAGAAACAGCATTGTTAGAGTTTGGTTTGGAGTTAGAAGGACATGTAGATTCTCAGCATCAGGACTGCAAAAAATTGAAAGTTGAGCCTTTTAATTCAGTTAAAAAGAAAATGTCTGTCCTCATTACATTACCTGGTGGAGGGACACGTGCTTTCTGCAAAGGTGCCTCTGAAATTATCCTGCAAACGTGTGACCAGATCATTGATAGTGATGGAAACACAATTTTTTTATCCAAAACGCAAAGGGAGGATATGATGAATGTGATTAATAGTTTTGCCTGTGAAGCATTAAGAACACTTTGTTTGGCTTTTAAGGATATAAGTGAAGATCAGGATCTGGAAGGAATTCCTGCTTCTGGTTACACACTAATTGCTGTCTTTGGCATCAAAGATCCAGTGCGCCCAGGAGTCAAGGATGCTGTCCAGACTTGTAAAGCTGCTGGTATCAAAGTGCGTATGGTTACTGGAGATAACATAAATACAGCTAAAGCCATAGCAAAAGAGTGTGGCATACTGACAGAGGATGGTTTGGCCATAGAAGGATCAGAATTTCGAAGCAAGAGTCCTGAAGAGATGAATAATCTAATACCAAAAATTCAGGTACCTTGTGATTACTGCAACGATTTTCCGGCAACATTAACCTACTCTCTCTTGCTACTTGAGTCATCAGACAACTTGGGATGGATGTCCTTGAATATGCAACTTATATATTGTGGCTCTGCTTTATTCTACTTGTCACTTGGCCATCTATAAAAACGTATGTCATTTACAGGTAATGGCCCGATCTTTGCCTTTAGACAAACATACTTTAGTGACAAACTTGAGGAAGATGTTTAATGAAGTTGTAGCAGTGACGGGTGATGGAACTAATGATGCTCCAGCACTACATGAGGCAGACATTGGTCTTGCAATGGGTGTTGCTGGCACAGAGGTATAGTTTGCTTCCTTTTCTGAGGTACCTTTTCAAATAACACATGACATCTATTACAAGAGCCCTCATTATGCTATATTGTCTTCTTGAGCCTATTGCAAATTTGTTATCCTTAATAATCTTGGATAACTCGTATGAATATCAATGTTTTCTGATAATTTTACCATCTAATAAGACTGTGACCCCCCATCTACATAGAACCATGCAAAGCATCTGGAGTTGCAATCTCTATTCATAGGATTGCCTGCAACAAAGGACCATGCAGAGCCTCTGGACTTGCAATTTTTATTCACAGGATCGCCTGCAACAACAACAACATCAACATCCTTAACAATGCTTAGGACTAAACTAAGATCATCCTCAACAATTATACGGAATGCAATTTCCAATTTTGTCTTATTTTTTTTATATAACAGTAAATATGTGAACAACAAAAGTAGTTTTTGGTTATCATATGTGAAGGAAAGAAGTGGCAGGTGATCAACACAGGTAGCTGAAGGTCATTACGATGTCACTTCTTTATGTAAATAGGCAGAGATAAGCATGCCTAAAGAAATATTAAGTGAGACTCACCTGGCTGAGAAACGAAAATCTGTGAACTACTCTTGGCTTTTGCTCTGGTGCAATGGAGAGCGAGACTGGTCTATCTTATACAGGATCATGATATCATGTTTTGACTCTCTAAATAGGAAGCTTTGATGCAATTATCTACAAAAATGATCTCTTCCTTGTATGTCTTTAGCTCATAAATTTGGATTACATGTCATGTGCAGGTAGCTAAAGAGAGTGCTGATGTGATTGTGTTGGATGACAATTTTGCATCTATAATAAATGTAGCAAAATGGGGTCGTGCAGTGTATATCAACATCCAAAAGTTTGTACAGTTTCAGCTAACAGTTAACGTGGTCGCTCTGATGATCAATTTTTTTTCTGCATGCATCACAGGTACTCCTGATCTTTAGTGATGGTAATTATGTCTTTTTTATTGTGTAGGGGAGTGTTTTTTAAGTTACTCCACCTTTAAATTACACAACATTTAACTCTAGGTAATGCCCCTCTCACGGCTGTCCAGTTGCTTTGGGTCAACATGATTATGGACACGCTAGGTGCTCTGGCATTAGCAACAGAGCCCCCAAACGACAATATGATGGAAAGACCACCTGTTGGGCGGAATGAAAGCTTCATTACTAAAATCATGTGGAGAAATATAATCGGCCAGAGTATATATCAGCTGATTGTACTAGGAGTTCTGATGTTTGATGGGAAAAAACTTCTGAGAATTGAAGGTCCAGATTCTGACATCATTCTCGATACGTTCATATTCAACACATTCGTCTTCTGCCAGGTAATAGTTTCTATTTGGTTTCCAGTAGTTTTTGTCTGGCTAGTAAGGTATTAAGCAGAAATAGTGTCCAGTTCTTGGGACCAAATTTAACTGAATACATTTATGTTTGACTCCAGCAATATATTTTGTTCATGAGATGGATAGAGAAGAAAATTTTATCAAGTAAATATCTTTCAACTTATACCTCAAGATGATACAACACCATTTATTTTCAGACTAACATCAACCCCAGCCCTTAACCCTAATACATGATCTGGTCCTCATGAACAATTAAGCCAAAATAGTATGGTGGCTTAGACCGAGATAGCCAGATAGCAAAGATTACAGCAATAGGCTATGCTTAGATACAGGGCATGTTACATACAAGGTCACTTCAATAGACAGACTTACAATGGATCTTGATGAGAAATGGGTGTTTGGATTCTACTTGTTGTGTGGTTTTGCTAATGACAACTTAAGTAGCTCCTTGATTCCAAAATAAGGAAAGGTAACCATGGAAGTTTCTCAACTTTTCACCAAAAAGTCAGGTTTAAGTTAAAGATATAAATATAAAATCCCATAAGATATTAGTAGGATGCAACGAGTCATTTCCTGTACATGCCACAAAACTTATGGTGTAGGCGACTTGGTCTTAATATAACCATTCAGCTACAGAGGCTGACTCTATATTAGAATTGTGTTATGCAAGATGTTGTATGTGTTGATCCAAGCACTTTTATATTGTTGATCCAAACGACCAGATTTCGTATGTGTTATGCAAGATTTTATTACAGGATGATGGTAAATATTCTCAAATGATGCCTAACATATAGGTTGAGCCTAATATTGACTTCACAAACTGGAAATTTTCTATCTAAATTAAATTGATTTTGAGAATAAGATAACCATTGATTGTTCATTTTGATTGATTACTTTCCTCTTCACGCTGCTTGATAATTGTGAATCATTTTCGACTGCATAGGTGTTCAATGAAATAAACAGCCGTGAAATGGTGAGGATCAATGTGCTCCGTGGGATACTCAGCAACTGGATCTTTGTGACCATCGTGGCATCCACGGTGGCATTCCAAGCGATCATAGTGGAGTTCCTCGGAACCTTTGCAAGCACAGTGCCATTAGGCTGGCAACTATGGTTGCTCAGCCTACTGATTGGTTCCATCAGCTTGATTGTTGCGGTAATCTTAAAGTGCATTCCGGTTGAATCAAACCAGGTTCATCGCCAGAACGGCTACGAGGCACTCCCTGGCAGTCCAGAAGCAGTATAAGCAAGAAGGTGTAATTTATCATGATTTTGGCTATAACAAAGTAATATTGTACTAGCATGTCTATATTTTTTTTGGTCTATACTCGAGGTTATCATAATTAACTTGAGGAATGGTAAATGTGCAGCTGATTAACCTGCAAGACGTGGGCGCGAAGCACAGTTTTTGTGACTAGCCGACTATTTCACATTTGAGGTATGGTTAAAAGAATCTACTCTCAAGCCAAGCCTTTTGTATTTATATCCTTCAAAGCTAGTGATCTTTGTATAGTTCCTTTAATTTCAAGTTTAACACTTAATCCTTGTCAAAATAGTAACGTTGAAATTCCGATTGACAATAATAGTCATTCAAAAATGTTACATGAACATCCCTTCTGCAGTTATTTTTCTGGTAACTTCTCTCTGAATTTTTCTAAACTAGATTATCATTTATTTTTATTCCTATCCTCCGCTCTAATAGTGGTTGGTCAATGGAGGAGAAATGAAGTGTGCGTGAATGGATAAGCTTCCTGCTGATGAACTTGTGAATCCATCCCACAAACCTACTTAGGCGTCTGTTTTTCTATTCAAACATCCTCCATGCATTGACTTTTATCTCGAGTGACAAAGCATATGGATTATTCTCGTCAAACTTATCATTGAGCGAGAGCTCACATGTTGTTTTCTCTCTCTATCGCCCTCGATCCGAACTCCTCCAACACGTAACTAGCTGGTGATCTATAATGCAAGTGGAATTGCTAAATATACATTTCCTACTTTTAATTGTTTATTCTGTCTGGTATTTCGGTCTCTTTTCTTAATTTATTGCATCTGTTTCAATAATTTCTAATAATACTTCTCTCTCTCTCTCTCCCTCTCTCTCTCTCTCTCTCTCTCTCTGCTTGTTTCATTGCTTGAGATATGAATTAGTCTACTCGCCAGGTGTAGATCACATGGTGAGAAGGTAGGAGAAGCCGTGCTCGACTGAGCTTGTATCGAAGTCGTCGCCTCAGCTCTACTTCTTGCACACGCTTGAACAAGAAGGACTCTATATATATCCCCCTCCCCTGCTTCCGTCCCTCTTCACATCCAGAACGACGATCCCATCTCTCCTCGTAGTTGTGAGGATGGCTTCTCTTTCATCTCTCTAGCTTTGTCTATATTATCTCTCTACCTCTTACCTTCTCGTACTTGCTTGTTCTTCACGTTGATAAGTCAAAATCTTCACTGGCGAAATCATACCACTTTTTTACGCTTAATAGTGATAGTGAAAAGTTATCTATTAACGTTGGACAATCTGCGAGTACGTATAGTTGATTTGACCTGACAAATTTTTGTTCGCATGCAGATGGCATCAGAGTCTTGCGCTGCCGCAACTGCAGCTGGTAATCTTCAAATGTTGAAATCCATTTCTCGTTTATTTTTGTTTGCCAATCGTATTGCTTTCTAAAGTCAATTTTATGATAATAATAATAAAGAGAGAAAAAAAAATTCTATTATATTCATTATGCTTTCATCTTCCCAACTCGATGTTTGATGCAGCATCTGCAGGGATTGGTGTCAACTGGGGGATGAACGGCGACCACCTCCCACCGGAAGAGACGGTGGTAAGCCTCTTTCGATCAAGGCGCATCAACAAAGTTCGCCTCTTTAATCCGGAGGAAGCTGCCTTGCGAGCTCTTCGTGGTTCCGGGATCGCAGTCATCCTCGGCACCTTCAACGAAGACCTGCCTCGGCTGGCGAGCGACCCGTCGTTCGCCGCCCGGTGGGTGAACACCAACGTGAAACCCCACGCGGACAACAACGTGCGATTCCGATGCATATGCGCCGGGAACGAGGTCATCCCCGGCGGCTTGGCCGAGCACGTCCTCCCGGCGATGCGCAACCTCGACCGCGCCCTGCGGGCTGCCAACGTGGCCGTCCCCGTCACGACGGCCGTGCACATGGCGACCCTCGGAGTCTCGTACCCGCCGTCACAGGGCGCGTTCTCCGATGCGGCGCGGCCAGTGATGGCATCGGTCGTGGAGTTCTTGGCGGCCAACAGCTACCCCTTGCTCGTCAACGTCTACCCGTACTTCGCATACGCTGATAACCCCAGGGACATCAGCTTGCAGTACGCGCTCGGCACGTCCGACGGCGTGGTGGTGCACGACGGCTCTCTCGGCTATACCAGCCTCTTGGATGCCATGGTCGACGCCATGTACGCGGCGCTGGAGAAGGTGGGCGGGCGTGGCCTGGAGGTGGTGATCTCCGAGACGGGTTGGCCTTCCGCTGGCGGTTTCGCTGCAACGAGGGAGAACGCGATGACTTACAACAACAAGGTGGTGAGCAGGGTGAAGGCCAACAGAGGCACACCCAAGAGGCCATCATCCCCTCTGGAGACGTACATCTTCGCCATGTTCAATGAGAACAGAAAGCCGGCCGGGGTGGAGCAAAACTTCGGCTTGTTCTACCCTGATGCCACCGAAGTCTACCACGTGGACTTCTAGATTATCTCCCCGAGTGTAGTCTTCACCTGTGATGTGATGGGGGGAGATGTGGTGTGTTTAGCACATTTAAAGAAATAAACGACTCGACCCGCTTTTATTACCCGATAGTAGATCGGACTAGGCCCAGCTACTCTATGGGTCCCATCTCCATCCCGTTTTGGGCCGCCTCAAGAAGACCCTCTGTGGAAGGATAATGGACTGGTCCCACTTTTCGTACCCAATAATACACATTGGGCCGAGCTGAAAGAATTATGGGTCCCATTTCCAGCCCACTGTGATTGGCTTCGCGTGACATGCGGCAATGATTTAGTGTCACCGCTCGCTCCCACTGCACACCACAGACTGCCCTCCCGAGAAGGAAACCGTGGCGGAGATGGAGGAGAAGCCGACGGAGATCAGCAGCTCGAAGATGTTCGGAGGGTACAATCGTCGGTACCGCCACTTCAGCACCACGCTGGGATGTTCCATGACCTTCACCGTCTACTTCCCCCCGCCGTCCTCCCCTTCCCAGAAGTTCCCCGTACGCGCCGCCCTTTCCCCCTTCTTGGAGTCTCATTTTTCGTGCATTTCTTGATTTTCCCTGGTTTTCTTGTCAATGGTTTCGATTTACCGTTGTCAAAACTTGAAAAGGAAATTACTTCTGGATCCTAATTCCTCGAATCGGATGGATCTTGCATCTTCAGATGACTGGATCACCAGCCTTCCAAGGTCCCGCGCTAAAACTGGATTCTTTTCTGACCCTAATTCCAACTCTGGATGTATTCTCGCATGTCGATGGGACCTGGCATGGAAACATTCCGATCGACGCCCCATTCCGTTTTCGAACCTTGGACAATGGCAGGATCTGAACTTTGATGATCGATTTTTCGTGCCACTTATTTACAGATGTACGATCTGCGTTATGATTTTGCTTCTTCTTGCTTATTTGTAGCAAAAAAAAGAATAATCTTTTTTTTTTTGTTGCTGAATTTGTAACCCCAAAATGTCATTATTTGTGAAGTATAATGTCTTAATTTACTAATCCACCATGTGTAGTTAGAACCAATAGATAAAAAAATTTCTACTGAATTACCAACTCTAAAATGGTATCATCAGTGAGTCGCATATATTGTTTTTGTGTGTCACATGAAAATGTTTATTCTGTTCAAGCTACTTTGCCATTCATGATGTTTGCTATCTGAATATTGTTATAAGCAATATTTTCGATAAATATTATGCCACTTTTATTTTTCTGTTGCTCTTGATCATTGTTTTTTCATGATAATGTAAATACTGGACAGTTTGCTTTCATGGCAGTTCTCTTAGTTGATCTGCTGAAAACATTATTTCCGCTGCATCCTTTGCTGCTTAGATACTAGTTTCTGCCCTTTTTTCAGATCCTTTACTGGCTCTCTGGCCTGACATGTACGGATGAGAATTTTATTATGAAGTCTGGAGCACAGCGGGCAGCTTCGGGTGAGGGCATTGCTTTAGTTGCTCCCGATACATCTCCAAGTAAGTTACCAGTTAGAATGGAACGATACCTGGTATTCTTTTCAATAGATTTTTGTGTATCTGTCTATTTCTTATTATAATTTAGCTATCTATTTGTCATATTGAATTTTTACTTTCTAAATCTTCATGCCTGGTATTTATTTGGTATTGAGTCAGAAGGTTTCATGACCTTTACGGATAACTTATGAGATGTACTTGTTCAGGAAGCTTTCACCAGACTTTTTGGTTCTAATTGATGTCTTACACTCTGATATCATAGTTTGGTTGTGGTTTTGTTGGTATGGTATATGATTCATTATTGTTTATATGGCTACTTTAAAACTCACAATCTTAGATGGCTAAGTTGTCAAAAATACTATTTACCTTGTTGACTGAAGATTAATATCTTGTTCAGGCATTTAACTTCCATTTAGATGCAAAAAGTGACTGGTAAATGAGAAAGTTCTGGAGGTGCATCGAGGTAAAGAAAGAGGGAAAAGGGAAAAGAAGATAAATGACAAATAACTGAATGTAGGACTTCAGGTTATAAAAGTTTTACTTACATATTAGAATTTCTCTGCAGCCATTTAATAAATTTCAATTCTGTGGGAACATCCTGATCCCTCTAACAGTATTTGTCAAGTACTTTCTTGGTCCGTTTCTATTGCTCAAGAAAATCATTTGAAAAAAATCTCTTTCATGCATATTTTCTCCTCAACTTTTTGTAGTACAAGGCAAGGATTTTAATTTCGAATAATACCACCTGTACCAGGCGGTACCCATCGATTGGGGCAGTTTCCGCCCCATTACCACCTTAAATCGGTTGGTGATGATCGATTTTGACCGTCGCCGTTCGCTATCAGGTGGTATGAGCCGAGGGAGAAGAAAGAAGAGGGATAACTTGGAATGTCGCTCTCCCTCCTCGTCTAAGGCGACGAGGCCTTGGCATCGTCGGCGATCTGCACGGGGAGAAGAAGCCTCGGTGACATCGTGGGGAGAAAAAACCGAGCATTGTCGAGATGGCGTTTCTTCTCCCCCATGCAAGCAGAAGAAATGAGGCCACAAGGCAGCGAGGTGGCCTTATCGCCGTATTTTGCGCGGGGAGGCCACGAGGTGGCGAGGTCGCCTTGAGGTGATGTCGTCTTGAGGCAACATTGCCTTGTTTTTCTGCTCGCGTGGAGAGAAGAAACTGAGGTTTCTTCTCGCCCAGGCACAAAAAAGAGCAATGAGGCAGTTGCCCTTTTTTTTATATACCGAGTGGTATACCAAAACGTATCGCTCGATGTACTCGTACCGTACCATATCGAGCTGAGCTCGATACCTTGGTACGGTACGAAATTACCTTTGGAAATTGAATGATGGCCTACAAATTTGGCAAACCAGCGTCATATTATCTTTTGGAAATGAGTTTATGGCCCATTTCCAGAACAAGTGGAACAACCTTGCAAATACTAACCTCCATAATCATCAATAACTTCTTTATTCAGGAACGCTTGCCTTCTTTTTTTTTTTTATTGACACCATTCTTTGTCGTTGTTAATCAAGTGTTGATGCTGTCATTTTTCCACTGCTACCACAAGTGGGCTGTTTAAGTTCACAGTAAGCTCTCCTAGCATCATGCAGTTTAAGCTTATATTTCTTTATTTTCGATGCAGGGGGACTGAATATAGAAGGGGAGGCAGATAGCTGGGATTTTGGTGTAGGTAAGAGTATAAAGAACACACCTCATTGATATTGATATTTAATACATTCTTGTTTAGCACAATGAGCAAATGGATGATTTATTTCCTTTATAGTTAATTTGAGAAGATCATTTGGAATAGGATATTTGTTCTTCAATTTTTTTCTAAAAAATTTTTTGTTTGAACTTTTTTTATTTTGTTATGAACTGCAACTGAGCTAGATATCTAATTTGATCTACCTTATGGAGAAAATGACACTGGCCATGAGACCTGTTCCACTACCCGAATAAAAAGTGAAGTGACAAGGATACTAATAAGTGATGTAAACTTCACCAGTGTATTATTATCTGACTTTGATTTTCAACTTTTGACCAGATTTTGAACATGTTCCTGGTTAATCTTGGAATTACTTTTCTGTTTTTTCCTTGTTGAATCAAAGAGCTTGCAGATGTTTCCTGCAGCAGTGTACCTACATTAATGTGTGACCTTTTAATATGCCCGATGATCGTATTCAAGTTAAAGTCATTTTAGAAAAAATTGATTTTATTATAGATTTTCAGTATCATTAAAAAAATAGTTCTGTGTCTAATAAATGGCATAGTAATGTTGTCATATATTCTGTAAATCAGCAAATATTAGGTACTCTTAATGTATAGATTGGAAATGTTGTCTCAATCTTAATGTATAATAGGAGCTGACTAATACATTTCTTAATGTACAACTTTATGTTACTCTATTGTTAAGAAAAACACTTGAGCTAATATTCATATTTCATGTAGTCCAGGTTGTAGATGCTATGCAAATCATAAACTGTATCGTAGAATAATGTGATGAATCTTTGCTCCTCCTCCTCCTCCTCCTCTCTCTCTCTCTCTCTCTCTCTCTAGATTTGGACCTTGGCTTCGACATAAAAATATCTAGGTAATATGCAAATATGGATTTGTGTAATCCAATATGCAGCTTGAATTTGTTGCATGTGGAGTAGAAGCAATATATTGCATATTAGCTTAGAGATCAGTTTAGCCATGCTGCCCGAAATTCTTGATTCTCAAAGGAATCCCATGCAATTTCAAAACTAAGATCTTTAAATCTCTTGTTCGATTGTTTTTGGAGTAAACTGTGTATAAATCTGCATGTGCATGTTGCTTAGGTTTGGCCATTTTGGAGTGGTTCTATCAGAGTGCATGTGAAAAATGGAAGCATTATGAACAAATAAAAATAAGAAAATTTGCAAGTTTGGAAACAGGAACTTCTCAATGTGTTAAGATGTTAATTTACTGTTAAAATACATCTCCTTATATGCATTGTTGGTTTCAGGCAGAAAACATGAAAGTTCATATGTTAAGATATCTATTGAACTCCTTGGGTGCAATATTTCCTTGAATTTTTATACGTTTCAGCCTCAGTGGGTATCAGTTGAAACTTCAAAACGTGACATAAACTTTGGAACTTACTGCAATCATATGTTCAATAAATAAGGAAAATTTATGCTTCCTTGGTATACTGGAACACTGAACTTTCAGTAAGACACGGGTTGATCTTGGGAAATGCTTAGTATTTGCTCAATTTCTGACCGACTAACAATTACTACACAAACATTCTGAAACAAGTATATTTATCAATTTTTGTGTGCCTTATATTTCATTCCATTGTTAGGTGCTGGATTTTATCTAAATGCTACGGAAGAGAAGTGGGAAAATTGGCGTATGTATGACTATGTTGTTAAGGAGCTACCAAAAGTCCTCAGTGAAAATTTTGAACAACTTGATGCATCAAGGGCATCAATTTCTGGGCATTCAATGGGGGGCCATGGTGCTTTGACCATTTACTTGAAAAACCTTGAAAAATATAAGGTATTCTGTGGACTTGATACTCAACTCAGAAATAAATAGAATACTTGATTTGATTTTTCAACTCATCATTCCCATTATTTGATACTTTGTTCAGGCAGTTTCTGCTTTTGCCCCTATCACCAATCCCACAAACTGCCCATGGGGCCAGAAGGCCTTTTCAAACTATTTGGGCAGCGATAAATCAGACTGGCAGGTGAGCCCCCTGCAATAAACCCCTCGGCTGATTTTGTAACTTTGAGAATGTCAACAGTGTATTCCTTCTTTTTCTGATTTCGGGTTTTAAGCGTCTTTCTAATTCCTCTCAGGAATATGATGCCACCTTGTTAATTGAAAAGTGCAGCAAATTTTCAACTCCTATATTAATTGACCAGGTATATCTTGTATTTTGATTGTTTTTGAGTGTTTGCTATCTGTATCTATTGTCGCTTTTCTTTTTCTATCGAGTTGCACATGTATTCATGATTAATATATTTGTGGTAAATATGCGTTCAGATCATAAATGTAATTAGAACATGTAATTGCCAGTAATCAACTGCTGTCAACTCTTGGAATATGATTCTATCTAGAAGATAGTGATCTCAGACCTTGATAACAAATTCTCAGAGGCTTATAGACCATGCCATGGATCATATTATGTCTTGGACCAATGACTGAAAACTATGCTTTGCTGGACAGGGAGAGGATGACAAGTTCCTTCACGATCAGCTGTTGCCCCACAACTTCGAGGACGCCTGCAAGGGCGCAAATGCCCCGCTGATGCTTCGGATGCAACCTGGCTATGACCATTCCTACTACTTCATTTCGACCTTCATCGACGATCACATCCACCACCATGCCAAAGCTCTTAAATGTGCTTGAGTCTGTGGTCACAAAATCGACTGCCTGCTATGGGATCTCAGGATGTAGCAGATGTGTAGAATTCACTGGTAGAAGTACTCTTACGACTATTTCTATTCTCGTGTTCCAACTGTGAACCAGATATTTGACTGCCTCCTGGTCACAACTCAGTAAGTCTGGCCTTCTATTTCCATATCATCTACATATTAATCTCTCTTCTAAATCTTAAACATCGACCAAGTCGAGAACTGGTTGATGTTTACTTGATCTGGGAGGAAGGGAACATTAGGATAAGCCCATTCATTTTCTTTGGACATGTCTGCTATACCAACCATCTATTTTCTCAGTCAATCAAGATTTTGGCATCTTAGTTGAGGTCTCGTTTGCTCCTCCGTGGCATGAGAGATCATGCCAAGTCTGTAGGGTGGCAATAGCTACATGATTACTCCAAAGGGATGCCATGAGAGAAGGATACCTCAGCCTCAGCCTCAGCCTCAGCCTCAGCAGTAAGAGAGAGAATTATGTAGGAAACACTGTGCCACGTGAAACTCCATTTGCCTGATGACGTCGGAGGATGCTTTCCCATTGACATCGAGGGGTTTGTGGCTGTGAACCGGACGGGCTTTCTCCTCTCTTGATGACATCGAACCCGGTCAATTAGATCCCCCTCCTCATCCCGAAGCAAAGCCGGCCCAAACTTACGGCGCTAATTTAATCGAATCGAACCCCGTCGCCACACCATAGCCATCGCCCCTCCCTTTCTCCGCGTCCTTGGATGCTTTCGCCCTTCTCGTCTCCACCGCTTATTGTCCACGGAGGAACGCCTAGGGTTCCGCCCCGACATTCCTCCGCCCGCCATGGAGCCGCGGCGGCACCACCCCAAGAACGGCCTCTTGTTCTCCGGTCTCTTCGGCCTTGATGTAATTCTCTTCCCCCTTCTTGGTTCTTTCTTGATGCTTCAAATACGGGTGCCAATGATGGCGTGCATATGATTAAAATAAACAAGCAGTTAAATCTATGTTGAACCATTTGCAATTAACCTTGATTCTATGTATGTAATCTGGCATGCGGTACTAGGCAATTTAATTTCTGACATCCTTGGACCCATGTTCTTTTGTTGTATATACCTTTGAAATTGCTGTCATGTAAATAGAAATATGTGAACTTTGTTACTAAGGATGAATAATATATCCTGATATAAATGATTGGTGCATTTAAAAATGCAACGAGACAAAGATTCCTGTGAAGTAGAATGCATTGTGGGCCTCTTTTGCTTTTGGGACTCGAAGCATGTGATCATCCTTCTACAAAGCTTTCTTGTAGTCCGTTTTAGTTGAGTCGAAGCATCCTGAGCTGGAGAGGAAGAGAGTCATGCATACTCATGATTTTGGAGGAGGAATGTGAAACTCGTACTTCCAAGTTACATGTTCCAAGCATATTACTGACACTTGAATGCTTGCAACATATTAATCATTTTTTTTAATCTGTTTTGAAATGGTTGATATTGCTAGAGATGTCTAGAAATGATACTGTACATATTCTGAACCCGAAATTGCATCCCTTGGAATGCAAACATAGTATTCCTGGCAACCGTCTCAAAGGAGCTTAGTTCTTTTGATATAGTCCTAGTGTACTTGAATAGTCCAAATAAAATATCACCCAAAATTGCACTTATCTATTTTGATATAATTCAAACATGAAGTATGAGTTGGAAAAATATCACAGTTTTAGGCATGACACGATGTGCCTCATCTTCGCATTATCGTAGAGTTCTGCAACTTGGAACAACATTTTGGTAGCTGTGATAGTTAGATTTTCTTGTCAAAGATATCACAAGAGTATGTGCCTACTCATTGCATGTAGCCAAGTTCTACTCAATCATTTGGCTAATTATAGTTATTTTTCATGTTTCTTTTGCAGGTCAATGATCGGCAAAAGAAAAAACTGTTGGAAGGGAATACAAGCAGATGAGAAAGGAGATGTATATTTGGAGGACTTCTTGACAAGTGGTTCTGCAGAAAATGAGACAGAATATATAAGAAAAAAGGTATTCTTGGCAAACCTAAAGTTGCTCCACACTACATAATATGCATGTCTTCTAATTTCTCCATATACGTGCAATGCATTTTTCCCCCCTTCTTGTATCATCCTCTGCTATTTATTAACTGATGTCCAATCTCTAATGTTGATCGTCATAAGTTCACCGATCTGAGCTATTTTGCCGGAGGTAAATATGCTGATTTTGAATGACTACATCAACCCCAGACATGTTAATATAATTAGCAAAAATAGTTGATGGAGACAAGAATTTTGGACCATGAACGTAGGCCTATTTTCCTGTGGCATGGTGTATGAAAAGATGCAAAAGCCACAGAAAACAGCGAGATGCGTCTAGAATTTTGAATACATAGTGTTAGTGTGAGTTTCTTGTGAATCTTTTTGCAAATTAAATATTAAATTAATGATGAGGATGCAAATTTTCTTACTAATCCAGAAAATTTTATATATTGAGCTATAGGTAGTAGTCTTACTTGTAAATCAACACAGGAAGATGCTCATGTACATCGCCATCCTATAAGAATTGCTGTGGCTTTCTTGTCCAGAGAAAAGCTTAAACTCCGGAAGCATAGTCCTTCCAAGTCTCAGATTCCTCGGGTAACTGCAGAAGAAATATATCAGCCACCGCAAACTGATGAACCTATTCCAACCCGGCGCGAGGGAGATCATGGTGTCCAACAGACAATAACAAGAATAAGAAGATCAATGAAGGGTCTTAACTCTGCACTTCCAGTTACAGCCGGCTTCAGATGTCTATCGGTCTGGTTTACCGGACGGCGCACGATCTGAAGCTCCTCCATTTTGCATGAGTTGAAGAGGACCCAAACCGTCTCCTCCATTTTGGACAATGATTCAATAGAATTTGGTGCCTGCGAGCTCCGTCATCTGGCCCTCGGGACTCTCATGGCTGGAGCAGGTGCCGTGCTCACCTTCTGAAGCTTTGGGCAAAGCTGCACAGAGTTGTCTACATGTGCCAGGAGAGATCATATTGAAGGCGCTCTAGAAAGATCTTATTTGTATGTTCGCTATGTCTACACACTATTATATTGCAAAGATTAAGCTACGGTGCGATGAACATTGGCCCTTCGCAGGAGTTGTGCCTTGATAATGTTTAGATGTGATTTTAATACGTTGTTGCCGGAAACCATGTAGAAGCCCAAAGTCTCTTCCTTGCAGGATTGTTAAGATGCTGTCACATTCGTTTGAACGGGACATTCATGAGACATTGGGACAGAATTGCGGTGTTTGAGGTTGCAAGGTTTCTTCCTCGCAGTGTCAGCGCTGCGAGATGTCGACCAAAGGGGCAAGTGTTGGCCTTCGTGTGCTCTTCTTGCCTCTGCCAGTCTGAGATCACAGCATTCACGGTACCCTTCGATGCTCTTCTTGCTCGGTCACTGCCCTCGCAGCATTCAATGCCTGATCTCATTTGTTCTTGCTTTCTGCTTCGTCAAAATCTCGGTTGGCGTCAAATCATTTACTCGAACACATTTTTTATCTTCCTTTTTTTTGGGGGGCGGTTTAATTGATCGGAACCAACCATTTCTTTTTACATGTTACAAAAATTGGGCCACACGATATTGATTTCTTCACCCGTCCCTCCGCCCGTCAACGCCGTCCGTATCTGGTTCGGCGGCGTCAGTGACACATCTGGCCGTCCATCATGCGGACGAAATCATCGAAGCCGACGAAGCCGTCGCCGTCGGTGTCGACGCCGCCGATCATCCGGCGGCAGTCGTCGAGCGTGCAGCCACCGTCGCCCAGCGTGGCGAACACGCCCAGAAGCTCCTCCGCCGAGATCTTCCCGTCGCCGTCCGCGTCGAACACCGCGAAGGCGTCCCGCAGCTCGGCCTCCCCGCCGCGCGCCCCGCCCAGCAACGCCCCGAGCGCGCCGAACTCGTCCAGGCTGATGCACCCGTCGCCGTCGCGGTCCACCTCCGCCACCATGGATGCCACCTCCTCCGCAGTGGGCGGGTCCGGGACGAGCCGCCGCAGCACCGCCTCCAGCTCCCGCTTCGTGATCTTGCCGTCCCCGTCGCAGTCGAACACGTTGAAGAGGTCGAGCCAGGCGGCCTCGTCAGGGAGGAAGACGAGAGGCGCCTTTCCATGGTCCGGCGGGAGGACGGATCTCGGCGTGGTCCGGCGGCCAGGGACGGCCGAATACTCCTCCTCGGAAGAGGAAGAAGCAGAAAAAGAAGAGTTGGAAGCGAAGGAGGCGTCGGTCCGAGCGACGGAGCGCCTTGTCTTCTTCTTCTCGTTCTTCGAGGAGGAGCTCCTCTTCAACGAGCTCAACAAGGAATCCACGCTTAGCTTCATCTTGCTACGAGATTGGGGGAGAAGATAGACCGATGGCCTGAGGAGACGAGAAGGGGAGGGAGGTGTTTAAAGAAGCAGGAGGAGAGAGAAGACTCGGGGGCGCAGTGAGCTTCGAGGAAGCTTCCCGGGCGGAAATGGGGCTCTGCTTTCGGGCGTTGATGTGAAAGATGATGGGATGAGACGAAGGGTTGTTGTTTTGCTTTTGGACTTTTGCCTCCGTTTGGTGGTTCTTCGCGTGCATGGCATGCATGTATGCGTCTCTACGCATCGGGCAAGATGAATCCAACCGGATCTTGTGTCGGGTGTGGTCCAGATCTACCCATGTTGGCTTCTCTGTCTTCCTGCACGACGGGATGCTGTGGGTACGACGGTCTCGACCTTGGCGGGCCCCCACTCCATGTGTTACTGCGGCTGGGCGGTATTGAGCTGTCAGTGGGCGCCCACAGCGTTGCCACTTTCCAAGAAGGGGTGCCCGTGGGCCATACCTCGTGGTCTCATTCCCCGCCGTTTTCACCCTCCATTTCAAGCCCGATCGAGTAAGACCGTAAATGTCACGAATCAAGTATTCGAAACTATCCGATCCACCATTACGATCATTATCTTCCATCAATCGAAGCTCGATACGTAAAATCTAATCAATTTAGATATGACAATTGACATGCCATGCGAAGATGAATATTCTCTGTACCGGGGCAGATGGTGGCGAAACACACTCGGGGTTTCCTCGATTTGCTTCGGATACCGATGTAATCACTGGCAATGCACGCCGACGAGGCTCTCCTCCTACGTTCTACGCTGTCAGTGGTCGTCTAGGAGGAGTATATGAGCAGATGGGACGAGAGTTCCTGGCAGTTTCCTACCTCTCTTCCTCGTGGGTTTCTGCGGAATCTGCACCTGCACCTGCGCGCTCCCATGAATCCAAGCGGAAGAAACAAAAGCAACAGGTCGATCGCTCTTGTGTACTGCACCAGCATCAGTGTAAGGATCCAACCTCATGGCTTCCCCATCCGTGGAACGATCAGTCGCCTGCAGTCACAAAGCTAGAAGACGGCAGAAGATTCTGTACCATATTGTCACCTATCTCTTGTCAGCACCGTGTAGCGAGATCCTCTACATGGAATGAATGTTTTCATGCCACAGGTTACTGCAATATGTATCTGCAGGAAACGCTGTCTAGTGTTGGAGGACGCTGATGGAGAATTCAGGGACAAGCCAAAGTGAATACAGTCACTCATGATGTCTTCAGCGTCAAGGTGGTACAAATACAGTTTAATTCTCTCGATCCTCATGCCGGTATAATAGGTTATGAATAGTTGGAGAGATGGAAAGATGAATGCTTTTCACTTGAGAGTTTTCTCTTATGCTTCTCAAGAGTAGGAGAGGCGGAAGAGGTTCTCAATCTTCTGTCTTTCCTTTGGTCTCGAAAGCCATTTCCTCCGATGAACCATCCATCGTCCCCAGGCAGGCTTCCTGCTCTGCGATCACTTCCCCAAATCCAACCCCCCAACAAAGGCTTTCAATACCTCACTTTTGGCCTCTATTGGCTCCCTTATGTCGCTCACGGAGCCGTACTCTCCATCTCTTCGTTCGAAAGAAAGAGTATCGTCTCTCGTTCGGGAATCGTCGATCCACGTATCGGTAATAGACAATTCAAAGAATAACAAGAAGTGCGCAGAAAGTCTAAAAGCGGAAAAGTGGGGGGAAGAAAGAAGGTTGTGTTGTGTACGGTGCGAAATAGCTGCGTCTGTACAGAGTTTTGAGCGAACAGGAGACGGTCGTTTGCCAACATGCACGCAACCAACGTAGCAACAACCGGCACGCACGGAAGCACGAGAAGCGAGGAAAGTATAGAACGACTACGTATATCCATCCATACGTCTGTCTCTCATTATGGAAGTGCTGACGGACAGAAAAAGAATAGGAAAGGCAATGGGCTGAACCTTCGCTTTGACTACCCAACATTTGAAGGCCCACTCGATCCGGTTTTGCAGGAGGACCCAATGTGGTGCTATGGTTCCAAAATTTGAGCTCCGATGATTCTCATCTTATCGACAAGTGTAAGTGTTAGGGTATCTTACGTCATGGCTGGTGAGTCAGCACGGTTTGGTCTAGGTCCGGATGTGTCGGGATCACCTCGATCGATGCTCGGGAGGGAAGTCAGCGTCGGGTGAGCCAAGCGAACCGTCCTCTTGCTCAGGGTTGATGCCTCCCGTCGTTTGGTTTACCGCTCGTGTCCCGATTCCTGCACACAGGTCGGGTTGGGGTTTTATGACCCAACCTCTCTGATGCTTAAGTTAGCTTTGTCATGAGAATGACATGACTGCTAAAAAAAGAAGTCCCCTAGAGTGGTGTCGGTCTAGGGTTTTTATACCGAAAGGGGTGCTGGTTCTCGATGTGTCGTCGAGTACCGTCTCGAGTTTTTGAGCGACTCTGTGGAGGTGCCGTCCTGGGCTTTCTGGGACAACGCTGTGCCTCGGACGGTGCCCGTACTCGTACGAGCACGTGCTTGGTGGAGCTACTAAGGCATCATCCCAAGCTTTTCGAGGTGAGGCTGTACTGATGTTGCCTGCCACCTTGGCCTTCATGCAGACATGGCGATGGGGCACCACTCACGGGAGGGTGGCATCAGTACGTGCCCCATTATTCTCTCCCTCGGAGAAAGCCATGCATCGGCTCTTGTTGGGGAGACCTCGGGGCATGGCTTTTATCTCTGTAAGTATAAGTTAGCAATTAGGCTCTTGGTCGGCATTAGAGAGGTTTCCCGGAGGATAGTCGATCGGATTGATTCGATGGCCAGTGATTGATTTGGTGACGCAGGCAATCTGCAAACGAGAGGCATGATTAGGGCAGCCTATGACCGAGGTACACAACTCGAGCAGACCGAGGCTGAGGTGTACGACTCGGGCAGTCTGCGACCAAGGTGTACGACTCGGGCAGCCTACGGCCAAAGCGTATGACTTGGGTAGCCTATGGCCAAGGTATACAACTCGGGCAGCCTGTGGCCAAGGTGTACGACTCGGGTAGCCTGCGACCAAGGTGTATGACTTGGGTAGCCTGCGACTAAGGTGTATGACTCGGGTAGTTGATGGTTGAGGTACATGACTTGGGCGGTCTGCGACCGAGGTATATGACTTGGGTAGCCTACGGCCAAGATGTATGACTTGGGTAGCCTACGGCCAAGGTGTATGACTTAGGCAGCCTACGGTTGAGGTATATGACTCGGGCGACCTACGATCGAGGTACATGACTCGAGCGACCTATGGCCGAGATATAAGACTCGGGCAGCCTGCAACCAAGGTGTATGACTTCGGCAGCCTACGATCGAGGTACATGACTTGGGTGGCCTACGGCCGAGGTACAAGACTCGGGCAGCTTACGACCGAGGTACAAGACACGGGCAACCTGCGGTCGAGGTGTACGACTCGGGTAGTCTGCAACCATGGTACATGACTTGGGTAGCTTGCGGCCAAGGTGTATAACTTGGGCAGCCTACGGTTAAGGTGTATGACTCGGGCAGCTTGTAGCCGACGTACATGACTCAGGCAACCTGCGGCCAAGGTGTATGACTTGGGCAACCTACAGCCAAGGTGTACGACTCGAGCAGCCTATGGCCGAGGTACATGACTTGGGCGGGCTACAACTGAGGTACATGACTCAGGCAGCCTGCAGCCGAAGTGTATGACTCGAGCAGCCTACAACTGGCCCTGGGGTTTTTATCCGCTTCGTTCGATGTGCCGATTCGATCGTCTGTCGATCCTTGCCTTGTTTGTCAAAACTCGCGAAGGTCGGCCCCAGTGTTTCGGGTGCCAAGCTCCCATAGCTTTGGTTCTGGCGAGAAATCCAAGCACCAATAGGCTATTGAGTCAGAAGATATTCAATGCTGGGCGACACTAGGGGTTGCCCGCCATAGTGAAACCATTGACGAGTGTCAATGGTGGAGCGAGTTATCGTCCACCCTCGGGGAGGTGAAAGGTTGCCTCAATCGACGAGACCCTCCTTATATGCGAACTCGTAGCTTGTTTCATTTTTGTGCTCTGACCGGCTTGCCTCCTCGGTCGTCCCTTCCTCGGTCTTCATCCTCTTCGGTTACCATCTTCCTCGATCATCTTGCCCCTCGGTCGTTTCCTTTCCATTCTTCAGGTCAGTTGGGATGACCTCCTCTTCTTCCTCCTCATCATCCTCTTCTTTGTCCTCCTCCGGTGATGCTGAGAGTAGCTCGATGCCCTTGGGCTGTGACGCCCCCGTCAATGAGAAGACGACACGGGCACTTGAGGCCCTAAAGTCGTGGCATGACCTCAACTCCGTTGTAACTAAAGAGCTGCTTGGTCATATCCGAGAGTGCTATAGCATCCCGGTAGACTATGAGCTTCATGCTCCATGGTCGGGGTAGCGCGCCTATGATCCATTCTTGCATAGGTTCAATCTTACGTTGGATGCGCTTGAGGCAGGGCTTCGGTTCCCCCTGCATCATATCATTGAGTCCTGTCTCTCTTGGTGGCGCATCTCCCCATCCCATATGGCACCAAACTCCTGGTTTTACCTAGTGGTATTTCTTGTGGAATGTCAGAATGCTGGTATCATCTCGACCCGACCCCTCTTCCTTTCTTATTTTTATCTTTCCAAGGGGTCGGGCAGATATTATCTATCTGCTTGATCAAGCTTTAGAGTTACCAGGGCTCCTTCCAATAATAAGAGATGGAAGGGTCAGTTTTTCTTTATTAGTTGTGTACGAGGGTGGAGCTTCGACCTTCGATGGTCATCACGCATGATTAATAACTCTGCTCTAGCATTGTCCGACGAGGAGTACGAGAACCATAGGAAATTGAAAGAGATACTCTCTTCCTCCTGAGTGATTAGAAACATGATCGAGCAGTGGCTTGTCGAGGCAGGGCTTAGCTTGATGTCTCAGGGTATGCCTACAGCTGCATCAGTTTATTTGGTTTTTTATCGCCCATTGTTTGACGCTTTGCCTAACCTTTTGCTTTTGTGCAGACATGGTGAACCTTAGGACGGTGCGAGGGATGCCACAGGCTTCTCCGCCTCCTACTTCGTGGTCGTCGATGGAGACGTCCTCAGAGCCTCACGAACGGCCGGGGAACACTGAGGCCGATCAACCACGGAAGAAGACCAAGATATGCACTTCAAAGAAATCTGAGTCAACCGCGGCTCGGGTAGGGGCGGCCTCAGTTGAGCATGCACCTAGTTCAAGAGTCGGTCATGGGCAAGGCGAAGCAGGGCCCAGCCGGGACGAGATAGGAAAGGCTACTTGTTTGCCCTTTGTGTGCGATATTTGCCACACCCGAGCCCACACCAAGGATGAGCCCTTCCAAGCTCTGTTCATGGGCAACCTTCCGGAAGTGGAGGCGTCCAACCCAATTGTGCCCCGCTGGTTGAGTCTGACCCACAGGGATCGAGTATGGGCCAATGGACTGTCTGCGGCTACGTTCGTCCATGGGGGATTCCACCCTGACCTGGTTCAGTAGGTATATAGCTCCCCTTTGGAGGTCTTGATCGTGAAGTCACTGATATGGGTAAGGATCATATTCTCGGTTTCTTATGTTGCTCAGGATCTTCCTTCATTCTAACCGAATCTTTTGCATAGGGTCAACACTATTTCATGGCGCTGATCGACTGTGTGTAGGATGCCGGTCGAATCATTAGCTGCATGGGCAATAGGATTACTGAGCTCCGGAGCTAAATCGAGGAGCTTAAGGTTGGAGCCATGCCTGAGTCCATTGTGGCTGTCGAGCAACGTGTGACCGAGCTTGAGGCAAAAGTCACGTCTAAAGTCCGAGCTCAGGGAGGTCGAGTGGCAAAGGGGAGAGTCTCAGGAGCAGCTAAAGGAGTTTCATGCTTGAGTTCGTTCGATGGAGAACAAATTTCTCGAGCTTTCCCGAAACATAAAAGCGGCTCGAGCTGAAGCCAAAGAGGCGCTGACAGAGGCCTAAGAAAGATAAGAAGTTGATCGAGGCCTACAAGGAGTCTCACGATTTCCAGTTGGGGCTGGCTAGGTCTGGGCAAGTCACCTATGAATACAGATACCGGGTCGTGATGGCTCGATTCGAGGCTCGGTATCCAGACCTCTAGCTTGAGGAAGATCCATACGCTTCCTTGCTCGAGGATGAGAGTGTCAACATGCCCGAGGAGGTCCCTTTCGATGATAGTGTGGACCCCCCTAAAGCTTGAGTTGCCTTATTTTAGTTTTGGTTTTATAAGGGGTTGATTAGGTATAGTCACATTTTGTAAACCACGGTCAACCCAATTATGTAATCAAATTTTGAACTTCAATAAACACTTCTTACTTTAACTCTTGCGTTGCTTGATTGGCTACACAAAAAATTTCTTCAGGTTAGACACGTTCCACGTCCTTAGTATCGGGTAACCCTCCATCGTGGCTAATCGGTAGGTGTCATCCCGAACGACATCGATCACCCGATAGGGACCTTTCTGTTGGGAAATCCAAGGGGCGACATCTCATGCTTAGTGGAAGAACAAAAAAAATCTTGGATTTCCATGAAAAGTTCCATCATCATGCAAAGATCGATTCATCAAAAATAAAATCCGTGAATTTGAAAACTGCGTGTGCAAAAAAAAACGATAATACATAGGGAGATCGTATATCCCTAAGTTCATGTAGATCCATGGGGGAGGATGAAGGAGGTCAAGCGTCCTCCTCTCTAGCGATATCCACACGGTAGGGACTGTAACGATGCTCCTCTTTTGGGAGAGAGGAGAATATAAGGTGGCTACCAAGAAAAATCCTAGCCTATGGACCTTTGGTTCCCTCCTATTTACAAAGACCCCCTGTAAACCCTAATGGATCATACCCTATTGGGTATTGGATCTTCATCCAATTACTCAAGCCTCTTAGATTAATGAGTCTCTACCCAATAATCTAGCTCTTATTAGATCTCATCCATGGGATCTAATAATACAGAGGCTTATTGGATATCCAATAAGATAGGGGCTTTAGTGGATATTTTATATCCGAACCTCTACTCGTTGCAAAACCTACCATATGTATATGACCCTTTAGGCCCAATATCGAGCTGGCCGTGGGTCATACCTGTCAGAACTCCTTATGACTCCATGAATCATTATCTCTATAATAATTCACTCGACTCATCGACTGTGGACATACTATGTCACTACGCCGCAATCTCTAGACGATACAGGGGAATCCAATCCATTAGACATATCTATCCTTAGTTACCATGTATCTATAGTCCCTCATCCATCTAATATCCCAGAGACCATATATTAGGCATGGTGTTATCAGACCTATATGATTTCCAATCGAGTCTCGCTCTAATTGGATTCTCCTAGAGAACTCTTTCTCTCTCAATCCGGATGACCCTGGCGAGGGATTTGCTTGAGCAAGAATACATAGGATATTTCTCTTATGATACCGAGAGTGGATGATCCTTTATTGATACTTAATTACCCTCGTAAGGTTAGCTGCTATTCCCGATAACTGACTGTACTAGATTTGAAACATCCAAACCTATAAGTTTGGTATCAAAGAGTTGAGTACTCATACAGGACATCCTTAGTGTCTCAAGTTTAAGGACCAGATACACTATTAGGACTACAAAATCGCTGTTTGACATAAGGTATTAATAACCATCTAGCATTCCGTAAGCGGATCAATCAGTGAACTCATTCTCCAATGAGCACCTGTTCTGTATCCTTAGTGTCTCCATACGAGTAGCTATGAGATCAGCCATCTCCATCATATGCACGGGTATACAGTACACCAGTCTATCCGGTTATCTCGATGTCTCTCTCGAGTAACATTTGATAGGGATTATTTAGAGTCTATATTTAAAGGTGAATCAGTCTCATTATCGTGATCTTATTATGATCCGATTCCCATTGCATAGATCCAAGGACATCACAATATACATCTAGATAATGTGAGAAAATACGAATAAACATAAGCAAAGAGATTGACGCAGCGTGTTATAAGTGTCATCACTCATGTGATTCGCTTGTAGGGCACCTATAACTAGCACTTCCCAACTTGGGGTGAGCTTGCCGCGTAATCAAGCCGGATCGCTGATCTCAACCCTTCATAGGACCAAGTCATTTAACCTGATCAGTCGAGGGCATAGCTTTTGATTATAGAGCTTGGCAATGGCCTTTTTGTAGGCAAGGGCTTTAAGGTGGGCGTTGACCCGTCCTTCTTCTACCAAGTCGAGCCAGGCTCGTAGCCCCTCACCCGACATGACCTCCTTGTAATTCTTCACCCTTGGTGTCAGGAAAATGGTCTCGAGTGGTAAGACGACCTTGGTGGCAAAAGCGAGGCTGTAGGGGGATTCCCTTATGGCGATTTTTGGTGTAGTCCGAGAAGATCACAGAATGCTCGGGAGCTCCAATACCCAAACCCCCCAAGCCCCGGACACTCTCTTTTTAAGTCCCTCTAGGATAGCTCGGTTGGTTACTTTTGCCAAGTCGTTCGTCTGAGGGTGGGCCACTGAGTTGAATCTCAACTATATTCCGTAGCCCGAACAAAATTCCTTAAATCTATTGTTGTTGAACTGAGTCTCGTTATCGATGATGATGACCCTTGGGATACTAAAGTGGGTTAAGATGTTTTTCCAAATGAACCTTTCCACTTGGCGCTCGATAATCGTTACTAGCGGCTCGGCCTCTACCTATTTAGTGAAGTTGTTGGGAAATCCAGGGGACGACATTACATACGCAACGGAAGAACAAGAAATAAAATCCTAGATTTTCACGAAACGATTTCATCATCGTACGAAGATCGATGCATTAAAACAAATCTGCGAATCCGAAAACTACGTGTATAAAAGAAATGATAGTACCTAGGGAGATCATATATCCCTAAGATTCATGCAGATCCATGGGGGAGGATGAAGGAGGTCAAGCATCCTCCTCTCTAGCGGTATCCATATGTTAGAGACTATAACGATGCTCCTCTCTGGGGAGAGGAGAATAGAAGGTGGCTACCAAGAAAACACTAGCCTATGGACCTTTGGTTCCCTCCTATTTATAGAGAATCCATATAAACCCTAATGGATCTTACCCTATTAAGTATTGGATCTCCATCCAATTACCCAAGCCTCTTAGATTAATGGGCCTCTACCCAATAATCTATCTTTACATAGATCCCGATAATATATAGGCTTATTGTATATCCAATAAGATAGGGGCTCCGATGGATATCTCATATCCGAACCTCTACTTGTCGCAACACTTACCATATGTGTGTAACCCTCTAGGCCCAATATTGAGCTGGTCGTGAGTCATACCTATCAGAACTCCTTCTAACTCAGTAATTATTATCTCTATAATAATTCACTCAACTCATCGACTATAGACGTATTAGGCCACTACATCGTAGTCCCCAAATGATACAAGGGAATCCAATCCTTTGAACCAATCTGTCCTCAATTATCATGTACCTATAATCCCTCATCCATCTAATATCCCAAAGACTGTATATCGGGCATGGTGCTGCCAGGCCCATACGATTTTCAATCGAGTCTTGCTCTAATCGGATTCTTCCAGAGAACTCTTTCTCTCTCAATCCGAATGACCATAGTTAGGGATTTGCTTGAGTAAGGACACACGAGATATTTCTCTCATGATACCGAGAGTGGATGATCCTTTATTAACACTCAATTGCCCTCATAAGGTTGGCTGCCACTCCCAATAACTGGTTGTACTAGATCTGGAACTTCCAAATCTATAAGTCTGGTATCAAAGAGTGAAATACTTGTACAGGACATCGTTGGTGTCTCAAGTCTAAGGATCAGATATACTACTAGGACTATGGAATCGTTGTCTGAAGTGAGGTATCAATAACTATCCAGCATTATGTAAACGGATCAATCAGTGAACTCATTCTCCAATGAGCACTTATACTATATCCTTAGTGTCTCCACACGAGTAGTTATGAGACTAGCCACCTCCATCATATGGACGGGTATACAACACACTAGTTTATCCGGTTATCTCGATGTCCCTCTCGAGTAATCTATGACCGGGATTATTTAGGGTATATGTTTAAAAGTGAATCAGTCTCATTATCATGATCTCATCGCGATCCGATTCCCATTGCACAGATCTAAGGACATCATAACATACATCCAGATAATGTGAAAAAATTGCTAATAAGTATAAGCAAAGAGATTGACGCAACATGTTACAAGTGCCATCACTCATATGATTGGCTTGTAGGGCACCTATAACTAGCAATCTCCCACTTGATTTAAAGTCGATCACCTACATGTCTGATCTCTATCATACCTCTGTGACGCTCAAAGATAATCTGAGTCAATGGCTTTGTCAATGGATCTGTAATGTTATCTTCGGATGGAACTCTTTCCACTGCTACATCTTCAAGCCACGATCTCTTTAATAAGCTGGAACCTCCTCAGAACACATTATGATGAGACCCGGGTTCCCTTATTTGATTAATTGCCCCGTAGTTGTCGCAATATAAGGAATCAGCTTCTCATTGCTCAGCATGACTCCCAAATATGTGATGAACTGCTTCATCCATACTCCCTCCTTTACTGCCTCTACTGTAGCAATGTACTCCGTCTCTATGGTTGAGTCAACAGTAATATCTTGCTTAGAACTCTTCCAGTATACTGTTCTTTCATTCAGAGTCAACACATGCCCTAAATTGGTGTACCATCCTCAATATCGGACTAGAAGGTTGAGTTCATGCAACCCTTAACACTGAGCCTACTTTCTCCATATACCAGTAAAAGATCCTTAGTCCTCCTCAAGTACTTAAAGATACTATTTACTGCTTTCCAATGCTCCAAGCCTAGATCCACCTGATACCTGCTCGTGACACTTAGAGCATGCGCTATATCAGGCCTGGTACATAACATAGCATACATGATAGACCCTATCACTAAGGCATAGGGTATCATATCCATGTGTACCCTTTTTAGGAGCCTTTGGGGATATACTCCTAAAAAGTGATAGCTTATGTCTTATCGGTATGAGATCTCTCTTGAAAATTTTCATGCTAAACCTTTTAACAATGGTGTATATATACCTGGATTGGGACAAGCCAAGCATCCTCTTAGATCTATCTCTATAAATCCGAATCCCCAATATATAGGATGCTTCCCCTAAGTCCTTTATAGAGAAATGTCTAGATGGCCAAACCTTTACCGTAGAGAGCATTCCTATATCATTCTCAATGATTAGGATGTCATCCACATACAACACTAAAAACGTAATAGTGCTCCCACTTACCTTCCTGTATACACAAGGCTCATCTTCGTTCTTAACAAACTCATAAGATCTGATCGCCTCATCAAATCTTATGTTCCAACTTTAGGAAGCTTGCTTTAGTCTATAGATTGACCTAAGCAACCTACACATCTTATCTAGACTGTCCTTGAACATGAATCTTTTAGGTTGTATCATATACATATCTTCCTTGAGGTTGTCATTGAGGAACGTAATTTTCATGTTTATTTGTCAGATCTCATAATCAAGGTTTGATATAATAGTTAATAGAATTCTGATGAATTTTAGCATGGCTATAGGTGAGAAGGTTTCATCATAGTCAACACTTTGGCTTTGACGAGAACCCTTAGCCACTAGCCTTGCTTTATAGGTCTTTGCCTTTCTATTTACTTTGATCTTCTTATTGAAGATTCACTTACAGCCAATGGGTACGATACCCTTGGGTGCATCAACTAGGTTCCAAACCTAGTTGGAGTACATGGAATCCATCTTTGAATTCATGACTTCTTGCCACTTCCCGAAGTCTATACTCGTAATAGGCTCTTCGTAGGTCTGAGGATCAATATCCTCAACACTCGCTCCTCTGATATGTCCCACATACTCTTAGGAGGATGTGATACTCTATCGCACCTATGTAATGTTAGAACTTGTGTGCTAAGTACCTGAACAGATTCTAGTTATGGAATGATGCTTAAGGTAGGTTCTCCAATCTCGCTCAACTCTATCATGCTCCCATTGTCTCCACCAAAAATATGTTCTTTCTCAAGGAACACTACTCTCTTGGCTACAAAGACCTTTTGGTCCTTGGCGTGATAGAAATAATACCCACAAGTTTCCTTGGGGTATCTCATGAACTTGTATCATTCCATTCTGGATTTCAACTTATCAGGCTTGTGTCTTTTAACATGGGTAGGATAACCCCTAATCTTAACAACCTTAAGATCAGGCTTCTCTTTTCATATCTCATATGGTGTAGACAATACCGACTTAGAACTCTATTCAGAAGGTAAGCTGTGTACTCTATGGCATATCCCCAGAATAAGACAGGTAGGTCGACAAAACTCATTATGGACTACACCATATCTAATAGTGTGTGATTCTATCTTTCGAATGCACCATTGAGCTAGGGTGTATAAGGAGGTGTCCATTGGGATAGAATCCCTTGGTCCTTGAGAAATTAGGTGAACTTTGTACTCAAGTATTTACCTCTTCGATATGATCGAAGAGTCTTGATACTCTTTCCAGTCTGAACCTCGACTTCATTCTTATACTTCATGAATTTCTTAAAGGCTTTGGATTTATACTTCATCAAGTACACATGTTCATACCTAGAGAAATCGTCAGTGAAAATAATGAAGTAGAAATAACCACTGATAGCCTGAGCTGACATGGGACCACATACATCACTATTTATGAATACCAACAACTCAGTAGCTCTCTCTCTAGTTTCACGAATGGAGAGTTAGTCATCTTTCTACGAAAGCAAGGCTCGCAAGTCGGATATCACTCATAGTCAAATGGATCTAGGTATCCATTTGTCAGCAACTTTTGAATCCTTCTCTCATGGATATGACCTAGCCTACAATATCATAGGTATGCATTGTTCACCTCATCTTGTTTCCTCTTGGACACACTTATATTCATGATACGTGGAGTAGTGTCTAGCAGAATCAAACCATTATGCAATGTTCCTCTCGTGATAATCTCATCATTCTTAATAATTTAACAACTATTGTTCTAAAAAAATACTTTATAATCATTCAATGTCAAACATGAAATGAAAATAAGGTCTTTGATAATAAAGGAAACAAAATAGCATGCATCTAATATAATAGTAGCCCCACTAGGCAGATGTATGGTTACCTCGATAATAGCAATAGTAGCAACTCTTGCTTCATTGCTCATCTTGAGGTCCATCTTGTCTCTCATCAATCTCCTAGGTTCTACCAGAACCTATAACGAATTACAGATATGATAAATACTATCGATATCTAATACCTATGTGTTATCATATAAGTCTGACAAATAAAGACTAATCATGAATGCATATCTGAAGCTTCTCTAAGCTTCTGTTTCGCCTTCTCAGCAATATACTCTTTGCAGTTCCTCTTCCGATGCCCATCTTTGCCACAGTGGAAGCACTGGCTTTTGTCCTCTTCTGAGACTTAGTAGCAACCTTTGCTTTACCCGATTTGTCCTTGCCCTTAGCCCTTCTCAAGGTACTTTCCTGTCTTCCTTTTCTTTATGGTCTTACTAGCATAGAGAACTATAAAAAGGAATCGAGTAGGGACTGAAGCACAAGATCCACACACAGGTTATCCTCTAGGACCATTCCTAGACCTGTGAGTGTCTCTATCCACTTAATCATCTTAAGGACATTGTTTTGAACTAATGTCCTCTCAATCATCCTTGTACGGAAGAGACTCTTCGATATCTCATATCGTTAAGTTCTTCCCTATTCCTCAAATAATTTACGGAGATGCAGGAGTATGGATCTGCCATCCATCCTTTTATATTGTCTATATAACTCAGGAGTTATAGAGCCCAACATATAATACTAAGCAAGAGTGGAGTCATTTGCGTACTTCATGTAGCGAGCGATCTCATCCTCACTCTCCTTTCCTTAGGCATAGGCATCACTATTTCAAGGACATATGTGATTTTATCTGTTATGAGAACGATTCTCAATTTATGGAGCCAATCCATATAATTTGGACTAATGAGGCGGTTGACATCAAGTATGCCACATAGAGTATCCAATAGCGATATTTTCTAAAAAAAATAAAGATGTAGCAATAAATAAATAACATATAGATTTTACAGAAATATAAATAATCAAGAAATGGACTTCTATCTTGACATGCTCCCACTATTTTTTTGGCGAGTCACGCGACACCCTCAGCACGTAAAATGAAAGTCTTCAATAGACTTCTAGTGGGGATCGGGATCCAATTGGTTTCTTAGTGTAACCATGAGGAACTCGACCAATCACACTGAGCCCAAAAGGTATGCAACTCTTACCGATCATAACTCCTTAAGATTCCCATCCAATTCGGCCTCCAAACTTCCATGGCCTTGAGGGACTTAACCAACCATGATGTTCTGTTAAGTCATCACCATCGTTACAAGATAAGTCTGATTCGATGATATACCTTCGGGTGACTCGACCAAGCATACCATATCCTCAGGTCACTGGTGACATCTGTATGTCATAGATAAGATAGCGAATCGTGATATAGGTGAGTCTTGAGGGACTCGACCAACTCAACATATACTGGGAATTGGTTCCTGCTAGTCATATATGCCCTGCAGGCCAATCACATGAGTGATGGCACTTACGACTTGATATGCACTTTATCTCTTTGCTTATTATTAGGAGTTTTATCACTTTATCTTGCGTGTTGCATATACTGTGATATCCTTGGATCTATGCAATGAGAATCAGATCATGATGAGATCACGATAATGAGACCGATTCATCTTTAAACACAGATCCTAAATTATCTTGATTATAGGTTATTTGAGAAGTACATCAAGATAACTGGATAGACTGGTGTGATGTATACCCGTTCACGTGATGGAGGTAGTTGGTCTCATAGCTACTCATGTGGGGACACTAAGGGTACAGTGTAGGTGCTCATTGGAGAATGAGTTCACTGATTGATCCGCCTACGGAATGCTGGATGGTTATTGATACCTCACGTCAGACAACGATTCTGTAGTCTCAGTAGTGTATCTGGTCCTTATACTTGAGACACCAAGAATGTCATGTATGAGTACTCCACTCTTTGATACCGGACTTAGAGAATTGGAAAGTTTCAGATCTAGTATAGCTGGTCATTGAGAGTGGTAGCCAATCTTACGAGAGATATTGAGTGTCAATAGAGGATCATCCGCTCTCGGTATCATGAGAGGAATATCTCATGTGTTCTTGCTCGAACAAATCCTTGGCCAAGGTTATTCGGATTGAGAGAGAAAAAGTTCTCTAGGAGAATCCGACAAGAGCAAGACTCGATGAGAGACTGTATGAGCCTGACAGCACCATGCCCGGAATAGGGTCTCTGGGATACTGGATGGATGAGAGATTATAGATACATGATAACTGAGGATAGATAGGTCCAAAGAATTAGATTCCCCTGTATCGTCTGGGGGTTGCGGTATAGTGGCATGGTACGTCCGCAGTCGATGAGTTGGGTGAATTATTATAGAGATAATAATTCACTAAGTCAGAAGGAGTTCTGATAAGTATGACTCACGACCAGCTCGATATTGGGCTTAGAGGGTCACATACATATGGTAGGTGTTACGACGAGTAGAGGTTCGGATATGAGATATCCGCTGAACCCCCTATCTTATTAGATATCCATTAAGCCCCTGAATTATTGGACCTATGATGTGATGTGTGTACATGTGATTATTATTATTGGGGCCTACGAGCCTCTATTCTTTTCTCATTTATTGTCGGGCCTGCATGCCTGTAATTATGTTATAATTACATGAGGAGGCGTAGCGGTAGCGTGACTCACAAGGTCGAGACAGACGATCCGACGCATAAAGATGTGTTGAGATGCCGACGGAACCAACGAAGCAAGAAGGGCAATCACATGGCATAGAGATACGCCAAAACACACATAGATCTTGATGTGAGTGATTGGGTCCACTGGCTTAGACCTGATCACATTAGGATGTGTTCCATGATCATCTGGTGTGATTGCTCATGTGATGTGTGATTAGTTATACACTTACTAGATATATATATATACATATATATTTACATGCGATGTAGATATATATATATATTAAATACGTATATATATGTGTGTGACATATTATATTAGGAGACCAAACCAAAATCTCCTCTATTAATAATATTAAGTCGGTAAACGTGAGGCAATTAGATTGACCCACGTGGCCTTCCATTGTTATAAGTAGGAATTGATTTCCGGTATAGGTTGAGTTGGTCAAGTCCCTCAAGACTCACCTATATCACGTTTCGCTATCTTATCTACGGCATAGAAATGTCATTGGTGACATGAGGACATGGTATGCTTGGTCGAGTCCCTCGAGAGTATATCACCGAATCAGACTCATCTGGTAACGATGGTGATGACTTAACCGAACATCATGGTTGGTCGAGTCCCTCGAGGCCATGATGGTTCGGAGGTCGAACAGGACGGGAATCACAAGGAGTTGTGATTGGCAAGAGTTGCCTACCTTTACGGGCTTAACGTGATTGGTCGAGTCCCTCGAGGTTACGTTAAGATGTCGATTGGATCCTAATCCCCACTAGAGATCCGCTGGTGGTCTCTGATTCACACACCGGAGGGTGTTGTGTATCTCATGAAAAATTAGTGGGAATATATTAAGATAGAAGTCCTTATCTTAATTGTTTAAATTTTTACAAAGTCTGTATGTTATTTATTTCTGCTATATCTTTTATTTCAAAAAAATATCGATTTCAAATCCTTTACGTGGCATACTTGATGCCAACTGCCTCACTGGTCCAAATTATATGGATTGGCTTCGTAATCTGAGAATCGTTCTCACAGTGAAAAAAATCATGTATGTCCTTGATACAATGATCCCTACACCCGACGAAGGGGCAAGCGAGGATGAGATCGCTCGTTATGTGAAGTACTTAGATTATTCTACTCTTACTCAGTATTATATGTTGGCCTCTATGACTACTGAGTTACAGAGATAACATGAAAATATGGATGCTAATTCTATACTCCTACATCTCCGTAAACTGTTTGAGGAACAGGGAAGAACTCAGCGATATGAGATATCAAAAAATCTTTTCCGTGCTAGGATGACTGAGGGGACATCGGTTCAGAACCATGTCCTTAAGATAATTGAGTGGATCAAGAAACTCACAGGTCTAGGAATGGTCCTAGAGGATAACCTGTGTGTGGATCTTGTGCTTTAGTCCCTACCAAATTTCTTTTCTTAGTTTATAATGAATTTTAATATGAACAAACTTGAGGTGACCCTCCCAGAGCTCCTCAATATGTTGAGAGAAGCAGAGAGCACCATCAAGAAAGAGAAATCGGTTCTCTACACTGGTGAGACCAGAAAGAAAAGGAAGGCTGAGAAGACCCTTAAGAAGGATAAGGGCAAAATGGGTAAGACAAAGGTTGCCAAGAAAGAACCAACAAAGGACAAAGACCAGTGCTTCCATTGCGGCAAAGATGGGCACTGAAAGAGGAACTGCAAAGAGTACCTTGCAGAGAGGGCGAAATAGAAGCTTGCAGAAGCTTCAGGTACATTCATGATCAGTCTCCATTTGTCAGAATCTTATGATAACACATGGGTATTGGATACCGAGGTGCTTATCATATTTGTAATTCGTTGCAGGTTCTAGTAGGACTTAGGAGATTGAACAGAGGCGAGATGGACCTTAAGATGGGTAATGGAGCAAAGGTTGCTGCAATGGCTGTTGGCAAGATCACCTTACATCTGCCTGGTGGAGCTATTATTGCATTAGATGCATGCTATTATGTTCCTTCTATTATCAAAAATATTATTTCCATTTCATGTTTAACAGTTATTGGATATAAATTAGTTTTTGAGAACAATGGTTATTCAATAATATTAGATGATCAGATCATCACGAGAGGAACATTGCATAATGGTATTTATTTATGCTAGAAATAGCTCCACATATCATGAGTGTAAGTAAGTCTAAGAGGAAATGAGAAGTGGAGAATCAAACAAGAAAGAATATTAAAACCCTTCGATCAGATCGAGGAGGTAAGTACTTGAGTACAGAGTTCACCCAGTTCTTCAAAGACTATGGGGTCTTATCCCAATGGACACCTCCTTATACACCACAGCTTAATGGTATATCAAAAAGGAGGAATCACATACTATTAGACATGGTGCGTTCCATGATGTGTTTTGCCAATCTACCCATCTCATTCTGGGGATATGTCTTAGAGATCGTAGCCTACTTTCTGAACAGAATTCCAACTAAATCTGTGATGTCTACTCCATATGAGATATGGAATGGGAAGTGTTATGGGTATTAAATGTGACGTGACCCGGCCCTGCAGTTCCGATCGTCACGGTGACGTCTCAGCCTCCTCCTCCCGGTACCGATCGTGGCGAGGTTGACCGTGCAGACGTCCTCTCCTCTGCTCTTCCCAGTTCCGAGAGGTTGAAGCACGGCATCACCTGCGAGCAGGCTAAATACACCACCCTCAGACACAACGAGAAACCCATCACTCGCCCGATCTATATAAGCCACCGAAGAGACGATGTTGGGGACTTTTCCCACGAGGTTGAAGGAGGCTATCTTCTCGAACCCTTCGATTGGGAGGAGGGGGGTGAGAAGAAGAAAGAGAAGAGGAGGAGAACAAGAAGGAGGAGAAGGAGAAGGAGGAGAAGAAGGAGAAGGAAAAAAAGAATGGGAAGAAGACTCTCTTAGCCATACTCTCCATCGGCGTGGCGGCAAGCAAAGCTCCCATCGCTGCATGGCGGCGGCCGAGTCGAGCTCCCATCGCTATGTAGCGCAAGAGCCCAGTCAAGCTCTCATCGCTGCATGGATCACGACCAGAGCTCCCATCGCGAGAGAGAGGAGCAAAGACCGACCTTGAGACACATGCAACCAAGGGCTCCCTCTCTCTCTCTCTCTCTCTCTCTCTTTCTCTCTTTCTCTATGAAACACTCTACTCTCCCCATCCGACACTAACTTAAGATCGGAGGGGTCGGGACGGAAACCCCGACCCGACCTATGTGCTGAACCGAGGAGCATGCAGTGGTAGCCACCGAGATGTAGGCCGAGATCCCGGCCAGGCGGAGGATCAACTTCACCCGACCGAGATCCCGACCGGGCGGAGGATCACGACCGACCCGAGATCCCGACGTCGGCCTCTGCGCGGAGATTGATGAGGCGACCCTGCGCGATTCGGACTCGAACCCACCGCGGACGGCCCGAGGCCACGGCACAAAGTTGTTTTCAAAACAGATTGGCGCTAGAAGGAGGGCCCGTTGTCGCAAGGTCGGCCCCATCTAATCTCCAAAGCCGAAAGACGTTGCTCGGCAACCATGTGCTGGCGCCGCTGCATGGTTCATCGCTGCATGGTTCATCGCTGCCCCATGCAGCCGCTTCGGTAAATCTGAGCCCGAGTGGTGCCGCTCATGGCCGGCCGAAGCTGCAGGTGCTCGGCCACCATGCTCAACGCTTTCTTTGCATGGTTCGCATTGCAGTGCTCAACCCATTCCCGAGCTGCGATGCTCGGCCAACCATGCGCAAAGATAACGCTGCAGATCCGCGGTATTTGCACCAGCGGTTGCTCGGCCACCATTCATTCAGCTGCGACGCTCGGCCACCATGCTCAACGCTTTGCTGCATGGTTCGCTTGCACCAAGCAAGCCCATTTCGAAGCCGCGACGCTCGGCCACCAATGTCGGCGCAGATCGCTGCATGGATATGGATCCTTGGTGAACCAAGCGGTAAAGCTCATGCCAGCCGCGATGCTCGATCGGCCCAAAGCCCGAATGCGATGCTCGGCAACCCTACTGCGTGGTTTGCAGCTACACCAAGAAGCTGCTCGGCCAAAGCTCGAGCTACGATGCTCGGCAACCTCTCGCGGCGTGGTCGCGGTGCACCAGCGGTTTGCTCAACCCATTCCCGAGCTGCGATGCTCGGCAACTATCGCTGCAACAAGCAGCTCCTCGGCCAACGCCCGAGCTGCGATGCTCGGCAACCATCGCTGCTGCGTGGTTCATCGTTGCAACAAGCAACTCTTCGCCAACCATGCGCGCAACATAACGCTGTATGCTCCGCACTGCAAAGCGGTATGCCCATTCCCAGCTGCGGCGCTCGGCCACCATGCTCAATGCTTCTTTGCATGGTTCGCAAATTACGCAACAAGAGTACCCATTCTCGAAGTGGACGCTCGGCACCATCAATGTCCAATGTCGGCCGATCGCATGGATCGCGGCTTCGCCAAGCGGCATTTGCTCAATGCCGCCGAAGCCGCGCCTTTCGGTTAGCCAAAGCCCGAGCTGCGATGCTCGGCAACCCCTTGCTCTGCATGGTTCACGGTTGCACCAGCAGCTCGGCCAACCACGTCGCTGCGTGGTTCATTCTTGCACCAGCGGCTCCTGGCCTAAAGCTTTATTTGCATGGTCCATTCTTTGCACCAAGCGACTCCTCGACCAAAGCTTTATTTGCATGATTCACACTGCACGCAAGCGGCTCTTGGTAAAGCTTTCTTTGCATGGTCCATTGCTGCACCAAGCAGCTCCCAAGCTTTCTTGCATGGTCCATTCTTTGCACCAGCGACTCTCACCAAGCTTTCACTTTGCATGGTCCATTTGCACGCAAGAGCTCCTCGCCAAAGCTTTCATTTGCATGGTCCATTTGCACCATTGCTCGCCCAAAGCCCGAGCTGCGATGCTCGGCAGCCCCTCATTGTGTGGTTCATCGCTGCCTCCTCACGCAGCGGCTCGGCCAAATCTCGGCCAGTGTGCTTTGCTCGGCGAGCCGAAAGCCAGATGTTTCGGCCACCCACGCGTTCAAAGACGTGTTTCACGTGTTGCACTAGCACTAAGCAGGCGGCTCAACCACCGTCTGCGCTTTGCTCGCCAACCACGTCGCTGCATGGTTCGCGAATCGCACCAGCCAAGCTGCTCAACCACCGTCCGCTTGCGCAGCTAACGCCCATGTTCAAGACGCCATTGCTGCATGGTTCGCATGCACCAAGCAACAAGCCAACCCATTTCGAGCTACCTTGCCGGCACATTGAAGCCCGAAGCTCACGAGTGCTCGGCACCCATGTCCAACGCGATCGCCATGGATCATTGTTGCACCAAAGCGCTCCTCGGCAAAAAGCCCGAGCTGCGCTGCTCGCCAACCACGTCATTTGCATGGTTCCTACTGCACCAAGCAATCGCTCGCCAAAACCAGAGCCGTGACGCTTTCGGCCACCCACGTTAGGCACTTCACTACATGCATTGTAGTTGCACCAAAATTGCCGGCCAAAAACTACCCGAGCCATGCTCGGCCAATAGAAGTGGTGCTCGATTGTCGTTACTCCTTTGCAATATCTTACGGCCTTCCCACCAAGCCGAGCAAGCTATGCAACTTAATCCTCATGGACCTCTTGAGTGCGACCTCAAGGTAAAAATATCGCAGCAGACCGCAACCAGGTGCGCTCATTGGAGAAGCTCCCACGAGTGACCGCCCTCGTCTGAGAAGCCATTCTTTGCAGTGAGGGTGTGTGGTGCATCTCAAAAGAATTCTGCAAAGCCAGAGAGCTAAATCTGATCTTCTACGTGCTACCAGATCTGTGTGAGAATGAGAAGTTCACTGATCTGAATGGGTTTTCAAGGCCTCGAGCACTACCTCGGCCTGGGCCTCGAGCACTACCTCGGCCTGGGCCTCGAGCACTACCTCGGCCCCTTATCCCGAACGGCGGTTCGGTTCTCTGAGTCTTGAGCGGCTGCTCGACCAGCTCTATCGGCACGCTCGGTCTTCTCGGTCTTGAGCGGTGCCGACCACTTATATATCCGAACGGCGGTTCGATTCTCTCGAGTCTTGAGCTATTTGCTCGACCGGCTCTATCCCGGCGGCATTTGCTCGGTCTTCTGGTCTTGAGCGGTACGCTCGACCACTTATATATCTCGAGCAGCGATTCGTTCTCTGAAGTCTTGAGCGCTGCTCGACCAGCTCTATCCCGGCGGTTGCTCGGTCTTCTCGTCTTGGCGGCGCTCGACCACTTATATATCTCGAACGGCGGTTCGGTTCTCACGAGTCTTGAGCGTTTGCTCGCCAGCTAATTTAGCTCTATCGGCGGTATTGCTCGGTCTTCGGTCTTGAAGCGGTGCTCGACCACTTATATATCTCGAGCGGCGGTTTGGTTCTCGAGTCTTGAGCGGTCGCTCGACCAGCTCTATCCCGGCGCTGCTCGGTCTTTCGGATCTTGAGCGGTGCTCGACCACTTATATATCTCGAACGGCGGTTCGGTTCTACGAAGTCTTGAGCGGGTTTGCCGACCAGCTCTATCCCGGCGGCGCGGTCTTCTCGGTCTTGGCGTTTGCCGACCACTTATATATCTCGAGCAGCGGTTCGGTTCTTCCGAGTCTTGAGCGTTTGCTCGACCAGCTCTATCCCGGCGGCATTGCTCGGTCTTCTCGGTCTTGGCGGGTGCTCGACCACTTATATATCTCGAACGGCGGTTCGGTTCTTCGAGTCTTGAGTTTGCTCGACCAGCTCTATCCCGGCGCTGCTCGGTCTTCTCGGTCTTGAGCGGCTGCTCGACCACTTATATATCCCGAACGGCGGTTCGGTTCTCTGAGTCTTGAGCGGCTGCTCGACCAGCTCTATCCCGGGCGGCTGCTCGGTCTTCTCGGTCTTGAGCGGCTGCTCGACCACTTATATATCCCGAACGGCGGTTCGGTTCTCTGAGTCTTGAGCGGCTGCTCGACCAGCTCTATCCCGGGCGGCTGCTCGGTCTTCTCGGTCTTGAGCGGCTGCTCGACCACTTATATATCGAACGGCGGTTCGGTTCTTCGAAGTCTTGAGCGGCTGCTTGACCAGCTCTATCCCGGGCGGCTGCTCGGTCTTCTCGGTCTTGAGCGGCTGCTCGACCATTTCTATCCCGAGCGGCGGCTCGGTCATCCATATCTCATGCAGCTGCTCGGCCAAACCTAAGCCTGTACCTCGGCCGCAGCCTGCCCGCTGCGTACACCTCTGCGCGGTACGCCCGCCTCTGCACGGTACGACCGCCTAAGCCTGTACCTCGGTCGCAGCCTGCCCGCTACGTACACCTCTGCGTGGTACACCCACCTCAGCGCGGCACATCCGTCTTAGCCTGTACCTCGGCCGCAGCCTCACAGCCTCACATCACATAAGTCTCTTGGCCTTGAGCGGTGCCTCGACCCCTCACCCGAAGCGGCGGTTCGGCGTACATGGTCTTGAGCGGCGCCTCGACCATTGGTATTACGGGCCTCGAGCATCGCTCGGCCCCTCTTCCGAGGGCAGCGATTCGGCAAATATGGTCTTGAGCGAACCTCGACCATTGGTTTTGAGGGCCTCGAAAGCATTGCCTTGGCCCCTCTTCCCAAACGGCGATCCAAAGCAAATATGGTCTCCACGCTGGTTTTAAAGGGAGCGGTGACTCGATCTCTTTTTTCCGAATTGCTTCAAGCGAGGTCTCGCCACCACCCATTAGCAACCGGTTTTCCCGAACACCCCTCCTACCCTTGAGGTCGACCGCAGGAGTGGCTTTTGAGGGGGCTGTGTTATGGGTATTAAATGTGACGTGACCCGGCCCCTGCAGTTCCGTCACGGTGGCGTCTCGGCCCCTCCTGCGGGGCGTGGCGAGGGTTGACCGACAGACGTCCTCTCCCTCTGCTATTCCCGGATTCGCAGAGGTTGAAGCACGGCATCACCTGGAGCAGTGCTCGTACACCACCCTCGAGACACAACGTAAACCCATCACTCGCCCGATCTATATAAGCCACCGAAGAGACGATGTTGGGGACTTTTCCCACGAGGTTGAAGGGAGGCTATCTTCTCTGAACCCTTCGATTGGGAGGAGGGGGGGGCTGAGAAGAAGAACAGAAGAGGAGGAGAAGAAGAAGGAGGAGAAGGAGAAGGAGGAGAAGAAGGAGAAGGAGAAGAAGAATGGGAAGAAGACTCTCTTAGCCATTCTCTCCATCGCTGCGTGGGTGGTGTAAAGCTCCCATCATCGTTGCATGGCGGCGTCGAGTCGAGCTCCCATCGCTATGTAGCAGCAGCCAGTCAAGCTCTCATCGCTGCATGGATCACGACCGAGCTCCCATCGCAGAGAGGAGCAGCACCGACCTTGAGACAGATGCAACCAAGGGCTCTCTCTCTCTCTCTCTCTCTCTCTCTCTCTCTCTCTTTTTCTCTCTTTCTCTATGAAACACTCTACTCTCCCCATCCGACACTAACTTAAGCATCGGAGGGGTCGGGACGGGAAACCCCCGACCCGACCTATGTGCAGGAACCGAGGAGCATGCAGCGAGCTGGCCACCAGATGTAGGCCGAGATCCCGACCGGGCGGAGGATCAACTTCACCCGACCCGAGATCCCGACCGGGCGGAGGATCACGACCGACCCGAGATCCCGACGTCGGCCTCCTGCCTGGAGATTGATGAGGCGACCCCTGCGCATTCGGACTCGAACCCAGCCGCGACGGCCCCGAGGCCACGGCACAAAGTTGTTTTCCAAAACAGGAAGAAGCCCGATCTTGAAGTTGTTAAGATTTGGGGCTGCCCTGCCCACGTTAAGAGACACAATCCTGACAAGTTGGAATCTAGGACGGAATGGTGCAAGTTCGTGGGATACTCCAAAGAAACTTGTGGGTATTATTTCTATCATCCTGAGGACTGAAAGGTCTTTATAGCTAAGAAAATAGTGTTCCTTGAGAAGGAATATATGCTTGGTGGAGACAGTGGGAGCATGATAGAGTTGAGCGAGGTTGGAGAACCTAGCTCAAGCACCATTCCAGAATTTATTCAGATATCTAACATAAGTTCCAACTTTCCATAGGTCTGATAGAGTATCCCATCCTCCTGAGAGATATGTGGGACATATCGGAAGAGAGGATATTGAGGATCCTCAGACCTACGAGGAGGCTATTATGAGCATAGACTCCGGGAAATGGCAAGAAGCTATGAATTCAGAAATGGATTTCATGTACTCCAACAAGGTTTGAAACCTAGTTGATGCACCCGAGAGTATTGTACCCATTGGTTGCAAGTGGATCTTCAAAATAAAGATTGGAGTAGATGGAAAAGTAGAGACCTATAAAGCAAGGCTAGTGGCTAAAGGATATTGTCAAAGGCAAGGTGTTGACTATGACGAAACTTTCTCACCTGTAGCCATGCTAAAATCCATTCGAATTCTATTGGCTATTGCAGCACACTATGATTATGAGATCTGGCAGATGGACGTCAAAACTGTATTCCTCAATGGTAACCTCTAGGAGGAGGTATATATGATACAGCCTGAGGGATTCGTGTCCAGGGATAACCCAAATAAGGTGTGCAGGTTGCTTAAGTCTATTTATGGATTGAAGCAAGCTTCTCGAAGTTGGAACATAAGATTTGATGAGGCGATCAGATCTTATGACTTTGTTAAGAATGAAGATGAGCCTTGTGTATACAGAAAAGTAAGTGGGAACACTATCACCTTTTTGGTATTATATATGGATGATATCCTGATCATTGGGAATGATATAGGAATGCTCTCCACAGTAAAGACTTGGTTATCTAGGCACTTCTCCATGAAGGACTTAGGGGAAGCATCCTGCATATTGGGAATACGGATCTATAAAGATAGATCTAAGAGGATGCTTGGCTTGTCCTAGTCCAGGTATATAGACACCATTGTCAAAAAGTTTTGCATGAAAAATTTCAAGAGAGATCTCGTACCAATGAGACATGAAATATCACTTTCTAGGAGTATGTCCTCAAAGACTCATGAAGAAAGGGCACACATAGATATGATGCCATATGCATCAGCGATAGGATCTATCATGTATACTATGCTATATACTAGGCCTGATATAGCGCATGCTCTGAGTATCACGAGCAGATATCAGGCAGATCCAGGCTTGGAGTACTGGAAAGCAGTAAAATGTATCCTTAAGTACTTGAGAAGGACTAAGGATCTTTTACTGGTATATGGAGGTAGTAGCCTCAAGGTTGAGGGCTACACGGACTCGAGCTTCCAGTCTGATGTTGATGATAGCAAGTCTAATTCAGGGTATGTGTTCACCCTGAATGGAGGAGCAGTATGCTAGAAGAGTTCCAAGCAAGATACTACTGCTGACTCAACCATAGAGGTGGAATACATTATTGCGGTAGAGGCAACAAAGGAGGGAGTTTGGATGAAGAAGTTCATCATAGATCTAGAAGTCATCCCGAGCAGCGAGGAGTTGATTCCTTTATATTACGACAAATACGAGACGATTACTCAAATAAGGAAACCCGGGTCTTATTAGAAGTGTTCTGAGGAGGTTCCAACTTATTAGAGAAATCGTGGCCCGAAGAGATGTAGTAGTGGAAAGAGTTCCATTCAAAGATAACATTGTAGATCCACTAACAAAGCCACTGACTCAGTTTGTCTTTGAGCGTCACAGAGGTCTGATGGGGATCAGACATGTTGGTGATTGGCTTTAGATCAAATGGGAGATTGCTAGTCATATATACCCTGCAAGCCAATCACATGAGTGATAACACTTGTGACTTGATATGCACTTTATCTCTTTGCTTATTATTATCACTTTATCTTACGTGTTGCATATATTGTGATGTCCTTGGATCTGTGCAATGGGAATTGAATCGTGATAAGATCATGATAATGAGATCGATTCATCTTTAAACACAGTCCCTAAATTATCCTGGTCATAGGTTATTCGAGAAGGACATCGAGATAACCGGATAGACTGGTGTGCTGTATACCCGTTCATATGATGGAGGTAGCTGGTCTCATAGCTACTTGTGTAGGGACACTAAGGGTACAGTGCAAGTGCTCATTGGAGAATGAGTTCACTGATTGATCTGCCTACGGAATGCTGGATGGTTATTGATACCTCACGTCAGATAGCGATTCCGTAGTCCCAGTAGTGTATCTGGTCCTTAGACTTAAGACACCAAAGATGTCCTATATGAGTACTCCACTCTTTGATACCAGACTTATAGGTTTGGAAAGTTTCAGATATAATACAGCCAATCATTGGGAGTGGTAGCCAATCTTACGAGAGCTATTGAGTATCAATAGAGGATCATCCGCTCTCGGTATCATGAGAGGAATATCCTATGTGTTCTTGCTTGAACAAATAATTGGCCAAGGTTATTCGAATTTAGAGAGAAAGGGTTCTCCGGGAGAATCCGACAAGAGCAAGACTTGAGAAGAGACCGTATGAGCCTGACAGCACCATGCCTGGTATAGGGTCTCTAGGATACTAGATGGATGAGAGATTATAGATACATGGTAACTGAGAATAGATAGGTCCAAAAGATTGGATCCCTTGTATCATTTGGGAGCTACGGCGTAGTGGTCTGGTACGTCCACAGTCGATGAGTTGGGTGAATTATTATAGAGATAATAATTCACTAAGTTAGAAGGAGTTCTGACAAGTATGACTCACGACCAGCTCGATATTGGGCATAGAGGGTCACACATATATGGTAGGTGTTACAACGAGTAGAGGTTCGGATATGATATATCCGCTGAACCCCCTATCTTATTAGATATCCATTAAGCCCTTGAATTATTGGATCCTGATATGAGATCCAATAATTGCTAATAAGAGATTATTGGGTAGAAGCCCACTAATCTAAGAGGCTTGGGTAATTGGATGGAGATCCAATACCTAATAGGGCAAAAGATCCATTAGGGTTTTTAAGGGGCCTCTATAAATAGGAGAGAACCAAAGCTCTATAGGCTTAGGGTTTCTTTTGGTAGCCGCCTCCTATTCTCCTCTCCCCAGAGAGAGAGGTGCATCATTACAATTCCTACCATGTGTATACCGCTAGAGAGGAGGACGCTTGACCTCCTTCATCCTCTCTCACAGATCTATAGGAATTCAAGGATATACGATCTCCCTAGGTATCTTCTTTTACACGTGCAGTTTTGTAGATTTATTTTTGACGCACCGATCTTCGCACGATGATAGAAACTTTCTACGGAAAATCTAAGGTTTTGTTTTCTGTTCTTCCGTTGCGCATGTGATGTCACTCCCCTTGTGGATTTCCCAACTGTTCCTACCTATAACAATGGAAGGCCACGTGAGTCAATCTAATTGCCTCACGTTTACCGACTTAATATTATAGAGAAAGGAGATTTTTGATTCGGTTTCATAATATAATGTGTCACACACATACATATTTAATATATATCTATATTGCATGCAAAAATATATACATATCTAGTAGGTGTATAACCAATCACACATCACATGAGCAATCACACTAGATAATCATGGACCACATCCTAATATGTTCAAGCCCGAGCCAGTAGGCCCAATCACTCACATCAAGATCTATGTGTGCCTTGGCACATCTCCATGCCCTGTGATCGTCCATCTCGCTTCGTCGGTTCCATCGGCATCTCAGCGCATCTCCATGCGTCGGATCGTCCGTCTCAATCTCGTGGGTCCCGCTCCCGCTGCGCCTTCTTGTGTAATTACAATATAATTATAGGTACGCAGGCCTGATAATAAACAAGAAAAATAAAGGCTCACAGGCCTCAATAATAATAATCACATGTACACACATCACATCACACGGTCCATGATCATCTGTCCACATCATATATCACATATATATATATGTTATTATATAGGAGTACTAGATAAATAATAATAGTTAATTAAACCTTTTAATTAACTAATTTTTTTTGAAATCAGAGTTAAGGAAGGAATTTCTTGAATTCCAAAGGGTATTATGGTCATTCATCCAGAAGCGACAGAAACTAAAATTTCTAAAATTCCGAGGGGCAAAACTATCTTTTAGCCGAAAACCCTAATCCCCAACATTGCTTGTGCAGCGACCGCCCGCGCAGGCGCGCGTCCTTGCGGTTGACTCGCCCGCTAGCTAAGCGACGTTGTTACGGGAGGTGTGCTCGTGACGACGGTCGCTCGCAGCCCTTACGGGCAGGCGTTCCTCCCGGCGCAGTTGTGGGCGGCTCGCCCGTAGTAGGCCGACACCCCTATGTGGGAAGGCGCCTGCCCCTTGCGGGCGCCGCCCACCCTGCGTCCTGGCGGGAGGGCACAATACCTGTACATAGATAGGCCACCTGTGCAAGTAGTTTGCAGCCGCTTCCTGGCGACGGCGACCAAGGCTACAAGCGGCCTTTGGCCGTTCTGCGAGGGCAGTAACAGTTGCTGCCCCTTTCTTGCTGTTGCATCAATAATTTTGACGTCAAAAGTACATCCAAAACATAATACACACAGTTAAAATCTAATTTTTGCATGAACAACCTGGCTCTGATACCACTATTGAGAAATCCAGGGGGCGACATCACATGCGTAGCAGAAGAACAAAAAATAAAATCCTAGATTTTTATGAAACAGTTTTATCATCCTGCGAAGATCGATGCGTCAAAAATAAATCCACGAATCCAAAAACTACGTGTGTAAAAGAAACGATAGTACCTAGGGAGATTATATATCCTTGAGATTTCTGCAGATCCATAGGGGAGGATGAAGGACGTCAAGCGTCCTCCTCTCCAGCGATATCCACACAGTAGAGACTGCAACGATGCTCTTCTCTGGGGAGAGGAGAATAGAAGATAACTACCAAGAAAACCCCAACCTATGGACCTTTGGTACTCTCCTATTTATAGAGGCCTTCTGTAAACCCTAATGGATCCTGCCCTATTGGGTATTAGATCTCCATCTAATTACCCAAGCCTCTTAGATTAATGGGTCTCTACCCAATAATCTAGCTCTTATTAGATCTCATCCATGAGATCCAATAATATGGAGGCTTATTGGATATCTAATAAGATAGGGGCTCCGGCGGATATCTCATATCCGAACCTCTACCCGTCGCAACACCCACCATATGCGTGTGACTCTCTAGGCGCAATATCGAGCTAGTCGTGAGTCATACCTGTTAGAACTCCTGACTCAGTGAATTATTATCTCTATAATATTATCTCTATAATAATTCACTCGACTCATCGACTACGGATGTACTGCGCCACTACGCCGTAGTCCCCAGACGATACAGGGGAATCCAATCCTTTGGACCTATCTATCTTCAGTTACCATGTACCTATAATCTCTTATCCATCTAATATCCTAGAGACCGTATATCGGGCATGGTGCTATCAGGCCCATACGACTTCTAATCGAGTTTCGCTCTAATCAGATTCTCCCGGAATACTCTTTCTCTCTCAATCCGAATGACCTTGGCTAGGGATTTGCTTGAGTAAGAACACATAGGATATTCCTCTCATGATACTGAGAGTTAATGATCCTTTATTGACACTCAATTTCCCTTGTAAAGTTGGCTACTACTCCCAATAACCGGCTATACTAGATTTGGAACTTCAAAACCTATAAGTCTGGTATCAAAGAGTGGTGTACTCATATAGGACATCCTTGATGTCTCAAGTCTAAGGATCAGATACACTATTGGGATTACGGAATCGTTGTTTGACGTGAGGTATCAATAACCATCCAACATTACATAAGCGGAGCAATCAGTAGACTCATTCTCCAATGAGCACCTATACTGTATCCTTAGTGTCTCCACATGAGTAGCTATGAGACCAGCCACCTCCATCATATGGATGGGTGTACAGCACACCAGTCTATCCTGTTATCTCGATGTCCCTCTCGAGTAACCTATGACTGAGATTATTTAGGGTCTGTGTTTAAAGGTGAATCGGTATTGTTATCATAATCTCATCACTATCCAATTCCCATTGTAATGATCCAAGGATATCACAATATACATCCAAATAATATGAGAAAATGCTAATAAGCATAAACAAAGAGATTGATGCAGCGTGTTACAAGTGTCATCACTTATGTGATTGGCTTATAAGACACCTATAACTAACAGAAGTAGTTCACCCCGACAATCACATACCTTCGCTATCCTGAGGCTGACGAGAAAGGCTTGAGAAGATCCATTCCCCACTACGTGAAGGGCCATGTAGAGTCAATGGGCGTAAGCGAGACTATGGGTTGTCGAGGTGTCCTAGCATGCTTTTGGCATGGGATGCATCGTTGTACGTTGGCCTTCATGTCCCGATGCATGGTTAGCTAATAATACCCCTAGCGAAGAATTTTAAAGGTCAGGGTTGGCCCGTCAATGTGCTCGTCGCATATTCCCTCATGTACTTCCCCAGGACTGCTTGAGCCTCCACGGGGTCCTAGCACCGCAAGAGTGATTGGGTGAATGACTTTCGGTAGAGTCACCCGTTCATCCCACAGTACCATGCTTATATGCGTTATAGACATCTGGCCGCGGCTTTGTTTGTGGGCAATATCCTGTCTCTTTTATACCATAGTATCTTCTGCATCCAAGTCGGTCACACATCAGCTGAGGCCACTGCTTCGGTTGTGATTGTGCGAGATAGGAGCTCCTCAACCTCAAGGCCCGAGTAGACGTTGGATCCTGAGGCAAGTTTTGCCAGTGCATCGGGTTGCCCGTTTTGGTCCCACGGCACCCTAGATTGTACGAAATGCAGGAACTTGGCGATAAGCTTTTTTGCCTCGACGAGATATTTTGACATATTCGGGTCCCGGGCTTCGTGGCCTCTATTGATGTGCTCAGCCACTAGTTGTGAGTTGGTGTAGACTTCAATGTCCTCGATTTGTAGTTCGACAGCCAACCTGAGCCCAGCCAAGGGTGCCTCGTACTCCGCTTCGTTATTGGTGGCCTTGAAACCGAAGCGAAGGGAGCACTCGAACAACTGCCCGCTGGGGCCTTCCAACATGAGTCCTACGTTGGCGCTCTTGGAGTTGGTCGACCCATCCACATATAAGCTCCACCTCCTTTCAGGATGCTCTGGTGCACCATCCTTGAGCGGGGTTAGTTCTGAGATGAAGTCAGCAATGGCCTGAGCCTTGATGGCGACCCTCGGGGTGTATTGTATATCGAATTCGTCAAGCTCGACCGACCACTTGAGCAAGTGACCTGAGATGTCGAACTTAGCTAAAACGTATCAAGGTGGGTGATTGGTGATTACCCTGATTAGGTGAACCTGAAAGTAGGGTCGCAGCTTCTAAGCCATCAGAACGAGCGCCAGAGCCAGCTTCTCGATCGATTGGTATCGTTCCTCGGGTCCGTTCAGTACGTGGCTAGTGTAATAGACCAGTTGTTGAACTCCGGAGGTCTCCTTGATTAGGATGGAGCTAACCACTTGTTCGCAAGCGGCGAGGTAGAGGCTGAGCTATTCTCCGATAGGGATCACTACAAGGCGAGGGAGAATGGCCAAGTGTTGCTTGACCTACACCAAAGCTTCTTAACATTCCTTCATCCACTCGAAGTTCCTCGGGCTCTTCAGGGCTCGGAAGAAGGGGAGACATTTGTCAACTGATCTAGATAGGAATCGAGATAGGGCGACAAGCCTTTCGGTCAGCCGCTGCATCTCTTTGATTGTCTAGGACGACTGTATGTCGATGATGGCTAGGACCTTCTCTGGGTTTGCATCAATTCCCTTCCTATGGATGATGAAGCTGAGGAACTTTTCTAAGCTGATGCCAAAGGCGCATTTCGTGGGGTTGACGTGCATGCCAAGCTTTCGCAGAGTGGTGAATGCCTCGGCGAGATTTGTTAGGTGTGTCGGAGCTGTCTTGCTTTTGATGATCATGTCTTCGACATATACCTCCATGTTTCGCCCGATCTGCAGGGCGAACATTTTGTTCACCATTCTCTGGTATGTGGTTCCAATGTTCTTTAATCCGAATGACATAACCTGATAAAAGTATATTCCTCGGTTAGTGATAAAGGCTATATACTCCTGGTCCTCGGGCGTCATTTTGATCTGGTTATAACCTGAGAAGGCATCCATAAATGAAAGGAGTTTGTGTCTAGAGGTTGCGTTGATCAGCTGATTAATCCTCGGGAGGGGATAACAGTCTTTTGGATATGCTCGATTGAGATTAGTGTAGTCAACACACATTCTCCAGCTTCCATTAGGTTTTTTTATGAGGACTACATTCGAATGCCACCGAGGATACTTGGCCTCGGCTATAAAGCTTGCTACCAAGAGGCGCTCTACTTCTCTGTGGATTGCTTACTGTCAGTCGGGGGCTAACCTTTTGGGCTTCTATTTTACCAGATGAGCCTCAGGGGAGATATTCAAGCGATGTTGTGCAACGTCATGGTCGATCTCGGGCATATCCGCTGGTGACCAGGCGAAGATATTGGCGTTTCTTGTCAAAAAGTTGATGAGTTGTACCCGCTCTTACTCCGAGAGCTCCGATCTGACCCTTACAACATGGTCGGGTCGGTCTTGGTTCAGCGGTACATCCATAGTGTGCTCCGTCGGTTCGGGGTGCTGAGGCGACTTTGCGACATCCCGTGGGTCATCCAGTGGCTGCTCGTATCTTGGCCTTTTGGGTAATAAGACCATCATCAAGTAGCATCGCCTGGACTCGCGAGGGTTTCCCCGACTCTGGCTCAGGTCGGGAACTTCATCGTCTGATGGTAAGTGGAGATGACGGCATAGAATTTGTTGAGAGTTGGTAGGCCCAAGATTGCATTGTACACCAAGGGGAGGTCCACCACCATGAAGGTTGTCATTATCATCTTCGACCTCGGTTCTTCTCCTAGAGTTATAGGTAGGGCAATCGTGCCGAGCGGGGAGATTGAATCGCCAGTGAACCCGACGAGTGTCGAACGTAGTGGTGCTAGGGCCTCCTTGAGCAGGCCAAGCTTCTGGAAAGCGTCGAAGTAAAGAACATCAACAGAGCTCCTCGTCTCTACCATGATTCTTTTTACACGAGCGTTGGTGATCCTGGTCGTGATCACCAGCGTGTCATCGTGTTTAGAGTGTTCCATCTCTTCAGTCATGAATGTAATTTTTGGGTCATACTACTGCCTCAGGGACTCATTCATAGCTGCTCGGGCATAGGCCTTTCGTCCCGACATGCTGTCTCCTCCCGAGGCTGGCCTGCCTATGATGACGTCGATCTACCGCTCAATGGGGCCTATGGGGCATGGTAAAGGATCTCGGTTTCCTTTCAAGTTGCGGTCAAGATGCCCTTGGCAGATTAGTTCTTCAATCTAACACTTCAAGTCGCGGCACTCCTCGATGTCGTGGTCATACTCCTGATAAAACTGGCAGTACTTCATATGATCTCGGAGCTCCCGGGGGCTCTTCATTGGGTTATGAGCTTTCAGGAGACCCTTTTCTTTAATCTGGAAGAATGTCTCCATTCTAGAAGCACTTAAGGTCGGAAAGGGGGACCTTGAGGGTGGCGTGTCGGGTCAGTCCATCCTCCTCGGGGTGGCCGAGATCTGCCACCGAGAGGGCTCTGCCTTGGCTCTCTTGTGCTCCTCCCACTTCCCGACTATCAAGGATTCCGCAACAACGTATCGGTTTGCACATTGAAGCATTTCTGGGACTACCGTATGTGGCCGCTCAACGAGCGACCAAAAGAACATGAAGGCCCATAGCCCCATCATGAAGGCCTGCATTATCAGAGAGGGGTGAGCATCGAGAAGACCCCGAATATTTATAGCAAAACATGTTACAAAATGAGAAAGGGGCTCGTCCTCCTTTTGATTAAGACCGAGGAGTAGGGCAGCGGATGGCTTCGGCCGAGCATAGGCCAGGAAATTGAGCTTGAAATCCTTGGCAAGTTGGTCGAAGGATGCGATCGAGCTAGCTCTCAGTTGGCTATACCTCGCCCAAGCTGGCCCCCTGAGAGTGGTGAGAAATACCCTACACATGAGTGCGTCAGAAGTTCCGTACAACGCCATCTGGGCCCAGAAGGCAGCCACATATTCCGTCGGGGTGGAGCTGCCATCATATGCGTCGAGCGAGGGGAGGCGGAAGCTTGGTGGGATAGGCCTATCCTGTATCTCAGGGGTGAAAAGGGATCCATGATGGGCATCCTCCTCGAGTTCTTCCTTAGACTTGCATACCTCCCTTTGGACTTCGTCGAGCAATTGGTTGATGGAGCACAATTGGGCTCAGAGGGAATCCGTCGAGTCGGATGACACTGTGTCAGGTTTCTACTCAATCCTTGGATTTTCTAGCACATCTTCTAGGAACGGAATTACGTCCGCCTCAGGCGAAATTGATGGTGCCATTGGGATCGGAGGCGAGGGTGCATCGAGGGTCGGGGCCGGTGGCTTCGGTTGCTGCAGGGGCGAGGATGTCGATTACTATACAAGTTGAGCGATGAGTGGGATGATAGCCTGCATCATTCTAGCTAAAGTTTGGACCTAGTGGGCGAGGCCATAGAAAGCCTCATGTGAAATGGGTAATTGGCCAGCTAGGGCAGGCCTAGGCGGTGATAGCCCTGGGTTGGTGAACAATTGCTAGTAGCATCTCAAAATTATGGCAGGATCTTCAGTCTGGGGCGTGCAAGAAAGGGGAGGATGTTCCCTGGGCTCGCAGGTCGGGTGAGATCCTTCCATCGTGCGTTCGCCTGAGTTTATCTACTGATCTTGTGACATTCGACTCTCCTTCTAGCGTCAATCTGTTAGTGTATCTTACATCATGACTGGTGAGTCAGCACGGCTTGGTTTAGGTCCGGATGTGTTAGAATCACCTCAGTCGATGCTTGGGAAGGAAGTCGGCATCGGGTGAGCCAAGCGAATTGTCCTCCTGCTCGGGGTTGACGCCTCCTGCCGTTTGGTTCACTGCTTGTGCTCCGATTCCTGCACACAGGTCGGGTCGGGGTTTTATGACCCGACCCCTCTGATGCTTAAGTTAGCTTTATCGTGAGAAGGAGATGACTGTTCAAAAAAGAAGTCTCCCGGAGTGGTGCCGATCTGAGGTTTTTATACTGAAGGGGGTGCTGGTTCTTGATGTGTCGTCGAGTATCGTCTCGAGTTTTCGAGCGACGCTGTAGAGGCGTCGTCCTGGGCTTTCTGGGACAGCGTTGCACCTCGGACGATGCCCATACTCGTACGGGCGCATGCTCAATGGAGCTACCGAGGCACCATCCTAAGCTTTTTGGGACGGTGCTGTGTTGATGTTGCCTGCCACCTTAGCTTTTATACCGACGTGACGATGGGGCACCACCCACGGGAGGGTGGCATCTGTATGCGCCCCATCAACAAGGATGAAGTGACATCGATGGAGAGATCCTTTTACCAAAGAGCAATCATAGTGTATCAGACTACTCTCGCCAATGCCGAGTTTGAGGAGGGTTCATATACATAGTCTTCCCTCGTGAATTCGTGCTTTGATCGTCCAAGTCGTAAAAGGAGCAATCTTATCGTTTCTCCAGCTTTTGAATCTCTACAAATGGAGCAACCTTGAGTTAAATCCGATGCGATACGAATGGTTTGGGATCTTTTAAATCAATATTGGATTTGGGTCCGCATTTGTACTCTATGCTAGGTTGTATACTAAGGATTATTACTTGCTTACCTTCTTTAGCGTTTACTCCTTTGAAAAGGATATGTTACGTATCTTTGTTGCCTATTGTCATATCTACACCACTCGCCGAGGCATAATGGACCCCATCAGTGGATTCGGCATGGATCTCACGTTGCCTGTCCTTCGCTCGATCGTGGCATAAACAGGTATGTTTACTATGTTGTCACATGTCCACTCATAAGCTTTTCTCTTCTAGAGATTGTTCTAAAGCTTATATAAAGCTTTGGTAACACCTTTGAGAGGCAATCATCTCATGTTGTGTGTGTAACACAAACTAATCTTTGCTGCAATCTCTTGCTTTTAGTGCAATAGCTGTGTTTGATTTGGAGTCAAAATAAGAGCTTGTGAATGAGTTTTCCACCTCTCATAAAGTTTGTATATCAATACACACTGGTAGAATGTTTCTTGGTGTTGTATTCATTTTCCTCGAACTATTACTACCTCATGAAATGAGGCAAACTGCCATCTTTTTGACTATTGTTTTGGCTATAAACAAAAGAGAACATATTGGTAAAAACAATCATAGATGTGTGACGCAATTAATGATCAAATCCATCGTCACGTAGCACCGTTGTTTTCCATTTCGATAAATGAAATCTGAAGCATTCGATTCTACTTTTCACCACATGTGGGTTTCCACTGTTGAAGACCAAATCACGATGCTTCCGATGTAGATTCACAGGTCGTGGAAGCTCGACGTGCGGCCAATTGAGACTCCACTCATGAGGTCGCAAGAGACAAAAGTCACGTCGTCAATCATCCTTCATGTCATGGTGGGTTTTGGCCTCCACAGCCCCTCCAAAAAAAGAGAGGGCGACACCGGAGGACATGGCCTTCCCGAGACCTACAATGAGGCAGACAGATAGAGAGTCGACGTGAGGGGTTTAGCCATCCATCCATTGTTCTCGGTGCAAGGTGGACGCCATGATATGATACGATGTGGTGCTGCGGTCATTAATGGAGCAATGGGGCTACCATCTGCATGCCATTGATTCCATGGCCACCATTAGTGCCAAGAATGGAGCTCCCCCTCCCTGGTTGTCCCTCCCACTAGCATGTCATGCGTACTGCAGAAGAGGCATTCGAGGGTCCAAAGATCGGAGCTTAAAACTCCTCTCCGAGCATATATCTTACCGAGTTGGGTCGTCCATGAGCTAATAAATGTGCAGGGACTGAAGAAGACTATTACCACATGATGACTCAAGTAAGACTGGTGGAGAGTTGTTCTAATCCAAAATGATCCGGGTAAAGAAGACTATAGGTTTGATCTGCAGGTGCCATCAAAGCCATTTGTGTGAGCCCCATGGTTCAGTCGGCATTAAATGAACTAGCCCATCTTGTCCCACTTTTATGTGTCACATTTAGGGATGGTGGGGCACATTCATGCATCCACCTCCGAGCCTTGACATCCTTTACTTTCCCTAAAGTAATTGCTACAATGTGCATAAATAGTTGATCTTTGCTGGTTAATGATTGCTCAACTGTTGGGGGAGAGAGGGACACCATCTTTGTATACTATATATATATATATATATATATATATATATATATATATATATATATATATATATATATATTATATATATATATATATATATGTATCCTTTGCAGGAGCCCTGCAAGCTTTGGAATACTCTATGTTGCATTCATATAGCACCCATGCTGAGTGAGGGGACAGCTGGTTGTGCTTCAATAGGGCCAACATGTTCACCGAGAGTTACATGAGAGCTGATCGGATGGAGAACCTCGCATGAAGCAGCCAGTTTCAGGTTGGCATGCAAAACCACAAGTGTGGAATGCATGTCATGCGCATATTGATTAATGGTAAATCTTCAAAGAACACGCCGATTATATGAATGGTAAATCTTCTTGATCTACTTTTGGACCACCACATTGATGGACCTTTCGAGGAAAGAAGTGGCAGAGTCACTCTATCTTCTAAAGTTCCCTTCTTTTAAGACCCCCCTGCAGAGCACTGCTTTTAACTCTTCTTGCGAGAGGGTTTCACTTGGGGACCCATCGGCTGCAAGTGAAGAAGCCAATTCCACGTGAAATGAATGGCATGTGGCTTCGCTAAGGACAACCGCATCTACATGGAATTAAGAGAGAAAAGGTCGAGTGACCGTAAATCATTACTAATTTTGTTCAAACCATTCAAGTCGAAATCGATTCTAATCACAAGTGTAGCTCATTGACGCAAGTATCTCTCGTCTCGAATGAAGCTGATAGACATGTTTGATGGGAGTGAATGATCTTTTACCCTAACGTCGTCTAAGATGGCTTTCCGTGAGGAATACGTGTAGAGGAGTGAGGAAATATGAGGCGCAAAGCATCAAGATTAACTGTGAGTTGCACCAAGCTAAGCTCCCGAAGCAATCGAGTGAGAACGAGGGCAAGAGGAAGAAGACAACCAAGTTGAGGGGAAGAAGGACCACAAGCCCAAAGCAAAGGAAGCTGAAACCAGGACTGAAGGTAAGAGATAGGCGAAGGTACACGTGCAGCGCAGCTCGAGGAACGTACGGGCACAAAATATTACCCTTCCTATACGCCGTACGTACGCACGTACATGTCGCTGTCTCTCTCTCTCTCTCTCTCTCAACACGTAGTAGGAGAAATCGAAGCTTCCCACGTACATGGTAGGGAGAGGGAAGGGAAAAGGCATGTGGACCAGTAGCAGTAAGCTTGGCATGCAGCAGCTGCGCCCAGCGAAGCGTTGGATGGGATGGGCTGGGAGAGAGATGGTGGTGAATCGAAGATGTCTTGTCAGATGTCACTTCAAACGCCTCAAATCATAAGACTGTAAGCGATGTGCTGCGACAGTCCCGCCTTCTCCTCCGTCGCTCATGCCATCTTCAGGCGTGCGCAACGAGTTGAGTTGCTCCATCACGACGCACGGGCGGAGAGCGAGACTATGGCTTCATCGAGTTAGGCGACGGTCAAGGCGTGCATGGCATGGCCAGGGCCGCTGAAGCCGCTGTCCCCGCCGGCACCAGTCCCCGTAACTATAGTAGACATTGATGGACATCGGCCCGGACGCCAAGCACGATGCCGAGCTCCCCCAGTAAGCCCCAGTCTTTCCCCCCCAACCCCCCCCCCCTCTCTCTCTCTCTCTCTCCTCACCTACCTGCCTAAACTCCTACTGGATTCAGTGTGGACAATAACTGCTACAGTGACTGCTGAGGAGAGTTCCGACTTGGAACAAGGTTTAAGGACAGATGCCGTGGGATAGCATACAAGTGTGCCACTGGTTTCGCTTGGAGCAGTTTTGTCACGTTGTGGCAGTAGGGTTGATAGCTAGAAAGGAGTGGTTTACTTGTACTCATGAGAGTCCCGACATGGTCCATCAGATGTTGCAATCAGGCATGGCGCGGAGCATTCGAGCAAGGGGAGTGAATACGATCGAAGGCATCCAACATTGCAGTGCTCGGGGTTGAGAATATCTCCGAACCGTAGGGTGCTGTGGGGCAATGCTCGATGTGGACCTCTCGATGGAAAGTTTCCCCAAATACTTCAGTGAGCGGATGCGCTTCGTAAGGGGCGAGTAATCGACCCATCTTGGTGTGGTTTGGTGGCTAATATGGGACTACGTCTTGGTCAGATGAATGAGCCCCCGGCGCCACATGCTTTGGGTGCCGAGTGGATGGTAATCAGTACGTAGAAATGTTGTAGTGGTGATGAGGTAAATGGATGATGAAGAATGGAATAGGAATCGGGAGAAGAAGGCAGAGATAAAGGGATGGGTAACCTTTTAACAGCCTCTTGTCGCATCATTAGGTCATGCCTTCCTATCATATGTAATAATGCAGGAGGTGTCAGTCCTGTTATTGCACTTACCAACCCCGGTCAGTCTCATTTTCCCTTCGCAGAACATGTCTGCATCCGATCTCTGCTTTTTACCACCCAGGAGAGCCATCCAAATTGCTATCTTTTCCTCGCCCACACGCATCCACCACCGCTTTCTCCACCGTCCCAGGGGAAAAAGATCTCAGCCCACCACCAGCACCCAGGTGGGCAGATGGGAAGAAGAACATATGATGAACCAGAAGTAGCAGCACTGAGACGGCAGCAGCAGCAGGAGATGATGGAGATGTGAAAAGATTCAGGAAGGCATGCGGTGCTCATTCTTGTCATCAGAGCTTCTCCCACTCTTCTCTCTCTCTTTTTGATCCTTCTCTGCCGAAAAAAGCTCTATTCAGAACCATGATCAGATATCTCTGAACCTTAAGCTGGTGAAAGGAAGAAAGAGGGAGAGAGAGAGAGAGCGAGAGAGAGAGAGAGAAGCAGCTGCAGCAGCAGCAGCGGCAGGCGCCAAATAGGATAGGACAAAGGGGGGAAGAGAAAAGAGGGAGGGAGAGAGAGAGGGGTGTTGATGGAGGAGACCCTCAAGGCCCTCTCCTTAGACTACCTCAACCTCCTCATCAATGGCCAGGCCTTCAGCGACGTCACCTTCAGCGTGGAGGGCCGGCTGGTGCACGCACACCGCTGCATCCTCGCAGCCCGCAGCCTGTTCTTCCGCAGGTTCTTCTGCGGCACGGATCCCCCGTCGCCGGGGCTGCTGTCGTCGCCCAGGGGGGGTGCCGCGTCCCCCGGGGCCGCCGGAGGCGCCGTCATCCCCGTGAATTCGGTCAGCTATGAGGTGTTCCTGCTGATGCTGCAGTTCCTCTACAGCGGGCAGGTCTCCGTCGTGCCACAGAAGCACGAGCCCCGCCCCGGCTGCGGCGAGCGCGGATGCTGGCATACCCACTGCACCGCCGCCGTCGACCTAGCCCTCGACACCCTCACCGCCGCCCGCTCCTTTGGCGTCAAGCAGCTCGAGCAGATCACCGAGGTCTTCTCTCCAACACACATCCAACCTATATACTACTCCTAATGCTGCCCACAGTTCTGTTCGTTACCGAATGCAGCGGCTCTTCTTTTTTGGGACACTGAAATCTAATCTGTTCGCTCTCTTTTGGACGTCTCCATCTACTGTTCGCTTCTCTTCTTCTTCTTTACACTTCTGCTTCCCTCCACTGTGTGCTCCAAAAGGCATCTTCTACAGCAGCTTCTAAAAGCTTGTCTCTTTCACTAATCACAAGTTCCCAATGGATCCTTTCCTCCCTTCGTGCATCACTCCCAATTTCTTGAATTGGGTGTCCGTTTGCTCCCTTACAGACAAATCATCACCTCCTCCTCGCATGCTACTCTCTGTATATTTTATGCGAGGAAGGAATCAACCTGGAATCCCCGACCTTTACTTCACCCTGTAGAGCTCCATTAATCAATACGCTTGTTGCAGACACATCTGCTGATGTTCTTGCGCTGTGTCGATTGGGTGCAGAAGCAATTGGCCAGCATGGCCGAGAAGGCGTCGATCGAGGACGTGATGAAGGTGCTGATGGCGTCACGGCAGCAAGACATGCAGCAGCTCTGGACCACCTGCTCCCACCTCGTGGCCAAGTCGGGCCTCCCGGCGGAGGTGCTCGCGAAGCACCTCCCCATCGACGTGGTCGCCAGGATCGAGGAGCTGCGCCTCAAGTCCTCCCTCGCCCGTCGGTCCTCCTTCGTAGCCCACCACCACCAGATCGACGTCGCCGGCTCCTCTGCGGACCTCGAGGACCACCACCACAAGATCCGCCGCATGCGCCGCGCGCTAGACTCCTCCGACGTCGAGCTCGTCAAGCTGATGGTCATGGGGGAGGGGCTGAACCTCGATGACGCGCTCGCCCTCCACTACGCCGTCGAGAACTGTAGCCGGGAGGTCGTCAAAGCTCTTCTGGAGCTCGGCGCGGCCGATGTCAATTCCCCGGCCGGTCCCACCGGGAAGACGCCGCTCCACATCGCGGCCGAAATGGTTTGCCCCGACATGGTCGCCGTCCTCCTCGACCACCACGCTGACCCCAACGTTCGCACCGTCGACGGCGTCACCCCGCTCGACATTCTCCGCACCCTCACCTCCGACTTCCTCTTCAAAGGCGCGGTGCCGGGCCTGTCGCACATCGAGCCCAACAAGCTCCGGCTATGTCTCGAGCTAGTCCAGTCCGCCGCACTGGTCATCTCCCGGGAGGAGGCTAATTGCGGCGGCGGTACTGGTGGTGCTGGAAGCAATCCGACCACGGCCATCTATCCCCGAATGAATCCAGGAACAGGCGCTTGTGATGCAAGCAGCTCCACCTCAGGCATGGTCAACCTTAGCTTGGACTCAAGAATGGTATATCTGAACCTTGGTATGGCGGCACAATTTGGAGGCAAGATGAACGATGGAGGTGGAGACGGAAGCAGCAGCAGTAGATCCCAAGGTGGGGGTGGTGGAATCGGCCCATCCTCCATGTACCCTGCTCATGGCTTCCCATGACTACAACTGTGTAAGATCTGAAGGACCATATCTACTTCCTTTGCTTACCAATCTATGTCACATTAGTCACATCAATCTATGTCCGATGTAACACCCAATGCAGGCCGAGAGAGAGAGAGAGAGAGAGTCACAAACTCGGAGGGATTGGTATTCGATAGAGTATTTTCTTGGAGGAATAGGGAGAATAGACATGTGCAGCTGCACCCAGACATAGAACTCAAAGAGCTTTCCATGATTTTAAATGTATTTTTGGGTTTGCTTGGATTCTTGGAAGCTTTCAGGTTTACTGGTAGGGGATTGAAAGAAGGAGACAACAAGAATCTAAGTAAGCTGTCAATTATGGAAGAGATGCAGGTCAATCCTCTCTCTCTTTCTCTCTCTGTGTGGCCTCTATCATACCTTTTGTTTTCATTTGCTGATTCTTCTGATATCATCCACTGCTTCGCTTCTTTCATCTCCCCACTTACTGTCTCCCGATATGCAAACGTTCTCTCTTCCGTTGAGTGATCAAAGGAAGCTGTTGGAGTGGCAGAATTGCTTGAGACTGTTACCAACTATAGCTTCTATTAATGCTTGTAGGGCTGTCAACATCTGATGAAGGGAGTGGGTACACTCCTTTCTCTGTGGCCTTTAAATGGTGTGCCTGTCCTCCCTACTCAGCCTTTATTTGGATGTGGATAAAGGCAGTCTCCCATGCAGTGACGGCAATGAGCTGTGTCCTCCCGCAACAGCTTCTACAGTGCTTCAGTATATTTCCCTCTTGTATTGTATCGACGATACCGAAAGCATCACTCATCTGTAGCCCAATGAATCCCTTGTCTTGCATGAATGCAACACAGTATGACTCCACTGCACCACTTCTCAGCTGCTTTTAGTGTTCTCCTTTTTCCCTTTGACTCTTTCGAGCCTCGCAGCAATCTTCTCCTTGAGAGATGGCTTCATAATAAATGTGTAATCTAACTGGTCTTTGGCCTCCATTCTCTCCTATCACACATTGAGAAGGGCTTGAGGTCAGCTGAAGAACAAATGTTTTTGTTGATATTGCGCGATTTAATTATTTGCCATGGCTAACAATATACAGCATCATCTTTGAACATTGCTTTGAGCTTCATGTTGCAGCCACTTTACTAGAATTGCAGCAATAAATAGTTTGTCACCATTCTGAGGCATGTTCATTGGCTCCTTTCTATAGATCATAGTGCATCTAAAGGATCAGGATTCCTTTTCTATATTAGTTTTGTTTGTTTTAATTGCTGCGCTCTGAGATGTAGGGATTATTTTCATCACTAGCTTTTGTATCATTTACACTGCTTGGATCAAGCTCCTCGGTAAGCTCCAGTTTCTGTCATCTGCAATGCAATTCTAGCGGGATATAATAGCTCCATTTCTCATTGCCAGACCATGTAATGTTCTTGTGATGTCTTGGATTGCTCAGATCTTGAACATGGTTGTTGATAAGCATTCATGTTATTCAAACTGGTACTTTTTGATTCTTTGTGAGCATGGAAAACAATGAATTTATCGGTCTAAGCCATTGGTATCGATGCTTGTCAATCTTTCTTACTTGGTTGATCTGATTCCTAGATATACATTCAGTGATATTTAGACTAGAGAGAAATCTATTGCCTTCCAAAATAATTAAGCCAGAAATTTGTTCTTGGAGTTGATAATTTGATGATACCTCTTGAACTGATTTCCGATTATTGCGATCGGGAAATTGATGTTAACTTCTTGTCTAATGTGGAAACATACAGCGGCTTGATTTGCATTCTACAAGAGTTACTTTCCACAATATTCCAAAAATGTTGTGTAGTAAATATGTTCATGAAAAGGAAGACCTCTGTGTTTAGGACTCTTAAATATATGTGTTCCTCAATAAGAAGAATATAGTAACTTTCTAGGGTTCATGCATTGTGATTTTGAACAATAAGAAAACAATGAGGGTGTAATTATCCTAAGATTAAAGATCAAACAAGAAGCCCGAGGTAAATTCTCCGAGTTGGAAGAGTGGTTTTGCTAGAAGTGTGTTAAACTAAGTGCGGCAAAAGAACCTGATGTGTTGTTCATCATATTCCCTAAATTGCAAGTATTCCAAATTAGATTCGGTAAGAACCCGAAAATATGACACTTAAAAGCTTAGTGCAGCAATAACGTGGGGACATGAGACCATTGAAATAGGAAAGATGTAGCACCGATTGCATCCTTCAAAACTGGTTCTCATGGATGAAAAGGTCAGATGGTTGGGACAATTCATCACAGCCATTCAAATGGTGAACTCGGGATGTGAGTGAATGTGATGTTTGAAACCTTTTCTAGATGCAGTGTGATGTTATCTTATACACATACTATCTGTATTAGAAGTTTACTGCAACTAACATCATTTCTTAGGATCAAATTCCTATCATTCTCACCTTTCTATCTGTCAAACTGTTATTATTAAAGTTTCCATGGGAATAATGTCAGGAACACCCGAAGGGAGACAAATCAAGCTGTTAATTATTCTAATATAAGATGGATGGTATCATGAAGATAAATCTCCACAACTCTTTCTGAGCTTCACATGAAATGGCATCATCCTTAGTGAATTCTTTGAATCATACATATCCCGGTGGAAGAACAAATATGAGGTTTACAGGAAACATCAGAAGCATGATAGCACCTGCAATTTCTGTGGAGTTTGGAATGTCTGAAAACCTACATGGTCATTTGTCAGAATCACATGAAGGTTAATATTACTCCATGTTGATGTCTACATGGTCAGGTCAGATTACTGATCAACATTGCCTTTCTGAGATGAGCTTCCTATTGTTATCAAGACCATGCTGGAATGCAAATGGTTGACACAGCACGTCATCATGATAATTTAGTCTTTTCAGTTCAGCACAGCTGCTTCACCCGGTCTCATCAACTTTAATCTTTATGCTCATTCAAGATCTTAACTCCAGTGAGAGAAAGCATGCTTTGGGAGATATACATTCGGTATGATCGTAAGATTGCTCAGATTACCACCTTGCTATATATCAGAATTCGGATGATGGAAATGATCTCTCTACCCTTAAAGATGCTAAAGAGGATAAGAGACCTCAGGCAAAGAGTGGTGCGGAAGGACTAAGTGAGAGTGAAACGTGAATCCTTGTGGGAATTCAAAGTAGCCATTGTTTGGAAATCATAAGGCATCTTGACAAGTCTGATCGCTTTGTTTTCTTGTGTTCCTTCCCTTTCTTTCGCGCATCCACTTCCACACCCCCATCGCCAAAGATTCCCATTCAACAAGGTCAGCTCGCTCATATCACATCATGGCTTCCTTTATGGAGCAATCACATTCCATTGTCTCCTGAGGCCAAGGAGAATTGACAGCCATGTCGGGGTGGGTCTTCTCATCAACCGATGTCGAAGCTTACAGATCGGTGCATCAGAATATGATGGTGATGGAAGGAAGGAAGGTGATCAATAATGCACAAAGGAGGAGATGCAGTGTTTCTCATGATTACTGTTCCTTCCATTTATGTGTAGACAAGAAAACATTTAACAAAATAACTTGACTCCACAAAATGATTTTGCATATCGGTCCTTGCAAACATTTAATACAACACTGATCACTTTAAAATTTTTAAAATATTACCATATATTATTTAATCTAGATAGAAGTTTTCTATATGATAGATTGATGTTAGCATTTTTTTATCATATTTTGTATGATTGAAGTCATTTTGTCTAAGATTATTCTTTTTTTATATTAATTTTGGTTTTTTTTAGATTTTAACAACACAATTTTGAATTCTTTTATATTTTTTGAAATATTTTTAACCAAATATATGATCCAATCAATTGACTCAGTTAGTGACTCAAGACTATTCTATTTTGATAAATATGCTTCTAACAATGATTAATATGTCTATCAAGAGTCAATAAGGGTAGAACATCTAAAATATCCCTATTAATTTTACTATCATAATGGGATTTCAAAAGATATATATATATATATATATATATATATATATATATATGTTTATGTTGATAGAACAGTATGTAATGAAGAGAAACAGAATTTAGGAAGAGGAGGAGGTGAAAGAAGATTAAAAAGGTGGCAAAGACGAGGGCAAAGGTGTAAAAGGATGACACGGAGGTTGATGATTAGAAAGAGAAAGTGAAGGAAAAAGAGAAAATATATCCAAAATCTAAGCAAAACTAGATTTAAAAGAACGCTGCACGATTTAAGCAAAACTAGTGATGAACTTTTTAGAAATAAAATCGTTCAGAAGTATTGACACATTCGTCTCAACAACTCGATGGACTGAACCAAAACAAGATTTGTGGTAACAATTGGCGGGGCATCTCGTCACATACAAATACGATTATAATAGAAACCTCCTTAACTTTACAATTCAATCCAACAAGCAGTTTGTACCAGTAAAAGGACACACTGCACATCAAGCATCACAAAACCATGAACTGTAAGCAGGAATTTATTTATACAGCTTATTTAGCATCAAAAGCATTCACAAAATCTTCCATACTAACAATCCACACAGGTGATAAGTTGGTACCGTAACATAGATATGGAAGGATCAAAGGTGAAGGGGGTAGGTGGCACATTATGCGTCGATAATGAAACACGTTATTTCTTCCGAGCCACCACTGCAGCTATTCCACCTACCAGAAGCCCCACAGCAGTTGCAGCAATTCCTATGCCAATCACGCCATCTGTTGCAAGAAGTGATTCCTTGAGAATCTTTCAGACATCGACAATCAGGTGGATTGACACAATGTCAGATCAACTTACCTTTAGCAATTCGATCCTCAACTACCTTTCTCAGGGTCTGAGCCTGTCTCCAGTCCGGTGCAATCTACAAAACCAGTCAAAATAATGTAGCATTAACAATAAATATACTATTCAACTACCTCAAGAAGTAACTAAGAAAAATCTAAAAATATAACAGGTTTTGAATGGAACTCATGCACAACATCACCACCTACATAGAGATCCTACAACAAGCATTGCTGTGTTTTCAACTCACGCCTATGATTCATAATGCCTCAACAGTTTTCAAATAAGTTCAGTCATACATAAAAAAGGATGGGATTGTCAGACGTAAACAACCACCTCTAAAACATGAAAAGACAATTTGAACCTTCAAAGCAAAATCTCATCAAACTTGGCTAAATGGGTCTATGAAATAAGATGCTTGCGAGTATAGCATTTTATTTTGGACGGTACAATACTTTAGTTTGTGGAAATGAAGATCCTGACAGATTTCCAGGAATATATAGTTGTCAGAAATGAACTTGACCAAGATTAACTTTTGCAACATTATCTGCATTGCACAGACACATTAAACGTTATAAACTTCATACAGATATGCCTTGTACAAGACACTAAATTGAATTAGCTTTCACAGAAAAGCCTATGGAGTCTAAACTGCAACGATCAACGATATGAGAAGCAACTTATATCTATAGTGTTCCTTAAAGCTAACAAATCAATTGGAAGTCCTTCCATAGCTTGTTCTGAACAGTGGTGAAACATGAGTCTCTACAGCCCTTCCTATGTTAACTGTGATCACATCAGTTTATGGCATATGCACAAAACATAAAAGTATAAAACTAAGGTTAGTGATAGCAGCAGGCCATGTTTCCCCAAGGACCCAGGTATACCTGATCCACTTAAACTGGATCTGGGCACTCTTAGAAAGGTTAGTCACCCAAGTTGGGTTCAGGTTTGAGTTTAGATTCAGGTACCTAGATAGCTATTCAACTTTAGATTCAGATACCTAGATAGCTATTCAAGTTCAGATTCGGATTTGGATAGTGTAAAATTCACAGGAAACTACATGTTGCCTCTCCATTGTTAAGCTAAATTGGTAGTTAATCTATTTTATTCGGATACCCATGTAAACCACATCCAGTTAAACCAGGTTCAATTACCCATTATTTGGATAGGGTTAAACCAGGTAGCTATTCAAGTTCAGATTCGGATTTGGATAGGGTAAAATTCACAGGTAACTACATGTTGCCATTCCATTGTTAGGTTAAATTGGTAGTTAATCTATTTTATTCGGATACCCATATATACCACATCCAGTTAAACCAGGTTCAATTGCCCATTAATATCCACTAATTGTTGTGGCAGATATCCATGAACCTAATAAAATATAGGCAGTGTTTTGGTCTCACTCCAACCTAACAATCATACCAAATGAATTCCTACCTTAGTCTAGCCTACAAACTCCGTGCTTCTGAAGATTCATTTTTTACCTTGGAAAATGAAAGCAAGTTCCATCCATGCTTAATAAAGCATTTTATGATGAATTAATCAACCATTTGAGAATAAAGCCATTTTATGTAATGAGCAACCTTTTAATCATTCTCAATAATCTTAACCTAAACCAATGTTTTAAATGGTGATCCAAGTTTCGGTAATCTACCAGGCCAATATGGTACCACTGTACCAGGTGGTATATTGACCCATGCCACTCAGTATCAGCCGAAAAGAAATAAATGTTACTTAGTATCAGACCATTAGATTGTAGATAAAGGTGAACCAATGCATTGCCAAACCACTAAATGCCATGATTTCTCAACTTCAGGCGCTAACACATGGACAACAATCACAATGCAACCTCAACCTTGAATCTTTGCACAGTGCATAGGGAGCAAGAAAAAATAAATGACAATGAGAGTGTAATGACTTAGAACAACAAAGTCCAGGTAGAGGGCCATGTCAAGACAGCAGTAAAAAGAGAAACCAATCCTAGACGAAACGTGGGATCAAAGGATCAAAATCAGTGTGCATAAATTGGAAGTTTAAACATGAAGAATTCCTTGACAGTCCTGTGTGCAAATCTGAAGAGATGTTGGAACTTGACAAGTTCCTTGACTGCTTTGATAGGGTTGAACAAAAAAAATCGATAAGTCAAGACAGAGAGAAAATAGAGAAGCAACTTTAATTTATTCATTCTGTTGTATACATGAAAACTGCTTTCCTATCTGCTCGATGAATAATAAATTACTAATATGCTACTTGTTCATAGTGTTTGGAGCATTCAAAGAAATCCATCCAAAAATACTTTTAGGCATTTCACATATTGAACTACAATCTGCATGTAGAAACTCAAAACAATGCAAAGTAATTATATAAGAGGTAAATTGGCCAAGCAAGACAAGAATTTTGAGAATTTAAAGCCCAAGAACAATTCAGACAAAGAATATTTGGATTTTCAAATTGATTATAGACAAGATATAGCATGTGCGTTCACATCACAACTTCGTTAAATTAGATAAACATACACACTCAAATACTAGAAGAGCTAAGGGTCGTGCAAATTAATTGCGCACTAAAACTGTGCAGCTTCTCAATTGTTACAGGTTACAAGTGTTTTAGGAAACATTCTAAGTTTGTCCGTCAGCCCTAAACATATAAGAGTTCCAAAGTTCTCTTTAACTAATTGAAGATAAAGAATAAAGGTTTCAATGACCAAACAAATGGCCAAAAAGAATATACACAGAAATGACAATTTGAAGATATAGAAACCTTTCCAGCTTATTTCCTAAAATGGATGATGGAAATTAATTCTCTTATTTCTTTTTGTTTTTATGTATACTATTTTTTCGCTACAAATACGTGATAAATAAGGATGAAAATAACTCTGCTTGTGCTTCTTTAAAATGATCGCATGCATCTCTTTTACTATAACTAAATCACTATGTACTTGCATCCATAATATAAACAGAAAAAGAAGTTTATCATTTGAACTATGTGATATCCTCCCCTCAGTAAAAAATGGTTCCACCACTAGAGAAGGAAATTTTGAACTACATGGTATACATTAAAAAAACATACTACCCAAGTTATATGTGTACCACACACAATTAATAACAGCATAAATAATAAGATCCCACCTCTAAACATCGTTCCAAGAGTTGACGACTTCTTGGGTAGTCTCCATTTCTGTAATACCCAACAGCCAGCAGATAAAGTTTCTCTCTTGATTGCAGTGGACTAGCTGAATTGTCCAAGGAAGCTGCAAAACCAGGTAAATGGTGTTATCAAATACCAGCATTGAATCAATGATAAACAATATGAGACCGCAGATTGCGATAAAATGCAATTGTCCAAAAGTTGTGTAGACACCTTCAAGCATGGCAATTCCACGATTCACATCTTCCGGATGCCTGGAATGAACAAGAGCCCAGGACAACCTCATAAGGCTTTCGTTCTTGCTTTCTGCATTCCCACTCTCTGCAACCTCTCTTTCACAGCCCTGTAAAGAACAAAACACATACATGATAGTAGCAAGAAATAAACAAAAGATAATTAATATAACAACATGCCCAGAAAAAATGACGACAGCAAAGATACATTTTTGGCAGAACAATTGGAGGAAGGCTTTGGGGCGGTTTTGCACCAGGGAGTGCATATGAAAATATCGAAAAGTAAATTAAAATTATTTTACAAATAATTAAATCTCTTGAATCGAGAAACAATGACAAAGGAGAAATTTGCTTAGATAACTAACCCAATTTTCTCAAGATGCCTAATTTCTTCCAAGATTGAGGAACAAGATCACAATCCTGATTAGGATTTTCAAAGGTTAAGGTTTTGGTAGGAGAAACCGGAAAAAGGCTTATGTCGCGATCGCACCAGGGGATGCGCATGATACATCGTAAACTAAATAAAAATGTCATTTTTATAAAGAATCAAATCTCCTGCATCAGGAATTGATGACAAACGAGAAATTTGCTCCAAGAAAGAGCATCATATTCTCAAGATACCCCAATTTCTCTCCTAAGATTAAGAAAGACGATGAGATGCCTGATTAGGCTCAAAGCGAAAAAACGAGAAACATCAAGGCAAGTAGAAAACGGCAGAATTAGGGTTTTGACATTAGGGACCGGGAGAAGGCTTACGGCAATGATGTCGCGATCGCACCAGGGGATGTTATCGCCACCGCTGAAGAAGGAACCGACGGAGTCGAAGAACTCGCGGATCTTGGCGTCCATGGCTGAGCAATAGAGAACTTGGGGCCGAAGAAAGATCGACATAAGAGTTGATGACCTTTCAACTTAAAGCGCGTCTCACATACTTCCCCGTCGCCGACACGGATCGATCAGTCCGTTTTCGGATCCGATTAAATATCCAAACCCGTGTTTCATTTCAAATACAACTAAAATACTTATTTTCCTACTCAATTCATACTTGTCCCAAATTTAATAGATCTTTTAATTCAATTATGATGTCAGATAAACATAAACATCAAAAAATATTGATCTTCTATTGTTCTTATAACAAACGTTTATAATCTGACTAAGGAAGGTATCTATCTTAAATTCAATTAATATTAAATTTTAATCCAATTTAAATAAATGAAATAAGCGTAAATATCCAAAAAAAAAATGTACAGAGTCTCACATTGTAGGCGGGTCGGGTAGGTAAGGATACCCGAAAAGGCCAAATCCGTTGCATGCCTCAGTACGGCACAGTGGGTTGGGAATCCCTCCGCCCACAGGTCCCAGTGCGAATCTTAAAGCGCAGCCGATCAAGCTTCTTGTTTCGTCGGCCGGTGGAGAAGTGGTCTCTTCAGGAGCTTAGAACTGTTCTACACTGCTCAGCATCACAAGTATTGAATAAACTTCTAATCTTATTATATCAGATTTAAATAATTTTTTTGTCATAATTTATATTATTTTGAGGAAAATGGAAATAACCATTGAAAAAGGTTTGGCATGTTCAGAATATGAGCAATCATATCAATTGCACCGTAACATTCCTCAACATTACATAAAACACAAGGCACAAAAGTCAGCACACCCCTAACCAGTATCAATCCATCTCCTGTGATCAAAATGTCATCAGTTATAAAGGGAGATGCATAGAATTGTTCAAGGATCAACAGCTCATCCAAAATTGCAGGGAAGTAAAAGTTGAAGAAAAATGTGCTGAAAGATGCAGCTTTTACGATCCCACCACTTTCTTTGCAGTCTTCAGCATCTCTTGCAAACATCCAACATTTGTTGTGCAAATTTTGAGAGGTCACCTTCGGAGACTAACAGATGCAGATAGCTTGGAGGAAGCATCCTGAGTGATTGCTGGTACTGAAACTTTCTGATTGTGAATGACCATGAGCGCTAAATTTGCACCTAAATAAAGCCTCTGCAGAATTGTACCCTTTTATATTCCATCACATAAATTGCCAAGTGCCTCATAAATCAGGGTTGCGGTATTTTCATCTTCACAACTGATTGTGGTCTTCCTTGCACTGGTTTCGATCACTGCCTTCTCTGGGTTGGTTATCTGAATTGTGTATACACTATTTGCAGCATCCTCGTTCCAATGAATTGTTCCAACTAACCCCCTCTCTTGCAATGCCATAAGTAGGCAAGTGGGCTCAATAGAACCCCAATAAAGTAATTGTTTGTTTGAGGATTCCATTGGAATTCTTGGGGCAGCCAAGAAATATTTTCCTTTACTCAAGAAAATCCTCCCCTTTAGTCTGGCAATGGCTATATTTTGTTGTGTCAGTCTTCTAGGCCGAAGATGAAATGTAAGATTTGTTTCCAAGCAGGCCTTGAAGTCCTCCACAAAACTTGGAACCCGTAATTGTACATTTTCAGAATAGTACAAGTATGACCATGAGTTGTTCTCCTTGGCAGGGTCCTGAATCCTCAGATCTTCAGGGTACTACATTGACATGAAGACAAGACACTTACTAGATCATAAGCACCTCACTGAAAACATGACAACAAAACAACTTACTAGAACAAGTTTAGGATGCAAGATTTCCAGCACTGGTTCAACCTTATGCATCCTGCAAAAGAAAAACAAATAAAAGCCCAACATTACATGTATGTTTTGTTATACAATGCTGTAAAAAAAGGACTCAGAGCAGCACTAGTTTTAAGCTAAAATCAAGAAACAGCTCAACATTAAGATCCCAAGCTTCAATATAGAATGTTACCATTTGTGACTTCAAAGAGGAGCATTGCTGTAATTCGAAGGACAAGCTAACACATAACAGAGATTATCATTTGTTTTGGTATATCTTGGTCTTTCTGTATCCTGTGTTTTTCTTGCTATTTCTTCATCTTCAAAATAACAGGGTAATGCTTTTAGTTATTCTATTTTCTTTTAAAACAAAACTAAACAGAATTAGGAAGAAGAAAAATGAAAAAGATGATCACTGCATTGGACGACAGATATAAAATATCAAGGTCCATCTATCACGGCCAAATCCATTAAATGGTTTGTGTCAAGGCCAATGACAATGATGATAGCAGGGACTTCTAACAGAAGCCAAATATCTAAACCCAGGAAAGTCTACTAGCAGAGATATTGGCTGGTCTATGTCAAGAAAATGCAAAGAGAAGATATTTCCAGTACCTCAAGGTGATGGAAAATCAGAAATTTTAAAGAACGAGAAAAGCGAGAAGGTGAGGTGGATACTCCCTGTGATTTCAGACTTCAAATAGAAGTCTACAACAGAAAGTATCGTAACTAGCTTGCCAAAGTCTTGACCATAGAACATAAAGCAGGCCAATAATCAGGCTTAGAAGCACCAGAGTACAAATTAGACAAACGAACTTCTGAATTCAGCCCTAAATGAGTACAGGATAATTTTACTTTGGTTGGAAGTCGTCAGTTCTTAGGCAATTATATGAACACCTCCATTTCAACCATTTCCATACATGACATGCATATCTCAACTTTAAACATGGAATTTAAAAGGATAGTGAGCATCACAAGCATCAAGTATCAAAAGTCGACCACTTACACGATCCCAGAAAGAAATGAACACTGGAGAACCTTAATGGCCACTGGTCTGAATGGCAGGAGAGCCACTTCAACATTAACTCCTTGCTGCAAGTAATCCATGTATGTATTATAACAGATTAGAAGAATAGATGATATAAATCAAAATAATCAAAATAAAGAACTTCAGAGTGTAACATGTTGCAGCATATGCACCTCTAGAATGAGTAAGGATTTTGGATCAGCATGCCATCTATGAAGCAAAGGAACAACTGGACCAAGCCGAAGACTCCAATGAGGAGAAAAGATTATGCAGGGCTCCTGCCACATCATTCTGTTACGAGATCAATTTCATAAGTTGGAATAGTAAAGGTGATTAGAAACAATAACATAACATAAACTATAGTTAGATAAGCCAATAATACAGCCAACTGATTTTCATTTACTACTCCATGGTTGAAGAAAAACTCAATTACTCAACATGATTGTTAACATTAACTGAAATAGAAAAATTGCCAAGATGATCAACAAACCAATTGCATGCTTGTATAATAAGGGCACCTACAAACCAAGTTTGATGAAAATTTGGGATGTGACATTCAGAAATCAGTATGCTGGACTTTCAAACCTATATAAAATTGTCATCGTTACTTCTCAAAGCATACAGAATCTCTATGATTCTTCTCCTCTTACCAAACAGGCTAACAATAATATAAGCTCATCCAATATCTTGGTAACTACAAAAAGTACATGTCACTTAAGAATTAGAATTCATATATGGATTTGAGAAATCATTCATACATAATTCCCAAATGAAAGGTTCATATCATTAGAAATCAGCAAAAAGCATACAATTGCCAGAAGAACAGAGGCCTCACAGCAACTCAGATGAGTAAATTGATGGGAATACATGAAGCCGGTTCACTTTCCTGAGTTCGACATGGTTAAACAATGCCTCCCCTGAGAATAGCTACAAAATTAAATAAAAATGAAATCACCATCTATGAACATAATTTCATTTCACAAATTATTGATACAATCAAGACAAACAAAGAGAAGTTGCCACCTTCTGTTGCCGTTGCTTAGAAAGCCATTCCGGCACAGTGTTTACAAATGCCAATGTCTCTTCTGCTGTAGGAGAAATCATAAATATCGGGACCTAGCAAAGATCAATGTTATGGTGAGTACTAAAAGAAATGCACATAACTTTGCTATAATAACAATAATAAAAGAGTCAGGATAATATAGACAACCACATAGAAACCCCTAAAGAAACATCTATGAGAAGGTAGTAATAGCGCATCTTTCTGCAAAAGTTCATATGTAAAATTGGTGAACCATTCTTCGTATTTGCCACGCAGATATTGAGTTTGTCATCCAAAAGGCATAAACTGGATTCTCTCTTTATGGTTGACTACACTTCATTACTTAAGATAACAGAGTTGTTTTAGAACTTGAAGAGAGTGAAGGAAACACATCAAAAAAATGTTTGGTGCTAATTGTTTTCATGAATTTCATTGCTATGCCATTTTGCGCCAGCATGGTATAGGCACTTTGGTACATGTTGTAGTGAACGTGTCCTTATTGGTGACCTGTGACAGCTGGTATGAACCTCACGCCTGCTGGCAGGAGGCATACAGATTACAGACAATGGCAAAATGGTTATATTTCTAGATTCATCTTTTGATTGGTACAGTTTTAAACTTGACCAGTTCTATGTCCACATAATTTATGCATGGTTGCCTGCCAAATCTTCAGATGCCAACATTTTGACTAATGACAAAATGTTTATATTTGACAAAATTAGGTTCATTTCATAATTGGTGTGATTAGATCTCCTTTCTCAACAATGATTTTGTAAGCTAACATGTGTATTCTCATAAGCATAGTTACCTTGCATCTTTCTGTTTCAAAGAAGACCAACTTCCACTAACACATCTTATTCAGTTCACGTTACTTATGATGTTATATTTCTCTAGCATCAATGATTCACTGACACCATACTGAAGTAAATCTATAACAATGTATGAAATTTGCTAGATATGCTACAAAATTTCCAGAAGCTATTACCATGATGGATCTAGCACTTGATTGCTTATCTATTATTAAGTTGCCATTGTAAGTTATACATCTAATTTTACAAGACAAATTTTAACAGCCTTTGACCAAGTGCATCATTGTCCATGGCAACAAGTGTAACTCCTCGCAAACTCTCCTATTATATGCAAGAGCCGAAAAAAATTAATAGGTGATATATCACTCATGCTATCAGAAACCAGGTATCAGAACTGCATCAAGCATAATTGTGAAAAATGACTGCTAAAAACCTCTCTCATGCCTAACAAATGCTATTTCAGTTCTTCCTATGAGTAATACAAATTAGCTACACTTAATTTTCATCTGCAATCATAACTGGATGACATGCTAATCAGTCAAAGTAGACAGACATCTAGCTTGGATCAATTCCCATATCTTATCGATTCCTATCACTACTGATATTTCTCTCTCTAGTTTCCTTGAAGGTCCAACATTTCATATGGACCAGATAGATAAATATAATGTCCAGATCAATTTCACTTACACCCTTGCATTTTTCAAGTTTGCACAATGGCACATTGATAAGACAAGGCAGAAGGAGAAAGGGCCTCTCAAAGAAGAACAAGAGGGAAGAAGGAACTAATCTAACCAATCTAATATATTTGTTGAATAAAATGTACCTTTAAATTGAAGGACTCTAGTGAATCAGATATCTGCTCCAGTAGCAGCAGTACTGTTCCAAGTCGACCTACAGGTATCAAAACTGAACCTCCTCCTTCCAGAGAATCTATGATACAGGAGCATAAAAAACTGATCTTCTCAATCTCATCTGAGGTTTCATCAGTGCCAAACAACTGATGGGGTATTTCAACCTTACTATCAGCCAGAAAACAAATTAATCAGCATGAAATACAGAAGAAAAATGATATTACTCCTGAAAAAGGAGGAAATGCTTCAACATTTAATGATAAGAAAACCTACCTGAGAGCAGAAGCACTACGAAGAGAAGGATCATTGTCCACTATCATATCGTTGTTTCTAATTTCATGAGTTTCAGTACAAGTATTAGCAGTGCTGTTTAGTGATGATAGATCTGAGAATATAACTAAATCATTCCCAAGCAGGGAACGGTAATCAAAACCCTTCCAACAAGCTGGCATGCATAAGGAGCTTGATAAATATGTAACACTTCTTTTGAGGCTATTTATTGTCCAGTTGCAGCTTCCAATGTCCAGACCTGAGCTGTATGCTTTCATGATTACAGATCCATTAAAGCAAGTTTCTTCACCATACTTCAGAGGCTGGATTTTTTGCATGCATTCCTTTATATCTGCTGCACTAATATGTTCAGATAATTATCATCAAGAAAAATAAATCCTAAGTTGTACAATAACCTGAAAGGGTTATAGACGACAAATCAAACTTTGCAGCGAGAAAAATGTCTTTCTTCACAATTTGCACTACAGAATAAGCCTCACAAAAATAGTGTGATATATGAAAATAGGTATAACTAAAAGTTTGGACAAAGTGAAGACAGTGAATAATGAACTTCAGTCCAATCTTAGAACCTTGTTGTATGCAATATCATACTTGTTTATATGTGATAGAGAACAGAGACCAATAAGAAGTCAACACCAAATCCCAGATAATTTAGGAAATTAGTGATTACCGTTAAAATAGTAGCAATTATATACTTGTAATACATATTCCAAAATAACCATTGTCATGGTAAAACAACCACATTTATCATTAACCAGATTGAATGTTGTATCTATTACCACCCTTTCAATTTTACAGATCTGATTAAGTAAACTAGTTCTTGAGACTATCACTTTGTAGATCATCTAACAGTAATAAGAGAGCCATGAACTAGAGGCCTTTTACTGGCAACCTCACAGAAACAGAACAAAATGAATTCAGCACCTTATACAGCCACCACTCAGGTCACATTGTTTCAACTCAGAACAAGAAAAAACAACAAAAAACTATAAGATGCTTCAGCTATGTGAAATGTTATTGGATGATTACCTAATTGGAATCATTAATTTTTCAAACTTTAAAATGCTAAAAATGCCGGTAGAAAATAAGGGAAGAGAATGAAACCTGTACAAGGGCATCCAAGCCCCCAACTCCTCCCCATCTTCCCCCAGCACCACTTGTTTCAGCTCAGGCGACAGCTTCTCGAGCTCCTCCCACTTCATCCACTCGGGAGACGCTGGTTTCACATCAGCACCATAAAATTGCAGTAATTCAGCATGCATCGACAAGAGATCCTCCATCAGCAGCTGCCCGATCCTCGCCACCACCTCCGTCACATAAATCTATCAACCAGAAACCACAAAATCCAAACTTTACAAACCACAATAGTTCAATTTCCAATCTTTTTCCTCGTTCTATGTAATTACCATACCTTGCCACAGAATTTGGCGTTGCGGGTGAGGAAGGGCAAGCCGAGCATGCCTGCGGGGGAGGAGACCAGTACGGCGTCGATGAGAGACGGGTCCCAGAGGTGGAGCCCCGGCACGGTTTTGTACCACGGTAGGGCTCGCAGGAGGCCAGAGGAGGCGTCGAGGTTGGCGGCGCCGGCGGCAGGGATGGGGGAGAAGACAGCGAGAGAGGAGAGGTCGATGGGGCACTCAAGGAGGAGGCGGAAGCCGCAGAGCTGGAGGATATGAGTGGGCGGGCAGTAGTAGCCACTCCCTTTGCTTAGACATGTCTTCGAAACGGTTTACACACACACGTAGCAGGCGAGAATCAGGCATGGATGAATGCTCGGAAGAGAAAGACAAGGGAGGAGGCCATCGTGACGCTTACCAGCTTCATCGAAACATAAAGAAGACGAGGGCGACGATCTCAAACCCTAACAGGTCGAAGAGGGAGAGGAAGTGAGCAAGCGGCGGCGGGACGGTAATCTGCCACTTGGAGCGAATCAGCCCTTTTTGCCAATCAAAACCTCTGGGGATCACCTGTTCATATAACGTCACCTAATGGGCTTATTCAATTGTATTCTCATGCGGGTCCCCCAGAAAACTTATGGGTCCCCTCAATGGTTCGACATTGGAGCGGATAGACACTGAGCCCTGGCTTAATTCAGGCAGGTAAAGCCAACAGATAGCCACAAATCGAAAGAGACTTTTGCACTATTTACCCCTAAAAAGTTGGAACGCTCAGAAACACTCTTTCTAAAGATGTTTCAAAAGCAAATTTGTTACGGAAAGAGAATTAAATGATAACATTGTTTGGGGGTTTTTTTTTAGTTCATATATATCATTGCAGTCTGTAAATATAATATTTATCATTACAATTATATATATATATATTCATGAAAATATAAAAGACTCCTTCATATATCTTCTTCTTTGTGAAAGAGATAACCATATTATTTTCAAAAAAATTTTAAATATGATATTATGATAAAAATATGAACAACATAGAAGTCATATGATCGATAACTCAACATTATATGACGGATATCTTAACGTCACATGACCATTGTCTCAATGTCATATAGTAAATACCTTAATGTTATATAGTCAATATCTTAGTATTATGTGATTAATATTTTATCATAAAAAAAATTAAGTAGACTAAATATTATCATATTTTGAATTTGATGTGTCATGAATGTAGTTAAGTATAAAAAAATATATTATTATAAAATAATTTTATAATATATTTTGAAAGATATATCTCTTGAAAATATAAGTACATAATTTTATAAGATTTAATATAATTAAAATTAGATAAAAATGATGACAAGGACGAAAGAAATAGACTTCGGTTGGATTGGAAACAACATCCAACTTTGATAATTAAAAATTGATCCAATAAAAATCTATCCAATATATTAAAATTAATGATGACTTCTCTATTTAATATTATAAAATTTAGTTGAAAACGTATTTCTGTAATTCTATAATCATAATAATTTTTTAAAGGATATGAACATCATTTAAATCCTAATTTACAAATAAATAATAATTGAGATGTATATATATATTATAAGTGGTGTATCATTGATATTGACGGCTTGTAGTAGACAAGATAGGCTACAGCAGGACAATATTGGAATAATGTCCAAACGTTAGAATTAATCTAACGGACAGGATTGAAACAGGTCATCTGTAACCTATAGCTGAAAATATTCTCTACACTCTGCGGTTTTACCTGCTTTTTATTTGGGGTTAGGTGACGTCTGAAGGGGCCCACTTGTTCCCACCATTTGTAGGTCAGGTGATGAATTGTGGCATAAACACCATGGACAGGTAGGGACAGGTACTCATCTGACGTAAACCCCGGGCCGCAAAAACCCTAATCAACCAACGTGCTCGTCACTCTAAATCCCTCTCCCGGGGTTTGGCCTCGTCGCCGCTGTAGAAGAACTCTAGTCCGAGATATCGGACGATGGCGCTCTACCTCCTCTTCGAATCGGCGTCCGGGTACTCGCTCTTCCACGCCTATGGCCTCGACGAGATCGGCCAGAACACGGAGGCCGTCCGCAACTCCGTCCTCGACCTCACTCGCTTCGGCAAGGTGGTAAAGCTCGTCGCTTTCCACCCCTTCTCCTCCGCTCTCGACGCCCTCAACCAATGCAACGCCGTTTCGGAAGGTCTGCCTGAGAGTCCAAATTGTTTCATTCTTTTTGTCTATTGCGCAATATTTTTTGATCTATTGATGTTTTTTTTGTGGCAATATAGGGCTGATGACCGAGGAGTTGAGGAACTTCTTGGAAATGAATCTTCCCAAGGTGAAAGAAGGAAAGAAGGCAAAATTCAGTCTTGGGGTTGCCGAGCCGAAGGTTGGGTCGCAGATATTTGAGGTGACCAAGATTCCTTGCCAGAGTAACGAGTTTGTGCACGAGCTCCTTCGTGGCGTGCGGTTGCACTTCGATCGGTTTATTAAGGACTTAAAGGTTCGATCTTGCAACTAAAACAGTGGTGTATTTTTGCTGTTGTCTGAGGCCCCGCCTGATGAAATGGTGTTTCTTGGTCTATCTTTCATGGTTATAGCCTTCGGACTTGGAGAAGGCTCAGCTCGGCTTGGGGCATAGTTATAGCAGAGCCAAGGTGAAGTTCAATGTCAACCGGGTGGATAATATGGTCATTCAGGCCATTTTTCTCCTTGATACCTTGGACAAGGATATTAACTCCTTCTCAATGAGAGTCAGGTTTGTTTATTTCTTGTTTCTTGGGCAGGAATATCCACAAAACATGTATTAACATCAACCAAAATTGCTATTACTTTCTATTTAATCTAGAAGTCCCTCTAACTTGAAGTTGACCTAATCATAATACAGTTCAACATAGACATAAGGTTATTCCATTCCTCTGAATGATTGTGAACTTTTTAATGACTTTTCATGGCACTGTTCAGTATAGACATAAGGTTTTTGCACCACCCTTTTTTTATATTAAAATCTTGTTATTGATTTTCTTCTGTTGAAGACCATCAATTCTGATCCTAACAAGGTGTAAATGTTATTAGTCCCATCATGCTTAATTGATCTTGAAGCTAAATTTATTTAAGTTATCCTCTTAATCTGTTTTTGTTGTAGGCCAAATGGACCTGCTGCAATTTTGGGTCACATTAGTCAGGGCAAACTCAAGATAATAAGTGTACTTGCAACCAAGGTCCGCAATACCGTACTGTACCGGTGTACCGAGAGTTGGTCGGTACGGTACGTATCGATATATATCGTTGGTACGCTATGGCATACCGACAATACCATGCTAGGCCGCACCGATCGGTATATCTCGATAACGGTCGAAATCTGGGGCGATACTGGTCGGTACACCTCGGTATCAGTCGGTACGCCCCGGTATCGGTCGATACGCCCCGGTATCGGTCGATACGCCCCGGTATCGGTCGGTACGCCTCGGTACCAGCCAAAATACACGTACCGCTCGGTAGCGGACAGTTCGTGTACCGGTATCCTCTCGGACCAGTATGTACCGCCCGTACCGGGCGGTATCATTCGAAATTGCATACCATGCTTGCAACTATGATAATAGTATCCTGTTATTGTATATGATATAGCCTTTTTTGTAAAAAGAAATGGTACTTGTGGAACTTCAAGACATTTGAGCATTTAAAAATTTTCAAAACAAGAAGCAATATGATGAGAATCATTGTTAAGTTCAGGCAAATCTATTTGTGGAATTTTGAAGAAAGAGGAAAAAAGTTAAAAAGAGGGCATTTTCATACTCAAATACCTTTATGTTTAGCATGGACAACTTGAAGTATATTTCTGTACGTTCATGTTTTCGCAGGGTTAACTTCTCCGTAACTTATCAAGACTAGGGAAATAATCCTTGATTGGTTTCTGCTTCTTATTTGCACCAGATTAATGATTGTGTTAACTAAATCACATTTTTCAGAGAATGGTACTCATGGCATTTCCCAGAGCTAGTTAAAATCATCAATGACAACTACCTGTATGCAAGAGTCGCAAAATTTGTGGAGAACAAATCAGACTTGTCTGAGGGCCATATTCCTGGGTTAGCAGACATAGTTGGTGATGAGGACAAAGCAAAAGAAATTGTAGAAGCAGCTAAAGCATCGATGGGTAACAACAAAGATCAATTTTCTTTAGTAATTGGTGTATATTATGCTTAATTTGTTCTTTTTTGGCCTTTGCAGGACAGGATCTTTCTCCAATTGATTTAATTAATGTCCAGCAATTTGCTCAGAGAGTCATTAATCTCTCTGAATATCGGAAGAAGCTCTATGAGTATCTTGTTACAAAAATGAATGACATTGCACCTAATCTGGCGTCTCTCATTGGTGAAGTTGTTGGAGCTCGTTTGATATCTCATGCAGGCAGTCTTTCCAACCTGGCCAAGTGTCCTTCATCTACTCTCCAGATACTTGGTGCAGAGAAAGCACTTTTCAGGTTCAATTTTTTTCGTAGTTCCTGACCTATCCCGTCTTATAGAAGTCTAGCATCAGCATGTCTTCGAAATAAATGCATCTCAGAGCTAATAGAATTGGTCACATGGTCATCACTTTACAGAATCTAAGTTAACATTTCAAAACTCGGTTGGGATGATAATGATTCTTTTATCTGGCATGTTTAAGTAGATCAAATATACGAAATAATGGATTGTGGTAATGCTGTAGATGAGAATGCTGATGTTTCAGTACATATTTGTTTTCCCATCATATGACAGAGCTCTTAAAACTCGAGGAAACACTCCAAAGTATGGCCTTATCTTTCATTCTTCTTTTATTGGCCGAGCGTCTGCACGAAACAAGGGTCGCATAGCTCGCTATCTTTCAAACAAGTGTTCCATTGCATCCCGTATTGATTGCTTCTCTGGTAAGTAAAGAATGTATTATTTTTCTGTAGTGTAGCTTCTGATTATTGAAACTGTTTGTCTAATATGCTTTCAGAGGTGAATACCTCTGTTTTCGGACAAAAGCTCCGTGAGCAAGTTGAGGAGAGGCTCGACTTTTATGACAAAGGTGTTGCACCTCGCAAGAATGTTGATGTGATGAAAGTAGCCATTGAGAGTGTACTGAGCAAGGTTTCTCAGGAGGATGATGGTGAGTATCCCTTCTCGCAATGTTGTGCTACCTCTCTAGCAAGTGCTCCATCTTGTAAAAAATTGGTAGGGTAGCTTTTTAATCTAATTACATCTATCATGGGGTCAATTTATGTACTTGAATTTGCTGAATTTGTTGTGGTCTCAATTTTAGACTTAGATTTGGGTGTAATTTCTAAATGCTGATGATCCATTTCAGTACATGGTAGCCTGTATTTTGCTGATTACTAATTTCTAATACCTTTTTTTTTTTCTTTCAGATGGGCAGCAGAATGGTGAAATTTCTGAAAAGAAAAGTAAGAAGAAGAAATCTAAAGGTGAGAATGTAGCTGCTGAACCCATGGAAGAGGATAGACCTCCTGAGGTTGCTGCAGATGACCATGCCTCTATCGAACCAGAAACCGATAAGAAGAAGAAAAAGAAAAAGAAGAAGCAGGATCAGGAAGATGAAGTGGTACTCAGTGAGGTTAATGCTCATGATGCAGAACAAAATGGAACTCCCAAAAAGAAGAAAAAGAGTCGTGCGGACTTAGACAACGATGGTGATGTCCAAATGGGGACTGAAGGAAAGAAGAAAAAAAAAAAGAAGGTGAAAGCCCAAGATGACCAGTAAATTTCAGGTGACACTGGATCGACCTCATGTTATGTTTTGTTTCTCGGCCAGCAAATTCTTGAGCTCCACAGTTTTCTTAAGAAACAATGCTTTCATTTAGTACTTTTCCCTTTGCTTGTTCCAGCTTGTCCACAATGTTCCACCATGTTGAGCTGTGAACCTGGTTGGGGCTGCATTTAGAGAATCAGATGTTAATGAAGTTTTTGGATGGTGTCTGTTCTTGGTTTTTATTCCTTTGGTTGCACTCATGGGCGGTTGCATGGTACAGGCAAAGTTGACAGTGTACTGAGATGGCACTGCTGTGTCTCCGCCAGTTCAATAAACCCTGATGTCCAAAATGTATGCTAATGCCATACTGTGCCTGTTCTTTGATCTGGTTTGGACAAGCATCAATATGATGGTTGGTTAGTTTCAGAAATCAACTAGACACTTTTATATTCGTTGGTTTCAGAAATCAAAATGTAAACAGCTTGCAGTAGATTAATAAAAGTTGGTTTGGTGATTAAACGTAAATTATATGTAATCATCGTGTATATAAATAAAATTATTTAAAAATAAATCATTCAGACAATTAGAAGATTTTATAGCTTCACAGAGTGATAAAGAGTGTCAACTAGCATAATACTCGTGAACTACTTAAGTGACACATAGCTGGATAAGTCTTTGGGGTAGTGTCTAAGATTAGTTCGTGTCTTGCTAGAGCAGTAATATCATATGAGTATTGCAATGTCATATGAGCATTTATGAGAGCTTTTGGTCATGGAGGATCACTTTGGATCCTTCATGTTTGTAATTTACATTGTCTATCAAGTGTTTACTGAAATCATTGCTCGTACGATTTCAAGTTAAATGTTTCTTTTAACTCATTTTCTTTTTTGTAACTCCTTAATGGATTATAAGAAGTTTCAGAAAGATTGACCATTTGTGGACGAACATGCAAGGGTATCGCATGACTTAAGTAAAACTAACTAAGTTTGTGACAAATAGTATCGGAACGGGACAACTAGCATGCGTGACCGTTTGAAGGAAACAAACATTGGGACGTAGATAAAAAATGTCATTCAGAGAAGCGGACATCCAAGATTGGGATTCAGAGGAATAACTAATCATTTGTATGAGAGATAATACAAGGACAAGCAAGATAGGAAGAACACGTAGCACACAAAGGTTGGGATGGCTTTGTTTGAGTTACGGTTTGACGTTGACAACCAAATTTGATAGTTCTTAAAGGAAACGGTGCGCTTGACAAAAGATTAGATCGTGCAAGGAGGGATAGGTTGCTCGACGACCAAAAGAGTTGTGCAAAGCTCATAAAGGTAAAGAGAATTGCTAACTTAAAAAATTCGATACTTATACAAGGGTTTATATGTAGATAATGGATTGTCCGTGAGCATCCCAAGTCAATTGAAACTCGACAACATAGAGCATTGAAGCTTTTTCTTTGACATTAGAATGATACATCTACAAGAGGTTAAAGTATGTAGCAAGTTCAACATATTGCTAGGCTTCGAGGGCCGCAGCAGGGGTAGTATTGATGAAGAGTCCTAATCTAGCAAGTGCGTTCATAGAGGTAGAATAATGTATAGTTTGTTTAACAAGGTAGAATAGTCCAAGGGGATGATCAAAACTTCCAAAGGGAAGGCTGTGAAAAGAAAAATTACTTAAACGAGAGAAATCCAGAGGGATAAGTCGTGTTTCTCTAAAGGAAGAATCATATGCAACAAACCACATGTTGAGAAGGGATTCCTTGAGGCAATAACTTCATAAAACTTAACAGACTAAGCGAGTAGCGAGGTGTCATCACATGATCTTGCACAAGGTAAAGTGTTGGTGGATGCATTGCAAGATCAAGTGGGGTAGAGATCTAAGATAATACCAAACGAAGACACACTTAGAGTTGATGTAGAGATCGGACTTAACAAATGGTTAACTCATAGAATGGTGGGCACGATAGCCACCATCTACTTAATGCAAACTAAGGAACAAAGCAATTTGGGTAGAACTCGGTGAAGTGCCCAAGTTGCATGAAGGGTGTCGATATAAAAAATAAAACATGATATAGAGACACGAAGCTTTCCTTCGACAAAGGTCAATACCATAAACTTTTATAGAGATAAGAGCGAGATCATGTCATTCCATGGGTCCTCGTTTTGATGGAATGAACCTATCCTACATGGTGCCAAAGTTGAAGAGAGTTTTGAGGCATATGCACCTTATCTCGATGAAATATTTAATGGAGGAATTAAGATGACTCAACTTGCGAAGATAAAGTTGAGGTCAAAAGGCCTTGGGATGAGACAAAAGGACATAAAGATAAATACTCTTAATGAATATGCTCTAATGCAGTCATTCAAATTACTATGATAGAAGTGATGCTCAACGGAGATTGTGCTTGGGCCGGGGCCTAGGATTTAGACAATAACGTACCAATTTTAGCGAAATCGATGGACTTCAAGAGCTACTAGGTGATGGACTGTACTAGAGCTACGCTTTGTTCAAGTGTGATACAAGAGTGAGTGCACAAAGGTCGATTGCCAAAGGAGTAAACACAACCAAAGATGGTGGAGACCCTGCAATGTGCTGACAAAGGTCACAAAAGCCACGTATAAAGATATTGCAGTTTCAGTTTATCCCACAAAGATTAGAATGTAATGAATATATCACAAGGAGACGACATGATGTAGCGGATCATGATAGAATAGTTCAAGGCAATGCATCACACATGGGAGAAGCCTCATAAGTGACTTGATCATATGAAGGTATGATTAGGAGTTATTGGAAGCTCCACTTAGGTGAATAACATGATGGCAAGAAGGGTTATGTATTTAAGGTGTAAATGTCATAATATTGCAGAGGCGGGTCTTTCGTGAAATTTTGTATTGGATGAAAGCTTTAGTCATTAACATATGGGGATTATGTACCATCTAGAAAAAATTTCTAAGTGTTAAGTATTGTTAAGTCCTATGGGAGGGAGACTTAAGCATATAGAGATATGATCAAAGTGGTTGAAAGGTTGAATTACTCCAGAGCTTATATTCATTTAAGAGAGCCCGACAAACCAGAGGACAAGGTTAAGTAAGTGAATGTTGCTATCAAAAACGCAAAAGAGAACAAAATCGACAGGAGCCTTGCAACATGATGGCAGAGGTTATGCATTGGAGTTACAGTCTATCTTTATATCGACCAAGGAAAACTTCTTGGAGAATATAGAGATATTGGAGTACGTGATAAAAAGGCATGAGGAAGTGACGATGAGTTTAGAGGGACATAGTTATCTAAAATCAAGCATTGATTAGAATTGAGGTGGGCTCGAAGGAGTGCTACAATGCCACAAAAGCGGATCCATCAATCATGAAGAAAAGTAGCAAATAGTAGAGCCATAGGTATGACAATACCATAATAACATAAAGGTGGGACTTTTGTGGAGTCATTGATCCTTTGCTCTCATGGAGGGAGAGCACTTGGTCATGAGAGGAGTCGAGGAGGTAGAGAATACAGAGGTAAACTCTACCGAGATAAGACTGAAGGAGGCCAAAGAACTTTATAAAACCAATGTCAATGAGCTTCTCATCAAAATAGCTAAAAGTTGTGGACTTTGGGTTGATGCAGGAGCACTCGACCAAGGAACGAAGTAAGTAGTACATGGTACTATACCTTTTCTACTTAGATGAATAAGCGATAGAAATGATGGAGAAGATAGTATAATCCCAAAGGCAACCAAAATTATTAGAGACTTGCTCTAAGTCGAAGTGAAATTTTGCTCCTTTTAGGCAAAATTTCTTACGTTCAAGAAGTCCAGTGGTAATGAGAATGCGAATTGAAATAGATAACTCAATGCAAAAAATACAAACACCTCTTATGGTTCAGAAGTATGAGTAAAGAGCAGATAAATACTAGTTACTAGCTCGATACATGAAGTATAACTTTCAAGAAGGCAAGCGAAGACAAGTAACATTTGCTTTCTTAACCCTTAAGAAAATAAATAAAACCGAATACCCTAGTTCTCTTATTTATCTAGCAAAGGAGCTCTACATGTGTTTGAGGACCTTTCAAAGAAAGTGGGAGACAAAAATTATAAAATTCTCACCAATGGTGATCAATGCTACTAAAAGTAAACTATCCATTTAATTTCCCAACGGAATATCAATCAAAAACGAAAATAATATGAACCTACTTAGAGGCGACAATAAGTAAAAAGAGAAATTGATGAGCAAATTTGCGAAGGAAAGATCTCAAAAACTTCAAAATCTACAAGGCAATGCTCGTTAAAGCTCCAAAATGCATTCACCTAATTTAAGTGGCGTAAGACGTTAGAGAGACTAGCACATAACAATGAAGGTTTTTTTTTCATCTAAATGATTCGTAATAACCAACAAGGATCAACACAACTCGATTGACTCCACACCAAAGCTAGAGTCATTGATGAGTTAAAGTAACATAGTGAATCAAAGTTTAACTACTTAACAACAGCGGTAGAGAACAGTTGGGAATCAAGAGGCATGTTGCAATTGGAGCAAAAGATTAAAAATTTACTAAAAGCGAGAAGATGCAACATATGCAAAGGCTTTGACGTGAATGTTGAAGAAATAAGTAGAGGAGAATGTCACGGATAAACCCATATATATGATGTTAGATGTAATACTCATGTATGTCAGTGTCTTTCGATTTTTTTCATACTTTGCACAACATATAGAGGGCTTATAGTAGGTTTGACAATCATATTTTGGTTGGTATTTATGAACGTTTCAAGCTTGTAAATGTAAATTGTGTGTAGTCGTTATGCAAGATAAAACTATCCAGAAATAGGCCAAGTAGTAATTTTGGGAGTTTTCTAGCTTCATGAAGTAGTGCGAAGTATCACCTAGCACGACATCTAAAAACTACTCGGGAGACACGACTAGATGAGCCTTTGGGATAGTGTGAATGGCTAATTTCTTGCTTTGTTCTATAGTAATATCACGTGAACATTTATGAAGGCTTTTAACAACGACAAACTATCTTAAATTTTTTGTCACACGACCGTTTAAAATTTGTAAAATTCATATTTGTAATTTATATTGCTACCAAATGTTTGCTAAAATAACTTCTCATAAAATCTCGAGTTAAATATTTTCTTTTACCCGTCTTATATTTTGTAAATTTTTAAGAGACCATAAGAGATTTCAAAAAAATTGATCCTTTTCTAACAAACACTTAAAAACACAAAACCAATTAAATCCATATCAGTTTAACAAAATAATCAATAAAATATAACACCAACACTGAAACCATAACGATCCTTTTAGGGAGTAACAGGGATCCGATCGAGATTTCGAAGCATGCTCAAACATCATTGAACACCAAGTATCACTCATCTTCAACCATAAGCCAAGACCAATTTGAAGGGCCTAGCACCAGAATCTAAGCTTTCAGCCTCTTAACACAACCGAGGAAGAACCCATTGGCAGATGCGGTGACAATTAAATCAAACGTTTTTGTTCAAAAACAAACCAGTAACTTAATAACATTGTCTCTTTGTTCAACACCATTCAGGAGCTTACACAAATCATAATGCATTCACATGGACTGCTAGCCAACATAAAAATATATATATATATATATATATAGAGAGTGAGAAAAAGAAGAGAGGGCAAGATGCATTTCCTTTTGGCTTTACAATGCAGGATGTTAGCAAGCTGACCAATAAGGATTTACATTCCTCGTGCTCAAACCCACTCTTATCTTTCCACACAAGAAAATTTGAAGGAAAATTAGAAAAATGGAGACTACCAACCACATCCTCTTTATACCCAGGCCCTCCAATCATTTCTGGGGCTAAAAATGAAATTTACCGACATTTACAAACTAATCGATTAAGTTAGGAACTTCATCATCGCTCTGGCATGGCTACAATTTAAAGGCAAATATTATTTCAAGTCAATCTTAACGAGATCTTTCGTCGCTTCTGATGCTAATAGCGGACCTGTCAACCATTCGCACATTGTACTGCTCATATACCCTAGCCCGGTTCTCGGCCCACCATTGTTCTGCTTGCTTCTCGCTGAATCGCTTGCGACTGCATAAGAAACAAGTTAATGCTTTGAGAGTTATGGAAACAAAGAATATTGGGTTTAAACAAAATCATTTATGATGGTAACGTGTTAAGCAAATTTTCTCTGACAAGTGATCGTAGAACACAATGAAAGAGAATTTGATAATACCAAAATGGAAGTTACATGTCACATTAGTCATTGGCAATCACGTAAATTACTTCAAACATTATAAACAGAAACATCTAACCATGCAGTGTGCCAAGTTGTAATCGTTTGAACTTGCTGTTACCATGATAACAGCAAACACTCTTGTTCTTCAGCTCAATGCCACAAATAAACCATGTGCAATAAATTTTAGTACTATCTGCTTTGGACTGAAATTAAATGAAAGACGGAGTTATAAATACCTGAAGCGTACTCGTTTTAGGTCTCTCACACCTCCAGGTAAAGAAGTAAGTGTAATATACACGCCTGGCTCATCTTGCTCAACCCATTCTGTCTCACGATCAGGATCAGCATCGATAACTTTGCTTCCATTCCTTGCTACTGGAGTACCACCATTATTGTGAGTGCCGGTGGAACTTGGTCCATTGGAAACTAGCACACAGCTGGAACCATTTGCATCTGTTTCTTGAGAAGTCAACATGCTGCTTAATCGCTCAACAGTTGCAACTGAAACACCACTTGAGGTGGGAGTTGTGTTGAGGGATGCCAAGGAAGGAAGTTTACTGTTTTCAGCAGCTCCTATTGGCAATCTTTCAGCCATGCTCTTTAACTATTGCAAACAAATCAGAAAGAGGTGGAACATGTAAGAACATAATTAAACAGTACCAAGAAGCAAATGGCCGGAGCTACTGCCATTTATCCATGGAAAATTAAGTTATAGAATCAGTTGCACGGTTGTCTTGGAGAATGTGAATAAATATGATGCTCTTTGGTCAACAAATGCAAGTCCTAAATCACTTGTGGAAAACTTTATAAGTCTCAATTGATCAGATTGTTAGAACCAGAAGTTCAAAGAAGTTTTATGAAAATTTGAACACAACACCACCAACTCAGCTGCTAGCTGCTATGCTATGTTCATACAATCTAACTTTCTTAAGATCCACACAACACAGCAAATCAGTTGTGTACTAAAATTAAAAAAGAGCATGTCTACCATTCAATGCAAGTGCCCTTACTTGAGCAGTAAGTGACTTGATTACTTCTTTGGCTGCTTTGCTTTTTGCAGCTTCTTCTTCAGCAATTGAAATAGCCTCCTTCAACTGTTTAGTTGCTCTCTCCAACTCAACTTCCTGAAGCTGAGCCTTCCGAGCAAGGTTTGCCACCTGGGAATACAACAACAACAACAACAAAAACGTAAGTCCCAACTGTGAATGAGATATAAATATGCATGCATCAAAACTGCTATGTTAATTAAACCACAAAAGTCATAATTTGACTAGCAAGAAACTTTCAGTTACCTCATTATGTCTGCTACCTGATATAAGAACTTGAGATAACTAAATAAGATTCATCATGGTTGTTTCAGGACATTTCTAAGTAGGCAACATTGATCCACATGAAAAGAAACAATTCCCTTGATGCTAAATACCATGTTTGAACCAAGAATCTCTCAGAACATTGCAATAATATATTTTGTCAGACCCAATATTGTCATGAAGAAATGAGCTGCTAATTATGTATAAGTTACTGAAAATAGATTGATTTGATATCACCCTTTATTTAAATTAGCAAAAGCAGTGTTGGTCACTGTATGAAACAAGCCAAAAGATCCATACTGAGTTTGATTTTCATATGATAACTGTTTTAAGTTAAAGTGGTTACTTGTCTTTTTTTGATATTTGAAACACATCATTATTCTAATGGCCAAAATATTCTATTTGAATGGATATAGTAAGATTTAAAGATTAATTACTCTAACTGTATGGAAAATGGAAAAATGGCATCTCCCCTCTGCAATCACTTTGGTTCTACAAATCTGTCACATTACTTAGTTATCCACAATTAGATGCTATCTATCTGGAAACTATGTACCCTATACCCCTTACACTGAAGCTGAGCTTCCTCCAGGAAATTCACTTGCATCTCGTCTTGGAAGATCATGAAATCATATATGGAAGAGATAAGGCTTCTGGACCTATGGATCTGTTATGCACTCCTTAAGGGATTTTTAGGTTCTGCTTATGCACTTAAACAATTTCCATATGGTCCCTTGCTTTCCAGCATATAAATTACTCTGTTGCCCTGATTCACAGATTGGAGGTTGCAAAAAAAAAAGGGCTCCTGTCAAGTCCTATGAAATTACAACGAAATCCCAACTACTAGATTCTGTTGGCACCAAGGATTCTATAGCCAAGGGTCAGAATTTTGAAGATAAACAATCACTATTACAGATGCAACTACAGGATACTGCTGCAGATAGCAACCTACTTTGTTGGTAGACTTTGCATCACTATGAGGTACTCTTGTACCCTTGGTAGGCCTATCACTCCTGGCTTGCACATTGTTGTTAGGATATTTTGATGTCTGACAGGACTGGTAAAATACATGGGAATCAACTATTTGATTTGTGCCAATGGATACTCTTTTTCATAAAGGAGAAAATAATATTCAAATATAAACTTCCGGTTTATAAAGTAAGATGTTTCAGATTCTAACCAAGGTTTAAATCTTGGTCCAGTACTAGTTTTAGAGATCTACCAGACCAGCTTCCAATGAAATGGGCCATATATCAACCCATACCTTCCAATATCAACCAAAGAAACCGATTGTTGCTCCAACCAGTAAAAACTAATTGATATGTTGCATAGCAACCAGTACTTGAAATTTAGATTCAACTGCTTTCTGATAGCTATATATTTCTTGCAAATCCTCAATAACTTTCCTCATTTCTTATCTCCACCACCAAGTTGACCAACATCTCTCAATTAATTTTTGGAGACAAAGGTCTAGCAGTCCATGTTCTTATACTACTGATTGCTTCCATAGAGGAACTTCATCTTTCAAAGTATGATGGTTATAGATTCTCCTCTATGTCATCAAGGAGTTCACATATTATGACATATCTTGACTACAATCTAACTATAAGGGACTCCTTAGATTATACTACAAGACCACCATTTTAAATACACTAGTGAAACCAATAAAGTTGAACTGCTAGTAATAGATATACAAGCCAATTAAGCACCCATGTAATGAAAAAAAATCCAACTTCATGAAGACATTTTTTCTTTGACCACATGAGCGTACCAGTCTATACTACTAACTTAAAGACCCAGATAAGTTGCAGTATGCATTTCTGTTGGCAGACTGTTGTAGGATTCGCTATGACTGAGGTGAGTACTAAGAAAATTAAGAGCTGCATGACTTTCACAGATATATTGCATTAGTTGTATAATAAGTGACAATGTGACATCGCTCCGAAGTCTCAGGAAACTGAGACTAATCAGATGAAGGGCCAAGGATTTATGGAGTAACATGCACTTAGAACATTTTTAGAAGTAGGCTACATCCCAGGAAACTGACGTAGCAGCGGGAGAAAATGAGTGTTCACAATGTAAGAGACAATAATGACATCTATCTTTTACAAATTGTATTGAACACAATACCCATGATAGAACACAAGATGAGATCAAGCACTTAAATTTCAATATCAAAGTCAGAACTTTGAGAAATTCCTCAGAATAACTTATATCTTAAAGCTATCAAAAAAAATGTTTGAAGTAGATATTAAAGTACTTGATTACTATTTAAACATATTGTGTAATTGGATGATTAATTAAAAAAGGAACAAATATATCTTCACAGGTTCTTTAGAATTTAGATTGTAAGTTTACCTGAGCTCTTAACTTCAGAACCTCTTGGCTTATGCTGTCAGTACCACCTTTTGAATTATCAAGAATGATTCTTGGAGAAGTCAGTCCTCCGAGTGTCGGTGTTGGTGTGGTGGAACGAGGGGGACTGGGCCTTCTTGATACAGGTGATGTGGCTCTGGAAACGATTCTTGACCCAGGAACAGATGCTGAGAAGAACTTCTTCGACGTTCCAGATGCTGGATTGAAGGATTTTGAAATGTTTAAAGCACCCCAACGTGATGTTCCATTTGGGATTGGTGATACACGACTGCCAATGAATTCAAATTTCTTGTTCTTTTTAGAAGATCTATTTTCTATCTGCTTCAAGGACTCTATTGAAGAAATTCTAGGGATTTGCACATTTGATTTTGGATCCAATTTATCCTCCTCAGTCATTTCAGCGAATCCCTTAATTATATTTCCCCTCCTGCTAGCTGCAGAATGAAGTGATGAGTCACTTTCCAAGGGCTTGCTTAACTTGATAAAGCAGTTGTCACATACACGATATGGTTTATGAGGATTTGGCGCCATAGAAGCCCTAAGAGACTTTTTATTGCTGCAGTAATGGCAAAAAACAAGTGCACAATTGTAGCAGTTATGTCGCTTCCTCTTAAAACTAAACGGCAGACGGCAGCCTGAGCACATAGACTGATCAACTCCAGACACCCACTTATGGATACAAATTGCTGCTGTAAAATTAGTGCCACAAACTACACTTCTGACTTGTTTGTCTTTTAAAGCTTCGACCAATGTAGGGGAATTACGGTCATCAGTATCACCATGTCCTAGTCGACCATTTGCTCCTTTCCCCCATGTGTATACTTCAGTTCTTGAAGTTAAGACAGCAATATGATAAGCACCACATGAAATCTCCTCAACAAAATTTTTGAGGAGCTTTCCTTCAACACGCATGGGGAGCTTTCCATCTGCCTGTGGATTTCCAAGTTGACCATAAACTGCACTGCCCATTGTGTAAACGTGACCTGACGTAGTAAGTGCCACAGTTAGGCTGTGCCCACAAGCAACTTGACAAAAGTTTGGTTCAACCAAGGCAGCTACACAAGTAGGCACTAGTTTATTTTCTCTGTCACCATGTCCAAGACGTCCTTTATCACCATCACCCCATGTAAACAACTTCCCAGAAGAACAGTTGCTAGAACTTGAATTTCCAGACATTACTTCTACAACTGCAGCAGTATGCCAAACACCACAAGCAGCTCGAACCGTGCGCAGTCCTCTCAGGGATTCTACTTCCCTGGGTACTGACACACTCTTGCAATCTCCATGACCTAGGACACCAAAAGTTCCATCTCCGAAGGTAAATAGTTGCCCAGCGGAGGTTACAACAGCTGTATGCCAAGGTCCACAAGAAACTGATGAAACATGTATACCCTCTAAAGCCCCATTAACCCTCTTTGGGATCCAGTTGCTCATCTCATTTCCATGCCCAAGGAGCCCAAGTGTAGAAGTGCCATCCCCCCATGTGTAAAGGTCACCAGACAATGTAACAGCACAGGTGTGATGCTCCCCACAGGCTACAAGTTCTATATTCATATTTACAAGAGCATCAATCAGTTTTGGTTGAGATACATCAGCATCTACACCATGCCCAAGCCTCCCTCCTGATTCCTCCCCCCAAGAGTATATCTCCCCTTGCTTGGTGACAAGAGCTGCATGTCTCCCACCACATGATATGTTCTGCACATCTAGTATTACAGCAGATTCTAAGGCTTTCGGTGCAAGAGAATCCAATTTAATACCTGAATAGCTACCAAGTCTAAGACTTCCACCACCTAGAACCCCGTCCCCAGTCCCTTCCCCCCATATAAATACATCCCCTAAAGCATCTCCATCGTCATGACCAGAGCCTTGACTGGATGAGCTGACAGCACTCGACAGACTCACCCTGAATGCATCTGTGGCAATGGCTCTTGCATGCCCATTTATGTTATCTGAGCATCCAGAAGATAAAGAGTGGAGTGACCCTGTAGCAGAATCTGAAGGAAAGAAAGACTTTGGAGGTACTGCATATGAGACAACCTCAGAGAATGATTTGTCCAATCCATTCTTTGATGGGCTTCCATATGGACTTCGAACTCGAAAAGTGTCACTGCCATCCTGAATTTATATACGAGTCAACAATTTCCCATTGTAATGGTAACATTAGAAAAGAATAAAATGATGAACAAACAGGGAGCACCTTCTGCATGCTGTCACTGCTACCAAAGGGAGAGTTTAAAGGAGAACTTCGACGGGTGTATGTCCTTGGACTGTTTGTACCAGATGATGCTCCATCACTTCTCGATTCTGTTCTCCAACTTCGGTGATGACTGCGTGGTATCAATGTTTTTAAACCAGCAAACCAGACTTCAGCTTCATCTTTATCCTTGCATATCTTGCACAGAAAAGAGTGAGATTATCATGAAACAATAAGTAAGCAAATCATGAAAGAATAGAAGAAAGCATAGAGGAAGATAAAAGCTCAGAAATACTAGGAGACATATTAAGTTGATCCAAGATTGGACTAGACTTACAAGATCCAGTGATCTATCACTATATATGAGAGAAAATGATTGGCATTCCTTCTCAGGCTGTGGGTATCTCTGAAAAATTGCCTGGCAGACAAAAATGTATCAGGAGTTAATAATTTATATATACATTGCATTGAGCTTGCATTTAACCATTTGAGGTTATTCACTTCAGAATATTAGTATTTCACATCTGTCTATGAAGTCTCACGCAATTTGCCATCGTATTTTGCTTACTGATTAGGCAGGATCATGAACTAGATTCATTTAGATCTTTTGGTTTTTAACTTTTCATTGTTTGGCTTACATTTAGTCAACAACATGATCCAACCTTGTTTGGAGCTCAGGATTGCAATGTAACATTATCAGCTTGCTAGTTCTTAATTGTTTACTCCACAACTTAAATGGTGAAGAAACCTAGGTCGGATATCTAGGCCAAGCATACATACAAACTTCACTAAGAATCCTTAGGTCTCTATAACCCTAGAGGACAGAAAATCTTCAGTGGAAAAACATAGTAAGCCACAACTCTCTATCGCAACACTTAAGCTACGAGTAACTAGAGAGAAAACATAACTTCTATACAAGCCTTACCGGGATTGATGTCCTGCTAACAAAACATAAGATCCAAATTAGGTGAACATGAATCCACAAACTTCATAGGCACATACATTAGAAGAACACAATACTGGTTTCAAATATAGAATTTGTCATCTGCAACAAAATGACAAGTTATTTATTTTCCAATAACAATTTTTATCTGACTAATGAAACTTCTTTGAAGAGTGGCAGAGCATGCTGCTGTCTCCTGAAACATGAACCGTCCAGAAATTTCCAACACAAAATTTCTGCTACAGTATGTCTATAACCATTTTGACTAAAATTTCTTTATATTTTCAAGAATGAGACTCTATAATGTGATTAACTGGATTGTTTACTCTGCTCTGGTAACTATACATATCAGAAAAATAGCCTTTGCCGAAAAATCTTAATTTATAAAAATCTTAGGTTTTCTGGAGGCTTGTGTATCCAAAAAAGGAACTTACAGTGCGTTGTCCAGGCATGATTCTGGATACATGACTTAGCTTGAGATGTTTCTCCTCTTTGCCTGAAAACCATATTAATGTGGATTCATCCTGAAAATACAAATATGCACAACTAATCATTTGTAAAGAATGTAGATAACGACTTTAGGAAAACATGACTAGCAAAATGAGTCATTCCAAAGAACTTTATAGGTGAACATGTTCATCTTATAAATACGCAAATATGCATATATGTATTGATCTTGTAATAAGAATAATAAGATATACCCCTCTAAGGCTTTCTCCAATTTGAAGAAGAAAAAAGATCTCTTGAGAATCAAGAAGAGAGGTATCGGTACTAAATTATCATAAACTTATTGCATAAAGGAGTAACCAATTTCAAGCACAACATCAAGGGATCACATATTCTTAGATTTATAGCTAACTAAGAGGAATTTTGGGAGAGAAAATTGATCAAACATTAAATATCATACTTGTTCAAATTGCATGAAGAAAAGAAATCTGATACCATCCAATGCATAACATGAAACATATAGCATATTTTGTTTGGACATATCAAGCCAATATTTGAAATCTTCCATTACAAATGATAATATATAGTTGCACCATCTTTAGTTTTCAGAAAAACATAATTCTAAAGCAATTCTTAGACTAATATTGTCATGTACATGATAGACAAACGTAGGAAAAAAAAAGGACAGACAAAGATTTGAAGGTGCAACCAGACAGTATATCAGCATCTTGAATATCAGAATCCAAAATTCTAGACATGCGTAGACAAAGCTTACATTAGACAATCTGAATGGGCAAAATTTCGGTTTTCCTCTTCGTCCATATTTTAGCAAGTATGCTCCCTTCTTTAGAGCAGTGATAGCCTGTGAGTAATGACAAAGACAAAAAAAATTTTAAAAAAAATCATAAGAATTAATCTGCTAGACAAATTCATTTGATCTGAAACATAGCCAGGTAAGAGCACATGTTCAGCATGATAAAAAGGAAAAAGTTACATATGTTACACATTTGTCCATAAAAGAGATAAGATTATATATTCAGTAAGATAAACAGCATAATTTGAGCATATTACCAGGATGTTATATAAATGATTTTCCACAAAACACAACAAATTAATAAAATAAGCCAAGATCATTAATCTAAGAGCGATACCACAAACAATAGAATGACACCATAATGTCTACCCATCTATAGACCCCACCTGGACCCACTCGCCTACTAGTCCATGGTGTCCAATCCAACTAGCACGATTGGCAGTCCTCTCATGATCAAGAAGAAAAGTCTAGGACTCTAATCTAGTGCAGAAAGGGTCTTTAAAATTTTGGATGACTAGCTTGTATTAGTCCAAATCAGTGAGTGAGCTACCGTAGCCACACAGGCCGAAGTAGGCAGTCGTCCAGATTCAGAGTCCTACTCTGGCTGGTCAACCAGAGGAACACAAGTTCAGCTAGTTTTGAGGGGTATCTTAATGATGAATTTCTAGGTCTGCTGTAGTCAGAATTGGCATTAGTAGTCCTATAAGTAAGTCATTCTCCAAACTGGACCATGTCCTAGTTATGAGAGCCACAGCCTAACAAATTGCAAGGAGAGTTCCATCAAATTTATGAGATTGACTAACTAAGAAGAAGAGGAAAGCAGGATAAACATGCATGTAGGAGTTCTATAAATCTAATGTATATGTAGCTAAATGGATATAGATAGTTCCCACTCTAGTTCCTGGTAGTACTTGTTCGCATCTTCTGCCTATGCTTTCATCTGTTTCACAAATCTTTCTATAGGGATATGATATTTGGGTGTACATAAGTATGCTTTAGCATGTTCATTCATTTTTGTTCAACCCTGTAAGAAGGACTGCAACAAAAATAAACTTTATGGGAGAAAACCCTTTCCCGTTGTTCTTGGAAAAGTTTGCAAACAGATATGTGATGTCTTGACTAGTCATCAAATATGCAAGTCTAGGAAATTGGAGAGTAACTAACGTAAACAGAAGCCAACACTCAGGTTAAGTATGTATAAGTGCCAAATTTAACAGCACCATGAAGCACCTACTAGCCAAGAGGACTTGAATTGTCGTTGCAAGAATCAAGCATTTCAATAGCAGTGTATAGTTGTTAGTTTAAACTCTTGTAAATTGAATGTGCAATATGCATAAACTGAGAATGCTTTCACTTGTCATATCCACGGAAGTTGATACCAAAACGCCAACTAGTTATTTACATCACTCGACACAAAAATATCCTCAGATGCAAGAGAGAAGCCAGCGATATGGACTACTCTAGTCGACCTTGGATCAACAACTAAAAAACACCTATTCCTCCGATTCAACTACAGGAACTAAAAGAACAGCGTTCCACCAAGAATCCGAAGCCTTTACCTGCTCGATGTCCCTCTCGGCGTGGCCCGTCCTGCCGTGATCTGCCGCCGCCGACGCCGCCGCCATGCCCCCCGCCGCAACCGACCATCAAGATTCAATCTTTCGGCTTCGCCCGACACAAATCGCACCGTTCTGTCGTCATCGAGACCTCCGAATCATTCAACTGATGATCGAAGTCGCCCCCTCGAAGGACTGAACGTCAAGAAATGCTCCCAAGATCCGTCAAAACCGCGCCTCGATTCCGCTTCTTTGGGGAAAGATTCCTCTTCCTCGACCGCTGCTCGGATCCTAACGACAAAGAGAGAGAGAGAGAGAGAGAGAGAGAACAGAAAAGGATTGGGAAAAGAACACCCTTTCCTCGCTTCGCTCTCTTTCCTTGTAGCTATTGCTCGAGCTACTTGTGGATCCAACAAGGGCACCAACGTTACATCTAAACCCCCATACACACTTCAAATTACATAACGTGAACCAAAGCGGTGGACTTCTGAGTCATTCCAGTGTCACTTAGAATTGCATATAAGTCCCTATTCCAAGAAATATTTCAACAAATCTCCTCACAGCTCACTTATGTGGTCCCGTCCTCCGCGGCCTCGTTTTGGCCGAGTGGGGAATTCCCGGTCGGATCACCGCGGGTAAGGCGGTGATCCAATCTAAGGCCTTGGTGGCTAGATTCTTGTAATAATAATGGCAGTGTGACCACACTAATTGATGACAAGTAATTAAAGAAAGCAATGGTTGGTTTGCCAAAAGTGCCAACGGTAAACTAATGCCTTCTAAATTCAGCTTATTTCTCAGTTGTTAAACTTCATTTAGATGAGCTGAAGGTGGTATTTAATGATTTGATTTAGATTGATTATATAGAACATGAATCATAGATTTAGATACATATAGATCGAAGTAGGAGCATCTCTTACTCACATAATCATAATTACTTTTCAAGAATATTATTTTTATAGATAAATTTGATCTTGACTTAAATAATATTATAATTTTTTATTCGTCAATCGATGTAAAACTAAATAATCTTACTCGTTTCATTCAAACATAACTCGTGATCTGTTGATTATGAATATAGTATGCTAATCTTAATATGAATATAGTATGCGATGGATGGCTCCATCAATTTTGCCCCTCCACAATCCATCACTGTTCCAAACTAAAGGCAGATAGAGATAAAGATAGATAAACAGAGAGAAAGAGCCTGCAAGTCTCAATCAAGGGTCCCCCTTCCTCAACGAGGACTCATCACACCCACAACATTCCTCCTTTTGAGAGAGAGAGAGAGAGAGAGAGAGAGAGAGAGAGCTCTTGAGGAAAAAGAAGGGCAGGGAAAAGTGAAGGGACAAGGGTGACTTGTGCTTCTACTTTTGCAACCCCCACGCCAACCCAACTTCATCTTCTATGAAGTGCTGTCATCCCTATCCCTCCCCCGCCTCGAAAGAGAAGGAAACTCACCCACCCATTCCTCTCTTGCAACTCACAATTCCCCATAAAGTGAAGTCATGTTGTCTCACCCATCATCACTCCAAAACCTCCCCATTTGTAGAGAGATGCACACCGTTCATAGACATGCATTTCGTCTCCCTCCATGCCTCGAAGATTTATCACATGTAAATAAATACATCACTGAGCATCCCAAATTGCCGTTTTTCTTGTCTTGTTGTCAAATTCTTCTCCGATGTTGGCCTGTGTTGGAGAACTCCACTGTGGATATGCATTTCATAGACGTGCATTTCATATCTCTTGTTTTGTTGTCTTCTTCTCCGACGATGGCCTGTGTTGGAACAACACTACTGTGGATATGCAATTCATGTCTGTCAATACCTTGAAGTTCTATCACATAAAGTAATACACACAAAGAATGCCATATTGCCATTTTCTCTTGTTTTGTTGTCTTCTTCCTCAACACTACTGTGGCTGTGGATATTATTTCCCAGACAGCATCTCAAGAAAGCAGTGCTGGAGACACTAATAAAAGAAGCTCACAAAAAAAAGACAACTTGGTCAGCTTAAAATGTCAATATATTAATGGGAGATGCCACCCTCTACATGGATACAAAATTTGGAAGTTTGGATTATCTCAGTGTCTATTTTGGCTTGTTTTTATGGGTCTAGAAAGCATATCTCTTTCATAAATTACTGGGACTAATTATATAGTCAACAGGGGGATTTGGCATCAGAAGATGGGCATGTTTTGATGTTTGAGAGGTGAACTACCATTTTAGAAAACCTTTTTTTTCTTATGTCTTGTTGTTTGATGACATGAATTATCTCACCTACAACCATTCTGAAGTATATTTTTAGAGGAAAAATAAAAAGACATTATATTATATATAAAATGAATAGTGTGTCAAGAAAGGGAGATAACATCCATTGTTAATAATTGTTATAAAAATAATAACATATAGTGAATTCTAATCATGTTACCACATGTCTTGATTTGAGATCAAGATTCTCTGATAGTTTCACTAATTGGAACTTTTTCCCTGATCATGTACCATAATGGATTTATTATAGTGATGAAGAGTATGCCAACGAGAATAATCAAACCTGTGTCAGGGAGCTGTGATATTTATGTTCATGGCAGATATGTCTACTTAATTATGCTCTACAGACAGTAATATGTAGACTGCTATACAGTCCAAATTGTTTGGCATTTGAAGCATGCATTAGAAGAAAAGCTTTTATCTTCCCCTATGCTTGACCAAGAAGCTCTCATGATAAGTAATGTTTAGTGTAGAGTAGTACAAAATAAACTTGCATCAACCTTGGATGTTTAGAATATGTCATTGAAACAATGTTTTGACCTCAACTTTCCATTAGATGACTTTAATCAAATGTCTCAATCCCCTTCTAAGAGCAAAAATATTAAACAAAGGTCACAATCTTTGACCAAAACCTGTATATGATTGAAGAATCTCATTACTAGGTATTGGGCTGAGCTTGACTTCAAGTAAGCATCGAGAAGAATTTTTGAACTTTGATTGAAGTATTACTCATAGAATAAGAAAGGTTAGGGCTTATAAATATTGCTCAGGAAGAATGCAATAAAAACAAGATAAATATAGTCAATCAATCAGTAAACTTTGATCCTTCTCCCACTCTCAAACCATTCTTTTAGTATGTCACAGACAAAGCTACTCTACTAGTAATTTTCTCTCCAATATCTATATTTCTAGGCTTAGTTAAGGTTCATGTAGGATAAATAAGTCAATTTCATGTATTATATGTCCCTCCAAATACTACTGATCCTACATATTAACATCCATTGAAAAAACTCAACCTAATAATTTCTAGTTATAATTAAAATTAATTAATTTAATTTCAATGAGACATAAGTTATTCTTATATAATCAGCATCAAATTTTAAAGGGTGTAAATGTCATTTATAGATTTTTTAAGCATTTACAAACTCTATTTACTCTCAATTTACAACTCTGTAACCGTACATGTGCAATATAATTATCTCTTGTAGTGAAAGAATGACTATAGGTTGGACAAGTGGATAAATATGTAAAATCACATATTAAAAAAATTATCTGAAAAATACAGGATAAATTTTTTAAAAAAACACAAACATAAGAAATAAAAGGGTTCTTGCATATCTATTCTTTCATATTTTAGAAGTAGCATATTTGCCCCTATATGTCACCCCATTAGCGAATGCTTGATGAAATAGTTAATCATACATACTTTTGATTAACAAGAATTAATTTGAGCTTAGAAGGAATTATATAACAAAAGATTAGCGCTTGTAGAAGAGTTACCAATTATATAAGTATTAATATCAATCAGTGTTATAAGACCACTGTGCTAATTATACAAATCAGTGTTATAACTAACAAACACTAATTATAATGTTCTGAGTTTTACATGGATGTAAGTTTTCTCAGAGAGGTTAGTATGAACATCACTAACTGTAGAGGGATATATAAGCAATTTTGTCAAAATTAGGGTTAAGAATTATAATTTTTAGCAGATAACTTTAGGATTGGCTCTAAGATTTATAGATCGTTTTAGCCTTTTTTTTATTGAATTTTTAACACTCTAAAGGACAATAATACATGAAGAATGAGTCGCAATTTCAGTATTTTTAAAACTGTGGAGAACATTGAATTTGGTTGGATCTGATACTTTAATAAGTGAATCATACCGATCAATATTTCTAATCGGACTAATTAGATCGGTTCGATTTATGGTTCTTGTAAAACCTTTTCTGGTAAAATATTTATAGGACTTCTCTCTGTGTCTCACTATTTAAGTTTATGAACCATTGGTTTTTGTTGATCATCATTGTCACCTGTGGTTAACTTATCAAGCCTCAACACATACTTATTAAATTCTAATAAATCAATTTATATTTTATTTTATTTCTGATGTAAGACTAATATGGAGTATTATGTTCTTTTAACGTAATCATTATTTTTTCTTTGAATGTTGTTCTTGAACACATTTGTCTACTTTAGCACTCTGATATGCTGCAGAGCTTTCACCTGCTGTTTCTTGGAGCCCAGTCCGGTCCAGCTTGAAGAACTCATGTTTCAGCCACTGGCTCATAATTGAGTTGCAGATCATCATCAATGAGTGACACCAAATGTGCCAGCACTCATCATCAGATGCATCCCCAAGGTGGGCAATGCAATCAACTGCTGATTCCAGTAATCAATGAAGCAGGCTGTAAAGAGAAGACTGCTGAACCCCCCCACCAAAAAAAAAAAAAAAAAAAAACAAAGCATGAGGATTGGACAACATCAATCATAATTATTCCCTTCTGTGGACCAACTGATGCTAGTAAAAAAAATTCGTATTGACGAGAGTCTCGTGTAACAAAATTATTATAATCTATACAATGCTTTCGGATACACGAAAAATATGTAATAAGTTTTTTTAGCTTTGTGTTATATATATATATATATATATATATATATATATATATACAGAATTTTTTTGTTTGTTTTATGGTTGAGATATGCGATGATGAATATTGATTCCATATGAAACAAACACATAGTTTTGTAGAGATGGCATCCAGCTATCATCTGATACTTGTCCCCTGGAAGTTCTACAGCTAAACAGCACCTGAGCCCCACACACACTGGCAAAGTTTTGCCCACTTGCCATGCTTGATGATTCTGCAGATTTCCAAGGCCAAGTAACTTCATTTTCTCCGTGGCTGGGATGTAGAGAACTGAGGATTTGGGTGGATCTGCATTGCTTCCTTCAAGGAAAGAAGAAAAGGGACCACTGCAAGCAGCAGGTATCTTATGAAGCAGGGATGCCATTTTGTCCTGAGATCATTATCCACCTGTGGGTCACTCAGTGATCACCACGTCCCAGCAGCTAATCCCCATGCCCTGCATCCAATCTCACACTTAATTCTCAGTCAGTGAGCCCCTGTTCAGTCAGCACTGGAAAGAAGAAAGAGATGTCACTGTTTAGGTGGAAAGGCTATGTGAATGTAGTGAGTCCAATGACACCAGTGAATCATGTCACTGGTGGTTTGGCATGCACTTTTGACCTAAACAGGGCATTCTAGCATGCATTGTGTTTCTCAGAAATGAATAAGTGAATGTTAGTAAAGATTACTTTTTCATGTGTGAGTGTGTGTGTGTGTGTGTGTTAAGAGGTTTCTCAGAGGTCAGAAACCTTGGCATACACTTTCTGACCCAAACAAGGCTTGCCAGCTTGGCTTAAGGCAGGTTTCACAGCAAAGTCTCTTTGGTTTTCTGAGAAATGAATGCTACATATAGATATAATATTTGAATTATGATATCATGTGTTTGGAAGATATTCTTTGCAAATTTTTTCCCCCCTTGATTTCTGTGAAAGGTTCCATGCAAAAGGAGGACAGACAAGCAAATAGAGGAGTCAATACTTTTATTGTAGTTGACTTTACTGCTCTCATCTGCAATGCAGATAAGATTGAAATAAATTTTGATTAAAATAGAGGCCTTTGGATTCCTCAATAGGTAACTGCAACAGCTTTGTATGAAATCTTCCTTTTTAGTTGAAGGACCAGAGGTTATATGATTCTCTTGATGTCCCCATGAAAGACCTACTTTTGCTACCATAAATTCATGTTTCAGATGCTTAAGAAATGACTCCATGAGCACCTCCATGGGAGGTGGTTCCACATTAAGTTTGGTGGTGGGTGCAAGAAACACTGAACTTTTGCTTTTGATCTGGCAATAATGCAGCAGCCTTGCTTCACATCATTGATGGATTCATTAATATGTTGAGCCTGTGTGTTAGCTCCAACAATGAAGATATCAAAGAAAACAAAAACGAGCAGTGAGACAACGCAAGGCATCATCACATCCAAAGAGATCTAGACTGACATACTGAACAATAGATGTGACTTCAAAGGAAAAAGAACTGTGAGATGGAGGTACCAAACAGTGATGCAAATTTGTCATCAAAGTTATCAAAGATATGGTTCTCTGAATCTGATTGACATACTATTGCAGGAAGATGCTACAGAAGAATTAGTTTGCAGAGGTTTTAGCTGAAATGTCTGATAGATAGATAGATAGAGCATGGGTGTTTTGGATACAAATGATAGGAGGAGGGAGAAAGATGCACCCTCATTTTATGCAGTTTTGTGGTCTGGGATCACTGGTTTACCATTAGGGATGAGTTGAGAAGGGGACAGTGAGAGGTCAGGTTCAGAGGAGCTCTTTGTTGATCAGGCTTTGATGAAATCCACTGAATGCTCTCTCTTTATCCAAGCTCTCTAATAATTTATGCATCATCACTGAATAATGGAGTTCTGATTAGGGTTTTCATTTTGAGTCCTTACGATAAAATCTTGATTAATGATAACCTAATTTATTATATTAGATACAATATTATCATGAATTTAGTTAGAATTGTCTGAGTTATAAAACACCCACATTTATCCATAAGGATCAATCTGGATTTCAATCTCTTACGGATCTTCAAAAAAAAAAAAAAGGAAAAAAAAATAGTCGAAGAGATAAGTAATAGATAAAATATCCTCGTCTACATATAGAACAAATAATTTGTTATATTAGATCTAACACAATGGAGTTCTGATTAGGGATTTCATTTCAAATCCTTCTATTATCTTCTAGCAAACGATGAAATCTTAATTAACGATAACATAATTTGTTACATTAGATATAGTATTATCATAAATTTGATTAGAATTGTCTAAATTATGAAGCACACATACTTATCTGTAAGAATAAATCTGGATTTCAATCTCTTATGGTTCTTCTAAAAAGAAAAAAAAAAGATAGTCAAAGAGACAATATCATGGAACCCACTTTCTATTCAATGCTCCTTTGTCAAAACTATGCTTTGCACAGCATCTTTGTATTTGAGGATCATTGGTCTGTGGAAGTTAAACAAGAGAGAGAAAGACAGAGAAAAGTAAAAGAATCTTCTTGAAGAGTCAACTATGCTCCTTTATTTCTTAACAAGGTTCACTTTTTCTAAAGAGTGAGATGTTGTCTTCGGTTTATTGGCAAGTAAGATTTACTCTCTCAAAAAATCTATGGATGCAATTTTCTGTGGTATATGAGCCAAAGAAGCCTATGAAAGAACTGTTGAACAGTACCATCAGCACAGTTTCAATCAATTAAGATCCAAAATCTGTTGTTCACCTTTTAGTTTACAGACAGTGCAGAATGATCTCAGCCTCACTGATTTGTTTAAGAATGCCAAAGATAATGAATGGGAGGCTGGTCATGTTACACATCATTGATATGATTTGTTCCACTCCATATCTTTAGATGATGCATTGCCATTGGAATCCTAAGCTCTGAAACCAGGGCTCTCTCTACTGACTAGCAATGGACAAGTCAAAGTTGAGTCTGTGGAATTCCCCAATTTGCTAGGAAGATTACTTAGATCAGGACAAGAAACATCACCTGGTTAGGAGGAATGAGTACCATTACCTCCCACCTCCATCAGAAACTCATTCTTTGATTTGTTCAACCAAGTTCACAATCAATCAGGTTCAAGAAACTTACAAAATTAGAAAGTATTTATTGGGTCTATTTGTATGCGTGAAATTTTTTTGAGACAACATCGTTTTATATCAAGAAGATCATAATTATAAGTGGTTAGATGAGTGTTACCCTAATCGATTATGCATGTGTTATATATAATTATGAAATTAATTGATTTTATCTAAATCGTGCATCACCCTTATGTATTTATCTATAAAGGGTTAGCCTTCCTGAAATTTTGTACGATCTGAAAAGGATCTATAAAAGAGAAGATGAGTTAGAGGAAACATTTATATCAAAATCTTATAAGTAGATATTTTAACAAACACTTAATAAATAATATAAATTACAAATATAGACTTTGTAAACTTTAAACAATTATACGGTAAAGGATCCGGTATGATATGTTGTAATAAAAAATACCCACAAATACTTATATGATATTGTTACAGAATAAATCTAAAACTTATTCAAGTTGGTACTTGTTGAGATTTTTGATCATTCAAAACTTACGAAATTTATAATTATAATTTAGATTATTTATCAAGTATTTATTAAAATGTCTACATGTAAGATTTCGAAATAAGTATTTTCTTAATTCATCTTTTCTTTTACATATTATCATGGGATCATAAAAAAAATCAAGCAGATTGATCCTTTATACGGCCATCATGTGATATAAAATTGGCTAGCTTTATCACTGATGATGAAAGAGGGTGGCATCAAAGATATTGTCGCTCACTAAACAAAGAGATTTGACGAAGATAGCACAGCACAATAAGATATGCGTGGAAAAGGGAACGAGGCAAGTGTTGGGGAAATCACATGGAATTGCCTCCCAAGTGGGCGTGGGCATGAGATACGTCGAGGCGGTTTCACACAACTGGAGACGGGTGGTCATCCCTGACCTCAGCGTATCTGCTGCCAGGATCAGGCGGGCCACCACCGGCGCCACCGCCACCTTCACCTTCCAAAGCCGCCCCCCCCTCGGGCATGCATAATAAACCTCTGAATCCTTCAATCTAACTCGCACTCATCTTACAGCTTGCTTTATCATGATATTTTTATATCTCTATATATCTAGAAAGAAAAAGAGAGAGAGAGAGAGAGAGAGATCTTTGTCAGTGTTTGGTTGTGGTTTTGTTTCTTGGTGTTTAATGCAAAGATGGAGTGAGGACATGGGAAGATACGGGTGCAAATCTGGTCGGATCTTGCTTTCCAAGGGGTCGGATTTGGTGGGCCGGAAGGTGGCTTATATTTCGATTGCCTTGGCTGTCTGGAAGAGTCCATTGGGAGCGAGAAGGAAAGAGGGACGGGAAGGCCTCCACCTCTCCGGCTACTTCTGCTGTTGTTGTCCGTTTCCCCCGCCTTCGCCGTCTCTTGGCCCTCCTTGAAGCTGGTCGTTGTGGGGAGGAACTGGTCGATGGCTGTTGATGCAGAAGCCGAGTTCCATGTCCTGGCCGTGGATGACAGCCTCATAGACAGGAAGCTCATCGAGAGGCTCCTCAAGACCTCTTGCTTTCAAGGTTAGCTAAGCTTCTGCTGCTCTGGTTCATCTTGTTTTCCTTCTCTCCTTGACAAGCTTGCGTTGGTGTTTCAGTCACCACAGTGGATTCCGGGAGCAAGGCTCTTGAGGTCTTGGGGTTGAGGGAAGACCGAACAACCCCATCGGCTGTCTCACCAGAACATAATGTAATCTTTGATCTTTCTGCTTTCCTTTCTTTCTTGGATGTGTGCACATGATGGCTGCATGATTTTGATGGCGTCGTGAACGCTGGTGCTGTTCTGGCAGGAGATTGAGGTGAATTTGGTCATAACAGATTACTGTATGCCTGGGATGACAGGGTATGACCTCCTCAAGAAGATTAAGGTAGAGTTCATGCTTGTTCATCAGGTTTCCAGTCTGCACATTTTGTCTTCGATTCATTTGTTTCAAGAAGCTGAGGAGGGGGCTGCTCTTGCTCTAATGTCAGGGATCATCATCTTTGAAGGACATCCCGGTGGTGGTCATGTCATCCGAGAACGTGCCTTCCAGAATAAACAGGTGAGGATGAGGATGATCATTCCATTTCTTCTTTACCAAGATGAATTCTTTCTGTTAATATACTCGATGAGATTTCAATCTCTGTCAAGAAATCCACAGTCTTCTAGGTTATTGAATAATTATTTTATCGGAAATCCTGATCGATGATATAAAATTGGATTGACCTTTTGTATTTATTGCTCCAAAATTTAGTTTCTATTGATTTGGAATCCATTTTGCACACCCAATTGCCACAAGGAAATCAAAATGAAGGAAAATAATCCTAGTGGTTGATCGAGCATTGCTAGTAGTCTGTAACTATTTATTTTCCTTTATTTAAAGAGAGGATTATTGTTGATACGGAGTTCGGCAATAGACATACCTTTTAAGTGCCCATGAATAAAGGAATTATATCCTGATCTGATAGGGCGAAGAAGAAAGTAGATATTCCCGATCTACAAGTTGAATTCATGAGATTTGTGTTAAATTAATCACCTTTAAGAATAAAGAAGAACAAACAGATAAGAGTTGTATTTGTAAATCAGATTAGTCTGTCATTTGTCTTCTGCTGCTTAAGATAAGTTTTCCACCTAATCCTGCAATAGAAAAGTTGCATGGATGTCGTCAATTCTGAGGTCAAATCAGGAAGGAAGGCAGTCCTTTTCCGCAATATGGTCAAACATCTCAAGATCTTTACCTTGTTCTTGTTAGATTTGCTCAATATTCTGAAGTTGATGTGATGAGATAAAGATGGGTAGAGAGGGCACATCTGATATCTGCTAACCTTTATCTAACATGGAATTTCTTTGCTGTGTACTGCTGCAGATGCTTAGAAGGTGGAGCCGAAGAGTTCTTTCTGAAGCCAGTGCAGCTCTCAGACTTGAAAAGGCTCAGGCCTCATATTCTTAAAGGGAGATCAAAAGACCAACAGCTACAACGAGAAGAAAACAGTAACACCATCATCATCAGCAGCAGCGGCAGCAAAAGGAAAGCCATGGATGAGGAACCTTCATCCGAGAGGACGAGACTCAGATTCTCCACTGGTAGCTTAACCATGTTGTGATACGAACGAACATGTTTGTCGACTAGCTGAAGATCCCCGTCGGAGCGTTGAGTTTCTTCGGGTGCTGCCAGAGAATTCACATACCATGCCGATTTTGCTGTTGGCTAAAGCTACCAAAAAGTAGGAAATGTAAATAGCCGGAGAACTAAGTCGATGATGATTTGGCTGGATTCATGAGATACCATCAGGTGTTTGGTTCATGGTGCCGGGGATACTGTTTGCTGGTTTCGTTAAAATCTGTTCTGGTGACAAAATGTCTTCGTCTTTGAGCATCCAGAGTAAAAGAACTACTCCCATCGCGATGCAGGGCAAAGAAGTAGCCTTGGACCTCTGATCCGAATGACGCTACACTTCTCAAGCTTCTGATTTCATCCTTGATTCAACCTGGCTTACGCGGTTTGGCTTTGTATTCATCAATGGCAGAATGTTTTGTATTCATCAATGGCAGAATGTTTGAAGTAACAGGAACGAGTTTTCAGCAAGAAAAAAGCCCAAAGAAGATCATCAAAAGACGGTAAATATCCTCGACGATGAGGCATATCACCAAAGTTGAACACTTTGATATTCTCAGAGAATCTAGAGAGATCCAACTTTTGAAACCTTATGGTCATTCACTGCTTGTAACCGGATCCAACATGATCTGTAATCCATCGTGAGCAGGAAAAGAGTGTAGAACAACCGTGCACTTGTCTTTGGTTGAATCCACAGGCTAGCCAATCTTTGTTACAGCCGGAATGTGGTTCCAGATACGGGCTTTGGATTTCCAACTGAGCAGTTGTTTAGCTTGTCAGAAACAGTTCCTCAAGCTTCAAACCAAAGATGGAGGTTCTTGATCTGAGACTACTGATTCTTGAATCACCGTGCCCCCCGGAAAAGAGCAGCTTTTGTGTGATGAATTCTGCGTGCCGCTGCAAGAGATGAAGCCAAAAGCATACTGCTGATGCACCGGACTCCACTCAGACTGGTGACTCACGCTGTGCAAGGATTTGGAAATGGAATCATTTGGTAGCATCCACAGGGCAGGCAAACCCATCAAAGACACAGAAGACAACGTCAGCAAACCGGTCAAGATATGCCCTGTTGCCTTCGGCACGCTATGTTCCAATGTGGACCTCTTCACAGCAGTGGATTCTTGCAATAGATACGCCCTGAAAGCCCATAGATTGAGAACCCGCACCAAGTTGGTCAGCTTGTTCAAATCAAAAAGCTTCTTTTACCAGCTAAACTTGCTGATCCTCTAAAACATTGGTAAATTTACCAGCTATTTAACCTTGTTCAAACAAACCGAAATCGATGTCAATGTAGAAAATGACAGCAAACCAAATCAAGATCAAGTCCTCCGATCCGGTTCGTTCGGACCGGGTTTAACTAGTTTTAATTGAAGACCAAAATTATAAATTTTTACCAAGACATTGGATTGATGTCATCCATCCTCAACCTCATAATTTTTTTTAAAATAGAAAAGTTTCAGCGTATATATTTTTAAATTATATTCAATGTAAACAAATTATCATATAACTTTTTTCATTAAGTATGCCACCACCGCCGACTCTCGGCTCTTTGTTTCTTCAACCTACCTATGCTATTTACGCAGTTGACCACCTCCCTCGTCATTGGAGAACTATGTAGGGCCCACCGCCGTTCCACTGCCTCGTCTAATCATAGCTCAGGCCGGAAAGTACCTTCGTCCTCGATCTGATCACATCAAAACGAGCACGCAAAATAAAGCACATCATATCATATTCCTCGGATAAAACCCTCCGAGAAAACCTTTACTTCTTACATACGTCGCACATCATATTATTGGAAGATCTGCGGGCCCCACGTTTGTTCCGATGCGGCATCCAATCAAAACGCAGGTAGGTGGGTACATTCGTCGTTTCTTTATCTAATTGAGTTATCCCACCGCAATAAGCATACACCAAGCTATCTGATCACATCAAACTAAGCACGCATAATAAAGAGAAAGATAAACATCCCACGAATATACCCTCGCATCTTAATTTCGTATTGATATCGATGTGCGTCTTCTTTTGGATCGACGAAGGCCGCATCCCTCTCTCTCTCTCTCTCTCTCTCTCTCTCTCTCCGCTCCTCTCCCCTTTTCGCTTGGTGAGAAGGGCTTTAGCGCTCGTAGCGATCTGATACATCCCGATCTCCCTTCGCCCCCTTCCTCCTTCTCTCTCCCCGGATCCAACTGATCCGCGCATCCATGGAGGAGCAGGGCCAGATCGCTCCCTCGTCTCGCACCGGGGGAGAGGTAACGCCGCATCCGGATCCCTTGTTTTCTGGTGGTTTGATTGATTGATCGATCGATTGACATGGCTTTGTTATGCGGGTAGGCGGTGGTCGAGGAGGGGAAGGGGTGTGATGATTCGAACGGATCGGGCGAGAGATGTGGCTTCTGCGCTATTTGCTTGGAGAAGATCGCGCTGCCGGAGATGGCGCTTGTAAAAGGCTGCGAGCACGCCTACTGGTTTGTGCATAACTATTTTAGGGTTTTCTGCGTTTTACCAATTCTTGGCTTGGAAGGTTTCAGTTTCTTGCTTTTATCTATTTGGTAGGTTAATCATACGGAAGAAGTAACAAGTAATTTTTTTAGTAGAGGATGTGGTGGAATGAGACTTACGAGAGAGATCTAAATCTTAAAATATAAGAAGAATTAAACACAATTTTTCATCATAGTTCTCACAACTAGAAGAATTACACAGGAATATGAGGAAATATATTAGGATTCTTGAAAAGAGAATAAAGGAGGAAGGCTCTACTCGCCAATGTTGAGCAGTCTTCATTACTCAAATCTTGATCACTCAGGTTGCGTAAGAACGTGGTACCGCAAAAGAATGAGTGCTTGTGTTCTTGAAGATAACATTTCTGGTAGAGTTAGGCTGCCTATGTTTTAGGTTGATGTTCGAAATTTGCAGCTAATTGTCACTAAGTAGAAAGAAAATCAATCGATATCTCCTAGTGAACTATTCTTTCTTTTTCTTGAGGGCATAATGTTTCCAATGAACGGTGTATGGAAAAAAAAACCTTCATTCCAGGAAATATGATGTGATAGAAAACCCTGCTGGCAAAAGAACCTTTCTGATTTGATCAAAATGGCCAACTTGGTGCAGGCTCTCAATCTATGGGCTTTTGTTTTTTTGAGGGCATAATGTTTCCAATGAACCTGCACCAAGTTGGTCATTTTGATCGAATCAAAACCTAAAGATGTCCAAAAAAACTGGAGAGGTGGGTCAGGCTTAATAATGCGTACGATTATGGTTGATCCTTGATAATGTTATCTGCGGATCTACCATCAAACTATCATAGGAAAAGCAAGTTTCATATCTTTACTCAGGAAACATACTAATTACAAGATTCACTTGTCTGGTTGTTAGTTTAGTGGTGATTGTTTAATCTTCTTTTGGATGACAAAGTTCAAATGCCGACTTTGGCAAGGAGACCCATGATGGAAAGAGTGGGATTGTTCGTTTTGTCTCTTCGTCTAATTTATTTTTTTTAAAGGCAGTAGTAGTTTAAATTTGATCTGCACATAAATGTTCGCCGCAGTTTGAGATACAGCTCAATATAGACCTAGAATTCCTGGGAAATAGTATCTGTAAGTTGAATAGTGAATCTTGTTTGTGTTATGGACTATAAGCTTTTGTAGAACACTTTTGTGCAATCTAAAAAGGCATCATTTACATGTTGCGACCATGTAAAGAGCTCTTTGATGTAAAAGAAACTTTAAAAGTGATTCTCAGACCTCAATATATTGCATACCAATGTATCGTGAGAAATTTTTTTGATTATGCATGTATTGCTAATAGAATCTTGTTGCTGTTTGCTTGGGCAGTGTGATGTGCATCCTGCGGTGGGCAACATACCGTGAAAGGCCATCATGTCCTCAATGTAAGCATCCATTTGAGTTCCTCAATGTTCACCGTTCGCTTGACGGCAGGTTAGGCATCCATCTGTCCTCGTCGCTTGAAAGCTGTTTGTGTTCAAGTATATGAAATTAATATCAAATCTTTACGCAGCATCCAAGACTATATGTTTGAGGAGAGTGTATGCCTTCTCCTTAGGGCAAGTTGGTTTGTACCATTGACGACAGTTCAGGCACAACGAGAGGACGCTCAAGAAGAAGGTTTTGATGAACTAGAGGACTTTCTTCAAAACGAATATGAAGATGAACTTGACGATCTGGATGAAAGCTACTTTGCTAGTAGATCAAGTATTCGTATCGGCAACAGGAGATGGGGTGACAACGGTTATGTGAGGGCGGGAAGGAAGGAAGCACGACCTGTCAATCTGCAGTCTTTCGACGATGAGGATGCTGGTCCATCTCGGGCTCCAAAGCAGAAAGAGGCAGCAAAAGACTGCACTGGAAGGCGGGCGAAAAGGGCCCTGAAGCGCGAGGCAGCCGATAAGGCAGCCGCAGCAAAGCACCAGCAGCATCTGCAGAGGCTGGGCCGCAAGTAGTGCGGTGTTTCATGAACTGCTTTTCTCTGTGTAATAAGCCAGCGACTTACTGTACAGCATGTTAACCTCCTCAATCATGTTAGGCTTAGTTTGGAGAAGTGCCACCGAGCATAGCGTTTTGGTGCCTTGGTCTTCTTCTATATGCTTCCTGTAGGCATGCTTCTTTAAAATCTGTGCTCAATTTGACAGGTCAGATTTGTTTGTGTTTCATCGAAACTAGTGAAAGCGACCGTGAATGAAACATCCAGATTTCAGATAATGAAGAAAAACAGAAACTGATTAAAAATTTTGATGGTCATTACAAATGGGAATTTTGCATCCCCCAAAACAGCCAACGTGAAAAATTCCAAACAAAACATCGCTCACCATCTACATAATTATAAAAAAGTTGGATTTTGCTCAAACAGATAACCGAAGTGTCTGATGTACACGTCCAAACAGAAACAGAAACCAGAAACCGCTTGTCTTTTTGCCACTACCTACCTACTGCTTCCATGACCAGTGTGTTTGACATCCACGATACAGTGTGGATAACCCAACACAACACGTCCTTTACACAACATACGAATTGGATTGGCTGACTGCTACAAATAAAAGAATAACCAACTCCTCCCAAACCCACCCACCACGAACATACACCTCTCGTCAACAAAAAGCCGCAGAGCTTGTACCACTCGTAATGTGTCTCCAGATCATCAAAGAACCAAATACCTGGAAGGATCCAAAGCAAGCAGATAGTGAAGGCACGATGCAGAGCGAGCCATAAAAGGTCCCCTGACTCCAGTAGGCACATTCTTAGAAGAGATCCACCTTTCGTTTCTGCATATCCTGTTTCCATTTGGGTTGCCGATAGAATGCCTCTTTGGTCACACCCAGAATCGTCTGGAACTCAGCATCAGATAAGTAGGCCTAAATATAATTTTTTTTTAAAAAAAAAAACCAATCAGAGCAGCTGAACACCTACATATCTTTAATCAGCAAAAAAGAGTCATCAGAATCGAAAGACTTCAGTTTGCAAACCTCTCTGCATTTGCAGTCAATTCCACTGACAGGATTGCTGGACTTTGCTTTCAAACGTTCATAAGTGAATGTACGTTCACCCCCATTCTCATCTATTTGGGGATTTGTTGCCACATCTGAATCTGCACCATTGCTATCTGATAAAATGCCACTGCCTTCTGTGGTTTCCTGCTCAGCTGAAATCTCAAGTGAATCCCCCGACTCCGAGCCTGCACTTTCAGTCTTTGCAGACTCTGCAGTAGGAAAAAATAGCCGTGATTATCTGTTTTTCCACCAAGGCAAATGACTGCACTTTATATCTGTTTCCTAAGAACTACTGCAACGACAAATTTTCCATGTCTCACAATTGGACATTTAGTTTTTCAAAAAATCATTTACCCTTTGCTTCTCTCAAAGAAAGCAACTTAATGAAAACATTTGTAAACAAGTCCATCTTTTTCAAATTGCTATACTACTGGAACGGTGCCATGGACAGCTATATTTAGCAACCAGAAACATACAATAAAAACTGTCTATACTACACAGGAAAAATCAGAAAATATAAAAGGCATAATACCATTTATGGTCCCAACAGGAACAGGGGAAGGGCTTCTGCTAAATCTTCTTGTAGAGGTCTCTGATTCTCCCTTCTTTTGTTCAGCAGCTAAAACAGATGACAATGCAGCAACTGCAGCTGCTCGTTGTGATCCTTGGCTTGATCGTGATGGCTTTGGAGCTGTGGTTTTATTGTTTAAAGACGGATTAAATGCAGATGATAGTGCTGCCAGGGCAGATGCCCTCTGAGTGGCTCCACCATGATGCACACCAGTAGACTTGTCTTTAGACTGCAACAAATCATAGACACGAAAAATATAAGTGACAAAGACCACCAGAACTCCATATGCATCAACTAGACATTTGCTACAATCAATTAAAATCCATAAGAACTACCCAATTAAAATTGCAAGCTAATGATTAGGATACAAAAATGATAATTTTCAAAATATAAAGATTATCAAATATTCAACATGCCTTGCAAGAAGAAAAGATGCAGTGCAACTGTTTTTTCTGTTGTTTCATGGAGTTACAAATGTTAGAAATAAGTTACTAATAGCAGATTTACTACGTGTTAATGGCACATCACATGGCCAGGTGTCAACAGGGCAAGGGATGGACTCCGCCGAGTAATGAAGGGTCAACATAGCACCGGTCCAGCACCCAGCATGTTGAATCTTGGCAAGGTTTAAATAATATTATTGCAGATTATGACATATGATCAAATGGGTTCTTACAGATAAGCAATAGCAAAGTAAAAAGTTGATAATAATATGTGTAATCATTTATGGTAAAGAAAACAACAACCAGTTATTAAAGATAAGAACTAACATACTTGTGAGCCTTTTCTTACTAGAAGAAAACAAATAATTTTATCATTTAAAACAACATAATCAAGATCTAGGAAGTCAGATAAAAGCTTTCAGACCCCAAATTTTCTTTCTTCGTTTTTTGTCTCTTTTGCTTGCCGATAGTTAATTTTACTAAGTATAACTCATCAGTTGATTCCTCATTGATAGAGTGGTTAGAGCTTGATCCTAGGTTGGGTTTAACAGTAAAAAATTGGCACATACATACCTCTGAAGCATGAATGGATGCCCCAAATAGGTGTGCCAGTTTCTTCAGGAAAGAATTTCCATGAATCTGAATCATACGTAGAAGCATATATTAATGTCTGCTAGTATTAAGCATATGCAGTGTGCATCAGAAACCATTTTTCTTAGTACAACACAGAACTTAAATCAATATAAGCAAGTGAAGTAAGTTGCAAAATTAGCTTGAGTCCAAAGAAGTACAAACATTTTGCATATATTTTCTCCACAATACAATCATAAAATCTGGTAACTGATCACACCAAAACCAAGTGCCTAGTTAGTTACATCATAGGGCAATTGCATTTAGAAAAGAATATATGATTAGGAGTCTGTAAGTTGTTGCACAAGAAGCAAGAAAACTAAGGACAAAAAAATTCTTGATAGAAATTTTTTTACTGAAAGTCTATAATTTCTGAAATTTATTTGCAGAATAGTTATCAAGTAGATAAATCTTAATGAAATCTTAGGAGGACCAATGTTTCCAATCGTATTATTGTTGAGTAAAAATTTTAGTGTTAAACAACAAAGCTTATATTACTGTTGAATAAATAGGATAGTTTTGAACAACTATAAACTGGAAATAGCTACATGCTGTGTTTGATTTTGACCACTGATGAATGACAGTGTAATTCTGGAGTCTTTTTCAGATAATTATACCCTCTCCAAAGTTTTCAAACTCAACACAAATGAGAGGCTAAGAAAATCTAAAAAGGACATATCAAGTTGATTATGTGACATAAATGATATAGAATTGATCGTACAAATTAAAGAAGAAAGAGGTAGAAACCTGATTTGAATCATGTAATATTATATGAAAACAGTGTTAAATAACAATAGCAGCAATTATCGAGAAAATAAATCTGAAATAAGGTAAAAAAGGCAGAGAGATTAGGCCTAAAAGAAAAAGAACTTGAGAGTTTAAAGATGGAACAAAGAGATAGTAAGCGTTCTTTTAATGATTTCACAGTGTAAAAAGACAGAAGATGAGGGATACAGAAGGCTTCACAGCACCAAGGCCCCAAAAAGCTCTGGTAATCTCATGCAAACAAGTTTGACTGCCAGCAAAATGTAGTATTGACTTGTATGGTACAACTAACACAAGGTTTAGGAACTGTATACTTTCAAGTTATGTATGGTTGCCCTGAGACTGTTTATGGATGTAACAGTGATATATTGTAAGGAAAAAATGGTTTTGTCTAAAACTATATGCTGAAGATTTTTCAAGTTCCATCATATTATGACTGTGTTTGCGACTGTTTTAGTTCTCCATATCGTTCCTCATTCCATAGCCGAAATCCTGACAGAGTTACTGTTAAAGATTAAAGGCCATATAAGGTGACAAGATTTCCTCGAGTCTAGCACAGAGACATACACCTCTATGAAACAAGTCATACTGTTGAGTGAGAAATTGATCATATATAATCTTAGATGAATCGAAATATATGTAAGCACTAACCATTCACTGATTAATAAATTTGTTTATAAGCAACCTGCAATAACTCGAAGATTATAAGTTCAAGTATTGCATAAACAATCAGATAAAAGTGCACACTGAGTATGCAAGAAAGAAAAACAATGTACTTAAGCATAAAAGGATCACAAGGCATAATGTCATAAACAAGTCTAATCATGAAACAATCATATTTCTAGAAGTAGCAAAGTTAAAAGGTATTGAACCTCAAAATTATTTATTTTTCAATAAGAAAATGGATAAAAATAACATTATCTCTAGTATTGGTAGCTGAAATTATAGAGCAATAACAGTTAACACTAAACATACACTTAAAACAAAAAAGTGCTACACTTGGGAGATAAAACTTTTAGGCACTTAAGTCTTCGGACTGCTCAGTTATGCACAGCAAGGTGCATTTCAATAAAATCCTATGAGCCTCAACTAAAATGAGGCTTAAAATATGAGCCTCTTAAACACTGTTTAAGGAGCAATTAAAGTTATTTAAACAAGGAAGACCATTAGTATGCCAAAAACACAAAATCAGAAGGAAGAGATAAAACTATCATATGTCACCCAGCAGGGCTACCCAAATGTCACTTTGATCATAAAGCATAATTGCAAGTTCAAGATCAAATGGAAGGGTTTATCTACTGTTATTTATCAACCTGAACTGAACTCCCAAAACAATCTTGAATTGCCAGACAAAATGTGCTTTTGTAACAGACATGCCTGCCATTAAGAACATGACCTCATCAATAGAGAAAAGATTTATAACCAAGGAGCAATGTTATATATCCTCAGTACTTCAGTAAAGTTTAGATGGTACGATATTGGCCAAGCTCAAGCCAAATACTCCTAAGAACTACAGCCAGATGTTTTTATATTGCACTATGAAACTTAATTACATTTTATAAACTGCTGAATTTTAAAATTATAAGGCTAGTGATTCTAAAATCTCTTGGCATATCCAAATTAAAAAATTGTCTTATATGGAGAAGAGATGTTGGACATAAGATCATCAAGATGGCTCAAGCACAACAAAAGAAAGAGGATTCTCCTTCCTCATAATTGAAGGTTCTTTATTTGTTCTAAACATGGTATGCAATTTCGAATGATACCACCCGATATGGGCGGTACGTACCAGTCCGAGAGGATACTGGTACACGGACCGTCCTGTCACGAACGGTCGTCGCACTCTCGCAGCAACTTCGCTCAACGAACCGTTCGTCACTTGTGCATGCTTGTACATATCCTTGGAAGCCTATTTTGCCATAGTTTTGGTGTGTTTTCCTTGGAAAAATGTAATAAACGATAGCTAGGAGCGCTACAAAACGATCGCTCGCTGCACCAAGCAAAACTACCCCAAAATAGCTCAGTTTTCGTGTGCCGCGACCTGTTTTCTGCAGCCCGCGGTCGCCCCCAAAACGTCAGCCATCTCGGCACCCTGGAACCCCCCGGGTGGCACAGGGCTGGATGGGGCTTCAGGTTAGTGTCGAGCGTTGAACACTTTCACAAGTTTGCACGTCAACTTGACGGAAACTTGCCTTCGCGCCCGGCACCCGGGGAGTAGTTGTTTGCGGACTTACAACTGCTCAATCACCCTTCTAAAGTCCTTGTTTTCCTCCTCTTTTTCTCTGCTTTCCTGCACTCCAAGTGCTCGCTCAATTGCTTGTAAAGCTTCCCTCTTCGCGAGACGTCGGAACTTGTCCGTCGCTCGTTTCAAAAACTAATCAACTTCTGTTTTACAGGTCCTACGGGACTTGCATGAGGTTGCAGCTCGGCTAACCCTTTGCGGACACGTATGTCGCAAGGGTGCCTCAAGACTTAGGCAATCCCAGCTAAGTTTGATCGAAGTGAGCACAAGGGTGCTTCTCGACTTAGGCAATTCTAGCTAAGTCTGTGCTTGCCGCAAAGGTGCCTCACCACTTAGGCAACTCTAGCTAAGTGCGTGATAGCCCGTTACCGAGCGGTATGAGTATTTTGGCTGGTACCGAGGCGTACCGACCGATACCGAGGTGTACCGACCGATACCGAGGCGTACCGACCGATACCGAGGCGTATCGCAGAGATTTCAACCGTTACCGAGATATACCGACTGGTACGGCCTAGCGTGGTACCGTCGGTATGCCCTACCATACCAACGGTACATATTGGTACGTACCGTACCGAGCAAACCTCGAAACTCCGGTAGGATACGAAATTTCAATCCTTTGTTCTAAATACCAATGATAAAAGATAGAAGATTGGCGAAAAAGATTTTTTTAAAAGAAATAAGTCAAAAGAAAGAATGTATAAGATAATCATATATAAGTGTTGTACCAAGAATGGAGTTTCTATACATATGGTCAATAAATTAAATCCAAACCTATATATTTTCCTAGCCCAATAGAATTAGAAAAATCACAACTCAGCATCAGTTGTGTGCTCACTTTCTCAATAAACAAATGCTCATTTACCTTTACCACGACCCTGGATGCTGGAAAGAGTTAAGATCGATCGATTCGAAAATATATATTTCTTTATCTATAATGGGTCAAAGATAGATTCACATCCACCATAGAAATTACTCAAATACAGAAAAGCAAACAATACTAGCAGAATGGATCAAGATGAGTCAAGAAGATTATGATTCTACGTCCATATACCATACTAAGGTTGGAAATTGGAAGTACCTCAATCATATCTGAGACTAGAGGATGGGTCATTGCATGGTGGAAGTGAATAACACAATTGGATTTTGGTTAGGTCAAGCAAGGCTGTACTTCAAGTTCAAACCTTTCTTGTTTACATGAAAAATCATATGATTTTCATCATAACTATTTGTTAGTATAGATACATAAAAGAATATTGTATCCAGATTCTCACTTAAGCTGAAATACTGATCCAACTAATTTAAAGTTCCATCTTTAACCTCTGTTTTACCAGCTTGCATCAGTCATTTCATTTTTTTTATGCAGGACCCAAACCTTTGCATCGGTCCTCATGCATAATAAACATTTATCAATGTTCTTCACAACCAGTAAAGATTTGAGAGATAAGATCCAATTTTTCAACCAAAAATCCAAATAACAAAAAAGAAACTGCAAATCATACCGTAGCCTTTGCACTGTCCCAAGAGAAATATGTCGTGAAAAAACAAGGTTCATTACCCTCAGTGACTTTAAAAAGTGGTACATCTGGAGATAAACCTTCGAATGACACTGCAAGCTCTATGTATTTCTGAAAAAAAGTTTTTAGTAAATTATATTATTGCAACAAAAAACACGATCATGAAATATAAATAGAAAGGCCGCTGCAGATACTTGTCCTATATCAAATGCCTTTTGCTTGTCCTTGGAATCCACTGACTGTCCAATCCAGAGAAAGACTTCAGCATGGGTATCAAGAACCAACATGTCTTCAGTCAACAAATCATCTTGAGAATAATTATACACTTCAGTCACCTGCAACAAGTTGGGGAGATATACAAGCACAATGAGAGATTGTGTACCACATACATTATCACATTATATATCACAATTTAAAGCAGTCAGTCACACACCTCTAGCTTTCCTGAAGCAGCATCATGATCACAAATAAACATAAATTTTGGTTATGTTAAATTCAGGAAAAAAACAAAATACACAAAAACTAAGAAAATGCTCTAAAGATATATTTCCTAAATTGAACCAACCTTTATTGAATGAAAATGTATACAAGTGAGGATCTCTAGTAATATCTTGTGTGACCTTTTTGGTTGTAAAACTTTGCTTCCCACCAAGAGCAAACCAAAAAGCAGAGCTTTCTGTTCCCTCCTTGGCATGCTTTAGTGCTACATCTGGCTGCAGGAGAAAGTAGAATCTTATTGATTTATAAAGCTGGCAATAGTAATTGCTCTTAGATCTCTATAATCTTAATTGCGTGTACACATGTATGCTTGCATGTACACATATGTGAATGACATGGGTTAGATATTAACTTTGATAAATACAGATACAACAAAAAATAATAATCTATGAGGTATTATGATTCATGGCAAACTCTAAGTAATCAAATAGTATCCATAACCTATTCATCATGAAAATTCCATAACATGGTATGCCAAGCACTAAATAAGACCTTATAGTGCAAGCCGCAAAGAGTAAAATCATTGTATTAATCTTATAAGAACGAGCCTTGGTGCCATGGTAAGGTTGCTCTCCCTTGTGATTTTAAGTGATTAGGATTCAAGTCATGACAACAATCTATGGCTGCAAGGATATGACTATATACAACATTGATCCCCCTTAAAATTCACATCGGTAGAAGCCTTGAATATTGGGCCACCTCTTTTATTGATGCTTTATAAACAATGTATAGATAATTCATGTAATCATATATTCGTCTTTATAATCAAAATAATCAATGTTCAACTAAAACAACTCCTCCACAAAAGTTTCCTTCAAGTATCCCCAAGGCCCAAGTATCCAATCTTTTTAGTAATTATTTAAATAAATACTTCAAGAAAGTATCTAACATGTATCTGAGAATTATTCAAACAGATATCATACTTTACATGTACTTGTTACTGTTACGACAAACGATTCAAGATACTCATATTCCATAGCAGGCACTATCATAGAAATGTTGATGCTGTCAAAGCTTGCTTTTCAAAAACCAAAATGTGGCACATTTGGGTTCACCCAGTCACAAATAGGCGAAAGCAAAAGTAGATTCTCATAAAACAAAGATTAAACCAAGAAACTTCCTAGTTACATGTTAGTTAGAATTTAAAGATAAATCCCATATGCCGCCCAAACCCCTAGTCAAATTATAAGTCATAAATATTGTAGTTAGGTAAAGACTTGAAGAGGATCTAATGATATTTAAGAGCTAGTTGTGAACCGAAACCACATCTCAAATTATCCACATGAAAATCTACCAACTTGGAACTATGATAAAACAATATGCAGCAACCGGCTTGAAATTAGTACCAAGCCTTTTAAGAAAGATAAGATGAAACAAATCCCAATCCAAACCAGAGGTTCCTTTTTGTGAAACTGAACAAACAGCCAACTACGAATTCAACCCCGATTCAGTTCAGCATAGGTATTTAAACAGATTTAGTGTATAAACTGAACAAGCAGCCAACTACATTGATTTTTCAATATTTTCTATTTCTTTGCCTATTACATAAACTGTCCACTGCCAATTGGCCAACAAAATGTATGTAATTGTAGACATAATCCCAATTGACAACACTACAAGAGTAAAAAGGGTTACAATGAACCAAAAAAATTGGTACAGAATTTTGGATATTTTACCTTTAAAAATTCTGCAGTTCGTGCAGCCCACTGTTGCTGTTCAAAAGTGCTTGAACTTCCATGCCATGTAAATAATGAATTCCCAGATTGCAAAATAAAACAATCAGTAGAACTCAATGATGTGGCAACCTAAAACAGTAAAATTGTATGTTAATGAAAACTGTAGTGCTCATGCATCCAACAATACTCAAATGTAGATACGAAGAATGTTCCACTGAAATGTCAAGCTAAATGAAAAATATGATTTTGTTAAATAAAGTGAATATTAGAAAATCTGCCTAGACAGCTAAATATGTGGACTAGCCACCTCAAAAAACCATCACAACCAACGATGACTAACTGAAGGCATGTGAAGAGCAAGGTGAAATCATTTTGTGCTTCTCTTGAGTATGCTAAAAAATTTAATCATGCATTTAATCAGAAGTTTCACTAATTATTGATTAGTCACCTTTTTTAATTCAATCACAGGGATAAATCTGGCTGAAGAAATGGTTAAGCATGTTCCATTGGACAACAATCATTAATTTCCATGTGAGAATTAATAGTGTACACTCAGATATAAATATAAATACACTTAACGATCCCAAGGTCTTCTAAATATAGCATTACTTCTGAGTTTAATTGGACAACAAAACCTGTGCTTACATAATTTTTTTATAAACAGAAACCTAACAACAACAATAACAAAGCCATAAGTAACTGAAACCTAACATACAATAAAAAATCTTGGATCCCTTGAAATTCTTGAATTTAGTTTTCATCTAATAAGTTGAAACATTCAGTCATTGTTCACCTTACCGGTCCGTACCGGTGTACTAACCAATTGTCGATAAAGTACGTAACGAGCTATACCAAGTATACTGACACATGATATCTAAGGGCATACCGATGTACCACCTGTACTGAGCAGTATGTCATGATACGATGAACCTTGCATTTGGTGATCATTCTAATTGACCACTAGAGAAGGTAACTGTCATTTAAACTTGAGGACAATATAGCATGAAGATAAAGAAAGGTTTGAAGCAGGCTAAGGCGAGGAAGTATAGTTTTTCTCCTATATAACCTATAAAAGCTTGTAGCAAGGAAAAGAACTGGCTTTGTTGCAGTAGTACCTTCTACATATGATAACAACAACAAACAGCCATAATATCCTATATATTTTGATTCGGCTGTATGGATTTTTTCCTATCATTGAACTCCATACAATGCAATAATGTAACTCTATATAGTTACAGTATACTATCCCTACTAGGCAATGTGTATGCCAGGTTGTGGCTTGACTAGATTTAAGTAATATTGTAAGGCATTTCATATACCAATACGTTTCAATTGTTTTCAGACAAAACCCAAACGGGCCCCATTTCCTCTTGTGATTCTTAATTCATCGAAATCAATGTGGGGAAAGGAGAGAAAGAAAAGAAAAAGACTGGTTGAGCATGTTTTGTTCCCCTACTTTTTCCCCTTTTCTAATTTCCTCCTTTTCTTTCCTTTTCTCTTTTTACTTGTACATACAGTGTGTTATGTCTGGCCTGTATATCATCCATAGAGGCACGTTGTACTGATCCAACCAATATCCAGTAGGGTTTCCCACCAGTGAGGCAATCATTGCTTCATATTACTCCAAGAGAGCTATACCGCACTTAGAAGCACCTAGCAAGCTCACAAAATGTGGCTTGATATTGGGTTACAGTGAAGTAATTCACATTTGAGCTCTTCCTTAATACTACAATTCTATTTATACCGTTGAAATGACAGCCAAGTGGCTGCTAAAGAAAACAAAATGTAAATCACTCAAAATTTTGCCTATATAAGAAAATTTTGCTCAGCAAGAAGTATTGATGAAACAATTTGCTGAGTTGACATCATGGTGTCTGAAGTTGTAAATTATTTGGTGAAAAAATAACAAACAGTGACACTGCTTAAATGTGAAAAAAAAGAGAGAATAAAAATCTTCATTTAACCTGTTATGTCCCTGAGCAATGTGCTTTAGATACTAATTATTATGCTGGCCAACACCAACTAGCATGTGTTGAGCTAAGCCAAAATGCAGTAGTTATCCTGCCACATGGCCAGACTAAACTTCTGCAACTGCCAACCATCACAGCAGGCATGTCAACTGGCATGGAACAGTACATGCTATGCCACATTCCTCATCACGGCTTCACGTTTCACCCAGTCCGATATGACACTGATGATAGGTACCAGTTCGAGTGTGAACTGGTACACGGACCACCCATCTCAGGCTGTCCAGTCTGAACCTTCTGAAAACAATTTTTTTTAAAAAAAAAAAATTTTAAGGCTCGCGTTTGGGACCCTTGTCACCCCGAACATGAGCCCTTCCCATTTCGGCTCGTGCAGCTGCCATAGCTGCCCGTCATACGCCACCAATGGTACAATTCTTCTTCCCCTTCCTCCACTGTCTCCTCTTCTTTCTTTCTCTTCCTCATGCTTCCTCCTCTTCTTCCTTCCTCCTACCCTCCTCTTTGTCCACCACTACTTCCTCTTATTCTTCTAATTTGAAACAACACCAGCACCAACTGGCACATACTGGTCCGGCCAATGATTTATACAGGTTTGGTATGCAAAACACCGTTCCTTGTTCCTCGTACCACAAAACTAACAATCTCGTGCCTGCATACATAATGAATTACTCCTTTATAAGCCAATCGTTTGTTCTATATTTTGACAACAGCAGAAAAAAATTACAATTATAGATAACCATTCACACAAAAAACTAATTTTTCATCTTTACTCTGGCATTGTCGAGAATGAAGGTTCAAACATATAATATATACTAATGAATGAGATTCAGATGAGCATACTGCATCAACTTGAACAGCTTTGTTATTGTGGACTGATGTTCCAGATACTTGGATTAGTGCAATGCCATCAGGAGTGAAAGTTTCATCATTCAGGTTCTTCTCTGCAACAAATTTTTTATAACCAGAGCTGATTCCACCCTATGCAAGAAAAAGTTGAACTCAACAACATAAAAAACCCATGCTCTTTTGGCAATACAAGACTGATATAAGCAAATCTGAGAAAAATCATGTGGATTTCCTTCCCTATACCAGATCGAACACCATATATCTCAGAATGTTCATACCTTCAAGGCAACCATGGGCTGAAATAGCGCAATGAACTGTGGTGGTTCTTTCCCTTGAAAAATGCGGCCCTGCAGTACATATGATCTTAATAAAACTGCTGCTACTTAGTAATCTTCTGAAAAAGAGATCAAAAAAATTAAAAACCTGCACTGGTCTTCCTTTTAAGGAACTCCACATTGTATTAGCCAGCCTAGTCGCCATCAGTTGATCATCCTAAAAGAAAACAATATCATGTTACAAAACCAAAATAAGCAAGCCTAATCAGAAAGCTCAGTGATCCGTTGATGCAGTACAAGTTATGGAACTAATACAACTAGAAACGCAACCTTGGCTGGAACAAGGGATGAACTGGAACCTGGAAGATCCATAAGTAGGTCGGATAAATAATATGCAAGTACACAATTTTAAAACCATCCCAAGGTTAAGATAAATTAGGATGGATGTTCAGGAATATTAGATACAAATATCTAGAACTGTGTCATATTGTTAAATGGGGAAAGATTTAAGGGTAATCTGGTGGCAAGGGTCATGAAGCATACATACCATTCAATTATGGCCAGAGAGTCACATCCATATCAGGCTAGCTTATTGACAAATAATCACCAAATTTTAACTTTTTCACCTAATTTAATTCGTTGTTTCCACAAGGTGACTGTTTCTAGGTTTGGGCACCAGCTTCCGGTTGAGAAAACCTGGCAACATTCTGTTTCCCACCCATCGATCACAATTCTGAAGGAGAAACCACTCCTAATTCTCAAACCCTCTCCCCACCCATGGCATGTGCAAACAGTTCATACACTGCCCAAGACTGCAAGTGCCAGCAGCTGATGCATTATGATGCATGATAAGGACTGGTACAGTTAGAAATTAAAACAAACAACTGCTGTTATCTTTAACACTCAAAAACATTAGTGTTGGGCAAAAGTTGTTTTAACATAGGGCAATTGCTGGCGTTCATGGTGCAGCCAACACACAAAAAAAAACGAACTTCATATACCCCCTTGAGAAATTCAACCATCCTATATACACATGTAAACTTCAACCTCTCCTTTTACCCTCTCCCCTCATCATCTGTTGCTTGTATTGCAAACTTGCAATTTACTAAGATAATTTATTTTAGTTATTTAAGTTGCAAATGGGATGAAATGACAAAACTTCTCTTAAAGCATGGCCAAAGTTCACCAAAGTAATTAATTAAGAATGATCAAGATCATTCGAGTTGCAAATGGGATGAAATGACAAAACTTCTCTTAAACCATGGCCAAAGTTCACCAAAGTAATTAATTAAAAATGATCAAGATCATTCGAACTTTGGCAAGCTATTTCAGAGAGAGGACATCATGATGAGTGTGCTACAATATCAGAAATATGATGCAATAACATTTCAGAATCTTATCAGACCAGCACATAGAAACCGGCATGGCATGATACACCTTAGCATAGCAAAAGAGAAACTAAAAGGTTGTTTGACATATGAATGCCATCCATGTGATTGGTACAACTATTACCACTATGAACAACACAACAAAAAATTAAAACCATGATTCTAATGGTCCATAAAATTTTGCCTGGGGTGTAGATATATTATATACCAAGGCAATCAGATTTGGAAGGCTATACTTGCAATATGATCTAATTTTTTTAAAGAGATATGTACATAGAATCTTACTTAAGGGAGAACACATGACATTTAACAAATAAGTATTATAGGGGGGAAAATTTTTCACATGACAAATCTACTACTCAATCATAATCTCTGAATCACCAAGAGTGAAGAGAAAATATACAAGCAGTTCAAGTAAAATAATAGGCTTTAAAAGAAAACTAGAAAAAAAATTATGTTTTGACAAAAAAACCAAAACAGGAAGATGATATGCTTTTGATAGGAAAAAAATGACAAGTTGACAATCTAACAGACAAAAATAATAGTGTGCAATTCTCTGAGGTAGAAGATAAAAGATTGATACCAAAACTATACAAAAGAATAATATATAGGAAAAGAAAACAAAAGGAGAAAACTACCATTCTCTACTACTACATCTTCTTCTGGTTCAGTATACCATTAGAACTAGGCAGCAAACTATAGGGAGACAGCGGATTCATTCTCTGCCTACAGAGGCAGGATATGGAGACATTAGGTAAATAGTTCTACTAAATTGAAATCGCATTACAAGTGACTTCTCAGTTTGCTTTAGAGGTTAGCAGATGATTACAGTACTTAAAGATGGTCAAATGCTAACATAGTGTCAATGTCAGGTCAAAATGTGCCAACGAGAAAGGGAATCAACCATTCTGCATGACAAGCTCAAAGGATGAGGTTCTCAAAACTCATGGTTTGAAAAACCAATTGGACCAGTACATACTAACTGATATTTACTAGTCTGACCAAGTAGCCAATAAATAAATGCAGCTCAGTAATGTTTGGAATACTGCTCTTACCTTATTCAGTGATGCTAGGAGAATAGGTCAAGATACCAACCAGCATCTAGGTACCGTATCACTCTAACAGACTTTGAAACTGGTAATGAACCAACATTTAGAACCTTGCTCAGAATGACGATAACTTGCAAGTTATTGTACCAAAGATAAATTAGAATGATAATTAATAATGAATAGATCAACTAGTCTATGGTTGAGAGTTTATTGAGACTCTTATTCACGGACCTTGTTGAACAAAATCTAGGGTGGTAATTGCTTAATAATTAATCTTGGCATTGATGCAATCATCTCATTAAGCATGACAAAAGATTATGAGAACAAGCAATATCATAAAACAATATACATGTAATTAGTGATCCAAGATTTGTACAGGTTTTAGCTCTTGTAAAGCTAACAGATTAATTTCATCAAAGTTTGCAATTTTAATGGATTATAAGCATCCAAAATCCAAACCACATTGCTTCTAAGAGGGTAGATGCACCATAGAAAGCTTTTGATAACATCATGAGTTCATGACTCAAAAGAACTGAGAATGGAAGTTTTTCTTGTGCTTCCTCAGGAAATACAGGGTCATTGCCACTTGCCTGGATACTATCCTTTCCCATCCAACAGGTTAGTAAGTAGTCCTCTTTCTTCTCACCAGAACGATATGTATAAAGCACAATATAACAATCTCCACTGTAAAATTTACCAATCTCTTCCCTTGGAAGTGGGTTCTTGGCACTACCATTAATGCGCCAAACCTGAAAGTGATTCCAGAAATTAGGATCCTAAAGAAAAAAGAACTATCTAGCTTCATGTGCAGTTATCTACAGGCTAAAGAAAATTAAAGAAACCTCAAGTTTTCCACCGCCATCAAGCAAAGGAGGAATTTCCTCATTTACTGGAGAGCCTTTTGAGGTTCCCTTAAAATCAACACCTTGTTGTTTTAGCAAAGCTACCAAGACAGCAAGCAAATGAGACAAATTAAAATAATTAACAAAGACAAAAATAGTTGGTTCCTCTACAGAATCTTCCACTAGTACCTGCAACTTTTCCTCGTCCCTCCTCTCCAGTAGAATTTCCCATTCCTATCACAGTACCAGCTGACCACGATTCAAATTTTGACTTGAATGAATGTGTTTCATAACCCTGAATAACTTGAGTGACGCATGTTGTTTTCGGTCTGTTTTGACTGATGATGAAATCCTATATATTTTTGTCATTAAGAACACCATTAACGATGAAGTGAGAAAGAAAATAGAGTAAAGAAAAGAAATATCCTACCTCAGCGGCTTTGCTGGCAGCTTTTCTCTCTTCAACTTGCGTCACACGACCAACCCAAATGAAAACCTCAGCCCCACAGTCCAGTAAATAGCACTTATTGTTCTCCAACATTGCTTTTGAAAGGTTGTTTTCCTCCAACTTCAACTGACCATTGTTAATACTACAAAAGTTCTTGTATGTTACAACTTGATAGTTCGGTCAACTCCTTAATTGTTGTAAAACTATTAGCATGGATGAGAATCAACATGCATGGTGGTATGGCATCAATAAAAATCTAAAGACCAACTAGGCTAATGCATTTTTTCCTACTATTAATTACTATGTAGAAGAAATAAGCCATCAACAACTACATTCAATGTATAATGTATCGACATGTCAATAAAAGACATATCAAGCATGTTTTCGCAATTGACCTAAAAGAAGGTAGAATACAAACTCATGCATGTTTGCAAAGCAAAACAGTATCTGTGTTTGCAAAGTGCACCATCAATATGATCAAAATCACTTCCAAATGCCCTTATCCAGATTTTACAAAAAATCATTATTATGTAAACTCATTAATACTTGCCAACAAATATCTAGTGTCCATAGCAACCATATCACATGATAGATTAAAACCCTAATCTGTTACTAATACCAACCGACCATTGGATTAGCATAGTACTGGTATGAGAGAGGCATACTGACACTCAATACCAGTCGATACCATCCTGACCAGAGAGAAGATAGAGATTAAAACCCTAATCTGTTACTGATACCAACCGGCTGTTGGATTAGCATAGCACCAGCATGAGAGTGGCATATTGACACTCAAAACCAGTCGATACCATCCTGACCAGAGAGAAAGATAGAGAAAAGGAAGAGGATGATGTAGCAAGGGCAACATGATGACAATGTAGCAGGAAGGAGGCGAAGGAGGGGAGGGAGAGAGGACTTGACAGGAGAGAAAGAGAGCAAAACAAAGAAAGATAGTTGCAACCACTGTTAGAAATAATTAAAAGTTGATGTAGGTATCAGATAATAGGCTTACTGCCCAGTATAGTTCAGTACCAATCTGCTAACTGCTCACTAAGCTTGGTACAGTGAGCTTACCACACAAGACAATTCATACCAGACCAAAGCAAGCAAAATTGTTTGCCCAGTGTGCATTTCAATTGGTCATTGGACCAGTAAATATCATCTTGTACCGAGCAGTATTTTGATCCATGGATCACATAACGAGCAATATTAAGATATATGGAAACTAGAGACAAAATTGTATAACAGAATCGATGCTAGCTTATGGTAGGAAAAGTGGAAAACCATACATGCAATGTTGTAAGAGTAAAAAAAGTACCCATAAAGCTTTGCAGGACTAGTTTCTAGAACAGTGTCATCTTCACTGACCACCTTTTTGCCAATTGGGGCAAAGCCACCAAAAAGGACCCAGAATTCACCAGAATCTGAGTCAGCTTGTAATTTTCCGTCATCTTACACAATAAAAAATCTGTTAATAAGTAGATACAATACTCATACATGTAAAGAATATCATCTAGAAGAACAGATTCTCACCAATGATCGCAATGTCACAAGTCCCTTCATGGTACTTGTCCTTCAAATATTGTACAACTTCTAAAGCTTTAGCTCTTTCTTGGATATTTGTGTTAGCACCATTGAACTGATATATCTTCTTTTCAGTATCCAAGATAAACACATCATCATGATTTAGTGATGACCGAGCAAATGGAACCTTCAAATGAAATTCCAGGAATTACCACATGCATGCAATGCAAATTTGAACATGAAAAGTCACACAATAGTTCATGGAAAAAATATAGCACCTGCTTCATTCTGACAACTCGTTTTCCTCTACAAGTGTACAGCCGTGTTTCAAACTTTTCCTCCTCAGGCTTCTTGAATCCAGAGGCAAATCCTCCTTCCAAAGGAATAATGCATGGTTTGAAGTATGACAAGAACTTGTCAGACTCGAAGCCTTGGGGTTCCCTGTGTTGAACCGCACGACCCCCAAGAACTGCATCAAGTTCAACAGTCTTGATTGCTGCAGTTCCAGCTTCATCCTGTGATCATTTATAAGTAATTTGAAGTTTGAACATGTATCTTATTGTTTGGCCCTCAAAATAAAAACACAAATCTTTTTACAGTATCATTGAGCATAATTAGCATACTTGGCTTGACTCTTTTCCTATCCAGAAGTGAATGTCATAAAGGTAGGTGCCACCTTTGCCAGTTGTCTGAAACAAGCAACTCACCACGTAAAAATATGAAGCAGATAGCAGCAATCAAGGTGTAGAGTCATCATGCACATTTGTAGTTAGCCATTATGGATGATTCTTGAGAGATCAGAGCTAAAACAACTTCACTTCTGAAATACACCAAGTTTTCATTGTCAAGCAACATTTCAATTTATTTAAAAGATTGCATTTTTATACACCAAGTGAAGACATATCTAATGCAGTTTTAAAAGAGAGCTAAAATATCAAATAATTCCTCACTTCTGATTTAGCTTGAAAAATTGCTAAACAAAGTAGACGAGATGATGAATTAAACATAACAAAGAGAACAACTATTGACAAGACCTGATAGACCTACTCGCACATTAATTTGGAAAGGCAGGTCTTAACCAAATGGTTCTAAATGCTTAAGTTATTAGTAGTAAGCCCAACTAGTCATAGTAACCACAATAAGTACCAACATCACTGAACCATTAGGGTGTTACAATCTTCCCAACTCAAGATATAATACCCATGTCAATGCCCAACAAATTCATATCTAACACAAAATTCATTTTGTTTTGAAATATACCGTCTCGTAGCACAAAATAAGCCATCTTAATGCATGGTGACCCACATGAAAAGGTTCATGGAGTTGTGATACTAATGATCCAACAAACTATACCGACAATTGCATAATCATACTTAATTTTAAATCCTTTTTTCCAGATGAACAATGCAATATGAGAAATAGGTCACATCCTTGTGACTGTCTCATAGTTAATCACCTTCACAATTGATAATGCATCCCAATTAATGGTCACAAAATAACCTTACAACCAAGAACCAGCATGTATCTCTTCAAAGATCACTATAATTAATTAAAGACTTTATTTTCCACCAAGAGATAACAACAATCCCTAATATCCCAAACTAGTGGACTAACTTCCCGTCAGCATCACACATAGTTGAAGCCCATATGTTCCTAAATCAAGGTTCCCAACCATCATAAGGGCCCAAATAAGGGTCAACACAATTTGGTTCATCCTAGTAATTTAAAAAACGCTAGGCACCAAAAAGTGCCAAGGTCCCAAAACGCCCGAAGCGCTAGGCGCTCTGAAATATTAAAATATAAAAAATATATAATATAATTAAAAATATGATTATTTAAATAAAAATATGATATTAAATTAAAATGATACAATTAACAATATATTACTTACTATTAATAGTAGTTAGAAGGAGAGAAAAGAGCTGTTAACTATAATAGAGGGGGATAAAAGGGTCACTGATAGTGGACACCAATGAAAACATGGCAGCAACAATGGTGAGAAGGCAACAGCAGCGACGGAGGATTAGTTTCAGATAGCTGCGGCAACGCTGCGAACAACAGCGACAACAACGACGATAGCTACAAATAGCAACAGTGGTAGCAACAAAAGCTGCGGACAACAGTAGCGGTGGAACCTCCAGAAGGTGTCCATCGGTGGCGGAGGAACCTGCTGTCACGGACTTAGCTGGTTTTGCCTAAGCCGTGCAGCACCATTGCGTGTCACTGCAAAGGTCAACCTCCCCGAAATCTCCTACGATCCCTTAAGATCTGCAAAAGAGAAGACGGGACAGAGAAAGCGCTTCACGTGGGATCCACAAGCCACCCTTTCAGTAAACACTTTATAGCCAATGCAAATTCAACCATGGATATCACAAGCTCAGAATGGTTGCACAACAAAGGTATAAAATTGGTCCACTACAGACCGAATTCTAGTACAAGTATTCACTCGATGCAAACTTTATGTACAAGCCTACAATGGCTGCCAAACTCACTAAAATAGGGTATTTAGCCTTTGGCAAGCCCTTTACAAGCTTTACAAGCTATAACAAACCAAAAGGGACACGGACACACATAAGCATTACACTGAACAAGCTGTTTACAATTTGTCCGTGACATTCTCCCCCACTTATTCCTTCGACGTCCTCGTCGAAGCCTTTGCTGACGTTGCAACTTCTTTTCTTGGCTGGATCTTCGATCTTCTCCTCCTGCTGCGATAGGCCCCTTGGCTTCCAATTGTTCTCCGCTTGTTGTTGTTGAGTCGTTGAACTTTAATCCATTATCAGTGATTTAAAAAGCGCTAGGCGACAAAAGGCGCCAAGGTCTAAAATCGCCCGAGGCGCTAGGCACTCGCCCAGACGTTAGCCCGAGCAAAGCGAGGCGCTAAAATATAAAAAATTATAAATATAATTAAAAATATAATTATTTAAATAAAAAAATACTATTAAATGAAGAAAATCTAACATATAAACTCACAATGTCACATTACAAAAGTTTCAAAAATCAAAAAATAAAATATTACATCAAAGTCATTCATCATCATCAATATTATCGTCATTTTCATATAAATCATCTTCATTGGATTCATCCTCTTCATCTTGTCCTTCCTCTTCATTAAAATATGTTTCATTCTCAATGTCTTCAACAATAGCAGGAGTCGAGCTTGATGCTTTTGCACTCATTTTTCTCTTTGTCATCTGTCTTGTATATGTTTGTAATTCTCCAATACCTGAAGCTCTTGCCACATCTCCCCATGTCAATCTATCGTCTTCAAATACAAGCTCGTCTTCTAAGATCTTGCAAGTTGGCACCCATTTCTCCCACTAACCACTCATTGAATCATCAATATCTTGTAATAAGATTGGATCAATAGTATTTCGCAAATTATGACGAGCCTTCAAAGCTTGATTATACTTTATGTAAACAAGATCGTGTAATCGCTGATGTTCCAACCGGTTCCTTCTCTTTGAGTGAATCTATCATGTAATATAATTTAAAAAGATATTAATATATCTATCTAAATAAATAAATTAATTGAAACAAAAATATTTATTGATTCTTACATGCTCAAAGACACTCCAATTTCGCTCACAACCCGAAGCACTACATGTCAAACTAAATATTTTGATAAGCAAATTCTTTGTAAGTTTGGGGTAGAATTTCCAAATAGACTCCACCATTCAGCTACAAAATTTATATTATTATTAGCAATAACATAATAACATACTATCAATGAAAATTAATTATCTCAAATTATTAATACCTGGAGACGTAGTTGTCTGGATCGAATCGCCGTTCGAATTCCAAAAAACCTTCGGCATTTTTATACGAGAGATAATTCACGAATAATAACGATCTTGCACCTCAACGCTTGGAACTAATCTTGTAACACTGCGATATAACTCATCCAAAACTTCTCGTGATCAAACCCAACAAATTTAATCGTATAAAAGAATTCAGGGTTCAAATAATATCTGCTTTGCATGTAAGGGACGATGAAGTTGACAATTCCATCTTTCATCAATGATTGTAAAAATTTTCTCATATTTTTCTTCATTTTCATTAAAAGACCTTTTAATCGTCTCCTTTGCTCTATCCATAGCCTCATAAATATATCCCATTGCAGGCTTATTTTCATTATCCACCAATCGAAGGACTCGAACAAGAGGACCCATTACCTTTAATATATAAACCACATGATTCCAAAAGGATGACATTAAGATGATATCAGTAGCCCTCTTGTCTTTTGTTTCTTTTGCCTATTTGCTTGTCACCCATTTCTCAGAAGTAAACATGTTTCTCGAGTTATGCTTTTCACGACGCAGACTCTGTAATGTCAAAAATGAAATAGCAAATCGGGTGATACCATATCTCACTAATTCTTTGTTGCCTGTGAATTCTCTCATCATATTCAAAGCCCCAGTATGATTATAAAAAAATCCAACAATAAAAATTGCCCTTTCTAAAGTTTTTTTGATGTCTGGGATCTTTCCAATATCCTCCAACATTAAATCAATACAATGTACGCACATGGAGTCCAATATAAGTCTTTGTCTTTTTGATTCAAGTAATTTACCTAAGACAAAAGATAACAAAATGATAAGACTTACGAGTTTAATTCATTTAATTGAAGATTAAATAATTAAAATTTTAAAAATTCAAAAGATGAATATTATCGCTAATACATAGTTGCTTCCATCGTTTTCGGTTATGACTTGAGCGATATTTTGTTCTCCAATTTCTTCCACAAACTTGTCAAGTAAATCATATATCTTATCTCCGGTTTTACAAAAGATAAGCATCTATTGACTTCACAAACATAGTTCTAAAGAACAATTAACCATAAAATTAATTATACTCCTCGTCTCCTGTCACCCAAGCATCGACATAATAGAGAGCAACCATGTGTTACCCGTGATTCTTTATGACCCTTTAGTAAGTCATTTGTATAATTCAACTCTTTTTATAATAATGGAACTCACATCTCATAATAGTTTGGAGGTTTTAATCCAAAGCACCATATCTTCCAATAGCTTCAATCATTTCCTTAAAAGCTGCCTAAACGAGTAGTACTAAGAGGAAGACCACTGATAGAAGAAGCGAGCAATGTCTTTGAATTGTTCTTCCTCTTATTTCTTTATCACAAGCATCACTTATACTTGTTTGTCTAAATTTTGAGCCTCCGCTTGCCCTTATTGCTTTTGTGATCTCTTGAAACATATACTGAGATCCATCGGTCCTTTTTAGCCTTTTAGTACTCACAACTTCTTTTCCTCTTCTGTCAGATACTTTTTTCCCACTTTGGTTAATACTCAAAGAATAACTTCTTCTTCGTCCCTGAGATATTCAACATCATCTTCTGGTAAATTCCCGTAAGATTCATTCTTTGTTATCTTCTTTTCATTCATATAACTCAGCAACTCTTCTTTAACCTCGAGTGGACACTTTTTGCAAGCTGTTGTATTCTTGAAATTTCCTACTAGATGTTTTTTGCACGAAAAATACCACCTTTAATAGTCTTGTCGCGTAACATACAAGTCCTTTGCATTAGGATCTTCGGATCCTTTAAATAATTATACTTCCATGCAGGATCTTTTTTTGATGTCATCGTAGAATCAATTGAGTTGCTCTGAACACTTGTCATTTATCCTGAAACATAACAATAATTTCAAATAAATAAAATGTAACAGTATTAAAAATAAAATAATATATTATTATTTTAATAAATAAAAAATTCTGTTAACGAAGATATTAATGATGCAAGATATCTTGTTAACAATGCATGTTAACGATATCTGATATCTTGTTAAATAAAAATTATGTTAACAAAGATATAATTCTGATAAAGATATCTTGTTATGCGATATCTTGTTAAATAAAAATTATATTAACGATTATCTATTATAAAGACGATATAATGTTAACAAGTTATCTTGTTAAATAAAAATTATGTTAACAAGATATACTATTAACATTAACGATATCTTGTTAACTTAACCCTTTATACTCGAAGCAGAAGGAAAGAGAATCGAGCCTGTCGACAGTGGTGGGAGGCAAGCGGCAGCGACCGGCGTGGAGCGCAGCGGCAGCGGGTGTGGCGGCGGCGAGTGGCGATGGCGGTGAAGCGGAAATGGCGGCGGAGCTAGCGAGCGGCGAGCAGCAATGGCGGCAGCGATTTAGCGAGAACAAGCGCAGAGAACACAAGCGCAGCGGCGGCAGCAGCAGCAAGGCGTGAGCGGCGGCGGCAAGCGGCAGCGTCGGCAGTGGCTAATCACGAGGTTAGGGTTAGGGAAATCGATCTTATCGGTGATTTAGTTGGTTCAATCGAACCAACTAAATCACATTAGACCGAACCAGATGTAAAAATCTGGTTTGATCGCTGATTTAAGCGGCACTCGCGGCGCCCGACGCTGGCTCGGCGGCGCCAGCGCGCGCATGAAGGGCGCGCCTGTGAAGGGCGCCGCTAGAAGCAAATGAGGCGCTCGGGCCTCGCCTCGCCCGCCGAAGCGCTTAAGCGGCGCCGAGCGCTTTTAACCATCGTCGTTATCTTTGCTTCAACTCGCCAATGACTCGACTACGGTGTGGGTTGGCGAGTTGTCTTTGATCTTGTTGGTTCTTGCAAATTCATCGATGAAAGGAAAAGACCATCTTTGATATCGCTTGATCTTTAAATTCTTCTTGTCTCTTGAATGGATATATGCTTGTTGGAGCTTTAACGAGCATCGCCGCAACCTTTGAAGTTTTAAGGTCCTTCCTCCGTAAAATTTGCCCATCGAATCTTCTTCCACTTAGTTGTCTTGCCTAGTAGTAGATTCGCATCACTTCCGCTTCGATTGACATTCGGTTGGGAAACGGCGGACAATCTACTCGAGAAGCGATCACCATTGGTGAGGACTTGACAAGCTGTTGTCCTCCATTAGTCACTTGAAGGGTCTTGAAATGCGAGCTCCTCTGTTTGGATAACTAAGAGAGCTGGGGTACTCGGTTTCGCCCATTCTCTTAAGAGTTGAGAAGGCAAAGGTTACTTGACTTCGCCGCCTCCTCGAGGTTGTGCCGTGCTCGAGTGGTTACTAGACTTCGCGCTCTGAGCTCACACTTCCGAAGCACTTGAAGTGTTTCGATCCTTCTTGTTGAGTCACTCACGTGATTCGCCTTCATTGCCATTGAACCGGAATGCAAGAAGTTATCACTCAACAGAGTAAGTCTCGATAGATTTGGTCGCCTTTGGGATCATCGCCTTTCCATCATTTCGTCGACTCCTCCGAGTAGCAAAGGTACAAAGATCACAGCGCATCTTTGCGTTCTCGATCCTTGGTCATGCACTCTTGCATCGACCGAAGTCCTTCACTCACGGCTATCTTGATGAAAAGTCTATTGACACCGGTCTTACGAAGTTCTCGGCCTTTGCCCTTCAACCTTATCTTGGTATACGTGGAGTTTGCCAATGCATTCTCCTCCTCCACGGCCCATATCACAACCAAGCGCTCTCCCTCTATGAGAGGGAGGGATTGATGACACCCCGGAAGTCCCGCTTCTACGGTACCATGGCACTGCAATGCCTATGGCACTACTATCCGTTGTCTCACATCTGCATCCCTTCTTCACGATTAGTAGATCCGCCTCTCTGCGGCACTCCTCTGAGTCCACCTTCAATCTAACCGATAATTGATCTTGGGTAGCTGAGTCCCTCTGGACTCGTCATTGTTTCCTCGTCCTTTTTCGACCACCTACTTCGACACCTCTGTGTTCTCTGAGCAGTTCCACTTGGTCGCTGGAAAGACAGACTGCAACTCCCATGTATGGCCTCCGCCATCATGTTGCAGGGCTTGCACCGCTTCTGTTCTCCTTAGCTTCATTGATCGCAACGTTCGCTTACTCGGCCTCGTCCTCTGACTTGTCGAGCTCCCTTAAGCGAATGTGAGCTCTGAAGCAGTTCAACTCTTCAGCCGCTCCGATCATACCTCTGCATGATCTAGTCCCCCCATGGGACTCCCTGGTACTTGCATCTGAACTTCTTCCTCGATAGTGCACAGCCCCCATAAGGTGATGTCCAAGGCTTCCATTCAATGCAACATTCGATGCACGCACAGAAGACCCGCCTCTGCGGTACCATGGCATTCACTGCTTGAATCCATAGCTCTTCTTGTCGTCGTATTATTCACCGAAGTGGAGCTCCCAGTTGCGCTCCCGATCATACTTCTATATAACCATGTCCCTCACGGGACTCACTGTGTGTGTCGCCTTGCCACGAACCATACTTCCACCACGATCTGCTGCATCATGTTGCCTCCTGGTGACATCTCCTTGCATTCTGATCCCTGTGGTATGAACTCGAACTGCGATATCTCCATGTGTGGACTCCGCCAACACATCACAGGGCCTTTGCCATCTTCGATTCTGTTCGCTCCTTTGGCAATCGACCTTCGTCCACCCGCTCTCGGGTCACACTCGAACGAAGCATAGCTCTAGGGCAATCCATCGCCTAGCAACTCCTCTGAAGTCCCCTGACTTCGCTGAAATTGGTGCACCATTATCTGGATCCTGGGACTCTGCCCCTACCAGCACAATCTCCGCTGCGCACCGCTTTCCTCATGGCAACTCGAATAGCAACACTGTGGCATATTCTTCAAGAGTACCTGCCTCTGCGTCCTCTTGCCCCGTGCCAAGGCCTTTTGACACCAACTTTGCCTCTGCAAACTGTGTCGTTTCGGTTCCTTCGCCAAATGCTTCACCGAGATAAGGTGCATGTGCCTCAAAGCTCCATTCGTCTTTGGCACCATGCAAGATGAGTTTGCTCCATCTGAAAATGAAACCCATGGAACGACATGATCCGGTTCCTGCCTCTGCAAGAGTTCATGTCCTTGACCTCTGTCTAAGAAAAGCTTCAAGCCTCCGCTCCATATTCCATCTTCTAAGCCAACTCCCTTCATACGGCTTGGGTACCTCACCAAGTTACCCCCAAGTTGCTCTGCTTCTCGATTGGCATTGCATTAATGGTGGCCCTCGCGCCCACCATTCCACGGGTCAGCCCTCTATTGAGTCCAATCTCATTATCGGTTCCAAGTGTGCCTTCACTTTGTGTTACCTTAGGTTGCTCCCCCACTTAATCTCGCTATGCGTCGACCAACGCATTACCACTTGCGAGATCATGCGACGACTCCTCGCCGCTCACTCGATCCATCGAGCTTTGTCTTGAGGTACTCCTCAACCGGTGCGGTTCATTGCACATGATTCTCCCTCTGGAGACCGGGACTTATCCTCTGGATTTACGCCCCGTTGGAGCAACTTCTCTCTTCGCGTCCTTCCCTTTGAAAGTTTTGGAGACCACCATCCCCCTGGACTACTCCGCATTTGCTGAACAACTATGCCCAATTCTGGCTCCACAAACACACTTGCTAGATTGCGACACTTCGCAAATATAGATCATGTTTGCACCCCTCGGGTCTAGCAACATCTTTGAACTCTTCGCACACTTGACCTCTTACGAAAGTATCCTGCGTATGCCGAAGAGAAAGTTTGATGCTCTATGGTGCCGACCTTCGGCCGCCTTGGGATGGCCACGACGATCTATCGTCCGCACGCAAGCCCTGCGTGAGTATCAGATTCCGAGTTTGCAACTCCCTCACCTCTGTGAGCTTTGACAACTCTTTCGATCGTTAAACAACCCAATCCACCTTATGACGATCTCATCCTTTGCGAGCACACGCTTGCCTCGAGCACCGTCAAGTTTGGGTGCAACGTCGAGCCACTGCTCGAACTCAGCCATCCCAACCTTCGTACGCTACACAATTCTTCTTAGCTTGTTGTCCTCGTGGTGCCTCTTGCGCGAAGGGTTGGCCATTCTTCTGAATGTCATTCTCGGAAGCCCGCTCCTCTGAGCGACTCCTTCCCCTACAACTCCAGGTCTGTTTCCCAAACGGTCGCGCATGTTGGCTGCCCTCAATGCAGCCCCGCTAGATCCCCCACGTTTGAATGCTAAGTGTTTCTAAGTGGGCTTGTCCCGCTCTGATACCAACTGTCACGGACTTAGCTGGTTTTGCCTAAGTTGTGCGGCACCATTGCGTGTCACCGCAAAGGTCAGCCTCCCCGAAATCTCCTACGATCCCTTAGGACCTGCAAAAGAAAAGACGGGACAGAGAAAGCGCTTCACGCGGGATCCACAAGCCACCCTTTCAGCAAACACTTTATAGCCAATGCAAATTCAATCATGGATATCACAAGCACAGAATGATTGTACAACAAAGGTATAAAATTGGTCCACTACAGACCAAATTCTAGTACAAGTATTCACTCGACGCAAACTTTATGTACAAGCCTACAATGGCTGCCAAACTCACTTAAATGGGGCATTTAGCCTTTGGCAAGCCCTTTACAAGCTTTACAAGCTATAACAAACCAAAAGGGACACGGACACACATAAGCATTACACCGAACAAGCCGTTTACAATTTGTCCGTGACACTGCGGTCCTCTCCCTCGACAATGGAAGGAACTACACACGGAGCGACGACAGAAGGAAACTACGGGCTCTTGCTAGGCCGTCGAACCCGTCCGTCGGTAACAGAGGAAGGCTCAGTCCGTTGCGTCTGCGGTGGCAGCAACGACAAAAAGCGTCGATGACGAAGGCAGAAGTAACGCTAGAGTTGGCTTGGGGTCGCGCAGGGGGTAAAAAACTACATTATTGGCTTATTTGAACCGGGCACTCACTCGAAGCGCCAAAGACTGGGTTCGCAGCGCTAATCCTGGGTTCGGGCAAGCGCCCAAGCGACGCCTCAATGAAGTGCGCCGCCTGGTCCACACACGAGACGCTCAGGCCTTGCTTTGCCTTACCTCGCTCGATTGCCTGTTTAAACCACTGGCTCATCCTTCTATAGATTGGTGCACCTTGCTCTGGGTCAATTCAAAAAATTCAGCTAAAAAGAGCCTAAATATATTGATATGAGCTTGGTCCAGGTTGGTAAACAGTATCTCAGTCAAAGAAGGATTCCTATGGATTAGCAGAAGGGAGGCCTCTTTAGCTCTGAAAAGTAGACAACTCAATTCCAGTTGGAATGAGAGTGGAGCAATCCTTACTCAAATTGTTATAGTCGAGTTAGGCAGGAGAACACTGATCAAGGCTTTTCACTCAAACCTAGTGGTAGTAGATTTAGACTGTATCTTTCTATTCTTATTGTATATAATTTCATCAATTTTCTTAGTAGCTATATTAGAATGTAGAGTCTTGATTTGAGTTTATTTGGTGTACGAATCAAATATGATTATAAAATAGGTTAGACAAATTTAGCCATGAGCCATATTTGAAAAGTCCTAGACTTTTTTTCAATGCTGGTTGGTGACAAATTTTTCTCTCATACAACCTCTTAGTGAACATGTATTAGAGGACATAAACTATGAGATCATGCTTGGATGTTATTTTCTCTTTTATACAATAAAGTTAATTTAGTTTGATGGTGATCTCTCTTTCTTCCTCCTATTTCTTCTTTCTCCCCTCGGAGGCATATTCTCCCCTTTAAATTGGATAATTCCCAAATAGGAGGGTCATTTCCTATCAAAATCATGCCAATAAACCTATCCAAACACAAAAAAAAAGACAATAAATTTTTTTTTTTGGTTGAAACTTAAAATTTTTCTTTTTGAGATAAAATAATTTCCCAGTTAATAAATTCACAAAAATTACTTAACAGCGCTCTTTATTAAAGTTATTTACAAATGTAATTAAATTATTAACACCAAATTGACTCTATTTTATGAACTAAAAATAATGATCTATGATAACATAAATTCTTTAGTTGAAATGTTAGAATTATCAGTCAGAAAATACTGATGAATTTTGTATAAGTTCCAGAAACCGTAACTTGCACATGTGAAGAACAAAGCGACAGTTCTCAGGCAAAGACAGAAAAATAATGAGAAGATAAAAAAAATTACCTGTAAAATGATGTATGAATCTCCAGAGTAGAATTTACCATAATCAGACTTTGGTATAGGCACTGGTTGAAAGTTCTCAATACGCCATATTTCTGTTCCTCTATGTGGTGTTAAGTAAATGCTAACATTAAAAAAAAACAAAAGATACTACAAAGAAAAACACTTTGAAGAGTAAAAAATTTGTGCAACCAATAGTGACAATAACTTGCCCGCATGGTGCATTTTATAACATTTCTTATAAGGATACACTTTGTGTCCAACTCCCTGAAATGCAGGATCAACAGATTTTGTAGAACTAGACATTGTATGCTGAAAGATTTTATACTATGACAATGGAACAAGACGTCTTCACAATTTCAGAATGTGCTCAGGACACTGAATATTTGAAAAAAGCTGCACTCAGCAGAAGAAAATAACATAATCAATAATCATCTAGAACTAATATGTTCTGTGGCCAACTTATCTATAGCTTTTACCATAAAAATTATACAATAGGTTGCTGGTCAACACAAGTCAGCTGTGCAGTAAGCGTATCATTAGACCCAGTGGTTTAAAAGCGAGCGCCGCCTAGCGCCGGGCGAGGCAAAGCAAGCGCCTCGATTAGGCGGTGCGCTTAGGCGTCGCCTTGGCGCCGCCGAAATAGCAGCGCTTAAGTTTCAGGTAGAACTAGATTTTTACAAGTTCGGTCTAATGTGATTTAGTTGGTTGATTGAACTAACTAAATCACCGATAATAAACCTCGATCGAGTTCCCCAACCCTAAACCTCACGATTAGCCTCTGCCGCTGCCGCATTTGCCGCTGCCCGCTTACACTGCTCGCCGTCGCTGCCGTGCTTCTTGCTCTCGCCATCGCCGCTTCGCTTCTTGCTCTCGCGCCGCCGCCTTCCTCATCCGCTCTGCCGTTGCTCGCCGCTCCGGTGCCGCCGCCGCCGCTCGCTCCACCATTGTCGCAGGCTCAGTCTTCTCCTTCCTTCTGCTTCGAGCTCGACAGTATACTATTAAGTGTTAACAATATACTGTTAACAGTATAGTAAACAGTATACTATTAACAGAATTTTTTTATTTATTAAAATAATAATATATTATTTTATTTTTAATACTGTAAATTTTTATTTATTTAAAATTATTGTTAGGTTTCAGGATAAATGACAAGTGTTCAGAGCAACTTAATTGATTCTACGATGACATCAAAAAAAATTTATTTTTTAATTTTTGGAACTTTTTAGTAATGTGACATTGTGAGTTTGTACCTTAGATTTTCTTCATTTAATAGTATATTTTTATTTAAATAATTATATTTTTTAATTATATTTATAAATTTTTATATTTTAGCGTCTCGCTTCGCTCGGGCTAGTGCCTGGGCGAGCGCCTAGCGCCTTGGGCGATTTTAGACCTTGGCGCCTTTTGGCGCCTAGCGCTTTTTAAATCACTGATTAGACCACCAAATTATATAAAATAGCATTTGTAGAACTTTTCTCAAGCATGACGGATAAAAGTACGTGGGAACTACAAGCTGATGACTGGACACTTAGCTGGAAGATGCCACGTAAAGGACACCAAACAGAACAGTATCAGTGAAATTCATGTTATCTGAAGTAATTATTGCTCACAACAGTAGATGGATACTTCAGAGAAGAAAAGGTAGGGTGTGCAATACTCTAGAGGAACTATAGCTTGGATTCATATAGATTACTCAAGGGGGAAAGCTAGGTACTGTTCCACAAATTTGTTTTAAAATTTCTAAACTTCAATAGTCTTTGGATTCTGAGATTATTTTGCTTAGGTAGTCGATGATTCAGTCCTATATTTTCAGATAGTCAAAATTTTCTAACAGACCACAGAAGTTCTTAGATTGACGACTGATGTCTTTATGGTCCAATGCCTATTTATGTAGGACAAGAAAAATCCTAGAATCAGCAAATGTAATATGGAATTCTACCTCCATATATTCCTGACACAGATTTTATCAATTTAAATTCATAATCAATCCAATATTAAAACTACTATGTGATGTGAAGTCATGAATAATAAGATAAGACGAGCTGCTATCAGCAAGCTACATTATTAATATTCAATAGCCAAGATATAAGTGGAACAACCAAAGGATATATCACTTAAAGAGCCAAATACTGATTGTTCTCAACCTAGTTAAGTAAGAAAACCATACTTAAAATGACCATTCTCTGCCAGCCATTCAAGTGCCCTGTTTATATTTATCCAGAAGTGTCATCTAGAGATTGAAAAAATAAACAAAATAACCAGATTGCGCTAGGAAAACATCAAGTGCTCCAATATGGACCACAGCCAAAGAAATCAAGTATTCAGAGGTAAACTCATATCACAAAATGTCACAACCCAGCCCACAAGATAAATGATTTATTAACTTGATTACCCCCTAAATCATGTGATCCACAATGTTTAAACTGAAGTTAATAGATGAACTGGTTCCCTCCGCAAGTACCCCTTTCTTGGACCTGATAAGACCCCTTAGGGTTTTATCGTGGAAAAGGCGAAAGAAGCGGAAGAAATAGAAGAAAAGGGGATAATGATCGCTTTGAGGGGATCGGCCTCCTTGATCGCTTCGAGGGGATCGACCTCCTTTGATCGCTTCGAGGGGATCGACCTCCTTAGTTTAGCCAAAAGACTGAATAATATTGTATTACTTTCTTATTGTCTGAAAGAAATAGTTACATCCCTATTTATAGAGTCCCACATAGAGTTCCCCAGGACTTGGACTCTTATTAACCGACTCCTACCGAATCAGTAACCGACTCCTTACCAGACAACTCTATAACATTATCCAAAGCTTAGAAAGTAAAAGATTCGTAACAGTTCCTCCCTCGTCAAATCAGCCTTGTCCTCAAGGCTGAGCGGCATCAAATTCGGCATAAGGTATCTGTGGAGCATTACAACTCGCTGATCAAGTATGTACGACCTCCATCTTTTGATAGTGTGAGCAATAGGTCAGCCTTTTAGTGTAGGAGTCATTATAGTCTTTTGGAGAACCCTCTTCATTCGATGGCTAATAGCAGCTGTGGCTTTACTTCTTCTTCTTCCCTTTAGGATCATCAAGTCTTCTAGGGGTAGCAAAAAGAAATCCTCAAAGTTTTTGCCCTGTATAATTAGCTTTATCTTTGAACATTTGCTATCATAAGTTAAAGTTTGTCTATCAGCGACCTTTACTTCTAATTTGTCACAGTCTTCAATATGGTAGGCCAATCGATCAGCACCCTTGCTGTCCATGAAATCGTTAGTGCTCAAATTATCAATCAATCGAATAAGAGTTGATGTTCCCAAATTCCTTCAACTTCATGATCGGAGTCAACTTTGTCAGCTTCCGGATCCTCTCTAATTGGTTCAATCACCAGAGTGTCACGGACTTAGCTAGTTTTGCCTAAGCCGTGCGGCACCAATGCGTATCACCGCAAAGGTCAGCCTCCCCGAAATCTCTTACAATCCCTTAGGACCTACGAAAGAGAAGACGGGACAGAGAAAGCGCTTCACACGGATCCGCAAGCCGCTCTTTTAGCAAACACTTTATAGCCGATGCACATTCCAACCATGGATATTACAAGCTCGTCAGTTTACAACAAAGGTATAAAATTAGTCCACTACAGACCGAATTCTATTACAAGTATTCCCTCGACGCGTACTTTATGTACAAGCCTACAATGTCTCCCAAACTCACTCAAATAGGGGCATTTTGCCTTTGGCAAGCCCTTTACAAGCTTTACATTATATGGCAAACCAAAAGGTACGGACAAGCATAAGCATTAGAACAAGCCGTTTACAATTTTGTCAGTAACATTCTCCCCACTTATTCCTTCGACGTCCTCGTTAAAGCCTTTTCGACTGCAACTTCGTTTCTTGGTTGGATCTTCGATCTTCGCTTCGACGCGATGCGCCCCTTGACTCCCATTTGTTCTCCGGTTTGTTGTTGTTGAGTCTCGAACTTTAATCCGCCATGCCACTTCAACTCGCCAATGACTCGACTTTGGTGTGGGGTTAGCGAGTTGGCTTGATCCTTACGGCTCTTGCGGATTCATCGATGAAGGTAAAAGACCATCATTGATATGCTATCTTCAAATTCTTCTTGGCTCTTGAATGGATAGATGCTTGTTGGAGCTTTAACGAGCATCGCCCGCAACCTTTGAAATTTTCGAGGTCCTTCCTCATGCAAAATTTGCCCATCGAATCTTCTTCCACTTAGTTGTCTTGAAGGGTCTTCAAATGCATGCAGAGCTCCTCTGTTTGGATAACTAAGATCTGGGTACTCGGTTTCACCCATTCTCTTGGGAATTGAGAAGGCAAAGGTTACTTGACTTCGCCCGCCTCCTCGAGGTTGTACGTGCATCAAGTGGTTACTAGACTTCGCCTTTGCTCTTAGCTCACACTCCAAGCACTTGAAGTGTTTGTAATCCTTCTTGTTGAGTCGCTCATCGTGATTCACCTTCATTGCCATGAACCGGAATGCAAGAAGTTATCACTCCAATTGGAGTAAGTCTCCGATAGATTTGGTCGCCTTTGGGATTGTACCGTCTTCTCCATCATTTTCGTCGCCGACTCCTCCGAGTAGTAAAGGTACAAAGACTGCCATCTCGCCTGCTCCGATCCTTGGTCATGCACTCTTGCATCGACCAAGTCCTTCACTCACGGCTATCTTGATGGAAACTTGACATTGGTCTTGAGTTCTCGGCCTTCGCCCTTCTTCCTTGTCTTGGTACATGGAGTCAGCATTCTCCTCCTCCACGGCCCATATCACGACCAAGTGCTCTCCTCTATGATTGGTTGATGACTCGGAACTGAGGTTCATGGCATCGCAACGCCCATGGCACTTTACTTGATCTGCATCCCTTCTTCATGTTGGGTAGATCGCTCGTTGCACTCCTTCCGAGTCCACCTTCAATCTAACCGATAATTGATCTTGGGTCGAGTCCCTCTTGACTCGTCATTGCTTCCTCGCCCTATTTCGACCACCGCTTCGACACCTCTGTGTTCTCCGAAAGCGATTTTTTCGCAACTCCCATGTATGGCCACTTTGCCATTCATGTTGCGGGACTTGCACCATTTCGCTATCCTTAGCCTTCATTGGGCGCAATGTTCGCTTACTCGGCCTTGTCCTCCGACTTGCCGGCTCCTAGCGAATGTGAGCTCAAGTAATCCCATCTTCACCGCTCTCGATCATACCTCTCAGATGATCCCCATGGGACTCCCTGGTACTTGCATCCGAACTTCTTCCTCGATAGTACGCAGCCCCATAAGGTATGTCCAAGGCTTCCATTCAATGCAACATTCGGTGCACGCACGGAAGACACACCTCTGTGGTACCATGGCATTCGCTACTTGAATCCATAGCTCTTCTTGCCGTCGTGTGATTCATCGAAGTGGAGCTCCTAGTTACGCTCCCGATCATACTTCCAGATGACCATGTCCCTCACGGGACTCACTTGTGTGTCGACTTGCCACGAACCATTCCACCAGCATCATGTCATCGCTTTGATGACATCTCCTGATTCTCGATCCCTATGGTATGAGCTCGAATCGCTGCGATATCTCCATGTGTGGACTCGCAAACACATCGCAGGCCTTCGCCATCTTGTTCGAAATCGACCTTCGCCCACCCACTTGACGAAGCCTAGTTCTTGCGATCCATCGCTAGCAGCTCCTCTGAAGTCCCCCGACTTCGGCGAAATAGGTGCACCATTGTTCGGATACGGGACTCCCTACCAAAGATCAATGCGACCGCTTTTTGGCAAAATAGCAACACTGTGGCATATTCTTCAAGAGTATTTGCCTCTGCATCCTCTTGCCCCGTGCAAGGCCTTCCTTCGCGCGCATCGTAAGTTGTATCGCTTTAGTTCCTCCGTCAAATGCTTCACCGAGATGAGGTGCATATGCCCCAAGTTCCCTTCGTCTTTGGCACCATACAAGATGAGTTTGCTCCATCGAATAGAGAACTCAAGGAACGACATGATCCTACTCTTGTCTCTCTGCAAGAGTCCATGTCCTGACTTGCCTAAGGAAAGCTCCACGCCTCCGCTCCACGTTCTATCTTCTACGCCAACTCCTTCATGCGGTTTGGGTACATCAACAAGTTACCCCAAGTTATTCCGCTTCATCGATTTGCATTGCGTTAATGGTGGCCCTCGCGCCAACAATTCCACAGGTTAGGTTGAGACCGATCTCACTATCGGCTCCAAGTGTGCCTTCACTTTGTGTTGCCTGGGTTGCTCCCCACTGATCTCGCTATGCGCCCACGTCAACTCGCGGAAACTTGCCTCGCGTGGCACTTGGGGAGTAGTTGTTTGCGGACTTGGTGCTTTCATTCACCCCTCTAAAGTCCTTGTTTTCCTCCTCTCTTTCTACTTTCTTGCACTCCAAGTGCTCGCTCAATTGCTTGTAAAGCTTCCTCTTCGCGAGCGTCGGGACTTGTCCGTCGCTCGTTCCAACAACTAATCAACTTCTCTTTTACAGTCCTACGGGACTCCAGACGAGGTGCGGCTCTACGACCCTTTCATGGACGTAGATGTCGCAGGGCGCCTCAAGACTTAGGCAATCCAAGCTAAGTCGATCGAAGTGGCGGGCAAAGGCGATTCTTGACTTAGCAACTTCACTAAGTCGGTGGCTTGCCGCAAGGGTGCCTCACCACTTAGGCAATTCTTGCTAAGTGCGTGACAAGAGGTTGCTCTTGTTTACATTGGTGCTCCTTACTAGGTGGCTCGTTGATCATTTGTTTGTAGTCACTTCTGTGTCGACAATTTTCTCGGCTGATTTTTTTCTCATGTAGACGTGCAAATGAAATTGCAGCTATCATAGTATGGGGCGGTCGAGCCTTAACTTCATATCTAATATCTGGATTAAGCCTATCAATAAAGGTATCCATTAGCTGTCGTTCAGACCAATTTGTGGCTTGCTTTGACAATCGTTGGAATCTATCTTGATATTCTAACACTGTAGAAGTCTAACGAATTTTAGTGAGCTGTCCATTTTGGCCTTAACTGAGTTGTCGATAGTCATTCCCTATTTCTGTCGCTGTGTGCGGTATTACTGCAGGTGCCGGAGGCTGGATGGTGGCTACATCGATGTTAGAAGGCAACGTTCGTGGGAAGAAGGCAGTAGCGTCGTGGGGCTAAAGCAGCGCCGTCGTAGGCCACTGGAAACGGAGTTGCCGAGGGAGCGACAAGGCCGGGTGGTCCGCTGGCCGTGGAGCAGCGACGCGCCCCCTCTCGTCTTTGCAAAGAAAGGGAGGTGGTCGCTGGCCGGAGGCTGCGGTGGTGGTGGTCGCGGCCGGCGGACGGGGCTGCGGGTCAGAGAGCAGCGACGGTCCAGATGCGAGGCCGCCGATTGAAGCAGAGCGGCGGGCAGTTGAAGTAGGGGCGGTGGGGTTGCATGGCCGCCGGTTGAAGCAAGGGCTGAGGGAGTCACGACCGAGGAGTAGCGACAAACATGATTGTTGCCTTAGAGAGGGCGGCGCGGAGATTGTCGTGCCGAAGCGAGGTGGGAGAAGCGGGGAAAGAGCGGGGAGTTCCACCCCTTACGTGACCGGGAAGAAGGGGCAGCAAGGTGATCGGCCGCAGAAGAGAGGCCGTCGGTTGCAGCAGCCACGGTGGCGAGAGGGGGCAGAGATCGCTGGCCGCAAAGGTGCGGTGGCTGCTGGCCGGAGATCAGGGTTGGTCCGCAAGCCGTGGGGCAGTGGCGGCGGTCCCTCTCGGGCTGTAGCAGCCGGGGAGATAACCGTTGGCCCGAGGCTGCGACGACGTCGATCGTGGGCCGAGAGCAGTGGCGGCGAAGGAGCGTTGGCCGGGATGATGAAGGCAGGGGTGCGTGGCCGCCGGGGAGGTGAACACAGAGGTGTCGCTACGTTCTTGCGTTTTACCCTTTCTCTCTCCTCTTTCTTTTTTTCGTTCTCTTTTTTTTTTCGACGAAGATGATGGCTACGATGAAGAGGATGCGAAGTTGCAGCGAGAACACCAAGGATCGCTGCTCTGATACTAAATGATAAGACCCCTTAGGGTTTTATCGTGGAAAAGGCGAAAGAAGCGGAGGAGAAACGGAAGAAATAGAAGAAAAGGGGATAATGATCGCTTTGAGGGGATCGGCCTCCTTGATCGCTTCGAGGGGATCGGCCTCCTTTGATCGCTTCGAGGGGATCGACCTCCTTAGTTTAGCCAAAAGACTGAATAATATTTCATTACTTTCTCCTTGTCTGAAAGAAATAGTTACATCCCTATTTATAGAGTCCCACATAGAGCCCCCAAGGACTTGGACCCTTATTAATCGACTCCTAACCGAATCAGTAACCGACTCCTTACTAGACAACTCTATAACATTATCCAAAGCATTATCCAAAACTTAGAAAGTAAAAGATTCGTAACAGGACCCTTCACCACGGCAGATACTAAATCAGAGAGGACACCATTTGTCATGACCCAGTGTGGACCCATAGCAAAAAATACTTAAGCCCGATTGAACAAAAATGCTCCCCATAAACCAACTCAATTTCCCTTTCACATCCAATGTGAGAGTAAACTAGGGCGTTGCATAATATAAATGAAATAAAGTCTTAACAGGTTAGCTCGAAAGATGATTGTAAAATTGTTGACAGTAATATTGATTATACACATTAAGTGGATGTATGATGGTATGAATATGATGCCATGTAACTCTAGATAAATGATGTTTAAAAAATCCCTTCAACTTTAAATTCATGCGCTGCCATCTATCTGAATTAATTTATGACTCAGTTTAGTAGGTCACGCAGTCTACCTGAATGATTCATGAGACTATCGAATATTTCATAAGTTGTATATTGACTGTGATATGACTGACACTACACCTCAAGTTTCAAAACATAAAATAAAAGAAAATACACAGGAGTGTGTGGCATCCATAACAAAGACATGCTTTTGTCAAGCCAGCCTGCAAAGATGACTTAGATACATACTGTAACATGTTTGAAGCCACAACTAACCACATGTACGAGCAACAAAAGAGAGTAATTACACAAGCAAGGAGAAAGAAACGAATCTTTTTTTATATTTGATAGTCGATCATCCTCAAGATTTTCTTAATTAATCCTTAGATACGCGTCTTGCTGCCAAACCAATTCGTCCTAGCAGCGGAAACCCTAGCTCGGCCGAAAATCAAGGCTCGACAGAGCGTATCCGATCGATAAACTCCAGAGTTCGTAACGATCGGGAAGGCGATCGATCAACGAAGGAACACGAGAGAACAAGCATCATAAAGAAACTAACCGACAACGAAAAAAAGAAAATCAAGATCCATCTCGGGAAAAGCAAATAAAGAATCGTACATCAAGCGCCCAATTCCGACTTATCGAGCTCGAATCATTCAAGAAAAGAAGAAAAGAGAAAGATCGCGGAGAGACGGGGCGATGGACCGCCCCAATGCAACCAACCGGAAACCGGGACGAGAGGAACAACAAGATGGAAGGTCGGGGCGGAGGAAATAAGCGGCGTACCCGAGAGGATCCGTGAGAGAGGAGGGGAAGAGATCGGCCGGGGGTGGAAAGTCGAGGCGAGGGCGGTCGGGGCCGGCGACACAGAGTGGGGATGCTCGAAGGGGGCAAAATGATCGGCCTCGCACTCCCTCTCTCCGTACCCCGCAATCACACGTCTCGCTTTTATCGGCACCTTTTCGCTTCGATTTATTTATTTGTTTGTTTGTTTTCCCTTCAACTCCATGTCCGAACCAAATTAGGGGAAGGATGCGATGACCACAACGTTGCGCATACCGCCGTACCCAAGAAAGATACAGCCGTTGCGACGTGTTTCCAGAGATGGTGCAGCTTAAGGAGGGATGGAAAAGAAAATTCCTTTTTTTTTCATAACTTAATAATATAAAAGTAAAAATAATATATATATATATAAACAATAAGATGATATGTACATACAACTATTATAGGTAGAATATATTCTGTCTATGGTTGAAGTGTTTTTGATTGTGGTTAATATACATCCAAGCACTTATTAATAATTTCTAACTAAAGTATATATGGATTAGAAATTATATAAGACATAATATTGAAGAACTCCTCTTTTTAATATTATGATGAGTTCTTAAAGAATTTTAATATAAAATTGAGTTTCAGCTTCTTTTAGGTTTTGAAGAAATTTGTCACTGATATGCCACTGCCTTTGAAATATATAAGTATATAATATAATTTGTTGAAATGAGGAGGAGAAACAAGAAGTTACATTTATTAGTGTGAAAAACATACGAGGAATTAATGTTAATGGGGGCCTGAATTAGGTTGAATGACAATTGAGCATTAAGGATTGTTTAAAAAATATAAATCAGGCTAGAATGCCAAAAATTAATCTTATTATGTTTCGATTACACATGAATTGGGTACCTAAGTCCAACACAAAAGATTTAAATCACTTTTTTTTCATAAATATTATAAATTGATTCTTTATTCACTGAGGTTGCCTAAGTTCAAATTCACAAGTAATGTTCCCAACTCAAATTTTCATCAAAAGGAACTCCCTGTGGTTAGGATACAAAGTTAGGACTGCATTGACCATAAATTGTTACATGTAGTAGGTCAAATAAGAATTTGTAGCCATTAGGATGTCTCAACAGAGACTTTAGTACATGAAATGAAATCTTGACTCAAATAGGAATTGTCACATATAGCAAGTAGCCTGAATAGGTCAATGACTAGACTTGGAAAAGGTTGAGACAAGAAATACCAGAAGAGGACCTGAAACAATCCATTGTATCCATTTGAGCATCTCACTGGTCAAGGCAAACTAAGAGCCAAATCACTAAATCAGTCTTTCCAGAAGTCACACACCAGACATGCAGAACAACAAGAGGACAATCTGCATTATGATTTCATACGAAGTCTTACCAGATTGACAAAGGTACACATCCAAACTACATCACATAACATCAACTAGTAGTATCATGGACCATACTAAGAACCCAGCAAGGCAATAAAAGCCTACTCCCCTATTTGTACTCCTAAATCTACTGAAGTGATTCCTTCCTCAACTTTAGGCCACAACGAACGATGTTGTAGAGTAATAATCATGGTAAATTAAGAGATCCTCAGAAGGAGCTGCAGAATTAACTAGAAGCATGTTGACCTCTTCAGTAGCACCGTGAGAAACCATTGATCCCAAGCAATGGAAGATAAGGACTTCATCCATGGCTAGACATAAAAAGAACCTCCAGAGATAGAACTAAGAAGAATCATTAGATCTCCATGCAGAGAAGGCATGAATTATGCGCCCTTTCCATCCTTGCAGTAGCCATTGGCCATCTACATCTAATACAAAATCCTTATGGTAGGCCTTCAACTTTTCCTTAGCCATCTTTATGACATCAGGATTCAGCGGAAGTTGCTTGAACCCTGCTCTGACGTTCCTCACCTGCCACTGCTTGTAAGTCTCTGGCCTTTCCACCCTTTCTGATCCCTCACAAGCGATGACATTGAGAGCATCCCGTCCACTGATGTGTCTTTCTAACAATGGCCTTGATTCATCCTCCCGCGGCACATTTGTTTCGATCATGTCAAACAAGGCAGAGAAGTGGAATAAAGCTTCACGAAAGCGTGTGACGAAAAATGGAGAACTATATGATCCATTCACTTCCCCAAATATGAAAACAGCTGGGTTCAGATTTCTTATAGTGTTCAGCACCATATTTCTTGGGCTGTCCTCAACCACAGTCTCATCTATGAGACTCTTGAACTGGAACAAACTGTTTACGACAAGCACCTCATCTTTGTCAATGTTTAGATCCTCAGTCCGGATTGTATCCAACTTAGTTGCAATTGCATGAAACTCGAAAGGAATGCCAAATCTATGAGCATAATCAGCTAAGCGCTGCCCAGTTTCATCAATCCGCTCAGTTGGACGAAAACCTGGGCTCGGCCTGTCGATGCCAGTTATCCGGAGCCTTGGGGGACCACCTGGCTGACTAGCAAGACGCTGCATGAAACATGGCCATTGGAAGCCATAATATATGCCAAAATCTATTATATGCAACCTTGATGCTTTATTAGCCACATTCAAAATGGTCTTGTTGGAGTAAAGATAAGCAATCTTCTTGAAAGGGCATGCACGCATATAACACTTGTACGCTTTCAATATATCAGAAGTAGAAATTCGCTTAGCAACGATGGAATGGTAAATTTGACTCCCTGTGCCAGCTAGGCGTGCCTCAAGGCCATCGGCAAAGCAATGGGCCAACCTCTGATTTGCATCTCCAAAGGGGGATGAGTGCTGTCTGATCTGTTTCAACAGCTCGCCTGCGCTTCGACGATCACCTATCGCCACAGATTCAGCACAATGGACAAGAAGTGTCCTAAGATCAACCACATCCTTCGTAGATTGCTTCTTCCCTCGGCTTTTTCCACCACCTGATCCTTTCGCATGACTGCTATGAGAACTTCTGCCTTCTTGATTCACTGATTCAGATTGCTGTTCATCATTCCCTGTTATGCATTTATCCCAACCACAAAGAAGGACATCATCTAAAATATCAGGACGAAGAGGTTCCTCGGTGGAAAGGGCTGATTGTTTATTGCTTCTCCCTTCCTGCAAATCCAAGTCATCATCATGATGAGTCTTCCTACCCCTTGGCTCATGAATAGGGCTCTCGTGTTTCTCATCTGCATTGATCTCAGCCAATTTCCTCTCTTTTTTTGGCTCTTGAGATAAGAGGGAACCATTGGCCTCTAAATTAATCATCAAGTTTTCACTGCTGGGAAGAAATCTTTGTGCCTCCTCAAGTCCCTTCTGAAATTGCCAGGCAGGTGTGCTCTGAATGACGAGATCATTATCCAAAAGAGGATTAAAAAGAGACTCTACTAACACTCTGTTGACATTTCCTGCATTGTAATTTGTGGGGGAACTTGAAGACTGCGAATAATAATCAACAGAAGCTGGATTAGTCTGCAGCTGACGATACTCGAGAGGATCATAAGGCCAGCTATCATTTGCGAGGATGCCATCACTACTGCTCCCGTTGGAATTTACATGGAAGTTACTAATGCTACTGCCATCAGGGCTCTCTGCACTGGGGCCGGAGTTCTGATCTGGCAAAGGGGGGAACGTCTCACCAAGGATCTCATAGAAGGGCTTCTCTGCAGCTAAAAGAGCCAAATCTTCATGAAACACATCGAATTTCTGATCCATGTCCTCTTCCATAAGAATTTGACTAATATAGCTGAGTACCATATCTGGAGAGAATTCAGGAACTACCATGGCATCCATCTCACTGCTATCAGTCATTTTTTATAGCTGAGTACACCAATCTCCTACAATCAAGCAACGATTTTACACTCTGTATAAAAATAAACACATACAAACATATTTCTAAAATAAACTTAAGCATGATTGCAGCCTAAACTGTTCCTCGTTCACAAAGAACAGCAAATATCCGAGAACAAGAAAAGAACAACGCAGATATATACCTATGTGAACACGGAGAAGGAGAAAACCACCATCAAACGGAACAAATAACCTCAGATCTCGCTACAATCATAGCATATACCTACTGTTACCTAAAGGGTTTTCATATACGACAAGATTCTAACACCTCAAAAAGACAATAGATCAGGGACAAACTATTCTAATCTTCTAATACATGAAAAATCTAAAATATTGGATCCTAAATACCAAGAAAAGAAAACCCAACAAGAAACTGATCAGCCAGAAATCTCGAACTGCGAGAATTGACCCAAAAAATCAAAGCACAAACAAGAAGTGAAGGATGATGAGAGGAATTTTAGGAAAAAAAATCAGATCTTGATAAACGATACATGAAGTCAACAGAAAGATTAAGTAACGAGCTTGAGATCCGTGGAGAAGTTAAAAGGAATTAAGCGAGAAAGCGACAGAGACTTTACCTTATCGCCTTAGGAGCAGCTCCAGTTTGAGGAGGGGCGGAGAGGAGCAGCCTGGTCACAGCAGATCGCTTAGTCTATTTATACCGTGTATTCTAGTGTTGACGATGACGACGCAAAAAAAGGAATAGCGACACGAGGGAGAGAGACAGAGAAGTGTAGTGTATCCTATCTCTTTCATCCGGAAGCTTCAAGGAAGAAGGAGGCGTCGCCCCACGACCTCCGCGGTCCACCTGCCATCGCCGGATGCCCCACCGTTGAACAAGGCAGCGCGCGGGTCGAGCTTGACCGGCGACTATTCTCTCGCTTGGTCCCCAAGCCATTAAACACATGCCTCTGTTGATTGATCCGACGGCTGCGGATGGGCCACGCGGCTTGATGGGTACGTCCTCGTCCCTTTGCTCCATTCCCTTCATATCTGCAGCCATTTACCAGGCTTTATAAATATACGAAAAATATTTAAAATTCTCCAACAATTTGATGTTGGAGTTGGGTTAAAAGTTTACATTAAATAAAAATAATTAACTGTTTTAACAGCATATTGTCAGCTCGATTAGATGCAATTGTCTATGATCACGTGCAAGTAGCTTTTTGATTAAAATATGGTGATTGAAGGTAGGATCACTAATCGAATGAATCAATGAGGTTTAATAATCTTAAAGCAAAAGTAGATGCGTGAACCACTGAAGGCAGCGTGCCACGCAGAAACCCTTCAATCATTCAACTGAATTCCACCTAACAAAAGAAACAATGGGTAAAGAATCCCAGGAAGAACTTGATGAGACTGTCAGAAAAGATTACTGCTAATCCACTGATATCAAGGATGAGATGTCTCGTAAATGCCACAGAAGAGACGAAATGACATTAATTAAGAACCCACCAAATGACATTATTAACAGCTTTTTGAGACCACAGCAGACTGGGAATTCCACAGAGGCTGCAAGTGATAACACCTCGGCAAAGCAGCAAACCTTAAACTTCTCTCTCTCCCACACCATGACCTGCACAAACCAAGCATGCTGCATCCAGTCTCCGCCTTATGTCCCGCGGGGCTTCGCTCTTTTCGGGCTCACAGCATTTCCTGGGATCGCCTGACAATGCGGCTGACCTTCTTCTTGAACTCATCCCTACTCTCCCTCCATTCCTTCTGCAATGTAATCGATGTATTGTGTCAGATCGAGGTGCAACAGCATAAGTTACGAGGTTTCAAGTATTTCTGCCAGATCGAAACCTAGAAAAGAAATACCGAGTCCATCTCGGAAGGCATCGTCGTTTAAATCTCAATGTAATACTATCACACATATGTATGATGAATACAAACAACTGAAACTCTTCACCGATAAGTAGAAATAATCAACTTCTCATAGAAGAAGCTTAAGACTGAAATTGTAAAACCAAATTGCATTTGCAACTTAAAACAAATAAAAGCAAAGCATAGAAGAATATTCAAACTAGCCTCAACTGAACATCTCAATTTTTGGAGTAACAAATTGAACATGTTTTACATCTAGAGTAAAGCTAACCCATCTGCTTCTAGACAAGAACAAATTGACAGAAAATCCATCTAAGAAGTACAGAACCTAAACCTTCTCATTCCAGCCAGCCAATCTGAACCAGGGCTCATATTGGCTACAAGATACATGATCATCTAGTCTGGTGTAAGATGTTACCAGTAGCTTTGCCCAAATGGAATCTCACCAGACTCGGTGCAACTGGCCACTGAATAGCAACAGCAAACACGTGATAACTGCCAGTATTGGCCTGATTAAAACTTCGATCATCCAACTACAGTAACATTAAAAGACCGTAATGTCATAACTATTTGCCGTAGGCTGCATGCATCTGTTTCTTCCATTTAATTCTTTTTAGAGTGATATTAACAGTTATACTAATCTCATAGATACCCTTCCAAACACCCCCCCCCTCTCTCTCTCTCTCTCTCTCTCTCCTTCCACTACTAAATCACAATCGATTCTCCTCATCCACATAATACATCTACACCTATAACTCCTTTGTGTATCAGTATGATTTTAAATTATTTTCTAATTTTATTTTCAATTGGAGCTATACTAAATTGCTTATAAACATAAACATTCCAAAACCTAGATATTTCTAATAACTTCGCACATCAATCTCAATAGATTTTTCCTCGTGAGATTAGCCTTTTATACTTATTATCTCATATTTACCCACCAAGAAAACCATAAAGCATAGCTAGCCTTAAGGTCGTAAAGTGACAAATGACGATCAATCATCCACACAACTTCTAATGCCCCTATCTATTTCAATGGACAACATTTATGTCAATATTTCAATGCTGTTAAATAATACCAACATACCTAAGAACTTTCACTTCTATGAACTCTTTAACTGTAATCTCTAATCTTCACTTGATATTGATAAAATTGCACTTCATATCTTGGGTTTAGTACCATTTTCATCCAGCTACTACAAATTTCCACAGAAAAACCTGAAACTCAAAACAGCTACCATAAATTCATCTCAAAGGAACCTTCAGAACAACCTAAAAGCTAAAACATGTTGGATTAGTAATTAAAGTTTTCTCACATATGTTGGCTGTGTTTATGTCATTGAGATGCTAATGTATAGTTTATTGCTTTCAACAAACAGCCTGTGTTCTTAAGTTTATTGCTTTGATTTACTCCCTCTATGTCTCAGCTTTATTGCAACTTAGCTTGTTATTCCAATTGCAACTAGGTAGAACACTTTAGTCGCATGTCATATCATGTCTTAAGCAAGCTATTTACAACATAAGGTTCTCTACATTGAAAGACAGTTATAAGAAACTCCAAGATGCCCATCTTATCTCTTACCTTCAACTAGGAAGCCCAAAACTTGCGAAAATACCCATTACAAACTAACTCTGAATTATGTTGCAGGGCTACTAATTAAACTTTAGTGGAAACAGCTAGTGCATTCACAAGGCATGTCAGGTAATACAATCAATCTGTCTAACAAGTGGCATAAGGCCATACTCAGAAACTACAATTACAAAATATAGGCTAGTTCTGTTTGAGCTGAAATTCTTTGGTATTTACAGCTACTTTTAAATATAAAGACAGTTCACCACGAAGGGCATAAAGCATAGCAGCATAGCAGGTCATGGACATAGCACTTCAAAAAATTATAAATATCACTTACAGCAGCTTCAACATTTGCAGGAGATTCATCATTGGGACTTGACAACATAGAAATAATACTCAGAACTATGCTCTCTACCTGCATGTTTGAGCAACAAGATTTCCTAATTTCAATCACAAACAGGGCAGCGAACAAAAAAATATATTTTCTTCTAAAAAATTATTGCAGGTAAATGAATCACTAGACAAAATCTTGAAAACAGTAAAAAAAGAAATCCACCCATCCCCAATCTATATGTAGATTAATTACTTCAGCAACAGCAAATAACCTCCCAGAAGTATCTTGTCTCCACTAACTTGTGTCAGGTTCATAGCGGCATGTCCACTGAAGTTCTTAAAGGGTTCTTGAAAGAATTAATGAGATAAAATTAACATGAGGCAGCTACTTCTACAAGCTATTTAATAAAAGTGGCTCAGATGAATTAGATCAAAAACCAAAAACAAGAATAGGAGCATGGTTTTGTTTTCCAGTTGATCCCAGCAATTTGGAACTTGTCCAAGTCAACAGAAACTCAAAGGTTCAGATGAAACTATTGGAACCACTAGGACACACAGTAGGATTCATAAAAATGTTAGAACTATCCCTGATTCCATCAGTTTATTTAAAAGATGTACCTATTCTCAATGAATATTTTTTAAACAAATAATTGTACTCCAGAAGTTAGATCTGATGAAAAGAAGGGGCCATCAGCTCATAATAAACTGCAGACTGCTGAAGAATTACAATACTTCTGTATTTATTTATTATTTCTTTCCTCAAAGTGTTCTTTAGTAAGTTAAAGGTCTTAGTCTATTTGAGAAATAGACTGATATCTATGCAGAAAAGCAATTACTGTTTAATAAATTCTTAACAAATTGAATATCTTTACTACTATTTCTTTGTTCATCCCCTGACCTCTTTTTCTTGCCATGACTCTTGGATTACAACAAAAATGACAATAAAGCAGTATATAGACAGTTGGATCATCACCATGGTTTTAGATTCACAAAATACTACCACACCCACCATACAATATAGGTTCGGTGGTGTATACTCAAATAATTGTATCAACCGATATCAACATATTAAATAATTTTTATTTTTTATTAATTGATGTACGATATGATAGCAAATGAAATGTACTGGCCTGACAAGGTTCTGGTATAAGTGCCATAGCAATATTTAAGACACTGATCACAACATAGAACATATACCTTATGTAGGAAGATATGTGCATGCATAGGCAATCTTTACTATCAAATATACACGATTAATTCTAAGGCCACCATCCATTCAATTAAAGGCTCCTCCAAATCTAAAAATTAACTTGCTATCTCATTCTCATTCATTCATAACACTCATACCACGTCAAATTACTCGAAATCATGCTAACAAACAATGCATATCTCACCATAATGAAGATACCAAAGAATAACTTCTAAGACTTGACTATGGTATTAAAAATTGTGAATCATGGGCATGGAAAATAACTGCCAATATCTAAAAGCCAACATAGCCATGTGCCCATATATATATAGATGCACTATGACAGTATGGGCCACCCTATGGGCATAGCTTAAACATGGTTATAGATGATAGCCAATGGACTGAGTCCTTCAGGTTAGGTTGGTTCAACTTATACGCTTCGTCCACCATGGCAACCACCTATGTGGCATTTGCACTTAAATTACATATATACGGACCTTATAGCAGGCATATACAAACACACCACATTTTGGCACTGCATATAGGTCATGCAGTGTGGTCTACGGGCAGCATCCACATACGCAGAAGCATAAGTAGGTGCATGAATGGATCTTAAAACTATGGTGACTAGATAATATGGTAAGGCCTTTTGAGCCGCAAACTATGGTCTCTACTTTTCCTTTCCCCGCTGCACATATGTTTGAAGGCATAAGCATTGATGATAAGCTTTTCAAGTCACATCATTTATATGTCTAGTTTATTAAACACAACAATTTCAAGTGCAATGAATGATACTCTCTTCCCAATGTGATTCAAAAGATAAAATAAATCTAATTAGCTAGCAAAAGTGTTTTAAAACACAGCATTTAATGAGAAAATATAGTACCGTGTGCACAGGTGTCCAACGTTCACTTGCAAGCTCGTAACCATTTGGATCATCACCAGGGGGATGAAGAATAGATATGCAAACACGCCCATCAGGGTAGACTGGTGTTCACATTAAAGATACATTCTTCAACAGAAATATTGCAGCAATACATAAAAGGAAAAGAATTTTTGTAAACATAAGTTTAGTATCGTACCATTTGGATGCCACATCTCTGATGTAAATCTAACCGACGGAGGGCTGTTTGGATAGTTGGAAGGAAAACTCATAATGGCATTGAAATAGCCACCATCACTGCAACAGAATTTATACAGACAAGGTTTATAAATGGAACTTTTTTAATTCTGAACTTTACAAGAACATTAGTTTGGTTCATCTACATCATGGTTTCCTTAATAATCTAATGAACAAGCTCATCAGGTAGGAGTTGGAAACAATATTTTTAGATGACTTCCCCATTTAGAAGATCAAAACAGTGATAGCACTTAGCACTATAAAAAATTACGGTTTCATTGTCGTGACATCTAAGGTTCTCTAATCGATTATCTACCACAAACCGTGGAGAACATATTAGTGACAGAACAGCCATCGCTTGTGATCATACCAAATTCACAAAACTAATTAAAGAACTTGGAAAAGCAACAAAGCCGTAAGCATAATCAACAAACGGAACAAGAAACAAGAACCGCAGATTACACTCCTCTTCGGATTCCAATAGAAGGTCAAGTCCCAGGAGACAGAAATTTCGATAACCTGAGTCAGGTTCACATTACCAATCTCACGAAGGAGAATAAATATCCCTTTCTACCAGGATCAATTTAAAGATCCAAACTTTAGAAAAACGAAATCCCTATTCCAAACCATCAACATCCTAAATCGCAAAAACCCCATCAGACTACAACGAGGATCCACCAAAGCAACAAAATCGAAGGGACGAAAGAAAGAAATTCGACCAATCAATTAAAGAAACCACATAAATTATACAATTCATGAGAAGATCACTAACTAAAGCGTATCCGGCGGCCCAATAATCGTGACGTTCCACTCGAAGACGTTGCTGTCATCAACCAGGCCAGCAGAGAACCCGTCCACCGGGTTCTTCATGAGATCTGATCCAAGAACATGCCAAACAAGCCATAAGCCTCGATTGATCGCACAAGAAATCCTAGAACCGAAACCCCACGCAAGAAAAGAAGCAGGCACAGGAAGATTCGATCCGTACCACGGAGCTGCTTTTGAAGCAGAAGGCTTGCCTGGGTCGTCGCCGCCATGAACGAGACAGAGAGAGAGACTCCGGTCCGACCCTTTGATTGAGGTTGAGAGAGGAGAGGAGGAGAGGAGACCGGTGTTCGTAAACCGACCCGAGCATATATTTATATTTATATTTATATTATATATTTATATTTATATTATGATTACGTTTATATTTATATATATTATTCATATCTACGTACTAAGATGTGAGATATAGATTGTCTAGGGATTAGGAAGGAGATCAAGGAATTGGGACAATAAAAAGAATTTTTTTTCTATAATTTTTATTAATATTTTCTAAGTTTACTTATTGCACAGTAATTATATAATACTTATATGAAGGAATAAAATGTAGAAAAACAATTACATGATATCACAGCAATTATTTGAGTAATTATACGCAAAATTGAGGATTCAATGGAATAGAAAATTATTATTTGAGGAATTAGTTTAAGTTTCAAAGGATGGAATTTTAGAGTCTTATATCCTATTACCATATTATTATTATGTAGGAACAACAGTAGAATGAGTTTGTTTGGGTATTTAAATATATTTGATCCGCTTAAATAGAATTTAGACCCCAATTAGAATGAGTTGAGATATAAAAACGAGTATTTGGCTTCAAATTCAAATACATAGGCAGTCAATTGGGTTTGGGTGTGGATGACTATTTTAGGGATACATGATTAGAAATATTATAATATAGCAAAAACAGTACAATCTTAAATTTTCTAAAAAATTTAAATTATACAAAACACTTAATATTCGTAATAGGACATTATATGAAAGGTATCAACTAGTTTAGCCGGGCTCAATCCCACCTTCGCTATTTATCTATTGTTAAATAAGTACAAAAATATTTAATTATTCAAAACAAAAATAGTACATTATACTTTTGATTAAAAATAAATTTTCATTATTTATCACAGCTCCTTACATCTGTTAATTAAATACCCTACCGATATTATATCTCTTAATTAAATTCCTTTATTGATCTGTATATATTCCAAAGTGTAGTCCACATGACATGCCTTGACAATGATGGTTATGATATAGTGATGGTTAGGAATGCAAGGACAAGTAGTTACTGTGTCTAGTAGATTTGACATCAATAAGGTGATAATAAAGACAAGTATTGATGAAAATAAATGGTAGTAATTTGGGTATGATGGTGACAAATGGGAGTCAGTAAGGCTATGTAGTTTAATTATCTTTTAACACTTGTAAGCCAAAAGTTTGGGAAAAAAATGAATATGTAGGTGATAAAAGAGTATTATTTGAATTAAATGAAAGAGCATAATGTGATACCACAAGTTGTTCAAAAAGAGAGCAGGCTTGCACACCTTCAAGGGGATGTCATTCACAAATATAATCTAAACAACATTTCATAACTGTTATTATAAATGTAGTAGTATTAGCTGTATGTTGACATGGCATCATACAAATTATCAGAAAAAACATTAACTACTGGAAATTTCCCAGATTCATGTTTCTAATCTCTAATAGTTTTGCAACTTAATTTCTTTCAAAATAAGCCTTTAAAACTGATATTAGCAACTGCAAGCCAAGGCCTTAGGAAGCAAAATTCTCCTCCCTAAAGTTCACATTTCAAGCTTAATAGTATGTAATATCTAAGATTTGCTAGTATACTTGACAAGTAAAACTACATTTAGATGTCATACTGTTGATCCACACCAGAAAGCAGCAAAAGAATCAGTGTGACCAAAATTCTCCTGTGGCTTTTTGCACACATCCAAATTTAATCAGGGCTAATAGCGCAGTATCGGTGATGTAAACAGAATATGAGCTACACACCCCATTTGTATTCTTAAGAAAATCCAGTTTGTGAAGACTAAATCAGTTAGATTCAGAAGATAATCTTAAGAACATCCATTGCCCATAGACTAATGAAAAATCATTCCACTAATTAACATCTATGGAAATACAAGTGGAACATCTCCCAAGCAAGCAGTCAATTCAACTCGATATCAAATACAGATTTTGCAGACAGATTTCGAGCTAGCAGAAGCAGAAAGCAAACAAGTTCATATCAAAATTCAACCAAGACGAAAAACAACATATATATTAATGTTCCTTGTGAAAAAATGGCATTGCCTTCTATTGCCTTCTTTCAGTGTCTGTCGTCAAGAGTTCCACACTCAGTAGAAAAAGCCAAGCACTTTACCACCAACATTCTTTCTCCTAGCTTCCTCATGGTCCATGATGCCAGCAGATGTAGTCAGCACAATGTAACCAAACTGCAGACAAAATAATAAAGAAACAATGTTATTCTACCTCTGATCTAGAACAATAAAACCTCAGCAGGTTGGAAGTCAAAATACTTCAAAGAACTTGCCTGACGTGATGGGAGAAGCCTGGCAGTCCAGGGTTCAATTTCTTTGACACCCACATCAAAGCGAGGGCTGATGACGCCACATTTGTTCAATCTTCCATTCAACTCGACCACTATCTTCCCAGCTCTGTGATCATCTACGTATTCAAATTCACCAATATAACCTAAGCCAATACAGACAGACAAATCAGAACAATTTAAACCTTGAAATTATATAGACAGTATAGAATACCAGACTAGTTACCATGCTTCTGCATGACAAGAAGAAACTTAATTATCACTTTCGAAGACGGTCTAATCATGACCTGCCTCTTTCCACGCTTCTCAGCATTGTACATGCTCTTGAGAGCATCATTCAACACACTGACCCTCACCATCCTCAACAAGCCTGTAAAGAAGCAACATTAGAGAATACATAGCTGAAACAAAAACTTGAAACCTGTAACCAAGTAATATGATCTCCAACAACTAAACACAATAAATTGGGATGCAGTGGTACAAAATTGTCATTCAGTTAAAACTAAATTAATAAATACACAATTCAAACATTAGCATCACACTATAGCTTGTGATTGGAAAGAGGCAGCACAGTATGTGACATTGTAGATAAAAAAACTAATAATTCAAAATCAAAAATCAGAAAAAACCCATTAACAACATGCAATTTAAATCTGTATAGAATGTCAAGTCTAAAAAGTATGTACTTTTATTCAACATTTTATCCAGTTACAGACAGTACCACTGACAACCGAATACACTAGCCAAGCATCATTCTTGGCATCTTCACCTTCTAAGATGCTATTGTTATGAACGAGCTAATATCAACTATCATCCTACCCATAACTTGACAAAGAAAGGGGGAAGAAAATTAAAAAAACACAAAAGAACCTATTGTAAAGAAGATTTGACAAAATTTAATGGCCATCAGACTAACAAAAACACCCTAAAAGTGATAATGAACCCCTATCCATGGAATAATTAAGCAAGAGAGCACTCGGCCAAAGCCCTAAAAGCTAGCCAGCAGATAGAAAATGAAATCCAAGCTCATGAATGATAAAACAACTTTCACAAATGAAAGCAATAGATTCAACTCGAAAATGAAAGAAATTTATAAATATATATAGATATATTGATATGCTGCATTATACAATTTTTTTAAATAAAACCTTAAACTAATTAAGACTCATGACAACTAAATAATGTGAATCACATGAATGAAAGCTGCTGAAAGATTTTATTGCATTTGTCATTTTGTTTCAAGATATTTAAAATGGAGTTCTTTCGTTCCTTGCACATGCATTTTAATAGTGATACTCTGTAGCACAATTAAGTAGCAAATTGAGCGCATCAAGCTAATAACTAACAAGAAAAAATTGTCTGTAAATGCTGAATCAATGACATACAATACTAAAACCAAAGCAACAAATGTATTGGACACGGAGATTGCAGCTGCAACGAACAAAACCGATGACTAAAAATAGATGCCAATGTTAAATACTGATTGCAATCCAGCAAACAACAAATATACTTCACCAAAAAATACAGCAATATCAAATCATCCGCATCAATTGACACCAATAATGCATCTTTACGCCATAAATAAAGAGATATGATCGGTAGGAAGGCAACAATAAGGTTGAGAATATCAGGAGCATACAAAAAAAAAAAAAAAAAAAAAAAAGAACATCAACGAAATAGAAAGAAAAAAAAAACAGAGATATATCAAATCAAATAATAAAACCATGAAAAAACAACCAGCGAATATGACTAAGGTCGAGAGAACGAGGAGAAGAAAAAAAGCCAATAAAAATTGAACCTTGGACGAGGAATCGCTAAACTCCTAGATCAGGAGACGAGAACCGGAGCGGAGAGGCGAGTCGGTAGCGGCGGGTACGATGCCGCGCCACTATTTTAAGCGGTTCAGATTGTTTAGGTCCCTAGGATCGAGATCGAACGGTAAACATAGCGTGATAGCGTCGGTACCCTCTCCGGTTGCCCTAGATTTTATTCGCCAATGCATCTTAGAGCAGAAGACAGCGGCAATGACGATTTGGAAACCGACACCTGTGCATCCGATGGGAGAGGTTTGGACCGGTTTTTAGAACGACTCGAACGTAATTAACTTAAGAGGGCATCAAATTATTGGCTAAATATGGCCAGCCCAAAAGCTAACAACTAACAATAATTTTACCATTTGCACGATAAAATAAAATAATGTGGAATATATAGGATTGGGCGAACATATAAAATAATTTCAATGAGCGTATTTTATAATTCAATGAACGCATATAATTAAATATGATGTGAAAAATAGATGTAGGAAACCAAAATAAAAGATAAAGCTGCTAAAATTACACCAAGAAATAACAAAAAAAGATACCAAGCATAATATCCCAACTAAAATATCGTTCGTCTTCCTCCTACTCGAGCGCTCCTCCCACATGTTACTCCCTGCTTTCCGGAGTTGGATCCCAACCTCGAACACCCGATGCCTTCTCTTATAACCCACCATTGCTTCCTCCTCCACTCCGTCACTCTCATCCCTTCCTCCTCTTCTCATCCGTTTCCCAGCGTTCTCACCCGTCGCAAGATTGGAAGCTCACCGGAGGGAGAAGAGGTGAAGGAGGGGCGAGGATGCTGCAGAGGGCCACGAACAACGTGTACTCCTGGTGGTGGGCCAGCCATATTAGGACCAAGCAGTCGAAATGGCTCGACGACGACCTCCACGGTCAGTCTTTATTAGAATTATTGCTCAAGATATTGTTGTTGTTGTTGTTGTGGTTATTTCTTCTTGTTGGATGCGATTGCTTGCTCAAGCTGCATTGTGGCGTTGGCTCGATCATAATCCTTAATTTTGTTCCAAAATTTCATTTTTTTTAGCATTAGATTCTTTCTTAAGGGGAAGAAAAGAAACAAATTTTGGGCTTCATCATTAAATTTAGATTCGTTCAAAAAATTCAAGCTGTGTCCTAATATCACGATGTGTTCTTTCTTGAGGGGAAGAAAAGAAACAAATTTAGGGCTTCATCAACAAATTTAGAAGTTGATGTTCTTATTTAATGCGGTTGCTTCTCTATTTGCAGTTTTTGTTCTTATCTAATGTGATTGTTTCCTCAAGTTTGCATTAGAGATGTGTGGACGTACCTGTGTAGGATTCAGATGCCAATGCAGCCATGATAAGGATCATAAGGTTAACAAGCCTAGTCTTACCACTAAATATTGTCTTACCACCAAATATAGAGAGATTGTTTCTGTGATTCGAATCTTGATCTCTCCTATTACAAAGGTGCAAAATCTGCCCTCTTATTAGAAATGTGTGATTTAGTTAAATTGAATCCTAGAATCATGATGCCTTCTCAAATTTGGGGCTTCATCAAGCAATCTTTGTTGAGTATCTGCTAAATGAGGGATTTTATTTGTATGAATCATTGGATGTTTCATATTTTACAGTCCCAATTTTTGTTCCCGACTAGTTGGAGACATCTACATGGTTCATTAATTCTTTCTTGCTTATATTATGTGTATGGATGCCATTATATATCTTGTAAGGTGATGCTGGCAACAGAACATGGCACCGATTGGTTTCATTGTTTTCCCTTCCAAAGGGATGTTTATCCTGGTAGCTCTCTTCACTTTCAGCCTTCCAACAGTCAAAATAAAGATTAGCTTCTCCTTCCATGTTATTTAACATGCAAGTTCTTACATCTAAGCAACAAATTTTTTTTCTTGGAAATGAAGTCAAACCTTTTGAGTTGATATAAAATGCTAAAAAATAAGTTTTTTTGTACCTAATTATCGATGCTTCACCTATATTTTGGTCCTATTTAAGTGTTATGTGAGTCTTTTCTCTCCTTCCTTTTTTTTTCCCTCATTGCAAAATGATGATACAATGTAGCATTTGAGATTTTGCATCAATAGACTGTAAGTAGTTTGCATTTGACATGGAAACATGGTTTTTGTTTTCTTCCCATAATGATCTGAGGATAGTGTGAATCATGTTTTGTAGAGATGGAGGATAAGGTGAAATCCATGATGAAGCTCATAGAACAGGATGCAGATTCCTTTACAAAGAAGGCAGAGTTGTATTTCCAGAGAAGACCGGAGCTGGGTAACTTTGTTGAAGACATGCACAGAGCTTATAAAGCATTGGCTCATAGGTATGATCGAATAACAGGAGAACTGCACAAGGCCAACCAGACCATAGCAATTGCTTTTCCTGATCAGGTCAACTTTGAAATGCAAGATGATGAGGATGGTGGCTCTCCAAAGGCAATCACTTCGATAGATCTCAGTAAACTCCGTAAGCCAACGGAAGTCCCACAGTTCATCTTTAGACAGAAAACAAAGAAAGATCACCCCACACAGAAGAAGCAACATCACAGGAAGTTAAGTACTCAAATCAGCAAAGAGAAGGCACAGGAAGAGATAGACAGGCTTCAAAAGGAAATTCTAGTGCTGCAGACTGAGAAGGAATTCACCAAGAGCTCTTACAGGAGCACCTTAGCCCGGTATCTAGACATTGAGAAGCAAGTTAGTGAGATGCATGAGGAATTTTGCTGCTTACAGGATTCTTTCAGCGCAAGTGCAATCGCTGAAGATGGCGAAGCTCGTGCAATGATGGTAGCATCAGCCATTAAGTCTTGTGAGGATAGCTTAGTTAACATACAAGAACAACGGAAAGTTACGTTCAAAGAGGCAAGAATTGAGTCAGAAAAAATTAAAGATGCTAAACAGAAGCTGAAGGCTCTCAAGGGTGAGTCTGGTGAATCAGAGATTGAGACCACGGAGACCTCTGATCAGAACATGGAGCAGAATTCCGCCTCTGTAAACATAGAAGATAGTGTTCTGAAAGAGGAAAGGATGGAATTACAGTCAGTGTGCCTGAAAGTGAAGGAACACTTTGAGATGAGCTCTGAAACATCAGTCATGGAACTGGCAGAAAAGATTGATGAGCTTGTCGACAAGGTCATTAGCTTAGAACATATAGTTTCATCACAGAATGGTCAGATAGAGAGATTGAGATCAGAGACAGCTGAGCTTAATAGGCAACTACAATGCATGGAGGAGGACAAGGTGATCCTAACTGGCGGCTCCGATACCTTTACTGAGACTTTTGAAAAAGCAGAAGATGCATTGCAAAGAATTCAACATCTTGAGAATTGTCTAAATATTGATGAAGACGCCCTTCAAACACAATTTTTAGATGCCTGCCACAGTCTTAACAATCTTTCTGAGAAGTTGCAGTCACCTAAACATCAAGAGCATGCATTGTCCCAGGAGGTAGAAACTCTGGTTTCCAACGAGGAAAGCAAGGAAGATGACTATGTTAGGATCCAGAATACAGTGGAAAAACTTGCCGGAATCGAGGCTCATGGGCAAATTACAAACGAGTCAGACAAGTTGCAGGAGGATACAAACAATGTTCATGTTGGTGAAGTGCACACACAACTTGAAGAGACAGATGACATTCCAGACTTGCAAAACTTATTGCTAAATGGATTAGAAGGCAGCCAAAATGTCTTACTGACTGAGTACACATCCATTCTTCACAATTACAAGGATACCAAAAATAAGCTTTCAGAAATTGAGAAAAAGACCCAAGAATATCACTTAGAGACAATGGCAGAAGTAAATGAACTGAAAAATGCCAATGCCATCAAAGATGAAGAGATTCAACTTCTCAAAGAGATACTAAATTCCTTTCAGACTTGTTTAAGTGTAAATGCACCAAAAGACATGGAGACGTCTGGATACCAAGTTGCTGGAGATCTAGCCGAAACGAAAGTAGAATTTCATGAAATAGAAACTGAGAGCTCTCATGAAGGAGACATCAATGAGATACAAAGTACTACATCACTTGAAGACAAATTTAGAGCAGACATTGATACCCTACTAGAAGAGAACTTGGATTTCTGGTTACGGTTCAGCACATCATACCATCAAATTCAAAAATTTCAAACTGCATTTAAGAACCTCAAATCTGATATTGAGAAAAACCAAGAAGGCGATGCCACTGTTATGGCTCCTGCTGAGGAGGCCGTAAACCAGGAATCACTTCTAGTTTGCAAGAGCTTAAGAGAATTGAACACCGAGCTCCAGGTTTGGTTGGAAAAGAATGCACTGTTAAATGGAGAACTCAAGTGCAGATTTTCATCTCTTTGCAGCATACAAGACGAGATATCAAGAGTTTTAAAGGAAAGTGAGAGTGAAGAGGTGCATCTCACTCCTTACCAGGCTGCTAAGTTCCAGGGAGAGGTGTTCAGCATGCAACTAGAAAATAACAAGGTTGCAAAGGAACTGCAAGCCGGTTTGGATCATGTGAGGGGGCTTCAGATGGAAGTCAGCAGGACTTTGTCAAAACTTAATGAGAACTTTAAGTTGTCCGGATCAAGAAACCACCAGCAACACAACCAATTTAGGCAACTAATCACCAAAACTATTCCGCTGCGAGCTTTCTTGTTTGGTACAAAGCCTAAGAAGCCTTCAATGTTTTCGTGCATGAACCCGGCACTGCAGAAGCAGTACAGCGACTTAAGATATACATTTCCCAAATGAAAATTTCCCCTGCAGGTTTTCTCATCGTCTTATTGTTCTGCTGGTATTTGTAACATAAGTTTCTGTCACCTTGTAAGTCGATATCTTGTAAGTCGATATCTTGTCTTGTATGCATAAATCCAGCACCGCATAAGCAGTGCAGTGATTTAGGTCTGGTTTCCCTAGATGGAAAATTTCTCATCCTGGTTGTCTTTTCTTATTGTTGTCTTGTAACTTATACCATCTTGTGAGCTAACACATTGTTTCTTTTCAGTGGTAAAGGTAGGATGTTCATATGTAGTCTTGGTATCAAAACCATATTGTTAGTGATATCACAACTTTGGATGACACTTAGATACTAGTTTTGTTATTTCATGGTTCCTATGGTTCTGAGTGATATTACTCCCAAATAAGATTTCTATGTTGGAATGAGTATACAGGATTTTTCAATGAAATTTCTCGATATTGAATGTGTTCCATGTTTAAACAAAATCAAATTTATGGAACTTGCAAAGGAAATTGTCATGATATATATATATATATCATTAGCGCCTAATGAAGTAGACTAGCATTGGAAGAGACAAAGTTAAAAATTAGAATAAATAAAAAATATATAAATTTGAAACGATTCGAATGTGTATCAGAAATGTTGAGAAATTTTCCCAATCCAAAAAATATGATCAAAGACTTCTCTTTGGATCAATCGGCTCAAATCTGGAAATGTAAGCTCAAATCTGGATCAAAAAATATTGATAAATTTAAGCTTATTTCATATTATTTCATAAGTAATTGAGATATTCATCAGACGAAACTCCAATAGAGCCCAATTTAATTAGAAAAATTTAGTTGTGGTATATGAATCATAAATTATAAGGAATTTGAAATATTAGGAAACTGGATCTCATTCAAAAAATTATTCGAATGATTATTAAGCAAATGATCATTTTACCAATTGATCATGCGATTAACATGGAATCCACGAATGCATGATTCAAGATCCTTCATTCATATAATCTGAATTGAATTTACTGGCTTTGGCATCAATTTGAGTCCAAATAAATGGGCAATTAATCCCGACCTATTTCATTTAGTTTGTAATATTCCTCAACTTATTGCTTTATTTTCATCAACATTATTTAGGTAAAAAAATATTATAACACAGATTTTTATGATAGTAGATTTTACTATCAAAAAAAGGGGTTGTTTAAACCAGGAGATCAGCAGGGTTCATCATTTAGTTTGTAATATTCCTCAACTTATTGCTTTATTTCATCAACATTATTTAGGCAAAAAAATATTATAACACAGATTTTTATGATAGTAGATTTTACTATCACAAAAAGGGATTGTTTAAACCAGGAGATCAGCAGGGTTCATCATCCCCTGCCAACCTTCCATGGAAATATAGGCATACAACCAAAGCATGCAAGCTGGATGTGATGCATCTTCAACACTTTCTTAGATTGCATGAAGAACACATGTTTGGTTTCACCAAAATACTAATTGTTATCTCCATGTGAGATCAAATGAATGGAAAACAAGAAAAAGAAAGGACACTGGAATGCAAATAAGATTGATGATTCAAGAGGCATTAAACTGAATGATTGCAAGTGTTCTGTCAACTTAAGCTCACAAATAAACAAGAGCAAAACAACAACATACTGCTTCATTATCCATTCTGCCAGAATAAGTACCACAGCACCAGAAATCAACCACAAAAATGAAATTGTGCAAAACATATTCGAGTGTTTGCACTCTCCAAGTTTCTGAAATTATAGATCATGCATGTTCTACTAGGCAATGGCATATCAAGAATTTGAAGAAGTAGATGAGGAACTCATATAACAGGGTTAGCAGTGAACATGCTATAATATGTTTATGCTGGAAACCATGGTTTTGAATTTGATGAACAATTTCAGGATGATTTGGTTAAACGAAAACTCAAACACAAACCAACTCGTAGCAACACCGCAGCGAATCAAGCTACTAATTCAAGAACTAACCAAACAGAGAGACAGTTTAAAAGATCGAGAAAGGGAGAATGATACAGCAGTAAACACAGATTACTTTTGAGTGAAATAAACCATCTTTGTTGCAGTTTTACTGCCAAGGAGATTTAATTAAGCACTTGAAGTAGGACAGTGGACCAATCTGAACCGCTTACTAGATGCAATGTGAGTACAGGCATGAGAGACCCGGGAAGCAGCACTGTCAAAATCTAACCAAGAAACCCTATGAAGATGGCGGATGACACCAATGACATTATGACAATGAAACAATAATAAAAATGCAAATATTTCAATACAAAAGACGTTAATAATTGGGAAAGAAAGAATATGAAGCTTGAATTGTTTCTCAGTAATCAATCAGAAAAAGGCACAATTTGCTGCCTGTTGCAGTAACACAGAAGTCATGAATCTATGCAAAACTTTTACCATTTTTTACTACCACAATCTCCAACCAGTACTTCTCAAAAGCAGATCTAATGTTGCTGTAACATAGATGGCATAAATCAAAGCAAAATTTGTACCATCCATCACTACCATAATCTCCAATCAGTACATTTTTCAAAGCCAGATCATCCACAATGCACAAACCATTTTTCTCATAAAATTAATCCAATCGATGAATCAGAAAACCTACAGAAACGAGTGAGTTTGGCAAGAGACTGCAGCTTCTGCGATTCGTATCAACCTCTTTTCTTCGATAGCATCAAAGCATAACCTTTTACACCAACATGGATCCAGTAAAACAGAGATCTAAATTAATAACTTGAGCCTGTTAAAGTGATCTGCAGTGTCAACTATCTATACACTAAAATAAAGCATGTTTGACCTGTGCATCATTAAGCCATATACAATATTCATACAGTGTGCTTAATTCAACAAATTTTTCCATAACTGGGATCCAGTAAAGTAACCAAGCACTAGGGAAGCATTTGAGTTCTGTTCGGATTGGGTAATGGGTGGTCGTTGGCTGAGTGAGGGACAAGATCTCACAAGATCTAGCTGTCGACTGCTTAGAGCTCTTTTGGCATACAGTTTTTGGCTGAATTGGAAGGCCCGTAATGAGGAAGCCTTTATTGGAGGCGGGGTGCTCCGCTCTCTCCATCGTTCAGAAAGCTTTTGCGCATATGTCGTGTTATAAACCCCTGTCTGAAGATTATGAGGCCTTGTCAAATTTCTGTAACCTGGACCAAGCCATAAAAAAAATGGATTAAATTGCACACTGATGGATCTTGTAATCTGCAAGATAATGCAGAAGGGTCGGGATTCTTGATGAGATCCAGTGATGGAAAGTGTTTGCTAGCTGACTGCTCCTTTCTGCCGGACACTGACTGCAGGAAGGCGGAAATGCTGGCCATTAAGTTTGGGATGGAAGCTAAATTGAATGAGGGTGTGTGGCTCACCTGGAGGTGGAATCAGATGCTGAGATGAGGGTTAAGTTCCTCAACAAGGAACCATGGAAACTCCGTAACTGCTTTAGGAGTATTTTGCAACTATCTACATGTGTTTTGGGTTGTAAATTCTACCATGTTTTCAGAGAAGGGAACATAAGTGCTTGGCACATTTTGCGGTGTATTCTAAATCTGAGGAGCATGGTTTAGGTAGCCAAGCACTAGCCATACAGACTACCAGAAAAAAGAAGAGCTAACTCGAATTGCTCCTCCAACCGAGTTTCTATTAAGAATGATGATTCATATGAGAACACAAGTCACACAAGTTAAGGACTTTTTAAAGTCCATCCAATTATTCTTACCTTGTCCAGGCAATGCATACTATGAACTTTTCAAAGACAACTTTTAGCCTTAAACACAAAAGAATGTTTATATTTAAGCTCAACAATTGATGAAGACAAAGGAAAGGAAAGCATCAATGAAACAATGAAAGCATCAATCGACGCAAATTAGAGTACAATACCTCATAACCTTTTTTATCCTATAGCAAGAATACTCGATGAAATCAGTGTGAAGATCACACCAGGAAGTTCCCACACAAGCGTTTCTCCTTCCTACTGTCGATCAAAGCTCGAACTCTTCCTCACGGAGCGCCAATTCTGCAGCTTCTTCCTCTTCTTCATCAAGCATAAAGTACTGGTTCCTCTCCACCGGGCGAAACATATAGAACATGAATATGTAGAACAAAAGGCTCACGGTTTCCTCAGCTGCCATGCTCACCCACCGGTACTTGTAAGATGTGATTGTCCCCGATGCATAGACGACGATCCTCGTGAAGTACAAATATCCGATCACAATGATGTAGAATTGCCGGAAAAGTGTGAGCTTCATGAGGTTCCTAGCGGCCTTTCCGTCGGTCTTTGACGTCTCACGCAGAGATCTGATGGACCAGATGATGGGGAACAGGACGGTGCAGCAGCAGATGATGTCGATGAGGAGGAACACCTGGTTCCAGGTGACCCAATCCCTGATGAAGGGTCCGGTCTCGCCGATCACAACGGAGGCAATGTTGGCGATTATCTGGAGTGGGATCACGATCATCAGCACCTTCTTCTCGCGCTCCTGGAGGAAGGGCTTCAGGAAGGACCAGCCGGTGCCGATGAGGACGATCACGGTGAACAAGAGGACGCCTTTCAGGAACTGGAAGAGGTAGAAGGGGATGTCCCAGCCGTGAGGGGTGCCGGTCTGCCGGATGTAGTGCTGGTCCTCGGCGGCGAAGACGAGGTAGAGGGCCTTGCTGAGCAGCAGCCCGGCCATCAGGTAGTGGATCCCGTGGGATGAGATCCGGTTCTGGAACAGGGTGACATAGATCCACGAGCCCAGGAAGACGGCGTACGCGACAGCGAAGAAGGTGTAGAGCGACGGCACAGGGGACTTGCCAACGGAGAGGTAATCGCGGGTGCCGTCGGGGCGGGTGTTGTACGTCTCGGTGTGGACCGACATGGTGACGGCGGCGGTGCCGGGGCCGCAATTGGCGAAGTAGAGGCTGTACTCGTCCGGATGGGAGACGGCGAAGGAGTTGTTGAAGGCGCCGCCCGGAGCCGGCGGGGAGAGATTCTCGAAGGTGAACAGGAGGTGGACGTACGGGCTCCTGAGGACGCAATCTGGGTACGAGCTAGGGTTAGGGTTCTGCTGCGAGTCGTAGGCGGCTTGGATGAGGCTCTCATCCGAGACGAGGAAGAAGCCGAGGAGAGAGGGATCGACGGCAGGGGCGGCGGCGGAGGAGGAGATGGACACGCCGGATATAGCAATTGCGACGGTTCCACGGTGGCTGAATCCGAAATTCTCAAACAGGATGACCTGGCGGGAGTCGTCGGAGATCTCCAGAGTCTTGATCTCCGCCATGGAAGGAGACATCAGGGAAGCGAGAATGACGAAGAGGAGAGGAAGACGGAGAGATCCCTCCATGGCGATAAAAACTGGATCTTTCGCCGGCGACGGCGGTGATGGTGGTGGACGAAGTATATAGGCGGAGTCGAGGGAGGCCGGGAGTGGACGTGTCGATCTACCGGTATGTTGTTCCGCGGAAACAGATTAGGACAGCCGGCGCGTCCGATCCGCACAAGGGATCCACGTTCGTCTTCCGTTGAGATTCGTGATGATGAGATGCCGTCCAACTGTTCAGATCGAGTTCTCTACAAGTCCCGGAGAAGAACATCCAATCTTGAATCGCCACTTGTTTCATGCGTAGGTGCGACATTGACAAGATTGACGGTCAGGATCCATTGGGAGGGATCCTTTGGATGGGGTTCAATAATCCTCCTATTATTAATTATGTTGTTAATGGTTTCAATGAGTTATTGAATCAGAATATAAATAGGAAAAGAGTAAAACCTTGGTATAATTCGACTTGGATTCACTTGAAACCAATTAAGATTACAAATAGAAAACTAATTTCTTCTTTTAAGAATTAGATGTTAAGGTAAGCAATAAAGGAAGAATATATATAATAATAATTAATTATCCTATCTAAATATACTATAAAAAAAACTCGAATTACTGTGGAATTGATATCCAATGAGTGGAACAAAAAACTTTGGCTTGTGTAAATATAAACTGCATGATCTAACATCCAAAGCTTGCCGAAAACAAAGAAAGAGAAGATACAGTTTACTCACCAAAGGCAGCTTCTTCTTCCATGCCGGAGGAGGAGAAAGCGGTTCATGCTCGCGCCAGCCATGTTTCCTGCGCAGTAGATGATACCGCTGCCTGCCCAAACTTCCCAGCAGCTGAGCCAAGAAGCTTTCCGACGGTAGCGGCATCATCTCTCCTGCGGAGGAAACCCTTTGGGCGCTCCATGGAGAGCAAGAGAGGCCACAGCGCCCCACACACAGCCACTTGCAGCAGCAGCAGCAGCAGCAGCAGCAACTCAGTTTCTCATGTCCTGTGGTGCAGGCAAACATGCATATACATATATGACACCGAAGCCAAGAAGCAGTCATCCTCACCAATTATTTAGGGCATCGCATGACACCCAGATGACGTCAAATCCCTTATATCAGCAATCACCGAAGTCAGACAAAGACATGGCTGCGGAAAGAATCCAAGCTTCCATTGCCTGGTCACTGATGTGTGGTGCGTGGTGAAAGGCCTTGGGTGGAGATAACATGGAACAAGAAGGCCATGTGTTTTCGCTGTTTCGGTTTGCAGATGCATGCACTTGTCCTTGCTTCTTTGGTCATCATATGACACACGGTTCTGGAATTGTGTGAGTTGGGGCCAGGAGGCTTCCCCGGAATAAAGGCTTTGTCTGGAGAATCTAAAGGTATTCAGACAAGTCTGTCTTGCTTGGTAGTAGTTTTCGATGGATTTGTCAACATTGGTTCATATGTCTAATTTGTCAGCTATAATAAATTTGTCCACCACCAATTAAGCTTTTGTATTATCGGAGTGAAAGATCTCGAGCTCAAATTTTATCGAGTTATATATTGAAAAGAATCTCTGATCAATTCTAATTCACATGTTAGAGAATATTAAAAAATATAAAATTAAATCATGTCTCATCCAATGACATTCTAATGATTAAGACATGGATGTAACTTGCAGTCAAATAAATTGAATAGTCATCTGATGGAGAAACAAGGAAAATAACATTGGTTAAGGTTGGCAATGAGCTTGGCCTTAGTAGGCTTAAACTTGGCCCGTCGAGTGATTATTTATCTTCATTTAGATTAAATTTTAATTTAAAATAATAATTATTATATTAATTGACGTATATGATATTGGTATGTATATTATGTAACACAATGTCTATAATTTCATATCGTACCCAAGTTTCGATACTTCTTGATGCGATATATATCAGATCATATATCGAATGGTATATTTCGATATACCATTCAATATATATATTTATAATTATAAATAGTAAATATATATATATAATTATATAATTTTTTTTTCTCGAGTGATGTCGCTCGTGTGACGTCGCCTCAGGAGAAACTCAAGAAGTCAACGGGCGACATCGCCTCCCTTCTCGGGTGACGTCGCTCGAGAAATAAATAATAATAATTTTTTTATTAAAAAAATATAAAAACGACGTTGCTCGTGCGGAGTCGTCTCGGGAGATGTCGCCTTCCTTTTGGGGCGACGTTGCCTTGGCAACATCGCCCAAGAAGTCGCCTCGACAACGTCACTTGAGAAGTCGCCTCAGTGGCATCGCCCGAGGAGGAGGCGACGTCCATGTTAAAAAAATATTTTTTTTATTAAAAAGTTTTTTATTAAAAAAATAAAAAAAAATTATACCGATCGGTAACGGGAAGTCTGCATACTGATATCCCATCGGTTCGATACGTACCGCCCGTATCGGATGGTATTATTTGATATTAGAGACCATGATATGACATTGACTAAATAGACTAAATGTCTTAACATAAACTAGCTTAAAAAATCTTGATTGTTAATAGTAAGATCTATGGCTCGGTCCTTTAGTGACAGAAGAACTTAGAAAGAGATCTATCACCCTTTAGTTTTTGGTTGGAAGTTTCTAAACTGAAGTTTGGTGCAAAGCCAAATTTATGTGACACCTCCCAATTATACTCTTAAGTTTGGTGCAAAGTCAAATTTATGTGGCACCTCCCAAATGAATTCTAAGAACCATTCTTGCATGGAAATGAGGAATGAACCATCAGATCAAAACTCAGCACATGAAACTTGGACTCAGCAGAATTGATCTGACATCTATTTTGGTTAATATAAACATGATTTTTTTAATGTCAAACTAATGCTCATTATCATTCCATCTAAAAAGGTAATCTTATAAATCTATATTTGAGTGATTTCTATGATCACTATACCAAACTATACCAGTGATCCACAGATCAAGTTATACTATTCTTTATCCTTTGTCCACAGGTTTTAGATTCACATCTGCATTGTTGACCATTGTGTTCGCTCTAATGGGTGGATGAGAAAAGAAGGGACCAGGCCAAGAAATTTCCCATCTTTCTTTGATGCAGAAAGTGATGGTATTTGATAGGGGAGTTCAGTGTTCCATCACACTGGTGAGACTCTTCTAACACAGCCTTGTGATCTCCTCCATACGCTGCAGAGTTCAGCAGCCTTTCCTGACCCAGATTGACTCCCAAGTTCTCCTCTCTTGCCACAGCGTTTACCGACGGGAAGAACTTCGAGCTGACTGATGATCCAACCAAACAAGAAGATGTTCCGACGAGAACATGTTCAGTCCGCCTTGGCAGGCACGTTGCTCTGAAATCTTTGAACTTGACATCTGTGATCTGCAACCTGCAGCGGACTGCTATTAATTGATCATTTAACTGGTGGATGTGAAAAGTCCTTGCAAATATCAGTTCTTAATTATGTCATATCAGTCAAGACTTTTCTTTGATGTAAAGCAGCATCAGACCGTGAATCCTTGTTCTTTTGCATTCTGTCTAACCTTCTACTTTGGAAGTAAGAGAATAGTAGCTTGGACCAGTTCAACAAGAAGGAGCTGCACCAGTTCAGCTGTCACGCAAGCAGTAGTAAGCTTAGTAAGCTTCTGATGTCTTTATATCGATTCCCACCCTCCCTTTCTCTTCATTCTTCAGCTGCTGTTCTTCGAGGGAAAGCATGGAGGCCTCTCTTCAGCACACTCCAACCTGGGCTGCAGCAGTTATCTTCTTCTTCGCCGTCGCTGTCTCCTACATCTTAGCACAGTCGATCAGTTTCGCCGGAAATGTAAGTCTGGTGTTCGATCGATGCTGCTCTGTGAAAGAAACTTGTGATGGATCCAGTAATCTTTAACTCCATCATGAAATGTTCTGCAGTGGTTCAGGAGTCATCAGAAGATTGCACTGTACGATGCCATCGATAAGCTAAAAGACGGTGAGCCGAAGAAGAAGGTGCGATGTTTCAGGTTCACTTGGGGATGCTACCTGATGTCTCTGTTTTGTTCATGCAGAGCTGATGATTCTTGGATTCCTCTCTCTGGTTCTGGCTGTTGTGCAAAGGCCGATTTCACATATCTGCGTGCCGGCTAAGGCAGCAGACTTCATGCTACCGTGCCGCAGATTGCACCCCAACCCCATTTCTTCTGCTGCTGGTTATTGTGTTGACAGAGTAAGCCGGATCCATTTTGATTCTCATGTGTATTACAAGAGATGATGATGACTTACTTGTTATTGGTTTGTAGGGGATGATTTCGCTGGTGAGTCAACAAGGGATTCATCAGCTCCACATATTCATCTTCGTGTTGGCAGTCGTCCATGTGCTCTGCAGCGTGACCACCATGATTCTGGGAAGAGCCAAAGTAAGATCTTGAACTGCTCACAATCCACTGCATCATATCTTTATGTGATTCTTCAGTGCTCTCGGTTTTCGGATTACGATCTTCTTGCGGCTGGCAGATGAGGCGATGGAAGGCATGGGAGAAGGAGACACAGACAACTGAGTACCACGTTGCAAATGGTGGGTAGCTCTTGCTGTTCTGAAAGGAACCCTCTTCTTCTTCTTCTTCTTCTTCTTCTTCTTCTTCTTTAAACCACAAGGCCAAATCAATATTATCTGTGAAGCATATGCTTAGTTCTTTAAACCCTCCACAGTGAACTGTATCGGATATCTGAAATGCAAGTCATCGTTCAGACCCTAACAGGTTTAGGTTGACGAGAGAGACCACATTCGCAAAAAGGCACATCTCCGGAGCCACGTCATCATCCTCCATGTATCTGTGGATTGTAAGCTTCATCTACCACTCTTCTCCAATGGCCTATCTGCATCAAGCTTTGTGTCTAATTGATTTGGAACCTCGAACGAGCAGAAGTGCTTTTTCAGACAATTCTATGATTCCGTGAACAGAGTTGACTATCTCACCCTTCGCCATGGCTTCATAATGGTAAGGCTGCGCGCAGCATCGCTGCTTGGTTTCAGTTCCCTGCATGCAGATGAGTTGCTTGGGGACTGACTGCTGTAAGCACTCTCAGGCTCATTTCTCCAGGCACACCACGTTCAATTTCCATGAGTACACCAATCGATCTTTGGAAGACGAGTTCAAAACCGTGCTTAGAATCAGGTTAGCTGATCTTGGTTTCATCCTCCCCGATTTCTTTGTCATGTGTGTTTGATCTTAGTCTGCTCATGTATCTGAAACAGCCCCCCCTTGTGGTTTCTTGTGGTCATCTTCATGCTTGTTGATATCCATGGTAAGATTCATATGACCGAATTCTTATCCTCATCACAACCAATGCATATTTCTCTCACTTGTTCCAACAATTGTAGGGTGGTATTCCTACTTCTGGCTGTCATTTGCACCCTTGATCGTAAGTACAACTCGACAAGATCTCTTGGCGCTCTTCCACCGTCGATGTCTAACCGGCCTTCTCTCTCACAGATAGTACTGGCTGTGGGGACTAAGCTTCATGTGATTGTTGCAAGAATGGCTGTGAAACTGGACAGGGAAAAGATAGTGATCACCGGAGCACCGCCGGTGCAACCCAACGACGATTTTTTCTGGTTTGGAAACCCCAGATTGATCCTTTTCCTCCTCCATTTGGCTTTCTTTCAGGTATCACACCCATGCTAATCCAACATAAAAGTTGCAGAAGAGAGTTGACAGTATGTTCGGCACTGTCTGACATCTTCTCTTCTTGCAGAATGCATTTGAGCTCACGTTCTTCATCTGGATCTGGGTGTGCAAGCTTTGGTTCCTGCTACCTGTTGGATATGATTCACCGATGCCAAGAACGAAACTTGATGAATGTTCTTCTCTTTTGCAGTATGAATTCGGCCTGAAGTCCTGCTACCACGAGAACTTTGGGATAACTATCGCAAGAGTAACATTAGCGTAAGTGATCACCGCATGGATCGCACTTGTGTGCTTCTCCTCCACAGGAACTACTCACCTCGGCTCACTCTGTTCCATGTCTCAGGGTGGTGGTACAGTTCCTCTGTAGCTACATCACTCTTCCCATGTACGCGCTGGTCACACAGGTAACTCACCCGTGCATGGATTAAACCCCCACCGGTCAGCCATGTTCGTCTCTCTCAGAAGTTGAGTTGTGGTGGCTCTCGCTGCAGATGGGTTCCGAGGTCAAGAGATCCATGTTTGGGGAGCGGACGAAGACGGTGCTGAGAAGATGGCACGAGGACGTGAGGGTGAGGAGGAAGAAGCAACATCCTCGCAGGAGTCCTCCATCGACTGTTTCACAGTTGCAGCAGGAAATATCAATGCAGATTTCTTCATCAACATAGATTTATTAGACTTATTGTATGATATTTTTTGGGAAAGGAGACGAGATTCAAGCAAAGAATATTATTGCTGATATATTAAAATATATATCAATTAAATTAGTCAAACTTTCGATCTTGAAGTTTCCAACTCTCAACTCTCGATAGATTACCATCAATTTTTAGGCGTATTTAAAGATATTTTTATACCTGGAAATGAACCCTATTAAAACGATCCTGTCCATATGTTAGGGTAGGTTTTTGGGTTTTCTTTGGTGGGTGCAAAGGAACCTCATATATACGGACAAATGCAACATATTCGCCTACGTTTGGACGCACCTCCTGGGATTTGATTGTGGATCCCACGAAGAAAGGTTGGAGTGTTCCAATTATTCGGCGGGTACCAAAGTGGGCAAATAAAATTCGGTAGAGAAATAATGCTTCTAAATAAATAAGTTCTTCTATAGCCCAAATTTTCTCTCCACTTTAAGTCTCGAAAGCCTTTCGGTCAATATCGATTCGCCGATCGGAGATGGCCAGGGGGAGCTCGCAGTCGCAGACGGCGACCTCGGCGGGGGGCGGGGCGCGGCCGGCCGGGGCGGTGCCACGTGGAACGCCGGCAGCTGCGGCGGGGATGAGGCGGCGGCGGCTGGGCGGGGGCGGAGGGGGTGGCGGCTTCGCTGGCGGCGGCCCCGGTGGGGGGGCCAACATGCTTCGGTTCTACACAGACGACGCGCCCGGGCTCAAGATGACGCCTACGGTGGTGCTTGTGATGAGCCTCTGCTTCATCGGCTTCGTCACCGCGCTCCACGTCTTCGGCAAGCTCTACCGCCACCGGGCCGGCGGGTCTTGATCCGACACCTCCGCCGCCTCCCGATCCATGGCCATTCGCAGCTGTGACTCCCGTACACTTTGGTTGCTTGCTTTGATTCTCTTTGCTGAATCGTCCCTCTTGTTCTGTCTTTTGGGTGCTTTTACTTCTTGTTGTTCTGATCTTAGCGCATGGAGGAAGCGCACTTGAGAACCGGTTTCTCTTCTTGCAGGTGTATGCAAAGTTCTGCAATGATCTGTTAACATATACCTCTTCTGTAGTTGCTTCAGCTTTTGCTCATCCAGTGGGGGTATTCTTGAGAAGGGAACTGATTTAGTGCTATGCATTAATGAAACAATTAATGCAATGCTCTATCTACATCATGTTTGGATCTGATTAAGGCTTATAACCAAGAAGCAAATCCAATTCTCTTAGTACTCTACATGTCAGTTGAATCTTAGCACTCTGGCTGTTTACTTTGATTATCCATTGCACCTAGTTCGATAGATTCAGTACAGTATCATTCGTGTGACACCAAGAAAAAGTGTTGTGGTGTTTGGTCGAATTGTTTGTTGTGGAGTTGTGAGGCTGATTTATAAAGATACTTTACTGAAGCTGAGGATGGTTTGATTATGTTTTGATTAATGATTATAGCTACAGTGTCCATTTTCATGTCAGCTCCTTGTTGCCTCAAGAACAAGAAGCTCAACAATCTTCTCTGGAATGGGAAGGGGTAGAAGCAATTAGCAATTAAGAAGTGTAGAGATAGGAAAGATTCATGAGTAATAACCTTTAGGTACTCTTTATACACTGTGCTGGACAGAGTATCTTCTTCGATAGGTGACTCTTGGAATTTAAGAGGCCTTCATGCTTGCTCTTTTGATGCCAACTCAGTCCTATTAATGTGGCATGCTGATTAAGGTAAGGGACTTGTTACATTATATAAGAGAAACAAAGTTGTACCGAATACCGACCAAAATAAGAAATTTTTTTCTCTTTAATCTTGTGATTTTTAGATAGAGCTACTATAGCAAATCTCTTCTAAGGAAAGTTGGAAAATTAAGAAAACATGTTATGTAATGATTGAACATGAGGATGGTGTTTATGTAAAGTAGATAACATTGGAAAGAAGCCAAAGAAATTGGAAAGCTAGGTTAATTTCTGGTTTCAAAGATTTCTCTAATATGTCTTATCATAATTCTTGGTTTAACTTAAATGGCTGTTGAATAGCTACTTTGTGGATCAGTGAAAACCAATCCAAATTTCTTTTCCTATTTGATGAGAGCCAGTTGTGTTTCTGGATATGTATCTGTTACATATTCACCTTAGAACTGCAAAGTTGGTTGCTTGAAATTTGATACAGGGATACAGAGATGATTTGAGATCAATTGATATCCAATATCAAATCCTGTTCAAGACATTAAGAGTACCTTAAATAACCTGATGATGTATAAAGTGGTGTGCTCATGTGCAGCTCAAATGCGAGAACAATTATGGCATAACTTCCAAGTAAAGCACAACGAGAATTCCAAAATATCTTTATTAACTTGAGGTCATCTTACTAGATGATAAAAGAAGGCAAGAATTTCTTTTGTAAGATCATCTTTAGGATTTATTAAAAGTTTGAGAACAGGTAAGATTTTGTGGATATGTGCTTGATATCAAAACATACCTAGAGCAAAGTTACCTTGACCTGTCTGCCTGAGAAGTTGATGTAGACTATGAAAAGTGTATGATATCGGCATGATAATGATCGGTGGGTTCATTTCTTGCAAAGGTTGTAAATCAATGCTGAACTGTCTTTTGGATGTTTGGAATACAAGTGGTTCTTTTGGTAGATTGTACTTGTATAGTTAAAATGCTGTGCTACTTTTAGCTTTTCAATTTCCAATTTTCAATTTTTTCGCTTGAAGCAGGATTGCTTTGCTCATCAAATGACTGAAAGATCTGTTCCACACCTTCGGTATTTTATCATTTGTTGTTTTCCTTAAAGCGATGTATTTGTAAACATTATTTGCATCCGGTAATATTGTGGTACAACTTCAAGCTTTATATCTTTATATCCTACCATCTTAACATGCTTTGAAGAGACTTCTCCAGTCTGATTTAAATTCAAGTTTCTGACGTTCATGAGGTCAGCTACTCCCAGTTGTTCAAAGTTAATTCCTGAGAGACCATTGCCATTTTTTCCTGCAGAGCCAACATCTTTGTATACTTTCCTTCCAAGTTTAATTTTGTTTGAAGTGTACTCCTCTGTTTGAACCAGTCTTCAAAGGCAAGCAAAACAATGAAGAAATGTAAAGGTTATCAAAGTTTGTCTCCTTCAGAAGTTTACTTGTGCCAATTAAACCTTGCATTTACAGCTCAATGCAAGTTTCATTGTTGGTTGTGGTTCATGCTGATCTATAAGACTTTTCCTTTCTCATTCCAATGTGATATGGTCAATTTGCAACTTGTATCACACATCTAAAAGAAGACAGTTTGGTCAACCAGTACTTTAGTTGTTGCTTAGCTTCTTGAGGTTGGTTTAACTCAATTGCTTAAGCTCAGCTGTACTCAAGCTTTATGATATGGTTTACTATATTGTTATTATTTATTATATACAGTACATATCTTTATCAGATTCAAGATCAACAAAATGTATGGCAGATTCCAATATGACTGAATCTATGAACACTGGCTATGGCAGCATACCTACAGAATAAATATGTCATCCCTTTATATAGGATTTATTATTTTGAAGTTGATAGAAATGACAGGATTTGATTTTAAGATCTTAAGATAATCTGAAAATATTTTTGGCTGATCAACACATTCAAAAAATTTATATCGAAAAATGTCATGCTAATGTCTGGTGTAATATATATATATATATATATATATATATATATATATATATATATATATATATATATATATATATATATATATATATATATACACACACACACAACAAGATCTTGAAATTTCTAACTCATATACATCATAATCGGACCAATATTATTAATACAAAATATTTATATTTTTATCATGAAATTAATAAAAAAAATCATAAGATGATTAATATCATCATAATGAGATCCACGTAAGTAACAAAGCTTAACATTACAAATATTAAATTTAGTAAGACGATCAATTATATTTCAGTAAAATAATGAGACCTCGAGAATGATAGGAATAAATCATCACGAGGATCATTCATACTAGAGAGGAATTTATAAGCTAATTTAGTTGATGATTGATCTTGAGAATTAGACTTCCAAATTTATCTCAATGTTAGATATTTTTAATGCAAAATAATTAACTATTAAAGACAAAATCCAAGCATTATCAATTATCTATTAAAGACACGAGCATTATTCAAATCAAATTTCATGTTAAAGTAAGTTTGTTTGAAATCAAAAATTCAATTATCCTTAGTTATATATGATTAAGATCCATCATCAATAATAGAAACGAAGCCATATCTTAGAGATCTAGTAGTACTTAGAAAAAAAATCTCTAATATATAGTTTTAGTCACACTGTCCCATGCTAGCAATGAATATCTTTAATATTATAATTTTTTTGCCCGAAAAAATATTTCATTATTTTTTCGAGAGTCTAAATAATCATTTTAGGCATCCAAGGAAATATATTCAATATATGAGAAGAGTAGAATATAGGATAGATTTCATAATGGATATGAGAACAAGTAGGATATCATATATATATATATATATATATATATATATATATATATATATATATATATATATATATATATATATATATATATGTATATATATAAGTAGATATATATATATATATATATACATATATATATATATATATATATGTACATATATATATATCTATATATATATATATATATACATATATATATACATATATATATATGTACATATATATATATATATATATATCTATATATATATATATATATATACATATATATATATATATATATATATATATATATATATATATATATATATATATATAATGGATGAGATAAGAAGAATTCATTCTTAAATTTAAGAGGATGTAAATTATAAGTTTGGAAAGTCTCTTAGGTAAATCCCTTTATCCGTTAAACAAAAATAGAATGATATCAATTATAAAACAAGCAAAAGTAGGAAAAAAGATATGCACTCTCTAATATAATCAATAAATTCAATAGGAACATTATAAACTTGAAGAATTATAATAATAATATTTTTTTCAAGGTCTAATTTAATTATAAATAAATTTTTTTATCACTATAATTATAAATAGAGTGTGTAATCTCTCTAGTTATTAAAATATTATCATGAATATTTTTATCATTAATAAAAGTATATTATTCTTTTGAAATTAGATCAGGAAGCCAAGGTTTAATTCTATTGATTAAAATTTAGTCAAAATTTTGTAACATTAAAAATTCATAATCATGAAAGAATTTTTTATCTTAGGAATAGAAACTAAAAACGTTTTTATCCATAAAATAAGAAAATTACCAATTCACCGTACACGTGGAGAGATCAGGTAGGCAAGGACGTGTGACACGCTGCGTCCAAAGCGCGTTCCACTTTGGAGGACCAAAGGGGGCGTCGGCCACGCGAACGGTCTCACCGCCTCGGGTCAACCTCTCACCCGCGGAGCACGACACCGCAGCCGCTCCTTTTCGCCACGTGGTGCTTTCCTTTGTTCTTTTCGCGGCCCCACCCGAAGAGATATTGGGAAAATTATGTTACTTTCCTTATTATTAATATATAAAAAAAAAGGGAGGGCTTTTCCAACTTCCGCAGCGCGTTCGCTCTATAAAGCCCAGAGGAAGGGGGCAGGAAAGCACGAAGAGGAAGCCCACGGAAGGGATAACGACGACGAAGCACGCTGCCGTGTTCCCTTAGCCCTCCTCTTTGTTCCTTCTATTATTCCTTCTCATCTCCCCCAATTTAGTCGTGGCCTCGGATTGTGAAGATTGATTCCGGATTCGTTGTCGAGGGCGTGAACAAAACGATATCAGATCGCGGTGTTTTCGGTAAATCTTCTTCGTTCCTCTGTTTCGTTAGGCATTGATCTTGATTCCTTCAATTGTTGCTGCTGATCTCTGCTACTTCGTTCTGGTTATTTGCAATTTCAAGAACTTACATTCGATAGATGATGGTGAGATCCTGGTTAATCCCCTATATTTTGTCCTCCATTTTTCTTCGAAAGTAGATTAGAATCGTATATGTTTGATGATCATGGATTTGTTTAAGGGAAGTTGTGATGTTGTTGAGATTTAACTTAGATCGTTAATTGTCCCTGCAAATCTGTTTATTGTTTCATTTCTTGCAGGAGATGCCAGTTTTTCATAGGTTGGGAAGTTGATTTATCCGCTACTCTTTTGGTTGCTTAACTAATTAGACGAGATAAGGTTTCGTCCTTCGAATCTTGGCTGTGTTAGGCTTCTGTAGTTTTGCAGTTGTTTCTTCCAAGTTTTTCGGAGGTTGCCACGCAATTCATGTGCATTTGTATGATGCTACTCTGCATATTTAAGAACGCCAATAAGATCTTGGACATTGGACATCTGGACATCTGTGTGTTGTAAGAATATATTAAAAGCTAGTAACTTCTAATGGTAGTTCTTCCAAGTTTTCCAGGATTGATGGTATCAACGGACTGCGTTCATGTGTCATGGTTTTTGGAATAGGAAAACCGAATATTTTTCTCTCAAAGCTTTCGTGTAAAGCTTTTGCAGCTCTTGTTTGCTGCTAGAGCATTACTTGGCTGATTTGTCTTCAGGGAAGGAGAGTATACATTTCTATGCCAGATATTGACGGAATGAATCTAAGGAATGTTTCCCTATGGATAAGTTGAAGGAAGCAGAATAGCTCATCAATCCTTTTTAGCACTTCTTTCCTGCGGTAACTAAACCCTTTACTTATATGGAGTATCTATATTTCAGATTGATTTGACTACTTGGGTGCAAAACTTATCTCTAGCATGTAGTAAGAAGCACTAGCTGTATACCGATCTGCAGTTGTTATTTTGTTGATGCTATTTATGCATCACTTACAAGCAATAATCACAACTTTGGCCTGACTATTTTGATATGTTTTAGTTAAGAGCATAAAAAGTTTGCTTGTTAACACTGACCTTCCTGAATTGGTAGTCCAAATTATCAACGTTTTCTTTGTTTTTGGTCTCATTAACGCCTTCCTGTGAGCCATTTTGACTGCTTCAAGTAACATCTGTCACGCTATTATTTTGCTTTTGTTTCTCATGACATTATAAAAATTGTGATTCTTAACAAGTTCCCCCTATTGGTTTTTCCATACCTTCATTTTCTGCTACAAGTATCACCATAGCATATCCTCGTCAAAACATATGATCAACATAATTCAGTATCCATCAGTTCTTTTGAAAACCTCAATCAAAAGCATCATTGCCAATCCTTTAATTCTATTCCCGCTTGTGGCCGTGTTATTTCTCTGCATTATCACATCACTCACTGGATTAACCTCAGTCTATTACATGATTACTGGATGGGCATATCAAACCTGGAATGTGACATGGTGTTATGACTGTTTGGAATACAATCAGTCGCACGCAAAGGACTTTGTGCTGTATCAATAGCTCTATTGTTCCATAAACATGTCCTACGTTTGATCTTCTTCACATATTAGATTGCCTCCTCAACATCCAGGATAGACATCATTTTGTTTTAAATCATTGTATTTCCACACCAACCCCAAAAAGTTGAGCCATTATAGATTATTGTTGTTATCCTTGTGTATCATCATTAAATAAGAAATGATCAATTCAGCATTTTGTTCTAGAGATTGTATTTCTGATAATTGCCAATGGAAAATATGACTAATTTCGGCAATATTCTCAAGCACTATTTGTCTGAATTATGATTATGGTCCTAATGTTTACCTTCTCAGTTAATCTATATATTTTTTCATATCTCAAACATTGATCTTAATATAAGATGCCTATTCGAGCTTGGGATAGCTGGTTATCTCATATATTATTAATCATATTTACTTGTAAGCCTAGATTAGTCAAAATCTGCATTTCCAAATTTTTGATAAGAAAAATAATCAAAAGCCTCTTATGGTACTTTCTAACTTTAATACTCCTTTTAGTCAACTCATATTATGCATCCTCTCTTTACAATGTGATTGTTTGCCGAATTAATGGTCTCAATGGGTGATTTGTACTATGGCAAACTTAATTGAACCATTCGTGGGCATACTTATCCCCACTGTCTGTTGATATTTTCTTATCCTTAGCTTAATATTGTTATATATAATTGCTTATAAAAAATATATATGATTACTTGTTGGAAGGCAGGATGATCTTTCAATCTAAGTATGGTCAAGAAGTGTCAATGCTATGGCCCCAAGTGTTTTCGCTCTTAAGTATGGTACCTGTTGAAGTTCTTCTAAGGTTCTTTAGACTTGCCATCTGCACACTTTACAACCTTTTCAGATAAGTTGATTTTGACTGCTATTGTAGATTCATCGTTGGTACTTGGTAGTTGGTACATACAAATACTGCTTTGGCACTAACTTCTGCTTAAAAGTTCTTGTGGTACAGCATATCCACCGGATAATTGATAGTGTTTTGGACCTGAATATTCAGACTGGTGAGGTGCATTAGATTAACTTGACTGTTGCATCTCCTACACGATGGTAGAGCATCTCTCATCGTAGACTACATCTGAAATTTCTGTCATTCCTTCAGGTGGGGTTCTCTTTTTCATTATAGGTGGTGTTTTTCTAAGGTATATAGAGGACATTAATATTTGTGCTTTTCTTGATTTGTGATGTCACCCCAACATGTCCAGTCTATCAAATCCTAAATGTTATTTTCATTTATATGAGGAAGAATCAAATGAACAGCTAGTTTGAAGAGGGATTGCAACATGACTCTCATTCATAGGTCAGGCTTTTTAGGTAAGGTTATTTGGGCAAAATTCCTGATAGTTTTCAACTGAATTATAACTGCTGTTGCAGGAACTTTGTTGGCCTTAGGGGTCATGGAGAAGAGGATGTCTATATATGGATCCTTATCAAAACCGTCAACTATGAGAAGCTGACATTTTGAGGTTTTACAATGCCAGACCTTAGTTGCCGATCCCATCTGGAGTTAAACATATTACAGCAAGACAATGCCCAGTGCAACAATCTATGGTTTGGAGCCTTCACAATTTGAACTTGAACAAGGCATTACGTCAGGGTTGTGCTGTATAACCCTTAGATGTAGCTTCTCTATTCTTGGGTGCTACATGTGGCATAGATGACGCCAATAGCATTGGTGATGATGGTCATGGATCATTAGATAGATACTATGATGATTTTGCAATGAAGACAATATATTATATCCATTTTCTGTGGTTATCTTCATAATCTTTTGCTCTAAATATGAAGCACAGAGAGAGAAAGAGAGAGAGAGAGAGAGAGAGAGAGAGAGAGAGAGAGAGAGAGAGAGGGCAGTGTTCTTTTCAATCTAAAGACTTCTTTTACTGGTCTAGGCCTGCCAACTCTTTATGTGATCCTTCATTCCCTTGTGCTTGTCTAGAGCTGGAACCAATTGTAGGGAATGCATGAGTCTATGAAAATTTTGTTTATTCTTCTTTAACAGATCTTTTAGGATGAGGCCTGAGATTTCTACTGGATTTTGTGAGGAAAAGTTTGCCCTGGCTTTGAGTTGGTAGGCATTGGCAGCAATACTTCCATATTTTAACTGGCATCGTGTGATGTTCCGGCCAGGGATGCTTGTGAAGATTCTGTATGTGGTTCCAGGGGTATTTGAATCCTTCTGCTCCACTGGATGTAAGGATCAATGTTTCTCCTTTTGACAATTGTTAACAGGGTTAACATGACTAGATCAGATGGAAGTGAAAGGCCTGAAGACATCTTGTAAGGAACTTGTCTGTTGGCATCTGAGCATCATTAACAGAATCACAACTACAACAGCTGCATGTCAATTGCTTCATGACATGTCGTCATCTAGTACTGTGGGATTTATTGGAGCTGCAGTGCGTTAAGCAGGATTTTTTTCCTCATCATGTGAACAATTCCATGATGTTTAAGGTTTTGTCACATTGCTTTTAGTAATGGTGGCTAGACTTCCTTCTCATGGAAGGAGGTCTTGTTACTGATAACTATTTAATATTTCTCTGCCTTTTGTAATGATGAGGCATCAGATGATGCAATTGAGTTTGTAACAGAACTATGATAACTGAAGCTAAATTTGTTGAGTCACTACTCATTTGAAAAATCTACAGAAGGTTATTTTTCGGAGTTAGAGCAACACATTACTTGTACAAAGTTGGCATTATCATCTATCCTACCGTTTGATTAAATGGTGAACAGGATCTTTGAGGTATTTAACAAGTCAAATGATCTATGCTAGACATCCAGAGGATACAATTTTAGTCTATGCATAGCTGTGGCATTAGAAAGTGGTACTGTAGCACCATCCTTGGACTCTTCAGTATACAGTATTTGCTCAGTCTGAAGGTTGTGCAGAGACTTGTTCTTATTCTTAATTGAATTGGTAAAATACATATCAGATGCTTACATTTATGATATGGTGACCTTTTGCATCTTTGTTACACTGTGAATCAAACAATTAAGTGTACATATCTTAGCATTTTAATGTAATTATGAAAAAGCGAGACCAACCAATCTGTCCGCTTTCATTGTTTGGTTAGGAGTAGCTTTATGGTGAAAACATTTGGTATTGACAATTCAAATTTATTCTGTATGGCTACCATCTGTAGTATTCTAAAGCAGAGTAGCTATTATAGTCTGAATTGATAATAAGTACTCCTAATATCTTAGGGGCAATTATAATCCATGCCCCTTTAAAGTTCCTGAATATCATATTTACATTGCAAAGTTATGAATGTCAACATGCCGTGTATCTTCTTGAGATAGAGATTAGAGTCTGTATAAACCCTTTAGAAGGTCTCTGTAATTTCCTACTTTTGGAAAGGAAAGCAAGGGGATTTTTTTCCCTCTCCTGTTTGTTTTGATTTCTTCATTTCTGAAAGAGTATGACAAGGAATAATTATCTGCTTCAGTTGGAGATGCTTGTATTATTATGGACTAGCTTTTGATTGGTACTTTCTCTTCTCTCAATGACAGAATATTCTACATGTATATCTGTTCATACTCTTCTTTAACCTATTTCTTAAGTGTAAGATGCAGCTTTTCAATCTTTCTTCTATTAACATTTTAAATTTTATAAATTTAAGTCATACTTAAGTCCCTCTATCATCCTTGACTTTTTTTAAATTTATAATTTTTCCCTTTATCAAGAACTATGGCGGAATTGATAATTGTCCAAGTTCTGTAAGAAGACTAATATAAGTGTCAGGTGTTTTTTCTCTTCCACTGACCGATTACTGATAAAATATATATTTTCTTTTAGTTGTCAATTCTGTCATTTGCTCTCCTGTTGCTTTTATCTTCCAGTGGTTCAACATTTAACAGTTGGCATTTGGGAGTCCGCTTTTCATCATATTTATTTTGATATGCAAAATGCAATTCCTTTTAGGCTTGCAGAATTTGAATTTTCTTAATATTTTTTTCACTTATATCTGGTGATTAATTCACAGTTTAGTTTGCCTTGGTCCTTGGAAGTGTGGCCTGATACAATTGATTCCTTGAATACATAAGAACATGTAGGCATAATTATACTATGTTTTTGCTACATATTTTTATATTAGCAGTACTCTTCTGGTAGGTGAGAGTCACAGTTGATGTTGTCATATTGAAGTGACACGTTTTTTTACCTTGTTTGAAGGGCACTGGAGTATGGACAGGATAGTTCAAAAATTCTATTTGCAACTTTTTATCTTTATTTTTTTCTATCATCTTTAGTTCCACATCAATATGGAAATGCCAGTTGATAGTTTGAAACATGCAACCTATAAGTGTTTGGGTCAAGAACAAATCAGCATCTTATTAACATTTACATGTTATATGCTCTTAGTTTCTGGTTGTACTAATCCAAGTGCAATGTGTTTTTCATCTATGTGATAGCATCCCTATGTGTGAAATAACATCATCAATTTAGAAAGGAGTTGAAAATGCAAATAATAAGCAAGGAAAAAAGGGACTAACATGCACAATTTTGTGTTTTATCAATTACATGCATTTATTACCTTCTGTTGCATCATGTATTCTTATTAATTCAGCATGCAGAAAACATATATTTGTCGTTGTGCAAGATCTATTTTTCACTCTTTAGAAGCAAGTTCGGTAAGTGGCTGATGCTTGTGACAAATATATTATATTATTGTTATTATAATTCCCTGGCCGAAGCATTTTTAAGAGTATGGTTTATATAATTTGAACCATGGATTTATTATTCTTGGTGTTTCTTTCTCAAATTATTGGAAAAAAAAATGTAGTTGCATATTAAGTATAATTAAGATAATAAGTAATCATCAAATAATCAGATTTATTCCTGATTTTCCAAGAAATGGTCCCTTTTCTGCCTTATAGTGCCATGATAGGAGAATACAGAAGAAACTAAAATAGTTGCAGATTGTTTTTCTCTCACATTGGCTGGGACTAATGAACTTCGGGGGTTTGTTTTTGAAACTCTTTTTACATATATACATATATTCAGGTGGCTGCCTTGCACATAATTGAACAGATACTTGTGATGGCACTATGGTTAGTTTGGAACTTTAATGAGGTTGTGCTGAACCAAAATTAAGCATAGTTTAGACATCCAGAAGGAATTCAACAAAGATATGGTGTTGCTTGGCATTGAATTTCACTGAATGCATTTGTCCAATCAATAACAATGTATTAGAGATCCTGATTTTAGCATTCTGGAAGATGCCGAAACATTTCCTACTTAATTGACTTATATCAACAAATAAACAAGACAAAGGAGGATGCATCTGAACATGATGCAAGGTCAAAGGGGATACATAGTTGCTGTTGGGATGTGCTGCAATATCTAGGCATTGCCAACATTGGTTGGCAAAAAAAGTTATGTTTGATTATTCCGTGTTTAGACATGTTCCAAGACACTATACACAAATATATGAAGCAGTAACCATTTGTTATTTGAAAGTGATATCTTTTACCTTTTTGTTCTTCTCTTTGGGACAGCATTGCACGTTCTATGTTTTATTGATTAATCATGTATTGGATTGTTGTTGGCCTCTTATGGAGCTCAAGGACATTTCAGCCTGCCAGAGAAACTTAAGTGGCTAGTTTGCTGCATTTTCATGAAAATTTTCTGGGACTGTCTATAATCCTTACTTGAAGATTGATCAAAGTATCTAGTTGAATCTGTATTTGTGTTCTCATATATTTACATCTGTTAGGCTTTGTTTAAGTTGCCAATAAAGGGGCAACTTAGCTCTTTGAGAAATTAGAGGTTTTCTTCTTGGCCTTCAGTTCTATTATTTATCATCTAGATGCAAAGTGAGATATCACAGTAGTATCAAGGTGCTGTTATCTCACTTTACCATGATTCTGCTGTATTCTGTTGCAATGAGTTCACCAACTCTGCATTCAGCATACGTTGTTGGAAATAGTTAATATAGTAAAAAATTCATTATCTCCCTTTCTCATAAAATGACTAAAAACTTATGTAGAATATGGAATTCAAATAAAATATATATTAAATAAGAGGTGCTTTTTCTCTTTATATAGTTAAATAAGTTTGGAAGTATATAAGGTTGTGCCACACTAGTGGCAGCTGAATCAAGGAATCAGACCTTTTACTGTGCCCTTTCATACCTTACAATTGTTAGAGATGTAGTTATTTTTCTGATAGAAGTTGCTTAATTGTTTAGTATGTAATAAGTTCAGTAGATGTATTGTTGATCTTTATTATGGTAAATTAGTTCTATAAATTTGGATCTCACCTAAACTTACCATTTGAGTATCTTGTTCTGTGAACACTTCTAACCAAGACTAGCTTTTTCCCTTGGTTGTAGTCATTATTCACTTATAGAGAGCAGGAAAGGTGCCAGGTGGGTGGGCAGCACAAGAATTAGGGCACTGGGGTCTGTTGACCAAGAGAGAGAGAGAGAACGTTAAGGGTTTCTAAACTTTGGTTGCTGCAACCAATGTCCATCATCATTTGTGAACTTTTTATAAGAGATTATTGGCCATTGAAATGTTATATCTGGCTATTTCTTTTCATACATTGTTTTCAGTTTTTACCAAAAGGTTATGTTAAATATTATCTTGGCTTTCAGTAATCTTTTCTTTGTGATACTCATTGAGAGCATGGTTTTGAATGACCCGATAGTTGTTCTGATACAAATTTTTTGTTTATTTAAAAATTTTCTATATGTTTAATTATCTTTCGATCTTTTTTCATAGCCTTATGAAGATTTTTTATTGCCCTTGAAAGTGCTATGTTCTGGACCGTGAGCAGAGATTTATTTATTGCATATGCACCATGCTAACTAGTTTACAAGCTTTTTTCTTAGGTATGCTTTTCAAGTCACACTAGGAGTCTAAGACTACTTTTATTTTGCAGATTTCATTCTACTTGTGATTTGACGCAAACAGCTAGTATGGAGCATAGGCACTCAACCAGTCAAACTCAAATGCCTGAATTGGATGACGAGCGAATTTGGAACCATCCACAGCAAGATGGTTTATTGAACTTGGGTAAGTCACACAATTCCAAGCATCATTAGTTTATAGCTTCTCAATCTATTAAAAAGACCGAAAGAATTAAATGTTTTACTTTTAATTCCAGGAAATGGCTCATTTGTGTTTCCAGCTAACAATGTGGCCTCTAATGGGGTTAACTCTCTGACTTATTTCAACCCTACTCTGAGAGCAAATGGCATCCAATCAACAAGTTTTAGTTCTGAGGTTCCGAGATATGTGGCAACTGTTACAGGAACATCTCGTGATCCTTGTTTGCATATCCCATCGGATGGAAGCACAAATCAACCTACACACCATTCTGTTCATCACGGATATTCCTATAACCAGCATACATTGAGGGAAGGGAGTAGCATTGGCAATCCATTAATGGACCATGAAAGAGCAACCTATAAAAGGAAAAACCCAGCAAGCTCCATGCCTCCTGACAGAGGAAACAGAAATGGATATTATAGTGCTGGAAGTTCTTCTCAGTGCTGGCACCCATATCATGTCAGCTTTGTCCACAGTCTCAGGAATGACAATGCATCAAGTTCTCAGGAAGGATCTCAAAGGAATGTTAGAAGCCGACGCGGTAATGCCATTCACCTAGAAGACATCTCACCTTGGATCAGTTCAAGTAGCAATAATTCAAATGCAAATACTCACATGGTGGGACACTGGAGCCATACTCCTGTATCTATGCAGCCTAATACGAGGGTTTCTTCTTCAGGTTTATTTAATTTATAGTTCTGTACTTTTGTGTTTTTTACTCTAGTATCTTTCTCCAGGGTTGCATTAATGCTAATTTATATTTTTACTGGGTCCATGAAATTGCAGACATAGGCTCGTTCAATCATGGTATAAACCAGTCTTACGTAACAAGTCATGCCACTAATAATAATTTGGAGACTGATGGGTTATATAGATCCAATCTTACACCTTTTCCAACTCCTGGTCCTTCCACAAGAGGCCTGGCAGTTGGTCCAAGTGGCTATGGTCAAAGAACAGCATACAGAGCCAATCCGAGCTACCCATCCATGGGTTTGGCACCTACTCCTGAAGATGTCAGGCTGCCAAGGATGGAGCCTGCTGTGCCCCCGAGGTATTCAGCACCAGTTTCTATAGCACGACAGAGTAACGAGAGGAGTGGAAGAAGGAATCGGTACAATCGATTCCAATCATTACCAAATGAGGAAAATGCCCGTGTTAGACAGATGGAGGTGAGAGTTTTAGTATGAGACTTGTTCGTTCAGTCCATTCCAATGATATGTCACCCGTTAGCTACCACAGAGATTGATTAGTCATGCGTCATCACTGCAGGGTGTAGCAATGATGGGTCACCCGACCTTGTACGATCCCATGCACTTGTTTGATCAGCACCATGGCATGAGGCTAGAGATAGATAACATGAGCTATGAGGTAATAAAGTGCTTGTTATTTCATCTTATATTCTTCTGGAATTGTTCATTCGTGATATCTAGTTCCCGTGTGTTGGTACAGGAACTGCTTGCTTTGGAGGAGAGGATGGGCGATGTCAGCACTGGTTTATCTGAAGATGCCATCGGAACATGCTTGACTGAGACAATATACTGCGTGTCCGATCGATTTCAAGATGGCCAGGATGAGGATCGCTGTGCGATATGCCTGGTAAGTTTGTCGAACCAATTCATCAAAGAGAGAGAAAATATGTTTTCTGTAATGCTCGTCTTTTTGGATTGATCGATCGGAGTTCTCTACTATGTGTATGAACAACAGGAAGCATACGAAGATAGAGATCGTCTTGGGCGGCTGAACTGCAAGCATATGTTCCACTCCAGCTGCATAACGAAATGGCTATCGATCAAGAACGTCTGCCCGATCTGCAAAGCCTCGGCCTTGGAAGATACACCGAAAGGGGAATGAACAGCTGCTAAGTGTCTTCCAGTCATTCTTCAAATTTGTAAATATGTGTTCTGCGAAGCATTCATTATGTCTAAATGGGTGTCTGCAAAGTCGAAAGAAATTTCTTCTGGTGAATTGCCGGTGAAGCTTCTGTTGCTATAATTATCGAAATTTGATGATCAGCATTCTGCAAGATAGTCTTCTAGAATGAATTCAACGTTCTTTTTCCTCTCCACCATGGTTGGCTGTGTGACATCACTTCATCCATAAAGACAAATCAAAGCTAAACCAAGCGTTCATCCATCCATCCATCCAGTGATCCAAAAGCATCACAGGGCTCCTACTCGGAGCCCACTAAATTAAATGCATTGGTTCTTGCAGCATTAAATAATGACCCACATGATCAAGTAAACAACGACACAACCAAACCAGCACAGTTTTGGGCTCCACGTCACTGACTGAATTAGTTGTCTTTGTCCAGTTGTTGTGTCCCCTTTTGAGGGCTTCTTGATGACCCTAAAAAATATTGAAGAGGATCCCAAATCTTTGATCAACAAAGAATTAGCTAAACCAACTGGCAACACAACTGCATGCTCTATTTATATATTGCAATTTAGCCTTCACCTAAAATTATACTCATCTTTAAGCTGTGATCCAAGTGGCCTCCAGCTGCATTGTGTCTCAAGAATATAAAATGTGGATGCACAATACGAAGACCGAGTAGAACCTCAATGCATTACAGCCACCACGTGAGGTCATAGAAAGAAAAACCAAAATTTATTAGAGATGTGGTCTAAGATGATCTAATTTATCTTCATATATTTAATTTTTGTGATCTTGGAAGAGGAGTGAAGTTTAATTAAACATAGCATGATGTGGTTCAACTGATATTTGACTCTTGCTAACAAATGTATATTGAGATGTGTTGTAGCCCAAAATAAATACTGATATTTGACTCTCTTGCTAACAAATGTATATTGATTCCTTAAAATAGAGGTTAGCACTTGAGATGTGTCCTAATGCAACTCGTGCGAGCTAATATGTTTCTCTTTTGCAAATTTTAAAGAAATAGTTCCCCAGTGAAGCAAAATTATTGATTGAACCTCCTAATTAATGGCTATAAGTGAAACCCTTAGAGTCCATCCGACTTGACTCATAACTTGGGAGGACATGGTATTACAGTATAGTTCTGATCATGATTCGATTTGAATCGAAATCGAATCAAACCTAAGTGGTTCGATTTCTTTTTTAATTTTATAAACAGAACCAATTGTTTCAGTTGAAACTAATGATTCATATATATATATATATATTATTTGCATTAAACTTGAATTCCAAAATTACCCTTCATTAATTGCCCGAATCCCCATCATTAGCTTCAATTATTTGCATTAACTGAGTCATCTAATCACTGCTATATAAACCTTCGATGAGGACGGAGGAAGTGACGACCAGGAAGAGATGCGTTAAAGTCTCCGCCCGCAAACCAGAGAGAGGAGTCGACGGCGGGGGCCGATGGGGAGCTACAAGTACTGCATGTGCTTCACGCGCAAGTTCCTGTGGAGCGCCGCGCAGCCGCCGGCGGACGTGAGGGAAGCGTTCGCGGCGTACGCCGGCGGGGCGGCCCAGATGGGGGCGGACCAGCTGCAGCGGTTCCTCGCCGAGGCGCAGGGCGAGGCGGCCGCCACCCTCGCCGACGCCGAGCGGATCGTCGAGCTCCTCCGCCGGCGCCACCACCTCCCCTCCGTGCTCGCCCGCCCCGGCATCACCCTCGACGACTTCTTCCACTTCCTCTTCACCGGCGACCTCAACCCCCCCGTCCGATCCCAGGTGGGTGCGACTCTCCCCAAAACCATCCAAGAAAATTAGGATCTTGTGATCTCGGTGCCGCTTCCTACTAAACTCCTCTGCCTTTTCGATCTTTATAAGCAATTTGCTCTCTCTCATGCTTGTCAGGATACGGTTAAGAATACAAACAATTAATGTAGGGTTTGGTACCAAGTACTAGATGTGGTTTAAAGATGAAGATTTCGATTCCAAGCGTCCAAAAGCTTTCTGATCTGTCTCAGACAGTATACGTTCTGATGACCGGACTTTGAGCCCTCGTGGTCTTGTGGTGAATTAGGGTTTGTAATGGTAAAACATGGGATCTTTCACGTAGTGATCGAAGCTATAAGGGTACCATGAGATTGCTAGCATTCAAGAGCAAATGCTACTAAGTATTTTAGTTGAGATCTTCTAAGTAAGTCCTCGTATGCTGCGGCCATATCTTTGCTATGTCTACTTGCCTACTTGACATTCAAGTCTTCTTTGAAATGAGCTTATTCCTTTCAAGACCACAGTTTTTGTTGGAATTGTTTCGATATAGGCTATAATCCAATTTGTTGTCCACCTTTTTCTATAGAATAACTCAAAAGTGAGCATCTTACAGCGATAGATGCTTCTGTCCTATGCCTTTGAGATCTTTGTATCTGATGCTGTTGTCCATCAACTCCTTGTTGTCACATTGCGCTACTAATGATGGATCTCATAATCATACCAAGTCACCATGATGCCAGTGGTTGATGGGTTATAAATTTATCATATTGCTAATAGAGTCTAGCTGTGGTGCTTTGTGCCCTTAGATTCTTCCTTTTCTAATCTAATGCAGTCATCTCAAATTGCAAATATTTAATTTCATATTTGAGTACCATGCATGTTGTTGGAACCTATAGCAAAATGGAAATTGGCCCTATTAGCTAGCTGATCAGCTTTGATAAACCTCAATTCAGGAGGGTCCTGCTACTGTAGGATCTCCCAACGACCACATCTCATCTCCCACAAACAGAGAGGATGCTTTTGTGGGTTGAAGTTAGAGCCATTGATGCCTAGGTCGCAAACAAACAATCTTGTCTTTTCCAAGTCTCCCCCTCTATCAGCTTTGTTTTGTGCATCATCAAAAGAATATTGTCAATTTTGTGCTTTCTTTTACTTTGCTTGGCAACTCATTAAAAACTTCAGTTAAACTGATCACCACAGTTGTCCACTTGATAATTGACCGTGTGCATTGTTTTTCATGTCGCCACTTTTACATATCGGTTTGACAGAGATGATGGAGTGTATGATATTTGTTATCCACTCTTTCGATCTGTTAATGCAGTAGTACCATTCCATAAATGATATTCTACTACAGTTTATGCCTTGCGTTGATAGATTAAATAGCAGTTCATTTAACAGCAGTATATTGCTTAGATGCATTGCTTGACAACAAGTTTTCTCTTCCAGGTTCACCAAGATATGAAACTTCCATTGTCTCATTACTATATATACACAGGCCATAACTCATACTTGACCGGGAACCAACTCAGCAGCGATTGCAGCGATCTTCCAATCATAAAAGCATTGCAGAGAGGTGTCCGAGTAATTGAATTAGACATGTGGCCGAATTCTACAAAAGATAATGTTCACATCCTTCATGGAAGGTGAGATATTCTATTTGATGCTTGCTGTGTAAGAGCCTTAGACTACTATGACCGCAGCCAGACATTGCTTACCTAACCTTGAAAGAAAATGTGACATGAATGGAACAGTGGAAAACTTATCTAGTAATTTTTTGGAGAAACAATTATGAACTTGTCTAATTTCACATAGATAATGTAAAGTGAAGAAATCATGCTTCACTTTGAACTCATTGTGCTTTTGTTGCTTTTTCTGTGCAGGACACTGACATCTCCAGTGGAGATGATCAGATGTTTGAGGTCAATTAAGGAGTTTGCCTTCTGTGCATCTCCTTATCCTGTGGTCATAACTCTGGAGGACCACCTTACTGCAGATCTCCAGGCTAAAGTTGCTCAGGTGAATGTTGCTCGATGTTTCGATGAGATTTGTTAGATCCACATGTTTTACTTGTCGATTTAATTCATTTGTAGATGGTCACTCAAATATTCGGAGACATGTTATACTATCCTGAGTCAGATTCTCTTGAGGAATTCCCCTCTCCAGAATCTCTAATGAACAGAGTTATTATTTCAACTAAACCACCAAAGGAATACCTTGAAGCAAAGAAAAGTACGGCCAAGGAAGACGATTCTCAGAAGAGTGGTCAGGTTTCAAATGATGAAGAAACGTGGGGAAATGACATTGCAGATCTAAAAGCTTCAAGTGCCTCTAATGATAAGGTGCAGCATTACTTTGATTATCTTGTATCTTGAACACTATATTTTGATCCAATGTGTGTCAGAAAGAAGATGAACAGAATGGTGATGAGCAGGATGAAGAAGATTCTGATGATGACGACGACGACGATGATGAGCATGGATTTCAGCAGAATTCAGCTCCTGAGTATAGGCGTATAATAACGGTTCATGCTGGGAAACCTAAAGGTCGAATGCGTGATGCACTAAAGGTTGATCCTCATAAAGTAAGGCGACTTAGCTTGAGTGAACAACAGCTAGAAAAACTAGCAGAATCTCATGGACCTGATCTAGTAAGGTAACTTTCTTTTTGTTCTTTTTTGTAAAGCATCGACTTCTATCATCATCATTAGTGTGATTCACAACAGCTGAATTAGTCTCCTCTGATGTGAAGAAGAACAATGATAACTGTTTTCCTGAGACAACTAAAAGTGCATGCCCTACCTGTAAATCATCTTCTATTTCTATATGAGCAAATGACTAACTTTCATGGGACACCATCTCATACTGGAGACATAGAAGCAACTTTACTTGCATGTCATTTTATTTTTACATTTCATGTCAAGTTTATGCACGTTGATCTGCCTGAATTGTATTATAGGTTTACTCAGAAGAATATTCTAAGAGTATACCCAAAGGGTACACGCTTCAACTCTTCTAATTACAACCCTCTGCTCGGATGGATGCATGGAGCACAGATGGTTGCATTTAATATGCAGGTTCTTCTTTTCTATGCTTAACATGCAAGTGGACAATTTATTCCTAAAGTTATATGATGCTGAGCTTCATGCATCCTTACATATTTACTAGTCTTTGGGCTATTGTTGATACTACTGCTTGCTGCAGTGCTGGTCATCTCATTTGAGACAACTTGTCAGTGATAAGAAACAGGGAAAACATAACATTAGCATTAGAAACTGTATAGTTGGCGACCTGAGTTTCTACACGTGATGCTTAGCTAATTACAACTGACTTCAAGGGAAAAAAAGTATGATCAAATTTATTGCAGGAGGGTGCAAAAACTTCCATCATTTTTAAGTGATCTATGCAGAATGAACAAATAAATCATTCATGTAAATGACCCTATCTTATATTCTTGTGCATCGAGTTAAACAATGATGTTGCTAAGTGAGTCATTCTACATTGTACTCTAGGGTAGAGGTGTTAATGGGTTGGGTTGAGAAGGATAGCATGGATAAAGAAACCAACTCATATACTAAATGGGTTGAATCTTACTCTGGCCTGAAGTTAACTTGCCAATTGATTAAGGACTCAGGTTATCTTGCACCAGGATTGTTGGCCTAAATGATTCAGGTTAAGATTGCAGCTCTGTTCTTGGCTCTACTACAATTGAAGTCAAAACACAGTTTGTTTGATGCTTAGAAAACCAAAATCAAAATTATGTATGTGCTATTAGATAGTCCACTTTTTTTGTTTTTTGGATTCGATCATAGAAGACATTTGTTTCTACAAACTTAAGCCAGATCTTTCTTGCTTGATTCTGCCATCTTTTGGCTTGTACCAAGTAATCAATCTGATCCAACACAGGTATTAAAGGGTAAGTTTCTTTTTTGTGTTTGGATAAGTGTGCTCAATTGGAGCAAGGTCAAACCATAGAACATGACCCCTTCTTGTTGAACCTGGTGGTAATAGGAAGGAGGGCATTATCCTTTTCATAGATAATCTTAATGTAAAAACTCTATCCTTTGTCCCAAAAATTAAATGAGTAGCACGATTGGAGACATTTGCTTAGTTTTGAAGATATTGGTTATGTTTCTCCTTCAGCTTGATACTTTCATTTGCTAATATTCATTATAATTATATACAACCTTGATGTTGGTCCATCATCCTGCTTGCATAGATGTATTGTTTTTGTTGAAGCATCTTCATATGCATCATTGCGAACATGCTTTCTAGCAATACCACTCCACCCATTGTCGCCATATCATACGGTTGAAGCTTCAGCCTTCAAACACCATACATTGCAATTCCATTAGTCAATGTGCAGAGGGTGAAAGAAATTTCACATGTGCATCAAAATATACATTTGCTTTCTCTATACTCATTTACCAGTTTGTCTTTCTCTGGCAGGGGTATGGAAGATCACTTTGGTTGATGCAAGGATTGTTTAGGGCCAATGGGGGTTGTGGTTACGTAAGAAAACCCGATTTCCTTATGAAAGTTGGTCCACATGGTGAAGTTTTTGATCCTGAAGCAAGTTTACCTGTGAAGATAACCTTGAAGGTGGATGATACTTGCAGTAACTCTCTCCATATCTATCTATGCTCATTTCACCTTCTTTTCTGAATTATGGATTCATGGCAGGTTAAGGTGTACATGGGAGATGGATGGCGCATGGACTTTAGTCAGACACATTTCGATGCCTATTCGCCTCCAGATTTCTATACAAAGGTAAAATGCTCTTTACATCTTACATCTTTAAATGGTCGTCTTCCACCGACATTATATTAGAAAATATGCTTCTGGTCTTCAACAAAGTCTTTATTGATCTCCAGGTTGGGATAGCCGGAGTTCCTGCTGATACCAAAGTGAAGAAGACAAAGATAATAGAAGACAATTGGACTCCGGTTTGGGAAGAGGAATTCAGTTTTCCTCTAACTATTCCAGAACTGGCTTTGCTCAGGATTGAAGTGCATGAGTATGACATGTCTGATAAGGATGACTTTGGTGGGCAAACATGCCTTCCAGTTTGGGAGCTAAGACCAGGGATTCGAGCTGTGCCTCTTCACGATCGGAAGGGAAACAAGTACAAGTCTGTAAGCCTGCTAATGCGTTTTCAGTTCGTGTGAATCTTGTTTGCTGGTAATTCGAGTTTTCAGTTGCAAGTTCTTCATCGTAGTAGTCTACAATCCTATCCTCTTGTATGCCAATTTTTAAATGATGTAGTTTTGTATGGCCGTAACAGTAATTTCTTTGTATATACAAAATTAAGAAGCTGTTTTGTGGATACATTTAATCAAAGAAACCATCATTTGTTTCCCTGATTTTTTTCTGCTTTCATGGGCACTCATAACTTAATGAAGATGGTACAAAAATCTACTGTAAATGCATCAAACATTAGGTTTACATTCCATAATGGATGAAGTCATGTGTTTGTCTTTCAACTCTTGACATGTGGTGGATGCAAGATTTTGAGCAGGTCTGTCTAAAAGTTTATGTGCCATCAGCCGTGGGTTGTTTTGATGGGATTAAATGACTTTGTATGGCAGTGTCTGGTAATCTTCTATCGTAAACTCAATTAGATAAACAAGAGGAAAACCATTATACACATATATTTTTCTGAATACATTTTCTTAAATCTGTAGTGCGGATAATGACCCAACATGCTGAGGCATGGCCAGTGGTTCAGTTCCGATAACTACGATAGATGAGGACAAAGATACAAAACATCTTAAGCCATAGGGTTTTGCATAAACATATCTAGTAAGATGTCTCTAAAAATTTACTGAGATAAGGCCACAAAACTAATTGTTGAGCTAAATTGAGAAAACAAGGACCCAATTTAATTTACAGAGCATTTCAGAGGAAGATTCATGTGACCTAAAATGATTCGAGAAAAATACACCTGCACAATAATTCGAGTTGGCATGGAGTCATGAAATCACTAGAAGCCAATGCCATAGAGATGGTTGAATTAGGGAGCATACGGATATGCTCGATCAAAACAATGAATCTGCAAAGAATACCATCTTAGTTCACACTCTTAGCTAATTTGTGGCATGAGATTCAACTTCCGTATCGCCCTTCTGTTTAATTCTTGTAAAATATATGGACCTAGAATTTGCAGACCAAGAGCAGTACTTCCTCATCACAAAAGAAACTAACGCGAAATCGGTACAGGCGTAAGTATCAGAAAGTTTGTTGTTGCAGTCACCTAAGAATGAGCAAAATCGTAGTCATCTCACATACGATTAGGCATTCTATACATCCATTAATATTTTAGTGATCGCGGTTACAGTTTATGAAGATAAATCAGAGAGGAATACCATGCTATGTGAGTAAATTACAGAACAGAGAGATGTGAACTTTTGTGCAATCTACATAAGCTATAAAATCGAAAGCGATTTTATATCAAATAAAAATACTTATCTCGACGTTGAGCCGATATGCCTCATCAAGCTTCTTAGCTCTCCCATAGAAACCTGCAGCCACAAGGTGCAACTCTTTCTTGTTGGTGTTCAGGTCATTGTCGAGCCTCTCAAACAATGTCTCTGCACTCTTGCAAATGTCGATCGCAATGCTAAGGATCCAAATTTCTTATCTTGGCAACGATCCGAGATGCCTCATCGAGTTTGTTAGCTCTCTCGTAGACGCCCGCTGCCACGAGGTGCAACTCTTTCTTGTCTATGTTTGGGTCACTGTTGAGACTCTCAAGCAACTCCTCCACACCCTTGAAATCTCTCCGGGCACCCAAGAGGCTCAGCATCTGAAAGTGCACCCTGTCCGAGAAAACACAACCTTCTTCCTTCATCTCCTGGTACACGGCATCGGCCCTATCGAACTCCTGCAGCTTCCCGTAAGCATTCAAGACTGTGGCGATCATCTCTGAGTCCGGGAAGAACCCCACTGCTCTCATCTTCTCAAAGACCTCAATCACGTTGATGTGCTTCCTGTTCCTCGAGAACAAGTCCATCATACACCGGAACACAGATATGTCCTTTACCTCCCCGGCGTCGCTCGTTTGCCTGAAGAGCCATGCCGCCTCCTCAACACGGCCGGCATTGGCAAGAATCTTGACAGCGGTCTCCTTGGGAATGTTCTCCGGGTGTTTGAGGTCATGGAGCAAACGCCTGGCGTGCGCCACAAGTCCAGCCCTCTCGTACACCACAATTATGGTCTGATACAGCACGGGATCGATCTCCACGCCGGAGCACCTCAGCTTCTGGAAGAGTTTGGCAGCCCGGTCTAGCTTACCGGCCTTGCCCCAGATGGAGATAATGGTCGAGTACGTGATGGCGTTGGGTTCGATCCCCCTTTTCTGCATTTCTTGCACCAAGTTGCCGGCTTTCTCGTGCTCCAGTGTTTTCCCGTAGATCCTGATCATGGTGTTGTAGGTCACCACGTTCTGCTCGATCTCCTTGCGCTGCATGAGGCGGAAGAGGTGGATGGCCTCTCCAAAGAGCTCAGCGTCCCCGTAAACCCTTAGCATTGTGTTGTAGGTGACGATGCCGGGCTCGACCCCAATCCGCCGCATGCTCCAGAAGAGCCGGTCGGCCTCCTTGGCCATGTCGAGCTGGCCGTAGGCGTCGAGCATGATGTTGCAGGTGGTGAGGTCGGGGGACACGCGACGGGGCCGCATCTCGGCAAAGAGGGACAGGGCCTGGAGAAAGCGGCGGCGGCGGACGAGGGCGGCGAGCACGGTGGAGAAGGAGACGGCATCAGGGGCGACGCCGGCTTCGGGCATGTCGGAGAGGAGGAGGCGGCGGGCCTCGCGGAGGAGGCCGGCGAGGGAAAGGGCGTGGAGGGCGGCGTTGAAGGCCTTGAGATCGGGGTTGAGGCCGGCGGCGCGGAGGCGGGAGAAGAGGGCGAGGGCCTTGGCGTGGTCACCGAGGCGGAGGGCGAGGCAGATGAGGGTGGTAAAGAGGGGGAGGTCGGGGGCGACGCCGTCGGCGTCCATGAGGGGGAGAAGGGCGAGGGCGGCATCGAGGCGGTCGGCGCGGGCGAGGGCGGAGATAAGGGTGGAGTATGTGACGGGGTCCGGGGAGGGGCGGCGGAGGCGGCGCATCTCGTGGAGGAGGCCAATGGCAAGGGGAAACTGGGCGGCGCGGAGGGCGTTGCGGAGGACGACGTTGAAAGCAAACGCAGATGGCTGGTAGCCGGCAGCGTCGACCATCCAGTCAAGGAGGGCCAGGGAGCGGCGGTGGTCGGGCTCGCGGGAGAGGAGCGAGACCACGAAGCGCGGGGAGAGGCGGTACTCATCGGCAGGGCCGCCCAGATAAGGGGACATGACGGCGTGGAGCTCCTCCGACGTGGTGGTCTGGCTCAGCTGGTACAGCAGCGCGGCCATGTCGACGCTGCGGTCGATGTAGTGGTGGCGTTGGGGGCGGCGGCGGCGGGTGGGATGCAGGTCGTGGTGGTGGTGGAGGTCGTGACTCCGCCATACGTCTCTGCCGGCAGCCGCTAGAGGAGGAAGAGTAGGAGAAGGGTCAGAGAGACGAGGGCAGCGAGGAGGGGCAAGGCGAGATCTTTTCGATGGATGATGATGAGGAGACGGGAAAGGATGGTGGTGAAGAGGCAGAGCTGCGGCTGCCATCTCCGCTTCACCGCAACCAGCAAGCATCGAATCCACTCGAGTCTCGTGCTCGATGACTTGTTTGCATTTATATTTTGGGTATAATTGGATTTTTCACGCCCCAAAAATAACATTATTTTTCCTCAATTAAATCTTGATTTTAAAATAATTTTCATAAAAAAATAACTTCTATTTCGTAACATTGTCGTGTAACAAAAAAAATATATTAAAAACATAAAATTATACGATCAAATTCTCCACAAAAAAAAATCTCCTTTTTCGGAAGCTGAACTTTTCCCCCTTTACAAAAATATTCATATACGGTTTTCTTTATTTTTTTTGTTATCTTTATAATTTGAGGGACATTCTCTTATTATTAAGAAAAATAATATGTTATATGAGAAATTCTAAAAAGGAGTTGCTTATAAGGAAAAAAAAAATAAAAGACAAGCATTTTCAGGGAATTTGTAAAAAAATAAATATATATCTTGATTTAAAATTAAGAATGAACTCATTTTCACTAATTTTCACATTTTGTACTCCTAAATAGATCAAAATCTAATCGATCAATTTTGACTAATTCCACGATCGTCATAATCTTAATTTATAATATTAGAAAACAGATCATTTTATAATATTAGATTAAATCTGACATTAATTATCATGAATTGGTCTAATAGGATAATTGGTTTATCAATTATCAAATCCACTCGATGACTTCTTTGGATTTATATTTTGGGTATAAGTAGATTTTTCACATCCCAAAATGACATTAATTTTCCTCAATTAAATATTGATTTTCTAATAATTTTCATAAAAATAACCTCTATTTCGTAACATTGTATTGTAACAAATAAAAAAATAAAACCATAAAATTATTCGATCAAATTCTTTATTAAAAAATCCCTTTTAAACGTTTTTTTCCTAAAAAAATCTCCATTTTCGGAAGCTGAACTTTTCCCCCTTTACTAAAATATTCATATACGGTTTTCTTTACTTTCTCGTTATCTTTATAATTTGAGGGACATTTTGTTATTATTGAGAAAATGATATGTTATATGAGCAATTCAAAAAAGGAGTCGCTTATAAGAAAATAAAATAAAAGACAAGCATTTTCAGGGAATTTGTCAAAAAAAATAAATATCTTCATTTAAAATTAAGAATGAACTCATTTTCAATAATTTTTGCATTTTGTACTCCTAAATAGATCAAAATCTAATCAATCAATTTTGACTAATTCCACAATCCTCATATTCTATTCGCTTCAAAATGTTAGTAATTTTAAAATATTAAATCAAATCTGATATTAATTATATGAATCAATCTAATAGGATAATTGGTCTATCAAATTCATTAAATCTAAATCATTAATAAAAAAAATAGATTAAAATTAATAATAATATATTTATTATATCTTTACAATTCGATCTTAAATCGTTTTCAATATCAAATTAATCAGAATATTGCCACAACATCTCGATGTTGGCGTTGCCGCCGCGGAGGTACGCTTCGTCCACCGACGCCACCCTCCACGGCGCTGCAACCAAGCTCGCACGCCTCAGGCCACCACTCTCGGAGGCCATCCATCTTTCCCATTGCTGCTACGTGAAGACGTCCATCGATTCCATCTTTCCCATGTCAGCAGGACTATCCCATTGCGATCGTCGAGTCGAATCGCAATCCGCGGTTGCAGCCGATGCGTGATGGACTTGGAAACCTTGGAACCCGGCGCAGGAATCAGTCCGTGGAAGACGAGAGTGGAGTCGGAGAAAGAGACACGGGAATGGACTCTAATTCGGTTCTTCAGCTCCGTAATCCTCGTCGATTCCTCACATGCCTGAAAACATATTGTCAAAGAAAAGACGAAGGCCGGAGATAGACATGAATTAATCCCCGTGGAGTGCATGAACTCCTCACTTCGACATATATGTTCGCAGCAGACGTCCGCATCCTCGCCCCCATCTCTCTCTCTCCCTCTCTCTCACACATTTGACGAGTCAAGAATCTCTCTTTGTCTCATCCTCCTCTACGGCGGCGCGTCTTTTCTTGCTTGTTTGTTCATTTGAAGTATGAGTGAGAAACGTCAGATTCAAAAGAACATCATTGCGGATAGATAGATGCTGCGTGGTTAGTCGAACTTGGATGCAAACCATTGTTCCTTAGATAAATGTGTGCATTCAACCCGTTTGACTTGGATTGGTAACATACAGATTTCAGCTTTGAATTCACGTTGGCAAAGCAAGGAATTGATATGGTACGCATTTGTCGTTCTCACGTCAAGAACTCATGCCGAATATGTGCATTCGCCATTACATCCCTCTCTTACCTTACACAACAACACTACGAATTGAACGCCTGCAACTTTAGACAACTGTCAGTGGGAAGGTTGGAAGGGATTGCAGTATCGCCAGGTTCGGCTCCCTCCACATGCTATAAAGGCTGAACCGGGTGCATCGTCCTCTCACCACCTCGAAACCTTAATCCCTGTGCAGCTCACCTTCGCCATGGATGACCTCCGACAGTGGCCTGAGCCGGTCGTCCCCGTCCAGTCCTTGTCGGACGGCGGCCTGACCTGTATCCCCGAGAAGTACGTGAAACCGCCCTCCGATCGGCCCTCTCTCGAGGCCAATCTTGACCCGGGGCTCACCATGCCGGTCGTCGATCTGCGTGGCATCTACGACGGCTCGGTGGATAGCCGAGCCGCCATGGTGGCGATCTGGGGCGCATGCAAGGAGTGGGGCTTCTTCCAGGTGATCAACCACGGCGTGAGGCAGGATCTGGTGGAAGAGATGAAGGGGGTGTGGAGGGAGTTCTTCCGCCGTCCCTCGGACGAGAAGCAGGGGTACGCCAACTCCCCGGCGACCTACGAGGGGTACGGCAGCCGCGTCGGCGTCGAGAAGGGCGCTGTTTTAGATTGGGGAGATTACTACTTCCTTCATCTCCTTCCCCGGTCCATCGAGAGCCATGACCGACACTGGCCCGCTCGTCCGAGCACCTTGAGGTGTGTAGCGATACTACCACCGCATTAGCTTGAGATTTAGCTTCTTGTCTGATGATTGCGTGGGAGCAGGAAGGTCACCGAGGAGTACGGCGGCGAGGTGTTCAAGCTTTGCGGGGCGCTGCTGAGGGTGCTGTCGATGGGCTTAGGGTTGGACGAGGAGTACCTCCGGAGGGCGTTCGGCGGCGACGGCACCGCCGCATGCGTGAGAGTGAACCTATATCCCAAATGCCCGCAGCCGGAGCTCACCCTCGGCCTCTCCCCGCACTCCGATCCCGGAGGCCTGACGGTGCTCCTGGCCGACGACCACGTCGAGGGGCTCCAAGTTCGCAAGGACGGCGCGTGGCTCACCGTCCGGCCCGTCCCCGGCGCCTTCATCGTCAACGTCGGCGACCAGATCGAGGTCATCTGCTTCCAATCCCCCACTACCATATTTGCATGCATGACGTACGTGATCATAAAGCAAGAAAGCACGAAAACTCTGGGCACGAAGTTGGAACCGATACCTCCGATGCTTCTTCGGTTCCTCCGAAATGTGGCCGACACACTGTTTGCAATACTCAACGTAGTTGACTTGCATCAACTCCTCTCTTTCCTAACATGACACCATACATGAATCATATCATGCATCCCCCTCGCCATGTCATGTGAAGACGATGATCGACTTCTGTCATACTCCAGTATTTGAGATCAGCGTGTTCCTTGTGCTCATCAGGTGATAAGCAATGGGATCTACAAGAGTGTGGACCATCGGGTGATAGCGAACTCAAAAGACGAGCGTCTCTCCATTGCTTTCTTCTACAATCCGGAGGGAGATGTGGCCATCGGACCTGCGCGAGAGCTTCTCACGCCGCAGCTGCCTCCACTGTATCCATGCATCACCTTCAACGAGTACAGGCTGTACGTGAGGAAGAGAGGCCCGAGTGGCAAATCCCAAATGAAGTCCCTCAAGCTTTACTGATGTGAAGATATCGTAATAATGTGGTCTTAAATAATGATATGTTATCGAATGTTAAGCAACATTCGACTTTAATAGGGTTTGAATTTGAGTACATGGAGAGATAAGTTCAAATGAAATTTGCAGAAAGTTGACTCCCTGCATTGTAGTTTTCTTGGAGTGGCAGTGTTATACCTAAACATTGATGATGATGGCAAAGTAAATGATCCACCATTATGGAGCTCGATTTATATTGCTGTGACAGTTCTCATGAACATAGCAAATGCAACACAGATCAGCAGCAGAATCTACCACAAGAAGGCTGGTCAACATTTGATGAACTGTCACTGACCCGATTCATTGTTTATGCAATTGATACATCAGGCAGTGCAGCCTGAAACAATATGAATGGATCAGGTAAAACATCAACAAATAAGTTTCTTGGCTTCTGCAACAAAAGACAAATCAGACATCTGCCTGCTCCAATTGACCTCCAAAGTGGGAGTTGCTTCCGAGAGTTTTGTGTCACATGCAACAGGGCCTCAATTTTCCAGATAGATTCATGAAACAGCTGTTATTACTCCAGAGCAGAATGTTCACAGCCAATCATTAAGAATGTTCCATTTGAACATTCTTTGTTGCATAAATTAATCTCCTACTGCATTACAATTACAAATTAGTTAGGACTTCACTTACAACAAAAATATCACATGCAGGCCTTTTAATTACATACAAAAACTGAACCGCGGTCCTGTGGAAGTTAGATTCCCAGTCTTTCACAGGTGGAGGATGTATATAATATAATATATATATATATATATATATATATATATATATATATATATATATATATATATATATCATCATCATCATCATCATCAGTTATGTTCCTTAATAGATAGAGGTATGTTCTCCATGAGACACATAAATGAAAGAAAAAAAAGTTCATTCATTGCTCTGTACAATGGAAGACCTTCAAGGAAATGTTTTTACCATTCTTGTGAAGATCATGGTTCAGCACTCTCAGGTGTTGTGTTGCCCTTGGTTGTGATAGTATCAGCATTTCGGCAATCAAATGGCTACACATCCAGCAGCATGAAAACCTTCTTATGGTTGTCCTGACCAACTTACGGACAGATGTACTAAGGTCAGTGGCACCTCACAATCTCATGTTTCAACTGATGATGTGATTATTCTGTGCACATCAATTCTGACAGCAGAGAAAATATACTCAGACATCTCCATGTTGAACGTGTTTGGTGCCTTGAGTTTGTCCCTGCGGTTGTTTGCAACAATGAGCTAACTTTCACAAAAAAACCATGATCGATTCATAATCTAATAAGATTGCATTTCCATAGGCCTCCTTCACAAAGTATTTCCGCCGGTACAAACCATAATACACTCGGTTTATTAAGAAGTTATGAGTCATTGAAGGGATGAGTCATCTGTTACTTCTTTTACCATGATTTGTACTTGGTTTGCTTCCTACACCAGACAACACTCTCAAGTTGGCCAGAGCATCCTGAGCATGCTTCTTGGTGTTGGCATTCCCATGCTTCATAGCTCCAACTAATGCCATCACAAGATCTTGATCGGTTGAATAATCTTGAGCAAGGGCCTCAACTTGAAAGAACCTTTCTACCATCATTGCCACTTTTTCTTGAAGTTTCCCTGGCCGAACCTCTTTGAAAAGGTATATTGCAGCTCTAAAAAGCCCAAGCCGTTCCAGCTCTTCTTTTGCATTCCTAAGGTTTTGAACATCTGAAAGAACTGTGGAAAGTGCTTCCACTGCAGCTAACTGAACATCCACATTCTCATCATTCATAAGATCAATCAGTGGCTTGACTGCATTTCCTTTTAGTAAACAAAAAGAGCTGTTTTCGTCACATGGAACATTATGTAGTGGACATAATATAGGAACCATTGGTGCCATTCCACAAAATAACACCAAGGGAGAACAAAGTCCATGGGGTGGTTGAGGTTCTAAGAGATCGGTGGCTACTGATACCCTTGCAAACTCAGAAAGGTATTTCAGACCAAGGACAGCTCGCTGCTTTGCTCTGCTATGTGGACGACTGTTCAGTTGTTCTCGAAAGATTCTCATGAACTGATTTTCTTGGACTAGGGTAATTATTGTTGGGTCGGGACTCTTTGCATAATGCAATAGAAGGCCAAGAAGCCCTTCCAACATTCTTCTGACCTTTTTAGAGTTCCTTCCAGAAGAAATGGATCGTTCCTCTCTGATGTGACTAATTATCCATGTAAGAAGATCAGATCCAAGAACTGTCTTCACTTCATCATCTAAGATGAGAAGGTTGGCAAGTAGCCCTGCAACTTCACATCTCTCCTCAAGAGAGCTCTGAGCATCTAGCAATTTTCCCTTAAGTGAGACAATCTTGTTAGAAGCTCTAAGTTCTTCAGCAAGAACTTGCCCCAGCTTTTCAGATAACAGGTTTAAAAGTCTAAAAGCATTCACTCTATTGTCAATCTCTGAGTATTCGATATACTGTACTACAATTTTAAGGCCACCACTACTTTCAATACAAGAAGCTGCCATATCTGTATTGGTAGAAATAATCAGAGGAATTACACAGTGGTGATTCAGAAATGCAAATATTTATCTATTTACTTAAAAGCAATACTATCAAGTTAATAGAAAAGAAATACCACTACCATTGTTTCCAAGTTGAAGTATGATGCAGGATGGATTCACCATAGAACTGAAATTCAGCTTCAATAAATATAATCTGTTAAAACAAATTGACTTTTTGAGTGTTTTATTTCAGCTACTCTAGTATTTTAATTTTATCAGAAAATTCTCCATGAATTTCTCCACGAATTCTAACAACTAACAAAATCCACAGAATCTACTACAGCTGGATGACTCTTACTCATCTTTTGTGCCCTTTAAGTCTCAGTCTAGGTGGCCTAATGCCTTAAAAAAATATGGCAACTCATTCAACTCATACATCAACATTTTCTGATTTATTGAAAAAAAATGTTGGCATGGTGGGTTTTCTCTTACTGATGCTACCATCTCCCATGCCTTTAATTTCATCCTTTCTTCTCTGCCATTCTTTGCATTCGCTTATTCAGCAATTTCTGTCTCTCTAATCTCATAGCATATGTACTTTATCTCATATTCTTGATTTATATTACTTAAAATCCAACATGTTTTCTGTATCAAGTATAAGTTAGATTGCTACAATCTGTTACATATCCTGGTGCATTTGAAATGTTGCAGTTTCTAAATGTACTTAATTTAGTTTTTTTATCTTCATAACATCTAAATAAAATTTATAATTCCATATATCTGCTTGCAATCAGCCTGAATTACCACAAATTTCATTGCAAAGGCTCACCATTGTATCATATATTAAGCTGATCGATCAATCAATCTTGAGTCAACAATGAAAAATGGTGTCAAGTGAAACAAACTAACCTGGTTGTTGAAAGTTGAAACAACAACAAAGTGCATTCAATTACACTTAAGCATGTAGCAAGCAGACGAGTGGATACACACACACACACACACTAGTTAAAAAAACAGAGTCTAAGCTAATCTCTTTGGTCCAGAAATTACAAACAAATGCCAATTGAAAACAAAAGTTACAAGATTACAGCAAAATGGTAAAAAACAAAAAAACAAAAAACAAAAAAGAGAAGCAAAATAAAAGGAACAGGAAAAAGTAGATAATACAAGAATCCGCTTTGCTGAATTTAGGTTAAGCTGCAAGGCACAAGCAGACATAACATGTGAACCTAGATATCCAGACAGGAGCCCACTTCGCTAGTCAGGTTTAATAGACTTATGTCTTTTTTTTATTCTCTTTCTTCTTCCCATATTCTAATTTCCTCTTTTCTAATTACCTACTGGCCCTGCGTATATTCTTCTTGACAGGTGACTAGCGGGTTGGAATGAACCAGATTCAGTGGATTCCAGTAGAGTTCGCTGAAACTCATGCCCCAAAAGGGCATGGTGTTATGATGATTGGCATACCAAACATCCAATACTGCTGAATAAAATTATAGAAAATTAAAATGACTGTTAAACCAAGCTGTACCAAGGTATATGGTCCAATGACTCCAATCTGTATGTACTAGTCAGATCATCATTTTAAACCATGCATACTTCCAATGCCATTGGCTTCTGTTGGTCAACAAGAGGGCCTTTCAGGACTGTGCTGATTGGTATGTCTTTGTTCGGTCAAAAATAGATATAATTTTGATACATGAAATGGAAATCCTAGTGCATTATCTTTTGTCCTATTATGAATTAGAAGTTTATATTCAATGATTCGCACGATGTAATAATATACTTCACGAGAACCAAGATATCATTAGAATCATTTTTTTGTGTATGACAGAAAAAAACAAAAAAGGAGCAAAGCATTTCTATCTAAGAATTCAAGATTAAACCCTAAAAGTGACAGTTTCAACACCCAGTTTCTAAAATTTTTGGTTTGTATAGGAAGATGACACTTAGTAGTCCTACAACATGGGTTTTAAGGTCAAATAGCAGGAGCAAATGATGATTTTTTTTTTCGACCTGGTAACTTCTGAAAAACATTCCAAGCCTTTTGAAGCCTAATGTCTCAATACTTTTCCTTTTCAATTGATAATTTAATGAGTAAAGAACCTAGAACATCAAATAGTGTATTTAATCTCAGTTGTGAAGCATACCTGATGCTCTGGGAGAAGAAGCAATGCCACATAGAATATGAAGAACAGCAGCCTGGCATTTGCAAGATGAATGAGACAGAACATCCAGTAGCTTTCGGATAATAAATTCTGATTGTATTTGATGCCCTTCTTTATCGCCAAATGATAGTTCCCAGTACCCAGATATGGAGACAATGTTTGCAACTGTTGATGCCGCCAATTCTTTAATCTCAGATGGAACATCTTGCTGTGTCGCAAAAAGAATATCCATAAGTGCTGGAAGTGTTCCAAAATCAACTAGTATAGCAGCATTGTCATCCAAGGTTGACAGATTATACAAGGCATGCAAACTAGCCGCCTGCTGCTCTTGGTTGGATGAGAGCATATTGATCAGTGTTCGACCTCCTTGTCTAGCAATATAGTCTTTTCCATTGCTTGTTAGACTCATTTTTCCCACAAGAGTTGCAATCTCCAGTCTAACATCCTCAGTGCCTATGATCCATAGAAATATTAGCTGAAGAAAACAGAAGATACTTATAGGAATAATAATAATAATAATTCTTGTCATCTTCAATTTCATTTGTTTTTTATATTGGAAGTGAAAAAATATTTGGAAGCAGGCACATATTCAGCAGGCACAAAGCAAAGAGTTTGTTTAGAGGAGACGGTATATGGTAGTTATTAATTGCATTACAAAGTTAATCTATAAAGTCGGATGCGTATCTCACCATTATGTTTGGGATCAACTAATATTGCATGCATCATGTAGTAAGATCATAAGAAATTTCCAAAAGTGGCAAGGATTTCATGGTACTATTGGGTTTTCAAGCACAAAGGTCAACTTCATAATGCAGCACTCTAAATTATGTAAACTACAACAGGAAAAAAAGAAACTATTATAACTTGGCATCATTCAAAATGATATTTGGTACCACATGAAGTGTTCAAAAGTAACAAGAAAGAAAGATACAGTCCCATATTTATTCATTCTGGTACAGATATCTCTGTTGATTGTTGGGAACAACTACTAATTGAATGCCCAAGCATGTTAGAAGAATGAAAAACTCTTTTATATATACAAGAAAAGTAAGGTATGATGAATATTGGATAGATCCTGCTACAGATGGAGTAATTATCAACTCAAATTGAACAGTTTACACTGAAAAGTTGAAGCCATACCATTGTACAAACGAGCCACTAATGGTTGAAACCTTCCAGCCATGGCTAAGTGCTGAACATTGTCCTCCACTTTTTCCAAGTTTTTTAGCACTTCTTCGGCTAAATTGGATGATGTGGGATGATCTGAATTTGCAGCCATACTCGAGAGAAGAACTAAAGCCCCTTTCTCCAGTGCTATTCTGGTGCAACAGTCTGTATCAATGGAGAATTCAAGCAATAGCTTCAAAGCATACTCTTTTTCCATTTCTGACCGCCCAGTAAGGCTTCGTATTGCCAGTCTAGTAATACCTTGTTCAAGCATGATTAGCTACACAAAATTTCCTAATGTTAATAATACTTTATTGTATATTCATGAAAACTCAGATAAGCACTCGAAACAAGTGAAACTGCTTTCTCGAAAATAATGTATGGCCCCAGCTTAAATAAAAGGATCAGTAGAGCTAATATTTGCCTATTGACCGAGTAAATAGCCAGTGTTCCAAAGCAATAAGTGACGCAATTATCTCTAGTATAGAACAAGCAGGATCTGCTCATGTTGGAAAATCACAGGCATATCGAATTACCTTGCTTTCGCCATCTTTTGCCATGCTATGCATGGCCATTAGGGCCTTGCCTCTCAACTCCGATCCCATCCTACTTGACTGGTCCTTCAGCAACTTCACCACGAGAGTGACGATTCCTGCATTCCTCACCTTGTACCGGCACGATGGGTGCTCCTCCGAGATCCTATAAACATTATCCAGCACCGTCAATATGCACTCCACCGGGCAAGAAGATTCTTCAGCGAGATACTGCAATGCTGAGTTTATCTGGATTTCAACATTGCGATTAACCCACTCTTCGATTGCACCCGCAAGTCCAATGTTGGGCCTCAGTTCCAGCGATTGGAGCACCTTCCCTGTGACGGGGCAGGTCGGGTCGCGCCCATCCTCCAAGCAGCGATCAAACCAATGACAGATAGCTGCGCGCTCATATGTTTGGGACGATTCGAGAACCACCGGGTCCTTCATCACCCCCTTGGTGAGGGGACAAAGGAAATTCTTAAAAGGCGGAATCTGGGCTTCTTCCTCGAAGTTGGCGGTGACCAAGCCATCAGCAATGCAGGGCTCCTTTGACCAGTCATCCAAGATCTTCTCAAGAGAGATCAGGATCCGTCTCTCGGCCACGGAGCTAAGGCCAGAGAGGTCGGCTCTCAAGAGCTTGATTTGCTCCCCGAGCTTGCCGTGATCAGAAGGATCGATTCCGAGGGCGCGGGCGAGGTCCATGACGGTGGCACTCTGCACTGCCTTGCTGCTCTGGACCACCTCTTTTGCTTCCCTTTGGAGGTTTGAGTAAACCCTCTCCTCGGTCTCCGTCACCTGAATCGAAGTCACATTTTGTTTCTTATGGGGGGAGGAATCGGATCGGGATCAAAGAAGGATGAGGGACAGAGATCGAAGGGGGAAATAAAACCTTGAGATCGGTTTGGTCCATGTCGCGGGAGAGGTCGGTGGCCTTTTTGCGTAAGTCCGGAAGGGAGGCTAGCGGCGAGTCGAGGAGGGCAAGCCATGCCGCGAGGGAGGTAACGCGACCGCGGAGAGAGTCGGAGAGGGGGACGCAACGGATGAGGATGTAGATGGGGCTACGACCACGGTAAACGGAAAGCGTGGGACGGGACGCGTCGAGATCCGCGGCAACGCCCCCGAGGGCGGTGCGGACGGCCGGGGAGGACAACAGCTCCGGCGAGCCAGCGAGGCCGCGGACGACCGCCTCGAGGCGTCGGGCGAAGTCAGAAAAGCGTCGCGGCGGGTCCCATCGGTGCTCCCCTCCGCCATCGCCGTCGCCGCATATCTCGGCCAAGGAGCGAGCGATGGAGTCGAGCGCGGCCGCCGCCGCTCCGCAGGGTGACGTCATGTCGGCGCCGTCAAAGCGAGAGAGATACGACGACAGTGTGTGGCGTTCGGGTTATAATAAGACGTTGCATACGGTGTTCGGTTCACCTGTCTTCGACGAAGCAGGATCTACAAAAGATGAGAAATACTATTGGTGGCTCTGAAGCTTCAGCCAATAAAAATGTTGATATTTACGTTTCCTGTCTCTAATGAGAGAGATAATAATGTACCTGGGAAGTGGTACCGCGGAGCTCATGTCGGTAAGTTGAGGGGACAGACGATATAATTGCTGTTCCGCGGATGAGAGTACCCCGAAATGGTTGACCCGGGACGGTGCTCTGTTGAGTCAAGGTCTTCACGCGTCATAGCGTTGGGATTGGCCTTTGAACCGGTCTCGGGTGGTTCGGTCCCTGTACGGGAATTGGGACCGGTTCGTGGTGTTGTACAAGAAGACCGGGTCAACGGATCGGACCCAATCTGTCCCATACGGCAAGCCAATCTGACCCATTTAACCACATCCAACAAATGCCCAAAGATATCCACAATAATGCTTAATATAAAATACAATAATATGATAAAATAGTAATATATCTATTTATCTTCAATCAACACATTGTTTTTGTGGGTGTTGTTTTGCATCTTTACGTCGTGACTTGGGAGTCGATACAGCGTGGTCTAGTCTCGAAAGTACAAAATTGTTCAAATGTCCCTCGGGAGAGACAAATGGCGAAGTGAGATCGTGCTAAAAAGGAAAACTCTAAGGTTGTAACCAAGTCTTCAAGGGTGCCCTGAGGAGTTAAGTCATGCTCGATCTACATTAGGATCTTGCATAACATGTCAATATGGGGGGAGAGGGTAATTTCATACTCAACCCTTTTGATGCTTAAGTTAGTCTGTGAGCATTCTATCCCCTCTCTCGAGATAAGGAATCAGTATTTATACCTATGGAGGTGGTTAAGGGGTACGATGGTGGATAATGACTGTAAGTACCTCTTACGGTGTGATCATGTGGGCAATCGACCCATATGTCCTTTGTGGTGCGGGTCAACCCGTTTGGGTTCCTTTGGCATGACGTCAAGTCGTACAATCTCATGTGGCACGGAGCTGGCTGGAAGTGCACCGTTTGTTAGGTTAGCTTCATTTTGCATCGGACAAATGTCGAGTTGTGTTTCGTGTCGAGTCCATGGTGGTTGCCAACTAGCACCCTGTGGTTGGTGCTAGAATCTTTCCTATTATCGCCCCAGACCCTCTATCATAAAAGTGCTTGGGAGCCTCATAGAGGGGCTTGAGGTATGTCATACAATGCTTCTATCGATCGGGGTCTCTACTTCTTAGTGCATGGCTTAGGTCAGATCCCATTGATTCTGATGTCCCAAGCACCATTCTTTAGTAGTATTGATTTTGTTATCGTGATTCACATGCCTCGAGTGCATTGCAACTTGCTCCTCCTCCCGCCTTACACACCTCAGACACATTCTGCTTTATGGTTTCGTCATGATGAGTCTTTTTCTTTTTTTGATCTGCACACCCTAGGTCTTTTCTACTTACTTTAAGCTATGTAAGGGCAGGGTGACTACTATCTAGCCACTCGAGGATGCTTCAAAATGAGTAGTATCCCTTTAAACAATAAAGGTTGGAAGTCATGCTATTTCTTTGTCAGCGTCAATCAAAAGTAGGGGTTTGGCCTCAAATGGTTGATGGGAGCTATCAACAAAACTCCTCCCTTCGTGTCGAACGAGGAGATCAAGCATGTCGAGCACTTGAAGGATATCCGTTCTTTCTCAAGGACGGTAAGGAGGATAAATAAGGACTAGCTAGTTGAAGCAAGTATCAGCCCAATCCCTCGGGGTATGACATAGATTTTGCTTTATATGTTTCTCGGTGTCGATACTGAACTTATATCCCACTATCTTTGGTTTGCAGGCATGGACCTTAAAAGCATGAAGGGGCCGGCTCTAGCGCCGAGCTCTATGACTCTATGGTTGGCACCACCTCTTGCTCATGAGCCATTGGTGTCATCATAATATGTTAAGATTTTCAATCCCTTTAACACTCTATGATGACACGTATGACATGCTGCTTAGTCCTTTTAATTATTATTATTATTAATATTATGATATTTTTCTTACTTTATATTAGATGATGAATATATTATGATGTCTATGGATCTATACAATGAGAATTGGATTATGATGATATCATGATAATAAGACTAATTCACTTATAAATATAGATCATAAAGATTCTCGATCATATATTACTCGAGAGAGATATCGAGATAACCTAATAGATCGGTATACTATATACTCATCCATATGATGGAGGTAGTTAGTCTCATAACTGCTTGTATGAGAACATTAGAAATATAATGTAGGTACTCATTGGAGAATGAGTTTGTTGAATAATCCACTTATAAAATATTGGATGGTTAATGATATCTCATCATCATACTATGATTGCATAGTCCGAGTTGTGTGTCTGGTCCTTAGACTCAAGACACCAATGATATCCTATGCAAATATTTCACTATTTGATACTAAACTTATAGGTCTGAAAGTTTCAAATCTAGCATACCCAATTATTGGGAGTGATAGCTGATAGAATTTAAGATTTTCCTTGATAAACAATTAAGATTTCCCCAACTATATGAGGAAATCTCGTAGATCTGTTAAGGAAATCTTCATCCTAACATAAGAAAATTTTCATCCTAACATGTATAAATAGGGAGCACCACTACCAAATCATTAAGGGAACATCTTCTTATGCTTCATTCTTTCATGGTACCAGAGCTCCTTGCCTAGAGCAAGCTTCTCACTAATCTCCCCCTCCCCCATGCTTCCTCTGCTTCCATGAGTGAAAGCTTTCCCTGCTTCCATGGGCGAAATCTTCCTCTCCATTGTCGTCAGTAGATTCTCGTTCCCTTCCCCTGTTGCCGACAACGAATCTTCCCTTTCCCTTTCTAAGACGACGATGGCTGTCCTGCAATCGTCGCTTTCTTCCCCTCCGCTGCCGTCAGCAAATTCTCATTCCCTCCCCTTGTTGTCGATAGCGAATATTTCCCTTCCCTTTCTAAGATGACGATGGTCGTCCTACAGTCGTCGCTTTCTTCCCAGCAGCATCTCCGGTCGCATCCTCTTACTGCTGTCGGCTGTTTTCTAACAAATGGATCTCCGCCCTGATGCTCTTCGCTGCCTCTTCTTAGATCACAACTGCAAACTCTCTTCTCTCCGGTGACTGTGGCGCATCCTTGGTGCACGGTGACAGCTTCTTCCTTTCTGCCCCCTGTTGCTCGTCTCCTGTAAATGCAGAAGAACGAAGCCTCTCGCTCATAAACCATTTTCATCACATCGGTCCAAGATCAGCATCCTTGACAGGAGTGCCATCTTGCGAGGGCATGATATAAGTTAAAATTTTCCTTGATAAACAGTTAAGATTTCCCCAACTACATGAGGAAATCTCGTAGATCTATTGAGGAAATATTCATCCTAACATGTATAAATAGGGAGCACCACTATCAAATCAGAAGGAATATCTTCTTATGCTTCATTTTTTCAGTAGCTAACCTTATTAGATAATTGATTATCAATAAAGGATCATTTACTCTCGGTGTCATGAGAGAAATATCGAAGATGATCTTACTCAGCAAATTCCTTACCAAAATCATTCGGATTGAGAGAGGAGTTCTCCAAGAAAATTGAATTAGAGTGAGGCTCAAGTAGATTCTGTATAGGCCTTATAGATACACGATAACTTAGGACAAATATGCTCAATAGATTATATCCATCTGTATCATCTAAGGACTACGATATAGTAGCTCAGTATGTCTATAGTTGACAACCTAAGTGAATTATTATGGAATAATATTTCATTAAGTTAGAAAGAGTTCTAACATATATAACTCACGGCTAGCTTGGTATTAGGCCTAAAGAGTTGTACACATTTGTTGGATGATGCAACAAATATAGGATTAGATATGTGATATCCAATAAGAGCTTAGAGTAGATAATTAGATAGAGATTCAATTTTTATTAAGCTAAAGATAATTGGATGGAGATCTAATATCCAATATATTAGGGTAATTGAATAAAGATCCAATACTCAATAGGATATGATTCATTAGGGTTAACTAAGAGGGCTCTCTATAAAAGGGATGTAGGACTAAAAGTATTATAAAGCTGGACCTCTTAGTCACCACTCCCTATCCTTCTCTTCCTGTTTCTTCCTTAGCCAACTAGCCCCTCTCTGGGGCGAGAGGGCAGTCCCCTACTATGTGATGGTGTATGAAAGCTAGGAGAGAATGCCTTGCAAGAGGAGGTGCATCACTGCTTCATATGTCATGTAGATCACTACTAGAGAAGAGAATGTGAGATCCGCTATAAATTAGGGATATACGAGTTCTCTTATGTGAGATTATCTCACGTCTTATATATATTTTGGATTTGATGAGTTTGTCGCTTTCAATCGTCACACGTGATTTAATATAAGTTTATTTTTGGGAAATCGATTTCTATTTTTATTTTTTTACTACACATGTGATGTTATCCCGAGTTTCTGAATAGCAGAGTAGTCTAAAAGAAAGCATTTAACCCGAGGTCGATGCAGGTCTTATGCAAGGCCAAGACCCAGCCTTTTATGGCCTTATTATTGGCTGACCTTTTGGAACTGATGTCGGACACCCCATTGGAACCATAGTGGGCGAATCTCACTCATGGACAAAAGGTGTGGGTTGATAGGGTAGCCACGATGGAGTACTATCAAGGGGCTTTTTACCTCTCGTTGGTAAAGCAAACATACTGCTCACCCTTGGAGGTGCTAATTAATAGTTGTGCCTGGAGTATAGTCACAATGAGTAGTCTCGAACTCTTATGCCTTGTGCATTAAGTTCCTCCTTGGAGGTTTACTAATATTGATCTGCTCATGCTATGTAGCACCAACATTACATGATTGACTTAATGGATTAGGTCTGTGATGCAGGGTTGGTGATCGATTAGCTATCCATGATTGTTGATGAGTGTTAGAGCTGGCCCTAGGAAATTACCACAGGGTAATTTGACAACCCAATAAAGACAATAAACAAAAAAGAATAAAAGAAATAGAAAAATCGAATTTACGTGGTTCGATCAATTGACCTACGTCCACGGACGAAAGGAGGAGCAAATCTTTACTAAAAATGGGACAATTACAAATGCCTTAGAAAATTATTCCTAGGCCATAAAGCACCTGAAACTACTAAACAAGAAAAGCCCAAAAGTTTAATATGGACTTAATGAAATTAAATCCAAAGCGGCTTTTCTTGTGGTGCCTGTGGCGCATCTAGCTAGAAAGCTTAGACCCCTTTTTATAGCATCAATATGGGATAGGAAATCTGGTTTTTCAGATGTGGGACTAAAGGACTTGCCAAACCAACAAATCTCCACCTTGGCATGTCCCAACAAAACTTGCTCCACCTTCTTCACAAAAGCCCCAACGGGCAATCATCAACAATGAATACCAACCAAGTCAAGCAAGTTTGAACTTGTAAACCGGAAGAGGCTTCAAGCATATCAACTGGATTGTCCTTCGTATGGAAGAATGGTATCATCACAACAAACCGCACTGAGTAAGTAGTAGACTCACCAACTCCACTGCTTCTTTGCAATGATAGACAAAGCATATGCAACTAAATTTGCATATTTTTGTGGTGGTCGAATAACTCTCCGTGATCTATCCTTGGCTATGGAATATTGCTCTTCCTCTAGATCACCTTTGTTAGTAGACTCGGGAGAATTGAAGCTAACTCTTTTCTGCTTTCCAAAAATGCAATGTTCACAAAAATCTAGTGGCTCAATACTCTATCCACAAAGAAGACCTCTTTTGCTCAATATACTCAAACCTTTTTCGCTCATATGACCCAAACGCATATGCCATAATTTGGTGATGTCAGAATCAGACAATGATTATGATTTAGAGGCGAATCGAGCCTGCATGATGAGTTCCCGCAAAATATATAAGCTACCAGATCTACAAGCTTTCATAACAATAAGGGCATTTCTAGAAACTTTCATAACTCTACCTTCATCTGTGTATTTGCACCCAAGAGCCTCTAGGGTGCCTAAAGATATGAGATTCTTTTTCAAATCAGGAACATGTCTAACATTAGTGAGCGTCCTCACAATACCATCATGCATTTTAATTCGGATTGTGCCTTTACCAATAACATCACACGCAGCATTATTGCCCATCAAAACAATTCCACCATTATAAGATTCATATGTTGAAAATAAATCCCTACTGGGACACATGTGATAAGAACAATCCGAATCTAAAATCCATTCATTTTTAGACCTTGTCCTGTCATCAGTAGCAAAGAAAATATTTCCAAAATTCTCATCACCGCAACACTAGCTTCAATGACTCGAGAGTTTTCTCAATAATTTTTTCCTTTTGCTTTAATTTATTTTTTAATTTAAAGCAATCAGCCTTAATGTGCCCCATTTTATGACAATATCTGCACTCCAAATTTCTATATCTGGATTTAGATCTAGATTTAGATCTACTACTATCAAATTCTCTTTTATCAGTTCTATCCCTGACAATCAGACCCTTGGCCTGATTTCCTCTATTCTCCCCGGTAATATCCCTATCAATCTGCTCCTTAGATTTTAATGCAGATTAAATTTCCTGATACGAAATTATTTCTTTTCCATAAATCATTGTATCACGGAAATACTTAAAGGATTGGGGGAGAGAACACAAAAGTAATAAGGCCTTATCCTCATCATCAATCTTTGCATCTATATTCTCCAAATCCATAACTAAAGAATCAAATTTATCAAGATGTGAGATTATAGATATACCTTCACTCATCCGAAGCATATACAAACTCTGCTTCAAGTAGAGACGGTTCTCCACTGTCCTCTTCATATACAAGGCTTTAAGCTTATCCCACATGCTCTTAGCCGTAGTCTCCGTAGCTACCTCCCGTAAAACCTCGTCAGAGAGATTTAGAATAATGATAGATCGAGCCTTCTTATCCATACCTGCAAAATCTTCCTCTGACATGCCATCTGGAACTTTCACCTCCTGAGTGCCAAATCAACTCCGCCTTGAACCGAATAGCCTCCATCTTGAGCTGCCACATGCCGAAGTTGACATTTCTGTCGAATTTCTCGACAACAATCTTTGTTATTGTCATTGTTGCCAAAAGATCCAAAACCAGGCTCTGATACCAGTTTGTTAGAGCTGGCCCCAGGAAATTACCACAGGATAATTTGGCAACCCAATAAAGATAATAAACAAAAAAGAATAAAAGAAATAGGAAAACCGAATTTACGTGGTTCGGTCAATTGACCTACGTCCACGGACGAAAGGAGGAGCAAATCTTTACTAAAAATGGGACAATTACAAATGCCTTAGGAAATTATTCCTAGGCCATAAAGTACCTGAAACTACTAAATAAGAAAAGCCCAAAAGTTTAATATGGACTTAATGAAATTAAATCCAAAGTGGCTTTTCTTGTGGTGCCTGTGGTGTATCTAGCTAGAAAGCTTAGACCCCTTTTTATAGCATCAATAGGGGATAGGAAATCTGGTTTTCTAGATGTGGGACTAAAGGACTTGCCAAACCAACAATAAGCTATGGGCTAAAGCCAAGGAGTTGGAGGCTAGGTCGGGACCTGCCACCATAACTGAGGTAGAGGTATGGACTATTGACCTAGCCGAACAGTTGGAGTGGGCCAAGCAAGAACTTGGGAACGTCTGCCAGAGACTAACGAGTCCAAGTAGCAACTAAGGGACACTCGAGGAAGAAATTAAGCACTAGAGGATGAGCTATTGAGAATCTCAAAGGAGCTCGAGGTGGCCCAAGCTACAACATGGGAAGTGGAGGGGCCTTGGCCGAAGGGTGGCGTCATGCTCCCAAGCGGGTGAAGGAGGCGATCGCTCAATACAAAGAGATGACCAAGTTTTTAAGGGGGCTAGAGAGGTCATGGCAGGTCTTGTACCAGTACGAGTACATGATCGCTCTCACATGCTTCAAGTCTAGGTACCCTAATTTGGAGGTCAAGCAAGACTCCTTTGCCAACTACATAGAGGATGGTAATGTCTTGATGGACACCAAGGTGCCTTTTGATGACAACCTTGCCCCCCCTTCGTCATCAACTAAGTGATGCTTTTCTTCTGGTGCCAAGAATATTTTGCACCTTTATGTCGCCCTCATGAGCTTTAAGGCTAAGTACCCTAATCTGGAGGTCGAGCAAAACTCCTTTGTTGACTGCCCTGTGGATGATGATGTCCTGATGGACACCAAGGTACCCTTTGATGATAGCCTCGACTCCCCTTTACCACTAGTTGAGTGATGCTCTTTTTCTAGCACCTAGAATGTTTTACACTTTTACGTTATGGCCTGTGAGTCGATACAACTTGGTTCAGTCTCAAAAGTACAAGGTCATCCAAATGGTCTTTCGAGGGAGAGACAAATGAGGATATGAGATTGTGCTAGAAAGGATAGCTTTGAGGTTATGACCAAGCCTTCAAGAGTGACTTGAGGTGGAGCTAAGTCATGTTCAATCTATGATGGGATCCTACATAACAAGTTGATGTCGAGGGGGAATTCCTAACTTAATCCTTCTGATGCTTAAGTTAGTCCATGAATAATCTATCCCATCTCTTGGGATAGGAAACCCGTATTTATACTTGCAAAGGTGGCTAGGGGTACGATAGTTGATATTGATTACCAATACCTATTGCGGCGTGATCATATAGGTGGTCAACCCGTATGTCCCCTGCTGTCACAAACAAATTGTAAACGGCTTGTTCGATATAATAATTATATATGTCCGTATTTTTTGGGTTTGTTATTACTTTGCCAAGTATGAAAAGGGCTAGCCGAAGGCTTAACAGCCCCATTTGAGCGAGTTTGATGGTCGTTGTAGGCTTGTACATAATGTTTGTATCATTTGGACACTTATAATAGATTTTGATCTATAGTGGACTAATTTTGTACCTTCGTTGTGCAACCTTTCTAAGCTTATAAAGTCCATGATTATAACTTACATTAATAAAGAAGTGTTTGCTGAAATGGTTGCTTGTGGATCACGTGTGAAGTACTTTCTATACTCATCTTCTCTTTTATAGGTCCTAAGAGATCGTAGGAGGTTTTGAGGAGGCTGACCTTTGCGAATGGACATGCAAGGGTACCACACGACTTAGGTAAAACTAACTTAGTTTATGACATTTGGTATCAGAGTGGGACAAGCATACATAGAAACACTTTGCATGAAAATATAGGAGACCTAGCGGGGCTACGTTGAGGGCAACCAGTATGCATGACCATTTAGGGGAAACGAAATGGAGTTATATGGAAAGGAGTTGCTCAGAGGAGCGAGCATCCAAGAATAACATTCAGTGGAATGACTAACCTTTCGTGTAAGAGGCACCAAAAGGACAAACAAGCTAAGAAGAATGCGTATCGCACAAAGGTTGGGATGGCTGAGTTCAAGCAGTGGCTCGATGTTGGCAACCAAACTTGACGATGCTCGATGCAAGCAGGGCGCTTGATAAAGGATGAGACTGTGTAAGGTGAAGTAGGTTACTCAGTAATTGAAAGAGTTATGCAAAGCTCACAAAGGTGAGGGAAATTGACTGTTTGTGGCCATCCCAAGGCGCCCAATGATCAATGCTATAGAGCATTGAAACTTTCTCTATGGCATGAGAAGGATACGTCTGTAGGTAGTTGAAGTGTGCTGTAGGTTCAATATATTGCTAGACCCAGAAGAGTGCAGTAAGAGCTGTGTTGGCAAAGAGTCACAATCTAGCAGGTGCACCTGCGGAGGCAAAATAATACACAGTTGGTTCGGCAAGACAGAGTAGTCCAAGGGGATGGTGGTCTCCTAAACTTCCAAAAGGAATAATGCGAAGAGAAAAGTTGCCCCACGAGATAGATATCCAAGAGGGATAAATTCTGATTCTCTAGAGAGAGAATCATATGCAACAGACCACACATGTTGAGAAGGAGCACCTCAAGACAACGACTTCACAAATCTCAATAGGCCGAGTAAGCGACGAAGAGTCGTTGTATGATCTCACAAGAGGTAATACGTTGGTGGACGCATAACGAGATCAAGTGAGAGAGCGATCCAAGAAAACACAAAATGAAGGCACATTTGGAGTCGATATAAAGATCGGACTCAACAGAGGGCTGACCATGGAATGGTAGGCGTGAGGGCCACCATTAACTCAATGCAAATAGAGAAGTAGAGTAAGTTAGGAGTAACTTAATAAAGTACCCAAGCCGCATGAAGGGAGTTGGTATAGAAGATGGAACGTGGAGCGGAGGCATGAAGCTTTCCTTGGACAGAGGTCAAGGACATGAATTCTTGCAAAGGCAGGAGCAAGATCATGTCATTCCATGGGTTCCTTGTTCTGATGGGATAGACTCATCTTGCATGGTGTCAAAGATGGAAGGAGCTTTGAGGTATATGTACCTTATCTCGGTGAAGCATTTAACGAAGGAACTAAGATGACACAACTTATGGAGGTGAAGTTGGTGTCAGAATGCCTTGGCACGGGATAAGAGGATGCAAAGGCGGGCACTCTTGAAAAATATATCATGTTGCTATCGTTCGATTTGCCATGAGTGAAACGTTGTGCAGTGGAGATTGTACTAGTAGGGCAAAGGCTCAAGATCCAAATAATGGTATACCAATTTTAGCAAAGTCAAGGGACTTCAAGAGCTTCTAGGCGATGAATTGTCCTAGAGCTATACTTCGTTTGGGTGTGACCCAAGAATGAGTGGACGAATGTCGATTGCCAAAGGAGCAAATAGAATCGAAGGTGGCAGAGACCCTACGACGTGTTGGCATAGGCCACACATGAAGAGATCGCAGTTCAAGTTCATACTACAATGATCAGAATGCAAGGGAGATATCACCAGGAGGTGACATGGTGCCAGCGGATCATGATGGAACAGTTCAAAGCAATGCGACACATACAAGACTATCCCGTGAAGGATGTGATCTTACAGAAGTATGATCAGGAGCACTACTGGGAGCTCCAATTCGGTGAACAACACGACTACAAGAAGAGCCATGGATTCAATGAGAGAATGCCATGGTACTGTAGAGGTGGGTCTTCCGTGCATGCATCGAATGTTGCATTGAATGAAAGCCTTAGGCATCAGCATATGAGGGTTGTGTACTACCGAAAGAGAAGTTCAGATACAAATACTAGTGAGTCCCATGAGGGAACTAGATCATGCAGAGGTATGATCAGAGCGGCTAGAGAGTTGGACAGCTTTAGAGCTCACATTCGCTTAAGGAAGCCCGACAAGTCAGAGGATAAGGCCGAGTAAGCGAACGTTGCTACCAATGAAGCTAAGGAGAACATAATTGGTGCAAGCCCTGTAACATGGTGGCAGAGGTTATGCATGAGAGTTGTAGTCTATCTTTTCATCGACCAAGGGGAACTACTTAAAGAACACAGAGGTGTTGAAGTAGGTGATCGAAAAAGGATGAGGAAGCAATGACGAGTCCAAAGGGACTCAACTACCCAAAATAAGCATCAATTAGAATAAAGGTGGACTAAGAGGAGTATCATAGTGTTATAGAGGTGGATCCACCGATCACAAAGAAGGGATACAGATGCGAAATGATAGATAGTAGTACCATGGGCATGGTAGCACCATGGTACCGCAGATGCGAAACTTTCATGGAGTCATCGATCCCTTGCTCTCATGGCGAGAGAGTATTTGGTCATAAAATAGGCCGAGCAGGTGGAGAATGTAGAGGCAAACTCCAAGTAGTCTGAAGGGCAGAGACCAGGGAACTTAATAAGACCAGTGTCAATGGGCTTCTCATCAAGATAGCCAAAAGTAAAGGACTTCGGGTCGATGCAAGAGTGCATGACTAAGGAATGAAGCAAATAATATGTGGTGTTATACCTTTTCTACTCAAAGGAGTAGATGACAAAAATGATGGAGAAGATAGTATAATCCCAAAGGAGACCAAAACTATTAGAAACTTGCTTCACGTTGAAGTGAAAACTTCTTATATTCCTTAAGGTCGATGGCATTGAGAAGGTGAGTCACAGTAGCTGACTCAACGCAAAGAGTGCAAACACTTCGAGTGCTTCGGAAGTGTGAGCTAAAAGCAGGTGAAGGCTAGTAACAAGCTCGATGCTCGTAGTACAACCTTGAGGAGGTGAGCGAAGTTAAGTAATCTTTGCCTTCTCAACTCTCAAGAGAATGGGCGAAATCGAGTACCCAAGTTCTCTTACTTATCTAAATGAGGAGCTTTACACGAAGACTTCGAAGAAACATAATGGAAAATAACAATTGTCAAGTCCTCACCAATGGTGATTAGTGCTACTGAGAGTAGATTGTCCGCTTTATTTTTCAACAAAATGCCAATCGAAGGTGAAAGTGATGTGAATCTACTTGGAAGCGATAATTAAGTGAAAGAAGATCTGATGGGCAAATTTTATAGAGAAAGTACTTGAAAACTTTAAAGATTGCTAAGTGATGCTTGTTATAGCTCCAACAAGCATCCACCCAGTTTGAGCGACATGAGACATTTGAAGACTGGCACATATCAAGGATGGACTTTTCCTTCATCTGAAGAATTCGCAAAAACCAATAAGGATCAGCATAATTCAATCGACCCCACACCAGAGTCAGAGTCATTGGCGAGTTGAAACAATATGACGGATCAAAGTTCGACTACTCAGCAATATCAATGAAGGTAATTGGGAGTCAACAAAGGCGAGGAGTTACAGCAGGAGTCAACGGATGGACATTGCAGCAGGAGTAGAAGATTGAAGATTTAGCAAAGGCGAGGAGTTGCAGCGTCAACAAAGGCTTCGACGAGGACATTAAAGGAATAAGTGGGGGAGAATATCATGGACAAATTATAAATGACTTGTTCGATGTAATGCTTATGCATGTCCGTATCTTTTGGGTTTGTTATTGCTTTGCTAAGCATGTAAAGGTCTGGCTAAAGGCTTAACAGCCCCATCTGAGTGAGTTTGGTGGTCATTGTAGACTTGTACATAAAGTTTGTATTATGTGGACACTTGTAATAGATTTCGGTCTGTGGTGGACTAATTTTATACATTTGTTGTGCAACAGTTTTGACCTTATGAAGTCTATGGTTATAATTTGCATTGGTAAGAAAATGTTTACTGAAATAGTTGCTTATGGATCTCATGTGAAGCGTTTTTTATACCAATCTTTTCTTTTGTAGGTCTTAAGAGATTGTAGGAGGTTTCAGGAAGGCTGACCTTTACGGATGGATACGTAAGGGTACTGTACGATTTAAGTAAAATCAGTTAAGTTCGTGATACTACGGTATGGATTGCCCTGTCCGGATTCCTATGATGCAGCATTGACTTGTACAATCTTATGCAGCACGAAGCTGGTTTGAAGCATGCCACCTACTAGGTCAGCTTCCTTCTACATCGGACAGATGTCGAGTTGTGTTCTACCTCGACTCCAAGATGGCTAAGGCGACCCACAATTGGTGATGAAATCTTCCCTATCAGATGTCTACAATTGACATGAAGGCATTATCATGAGAGGTCAAATTAAACTTGTTGACATCCGTACAATGAGCTCATAATCCGTGGAATCTCCTCACATGAGCACTGAGGTGCACTGATGGGATCAGTAATCCGAAGATTCTACCTGCTCAATCTGCATCCACACTGTCGAAATACTTGTGTTTGACTGCATATTCTTCTCTGGTCACTCTATGATTCCGAACTCTTCTGCTTTGATTCAAACAGTGATGTCCCTTCTTGCAGAACCTCCGTCCACCTTCTTCCTGGCCCAACATTATTTTTCCCTTATTTTTCTGTCAATAAAATCAAGCTTCTGAATGCTTATTAGTGTTCACTGTATCTTCAAATCCGTGCTTCAGGATTTCCAAAGCACATGAGAGTTCTTTAAGATCAGTCTTCAACAACCAAGATTGTTCTTTTGTGCTTTGTCAATTGGCTGGACATCTACAAGAAAGTCGAGTTTTCCTGTACGCCTGCCTCCTCTTCGCTGCCGTGCTATAAGAAAAGATGGATCTTAGAGGTTAGTGAGTTAAACGTGGAGGTGGCAGGTAGAATACGTTCTGCTACGAGTCTGCCATCGGAAAGAAGAAAGAAGACAATATGAATAAATAATGATGGAGGAGAATAGACTACAATAATGGTGATAGTTGACCTCCAAGTTATTCTTCTTCCTCTTGCAGATCCACACAACCACGTTTCTTTCGTTGTAGACAGGACAAGTTCCATCATGGAGGATAAACAAGCGCTCACCTAACTCTAATGGCCTCCTCTGCTTTCTACATGGAGTCGTAGGCAACCGCAACCACATTACACCTGTTGCGAAGCAGCCTCCTCTTACTAGTCAAAGAGACCAAGTCCGCCGCCTCTCATCGACCCTTAAACAACCACGGCTGCAGCATCCTCGTCTTCGACCTCGCCATGCTCAACGGCGTCATGTATTCCCTCCGCCGGAAGCCTGGGTTATTGGGCGCGTCGGAGCCGCCGGCCGGCGTGAAGCACGCCGGATCATACATCCGGAGGCGCGGCAACCTTCCGGTCCTCGTCGTCGTCGTGGCGATCGTCGTCTTTGCCTTTGTCATGTACAGCGAGAGCGTCAAGTCCCTCACCGAGTACTCCCCCGCCCGACGCAAGACGGAGGAGTCGTTGCCGGTGATTTTCTCCAGCCCCGTCGTGGAATTCCGAAGACAGCCTGCTTCCGATCGGCACCCCAAAGCTGATGATCCCGGGAGCAAGAAGACCCGGGGGACGAAGAAGAAGAAGCATCAGCGGAAGGAGAAGAAGGGGAGCGGTAAGGTGCCGGAGGTTCAAGAGTTGGCCATCACCGTCGACAGCACGGCTGATGCCGGGGTGAACGTGACCGTGGTCCAAGAACTGCCCATCGCGGCCGACAACGCGGCTGCCGCCGTCACGAACGTGATGGATGCTAAGGAGGCCGACGGTGGCATCACAACGCCGTCCGTCACCGGAGAAGATCCCAGCGTGTTCGTGCCGGATACGTGCGATCTCTCGCGTGGTGACTGGGTCTACGACGACGTGAACTACCCGCTCTACCGCGAGGACCAGTGCGAGTTCCTGTCCACGCAGGTGGCGTGCTTGAAGAACGGACGGAAGGAGGCCATGTACCAGAAGTGGAGGTGGCAGCCCAAGGACTGCTCCTTGCCCAAGTACGTTTGATCATTTAAGCTTCACGCAGGTCGTGCATCGGTTGCTCATGGATTAAGCTTGGAATACGTTCAAGGTTTGACGCAAGATTACTGCTGGAGAGGCTGCGAGGGAAGCGGCTAATGTTCGTGGGCGACTCGCTGAACCGGAATCAGTGGGAGTCCATGGTGTGCATGGTGCAGTCAGCGATTCCACCCGGTAAGAAGGGGCGGAAATGGGATGGCTCACGTATCATCTTCATCGCAGAGGTACCATACGATGCTCTGCATCCCTCTTCATGGCGGAAATCTATAGACGTGATGATCTCGATGATCTTGCAGGAGTACAACGCAACGGTGGAATTCTACTGGGCGCCGTTCCTGGTGGAATCGAACTCCGACGATCCGCACATTCACAGCATCCTGGACCGGATCATCAAGGCGGATTCGATCGAGAAGCACGCGGTGCACTGGAAGGGGGTGGACTACCTCGTCTTCAACACCTACATCTGGTGGATGAACACACTCGAAATGAAAGTCCTGTAAGTAGAGATCCCTTCCGTAGAAGTTTACCGGTGGTGGATCACTGGACGACCAATCATGGAGTTTTGTGGCTGCAGGAGAGCCTCGGCAAGAAACTGGACAGAGTATGATGGGATTGGGAGGCCGCAAGCGTACGCTAGAGTCATGAGGACTTGGTCAAGATGGCTGGATGAGAACGTGGATCCCAGGCGCACATCCGTGTTCTTCATGAGCATGTCTCCTCTCCATTCCAGGTTACCTACTTGATCCACTGAATCCAATAACATTTCTTTGTGGAAGTTGGGGGATCCAAAGCATCTATGGTTCCTTCAAAAGCTTTCTCTCTCTCATCGACAGTGAGGGTTGCAGGTTACACTATTCAAAGAGCCACAAGTTCATCGTCTAATCTTTCCTTTTCTGAGTTGTTCAATTACGTTGGCCACTTGAATTCCAACTCTTACAGCTTATCTGTCTCTGGTCCTGCCAAACCAAACCACTCGTCTCCACTTGCGTCTTGTCTCCTCGTCTCCTGTCATTGTATGATGGTTGATTAATGGAGCTGTTTGATGCTACGTTCTCGTAACAGGAGTTCGGACTGGGGAAATCCGAATGGAATCAAGTGCGCGAAGGAGACGCTGCCGCTGACGAACATGACCGGCGTGCACCTGGGCACGGACATGGGCATGTTCGAGCAGGCGAAGAAGGCGGCGCAGTCGACGTCCCGGGTGCCCATCGCCTTCGTAGACATCACCACCATGTCGGAGCTCCGCAAGGACGCCCACACCTCCGTGCACACGACGCGGCAGGGGGCGGTGATGACGGCGGAGCAGCAGGCCAACCCGGCCGCGTACGCCGACTGCATCCACTGGTGCGCGCCGGGCCTCCCTGACGTATGGAACCAGCTTCTGTATGCCAAGATCCTCTCCGCCGCCAGATCCCGGACCCAGTGACTGCATCAAATCATCTTGATTAGTATTTCTTGATTTTTTTTCCCCATTTTCTTGGTTGCAATAGCAAAGCGGATGCGATGTTCTCGGTAGTGACATGGTTGGCCGAGGTGCACAGGGAGAAGAAGAATAAGGGAAAAGGTGGACATGCAGGCCTTCGGTGGCTTGAAACAAATTGAATTGTCAGATTTGATCTTAACAGTAGATATGTATATGATGAAAAGAATTGATTACCAACTCCAAATGGTGGGCTTGTTCTTGAAAAATAATTTCTTTGTTTTTATTGATTGTTATTGGACTATCACTTATTGGAATCTATTTACTACCAAAAATCAACACAGATAGTTATGTAGAGATTGTAATCTAACTTTATGACCAGCTAAATGAAATATCACAATCTTATTGTTGTGTCAATGTGCAGCAATTAATATCCTAATTTAATCTCGCATCATATATGAGAAAAAATTATTTATAAAATTATATATATCTACTATCATTATCCCGAGTTGAAGGATTTTGTAGATCAATATCTCTATGGAATAAATAACAAAAGCACCTTATTTGTAAGGAAAAATTAGATACGCACGTTTTTTCATTAAAAAAAATATTCAAGATAACAGCATCAAATATGATTCAAATAAACCTAACTGCATCCACCAGAAGCTAAATAAAATTCAATGTAAATAAAGCTAAAAAAAATTAATTTTTATTTATGCCCACTATGAAAACATAAAAATTAAACCCACCCCAACTAAGCTTTGTTTTAACCCATGAAATTAATCAGGGCTAACTACATATTATCTTGTATTTTGATCTTTATATTTTTAAAAAATTATATTAATATTATTATACTTATAAAAATAAAATATCTAGATTTATTTATTTTAACATAATAATAAGAGTCACTTTGCATTGATGTCAATATATTGTCTATTAATTGTTTCATATTTTTTTATTTATGTTGATGTTGACATAATTGTCGGTAGAGCTGTCGTTGTGGATGTCAAATAATTCTTCGCCGATAGCTTGGGCAGTGCATAACTTAAAGAATTATAGGGTAAATGCGGAAATAACTCTTCACCTCATTTCTTCGCAGACTTACCCGTATGGTGTGTCCGCGCTATATATGATGTTGACCTCATCTTTCTTCTCGTTTTGGAATCGCCGATAAGGGCTCCGTTCCGCCAGATCCAGGACGCCAGATCCCTTGCCTCCTTGCTCTCCTCCGGCTGCCGGAACCCTAGCCGAGGACCGAATCGGCTGCCATGGCCGCGGCCAACGCCCCCATCGTGATGCGGGAAGCCTTGACGGTGAGTCTCCTCGCCCTGCCCTTCCGCCTTCTCGGTTTCTTCCTGCGTGTTCTTTTCTTGAGTTCCGGTCCCTTTGGATCGGGGAAGATCATGATTCTTGGTAGGTTTTGGACGAGATCTTGGATTTGGTTAGGACGTGTCGGTGTAAATCTTGATCTGTTAGAAACTTCTTGGGAGGATTGGCATTGTTCTTGACGATGCGGGGAAAAAGAAACGCTTTCTTGTGTGTTCTGATGGTTGTTGGTGTGATCTTCAGCTTCCGAGCATCGGGATCAATCCTCAGTTCATCACGTTCACGCATGTCACGATGGAATCGGACAAATATATATGCGTCAGGGAGACCTCTCCAGAGAATAGCGTCGTTATCGTTGACATGAACATGCCGATGCAGCCGTTGAGGAGGCCGATTACTGCAGATTCCGCTCTGATGAACCCTAACAGCAGGATTCTTGCTCTTAAAGGTATTTATATAAAGTGGCACATCTTTTGTTCGAATTGTTTATTTCTGCTTGAAATGGTCTTCTTTTGATCTAATGTTATCTCGCGTTTGATCATTCTAACATACTTTTAAAGTCGATCAATATGGTCACATTGGAATGAAAGCCATGAAATAGTATTGACACTTTGGTACCATTAATTTTATCATGAATTCTGTTAGATAATAGAAAATTTGGATTGTTCTCTAAGCTCGTTCTTATGTCGAACTAGGTACTAGCTTTCCAATTGGTTTGATGTAGTTGAGGTTTTGACTGATTTATATAGGTAACTTTGTATGAAGCATTTATCTTCTACAAGCTTGTACGATAATCTTAGTATGGCATATATAATAGAAATTGACACTATGATTCAACCCTAAAAAATGATAACTACAATACAAAGAAACTGCTTTTACATGTGTGACATGAGCTTGACATCCCTTTTTGACTATAATCGAGCGGATTCCCTGTAAACAAACCTTGTTATGCTCTGCTGTTGATGACTTTCTAGAGGCAAGAAGAAGAAGGTGATGGGTTGGTGGAAGGAGCTGTTAGTTAGCTTTTGATACATCAAATTAAAGACACAAGTATCAACTCTCCATTTCACTAGTAGTAGGTTTCCAAGTTAACAAATATATTCTGGCTAGACTTTTCGTCCTTCTTGCTTTAAGCCATCTAAATTCAATGCTTAACGGAAAAAAAATAATTTTCTTGTTTTAAGTTCACATTTATATTCATAATTCTCTTAGAATTTTTTAGTGAATTCTGATGGCACTCTCTCCATTGTAAACTGAGACAAAAGAGAACACAAGTGAGCTAATGAGAGATGAGTAGTAAGGAAACGAAGATTCAAAAAGAAAGTTTTCTTTGTCAATTACAATTCGGAAGACCTTTTACCTCTTAAAAATGACATTTATCTTTTGTGGTATCAGTAATTTAAAAAGTGTTAGGCGCCAAAAGATACCAATGTCCAAAAACGTCCGAGGTGCTAGGTGCTCGCCCGAGCAAAATAAGACGCTAAAATATAAAATATATAATATAATTAATAAATATAACTATTTAAATAAAAATATATTATTAAATTAAAAAAATCTAAGGTACAAAATCACAATATCGCATTAATAAAGTCTCAAAAATCAAAACAAGAAAATTTTGCATCAAAGTCATTCATCATAATCAATATTATTGTCATTTTCATATAAATCATCTTCATTGAATTCATTCTCTTCGTCTTGTCCTTTCTCTTCATCAAAATATGTTTCATTATCTATGTCTTCAACAATAGCAAGAGCCGAGCTTAATGCTTTTGCACTTATTTTTCTCTTTGTCATGTGTCTTGTATATGTTTGTAATTCTCCAGCACCTGAAGCTCTTGTTATATCTCCCCATATTAATTTATCATCTTCAAATACAAGCTCGTCTTCGGCATTTTGCAAGTTGGCACCCATTTCTCCCATCAACCACTGATTTGAATCATCAATATCTTATAATGAGATTGGATCAATTCTCTTTCGCAAATTATGACGAGCCTTCAAAGCTTGATTATATTTTATGTAAACAAGATCATGCAATCGCTGATGCTCCAACTGATTCATTCTCTTTGAGTGAATCTGTCATGTCATATAATTTAAAAATATATTAATATATCTATCTAAATAAATAAATTAATTGAAACAAAAATATTGATCCTTATATGCTCAAAGACACTCCAGTTTCGTTCACAACCCGAAGCACTACATGTCAAACTTAAGTACTTTGATAGCAAATTGCTATATGTTTAGAGTAGAATTTTCAAATAGATTCCACCATTCAGTTGCAAAATTTATATTATTATTAGCAATAACATAGTAACATACTATAGATGAAATTAATTATATCAAATTATTAATACCTGGAGACCTAGTTGTCCTGGATCGAATTACCATTGGAATTCCAAAAAGACCTTTGACATTTTTATATAGAGATAATTCACGAATAATCTTATCTTGTACCTCAAAGCTTGGAATTAATCTTGCAACGCACCGATGTAACCCATCCAAAACTTCTGCATCAAACCCAATAGATTTAATCTTATAAAAGAATTCAGGGTTCAAATAATATCCTGCTGCACGTAAGGGACGATGAAGTTGACAATTCCATCTTTCGTCAATGATTGTAAATATTTTCTCATATGTTTCTTCATTTTCATTAAAACACATTTTAATCGTTTCCTTTGCTCTATCCATAGCCTCATAAATATATCTTATTGCAGGTTTATTTTCATTATCCACCAATCGAAGGACTCGAACATGAGGGCCTATTACCTTTAATATATAAAACACATGATTCCAAAAGGATGACATTAAGATGATATCAGTAGCCCTCTTGCCTTTTGTTTCTTTTGGCCATTTGCTTGTCACCCATTTTTCAAAAGTAAACATGTTTCTTAGATTATGTTTTTGATGATCCACACTCCGTAATGTCAAGAATGAAGTAGCAAACGGGTGACACCATATCTCACTAATTCTTTGTTGCCTGTGTCCTGTGAATTCTCTCACCATATTCAAAGCCTTAATATGATTATAAAGAAATTCAACAACAAAAATTACCCTTTCTAAAGGTTTCTTGATGTCTGGGATCTTTTTAATATCCTCTAACATTAAATCAATACAATGTGCCGCACATGGAGTCCAATATATGTGTTGTCTTTTTGTTTCAAGTAATTTACCTGAGACAAAGGATAACAAAAATGATAAGACTTATGAGTTTAATACATTTAATTGAAGATAAAGTAATTAAAAAATTTAAAAAAATTAAAAGATGAATATTATCAGCTAATACATAGTTGCTGCCATTGTCGATTATGACTTGAACGACATTTTGTTCTCCAATTTCTTCCACGAACTTATCAAGTAAATCATATATCTTGTATCCAGATTTTACAAAAGATGAAGCATCTATTGACTTCACAAACATAGTCCCTAAAGAACAGTTAACCATAAAATTAATTATACTCCTGCGTCTCCTGTCAGTCCAAGCATCTGACATACTAGAGCAATCATGTGATGCCCATGATTCTTTATGATCATTTAGTAAGTCATTTGTATAATTCAACTCCTTTTGCAACAATGGAACTTGCATCTCATAATAACTTGGAGGTTTTAATCCCGCACAATATCTTCCAATAGCTTCAATCATTTCATCAAAACTGTCTAAACGAGTTGTACTAAGGGGCAAACTAGCCTGATAGAAGAAGCGAGCAATGTGCTGAATTGTTCTTCCTCTTATTTCTTTATTACAAGCATCACTTATATTTGTTTGTCTAAATTTTGAGCCTTCTGCTTGGCCTTATTGCTTCTGTGATCCTTGAAACATATATAGACCCATCGGTCCTTTTTTACCCTTCTTAGTACTCATAACTTCTTTTCCTTTTTTGTTGTGTACTTTTTTTCCACTTGGGTTAATACTCATAGAATAATCTTTTTCTTCATCCCTGAGATGTTCAACATTATCTTCTGGTAAATTCTCGTAAGATTCATTCTTTTACATCTTTTTTTCATTCATATAACTCAGCAACTCTTCTTTTACTTTAGGTGGACACTTTTTGCAAGTTGTTATATTCTTGAAATTTCCTACTAGATGTTGTTTTGCACGAAAAATATCACCTTTAGTAGTCTTATCGCAGAATATACAAGTCACTGCATTAGGATCTTTCGGATCCTTTAGATAATTGTATTTCTATGTAGGATCTTTTTTTTTTTATGTCATTGGAGAATCAATTGAGTTGCTCTGTACACTTGCCATTTATCATGAAACTTAATAATAATATCAAATAAATAAAAATTAATAGTATTAAAATCAAAATAATATATTATTAATCTAATAAATAAAAATATTGTTATTAGTATACAGTTAGCAGTATATTGTTAACAATATACTATCGAAATGAGAACTGAGAAGAGTGTAAGACTGTGAGTACAAGGAAGACCGAGACTGCTGAGGCAATGGCAACGGTAGTAGGCGATAGCGGCAGCTGGAGTGGGAGCGGCGAGCGACATCGAGAGTGGTGAGTGGCGACAGTGGCAGCGACAGCAGTAGTGACAGCAGCGAGCAGCGGCAACAACGGTGAGCAGCGATTGTGGCAGCAGCGATAGTGGTAGCGGTAGTGGCAGCGGTAGCAGCAGTGGCAGCAGAGACCAGCGACAACGGAGAAGAAATCTCGATGGCAAAATCGCGAGGGTTAGGGTTGGGGAAGTTGTGAGAGGGAGGCTGATATCGGTGATTTAGTTGGTTCGAGTGAACTAACTAAAGAACCAAACCTAAAACTCTGGTTCGGTCACTTGGTTTAACCCGGGTGCTCGCCCGAAGCGCCCAGCGCCTGGGCTCGGACGAGCGCCCAAGCGGCATCTCTTTGAAGTGCGTCGCCTGAAAATGAAGCGCGGCGCTCGGCCTCGCCTCGCCCGAGCGCCTAGGCGAGCGTCCAAGCACCTATTGTAATCACCGTGGTATATAAGGTGATTTTCCTCTTGTCTAAATTAGATTTCAAAAATATGTATATGGTGATGTGGTCATTTGGAATAATAATAATACTTGAACAGTTGAGCCAACTTCTGCCACATAATTCATTTTTTTGAACCAGGTTATCTATTTGCAATTTTGATATGCTTCTTCCAGAACTTCATACTCTTTTCTCGGCGTTCTTTTGTAGATCATGAGAAATACCTTTCCTCTTATGAGTTTTGACCAGTCAACACCATACACTGTTAATTATATGAGGATGCTACTACAAGTTCTTACACATCATAATAGGTAGTTCTCAGTTATAAAATAAAACTATTTTTGAATAAGGAATCTATTCTTACTACATTTATTTAAGGAATTCTTTAATGCTTTTCCTTCCAAAAGACCCTACATACACCTCTCTTTGTGGTAATAAATGCATTTAATGATTCATAGCATGATGGAATACCATGTAATCAGGATTGAAGTTTCATATTGTCAAAACATGGTTTACTGAATCAAAGTAATCTCCATGCATGCTGCATATATGGCCTTTAATGAAGACGAGGGCTTCATTTTCATGAAAAATGGATTCCATCATATGAATTTTTTTATATTGGTGAATGCTGATTCACGATGTGTTAAATATCTGTTTCATAACTAGCCATAATTCTTGTGGAAGTTGATCTTCTTCTGGGTCTGTGCTGCCAGCACTAGATTTTGAAGGTTTTTTTTTTATATTTCTTGTACAAGGATGAATAAAGTTGTTTTAGTAAGTCAAAAATAAAATTAAATGGATGCTTTCAGCCTTTCCTGAGGTTGTTCAAAAACTCTCCAGTAACCTATAATCGTTTAATGTTGCAGCTAAAATACCTGGAACCACTCAGGATCACTTGCAGGTATTCAATATTGAGGCGAAGACTAAAATTAAATCTCATCAGATGCCTGAGCAGGTAAACATGTTAAAAATGTCAAGATTCTTTTTATCTGGTTTAAGTTTTTTCCTTTTGCTTTTGATTTTCAATGATAAGTCTTTAATATGTTGGAACTTGTTGCAGGTTGTCTTTTGGAAGTGGATAAGCCCAAAGATGTTGGGTCTTGTTACACAAACTTCTGTCTATCATTGGTCAATTGAAGGTTATCCACTGATCATAGAACAAGTGGCTTTTATTATTTCGTGGAGAACCTATAATGGGTTGCATAATAAATTGCTGATGCAGAAATTTGTGCTATCATGAGTGTGTGCAGGTGAAGCCGAGCCTTTGAAGATGTTTGATAGGGCTGCTAACTTGACAAACAATCAGATCATTAACTATAAGTGTGACCCCACAGAGAAATGGCTAGTTCTTATTGGAATTGCACCTGGTACCCCAGAGGTATTTTTGGAACTTTTCGCTGAGTCAATACATTTGATCATTTAGTATACCTGTCCAATTATGTTAAAGAAACAAAAAGTTGCTGAAGTTTTTATGCAGTTTGCTTTTGCACTGTCTTCCCTTGCTATTCTATCTATTGTTTTGATTGCACATGTAAAGATTTGGATATACGACCCTGGAGATGCATAAGTCTCCTGACCATAGTTAGTTCTCCTTTCATAGAAACATGAAATTTACGAAATCAGCCTAAAAACATATAAAAAGAGGAAGATGATAGTCACTATCAAATACATGAGTAAGTACTTCGCATCTACAGGGGAAACTATACAACTATACATGGTTTCATTTTTAAAGGAGGCATAAAATTGAAAAAAATGTAAGGTGCAACTAACAAATGAAACACTATGAATTGGTTTGGTTTTAAAGCTCACTACAGGGATGTGGATATAGATTCCCAGTAAAATGTATTAATGATATCTACTGTATAAAATAGTCGAAAGTCATCTGGAAACTATTGTATTGGAATTATATGACCCTTGGCATTTTTGATGAGCATATCTGGATGTTCTCATAGAGTAGCACATACTGCCACACTATCCGAAGAGGCGATTGACTTCTACAAATCTTGTATTCCAAACACTAGAATTGAAAAGGGCACAGCTTTCTTCCTTTTCCTACAACCAAAGACCTTATGCCTTCATATAATAAGTATTTACAGTAGAAAACCTTCCTAAATGAAAATTAACTATATCTTTATGCATTTGCATGCTAATTTGCATATAAACTATTATAGGACACCCTTCAAAACTAAAAGGCGTATATCTACTCACGTAATATGCAAAAGGATGTGTATGAGTTTTGGTAGAGCATATGCAACAACACAACAATGGATTGAGGGCCTTATGTTGAAGCATAACCCTTTAATGGTGAAAAAGGTATAACTGTTACACCATTTGAAACATATCACAAAAATTTAAGGGCATGTTTGGCAGTGTTTGTGTTTTTCGATACTTCTGAACATATAAAATCTCAAAAAATTATTTTTGTTTTTGCATTATAATATTTAAACAGAAAATAAAAAAAATTAGAATTCACAAAACCGATGACATATTTAAGATTTCGATTAGTGTTATTAATATCATTAAAATTTTCTGTAATGGACTTCTAATTGAAAAGCAAGGCAAGATTTAGTATGAAAAGGAGTTTAATTTAAGATTCTAAACAATAAAAGGGGATGCTAACTCTCCGTTGCAAAGTAGTAGCCAATATCATCTTCATTTTCCTGTTTCTTTTCTCACTTGTTGGCTTTAAGGATGGTATAGAGAAGTAGACGGTCACCTAGCTATGTCACAATCCCTTCCAATATAATTTTGGAAGATATCCTGCCATTTTTTACGGTTTTTAGCAGCTTATTGGACAAACATTTCAGCTTCTTTGTTATCATTCAGCAGCAATGCTGTGATGTTGACTATTTTGCTCGACTTCTTTCGGGTCCATTTGCTACTTTCATTCTTTGTCTTATTGGTCTTCTCGATCGAGTTAACTAATGACAATTCCATTACTACTTCATGATAGGTAGGTTCAATAGTATGTTTTTTCTTATGTAATTTACTGTTGGTTGCAGAGACCACAACTGGTGAAAGGAAACATGCAGCTCTTTTCCGTGGATCAACAGCGAAGTCAGGCACTTGAAGCACATGCTGCATCCTTTGCGTCGTTCAAGGTTAGTTTTTTTCCATTGTCTTATATTGGTGTACACTGATTCCTACAATTGCTGTTCATGTTTGTCTTTCTTTTCTTTCTCCATTCTTGATTCTCTGGTCATCTCTGTCACAGGTGGTTGGGAATGAGAATCCCTCCATTCTCATTTGTTTTGCCTCAAAGTCAAGTAATGCTGGACAAATTACCTCAAAGTTGCATGTCATTGAACTTGGAGCCCAACCAGGTATGTCACTGTTTATTAATTTTAATTATTAGTCATCTGCAGGAGTGTTCAAGAGGAAAGTCAATTGTCCATGTGAAGTAAGAGCAAGGGTTAATAGCTTTACAGTTACGATAGACAAAAATCTGCCATTACTTATTACATTCGGTGGAAATGATGATATCGTAATTTTTATTTGCATTTTCTGAATATATAGAACACTAGGCGAAAGAATTTAAGAAAGATAGTAGGCTGAAATGTAGTCTTATTTTACTATGATACTGATTGTGAGATCAGTTAAGAGCCTACTTTGTTCTTCTGGACCTTATAGTTGGGAATTCTCCGACACTTGGGATGGTTGTATCTAGAACAGTTATGGACAAAAAAGAACGAGAACAAACATTACCTCTGTTCAAGAACATGGTTTGATTTGGCATGTTACTTCTTTTTGGTATCTTTTCTCCTGAAAAAAATAAAACCTTTACCAGGGAAGCCAGGTTTCACAAAGAAACAAGCAGATCTATTCTTTCCGCCAGATTTTGCAGATGACTTCCCTGTGGCAATGCAGGTGATGGTGAAGCTATTCCAGTGAAATCTCAATAAACATATTTGTGTTTTTATTAAATTACTGTCCTAATTGTTATTCATTTTGGCAGATCTCCCAAAAGTACAATTTGATATATGTCATCACAAAACTTGGTTTGTTATTCGTGTATGATCTTGAAACAACAGCAGCAGTTTACAGAAATCGAATCAGTCCTGATCCTATATTTCTCACAACTGAGGCTTCAAATATTGGTGGATTTTATGCGATCAACAGGAGGGGCCAGGTTCTGCTGGCTACTGTTAATGAAGCAACAATTGTGCCGTTCATCAGTGGGCAAGTATGTTACTGCATCATCATTTTTTTTTTGTTGACATATTTCACTTGTTTAGATATGTTATTGACCATTGTGTATCATGACCTTCACAAGTTGAACAATCTGGAGCTTGCTGTAAGCATTGCAAAACGAGGCAACCTTCCAGGAGCAGAGAATTTGGTAAGTTATAAATTTTTTGTTTATTATTAAACTGTAATTATAGTAATATAAGTGGTTACTCATGAACTGACAGATCATTTACTTTCTATATTCTCAAGTTCCTGAAGTGTTTAATTTTGATCTTTGTTGGCCATGCTTATCATATCATGAATGACAATGCCTTGCTAAGTTGCCAAAAGATGAACGCTCGAGTGAAGCAAGGTACTCATGAATATCAAATTTTAAAATATAATTAAGGACATATATGATCAGTAAAATAAAAATATGATTAAGGAGATATAGCAATGACAATTCGATCCTGTAAACAATTAATTGACTATATTAACAAAAAATTAACTATTCATTGCAAGAGAAAGAAACAAAGGGAAGGAAAGGGGAAGAAGTAGACAAAAGCAGTAGAGGGGGGGAGGTTGACTGTTGGGATGGTAGTCTTCAAAGAGGAAGGAGAGGGTGGCTGTACATTGGGAGGAGGGAGGGGGATGGGGGGCAATAGTAAAGGAAGAGGAGAAAGAAAAAGAGGAGGAATGAGGAGAAAGTGGGAGGGGACCACAAGAGGGAAGGAGAGGGGAAAAGGAGAAGAGGAGGAATGAGGTAGGAGTAGGAGGAAGAGGGAGAGGGGGCTGTCGGGGTCCATGGAGTCTCGTTTAGCGGAGGATGACTATCAGGGAGGCTTGGTTGTGGGCGACAGCGATGGGGGAGGGGGAGGAGAAAGAGAGAGCAGCGACAATGGGTGGGAAGGAGGAGACGATTACCGCAAGAAGACGTTGTTGAAGGGCCGTGTGAGAGGAAGCTGCACGTTGGTAGTCAGAGTGTTGCCTTTTCACGCGCTGCAAGATGAAGCCCGTTGTCGAACATCGGAGTGCCACCTTTGCACACACCGTGCAAGGTAGCCATTCGCCACTACGTTTTCCAAGGAGGGGGAAGGGTTAGGGTCACTCTTGCACAGGGGATGGGGGCGCGTGTGATGGGCGCCTCTTGTTTGGTTTAATCAAACCAGGATCACATGAGCTCCTCAACTTGGTCAGCTCAGGCATGTGCTTGGGCAATGCCGCACCCGCATGGATCCAAATCGAGGTGATCGTGCCTTGCCTAGCCTCGTCCAGACACCTAGGTGAGCATCCAAGTGCTTGGTGATCTTACTGGATGGGCTACTGTCCTACCCACCTCATTGCCCATGGAATTGCTACTATCTTAGCCACCTAATTGCCTATGCAGATTTGGACTAGATTCTATTAGATCTTTAGATCTAGGTTTGGTCTGCATATATCGAACCTCAAGTAAATAATAAATTAGTTTCTTTAAACTAAATTGATACATAGGTCTATATACGTAAGCATAATAAATCCAAGCAAGATTTATGGTAATAGTTGTTTGCTTACCACTTTGTATGCCTAGTGTACCACCAGACAATGCATCTGTATGAATCGGGAGCCAATGAAATCACCTAGTCCATGTATTGGTGCATGGTCAAACTGATAATACCTGTCCTTGAGTATATTATAAACCTTAAGAATAAGATGAATAATACTTTCCTTTTGCCAATTTTCTGCTTTCTCTTTGGTGTTCTATGAAGAATTTACATGGGGAAGAAAGTTTTATGTTGATAGTAGCTCCCTATGTATGGGAAGAATTGCATACACTTCCTCAGTTATATCAGTCATTAATAGGTACGATGACATTGTTTTTCTTGTGTTTTATATTGAAGTGAGAGATAATTAGAACAAACATTGCCTTTGATTTTTTATTTGTTGCAATTTTCTTTTACCAGTGCTCATTTGAGAACTTAATTAAGAGATTTTCTTATCATTTACATTTTTTGTCTCTCCAGGTTGTGCAGAGGTTCCAAGAACTATTTTCCCAGACAAAATACAAAGAGGCCGCTGAACTTGCTGCGGAATCTCCACAAAGCATTCTTCGAACACCAGAGACCGTTGCAAAGTTTCAGGTAATGTAGATTATATTGGTGTCATTTATTTTTGCTTCTTCCAGCATATAATTGGAGCTCATGCTGCTTTGTCATTATAGAAATGCATGATTTGGAGTTGCGAAAGGTTTTTACACTGAATATTGCCTGATAGTTCATTGATATGCACTGTATCTTTGAATAAGAAAAAAGAAAGATTATATGTCCGATTTGCCTTATATTTTTTATATTTCTCTCAACATCTATTTTGGTATCTCTTATGCTGCAGAGTGTTCCAGTCCAAGCTGGGCAGACACCACCACTGTTGCAGTATTTTGGAACATTGTTAACAAGAGGAAAACTTAATGCTTTTGAATCTTTAGAGTTATCTCGTCTTGTTGTCAACCAGAACAAAAAGAACCTACTAGAGAACTGGTTAGCTGAAGACAAACTCGAGTGCAGTGAAGAACTTGGGGATCTTGTCAAGGTAAGTGACATACCTGACTCGTGTAATCGATTACTTCAGAGCTATCATAGACTTAATTAAAGCAGCTAATATTAGTCACTTTTAGAATGTACTTCGTCAGTCAGTACATATCAGCGAATAGAAGCCTGTTATTTTGAGCATTGATTATTGTGTTTTTTGTAGACTGTAGACAATGATCTTGCACTGAAAATCTATATAAAAGCAAGGGCTACACCAAAAGTTGTCGCTGCTTTTGCTGAACGAAGGGAATTTGACAAGATTCTTATTTACTCAAAGCAGGTAACTTTTTCCCCCCAAATTGTTCTAGAAGATATTCACTTAAACTACCAGTATATTTATTCCCGACTGAATGTCACCCTGGTACATCCTGCTCCATCAGAAGATGCATCAATCTGACACAGTTATATTTTGGCCTAGATATATGTTTCAGAAAAATATAATATTGTTCTTAATTGCAGGTTGGCTACACACCAGATTATCTTTTCCTTCTGCAGACAATTCTGAGGTCAGATCCTCAGGTAAGAGTATGTTCACAGTGACATGAGGTTGTCTAGGTAAATTCCACATATTGGTCTAATGGACCCTATGATGTGGTATGTTACTGCAACATTTTGAATGATTCATCATTTATTTTAGAAGTTGCTTTATGGTTTACATTGTGAGATTTCTTTTAGACTTTGAAATTCCATCCTAAACTTTTTGGGAGCAGTTAATTTTTTTAAAAAATCCATCCAATTTCTTTTACAATCTTTTTTTCAGGGAGCAGTTAATTTTGCTCTTATGATGTCACAAATGGAGGGAGGTTGTCCAGTGGATTACAATACAATCACTGATCTCTTTCTTCAGGTTTAAATTCTCTCTCTGTACATGGTGTTTAAGGAAGGTGATAATAAATGCAAAAGTTTCATTTATTTGAAATATAAGTAATAGAGTTGCAGTACTCTGATTGTCTAGTTTTGTTGTTGACTTTTCCCTTAAGTAAATCTTAAAGTTGCTAAATGACTTCCTGAATTTTCATGGTTATGATTTGGCAGAGAAATCTGATTCGAGAGGCAACAGCTTTCTTGTTAGATGTCTTGAAGCCAAATCTGCCTGAGCATGCTTTTCTTCAAACCAAGGTAAGATTTTCTCAAAGTTAAGGCATGTAAGGTTTTCTTTCTTATATTCTTGGTCACTTTTTTGACCTTTCTAAGTTATTGCAGGTTTTAGAGATAAATTTGGTGACATATCCAAATGTTGCAGATGCTATATTGGCTAATGGAATGTTCAGTCACTATGATCGTCCTCGGATTGCTCAGCTTTGTGAAAAAGCTGGCTTATATGTGCGAGCCCTTCAGGTAGTATACTTTGTAGATATTATTTGGAGGCAAGTTTTCCATGTTGCAAATTATTAATCAATTGTATCTGATGCCACAGCATTATTCAGAGTTGCCTGATATAAAACGTGTCATTGTGAATACTCATGCCATTGAACCACAGGTACCTTAGTTACATCATTTCATCCAATTATATAGATAGTAAACTAAATATTAAATCAGAACTCCCTCACTACAGGCGCTTGTTGAGTTCTTTGGGACACTTTCCACAGAGTGGGCGTTAGAGTGCATGAAGGACCTTTTAATGGTCAATTTGAGAGGGAACCTTCAGATAATTGTGCAGGTAACTTTTCTCTCTTATTCTGGAAGTTTTTTGAGATGACTTTGTGCAGGTTTATGACATCTATCTTTTTTGCAGACTGCGAAAGAATATTCTGAGCAGTTAGGTGTGGATGCTTGCATAAAATTATTTGAGCAATTTAAGTCCTATGAAGGTCTTTACTTCTTCTTGGGTTCTTATTTAAGCTCCAGGTATTTGCTCAGACTAATAGTTGAGGATTGGTGCTTTGCAAACATGGCAAGAATGCTGATCTCTTTTTTTTCTTCTTTTTGCTGGATTAAAACAGTGAAGATCCAGACATACACTTCAAGTATATTGAGGCAGCAGCAAAAACTGGACAGTTAAAAGAAGTTGAGCGTGTAACAAGAGAATCTAACTTCTATGACCCTGAGAAAACAAAGAATTTTCTGATGGAAGCCAAACTTCCAGATGCAAGGCCCTTGATCAATGTTTGTGACCGGTTTGGTTTTGTTCCAGATTTGACTCACTATTTATATACGAACAACATGCTCCGTTACATTGAAGGCTACGTTCAGAAAGTAAGATTTTCTTTTTAACTGGGTGCTAGTTTTATCTGCTGCAGTAATCAACTAACATCCATTGTACTGAAGATCCAGATCAAATTTGACTGTTGGAGTTTTGGATAATTCAGTTCACTTTTAAAAAATAATTAAAGTAGCTAAAGTTGGTTCTCTGGGTTGTATTTATAGGTAAACCCGGGAAATGCTCCTTTGGTAGTTGGGCAGCTGCTGGATGATGAATGTCCTGAAGATTTTATTAAGGGTCTGATTCTTTCTGTCCGTTCTCTCCTGCCAGTGGAGCCTCTTGTGGATGAATGTGAGAAGAGGTACATAGCATTGCATCTTATTGTACCCTTGAAAACAATCTCCTTGGTCTAATGGGTTCTATGTCTAATTCTTTATATGAAACAGGAATCGGCTACGACTACTCACACAATTTTTGGAACATCTTGTTAGTGAGGGTAGTCAAGATGTTCATGTCCATAATGCTCTTGGAAAAATTATCATAGACAGCAACAACAATCCGGAGCATTTTCTAACTACTAACCCATATTATGATTCACGTGTTGTTGGTAAATATTGTGAAAAACGAGACCCTACTCTTGCAGTTGTTGCGTATAGACGAGGTCAATGTGATGATGAACTTATCAATGTTACCAACAAAAATTCCTTGTTCAAACTGCAAGCCAGGTATGCCCTTGGAGTTTGTATGAAGTTAAATATGTTAAGAGGCTTTTTTTCTTGACATCGCTATTCACCTTTATGTGTCTTCTTTGGTGATAGATATGTCGTTGAAAGGATGGATGCTGATCTATGGGAGAAAGTTCTTCAACCTGAAAATGAATACAGAAGGCAACTTATTGATCAAGTTGTTTCTACCGCATTGCCCGAGAGCAAGAGCCCAGAGCAAGTCTCTGCAGCTGTTAAAGCTTTCATGAGTGCTGATCTTCCACATGAACTTATTGAATTACTTGAGAAGATTGTGCTACAGAACTCTGCCTTCAGTGGGAACTTCAATCTGCAAAACCTGCTGATTTTAACCGCTATTAAAGCAGATCCACCAAGGGTCATGGATTACATTAATAGATTAGACAATTTTGATGGTCCAGCAGTTGGTGAGGTGGCAGTTGAAGCACAACTTTACGAGGAAGCCTTTGCCATATTCAAGAAATTTAACTTAAACGTTCAGGCAGTAAATGTTCTCCTGGATAATATCCAAAGCATAGAGCGAGCTGTAGAGTTTGCTTTCCGTGTTGAGGAAGATGCTGTGTGGAGCCAGGTTGCAAAAGCTCAATTGCGGGAAGGGTTAGTAAGTGATGCAATTGAATCATTCATTCGTGCTGATGATGAAACCCAGTTCCTCGATGTTATTCGGGCTGCTGAAGATGCTAACGTATACCATGACCTGGTGAAATACTTGTTGATGGTGAGGCAGAAAGTTAAAGAGCCGAAAGTGGATGGTGAACTGATATTTGCATATGCTAAGATTGATAGGCTAGGTGAAATTGAGGAGTTCATTCTCATGCCAAATGTTGCTAATCTTCAAAATGTTGGCGACCGTTTATTTGATGATGCTCTTTACGAAGCTGCTAAGATTATATTTGCTTTTATTTCAAACTGGGCAAAACTGGCTTGTACACTCGTTAAGCTGAAGCAATTCCAGGGTGCTGTTGATGCAGCTCGCAAAGCAAATAGCTCAAAGACATGGAAGGAAGTTTGTTTTGCTTGTGTTGATGCTGAGGAGTTCCGTTTGGCACAAATATGTGGTCTGAATATTATTATCCAGGTAATGCTTTTATCATATGAAGGAACAATTTCTGTATCTATTGTTTTTACTAGGCCATTTAGAATGCTGCATATTCTGGTTTTAATTGTATGTTATCTGTTGACTTTTAGGTGGATGACCTGGAAGAGGTTAGTGATTACTATCAGAACAGAGGTTGCTTCAATGAGTTAATCTCTCTCATGGAGAGTGGCCTTGGCTTGGAACGTGCACACATGGGCATCTTTACAGAGTTGGGGGTCCTATATGCTAGATATAGATCAGAGAAACTTATGGAGCACATTAAACTTTTCTCAACCCGCTTGAACATTCCCAAGCTTATTCGTGTTTGTGATGAGCAACAACATTGGAAAGAACTAACCTATTTATATATACAGTATGATGAATTTGACAATGCTGCCACAACTATCATGAACCATTCTCCAGATGCATGGGATCATATGCAGTTCAAAGATGTTGTAGTCAAAGTTGCAAATGTGGAGCTCTATTACAAGGCTGTTCATTTCTACTTACAAGAACATCCTGACCTCATCAATGATGTTTTACACGTGCTTGCACTTCGTGTGGACCACACACGTGTAGTAGATATCATGAGAAAGGTGAAAAGTTGTTCTTACAAATTTTTATGTGGGTTCAACTTATTTTTTTGAGTTCTATCATGAAAAAAGCAAATAAGGTTGTTTTGTTTTTACTGGAAATGCAGTTTTTCTGTTCGTATAAGGTTAGATGTGTTTCAGATTTCTAACACTTTCTTGCTTCAGGCTGGTTACTTGCATCTTGTGAAGCCATATATGGTTGCAGTTCAAAGTAACAACGTAGCTGCTGTTAATGAAGCACTAAATGAAATTTATGTTGAGGAGGAAGACTATGATAGATTGCGTGAATCAGTTGATTTGCATGATAACTTTGACCAGATAGGCCTTGCACAGAGGGTAAAGTTGTTATTAGATATTATTTCATTAAATAGTTATGGATATTCTCCTTATGAGTGTCTTGTTTCGTTAGATTGAAAAACACGAGCTTCTTGAGATGCGGAGGATTGCTGCATATATCTATAAGAAAGCTGGGAGATGGAAGCAGTCCATTGCACTATCCAAGAAGGACAACCTTTACAAAGATGCAATGGAGACGTGTTCACAGTCTGGTGACCGTGAACTTTCAGAAGAATTGCTTGTTTATTTTATCGAACAGGTAAAGGTCTTGATATGTCATACTGATTACTTATAAATACATGTTTTCACGTAGAATTCTCTGAAGAAGAGTTTGATATTTGAAAAAATGGTTGCAAACTAGTACTGATGCCATATTTTTTATCTTTTGAGTTATCCTGGAAAAGGAACTTTGTTTTTTTTTCGATATGCTTCTTACTTCATGTAAAATGCTTCAGCGGTTCAACTTTTTTTTTTCCCCTTTTATGCTTGGTTTAGAAGTATGAATCAATTGTTGTAACGTATGCTTTGCATTAAATCATGATAGATGTATATTTGTTTGTGCTAATCAATTCATAAAGCTAGTGCATAATATCCGATCTTAGTGGTTAAATATTAAGCTATTGTGTAATGTTGTGAAATTGTTTGTCTTGGTTATTGGAAGTGATATATCAAATTATTATGTTAATCATCACAATGTGACAGTTGATGACTTGTGATGATTGAGTTTCAAAATTCAGTTAGCATCCCAAAATGGGTGTTGTACTCTGTTCTGATCACTGAACCTGTGTCATTCAGATTGCATAGAGCAGGTTTAATAAGACTTGCGTTTTTCATTATCATGTCTGGAGTGACATCAAACAATCTTGAGTGACAACACACTAAAATTGTACAGAAAAATTAATTTTTGTATCATGCAGCAAACTATGAAAATCATGTAGATGCTGAATGATTTGTCGCCAAGTAGCTGCATCTTGTTCTATGATTCCTTACATGCTATTAACTATAAACAATAAGCTTCTTTGTACAATAAAGTTAAGAAACCTTATTTGTTAGTTCTCATCCTCATGTATATCTGATACAGCATAAGGTGAACCGATAGATAACATGCGTGGATAGTTGTAAAGGTGATATGAGCAAGATTATAGGCTATAAATAATTAAAATAATACATGGATTTTATTTCTATAGACTGCCATACTGTTTTTCACCTTCAGGTAGCTTTTAGACAGTTTGCATTTGCAAAATTCAAAGGAAGCAAAATTTGATCAGGCCAATTTTCGTATGACCCCTCGATGTAGTATTTATTAATAGTCAATCTGTTCATGCTTTAACTATCAGGGATAAATTTAATGAATTTATGGGATATGCATTGCAGGGAAAGAAGGAATGCTTTGCGTCATGTCTCTTCATTTGTTATGACTTGATCCGTCCTGATGTTGCCCTCGAACTTGCCTGGATGAACAATATAATTGACTTTGCATTCCCATACCTCTTGCAGGTGCCATCGTATATCTTTGTGATTTTAATATATTTTTTTTGTTTTGTTAATTATGATTATTATTAAAAATATATACTTCTGTAAATGCTGTATTTGTGCAGTTTATTCGTGAGTACACTGGCAAAGTTGATGAGCTTGTAAAAGATAGAATCGAAGCACAGAATGAAGTGAAAACCAAAGAAAAGGAAGAGAAGGATTTGGTTTCACAGCAGGTATATCGATTTGCTGCAGTTATTCCAGGATGTGTAAATTTTCTCGTTCCATAACAATAAAAATGTTGGGACCTTTTTTTTTCTGCAGAATATGTATGCACAGTTGCTGCCTCTTGCTTTACCAGCTCCGCCTGGTATGGGAGTGCCAAACATGGGTGGACCTTTTGCAGCTCCTCCACCGATGCCTGGCATGGGAATGCCTCCGATGCCACCATTTGGAATGCCTCCAATGGGAAGTTACTGAGAACTCTGGTGATTGGGACAACATGCAATGTGGAAACTTGGCATGTTCTTCTTAATGTGCAACGGGTTAAATCGAATGGAGACTGCCGTCTTGTTGATGCACATGTTATCTCATACATTTCATATTCTTTTGCTAGCAGTGATTGATTGCCGCAGAGACCGA